>CM076997.1:44904973-47332549 GCA_039090855.1 Macrothele yani | reverse complement strand
AAATCTTTCGAAAGTTTCTTAATGAAGTTTCATTAGAAAGATATACACCGATGAGCTATTACCTTATGACCACTACTTAATAATATGTACGACCCCTAAAACAGGGATCACTCGGCGAGGCATAGATTCGACGAGCTGGCGATAGGTATCCTGGGGTATCTGGTACCATAATGTCAACAGCAGGTCCTCCAGTTGCCGTACATTTCTGGGTGGTGGTGATTTAGCGCGAACCCGCTTTTCCAAGTCGAACCATAAATGTTCGATTGGGTTCATGTCAGGTGAATTTGGAGGCCAGGGCATTAACAGAGAGTCACCGGCATGTCTTTCAAACCACTCCTTGGCGATTCTGGCAGTGTGGCATGGGGCATTATCTTGTTGATAATAGCCATCACCAGCAGGGAACACATTTGCAATGAATGGGTGAACTTGGTCCGCAGCGATATTCAAATACCTGACAGCTGTCAGGGATTCTGCTATTGGGATAATGGGGCCTAAAGTGTCACAAGAAAACATCTCCCATAGCATAAAACCGCTGCCGACGGCGGTCTGTCTCCGCCCAACAGTGCATCGAAGTGCCATAGCCTCAGTTGGTAATCTGCGTATCCGCGCTCGGCCATCTACGTGATACATCAGGAATCATGTTTCGTCAAACCAGGCACCTTTCTCCAATTCATCCACTGTACAATCTCGATGATTTTGGATCCATTTCATGCGTTGTTGGCGATGACGTGCAGTGAGCATGGGGACCCGGTTGGGTCTTCGGATACGCAGGCCCATGCGCAGAAGGCTGAGATGAACTGTGTGTTCTGACACATTGCCCTGATCACCACTGTTGTAGCTGCGGGTGATTTGTCGCACTGTTACCCTGTGGTTGCTGTGAACAATGTACGACAGTCTTCGCTCTCTTCTGGCATCAATGAGCTGCGGACGACACACAGCTGAACGACGGTCCGTGGTTTGGTCATCTTTGCTCCACTTCTGATACATACTCACTACAGCGGCACGTGAACAATCCACAAGCCGCGCCATTTCCGAGATCGCAGTTCCGAGGCGTCCTACCATCTCAATTTGTCCTTTATCAAACTCCGACAACCCGAGGACTGACTTACGATGGCAAGGCACATCGCAAGTCGGTCCTCGGGATGTATGCATAGTGCTCTGAGAACTTTACCTGCGCCACCGTTTGGTCTCCAGACGCACTCATTTCTCTAGGCATAATGTAATAGCTCATCTTTGTATTCCTCATTGATACATTTGAAACGTTTGTTTACGAGGAGTTATCTGAAATGTTTATTCTTCACTGACAAATTTGAAATGCTTCTTTGGAACATGAACCATTTGGAGGATTTACTCTTCAAAGGCAGAAGGACTATTTGGAGGATTTACTCTTCAAAGGTACCTTTTAATTGCTTCTGAATGAAGAACTATCCGAAAGATTTATTCTTTACCAACATCTTTGAAACAATTTTTTATGAAGAGCCATTGGAAAAATTTATTCTTCGCTGATATCTTTGAAACACTTCTTAATGAAGAACCATTGGAAAGATTTATTCTTCGCTGATATTTTTGAAGCATTTCTTAATAAAAACCATAAAAAAATGTATTCTTCACTAAAAACTTTGAAATGCTTCTTAATGAAGAACCATTGGAAAGATTTATTCTTCGCTGATATTTTTGTTTAATAAAAACCATAAAAAATGTATTCTTCACTGACAACTTTGAAATGCTCCTTAATGAAGAACCATTGGAAAGATTTATTCTTCGCTGATATTTTTGAAGCATTTCTTAATAAAGAACCACAAAAAAATGTATTCTTCACTGACAACTTTGAAATGCTTCTTAATGAAGAACCATTGGAAAGATTTATTCTTCGCTGATATTTTTGAAGCATTTCTTAATAAAAACCATAAAAAATGTATTCTTCACTGACAACTTTGAAATGCTTCTTAATGAAGAACCATTGGAAATATTTATTCTTCGCTGATATTTTTGAAGCATTTCTTAATAAAAACCATAAAAAAATGTATTCTTCACTGACAACTTTGAAATGCTTCTTAATGAAGAACCATTGGAAAGATTTATTCTTCGCTGATATTTTTGAAGCATTTCTTAATAAAGAACCATCAAAAAATGTATTCTTCACTGACAACTTTGAAATGCTTCTTAATGAAGAACCATTGGAAATATTTATTCTTCGCTGATATTTTTGAAGCATTTCTTAATAAAGAACCATGAAAAAATGTATTCTTCACTGACAACTTTGAAATGCTCTTTAATGAAGAACCATTGGAAAGATTTATTCTTCGCTGATATTTTTGAAGCATTTCTTAATAAAAACCATAAAAAATGTATTCTTCACTGACAAATTTGAAATGCTTCTTTGGAACATGAACCATTTGGAGGATTTACTCTTCAAAGGCAGAAGGACTATTTGGAGGATTTACTCTTCAAAGGTACCTTTTAATTGCTTCTGAATGAAGAACTATCCGAAAGATTTATTCTTTACCAACATCGTTGAAACAATTTTTTATGAAGAGCCATTGGAAAGATTTATTCTTCGCTGATATCTTTGAAACACTTCTTAATGAAGAACCATTGGAAAGATTTATTCTTCGCTGATATTTTTGAAGCATTTCTTAATAAAAACCATAAAAAAATGTATTCTTCACTGACAACTTTGAAATGCTTCTTAATGAAGAACCATTGGAAATATTTATTCTTCGCTGATATTTTTGAAGCATTTCTTAATAAAGAACCATGAAAAAATGTATTCTTCACTGACAACTTTGAAATGCTTCTTAATGAAGAACCATTGGAAAGATTTATTCTTCGCTGATATTTTTGAAGCATTTCTTAATAAAGAACCATCAAAAAATGTATTCTTCACTGACAACTTTGAAATGCTTCTTAATGAAGAACCATTCGAAAGATTTATTCTTCATGGTCATCCTTGAAAACGTTTCTGCCGCCCCGTTAGCCAAGCGGTATGAAGGTTCACCTGAGATGGGCTAGGATTCTAGTCTCGGAAAAGGCAATGGAAGTATGTGCGTTTAATATCGCTAGCTCTATCTTTTGCCTGGAAACGGTAGCCCCAAAGTAGGGGAGGGATAGTACTTATAGCCCTTAGAATTGTTCATGGTGGTAGCAAAACCCGAAACAAAACAAAGTTCTTCAATGAGTAATAATGGTTCTTCATTAACTTCGACATGATCCGAGGAACTGATGACTTATGGCCTGGTTCCATTCTTGGACTTGAAAGGTACTTGGTGCGAGGAGACATTTGACTCTGTGACTAGCGTAATTTGTTTTTTCTCCGATGACCGCGCTTCATTTGCTTGGAAATTTATTGACCTCGATGGTGCAACGGGAGTGTTCTAAAACGACAATTGTATGATGGTAATTCAATTCCCGTTCCAGGACAATGCAATTTTCAGTTGCAAGAGATCGCTAAATATGAACACAAAAAAAAATAATAAACAGATCTTCAACCCCGAAAACTAACACTTTAACTATTGAAGTTTGCCATGTCTCGCGAAACAAATGCAGACTTAAAATTGTCGGAAACTATTTCCAAGACAGAATCGAGATCCTGATCACCGGCACAAAAGAAAATCTTCAGAACTTAAAATACTAACCCCACGGCGTCGCTTACGTTGTAAAATCTAACTGATTTCCGTTAAATTTTCTACAACTCAGTTTCACCTTATTACAGTTTTAACGGTAATCGCCACAGGCAAGTTGCACAAATAGATTCGTCCTTAGCCAGCATAAAATTTGAAGTTTCGTTTTGTTTTCCATGGATTCAAGTAAATCATATACACTCAATGGACAAAACATAGAGATACCTACATAATATTGTATTGGTTCTCCTCTAGGGCGAATAACAGCTTTTGTTCACGCCAAGATATCGATTCCACCAGATGCCGGAGGGTTATTATTATTATTATTATTTTTTATGACTGGAGGTTTTTTTTTTTTTTTATGATTTATTGGACCTGGTGGTACAGACATTTCACAGGATACAGAGATTAAACAGCAACAAGTACAAATCATACATGGTTTACAGCATGCCAAATGATCAATGTACACAGAGATATCCAGTGTTCATCATGTAACACATGTTGAACAAGTATACATCAAACATGGATTTAACAGTATACCAAATGACCAATGTACACAGATAACCAGTGTTGGACAAGTAGCACATTGAGAGCCACTGCCGAAAGACAAACACAAACATCTATGCCTCACCAGGATTCGAACCTGGACCCAACTAGGGCGAATGATCATAAGCCAGCGCCTTAGACCGCTGCGCCGCCGGGGCGGCACCGGAGGATTTCCGCAGGTAGTGCCAGCTGCAGCATTGTTTCACAACGATTCCCGAGACGTCGGTCCGAGTTCCATGGATCTGATATTCAGCTCCACGGCATCCCAGAGAACTTCCACAGGGTTTAAATACGGGGACTTCACTGGATGGTTCCAAACTCAGATGAATGTTTCTCGAGCTATGCCCGGGTGTGTGGGGCCCTATGGGGTGGCGCATTGTCCTTCTGGAACAGACCATCGGCCGCAGGATGTGCAAAGGCCATGAAAGCGTGATTTTGATTGGAGGTTTAACGACCACCGTGAGCAACCCAATGGGATATAAGCAGTCGCCCGTCCCTAATTTAGGGTCACTGGTTCCAAGGAAGGGAGAGAGTCAGTGCCGTAAGACAAACACAACATCCATGCCTCACCGGGATTCCAACCCGCACCCCGTTCGGACGAATGATCAGAGGCCACCGCTTAGACCACTGCGCCACCGGGGCGGCCATGAAAGCGTGTAGGTGATCAACCAGCTGGTAGTGCGCAGAAGTTAAGAACCTATCCAGACACACTAAGGGACCTAATGTATCCCATGAGAAAGCTCCCCAAAATATCAGAATCACCACTGCCTTGAACAGAGTTGACCCGGCCCGAGGGGGCCATGGCCTCATGCTGTCGACGCCACACCCGCACCCTCCCGTCAGTTCGGTTCAGATGAAAACGGCATTCATCTGACCACACAAAGCGGCGTCATTCTGCATAGGTCCGGTTTTGATGTTCCTCGCTCCAGGTGGTGCATAATTTCCGATAGCGACCATTCAACAGTGTCACACGAGTAGGGCGTCGGCTCTCGTAGCCCACGGTATACAACGTGCACCATACCGTTCGCTCACGGACTCTTCTTGGACCTCCGACATTTAACCTGGATATGAGTTGCGTAGCTGTTATCACGCAATCAGTATGTCCAAAGCTAGATAGTCTACGTTGACTCCGGTCATCAATGGCATGTGGTAGGCAACCGCTTCTTCTCTGGGCGCTGGTACGGCAAGCGATGGTATACTCGCGGTCGACTTTTGATACTGTTGTCCTCGGGAACCCTAGAGGTTTTATCAGTTGGGAAACAGAACGACCCAGCTGTCTTGCGCCGACAATGTGTCCACGATCAAAGGCACTTAGATCACAACGTTTACCCATGTTCGTCGATTGCGATACGCTTTTGTGAAGTCCTGCTGTCTGTCTATTTATCGCCTGCGTTCGGTTTGGGTCTGTTCCACTCTGAGCTGGGGATGCCCATATCAACTACCATCACCCCTATCTGTAATGGTTTGTCTACGAAGTGTATATCAAAGAAGAGTATGGGCTTTTTTTATCTGTCCGATTCTTAAACGTACTTCGTGGAAATCTCTTGAACCAAATTAATCCAGCCACAAAAACTTAAAACCTTTCAATAAATCTAGCTATAAGAACTTAACCTTTCAAGAACTTAAAACCTTTCAATGTGTATCAGCCACAAGAACTTAAAACCCTTTCAATACATTTCCAAGATCAATAATACAGATCTTGGAAATGTTACATATTAAAAGTTGATTGAGTTTTTGTTGCAAATGATGTACATGTTTGTGGCTCTGGTTGCAAATAGCAATTTGGAACCAGAGCTATTCGCTCTGGTTGCAATACAGTTTATTCTACCATATAAGGTATTCTTTTCCAAACGATGTAGCACTTTGTGCAGAGTATGCGAAACACTGTAGGTTGTCAAACCGGAATAATGCAGAAAAATAATTTTAATTAATGAAGGTACACACACCCATTATATTTAAGACATTTATACATATCTTCTAATCTTGCACCTAATGAGTTCCGTACTCCATCTCGTAATATTTCATTCTCGTCTTTTCTCTTTAAATTAGCACTTCTTACACTTCCGTTTACGGAAACAGAAATTAAAGAGGAAATATTTTCATAAATACATGGATAATTCACTAGATTATTCTCAGCAATCAGAATTGTATAATAAATGTAACGTCTCATCAGACAACTTAAAAAGTACATAGCCCTGGAGCCGGAATCGAACCCGCATCTCCCACCTTCCGTTACACCATCCAGAACAACGAAGTTTTAAGTCTAAGTATGAGATACTGGCGATTTATGGCCTAAATCCGTTTCTGGGTTATTGACGCTACCAAGAAGCATAGGATTGTGTGACGTACCTGCCAGCAGGACGCACACGACATAAAGGCAGATAGCAATCAGAATGAACGTCTGCGTAGCTCAGTTGGTAGAGCGACTTGTTCCGGAATAAGCGGACTCGGGTTCGATTCCCGGCGTAGACCAAAAATGACGGAGAAATTTACTTCGTTATAATGGCGCCCGAACTATCCGGATGATCGGACCGTTCAAAATCTCGCAATGGTGTGATGTTATTTGCACACCGCGAGATACGAAAAATCAGAGAATTCCTTCTCCAGCGCTTCGAAAAATAAATGTGTGTGACGTTGCATTCCGCACACCGGATTGACTGGGAGTTCTCAAGTGCACGTTCTACAGTGGATGGCTGCCTACAACGATTCATGGTCACGGCTGACCCATGGGCCATGCCCCCGTCCGTCTTTGGGGGGGGAGATGTGACGTACCTGCCAGCAGGACGCACACGACATAAAGGCAGATGGGAGTCAGAATGAACGTCTGTGTAGCTCAGTTGGTAGAGCGACTTGTTCCGGAATAAGCGGACTCGGGTTCGAATCCCGGCGTATACCAAAAATGACGGAGAAATTTACTTCGCTATAATTGCTTCGACCAGAAAAATCTGAGGTTACTCAGATTCTCCTAAGCTGTAATTGCTTAGCATCAGTTAATTGGAAATCCACTGTCCTGGGTGGTTTAGAAGATAACATGCTCAAACAGAAATCTGGAGGTGCAGGTTCGGTTCCGGCTCCAAGGCGATGTAATTTTTCAAGTTTTCTGACGCGATATTTACATGGTGACCAGTAAACTACAAGCAGTTCAGTATACAATTTGGATAGCTGTGAATAATCTACTTCCGTTTACGTGTTCCTTGTGCCATCTCTGTATGAAACATCCAGTAGTTGTCGGCCATCATGTTGACGTTTCATTTGCTTTCGCATTTTCTTTCCATCTCCTTTACACCGATAAGCCATTACATTATGACCACCCCAGCCTAGAGAAATGAGCGCGCCTGGAGATCGAACGGTGGCGAAGCTGAAGTTCGCAGAGCAGCATATATACAATCCGAGGACCGGCTTTCGGTTAGTAGAGTGTTCGGTGTGAGAATGGGAAAAGCTGCCGATTTATCGGAGCTTGAAGGTCAAATTGTGATGGCACGGTATCTCAGAACTACGATTTGGGAAACGGCGCGGCTTGTGGGTTGTTCACGTTCCGCTGTAGTGAGTACGTATCAAAAGTGGTAAACAAATGGCCAAGCGTCGAACCGTAGTACAGCCGTGTGTCGTCCGCAGCTCATTGATGCCAGAGGGGAGCGGAGACTGTCGCGCTTTGTTCACAGCGACCGCAGGGCCACAGTACGACACATCACTCACACATACAACAGTGGTGATCAGGGCAATGTGTCACAGCACACAGTTCATTGCAGCCTTCTGCGCATGGGCCCACGTAGCCAAAGACCCAGCCGGGACCCCATGCCCACTGCACGTCATCGCCAACAACGAATGAAATGGGACCAAGATCATCGAGATTGGACCGTCGACGATTGGAAGAAAGTGGTCTCTTCTGAAGAAACATGATTCCTGGGGCATCACGTAGACGGCCGAGCGCGGATACGTCAATTACCAACGCAGGCTATGGCACCTGCATGCGCTGTTGGACGGAAACAAGCTGGTGGCAGCGGTGTTATGCTGTAGATGATGTTTTATTGGGACACTTTAGACTTCATTATCCTAATAGCACAATCCTTGACAGCTGTCAGGTATCGTTTCGGACCACGTTCACGCATTATGTGTTCGCTGCTGGTTATGGCCGTTATCAACAGGAAAATGCGCCATGCCACATGTGCCAGAATCGTAAGGGAGTGGTTCGAGGAACATGCTGGTGACTTTCTGTTAATGCCCTGGCCTCCAAATTTACCTGACATGAACCCAATCGAACATTTGTGGTTCGACGTGGGAAACCGGTTTCGCGCTAAATTACCACCACGCCGAAATGTACGGGAACTGGAGGGCCTGCTGTTAACATTATGGTGCCATATTCCTCAGGATATCTATCGCCATTTCAGCGCGCAAAACAAAGGCCACTTGGCGAGGCCTTTGTTTTGCGCGCTAAACTTGGTCCGGCAGCTTATTAGGTAGGTGGTAATGATGTTATAGCTCATTGGTGTATGTCCTGATGAACCCTTCCACTTCGTTTAAAGCTCCCACATTTCTCAGAAAGTTATCGAACCGAGAGTTTAGGAAATTTGCTTTCAGAAATATTCAGAATTTGAGACATTTTCCTTTGTCACTACTTCTGTTTTATACAAAAATATCAGTTTCTGGGTTTCCGAATTTACACAGAAATTTCAGTCCAGATATTCCTCTAGTTACCAAATATTTTAGATTTTTTGTCATCCATTAGAGCCATTTGCTTCGCGCGTAGCTAACGCGTTTTGCAGGATTTCGGTGCTACTTGGAAAGTGATTTTTCTGACGAAATGAAGGAAAACCTCCCTTGTCGCCGGTTGGGATTGAATCCGCGCGAGTACGGAAACACGAGTAGGGAACTCTGCTGAATGAGCTATCAAGTCACTCCTGATCACGTTTAAGTTACACTGCTGGTCACCCAAAATGCAACACCAAGAAGGACACCAGATAGCAAAGCCAGATTTACTGGACACATAACAACAGACACAAAGATGAAACGATTGACCTTACAGGCTCGTGCGACTTGCGGAACACGTAGACATCAATAGTTCGTGGGGTCCCCATGGCTGCCAATAACGGCCGCTACACGCCGCGGCATCGAGCGAAAGAGCCTTTGGATGTGGGCTTGGGGTATGTCGGTTCAGGCTGCTTCCACACGTTTGCCACAGTTCATCAGGCGTAACCGCGGGTGGTGATTGCTGGGCCACTCGGTTGCCGATCAGTGACCAGACGTGTTCGATGGGCGACATATCGGGAGAACAGGCTTGCCACGGCAGCAGTGACACCTAGTGGGCTGTGAAGAACTGTTGCACGATGCGTGCCTCGTGCGGGAGAGCATTGTTCTGTTGAAACGTGGCCGCTGGTAGGTCCTGCAAGTAAGGGAGGAATACAGGCTCCAAGACGTCGGAGATGTAGCGGTAGCTGTTGAGTGTACCGGCGATACGTACCAGAGGGATGCAGGTGTCATATCCAATTGCGCCCCAACAAACCATAACGTCAGGCAACGGACCGGTATGGCGATGCATAATGCAGGCGTCATACAGGCTCTAGCCGCGGTGTCGCAACACGCGGATCCGACCATCGTGGTGGTGCACGCAGAAGCGGGTTTCGTCGAAGAAGACAATGTCGTTCCATTCCGTAGTCCAGGCGCGGCGTTCAACGGCCCAATGCCACCGCACTCGCCGGTGGTGTAACGTTAATGGTAATCGGAGCAACGGGCGCATTGCGACAAGTCCCCGCTCCTGCAGACGACGTCGAACGGTACGTGCTGCACAGGTTGTTGCGCAGCACACCTTAATTCCTGCGCTAACGTTCGTGATGTGGCAGTGCTAGCCGTCAATGCCCGCCGCACAACATGCCTGTCCTCTCGTTCGGTGGAGTGCCGCGGCTGTGGCAATCGCTCACGTCGGTCCCTCCTGCACCCACCGAATCCATACTCGCCTCACTGTGGCTGGATGTCGTCCTACACGGGCGCCGATGTCTTGGTACGATAAACTGCTTTCGCTATAAGCCACTATTCCTCCTGTGTCGAACTCCGAAACATGCTGGAATGACTACCGTATTCTGCGACGAGGCATCAGGAAGCTTCCCACGCACAGGTCCGGCAGCACAACACACTTCTAATACTTACACCCCGCCTTCTGTGCACCCTTCGTATAGCGCTTCTCGGTGGCGTGCCGGGCGCAGATGATTTGCATATGCCCTGCAATGCTAATCGTTTGCATGTCGACGCACGCTGGGAATTACAGGCCAATCGGATGCTTCCTTCTTGGTGTTGCATTGTGGGTGGCCAGCAGTGTAGAAAGGCGTGGGGTGGGGGTAAGTAGAGTCTCCGCGAATTATTAAATGTTTTTCGCCGTGAACATGGGTTAATTAGTCATTTTATTTTCAGTTGAAACCTTTTATGTTTCTGATTATGTTAATAATCATTTTATTTATTCCGTGGGATGATTTATTAAATTAAATTTGTTCTTATCATCAATTTTCACGGCAACAAGATGTTTTGCAACTCGAGATTTTTTAAACTGAGAGTGACTCTTAATTTTGTTTAAGAAAACGTGAAACATTCTGCTTAGCATTTTTTCACATACGTCGTAAATATAAAATTCGGTTTTGATAGCTATAATGGCTTTTTAGGGATCCACAAACTAACACATGTACATCTTATAATCATCTGCAGGACACTTCGAGTTATATACTCTATTTATCAAAGTAATACAATTTACAATTGAAAGGCGACCAACTTTGGAGGAGGAACACAATTACCTAATGGCATGCTATATACTATAAACGATATTCGGTCTAGCGTCGAAACCTGGAAATCAGGTCCACAAACAGACAAGGGTACGAGTGTTGCCATCAAAATAGTTTAAGTAGGCCCTTCGCGTTTACAAATGACAATGGTGCACATGATGAATGAGATTAAGCAAAACTGTTGTGCTGAAATTTAATAGTTAAACACGCATCTTTAGACTCAATATTTCCGTCAGATTGCTCTTATTACCGGTAATGTTCCGTCATATGAAGACAGAGAATGTAAGAACAGAAACTTTCCGAGAACATATGAACGAAATAACGCGAAAGTTCTCTGAAAGTTCAGGTTTTTCCGATAACACTTCTTAAAAATCCAAACTTCCGTTTTTGACAGCAGAAAGATGAACAGAAGCATTTCTGTCAATTCACGTATGCAAAATTCGTGAAATTCGGTATTTTCTCCGTCGTTTTAGGATTTTTTTTCTATCGTACTTTAGTTCCAATCAGTCAGGTATGGCATAATATATGAATTCTTCTAGATTGCCAGCTGACAGTCCTGAAAAACTTTTCCAACTGGCATTTAAAGATGTGTCTCCATTTTGCGCAAAAGAACAACTCCAAAGGCAGCTTTGGTCCTGATAGAGACCTGGTGAAGAGCGTAAGTGCAAGTTCAGACATGTCGGAACTCTGTTCCAACGTTTCGCTTTCGCGTTACTTCACCGCCCCATCAGTTCTTCTGTCTCACCTCCCTAAGTCGTACCAGATTCATGTTCAGACATGTTACGCAACAAGTTTGAGCAACATTTTTTTAATGGCCATTGGACAGAATTCGTAATTTATAAAAGCTTTAACTTTTGCTAAACCCGAAGATTTAAAATTTTAATTGTTGTGTGTGTGTGTGTGTGCTTAACGACCACCTTGAGCAACAGACCACTAAAAGCAGTTTCCCATCTTTGTTTTGGAGTCACTGGTTCCAGGAAGAAGAGAGAGAGAGAGAGAGAGAGAGAGAGAGGAAACCAGTGCTGTAAGACAAACACGTTGTCCATGCCTCACCCGGGAACCGAACCAGGACCCATAAGGGACGGATGATTAGAAGCTAGCGAGTCGTACCATCCCGCTTCCATTTCATTTTGTGGAAAAACTGAGCATTATTCTTCAAATCAGTGCATCGGAATTAATAACAAACTGGTAATTAATCTAAAACAATAAAAAAGTTACAGACCTGTGTAATCAGCTATCTGCTTGATCTCTTAATCCATCAGTTTTCATAGTAAATTCAGAATCAATTTTCATAATAAAGCAAAATTCTTTTTAAATCTGACTTCATTTAAATAATGGTATTTTCCTTGCCGTTTGAATTAGTTGGTTTTCGCCTTCAGAAATTTTTTTCGGGAGAGGGGAGAAGGTTAGCGATCTCCGTGAGCAACTCGTTGGACTATAAACAGTCGCCCATCCCTAATTTATGGCCACTGGTTCCGGTAAAGGGAGAAAACAGTGCTAGAGTCCATGCCTCACCCAGGGTTTGAGGCCCTCACTGATCTCGGGCGTATGGTTAGATACCAACACTTCGTACCACTCGTTTACCGGGGGTGAGGAGGAACTGAGAACACTGCTTCCCGCTTCCGTGATTTCGTACTGGGTTGATGCATAAGTTCATGTCGTTTCACCTCACGAGTGTTTCCCAGGCCAGTATTGACAGCGCAGATGGCCACTTGTATGTCAAAATGTAGCCAGTGATATCGTGTATCTAAATCACATTGCGTTGTGTGATTGTGGCTAATAGGTGTTTGGTTTTCAGTTCCGGAAGTATGGATTGTCAAGTAGAGAAGAATGAACATTTCCGACAAATGGTCATACGTAGAGGATTTTAGGAAGGGAATGTCTGACCCCAGGTCTTAAACAACCTTTAGAAATAGGAAGCTAGGAGATTTGGGCTAGAGTGCCCGATAGGAAAGTGACACGGAAGAGAAGTAGAAAGGGGGAGGAATACGCCTTTATTTATTACCGGGGAGGGGGGCAGTACCCGGTAACATTTCCGACATTTCCTCCTCTACGAGTTTAACAAGGGATTCACAGCCGCCGAGGCTACTTGACAAATTTGTGCTGGGTATGGGGAGGATGCTATTGCTCCGAGGACAGCCCGCAAATGGTTTGAGAGGTTCCGAGGTGGCAATTTTGACCTCAACGTCTTGCCACGCTTAAATCGTCCATCTCACTTTAATGAGGATCGTTTGAACCATCTCATCCCCTTCGATCGGCGTCAAAACACACGCGGATTGGCCACTGAAATGGACTGTGATAAGGCCACAGTGGTGGCCTTATCACAGTCTAATAATGTGACTCAACAGTGTATAGTGGTTGTGGGTCAGCACGCCGAACCTGTGAATCCAAATAGTCCCACAAGTGCTCTATGGAATTGAGGTTGGGCGATTTTTCCGGCCAAGGCAGAACGGAAACATCGCTGTCGTGTTCCTGGAACCAGTCATGCACTCCTTTAGCGGCGTGGCAGGGCGCATTGTCATTTTGGTGCCTCACACTCTCACCGAGGACAACAAGAATCAGCGTGTTGCCATGTGTGGCTCCTTCCTCGCTCGTTATGGCGAATGTTCTCGGC
Organism: Macrothele yani; assembly: GCA_039090855.1. Taxonomy (NCBI): domain Eukaryota; kingdom Metazoa; phylum Arthropoda; class Arachnida; order Araneae; family Macrothelidae; genus Macrothele; species Macrothele yani. The sequence continues at coordinate 47,319,005 of CM076997.1, read as the reverse complement.
AAAACAAACCCTTTCTGTCACGTATTGTTACTGGAGATGAAAAGTGGTGCCTGTACGTGAATTTCAGGCATCGGAGAGAACGGTTAAGCCCAAATAAAACGCCTATATCACGTCCAAAACATGATTTTCATCCTGCGAAGATCATCATGTGTGGCTGGTGGGACGTGGAAGGCATTATTCACTGGGAAATGCTGCCGAGGAATCGGACCATCAACGCTCTTCTCTATTGTGAGTAACACCGCCGTGTGGAGGGAGCAATTCAGCAGAAATTGCCACATCGGCGCCATGGTGTCGTTCTCCAACATGATAAAGCACTCATTGACAGTGCGAACATGACCAAAATGGCCATTCAGGACATGCAGTGCATGGAAGATCCTTCCACATCCGGCCTATTCCCCCGATGTCGCCCCTTCAGACTATCACGTGTTCCGATCTCTGTCGAACGCACTCCGTAGCAGAACGTTCAACAATGATGTTTATCTCCAAAATTTCCTTGATAAATGCACGTTTTTTTCAAGAATGGCATTGCAGACCTATCGAGACGTTGGGACACCATCGTAAACAATGAGGGGAGGGAAGAATACATACAACAGTAATTAATTTCGTGCATCAGAGATCCCAGTTATATTTTTTTTACCGTCTATACACGATGAAGATTTTGAATCTAAATATTCAAAACCGAAAAAGATCTTAAAACCACCTGCAACCAGATAAGTATCTTTATTTGATCATTCACACACTACTAGATCTTTCAAAACGCCAAGCGTTTCATCTTCAGGTATTAGCTCATCAACAAACATAATGTTTCCAATCTTTGTTGATCAGCTAATACTTGAAGATGAAACCCTTGGCGTTTTGAAAGATCTAGTAGTGTGTGAATGATCAAATAAAGATATTTATTTGGTTGCAGGTGGTTTTAAGATCTTTTTCGGTTTTGAATATTTAGATTCAAAATATTCATCGTGTATAGACGGTAAAAAAATATAACTAGGAGGAATACATAGTTGATTAATTCCATTTTCCCTTCTGATGTAATACATTCCTGAATTGCGGTGAAAAACGGCATGAACTTATGCATCAACCCAATACAAGAGATACAGCCACGAAAGACGAGCTTTCCTTCATTTACTGATAATTAATCGATACTTTGTCCATTTTTTCTTCTTGCACATTAAATCACTGGGTGATAATTAATCATCATAATGTCCGCTTTGTTCTCACGTAAAAAAAAATAGCAATATCGGTGTATAATGAGCTTTAAACTCTCTGTTAGAAAGTTTTTCATATCGTGTTCCCCAAATGATTTACTTTGTTCAGGAAGGAATTTTTATGACATTCAAATAATCGTTTGTTAAAATATGCGAACAAAATGGTTACTTATTTGTTTATCTAGCCTGACCGCAACAGAAAGTAGGCGATGTATTTCAGAATACGCATCGTTTGGACTGATTTGAATATCGAACAGATTCCTTGATAACATATTAGTTTATCAAGGAATTTGTATGGCATTTAGAAAATCGTTCTTACAGACATGTCAGGAATGTTTACGTATTTGGTGATCTAGCATTACAGAAGACGTGAAATAGAAAGTAGGCAATGTAGAAGAGTCCAGTTGAATGGGAATGATTTGGACGGCGGCGACAGATAGCTAAAAATTGAAATATCTCTAAAGAAGATGTTTGTTTCCGAGCTTTTAATTCGCCTTGCCGTTCAAGACAACACAGATTTCAGCGATAGATTATCACCGTTGGAATGGAGAGAGTTCGCTCAACACATTCTTATGCGGAAGTGCGACCACGCGCCCATTTTTCTTACCAAACAAGAAACCCGTCATCCTTTTCTCCCATCTGATGCCATCTTTCTATTGTGGCTTTGTTTCCCCCAGCCTTTGTTGAAAGTTCTGCATGCGAAAAAAGCCACAGTCCGCTGAAGGATCTTATCTCCTCCGGGGTCTGCTGGGTGATACACGTGGGTGGACAATAATCCATTTTGCTTCTTTGTTTTCAAACTGTGAGAATCATTCCAATTAATGTTCCCAGGAACACTTTCCTTAGCGTAACTCACACCCATCCTTTTCTCTCTATTTTTTTTAAAACCATTTCTTCTTCCTTTTGGCATCTGCTTTGTTTTTACCGCTTTCTTAAAAACGATTCCAAGGCATCCGATGCACTTATTGTGGATTTTGTTTTCTCCTTCAAGGGTTTTTTTGTCTTTGTTTCCTACTGATCGTTTATTGTTTCTTGCTACTTTTCATTTTCAGAATCGGAAGACTACAAAAGGACTGGAAGTAGAACTTGATAGAAATTAATGCACGCGCTTACTTGTCATTGTGCGTGTTGAATTATACGATTGGCACAGTAAAATCTATTAAGACCAAAGGATTTTGTATCAGGGATATTTATCCAGTGTTCCACAGGTTAACGCACTTGAATTTCTGTTCCTGATGTTGCAGTTAAATGCAAAGAATTATTTTCCACAGAAATACATTAAACAAAATTTCTAAATTTGCTGCATTTTACGATTGCTGTTTAGGAAAGAAAAATTCTCCTACATAATAAAAAAGTGCATCTTTCAAGTTTTCTTTGTATTTTATGCGAATTTCATAGTTAGTACAGAAAAAAGAAAATTCCAAAATTTTTACATTTCATAAATCGATTGGAAAATTTTCAGCGACACTAAATAAAATAAGTCTGCACACAACTTTCTAAAAGCTTACTATTTTTTATACCAATGTAAAAACTTTTCATCACATACTGGAATTCTGTATTCTATAAAAAAAAACCTTCTTGTAAATTACGAATTTCATATAATGATAAAGATTCGTACAAGCAATATCGATTTTGTGTGGTTCTCACGTTGTATACAGTACAATTGAATAAATTGCCGTCGATTTTTGTCACATAAAAAATAAAATACTGGCTCAAAAAAGCCCCCTTTATGGTGCTTTTCCATTTCGTTAAAATGCAGTTTAAGAAAGAGAACTTCTGACTTTTATTTTATGTAGGAATATTAATAACTTCGCGAATTTATCTCATGTGAGATTAATGAAAAGTGGATTGTCGCTTGAGTCGTAGTCAGCAGCAATTAGTTTTGAAATTTACCTAGGTTTATTTTTTCTGACAAGCATTTCTTAAAGAATATAACTTACATTTATTCGTGCTACAACGATGATCCCGAAAAAAAAACTGAAAACAGAATAATCAGCGATTCCTCGAGAGGTTTGGCGAAAGACTGTTTAAAATTACCAGAAACAGTCATTTGTATTTTTGTGTTACTGTCCTGGTGAGTTAGAAAGGTTTATGCTCAAATAAAGCTGCATAAAACGACAGAGAAAACTCAAGGATGAGTTATTCTAGAAATGCAATGAAAGCTTAAGAAACAGACAGCTCGAAAGGCTCCCTTTCATTCCATACATGCGCACCTAAATGAAAGTGCTCGCCATCTTTCTCGGAAGCAGAATATAAAACTCATAAGACATAACTAGAGATAAAGGATGCGGGATCGCGTTTCTGATTACGTTGATTTCGGAGAAGTAAAGCGGAAAATTGCGTTTTAACAACTCGAATAAATTTGGCCTTATGCCCGAGACTGTTCTCAACTTCGATAGACTTAAAAACTTAGAAGTCAATTAGTGAAGACGAGTTTTGAGGAATAGTTATGCTGTTGTTGAGATTTCAGATGAAGAACATGAATTGCGTTTGACGCTTTGAGTCAAAAATGAAGCATTTCAAATTGCACTCTGTTGGTGACGAGTTCGCTAAAACCAAAGCATATTTGTCATAATATAATTTTGAAATTATTTTTAGCATTAAAAAGTTTTGTTGTAAAAGTAAAATGCGTATTATTACTATATTTAAATTGGGAATCTCCTTAATCCCAGAAAACGGAAATATTCATATAACCACTGAGGCCGTAAGAATTGAAGCTGACCATCTGCTAAGACATGGGTAAAAAGTAGCCGCTTAGGTATCTTATCCACTGGATTTCAAAGTTCCTCTGGTACGAGCTTTATTACAAAAGCAAATAAAAACCCTTGCTAAGATTAGACATTCACGGAATCTAACAAAGATTCCATATTTTAGGGTTGATGCTATCAACGGATTGATAACATTTATGAAAATGGAAAGGGTCAACTTTACGGGAAACGGTGTATGTAAAAATTGAAAAATTAGTGAGAAATGGTGACAGCATATACCCCAGACTCTATGACGCCACCTTGAAGATCGTCTTTCCATAACTGAACTAGGAAGATAAGTGGATAAAGATTAATGGTAATAGTATAACTCACATTCGGTTTGCTGATGATATATTACTTTTTAAAAGAACCCTTCAGAGTTGAAGAGTATGATTCAGGAACTTGGTGAAACCAGTGGAGAAGTGGGATTAAACACTGGCGCACCCAGAATTTCTTTCTATGGGTGGCCCAAAAGATTGAACAGGCAAATAAAAATATCCTGAAAAAAATATATCCCAAAATAATGGGAAGCAGTAAAGAAAAGTATCATAACCATATTAAAGACCATTTACACTGATTCATAAAATATACATGGTCGTATCAAAAAAACATGACCACCTACCTAATAATGGGAATAACCACCCTTGGCCAGGATGACAGCGGCTAGACAACGTGACACGGACGCAATGAGGCCCTGGAAGATTGCCCGAAGCACACGTGCTCATTCTGACTGCAGCAGAGCACGGAGGTTTCGAAGATAACGTGGTTGTGGGTCGGCACGCCAAACCTGTGAATCCAAATAGTCCCACGAGTGCTCTATGGGATTGAGGTCGGGCGATTTTTCCGGCCAAGGCAGAACGGAAACATCGCTGTCTTGTTCCTGGAATCAGTCATGCACTCCTTTAGCGGCGTGGCAGGGCGCATTGTCATGTTAGTAGACACCATCACCACCAGGGTAAACGTCCAACATGAAGGGATACATGTGGTCGATGAGGACAAACAGGTAGACATTGGCGTTCAGCGACCCATCTAGTGGTACCAGCAGTCCCAGGTCATAGCCGGAAAATATCCTCCAAACATGCACACTGCTACCGCTGGCCTATACTTGACCGACAAGCGCGTTCGGGTGTTGGTTTTCGTGGTGTCTGACGCCGTATCCACCACCGCTTTTCACTTCTGTGGGGCATAAATTTTGATTCGTCGGAGAAGGCAACCTTTTTTCCACTCTTCCGCTGTCCAATGACGGTAGTCCCATGATAACTGCAGGAGGCGTTACTGATGGACCTAGGTTAAAATGGGTGCTTTGACGCAGCGTCGACTCAGGAGATCCACGCGTAACAGGGTTCGCTTTACTGTTATTGGGAACACGTACTTGGGTGCCCCAGTTTTCATTTGCGTGGTCAGTTGCTGCACTCTTGCGCTTCGATTATCCTTTACAAGTCTATGGAAGCTACGTTCTCCTCTGGGATCGATGGCCTTTGGGGTTTCTCAGTTATGACGTCGGTAGGTTCTCGTCGTGATAGCGGTCCATCCTTGGTACACCCTTAAAACAACACTTCACGAACAGCCCAGGAATTCTGCTGTTTCTGAGATGCTTCCACCCTTGGCGCGGTAGCCGATGATCATTTCTTTTTGAGCGTCTGTCAAATCATTACCTCTGCTCATTGTGCTCACGAGACGCACTATGACTCATCTGTCCTAGTCGGCCGCTTATATTTCTGTGTGGTTGACCTTGCCAGATACACTCTGTGACGCGCCAGGGCGGGTGCACTGTGATTCCAGGGGTGGTCATTTTCTGATACGACAGTGTATATTTAAAAACACATAAAATTATATTTTTAAATAAGCAGCCGATAACGAAGGACCAAATGTTATCTCATGGGGGTGGAGGTGAGAGCCCAGGGTCCCCGGGCCACCCCCAATGAGTAAGCCACTACGGTAGGATTAAAGATGAACATACAGAAATCAAGATTGATGCACAATGCTTTCCAAAAGAATTGAAACATTTTTGGTTGATGGAGAAACTTTAGAAGTAACTGGTCCTTACATCTGCATATCTGCTTTGGACAATAGATATCAAGCGGGAGCCACATCAAAGGAGAAATTAAAAGGTATACTGTACAAAACTTGGCTGAAGAACATTTGGATGAAACAGTATAATTTTTGACAGCAATTCACCATTAGGTCTTAAAAGAAAAATGTTTATGAACGAATCTTTCGGATTCTTACTCATGAACCAGAAACAGGGGCCTTAACTGAAAAAGATATAGAGAGGTTGCGGACAACTCAAAGAAACATAGAGAAATGCATCCTTAGTGTGAGAAAGAAAGATAGAAAGCGGCACTCATGGATTAGGAAGATGATAAGAGCTGATATCATGGTTTGAATGTTAAAGCCCTCAAGTGTCGATGGGTCGAACATATTGCTAGAAGAAGTGACATGTTTGACAACTGAAATATTGTTGCCAATTGAAATGCTTTGACATGTTTGACAACTGAAATACTTCGACATGTTTGACAACTGAAACATTGTTGCCAATTGAAATGCTTTGACACGTTTGACAACTGAAATACTTAGACATGTTTGACAACTGAAATATTGTTGACAATTGAAATGCTTTGATATGTTTGACAATTGAAATGCTTTGATATGTTTGACAACTGAAATATTGCTGACAATTAAAATACTTTCGCATGTTCGACAACTAAAACATTGTTTTCAATTGAAATACTTTGACATGTTTGACAACTGAAATATTGTTGACAATTGAAATGCTTTGGTGTGTTCGACAACTGAAATACTTTGACATGTTTGACAACTGGAATATTTTTGCCAATTGACATGTTTGACAACTGAAATATTGTCGACAATTGAAATGCTTTGATATGTTTGACAACTGAAGTATTGTTGACAATTAAAATATTTGGACATGTTCGACAACAAAAACATTGTTGCCAATTGAAATACTTTGACATGTTTGACAACTGAAATATTGTTGACAATTGAAATGCTTTGACATGTTTGACAATTGAAATATTGTTGCCAATTGAATTACTTTGACATGTTTGACAACTGAAATATTGTTGACAATTGAAATATTGTTGCCAATTGAAATGCTTTGACATGTTTGACAACTGAAATACTGGACGGGATACTAGGAATTGGAAGAGATCCAAAAGAAGACCACGTGGAAGATGAGTAAATGAAATTCGAAAACATGTCAGAATGACATAGATGAGAACTGCTTAAGACAGAGAGGTGGGGAAGAGACTTAGTGAGATTTTCATCCAGTAGTGGATTGAATAAGGTTGATAAAGATGAAATTTTATCTTGTGAAAGTGCAGCAAATTGGAAGATATCGATTCATTGCATTTATGCTCATACGGAATTTCAAAATGCACTGCACATACATAACTATCGTCTGTTCTCGGTACGGTGGTCTACATTCTTGTTTCACCTGCTTTATTCTCACACATATTTCTGGTTCTGTCAAAGATATCAGCTTTCGGGTCAGGGTAAAAGGATCCCTTATTTATTTTTGTTTTCTGGATGGAGAAGTTCAATTAATTTGCGCCTTAGGAAGAATTTTTTTGCGTTAGAATAGTGCACAAGGCTAGACTGATCACATCACTGTTTGCCGGAAAAAAAACCCCAGCCAAAACGAAGCACCCAGAAGGAATCATACAATCGAGATAAAAATTGGTACGTCCTATGTATACACTGATGTTCAAAATTAAGAGAATTTGAACATTTTGTCGAATTTCTGAAAAACTAATGGACACATTTTAATGAAATTTGGTATGGATACTCAGTTATATAAGAGAAAAATGTATACCAGTCAACAGTCTTGGTACGCCCTCATGATCGTCAGTAAAGCTCATAAACGCAGGAATGTCCAAACTCCACGTTGCCGGATCGAACATAAAATGACTCCAATATGGGGTATGGTACCCGCTCACAGTCATACAGCTGTCACAACACGACGTCATACTGGAAACGAGGCAGTTGATGAGTCCCTGTGGCAGTCGGTCCCACTCCTGCAGCAACGCAGTTTTCAGCTCCTGGATGCTGAACAATTGCAGCTCGCCATCTCCGGAGGGGGATGGCGAGCTACAATTCCCCTACCAAGAGTGTCCCAGACATATTCGATAGGGTTTAGGTCTGGCGATCTGGCTGGCCAATCCATCTGGCGAATATCCTCACTTTCAAGATAACAGTCGACCAGGTGAGTCCTATTTGGACGAGCGTTGTCTTCAATAAAAAGGAACCGAGGGCCAACTGCGCCCCTGAAAAGTCAAACATAGGGCTGTAAGATCTCATCCCTATATCTTTCAGCAGTCAGGGAGCCTCTATCAAACACATGGAGAGGTGTGCGGCCGTCCTACCTGATGCCTGCCTAGACCATGACACCTCTGCTGCCATAGCGGCCTCTTTCTCGGATGTTGGAGGAAAGGTATCGGGTCCCAGGTTCTCTCCAGATGAAGGTACGTCGAGAATCATTATCCAGGCTGAATCGCGACTCGTCTGTGAAGAGAACGTTACCCCACTGAAGTCCGGTCCAAGGCTGGTGTTGTCTGCTCCATGCTAAACGCGCTCTCTTGTGTGCTGAAGTGAATGGGACGCAAACAGCGGGTCTTCTGGCAAAAAGCCCTCTTTCATGAAGCCTTCGGGAAACAGTAACCCTTGAAACTCCGGTTCCAGTATAGGCATGCAGCTCACGAGATAGCTGTGCAGCTATAGCAGTTCTGTGGTGCATGGCTGAAAATGCCAAATAACGATCTTCATTGGTCATCGTGGCTCTTGGACGACCTTGCCCAGGCCTTCTCGATATGGATCCAATGTCCTTAAAACTGTTTCTACAAATTGCAGACGACACTGGACGTTACATTGAGCTCTGTAGCAACCTGCACTTGCGATTGCCCTGCCTCCAATCTACCGACGTTTCTCCACCTCATTCTGTCATCAACACGTTCGTGGCAACTCATTTTACCTGATTGCTTATGAAATTGAATCAACTCCTGCAAGAAGCACAACGAATGTCGCCGAGGAGTACGAGCAAACTAACCGCGGAAAAAGCCACGTGTGCATTTCATGCCCTCCGCTGTTACAGCTGCTCCTGCACGCACGTGTACGCTTACGTACTCGACACTGCAAATTTGAATTCTTATTCGGCGGCCTAATTTGTATCTTTGGTTCCGTACTTTTTGTGAAAATCAACAAAATGTGCAAATTATCTTAATTTTGAACACCAGTGTATATGTCTACGAAAGGAAATGATTGCAAATCCAGAGCACTTGTTCCATTCATTCGGATAAACAGCTACGGGAATGGAATAGGTTAGTACGTTATTGCGCCACCTCTGGCTCGGATACAAGCGATTACCCAGCGTGGCCTAGGAGCATACAGTTCACTGATACTCTCCTGGGGTATAGCATGCCAGACGGTATCGGAATCGCGGGCGAGTTGGCCAACATTCCGGGGCGAGCGTAGGTGGCGTCCCAGCATATCCCATGCATGTTCGATCAGTGAGAAGTCGGGCGATCGGCCTGGCCACGAAACGGTATCGATATTACTGAGGCGGAGCTGGGAGAGCCGTGCCGGGTGTGACCGGGCATTATCGTGTTGAAAAATTGCTTAGAGATGGTGCACCAGGAATGTCGTGGACGTACCTTTGAGTCGTGAGGGCGATACGGAGGACTACCAAGGGTGTCCGGCTATCGTAGGAAATGGCTCCCGAGACACTGTCATTGTGCGAGCCGTGTGCCGTTCCACGGTAAAGGCAGAATCTGCGCGCTGGCCGCCTCTTCTCCAGACACTTATGCTTTGGTCATCAACGCCAAGTACAAGCCGTGATTCATCAGTGAAGACTGCACAGTGCCATTGAACAAGATTCTACATTGATCGGGCTCGACATCACTACAATCGGTCCCAGAGATGCTCGCTGGCCGATGGTAATCGGCGGAGTGGCCTCCTCAAATGTAGTCGCCGTGCCTCAAGTCGCCTGAAAAGGTACGGTTGGCAATTTCTGTACCTGTAGACGATGCAACATCGCTACGAATGGTTGAGAGCGGCGAATTAGGTTCTGTTCGTGCGGTTCTCAGAATCGCTCGATCCTCGTGTTCTGTCGTTGAGTTCGGAAGTCTACTGCACGCGTGCCGCTGGATGGCACCCTCGCTCCGACCCAAACGCCTGGCGATACGGTGACATCAACAACCGGCCTCTCTCAGTCTAATTGTACGTTTTCTCTCAAATGGGCTCGATTGCTCGTGTTGTGCATGGGTCTAACGTCAAGGCATCCTCACCGTCCGCGGAGATTAATGCAACCGCCAACTGCTGTCATAATTGTCCCTGCGTGTGAGCTTTGCTTCTGATATACCCTCCTGAATGGGCTGTTTCCATGCGCTGTGGAGAGCCACTATTTCAATCATTATTCTTTAATCATTTGCATATTCGTTCCCGAGGTACTTGAATGTATAGTGTTATCGGGATCTGTCGGGGTGCTTTATTTTTTTTTTTTCGTTATTTGTGACAAAGAGTGTATCAATGTTGTCGTGTTCTGTCCCTATTCAGGAATTTACACATACCGGCCACTGAATTAGGGACTTTTACTTCTATTCAATGCCGGGTTGGACCTCCTTTAGCCCAAAATACAGCACGTATGCGGTTTAGCATATATTCCACAAGGTATCGTCAACAACTATACTAGGCGGTCATTAGACAGTCTTTTAAGTGACTTACATTTGACGGAAGAGGATTTTGCTCCAGGATCTGTTTTTTTAACATGTCCGATACATTCTCAATGGAATTCAGATCTGGGCTTTATGGTAGCCAAGGAAAATACTGGAAGTCTTTGTCGTGCTCACTGAACCACTGTTGAACACATCTTTCTCGATGGACAGTAGCATTGTCCTGCATGAAGCGGCACTAACCTGCTGGATAAAAAGTCAACACTGCAGGATGGACTTGATCAGCAACAATATTCAAATAATCCTTGGAAGACAGCCGACCTCCCAGAAACATCAGGGGACTCGTTCTATACCAACAGAAGTTGCCCCACTCTGTTACACCATCTCCAGAACCTTGAGTTGTGTCTACAACTCTCTTCCTACCGTAGTTACAAAACCAGGTGATCAAACAACACATCATGACTTTTTTCCAGTCTTCCAGTGTCCAGTCAAGTTGTTCTTGATGCCACTGAAAATGAACTTTCCGATTCTTTGCAGAAACCGGTGGTTTCTGTATAGTGTGACGTATATTCTGAATTAACTTTCCTTTTCAGTTTCTTTCCCTATGTAAATCTTGAGTTTATTCTGTTATTCTTCACTCTTAACGTGATATCTTTCTCTCAAACGAATACGTTTGGCAACACAATTGAGGTTGAATGCACGTGACGTATGCCTGAGTTTTGATAAGAACAAGAGATAAAAACGACGACTGATCTATTGCTTGAGAGCGTTGTAAGAGAGAGCGTTGGGTTGTAAACTGATTATTGATAGGAGTGTTATGATAATGTGTGGTGCCTGGAGCGTTCACTACAATATGCTATGTTACGATGTGTGTGCTACATTCTGAATAAAGCATCTTTCCGTAAGTTGACTTCTGTTATTTACATGTTTCGTCTGGCCGTTAAGGTTTCTTTCATTTAAGAACTATTTCTTAGTATGTTGATGTGTTGAAAAAACGTAGAAGTAGAAAAGACTTTTACGCTATAATAGGCATACGACTGCTAATACGTATCCTCTTTAATTCCCTACGTATATTTCGTTAAGATATGGGTCTGGAACAGCCGTGACTGAATGCTTTGATCAATGGCTTCACAGAGGAAGTCCTGTTTCTCCGTACAAGCCTTCTCAGACCACGGTGATCTCGTTTCTGTCGTAGCGACTCAGTTACACCTCTTAGAGAGGGAAAGTGATTTATTTTTCCACTGATTAAAGAGCCGGAACATCTCACCTTTTGAGAAACCAGTCGGTTTTCAAAATATTTGCTCCAGCTGGACGGGCATCCATATTAATCCCTTTATCGAACACAAAAATATAATTTGGTTTTCCCATTGTGATCAACACTACTGACGATTACTGACGAGCAGCAGTCTTTAATATTTGCCTAGAACACGTGGTGACACAGGTACGGATATTCTCCACATACACTAGGTAAATGACTTTTGCGTGCATTTATAGAAATGATTCTAATTCAGTGGCCGATGTGAGTAGTATGCAACAGAGATGGCCTAAGTTAGAAATTCCCAGTAAGTATTTTTTAACTTCGTGCTAGTATTAAAGTTCAGGTGGTTCCAAAAATCAAGTTAGGCTACCACACTAACAGTCCTAAACATAGAGATTGTGCCTGGGCTAAATTAACGCAATTATCAATCTGTGCACTTAAAGGCACATCTGAATTTTCAGAACTTTGCACAAATGACTTGCGTCCGGACAGGACGTTGAAATTCATCAACTTTTCAGGCACATTTTTTCTTCGTGCGAATGTTATAAATATAAGGGAAATGCTACAAAGTAAAACATGTGTTCGTTTTGTTTTCATCATTAATGGCTTAAGTATTACATGCGAGAATCCTAACTGTCCAATAAATGCATGCGAGTGACCATGCTACTAAAAATTGACACCAAGGCAACCTACTTTACTACGTTTTCCCTTTCATTTTAAGCAATTTGTATGTTCATACTCTTCTCAGAGATTATTACGGAGGTCAGCACGTAACGCGTTATACCTATTGACACCAGGAAATGGTAGCGGTCACTGAGCCCCGACAGGAAATACTTGAGCTGTGCGTGTAAATGTATTTCGATACCTTGAAGTGCGAATCATCAGGTAATGAAAGAACCCAGTCCTAGTGTTTAGCTATCCTTGAATTACCGTTGTTGTGTTGTAGCGCTACTTCCTCATTGACATGGAACAATAGAACATGAAGAGCTGAGGTATCTTTTGTTGATGAAAAATCTCAGGAAAAATCGCGAGATGCGATCACTGACCGAAGCTTTGATAACGTTTCGCGACTTCCGTATGTGAGCGTATACGCCCCTCAAGAAATGGTCACTGAGTTTGAAACTTTTGGTAGCTATCGAACGATAGAATATGCGTTTCTTCTACGGCGTGTGCATGAAATCAGTTTGGCTTTAAACAGCTATGCATAAATTGCAATATTTTACAAAGGGGAGTTATCCCTTTAATAAAGTGTTAAAATACGCGATGTGTTCACAAAAATATCTGTACTGGGCTACCTGGCAGCTCGTTCGGCCGAGTGGTCAGAAAAGCGGGTATGTGGCTAATCGTTGGAGATGGATTTCCGCTAGAGTCTACCATGAAGCATGAGGGATACACTCGTCCCACGTAGCAATGAAGCATGAGGGATGATACACTCGTCCCACGTAGCAATGAGGCATGAGGGATACCCTCGTCCCACGTAGCAATAATGTGAATAAATTTTAGTCTGTGTCATTCACTTTGGAACTAGCTTCTCATAAATGAGGCATGAGGGATACCCTCGTCCCACGTAGCAATAATGAGATTAAATTTTAGTCTGTGTCATTCACTTTGGAACTAGCTTCTCATAAATGAGGCATGAGGGATACACTCGTCCCACGTAGTTGCGATGAGGCATGAGGATTACACTCGTCCCACGTAGCAGATAATGAGATTAAATTTTAGTCTGTGTCATTCACTTTGGAACTAGCTTCTCATAAATGAGGCATGAGGGATACACTCGTCCCACGTAAATATGAGGCATGAGGGATACACTCGTCCCACGTAGTTGCGATGAGGCAAGAGGATTACACTCGTCCCACGTAGCAGATAATGAGATTAAATTTTAGTCTGTGTCATTCACTTTGGAACTAACTTCTCATAAACGTGAGGTGTCTTTTCTTATACTCGCTTTAGTTTTAAGGGTGCTGGGGGTTGTCCTGAGCTTTAGGAATAGTCATATCTACATAACATAAATTTCCCCGATTTCAAATATCTCGCTTTTACGAGATTCTCTCTCTATACACTATAATGACAAAAGTAACGGGATAATCCTTCAAAAGCAAGTGAATGGATCCGCTGCGTTGTTAAGATGTGCGGTACAGCTGCAAACGGTATAAAAACAAGCCTGCAGCTGACCACGATCATATCGCACTGTGAAGTTGAGTGCAAATGTCGCGGCGGGAGAGAACTGACTTTGAGAAAGGAAAAATTGTTGGGTGTCATATTAGTGGGTTATCAATAAGAGAAACCCAGAGGCATTTAAACATACCCAAGTCAACTGTTTTGGATGTACTGAATAAGTGGAAGACACATGGCGTGCCTGAAGCAGTAAAACGTACTGGCAGACCAAAGAAAATCAGTGATAGAGGACGTCGAAGCCTCCAGAGAGTCGTTAAATAGAGGACGTCGAAGCCTCCAGAGAGTCGTTAAATAGAGGACGTCGAAGCCTCCGGAGAGTCCAAAATGTACTACTATATACATTGATGTACTACTATATATGTTAATGTACTAGTATTAATACTAGTATATTAAATACTAGTATACATGCTAGTAGAATGTACTCTGTCTTTATCCATCTGTCTGCCAGTAGCTTCAAACTTACTGGATCTCTGCAACAGGTTGGGACATGCAAATTATTAAAACCTAAGTGAAAATGCGCATGCGGTTTTGGAGCAGCGTCCTCTGCACTGTCTGGTTTTGGGTGTAAAGAGCTGGCTAATGAGATGTTACAATCAGTGAAGAGCCAACATTCAGTCCAAAAAGTGTTCTTGTGTTTCACTATGCCGCGCTGCCGAAGATGGTCGCATTCTTAACACTTGGCGGAATTTGAGCGAGAAAGGACTGTTGGGATGAGAAAATCTGGATATTCCTACCGCGGAATCGCCACTCGTACGGAACAAAACGGCATTACAGTGATGCAATCAGGAAATCAGTGTACAGATGAGGCTCAAATGGACCGTAAAATCGTAAGACTGCACAGGATGACAGACACCTCTACACATGGCAGTGACCAACCGCACAAAGACATCAACGGTTTTAGTGCAGCAGTGGAGCAGTCTCACAGTCAAGACTTTGTCTTCCCGGATAGTTCGACGTCGTCTACTTAACAGAGGACTGGTAGCTAGCATATCATTCTTGCGCATTCTTTCGGCCGTCAGCCATAGACAATAGGGGTAAATGCAACGGGTTCTCGAACACAGACACTGGCGCGCTGATTGGCAACAGGTCGTGTTTTCCAACGAGTCATGATTCAACTTGATGCACAATGATGGTCGCATCCATTTTGGAAGACATCTTAGTGAACGGCGCCTTGCAGCGTCGTACCGGGATAACGCTAAGAGTTATGATTTTGGGCGCCATTGGGTTTGATTCGCGATCTCTCCTGATAAGAATTGAGGGAACCCTCAACAGCCCGTGATACACGAGGGATGTTTTACAGGCAGATGTGATACCCTTCCTTCAGAGTTGTTCTGGCTCTATGCTCCAGCGGATTAGTGCTTGCCACGTGAGGCCCGGAATGTACAAGACCTCTTTCATACATGGCAGATACCGCTTCTTCCTTTGTCTGCATCTTCACCGAATATGTCCCCGATCGGACATGTCTGGCACATGGTAGCTAAGCGACTGGCCAGTCAAGAGCCTCCGCCGATCACCACAAATGAACTCTGGTCTCGCATAGAAGCAGACTGGCAGGCTGTTCCCCAGGATGGTAACAAAAATATATTCCATTCAAGAGCCTCCGCCGATCACCACTAATGAACTCTGGTCTCACATAGAAGCAGCCTGGCAGGCTGTTCCTCAGGGCCAGGGCGGTAACAAAAATCTCTTCCATTCAATGCCACGCCGTGTAGAAGCTGTCACTGTAGCTCGACGTGGCTTTACACAATACTGAGCTTTGAATTAAAAAAATCTTATATCGCTCTACAAATGCAACTAGGACAAGGTGCCAACGGCAACCTATATAACTCGGGTACAGTTGGAAAATTTAGAGCGAAGCTATTGCAAAATCTAAACTCATTAAGGAGTCTATTATAACAAATTCTGAAAACTGAAAGCGTAAAATGTATGACTTGCAGAAGAAAAGCACTAAACATTCTAAAAAGAAATGCCTCAAATTTATCATGAAATATTTTTCTTCACGCCTTCACGTAGGTTGTGATCAGGTTGCATGTACATAAAGCAGAAAGACACACTCAGATCGGGAACCACGTTTTTCATTTTGTATCGCGAAAGACAGATACACACATATACATACAAAGACTTCCTTTTATTATTATACACTGAGAGGCCACTTTATTATGACCACCCCTCAGTACTTCGCTCGGCCACCTTTAATACTGCGTCGATTCTTCGTGGCATGAACTCCACGAGATGTTGATAGGTGGTTTGTGGAATCTGAGACCATGCTTGATGAATAGCCCTTTCCAGTAGAGTGAGATTGCAGGGTTGTGGATCCAGATGTCTGATGGCTCGTTCAACGTCATCCCACAAATTATCAATGATATTGAGATCTGGAGATTGTGGGGGCTACCTAAGCAAATTAAACTCACCGGCATGTTCCTGAAACCAATCCTGCACAATACGAGCACTACGGCAGGACGCATTATCTTGTTGAAAGTAGCCATCGCCAATGGGATAACCAATCCACATGACAGGATGCACTTGGTCCGCAACGATGTTTAGATATGATGTGCCAGTCAGACGTTGATCAACACAAATTAAAGGGCCCAAAGCATGTGAGGAAAACTTTCCCTAGACCATAACGCTGCCTCCACCAGCTTCAAGGCTTGTAGCAAGGCATTTGGGGTCCATGCGTTCGTGCTGTTTCCGCCAAATTCTCATTCGGCCATCGACATGGTGCAGCTGAAAACGTGATTCATCGGACCACATAATTTGTTTCCAATTATTGACTGTCCAATCCTTGTGCTCCTGTGCGAACTGTAGACATTTTCTCTTGTTAACTGCAGACAGCAAAGGTGTTTGAACAGACCTTCGGCTTCCATATCCCATCCGATGCAGTGTACGGCGAACAGTGCGTGCAGAGATCATTTGAGGGGATCCTTGATTAAGATGGTCTGTAATTTGCTGCACTCGGTTGCCATATCCCATCCAAAGCAGTGTACGGCGAACACTGCGTGCAGAGATCATTTGAGAGGATCCTTGATTAAGATGGTCTGTAATTTGCTGCACTGTTGCCCTTCCGTTGTCTGTTACCAGTCTGGACACTCTCCGTTCCGCACGAGCAGTCTCTAGTCGATGACGGCCACACGTTGCACGTAGAGACACAGTTTTTTGGCTGACAGTCCAGTCTTTAAGTCCTTAAACACTTTAACAACAGCTGGTCTGGAATATCTCACGAATGAGGCGGTTTCGGTGATACTCGCTCCATGGCTCCGAGCTCCTGCAATCATCTCACATTGAAAGTCCGTCAAATCACATTTTTTACCCATCTCGTCACCCAAAAATCACTTCTACTACTGTTGCAAGCACTAAGCTTTCCCTTTTTATGCTTGCCTCGCCCTCTGTCGGCAACAGCGTGCAGCACATAGCTCATTTGCTTAAAACTGTCAAGTGGTCATAGTAAAGTGGCCACTCAGTGTGGATTAAGAAAGTGTTGAGCTAACAGACGGACTCCTTTTTTTCCTTTTTTCAATTCAAACGATTTTTTTAATTAATGTTAGTGAGCTGACTTTCGTGAAAAGGTTCAAGTAAAAGGCCATCTAGTTTTAATTGAAATTCCTCAATTTCACGACATTTCGGGAATTGAAAGGCGTCAAAACCTGACCTTGGACGATGACCAATCGCATCCAAAAAACATGGTAGTTAGATATGTCATATCGTAGCTATGCCCGAACAACTAATTGTCCCGACTCTCGTATAGAGAGCGGAATCTTTCAATTATTATCAAGATTAGTCAGTTTTTAATGGTCTTTATTTTTATACGACATGATCAATCACCATGATACCAACCTCATGTCACTCATCATGTCCTACACTTTCTCTGTGGCAAGTGTCACCGAGATCGGCTAAAGATATTTGTGATATTTCGAATTTAATTTGAATACAAACGACCCCATCTCAAAACCTGGGAAAACTCCTAAAAATGAGTTTTTGGACGATTATTTCTAAATGACAGGGTATTTCGGGAATCGGAAGGCGTCAAAACCTGACCATGGACGATGTCCAATCGCATGCAAAAAATCACCGTGATCGGATGTGTCATCTCGTATCTATGCCCGAACAACTAATTGTCTCGAGTCTGGAAAAGAGAGCTCCGCTCAATCAGTTATCTCCTGTAATATAAGAATCTCTGATATGAATTTAATTTGAATACCGCGGTTCTTTCTTGGTGTAGCAATTTTCACAAGCAGTAGTGTATTTAAAATAAGAATAAAAAATGGCACGTGAAAAATTCCACTTAAATGTTATTTTGATGGGTCTATTTTTCCTGTCAAATTTACCACAGAAAATCTCATTTTAACGATATAAAAACTAAAACCAATGATCAGTGATGGAATTGTGAAACACAGTAAAGTGAAATCAGGCTTTGTATTTTTTTTAACAAGCTTAGTTTTTTTCTGTAAGTTAAATCTACATAGCAAGCAAACGGCGGGTAATATCGTAATCGCTGAATTCACGCCTGAATTGTTTCTCTCTGCCTTTGCGGTCTTGAACGAGGAAAGCTTCTTGCTAATGTTTCGAATTTAAACTACAGTAATGAAAGAGACTTGAATAAATTGTGATATTTGATAATCTTTTTCTTTGTGACATTGACCTGTTTTTAACCATCAGACCAGTCATTTCACCTTCCCCACTTTGCGTAAAATGGGAGACGTGTTAAAGTTTTGCAAGTCTATAAATTTCACCATTTTGCTGTCTGCAAAAAATTACTCACAGCTTAGAAAGTCAGGATTTTAAACTTTTGTAACTCTAACCTGGTTTGTTGTAGCTGGAAAATAAAACAAGTCTTGTGTTTGTTGATGTTTTCCTGCTCTGATTTTTGCGTTTTATAAAAGTTTCTGAAGATATTTAAAAGTGTAACTGTAAGCTGTGAGTAAAAATCTTCACAAGCGAGCAGAATTTTGAGAAAGAAATTGTTAAAAAAAAACCGCACATCTGATAGTGAAACGCCAAGTTTTCTTAATCTTCTTGCCAACATTTATTAGTATGGTTAACTCAGGGAGTTTCAGTTTAGTATAATATAATTCCATTCCCGAATGTGCATCACTGTGAACTAGCTGACACTGAATGCAAACGGTGCTTTTCACGCTTTCCAACCGTAGGTTGAAGAAGCGTATGTGCTCCAGCTTTTTCCGTCCGTCTGTCGGTCCGTCTTTCGGAACGATAACTCACGTAAAAATGGTTCAATTTCGATGAAATTTTAGTATGTGGTAGGGGACCACCTGGGGACGAACCCTATTGAAAATGGGTGAAGTGGAGTGAAAGGTCAGGACATATGAGCGGGATGCATTCCATTGCCCTTATGCGTCATAAGGTGCGTAAAAATGGTTCGATTTCGAAGAAAAATTAGTATGTGGTAGGGGACCACCTGGAGAGGAACCCTATTAAAAATGGGACAAATCGAGTCAAAGGTCAGGACATAGGATCGGGATCCATTCCATCGCCCTTATCCCACACTATTAAGGTGGACGTCAAGTAATTTTGCTTCCTATATTTCCAATGGAAAACCTTTTGTACACATTTCCTTCCCAATTAGTGTGGTCCCAAGGATGGAAATTTGAACATCGATTAAAATAACTTCATACTATAACTTGGAATACTTAACATTTTCTAAAACATAATAATAGTTATATTAAAAAAACAATAACGTTTCCTTTGGTGGTGTTGAAACCAGAAAAAAGAGGGCGCGACCTGTACTATGATGACGTCACTGGACAAATAAATGTTGGATTACATAATTACTGTTATGGTTTAGAAAATATTAAGTATTTCAAGTTATGAAATGAAGCTATTTTAATCGATGTTCAAATTTTCATCCTTGGGAACGCATTAATTGTGTAGAAAATGTGTACAGAAGTCTTTTTCATTGGAAGTATAGGAAGCAAAATTACTTGACGTCCACCTTAAAGTAGCAATTCTTGTATGTATGTATGTACATTTTATTTTGAAAACGGCTCTAGGAATTTTGATGAAAGTCGTTAACCTACAGTATTCTGGTACTAGAAATCGATTTAGCTTGATCTCGACTTTAGGAGAATTCGTTAAGTGTGTTAAATAACCACAACGAATTATAACGTTTTTAATGTCATGGCGTCGTTCCATTAATGCTACCAATGCTTAGAAATCTTATGACGTCACAATCTCGTGTTTGAGAATGTTGGCGCCCGGTCACGCCATCTGTCTTATTACGTCACGCGTTGTGTGTGGATCCTATTAAAGTTTTATGACGTCATACTTTTGCGAGCAGATGGTCCCGATTCCCATCTGCCTGATTACGTCACGCGTTATTTGCGTATGTCCGTCCGCACGAAAACTCGCGTAACAATCGTTCGATTTTGATGAAATTTTAGTATCTAGTAACAGGGCTATAGAAGAGAAGGGCTGGTCCTTAGAGCCGGCTTCCCTGAAGACGCAAGCTGGAGATGATGACGTAGTCACGCTGCAGCAGCGGGTTGGTAGTGGGATTCTCAAAAGCCACTGCTCCACGGGAAATCCGAAAGAATCAGTTTAAAAGTCAAGGAAAAGCTACATAACTGTATAGCACTACAGTGAAGGGAATGAAATTGAACTAAACTGTCATCACTGTAGTTAAGAAAAAAAAAACATTATTTAAACTTTAAACATATGTTTTTAACATTACAGTATTGGGCATATAAACACATCATTGTGTATTACGCAAAAAGCTCAGCGACTAATTAACAGTTGATTATTTACCCTTTCCTACCGTAGGTTGAAGAAGCGTATATGCCCCAGCTTTGTCCGTCCGTCCGTCTGTCCGCACGATAACTGGCGTAAAAATAGTTCGATTTCGATGAAATTTTAGTATGTGGTAAGGGACCACCTGGGGACGAACCCTATTGAAGATGGGACAAGTTGGGTCAAAGGTCACGACGTAGGAGCGGGATCCTTCGATTGCCCTCATGCGTCATAACTTGCGTAAATATGGTTCGATTTCAATGAAATTTTAGTATGTGGTAGGAGACCCGTTGGGGACGAATCTTATACAAAATGGGTGAAGTGGGGTCCAAGGTTAGGACATAAGAGCGGGATGCATTCCATTGCCCTTATGAGTAATAACGTGCGTAAAAATGGTTCGATTTCGTTAAAATGTCAGTACGTGGTAGGGGACCACCTGGGGACGAGCCCTATTGAATGTGGACAAAATGGGGTCAAAGGTCAGGACATTGGAATGCGATCCATTCCATCGCTCTTATCCCATATTATTAAGGTGAAAATCAAGTAATTTTGCTTCCTATACTTCCAAAGGAAAAACTTTTGTACACATTTCTTTCACAATTCTTGTGTTCCCAAGGATGAAAATTTGAACATCGATTAAAATAACTTTATTACAACTTGGAATACTTAATATTTTCTAAAACATAACCATAATTACATTAAAAATCAATAACTTTTCCTTTGGTGGTGTTGAAACCAGAAAAAGAATGGCGCGACCTGTACTTTGATGACGTCAGTAGACAAACAAATGTTGGATTGCATAATTATGGTTATGTTTAAGAAAATATTAAGTATTCCAAGTTATAAAATGAAGCTATTTTAATCGATGTTAAATTTTTCATTCTTGTGAACGCATTAATTGTCCAGAAAAAAGATGGTGCGACCTGTATTTTCAAGTAGTCAATAGATAAACAAATGTGCGGATCCTATTAAAGTTTTATGACGTCACACTCTTGCGAGCAGATGGTCGCGATTCCCATCTGCCTCATTACGTCACGCGTTGCGTGCGTATGTTCGTCTGCACGATAACTCGCGTAAAAATCGTTCGATTTCGATGAAATTTTATTATGTGGTAGGGGATCACCTGGGAAGGCACCTTGTTGAAACTGAACGAAATGGGGTCAAAGATCAGGACAAAGGAGCGGGATCCATTCCACTGCTATTATGCCTCATAACTAACGTAAAAAAGGTTCGATTTCGATGAAATTTTAGTATGTCGTAGGAGACCACCTGGGGACAAACCCTATTGAAAATTGGCGAAATGGGGTCAAAGGTCAGAACATAGGAGCGGAATCACTTCCATCGCCATTATGAGTCATAACTTACGTAAAAATGTTTCGATTTGGATGAAATGTTGGTATGTTGTAGGGACCTTCCTTGGGACGACTCCTATTGAAAATGGGCGAAATGGGGTGAAAGGTTAGGACACAGGAGTGGGATCTATTCCATAGCGCTTATGCATCATAACTTACGTAAAATTACTTTGATTGCGACAAAACGTTATCATGTTATTTCGGAGATATACTGAACCAGTTCTGTTGAATATCATCCAAATGGATCGAAGGTCAGGGCACAGGGGTGAAATTTATTCCACAGCCATTTTCCTCATAACTTGAGTAATCATTTCTAGTATATTGGAAAGCGTATCATAATCAATGCATTGCATGATTTTACTAACTTGTTTATAAAACATTGGAAAAATTGGAAAAATTATCCGAACACTGTGTTTTGCCGGTAACAAAAATCAAAATGCAGTTGTACAAATGATAATACTTGTTTTCCTCTTGTGCCTTGCTTTCTGTGTTTCACCTATTAAATACATATATATCTAGGGAAAATTTATGCCATTCTAAAGCGCTGATCATAGAATTTAAGTTTTATGTTTTCTACAATTCTGTAATCACATTGTAGAAGATATATCTTATTTCTCCCAAAACGTTTCTAATTGTATTCTCTAATATTTTTTTTTTCGTTCTAAGACTACAATTTTTGAATTAAGTAAGTTTATATTTTAAGAGCTTCGAACTAACAAAAAACAGCTTGCATTTCATTTCATTTCATTTATTTTGTTATGGGGTTACATTTGACTATGCTACATTTCAAAATTAATTTTATAACATATAGTATTAAGAAAAACAACATATACAGTATAATGTGCATACTTATGTACAGGGTAACCACAGAACAGGAAATTGAGTAAAAGACTATATACAGTATATATAGCCTGAGTGAATCACACTTCTCCTAAAGTACGTAGTCAAGTCAAACGTCCTGCACATATAATACACTGCCGGACAATTGCTAAGGACGGATGACAATAGCAACGATAGCAACCATAAAATGGAAGGCAGGAAAATGTGGAAATTAGCATAAGTGCGGGATACAGTAAGACGTGTTGTGCGTATGCAAATTTTGGATTGCCGAACTTGTTCGTGACGTCATAGCGCTGATAAGAGATGTAAAGGATTTGACGCGTATTGACCGTTGTTGTTCAAACGCAAAGTTGAAAGGGAAAGAATCAATTGACGAACTTGCAATTTTCAGTATGTCTTCCCGACATCACCTAGATGATTTTACGCGCGGCCGTATTATTGGCAAGATTGAAGAAGAGCGAAAAATAACAGATGTTGCCAGGGAGTTCGACGTCAGCACCAGTGTTGTTTCAAGGCTTTGGAAATCATTTCAAACAAATGGAGAGTGTAGCAAACGTCACGGGGGAGGTCGTGTTCGCAGTGCGACACCTGCAGAAGATCGGTACATAGTGCTATCAACAAAAAGACTCCGGCGCAGCACAGCTAGTGAGGTAGCAAATCAGTTTATGGCTGCTACTGGCAAGCGGATCTCCCAAAAAACTGTAGCCAGACGTTTGCATGAAGGAGGACTATACGCCCGCCGTCCTGTTGTGTGCAGCCCATTGTCCAGACGTCACCGTACCGCCCGTTTGCAATGGTGCCATCAACATTGCAATTGGACTGCTAACGACTGGTCTGCTGTCCTCTTCTCAGATGAGAGTAGATACAGTCTATCATCTGATTGTCGACGACAACTGATCTCGGGTGATAGTGGTACTGCATATTGTCCAGCAAACATACAGGAAAGGGACCGATATCCAAAATGTAGTGTCATGGTATGGGCTGGCATCATGATCAATGGCCGTACGTCCCTCTATGTGCTTCCGACTGGGACTATGACTGGCCAACGATACACCAATGTTGTTCTGCTACCTCATGTTCGCATGTTACATGGTGCTGTCGGTGATAGATTCATTTTCATGGACGACAACGCAACATGTCATCGTACAGTCGCTGTCCAGGAGTGTCTTGAGAGCAAGGATATTCAATGCCTCGTATGACCAGCACGTTCTCCAGATCTGAATCCCATTGAAAATGTGTGGGAGGCTTTGGAGAGGAGTTTTGCTGGTCGCCAATGCCCTCCAATAAACAAGGGCACCCTCATCCGTGCACTGACAGAGGAATGGGATAAATTACCCCAACAGCTACTTGATAATGTTGTGCAAAGCATGACACGACCTGTGGAATCTTGCATCGCCCTCCATGGTGGCCATATCCCGTATTGACATCTTACGCCGGAACGCCTGCGGACGGTAATTGCATTTTTTGCACGTTTACGTATTCTGCAAACAAGGCCTGTTTGTCCCTTGAACACGTTCCAAAGCCTTCTGGATTTCAGAGCACAATAAATTGTCTTTCTTGTAATGTCCTGGCATTCTGACATTATTTTATTTCACTTCGCATCCAACCACACTTACTTTTTTATGCGCTATATAGCCGTTTATGATCCGTCCTTAGCAATTGTCCAGCAGTGTATTTACTCATATCTGGCTTGATTAATAAATTTTACCATAGAATGTTATACTTTAATTTGTTAGCAAATATATTTTTAGTTGCTTTCGAAAATAATTATAATTACTAATATGTGTTAATTGACAAGGTAGGTTATTCCATAACATCGTTCCCTGGTAACCAATAAATCTTTTTTGGATTAAAGTGTTAGGCATTGTTAACAAAAACGCATTTCTATCTCTTGTTTGATAGTCGTGACGTACAGTGTTCAGTTGAATTAAATGTTGATAACTATTCTTTTTTATTCTTTTATGCATGAATCCTAATAATCTAAATTTCCACAATTTCTCAATTTCTAAAAATCCATACGAATTTATACGTAGCCACATATTCAAGTAAATTCCGCTAAAATTATTTAAAATTCTGACTGTCCTATTTGGTAATGATTGTAATTTATATAAATTAGTCTCAGTTGTTTGCCCCCATACTAATAAACAATAAGCCAAACATGGATAAATCAGACTGTAGTACAACATTTTTAATGTTTTAATTATTAAAGTATTTAAAATTCTCGTAATTAAACCCAATACCCCAGAAATTTTGTTTACAATATTTTGAACAGTAAGTAAAAATATCTGGCCATTTGTATTTCTTTTTGGAGCTAACTTCTGAATCTCAGAGAATAGCTTAGTGATATGTATGTATGTATGAATATCTTTGTTTACTTGAGGATTAATTATGCAGATCGGCACACATTGTGCCATTTCACAAATATCGTAAAAATTTTACATGTAAATTCCTTCTGAACCAAAAGTGAAAAACTTTTAGTTACATTTACATTTGCAGCTTGATTTGGGAAGCATTTGAACGTATCCATTTCTGTGTTTTCTGCTGGGCCCTTCTTTGTGATACTAGTACTGCATTTCTGTTTAAAGAGCGAATTCTGATAAACGTACGCATGCTACAAAATAAGCGAATTGCATCTTTGTTTACTTAAGGGTATTGGTTTTCCAGTTCGCTGACAAGTTCGCGGATTACACCTTTTCCTTTTCGAAAAGTGATGCCGTGAAATGAATAAAATGTTTTTCAAATTTTTGTACAGTATTCATCCATGAGCAGGACCGTAGGGTAAGTCCACCTGAAGACAGTAATTTAATAAAATCGGATTGAATAGGTAAACTATTACGGTAAGTCCACCTGAAGACAGTAATTTAATCCAATCGGATTGACTAGGTAAACTA
Organism: Macrothele yani; assembly: GCA_039090855.1. NCBI lineage: Eukaryota > Metazoa > Arthropoda > Arachnida > Araneae > Macrothelidae > Macrothele > Macrothele yani. Next base: position 47,293,107 of record CM076997.1, on the reverse strand, counting down.
TTTATGTACACGCGTACAATAGATACATACACTCTTAAACATTCGCGCGATCTATTTGTATCTCTCTCTCTCTCTTTCTCTCTCTCTCTCTCTCTATGTATTACAGTATATACACAAATAAATACTCGTATATTGCAAACGATAAAAAAATCTAGTACGATGAAACATAACACGTTAGAAAACTGCTCGCAACGACAACCCCGCAGCACGGGAGGGAAAGCTTCAAGCAGCACGGTGACGTCACAAAAGGTCCCCCAACCTCTTCCCCGAGGACCGTGTCGGCATTCGCTTTCTCAAAGCGATGAACCAGCCCTTCTCTCTTTTAAAGCCCTGTTCTGGTAGGGGATCACCTGGGAAGGAACCCTGTTTAAAGTGAACGAAATGGGGTTCAAAGATCAGTACATAGGAGCGGAATCCATTCCACTGCTTTTATGCGTCATAACTAACGTAAAAAATGTTCGATTTCGATGAAACTTTAGTATGTGGTAGGGGACCACCTGGCGACAAACCCTATTGAAAATGGGCTAAATGGAGTCAAAGGTCAGGACATAGGAGCGGAATCACTTCCACCGCCATTATGCGTCATAACGTACGTAAAAATGCTTCGATTTGGATGAAATGTTAGTATGTTGTAGGGGCCTGCCTGGGGACGAATTATATTGAGAATAGGCGAAATGGGGTCAAAGGTTAGGACAAAGGAGCGGGATCTATTCCATAGCCCTTATGCATCATTACTTACGTAAAAATGCTTCGATTGCGACAAAACTTTATCATGTTATTTCGGAGGTATACCGAACCGGTTCTGTTGAATATAATCGAAATGGGATCAAAGGTCAGGGCACAGGACCGAGATTTATTCCAAGAGTGATAACTTGAGTAATGATTTCTGGAATGTTGGAAAGCGTATCATAATCAATGCATTGCATGATTTTACTAACTTTTTGCTTTATTTGTTTGTAGGTTTAACGAACAGCATGAAAAACTCGATGGGCTATGAACAGCCGTTTGTCCCTAATTTAGGGTCACTGGTTCCAAGGAAGTGCTCTAGAGAGAGAGTGTCGTGAGACAAACACAACATCCATGGCTCACCAGAATTCAAACCCGGACACATCTCGATTATAAAGCTATATTATTTACTCAGAATTTAAATTTTTCCGTACTCATATGCTCTAAAGATACTACAGTCACTGCATTCCTAATAAATTATCAACAATATCAACACCTCAAGTGCATAAGACACGACATCTTTTCGTCGTTACAGGTAATAGAGTAGAGACGAATGGGAAAAATTTTCCGAAACATTTTAATTCTTCACAAATGCACTCACCAGCAACTGAATTTGAAATATTTATGCAGATGTAAGTAAATGCCACTTACACAGAGTATTTGCAAAATACGTGGTCATGTGCGTCCCCACGCGCTCGGACCACGTATTTGCTTGCCAGTATTCGTAAGTAGTGTTGATAACAATAGGGGAAAGAAAAGAACGTTTAGGAGTTCGATAATGGGCTTACTGGGGGTGCCTGTCTGACTCGAGCGACGATTTTTAAGACTGACTGCTTTCTCAAAAGATGAGATATCCCAGATCCTTAATCAGTGGGAAAATAACCCACATTTCTTCTTTAAAAAGCGTAAATGTGGCGGGACGACGATCTGTCGGAAACGAAATTGCCGTCGATTGAGAAGGCTTGTAGGAAGAAACAGGACTTCCTGTGTGCTGCAATTGATCGAAGCAGTCAGTGAGGGCTGTTGCCGATCCGTATCTCAGCGGACTATGAGCAGGAAATGGAAAAGGATCGGAATTGGCAGTCGCATGTCTATACGGAAACCACTGATTTCTGCGTAAAACCGGAAAGTTCGTCTACAGTGGTATCAGGAACACCGTGACTGCGCTCTAGAAAGCTGGAAAAAAGCATGTGGTCCGAAGATTCGTGGTACACCTTGTTCTGTACCTACGCGACGGTAGGTAAAGAGTTTCACGGGATCCCCATGAAGTAATGGATCCATTTCGCTTTGTAAACGCAACTCAAGGTTCTGGAAGTGTTGTCATGGTGTGGAGCACTTATACTGTGTTGTTGAGAGGTCAGTCGTATTCCAAGGATTATCTGAACATTGTTGCAGATCAAGTCCATACTGCAATGTTGACTTGTTATGCCGCAGGTAACGGCTGTTTCATGGACGACTTTGCTACTGTCCATCGCGAAAGATGTGTTCAGCAATTTTTCACGCTCACGTTTCTTGGCTAGTTTTCCAAACGAACAGGTGGTCGAGTGGTTAAGAATTATGCACACGTTTTTCACTGGTTCTCTAAACAAAGGGGTGGTCGAGTGGTCAAGAATTTCGCACACGTTTCTGGCTAGTTCTCCAAATGAACAGGTGGCCGAGTGGTCAATAATTACACACACGTTTTGTGCTAGTTCTGCAAGTGAACAGGTGGCCGAGTGGTCAAATATTACACCTACGTTTCTGGCTAGTTCTCCAAATGAACAGGTGGCCGAGTGGTCAATAATTACACACATGTTTTGTGCTAGTTCTGCAAGTGAACAGGTGGCCGAGTGGTCAAATATTACACCTACGTTTCTGGCTAGTTCTCCAAACGAACAAGTAGCCGAGTGGTTAAGAATTACGCACACGTTTCTGACTGGTTCTTGAGTGGTCAAGATTTACGCACATGTTTCTGGCTAGTTCTCTAAATAAATAGGTGGCCGAGTGGTCAAGATTTACGCACATGTTTCTGGCTAGTTCTCTAAATAAATAAGTGGCCGAGTGTTCAAGGTTTACACACACGTTTCTGGATAGTTCTCTAAACGAACAGGTGGCCGAGTGGCAAAGAATTGCACACATGTTTTTGGCTGGTTCTCCAAATGAAGAGGTGGCCGAGTGGTCAAGAATTACACACATGTTTCTGGCTAGATCTCTAAATAAATAGGTGACCGAGTAGTAAAGATTAACGCACACGTTTCTGGATTGTTCTATAAACGAACAGGTGGCCGAGTGGCCAAGAATTATGCACCCGTTTCAGGCTGGTTCTGCAAACGAAGGCGGGATTGAGGTCCAAGACAATGCTTAGATAATGCGTTTGTTTTACGTCGATTTCTATTTCCCTTCTCAAAGCCTGTGTGGCCCTAAATAAGGAACGGCAAGGACTATTGACCGGTTATAACCCTCAAAGTTGGTCATGGTAGTCATTAAAGTCTGGACCAAAAATGAAATAAAATCCCAGAAATACAAGAACAACCAACTTAAAAATGGCACTTGATAGTTGCCCACTTGAGATACTGGCTGAATGCTACACTGGATTTTTGTTCAACGAAAAGTAACCAAAGGTTCAGCATTAAATTTATTTCGTATACTCCTATGTTAAAAGATGCGCTTAGACAGATCGTGGTTTCAATCTTTGTTTTGGGTCCTACTTTTCCAGCAAATGACAAAATAGCCGAAAAATATGTTCAAAGAGCCTTCTGTACTGTAAGACGAGTAATGTGAAAATTCCTCTTTGGTTTCTGATTTGAAGACTTGCCGTGTTACACGCCCGTTAGCTTTGATTTTCAGCAAATAATCATTACGTAGTTAATCTTAAAAAAATATCGTCTCTTCATGAGGCTAGAAGTTTTCTTGCAAATAGAGGCGTATCCTATACCCTTCAATTCCGGGAGAATTATGCACACGCATTGCACCTCCTTGACAATAACAAAGGCAGGCAGACCTTCCTCTCCTGTAGAGGCCATTCACTAGGTCACTGGCATGTAATCTGATAACATCTCTTGAGGTTATGAATTTGCTAGCCATAAAACTGTCGTAAAAAAATTTCCTCCAATATTTTTTCCGCCGAAACAATAATCAGGAAATGAGGTTTACATATTTGTAAGACCATACAACAGTGTTCAGTCGAAAGTAATTCTGCTGGCAAGTGCGTAACAGATGACCATTTGTCGAAAGCGGCTAATTCATAGTCTGAGATCATGCCAATTTTGAGGTTGGCTCGCGAACAATGGTAAAGGTCGGGACCATTTGCAGACGTGAAGTTCAGTTTTCACTAACACTATCATGACATTATTATCTTCACTAGGTATTGCGACACTGTTCGAACACAGCAGCATTTTTGATCAGTTTGCGACAACCAATTAAAAGGTATATCTTCTGTTTACGTGATTTTTACAATTCCTGCAATGAATGTGTACAGAAATAAAATATTCTTCTTCAGTAGAATCTTTTAGCATGTCGCCATTTATTCCACCGTTTTTATAAGTGCCCCCGAGATGAACCGCTCAAGCTTCATTTTCGAAATCTCCGTTTTGATTAATTATTTCCACGTGATCAAATATTTTTCATCTTATCATTTATGGTTTAACACTTGATAGCAAACGCAATTCTCATCCAACGTATTGTGGCATTTTTTAAACACTTTCTGCTGCTTTCTGTGCGTTCGACTAACTTAGAACCAACGGACAACCACATTTATTTATGTTACTATGTCAGACAAACTTACGCTGACGAAAAAAAATCCCAACACCAAGAAGGGGTTGTGTTAGATATACGACAGTTGGTATGCGGTGAGAGTACATCTGTGAGATGACGTCTATGCAAATTTCGCGCTCGGCGCATACGTGTGGCGCTAGTAGCGCCCCTCGGAACATGCTAAGCAGGTTTGCTGTAAATACGTGCTGTAACGTTTGTGAGCGCTAGTTATCGTTCAGATTCAACGTAGTGTGTTGATGTTACTCAAGAATGTCTTTAAGAAAACGATGAAGCCATTATGAACAGCTCACGGAGTTTGAACGAGGTCGTGTAATAGGGCTACGAGAAGGTGGATTTTCTTTCCGCAATATTGCAGAACGACTTGGCAGGATTGTAGCCACTGTGCATGATTGTTGGCAGCGGTGGTCAAGGAAAAGTACTGCCTCAAGAAGACCGGGTTTCGGCCGGCCACGTGGCACTACTGAGAGGGAAGACCGCCGTGTATGGCGTATGTCCGTGGCGCATCGTACTGCGTCTGCGGCAGCAATTCGAGCTGCAGTTGCCACCACAGTGACACAACGAACTGTTACAAATCGGTTACTTGAAGGACAGCTCCGAGCCAGACGCCCTGCAGCGTGCATTCCACTTACTCCAAACCACTGCCGTTTGCGACGTCAGTGGTGTCAAGCTAGAGCTCATTGGAGGACAGAGTGGAGATCTGTTGTATTTTCTGATGAAAGCCGGTTCTGCCTGGGTGCCAGTGATGGCCGTGTGTTGGTTAGAAGGCGGCCAGGTGAGCGCTTGCAACCAACCTGTTTGCGGCCGAGACACACTGGACCTACACCTGGAGTTATGGTCTGGGGAGCAATTTCCTATGACAGCCGGAGCACTCTCGTGTATATCCCACGCACCCTGACGGCACAGTTGTACGTCGGTCTGGTGATTCAACCTGTTGTGCTGCCATTCACGAACAGCATTCCAGGTGATGTTTTCCAACAGGATAACGCTCGCCCGCATACCGCTGTTGTAACCCAACATGCTCTACAGAGTGTCAACATGTTGCCGTGGCCTGCTAGATCACCAGATCTTTCTCCAATCGAGCACGAATGGGACATTATTGGACGAAAACTCCAGCGTCACCCCCAACCAGCATTAACCGTCCCTGTATTGACCGACCAAGTGCAACAGGCATGGAACTCCATCCCACAAACTGACACCCAGCACCTGTACGACACAATGCATAAACGTTTGCATGCTTGCATTCAACATTCTGTTGGTTAAACCGGTTATTAATGTACCAGCATTTCACATTTAAAATGGCTCTTCTCGCGCTTACTTTAAGCTGTGATCTTGAAACCTTAATCGATTAAATATGTTACCTATGCAAATGTATTGCCGCCATTTCATTCCTCTACAACTATTTTTTCGTGGTGTTGGGATTTTTTTTCCGTCAGTGTATATTAGCTGCTGTTAAAATTCATTTGACTGAGATGCAGTTTGCAATTAAAGGTGGGACACTATGTAACTTCTTATCAAGCATTTGGATACACAAATCACCTACATACTTGCATTGAAGGTAGTATTACACACAGCTTGGTTGGCCATACCTCCCAACTGCTTCCAGCACCGTATTGAATCGATTCCACGTCGGATAGCTGCAGCACTGAGGGCGGGAAGAGGATCTACGAAGTATTAGGTAGATGGTTATAATTCAGTAATCACTCGGTGCATAACCACTATATTGACAAAAGTCACCGGACACTCCTTCGAAAGCAAACGAACGGATCCGCTGTGTTGTTAATATGCGTGGTACAGCTGCAAACGGTATAAAAACAAGCCTTCGATCACGGTCATATTGCACTGTGAAGTTGAGTCAAAAGGTCGCTGCGGGAGAGAACTGACTTTGAGATTGTTGGGTGTTATATTAGTGGGTTGTCCATAAGAGACACCGAGAGGCGTTTAAACATACCCAAGTCAACTGTTTTAGATGTATTGAATAAGTGGAAGATACATGGCCCATTGGTTATCGTGGACAAACCTGTTAACCAGCACGTCTACCTCGACATTCTGAACAATTATGCCTTACCAACTCTGTGGCAATACTATGGAACCGAACCTTGTTGGCACCAACAGGATAATGCACCGAGCCATAAAGCAAGGACTGTTACTGCGTGGTTTGACGATAATCCCGTTTCGTGTGTGGACTGGCCAGCAAAGAGCCCTGATCTTAATCCCATAGAGCACCTATGGGAAAAATTAGATCGCCGCATAAGAAGTTTGGAACCAAGGCCTACTACTAGGCAACAGTTAGCGGCAGCAGTATGTACTGAATGGAAGCGCATACCTATCGTTGTGTTTCAAAACCCTGTGGAAAGCATTCTCGAAGGGTCAGTGCATGCATTAAGGCCAAAGGTGGACCGACACCGTACTTATGTATGTCAATAAATACTATGTTGTGTTTCTCTTCTAGGTGTCAGGTGACTTTTGTCAATAAAGTGTATATTCAACGCCAGGCTTCTTTGTAAAATACTATAGGACAATGCTTTCAATTTAAAGAGGAGTAATGGAGGAACTCCTTTATTTATTTTTTTAGGTTTGACGACCACCATGAGGCTATTAGCAGTCACCGGTCCTTAAATTAGGGCAACTGGTTCCAGGAAAGGAACAGAGCCAGTGCGGTAAGACAAATACAACATCCATGCATAACCGGGATTCGAACCCGAACCTATCTTGGACGAATGTTAAGAAGCCAGCGGACAGAGCACTCCGCCATCGGGGTGGCTGCACTGTTCGTTTGCTGGCACCTATTTGTATAAAAAGTGTTTCTGATCCCGGGCACTTGGGTTTTTTAGTCATTTGAATCTCTCAGAAGTGTTTTGTCCGAGTGATGGTTTTTAAGTATACGATTTGCTATAATCCAGCCGTAAGGAGCAGTGTCCTTTGAGCCGTTGTTTTAAGCCTTGTGAATGTATGGACTCAATGGATTCTTTACAGAAATTCACCTTTATCCTAAGGGAGGTTATTTTTTGGAGGTGGAAGAGGGAACACTATCGACCACACCATGGAATACTACAAATCGTCGGTGTCCCAAATTTGGGACCCACAGGTTCCAGAGAAAAGACTCGGGTAAGTATGGGTTGAGCGCTTCCTCAGGCAAGCGTGTAGCCCATACCTAGCCGGTAATAGAACCAGGACCAGTCTCGGACTAAGAGCTAATAGTCAGCTTTTCAGAACATTCAGCCACGGGGACGGCCTAAGAGAGCTGCTAGAGGTGACAATGGGAATCATCATGACTGAATCTACTTTCTGACGTTCTAAACATATCAACTTATACTTGAACAAAAAAATTTGGTCGAGAAAATTGTATCTTTTCAAACTGGTTTTTATTTATTACCAGGAAGTAACATTAGACACAACGAGTTCGCGTTCGAGGAAGTGACAGACTACTTCACAAACTTTATTGGTACATTAGAATTATAAGCAAAATAACAGCATGCGTGTAACAGAAGGATACACTGTAAACTCAGCAAAAAGCTTGCACTCCCATTAATTTTTTGAATCATATTTTTATTTCATCATAACGGATATAGCTTAACTCTGATGTTTCTTAAGATTCACGTTTGTAATTACTGCTACCATGTCGTGTTGTTATGTCATTATGTTCAGATTATTCTCAGAGATGATGCAGCTTTGCTTAACATCGGAGAACAGCTGGAAATACTCATGTTAACAATTAAGGTAATAAAGTCATTTGTCATTGTCAGTTACCATTTCTGCGGATGAGATATTTCATCCTTCAGAATCATAAAAAAAAAAATCAAAGGAATCATTAAACATCTCACACTCGCAATGTAGAACATTTCCGCATTCTGAAAAAAACTTCATTCACAACTTCCATTGCTACTGTATTTGTGCAGCCGTTTGCTTCTTTTGCAGACTTGTAAGCCTTTTTTTTTAATGGAAAACAGATTGTTTCCCTTTTCACTTTGGCGTTATTCAGCTGTTCATAATTACATCCAGTTTCCATTAAAAGCAATGGTTTTATTCAAGAGAAAAGCTAAATGTCCATTTCGTGAAATATATTAACTTTCTTTCACACTTATCAGTTCATCACTGCTTTCAGTTAAACAAGAAAAAAAAATATTTCAGGTTTATAGACCAATGTTAGTTTTCACACTGGCACTCTTCACAAATTGCATCTACGAACTCTGATCGCTGCCCCGGTGGCGCAGTGGTCTAAACGATGGCTTATGACCATTCGTCTGAGATGGGTCCGGGTTCTAATCCCGGTGTGGCATGGATGATGTGTTTGTCTTACGGCACTGGCTCTCACTCTTCCTTGGAACCAGTGACCCTAAATTAAGGACGGGCAACTGGTAATAACCCATAGAGTGCTCACGGTGGTCGTTAAACCTTCAATAAAAAAAAAAAAAAAAAAACTGATCGAACAAGTCTGAAAAATCATGTTTCTAAACCAAAAACGGATAGAAAGAAAATAATAGGAATATGCACATGCACCTAGCTGGCTACTAAGTAAGGGTATATAAAAATCTATGTCTCCCTACATCATTACACTCTCCTGACATGAGGGCGTTGTTTGCCATAAGAGTTTGAATAAAACAGCGATGAGCCGAAGAACATATCCAAGTGAAAATTACTTGAATTTCAAAAGTAAACTAACAAATTAATATTTCTTTTTGATAAAAATAGTTATAAAAGTCATGATATGCTAGTAAGTACTTAGCAGATTTTGAATTTTTTTAGATTGCGGGAGTACAAATATATTGACTCCGCATAACGATCGCTGTATAAATTTCTCAGTTGTGAAACCCAAATTTGCTGGTGGAATGACTTGAACCCAATGCCGAATGCTTTCCTTATTAAGCTATGTCGGCAAGGGCTTATCACTGCGATTGCCACCTTGCCGTTTGCATCACCTCTGTAGTACGTCACATATCCCGTCCCCCCTTCTTGAGAAGGGCGGAGGCATGAAATCGCAGCGCCACAAACCATGCTTGAAGTAACTCTCTACAGACAAAGGAATTCTCGCTAATTCAAGACGATATGTGAGAGAGGCATCACACATTTTTCGAAGCAAAGATGAAATTCTCATTAATTCCAGACGAGGTGTGACAGAGGCATCACGCATTTTTCGAAGCGAAGAAGAAATTCTCATTAATTCCAGACGAGGTGTGACAGAGGCATCACGCATTTTTCGAAGCGAAGAAATTCTCATTAATTCCAGACGAGGTGTGACAGAGGCATCACACATTTTTCGAAGCGAAGAAATTCTCATTAATTCCAGACGAGGTGTGACAGAGGCATCACACATTTTTCGAAGCGAAGAAAGAATTCTCATTAATTCCAGACCATGTGTGGAAGAAGCATCACACATTTTTCGAAGCGAAGAAAGAATTCTCATTAATTCCAGACGATGTGTGGAAGAAGCATCACACATTTTTCGAAGCGAAGAAAGAATTATCATTAATTCCAGACCATGTGTGGAAGAAGCATCACACATTTTTTCGAAACGAAGAAGGAATTCTCATTAATTCCAGACGATGTGTGGAAGCAACATCACACATTTTTCGAAGCGAAGAAGGAATTCTCATTAATTCCAGACGATGTGTGTAAGGAAAATCACACATTTTTTGAAGAACCTAATCGCCTGTAGATCCATTTTTACATTAGGATACCAGTGTGAAACCTAAATTCTCCGGTGGCAGAAATTGGACAACGCATCATTCTGCGCAGGAGCCGAATGATTTCCCCATCCAGCTACGCCGGCAAGGGTTTATCACTGCTACTTACCTGCTTGACACGTGCATCACTTCTGTAGTAGGTCACGCAATCAGATGGGATATTAATGCTGACTGACTTTTTTCTTAATTTCGGTGGAAAGTATACAATGTAATAAGTTACTAAATGTTATGTGGAACAATATCCATAATAATTTGTGCGTAAGATAATAAAAACTGTTTCTCCAAACCTATTTAAACAATCACTGATCGTGGAATTACCAGAGACAATCATTAAGGAAGATAGTTTACATCATTTTTAATTTGCTAACGATACTATCATTTTTTAAGTGTCCCCTAAGAGCTGTAGAGTATGGTCCAGGAACACGCTTACAAGCGTAAGGAAGTGGGATTAAAGAAAAATAATATCATATTTGAATTCGACATAAACAGTCTTATTAATATCACATTTAGTTTCTTGTGGGACACTTTTTTTGTAGATTAGTGTTATTAGAGGCATGTTTTACAGTCAACGCAATATAAAAATATCATGATAAGCTTTTTAAATTATTTAGTGAACATAGAGACACAAAAGGAAATGAACTTGTCTAAGCTTGTGAGAATATTTTACTTGAAAAATTATAACAGCTGTAGCTGAGGTTTGATAGAAGTAACATGATAGCAGTCTTAACAAAATAATGGCCTGGCAATGTAAGATCAGTTTTAACATCAGGGTGATTTGAAACCCTAGAAGGCATTCATTAGCGCAGCTCTGTGTTGAAAATTTTGGAATGCGTTGGGGGTGGAAAATCGTTCCAAGGGTCCTCTCCGGTGTTATTTACCCCAGAATATAGCCTTCAGTTTTCTCCGAAAAATCTTGCGATGTCAGACAGGCTGCTAAATAGGAGGCGATGTCCTTTCCCTCACTTGGTGGTAGTGGTGAGAGATCGCGGTTATTGCGTTAATTAAGAAAGCCACCGGCTGTGGTCAAAGGATGGGCCAGCCATCAAACAAATTAGATGGAGTTCTGAATACGTAATAAAAACAAGTAGTATTATTACACCGTGGAACTGGAATTACGACAGATATTTAGATGAACCATTCGCAGAATACTCGACGGCAGCATGTCGCGACATTTTGAAGCCACCGCTGAGCATGATAAATAAGGACACTGACATCAATATCAAGCACGAAGTTCCCACAGGAATTACTTTTCACGAAATAGAATTATCTCATTGTGGCTGAAGCTTCTTAGAAACTGCTGGTTTGGATGTTTTCTTAGTACAAAATCTATCTTATAAAGAAACGTTTTAGAAAGACACGCACGAAGATGACGCCATTGACCTACTTTTTTCGCGCACTAAATTTCTGTCAGTTACAAAATTTTAATTCAAGGAAGAGTGGCATCTTTTTTTGTAACATTTAGCCGATAAATGAAAAAAGAGAAAGCAAGAAAACTTGGCCGATTTTGATTTTCCAACAGAACAGCAGACAGTTGAAAATCCGGTATAATAACACTGATGATACAAGTGCTAAAATCATGATTAACAAATAACATGTACCCACAGATCTGAAATGCGCCTGTTAAGGAAGTCAGACATAATCGCATCCAGGGATACTTTACTTGATGAGGAGTTGCCAAAATTAATTCTTGAAATCCAATCTGCTCATTTAGTAACTGCACGTCTACATTTAGACCACCAGCGTTGTCTGATCACCAGCCTGAAGTCCATGTTATTGGCGTCAGTTTAGAGTTCCATGCTTCGATGCCACCCATTCAATTCGTTGATTTTTCCAGTGTTTCCCGCTAACATAGTGCGACCACGTGGATGGAATCCGATAAACAGCTCGAAAAATTGTTTCCAAAAAATTGAAAATCATATTACCGTGAAACTTGCCTAAGACGGAATCCAATGGACTGGGAATGTCTCTCAATCATTGAGAGGCATTACAACATAAACAGTTGAATTTTCGTCATGCTAAAAACAGATTCTACATAATTAGTGATTACTTAAGAGAACTATAACGAAGTCAATTTCTCCGTCATTTTTGGTCTACGCCGGAAATCAAACCCGAGTCCCCTTATTTCGGAATAAGACGCTCTACCAACTGAGCTACGCAGACGTTCATTCTGATTGCTATCTGCCTTTATGTCGTGTGCGTCCCGCTGGCAGAACCCGAGTCCCCTTATTCCGGAATAAGTCGCTCTACCAACTGAGTTACGCAGACGTTCATTCTGATTGCTATCTGCCTATATGTCGCGTGCGTCCTGCTGGCAGGTACGTCCCATCTCCCCCCCGAAAGAGGGCCGGGGGGCATGGCCCACAGGTCAGCCGTTACCATGAATCGTTGCAGGCAGCCATCCACTGTAGAACGTGCACTTGAGAACTCCCAGTCAATTTTTTTTTATTTTTCGAAGCGCTGGAGAAGGGATTCTCTGATTTTTCCTATCTCGCGGTGTGGAAATATCACACCATTGCGAGGTCGGGTCATCCGGATAGTTAGGGCGCCATTATAACGAAGTAAATTTTTCCGTCATTTTTGGTCTACGCCGGGAATCGAACCCGAATTCGCTTATTCCGGAATAAGTCGCTCTACCAACTGAGCTACGCAGACGTTCATTCTGATTGCTATCTGCCTTTATGTCGTGTGCGTCCTGCTGGCAGGTACGTCACAGAACATATTGTTTGCATGTACTCTAATCAGCTAAAAATCACAAACTTCTATCTCTTTTTTAAATAACCCAATATTGATTTCTGTACAGTAACACTCACAGTACAGTATAACGCTCAGTGAGAGCACATGTACTACGCATTAACTGAAACTATTCAGAGTCGCCTCAGAGAAGTGCGAAATATAGAATAATATTCTGAATATTTTGCAGTGCTTGATGATATGTTTTTATCCTATATGTGGTTTCTATATTCACCACCTCTATTTCATCATCCTCGCGGCTATTATTTTTTCTCCGATTTGATGTCACTCAATAATTTTGTCAAGAACTTCATTACAAAGCTCGGTCGCATCGTTGTTGTTGAGCTGTTACATTTACAATGGTAGGCAAAAGTATTGTATCACCTGCAAAAATGTATTTTTAAGTTTAACTCTTTTTTAACTATCTAATTTTCATAATTATTTCATTGTTTCATCATCATCATCATTGCCAACCATTATCAGTCCACTGCTGGGCGAAGGTCTCCCCAAGTTTCTTCCACAACGGTCTGCATCGTTTATATGTCATTAAATGCGAAATGTAATGGAGATTTCAAAAATGTATTAGTTTTTCCTGTAGCTTCTTCTGTTATTAAGATATGGTATAAAATATAGGGTTTGACAAACACATTGAAATTCACGTTAGCTGAGTATCAGTTGTTACAGCTAATCATAGACATTCTTTTACCTGAGTGGCTGCTTGCTAATACTATCCAAATCCACTCCAGCCTTTGTAAGGGTTGACGCAGAGCTACTATCCAAACCTACTCCAGCCTTTGTAAGGGTTGACGCAGACCTACTAGAGCATTGTAGTTGTCTCTTCTTGTTGTTATTAGGGTATAATTTGTGTACATTCTGAATAATTTTCAAAATTGCGGAATTGTCTACAGCGGACAGAGTGAAAATAGTTGTTCTGCATGAAGAGGGATATTCCTCAAGGCGAATCCCTGAAAAAGTGGGCTGTATTTAACTACCGTTATTAGGCTACTGAAGAAAGGAAACGACACTGGTGATATTAAAAATATGTGTCACAGTGGAAGGCTCAGATCCGCAACAACCACGCAGGAGAGAGTGCTCAGAAAGCTAAGCTTGGCAGACAGGTGGCTCAATTCACCTGAATTGCTTCAAAGATGATCTGAAGTGACTGATGTTACTGTTAGTACATCTACTGTTAGGAGGAGGCTGATTCACTATGACTTACGTGGCTGCAAAGGCAGGTGTAAACTTCTATTTATTGCAAATCAAAGACAGCTTAGACTTCAGTATGAAAAACAGCATGTCTCATGGACAACCAAGTAATGGGAAAGTGTTCTTGTATCAGAATTTTCCCTTAATGGGAATCCTATGTGAGGAGATTCAATCATAAAGAATTCCGTCTAAGTTGTTTAGTGACTACTGTTAAGCATCCGGTGAAGGTCATAGTTTAGAGCTGCATGTGTGCACATGGCGTTGGGTATCTGGCCGGTAAATCAGTGGCAGGGGCTATAGACAAATCGTCCCGAATGAAACATGAGAGGTATGTTTTCCTATGGCGTTGAGTTTGTAACTTACCAAAATTAGTGACCCTAAATCAGGGACGGGAGAATGCTTATAGTTTGTTGCTCGTGAAAGTGATTAAAACTTTTAAAAAATGAAAAAAAAAATAAAAGAATATCTATGCAGGTAGGACATTCTGATATGTTTCAAAGCATTTAAATCCGATAGCGCAAAACGACGTTTCTTCATTCAGAAGTGTTCCATCATTTCAAACCTTGTCATTCTAGAAGAACCAAATGGAACAGCACCATCTTTGCGTGAAGATCTGACTAAATCGATGGAGCGGTACCTTGTCATTCTGGAAGAACTAAATGGAACAGCACCATCTTTGCGTGAAGATCTGACTGCATCGATAGAGCGGTATCTTGTCATTCTGGAAGAACCAAATGGAACAGTACCATCTTTGCGTGAAGATCTGACTGCATCGACAAAGCGGAACCTTGTCATTCTGGAAGAACCAAATGGAACAGCACCATCTTTGCGTGAAGATCTGACTGCATCGACAAAGCGAGACCTTGTCATTCTGGAAGAACCAAATGGAACAGAACCATCTTTGCGTGAAGATCTGACTGCATGGACAGAACAGTACCTTGTCATTCTGGAAGAACCAACTGGAACAGCATCATCTTTGCGCGATAATTTAACTGCATCGACAGAGCGGTACCTTTTCATTCTGGAAGAACCAAATGGAACAGCACCATCTTTGCGTAAAGATCTGACTGCATCGACAGAGCGGTACCTTGTGATTCTGGAAGAACCAAATGCTTCATATTGTCCCAAAGGCCACATTTAGAAGAGTCCAAATATTGGAGTGCTGTTGGAAGCGAAATAATCGCGGAAGTGCGCAAGAGCTTTACATTCTCTGATCTTCAGGATATGACAGTAATTTCGAACGACGTCTGGTGTATAAAAGCCTAGATCTAGGGAAAGATATAGCACCGCTTCTCAAGATGACAGCTGTATTGAACAGCTTGCCAGAACAAACGGAACAGCACCATCTTTGCGCGAAGATCTGACTGCATCGACAGGGCAGCAGGTTTTTCGACTCTTTGCCCGTCGACCTACCGTATGTATGCTCCTTCAAATTCTAGACACTGAGAAACTAACTTGTGAAGATTATGGTGTATTGATCCGGGAAGATCAATAGACTCACGTCTTATTTATTGATGAAGTTATATTTTCTCTTTAATCTGACTTCTGATGTGTGTTGAACTTAAAAGAGGTACACAGCGCTGAAGGCCGTGTAATATTCATCAGTACAATTGCTTTAGGTGCTGACAATCTGGGTCTACGGACTGCGTACTATATAGGAGGACGAACCGTTCTTCATATGCTTGCTGGAAGAATTGTTATTGATCATACACAACGGAATGAGCTACAGTATCTCATATGTCAGGCACACTGTTAGTGCAGTGTGCTTCACATATGATATTAAGATAAATTAAAATGTGGCTGTTAAGATAAATTAAAATCCAATTAAGGAATGTTGATCTAATGAACTAGAAAATTCTCTGCCTTAAGTAAACGGTTTGTGAATTACAAACAAATTTAAAATGCGTTCCCTCTGATGATTTTATTTTTATTCTTTCTATGTATTTATCTTCGAGATAGTTAGAAATGACACACACTTTTTTATTTTTTTTTATTTTGAGACAACAGATTAGGAATTCAGTCATTTACGCTTTCCAACTGTAGGTTGAAGAAGCGTATATGCTCCAGCTTTGTCCGTCTGTCAGCACGATAACTCGCGTAAAAATAGTTCGATTTTGATAAAATTTTAGTATGTGGTAGGGGATCACCTGGGGACGAACCCTATTGAAAATGGGACAAATGGGGTCAAAGATCACGACATAGGAGTGGGATCCATTACATTGTCTTTATGCGTCATAACTTGCGTAAATATGGTTCGATTTCGATGAAAATTTAGTATGTGGTAGGGGACCAACTGGGGAAGAACCCTATTGAAAATGGGCGTAATGGATTCAAAGGTCAGGACATAGGATCGGGATCCATTCCATCTCCCTTATGCATTATAACTTACGTTAAAATGCTTCGATTGAGACAAAACTTTATCATGTTGTTCCGAAAGTATGCTTTACAGGTTCTGTTGAATATCATCGAAATGGGGTCAAAGGTCAGGCCATAGGAGCAAGATTTATTCTACAACCATTACCCTCATAACTTGAGTAATAACTTATTTAATGATTTCTGGTATGTTGGAAAGCGTATCATTATCAATGCACTGCACGATTTTACTAACTTATTTTGTGTGTAACCCATGTTGTCATTTAAAATGACAGTATTGTGTGCAACCACAGTGCACACTGAACTGGGATATGATTACAGTAACTGTTCTTTTTCCGTACATTCGGTAAACATATTGTGCAACATTTTCTGAACTGTGAGTATGTATATGTACGTTTCACAACTGCCTACACGAAAAGAAAAAATCAGCAGTTCTTGTAGTTAGTTGCTTGGTAGCTGCCTGATAGTTTATCAACATCAAGCTAAGTGCGTACCTGAGGCATGATATTGAAACCTTATAAGCAGTTTGGTTTGTAACAAAATCAGGCAAATAAAATGTTACTTTTAGCTGAATCTGTGGGCGAGTGAGTGGTTTGAGGCTCGTCTCATTATTCTCTCAAGAGAGCCCTGCTTCAAACTCCGGATGACGCATGGGTGGCGTGTCTGTCTCACAGTGCTGTGGTCTCTGTCTCATCAAACTGGAATCAGACGCACCACATTAGAGACGGGCGGCTGCTTACATGGAGTTGCTAATGGTGGTAAATAAACAACAAATAAAAATTTGAATGTGATTCTCAGCTTTTATGAAAAAATATTTTATTACAGTGCTTGAAAGATTGAACGTTTTGAAATAATGATGCAAAAGGAATTTTATTTAAACTTCTAAAAGTAGTAGTTAAATAAAAGTGTTCAATTTATGAAAGACACAAATAAAAGTTTTCAATTTAAAAATTGATGCATTTGTTTTCTCCTCATAAAAAGACAAAATAAAGGATACTGAAACTACAAACGATTTTCATAAAACTGAACTAGTGGTGCGCAAAAAACTGAATGTTTTGAATAATGATTTGAAAGGAATTTGATTTAAGCTGGGTCATTCCGTGGAAAATCGCCCAAGGATGGTTGCTGACACATTTTTTAAAAATGTCTTTCTTTGTCCATCTGGAAAGTCATATTTTGAGAGTTCAGATCTGTTTTTCTTTAACCCCGGCCATTTTGGATTTATAATCCAAAATGGCTACCGCGGAGTGGGAAAATCCCACCCAGACAGCCGTTTTGCTTCTTTAAACTGTACAAAAAACCCATAAATGGAAGAGAGTTCCAACTGGTTTCATTTTAAAGAGAACATATCCATCTATAAAGGCAATATATACATATCTACTGAAAGCTGATATAATTAGGAGAAATCATTAACTCAAATTCAATTGATTTTTCTTTTCACTTTTTGGTCCTTTACGGTTCTTATAGAGGATAAAAAAAAAGAAATAATATTTGGCTTAGTTTTGTCCTGTGAGGAGTACTTTAAGCTGAAACAAGTAACTATTGGCTGATACAATCATTTCATGCTAAAAGAGGTGTCTGAAGTTTGCAGATTTTTCGAAATTCGCAAACTTTGGAGCTATGTATCTAAAAGGGGAAGGCATAAAAATCTGAAACTCTCACAAAATATTCTTCTGCGTGTCTATACAGAGAGATGAAAAAATCCCTACTTGCTTTTTCTAGTATGTACTTTGTAAGTTACAGAGAGTTAAAGTTGCAAAAATTTGCAAATTGTAATTCACTTAAAAGATGGTAATGATTAATTATACATTTTTCAATTAAAAACCAAAATGTATGGTACATGAAAGTGGCAGAATAAGATTTAATAAGAGATACATGATTGCAAACCATATATTTTCAAGTTTGTGGTGTTTTCACTTGATTTTACTACCTTTGAACATACATTGCATTTAGCAGAACTCTTTATGATATATTGCAGATGCTATATCGATATAAAATATCAAAGATACGTATCGATTTTTCACTTTATCAACGTTTTGCTCAAACATTTGCAGTTCAGTTGCTGAAATGAAATTTCTGTACAAAGAAAAGTTTTTCAGTCACTTTAAAATGAAAATATCACATTCGTCACCCGTTTCGTTATTTTAATCTAGTTTTATTTATTTCATATACCATATTTCCCTATATTTATTTAAGAAACGTATCATCATAACCCCTCTTTTAAATGAATTACGATTTTCAAATTTTTGCAACTTTGACTCTATGTAACTAACAAAGCCCTTAAAAAAACAATTAGGAATTTTTACACATTTCTGTAGACACACAGAAGAGTATTTTGTGAAAGTTTTAGATTTTTTTATTCGTTCCCTTTTTAGATACAGAGCTTCAAATTTTGCGGCTTTTGAAAAATCTGCAACTCCAGACACCCTTTTTAGCATGAAGGGATTGTACACCAATGAGACATTACATTATGACCTCCCCCAGCCTAGAGAAATGAGCGCGCCTGGAGAACGAACGGTGGTGCAGGTGAAATTCACAGAACAGTATACAACCCGAGGACCGCCCTTCGGTTAGTAGAGTGTTTAGAGTCCGAAAGGGAACAGCTGCCGATTTATCAGAGTTTGATAAGGGACATATTGTGATGGCACGGCCCCTCGGAACTGCGATCTCGGAACCGGGAGGCTCGTGGGTTCTTCACATGCCGCTGTGGTGAATACGTATAAAAAGTGGTGCAGAGATGGCCAAACGACGAACCGTCGTCCAGCTGTGTGTCATCCACAGCTCATTAATGCTAGAGGGAAGCGGAGACTGTTGCGCATTGTTCACAGAGACCCGAGCACCACAATGCGACGAATCACCCGCGACCACAACAGTAGCGATCAGGGCAATGTGCCACAGCGCACAGTCCATCGCAGCCTTATGAGCATAGGCCTGCGCAGCCGAAGACCCAGACGGGTCCCCATGCTCACTGCACGTCATCGCGACCAACGCATGAAATGGGTCCAAGGTCATCGAGATTAGATCCTGGATGATTGGAAAGAAGTGGCCTAATGTGACTAATCGAGATTCCTGATGCATCACGTAGATGGCCGAGCGAGGATACGCCGATTACCAAAGGAGGCTATGGCACCTGGATGCACTGTTGGGCGGTAACAGACTGGCGGCGGCGGTGTTATGTTGTGGGCGATGTTTTCTTGGGACACTTTAGGCCCCATTATCCGAATAGCACAATACCCGACAGCTGTCAGGTATCTGAATATCGTTGCTGACCAAGTTTATCCATTCATGGCAACTGTGTTCCCTGCTGTGATGGCCATTACCAACAAGATAATGCGCCATGTCACACTGCCAGAATCGTAAAGGAGTTGTTCCAGGAACATGCTAGTGACTTTCTGTTTATTTCTTGGCCTCCAAATTCACGTGACATGAACCCAATGGAACATTTGTGGTTCGACTTGGAAAAGCGGGTTCGCGTTAAATCACCACCACCTCGAAATGTACGGGAACTGGAGGACCTGCTGTTGACATTATGGGACCAGAAACCCCAGGATACCTATCACCACCTCATCGAGTCGATGCCTCGCCCAGTGGCCGATTTTTTGCGGGCTAAAAGGGGTCCTACAGCTTATTAGGTAGGTGGTCATAATGTAATGACTCGTCGATGTATTAACTAATAGTTACGTATTTCAGTTTAAAACACCTCCTGTAAGCTAAAAATACGCCAAATACTGTTTTGTCTTTTTTTATTGTCTATAAGAACAGCAATGGATCAAAAACTAAAAAACATCAGTTTCTATTGGGTTGTTAGCCATGTTTTGCAAAGGTCATTCATTGATAGAAAGAACAAAGATCAATCAATGATATAATGCCCGTTTTGTTCGATAACCTTTTGCCATCTTTCAGTGAGCTGCAGAACGCCTTCTTCATAAAATGACCTGTCTTTCGTGGCGAAAAACTGTACAAGGTGCTGATTTACAGCCTCATCTGGATTGAACGTTATACCACGCAAGGACTTTTGAAGAGAGCGAAACAAGTTGAAGTCTGACGGCGCAAGGTCAGGCGAGTATGCTGGGTGTGGCAACACATCCCACCTAAGCTCCAACAATTTTTGGCGGGTGATCAAACTTGTGTGTGGCCTCGCGTTGTCGTGATGGAACACAACACCTTTACGATGAACGAGATGTGGACGTTCTGGGATGATGGATTCGTTCAAAATGTCCAGTTGCCGACAGTACACATTCGAATTGATTGTTTGGTTCCGTGGTAGGAGCTCGAAAAACACGACATCTTTAAAATCCTACCACACTGAGACCAGAACCTTCCGCTGATGAATATCTTCTTTGTATGTCGTTTGAGACGAAGCAGCCCGTCGGGCCCAAGACCGTTTGCGTAGCACATTGTTGCACACAATCCACTTTTCGTCACCATTTATCAGTCGCTTCAAAAAAGGATAGTTTTCCTCACGTTTAATGAGCATATCGCAGATGTTTATATGCGTCGTCAATTGAGATTTTTTGAGTTCATGAGAAACCCACACATCGAGCTTGCTTACGTATCCGAGCTTCTTCAGGTGGTCGTGAACGCGTGAATGATGGATGTGCAATGTGTCTGCAATCTCTCGTGTCGTGTAACGTGGGTTTGACTCGATCAATGCTTTGGTTTGCTCGTCATCAACCTCGGTTGGTTTCCAGGACCGACGAGCATCGTTGAGGTCAAAATCACCAGCACGGAATTATGTGAACCACCGCTGGCACTGACGTTCTTGTAGACCATTATCACCGTACACTTTACGCAACTTTTCTCAAGCTTGACGCGCGTTCTTCCCTTTACGGAAGTAAAACAGTAAAATATGGCAAAAATGCACAGTTTGGTCTTCCATCTTCAACTTGATGTCAAATCTCCGCAAATCAACCAAATCGCTCACTATTCCTTTTAGACGGCAGCTAGAACTAGTACCTGTCTAATGACATAGCGATAACAGAGCGGCACATGCCTTTAGTACTTCCAAAACCGCCCAACCGACATCGGGTGCCAAAATACGTCATGACGTTTCCGACAACCCAATATATTGAATTTGAGTTAAGGATTTCTCCTCACTATAATAATGTTTAGTAAATATTTATATATTCCTTTTATAGATGGACCCGTGTTCTTCCAAATGAGACCAGTTGAAGCTCTCTCCCATTTATTGATTTTGTTCAGTTAAGAAAAGGCAAAAAGGCTGTCTGGCTGATTTAACCGCAGATTTGAACTCTCAAAATATGACTTTCCAGATTGACAAAAAGTTATTTAAAAAAAAAATGTGTCAGCAACCACTTTTTGTGAATTGGGTGATTTTGACTAGCTATTAAGAGTAGACACTAATAAAAGTGTTTACCGCTAAAACTTCACGCATTCTATAAAGGCAAAATAAATGATACTGCAATCCTGTTGATTTCTTATGCAGTGGTATTGAAAGCCATAAAATTATCTTAATTTTTTTGTGCAATTCCTTTAGTAACTATACCCCTAGGACGTTTATTTGAATGCATCTGATAAGGAACGTTTAGGGGTCACTCTTAAAATTAGTGTTCAAAATAAGCAACGTCGTACGCAATTATAAAACGACCTTTATAGATCGGTTTGTCCAATGGAATTGCTGACGTCGTGTCCAAGTTTGGTACAATTAAGGGCATCGAGAACTGCCCATCATTAAAACATTTCGTGCCAATTAATTAGGAGTGTGTCAAAAATTTAACCTTGCGTCTTGTCAGTGGTCATCAGTGAAGCTGCTCAGATAGGAAGCCGGCAAGTTAAAAGTATTAATGAGTGTAGATATTAGTGAAAAGTAGGTCGATCCGTAGTTGAAAAAAATAAAAATATCTGACCTTTATTAAGTCCTCATGTTGTGACCAGCAGTTACAGAAACAATAATGAGATACTGTGCTTTAATTTGCCGATTATTTTCGAAGAAAGGTACAAAGACATCTACAGTACTTTTTGATATAATCTGTAATACGAACCAGCTTTGTAATTAAGACCTGCTTGATGGCCACTCGTTTTAGGTTAATCCTTCACTCTGATAGTGTAGATTTGAGGTCTAAGTGAGACAATGGGTGTTATATTTGTTCCACCACTTCGGATGTCACATTTCTAGAGATTACTAACTGCACATTGAAGGGCGAAGCTAAAGTACACTAACAAAAATTATGGTCTGGAAATGTAAAAAATGAGAATGTGAGAGCTTCAATGGAAGTCAATAAGAAATAAATTGAAACTAGTCTGTAATCCGTGACATGCACGGTTGAAAACCTGTGACTGATTTTTTTCCCTTTCATAACACGAATCGTAATAAAATGCATAACTATTTACAATAAACAATTGAATTATTAATGGGCATTGTATAAGATGAGTCACTAACAACAAAATTCTCGTAATATTCCCATCAAGTTTTAATTTTTCTAACTACTCGTATACGAATTTAACGATGACGTTCCTCATTATTATATAAAAATGTGCTTGGCCGTCGTTGACGGGCTTACATTGGAGTATTGAGGTATTCTTTCAGTGACCAGAAATGATATCTTGTCTAGATAACTACAGAATAGTGGTTAAAAATGTGTTTTAGTTTGCCAGTTTGGTTTTAACAATTTTCTTTGGTATCATTATATAATCTATACTAATATTTAAAGAGAGAAACTTTGTGTGTTTGAGGTAATTTCGAAAACTACTGAACCGATTTATATAATTCTTTCACCGTTGGGAAGCTTACTTCTTTCCGGTGGATATAGGCTATTTCGTTTATTTTTTTTATTATTATTTTTGGCTGTACTACCGAATCAGATCGCTTTCAAGTAGTTCTCGATTTCCCGTGTATCGTTCCGCTTTGTTTCCATACAACCTGATCACACCTAACGGAACAGAAAGTAGTTCACGATAATAGACGGAATTTTTGTTACTAATCTCGAACACTATTTAACCGAATCGGATAATTACAACTACGTAGTTGATAGGGGAGGGCGTAATTCCAAGTCCGACCACTACAGAAAGGCAGATGGCGCTGCAAGTACGGAAGCGAGAAAAAAACGCCAGAATAACGAACGGCGGATTGTACAAAGAAAATGACATGGTAACAAAAACAAATTACTCATGTCAATAAAAACTGGCGATGAAAAATCTGTGGGTCAGTACTTTCATTTAAAAAAAGATCATGAAAGGTGGACCATTGGGTGGCACTGGCGGATTGTAGAAAGAAAAATGTTTTAAATATATAGATTATTAAGAAGAAAAATTGTTTGGAGTTTTTATAAATATGGGAATGGAAAAATTTCCCAAAATTCTTTTTGACAGCCGCGGTGCGAAAGGAGGTGGAAAATCAAAGAAATTCTAAATGTATCGAGTGCGGTGTGCAACAGAACAATGAGCCAAGTAAGAAGAAGACGGTTAGAATAAGGGCGAATGAAAATTTTGCGAATTTCGAAACTCGTTTCAATCACCAAGGACCATGTATTAAAGAAACATTAAAAAAACAAACGAGGCTTGTTAGTCGATTATTCGAATGAAAGTCGATTAAAAGGGGTGAGAAAGAAGCCAAAAGTGGAAAGAAAATTATTGCGTATTTTTTTCATGTAAAATTAAATTTGGAATGCTGGTCAGAACTGTAATTTTCATTCATTACGTACCCTCCCTAGCTCGAACTACGCCGGTGTCCAAAATTAACGTAACAAACACAATATCACCAATAATGCAAAATGCGGACGCCAGAGTTTAATGGCAGTTGGTACGGACATACATGTATCGATAGCGCAGCAATACACAACAGTAAAAGGTACTTCATCAACGCATGAAGAGGAAGCATGCGCATAACAGCATGGCAGTCCGAAATTGATACAGCAAAAGATGCGGATTTCGAGAGGCTAAGAGGGAGTGTGATCATCCCAAATAGCGTTACAGCTCGCATAATGAGCCCTTATGATGTTTGCATGGCTGTGAACGAAAGCTTGGGAGCAATAAGTGCCACTCCGCTACCAAGACGCGTCGGAGTCCCGGGAGAGTTCCGAGGGGGAACTGCTATCTTGCCAGTGCGCTTTCCAGGGCATTCTACACATGCTCTATCGGGTTCAGGTCCGGAGATCTAGCTGGCCACTCCATCCTGTGAATATTCTTACTCTCCAGGTATTCGCAGATTAGTCGATCATTATCGGGACGGTCGTTATTCTCCATAAAAGATATAACGAAGTAAATTTCTCCGTCATTTTTGGTCTACGCCGGGATTCGAACCCGAGGCCGCTTATTCCGGAACAAGTCTCTCTACCAACTGAGCTACGCAGACGTTTATTCTGATTCCTATCTGCCTTTATGTCGTGTGCGTCCTGCTGGCAGGTACGTCACATCTTCCCCCCCCCCCCGAAAGAGGGCCGGGGGCATGGCCCACGGGTCAGCCGTGACCATGAATCGTTGCAGGCAGCCATCCACTGTAGAACGTGCACTTGAGAACTCCCAGTCAATCCGGTGTGTGGAATGCAACGTCACACACATTTTTATTTTTCGAAGCGCTGGAGAAGGAATTCTCTGATTTTTCCTGTCTCGCGGTGTGGAAATAACATCACACCAATGCGAGATTTTGAACGGCCGGGTCATCCGGATAGTTCGGGCGCCACTATAACGAATTTAATTTCTCCGTCATTTTTGGTCTACGCCGGGATTCGAACCCGAGGCCGCTTATTCCGGAACAAGTCGCTCTACCAACTGAGCTACGCAGACGTTTATTCTGATTCCTATCTGCCTTTATGTCGTGTGCGTCCTGCTGGCAGGTACGTCACAAAGAAACTGGGGGCCAACAGCTCCCCTGAAAAGCCGCACATAGGGCTCTATAGCGCGCAGCGGTCGTCCAACATGATGCCAGCCTACACCAGAAGTCCTCCACCACCGTAGTGGTCAATTTTCCAAATGATAGAAGGGAAGCTTTCGGCTCTCCGCTTCTCTCTTCAAATGTACACATGTCGCGAATAGGTGTTTAGGCTGTACAGCGATTCGTCACTGAAGAGAGCACAAGCCCATTGGTCAGGGTCCAGAGGCGATGTTGCCGGGTCCAATTCAGACGGAAACTTCTGTGCGATGTGGTGAGAACAGACCATTAGCCATCTTGCATACAGACCTCTCTCGTGGAGTCTTCTGTAAACTGTGTGCCTAGATATCGCGGTTCCCGTAGCGAAAGAGAGCTCTTGCGAGAGATGCCTAGATGTTGATTCCCTATTGCGACGAACTACTACACACAAATACCGGCCGTCTTGACTTGTTGTGGCTCTTGGGCGTCCTTGACCCTGCCTTCTGGTTACTGTTCCGGTTCCCTGAAATTGTCTTCAAAAATTGGAGATCACTTGGCTCGGCACATTCAGCTATCTTGCTACCTTGGCTTGCGATTGCTCTGCTTCCAGTCTACCGATGGCTCTCCACCGTAAAGAGTCTTCTAAGCGATGGGGCTGAGCCATTCTTCTACTTACAGTCCAACTCAGGCGTCAATTGTCGTACTCCGCTTAGAATAAAGTTTATTAAGGTCACGTGCCTGCCAGTTCGATGACGTAGGACGCTATTTGCATACTTCCGTAGGAGCTAGCACAATGTTGCTTGGGTACGTCAAAATAACGTTTCCCCTTGCACACATCCCTGAAAAATCTTTACAATCGGTCGTCTCGTTTTGGACATATTCTCGAATTTGTACTTTTCACGCTAATTTTGGACACTAGTTTTAACAAAAATATCAAGAACGGAATATTATCCTTCTCGCGTACCTCAGTTTTTTTCCAAACTCACATTTGTGAATAAAGGAATGGGTTTAGTTGTTTTGAAATTTATTGATTGTATGTATATTAGAATTCGAGAAATAATTAGATTCAGAACAAAGTAAGTGGAAAGGCTGTTGATTCCTCCTACGGGTTTAGATACAAATCGAAAGTAAGTGCGCATCGATATAATGGTCTGCAAGACACTGGTCCTCTACATTATCTGAAAGCACTAAATCAGGGGTCGACGTCTCCTGCTTGCTACAGATTCCGACTTAACTCTTTGAAAAAGCTTGCTCTTTCTTTAGGTAACGGCTTTAAGAGACTAGTTCGAGTCGTTGACCACTATGTAGTTGGATGATTACGTTATTTTCTTTTCTTTATAATCAGTGACATGCGGTCGTTGTATGCAGCGCATGCATTACATGCCCTAATTATATACAAAAATTTACTCTCCGAAAAAGAAAAATTTTACGAGGAAAAGCTTTGTGCTGCAGTTTTTTATGGGAACCTTTAAATTAAATGCCTGGATTTAGAAGAGTTTTATTTGAAACCAGATTAACATATTTGTGTGTGTTTTAGCCGGAAATGAAAGCTCATGACGTCATATCGTCGTACTCATGTGAGATTGTGCCGTTGGAGTGAGCGTATCCTTGCCAGGTAAATACAAACATCAACTGCATGCGAAATTTCTGTGCCGCACCGGTGGTCTAAGCGATGGCCATTGATCATTCGTCCGAAAGGGGTCCGGGTTCGAATCCCGGTGAGGCATGGATGTTGTGTTCGTTTTACGGCACTGACTCTGTCACTTCCCTGGAAGCAGTAACCCTAAATTCGAGACGGGCGACTGCTTGTAGCCCATTGCATTGCTCACGGTGGTCGTTAAACCTCCAACAACAACAACAAAAAATCTGTTGCATTCAGGGATTGGGCAGTCAACCAATCATAGAAACGGGGTCCGTTCCCACTGTTTATTAACACTAGGGTTGTGGCCTTCGTTATTTGCCTAATCGAAATGCAAAACAGGGAGTTGGGTCAACCAATAGAAAGTTCGCATATAAATTGTAACTGGAAAACTTTGTGGTGTTGAGATAGAATAAAAATAGCAACGTTTCTCACAATTAAGTGTTTATTATGCACTCGTTTTGATTTCGTTAGGCTAAAAAGTGAATTAAGTGTTTTTTACTCTTTTCTCTGGATTAAGCTCTAAAGCAATCCATAAATTGCATGCCTAAAGCTTCGTACGAACTTAGCTTGGATAAATGCTTGAGGGAAATAATATTTTGCCTCATTAAAGTATGCGAATAAAATCCTATTCACGCAGTATACGCAAAGGCAAGACATATTATTTAAAAAAATGTTTAACAGCAATTGAAAAAATTCTACTGATGATTTTGACGTCGAAGCCAAAGTGTCGGAAGAATAAACAAGAAAGATGACACCGAATTTTCGGGTGTAATAAGCACGTCTTTTGAATCCGTTCTGACGCAAATTAAATTTATCAAAGCTATTCAAAGTCAATGGAACCGGTATGGAAAACAATAGATCTGACGAAAGTAAGATTTTCAATCGGGTTTTTCATCCCTCAGATATTGCTGTAAACGGAATCGTGAGCATACGAACTCTCAGAAACAGAGATATCGACAAAAATAAGACGTGACTTTACGTCCCCTGGTGGGAAAACCATGCATTATTTTAAGAAGAAAGTATTCTCAAAAGGTTTATCCATATAAGCGGTATCGGTCCAAGAAAAAAAAATTAGTCGAGTTTTCAGGATCCCAGATTTTGCTACGAATACATCAGAAGCAGAAATTAAACCTTATGGCCCCTGGTGGCAAAACCATTCTTCACCATAAATTAGAAATTATATGAAAAATATTTTCCATCAGGTCTTGTATGCGATACGGGAAGAATTTTTCAAATCGGAGCTTTAGAAGCATAAATCACGCAGAAAACGCAATTTACCATTGTGCCCCCTTGCGGAAAGTCTATGATTTACTTGTAAATTTTGAATTTATAGGAAAAGCATTTCGCATCGGAAACACTATCCATCAAAGAAGGAATTTTTCAAATCGGACTCTTAGAAGTAGAGATATTGACAAAAATAAGATATGCATCAACGCCCCCTGGCGTAGAAGCCATGCATTATTTCAAGAAGAAAATGTTCCTAAAAGGTTTGTCCACATGAGTAGTATCGGTCAACAAACGACTTTTTTTTCAATCGAGATTTTAGAAGCTCATATTTTGCTGCAAATACATCAGAAGCGGAAATTAAGACTTACACCACCTTGTGGCCAAACTATATTTTTTACAAAAATTAGAAATTATGTGCAAACGATTTCCCATCAGGAGCTGTATCCGGTGCAGAATTTTTTTTTCAACTCGGAGATTTAGAAGCAGAGATACAGGGGGAAACGCAATTTACATTTACGCCCCCCTAGCGGAAAGTCTATAAATTACTCGAAAATTTTGAAATTATATGAAACACATGTCGCAATAGAAACCGTATCCAGCAAAGAAGGAATTTTTCAAATCGGACTCCTAGAAGTAGAGATATTGACAAAAATATGATATAAATCTACGCCCACTGGCGTAGAAACCATGCACTATTTATTTTAGGAAGAAAATGTTTTTAAAGGTTTATCGACATGAGTAGTATCAGTCAACAAACAACTTTTTTTTCAATCGAGAATTTAGAAGCTCATATTTTGCTGCAAATAAATCAGAAGCGGAAATTAAGATTTGCGTCCCCTGATGGACAAACCATTTTTTTACCAAAATTAGAAATTATGTGCAAACGATTTCCCATCAGGAGCTGCATCCGGTGCCGAAAGAACTTTTCAAATCGGAGATTTAGAAGCAGAGATGTAGGGGGAAACGCAATTTACCGCTACGCCCCTAGCGGAAACTCTATGAAATACTTGAAAAATTTAAAGTTATGTGAAAAACATTTCACACGGAAAACACTATCCAACAAAGAAGGAATTTTTCAAATCGGACTCCTGGAAGTAGAGATACTCACAAAAATAAGATGTGCATTTACGCCCCCTGGCGGATAAACTGTGGAATATTTTAGGAAAAAATATTCCAAAAAAAATTATCGATGTGAGTGGCATCAGTCCACCAAAGAATTTTTCAATCGAAATTATAGAAGCTCAAACTTTTATGGCAAATACATCAGAAGCAAAAATTAACACTTACGCCCCCTGTTGGCCAAAGTATTCTTTACCAAAAATTTGAAATTATATGCAAAAGATTGTCCATCAGGAGATGTATCTGCTGGAGAAAAACATTTTTAAATCGGAGTTTTTAAAGAAAAGTTATCGAGGAAAAGGTAATTTTCTTTTACGCCCCCTAGCGGAAAATCTATGCTTAATTTGAAAAAAAGTAACTATATTTAAAATACTCTTAGATATAAATGGAATCGAAAGGTAAAAACTGTTTTTCAATCGGATGGTTAGAAGCAAATATGTGGAATAAAACGTATTTTTGAATTCGACATCATCTGCATTTACGCCCTCTACCGGCGAAATTTTACATCGTAAAAAAAAAACGAAATAAAGGATCATCATTTGCATATTTCAAGCTTCCCAATGCAAAAAAAAAATCAAATTGGACTAATAGTTGGAGAGATATCGTGGGTACAGACGGACGGACAAACCGATAACAGAAGCACCCTCTTTTTTTATTTACAAAAGACGTGCTAAAAAAGTCTCAGGATGGAATTCTGCTATAAATAACGTATGTTTTTCTTTTTTTTTTTTTTTTTGCATGCCTACAAATTACATGCCTACAATTACGCCACTGTTTATAACGCAATTTGAGAAACTAGACCAAATCGTCTGCCGGACTTCTGGGTGGATGTCTTAGTTTCAGTCTTTTATGATGCAGTTTAAGAAACTACACTGGCCAAAAAATTTAAGAGGAGCAAGCGATATTGCAAGGAAAAGCATGTGTCACTAACGTTGCTGAAGGTAAAATATTATTTTTATTTAAGATGCAGTGGAATATTCAGTAATATGGGTAAGAAAGAAACATAAGCTATTTTCATGCAAAATTATCATATACTACATATGTTGCGAAATGCTATACAGCAATATGCATATCTGTACAACAACAAATAAAGAGTTTTTGAAGGGGTAACTGACCTCCAGTAGAGTGTGCGGTCCCCTCGAACGGGTAAGACAGCTACTCACCTGTGTGGCATG
The DNA here is from genome assembly GCA_039090855.1 of Macrothele yani. Taxonomy (NCBI): domain Eukaryota; kingdom Metazoa; phylum Arthropoda; class Arachnida; order Araneae; family Macrothelidae; genus Macrothele; species Macrothele yani. The sequence goes on along the minus strand of CM076997.1, from coordinate 47,262,669 downwards.
GAATCAATGAGGTTATCAAGGAGGTTTTGGGGGTATCTCCGCCACTACTCAACAAACTCTAGTTCATGAAGAGGTTGTGGCCGAGCTGCAATGCGTCTGCTAAGTGCGTCCCAGGCAGGCTCAATTGGATTTAAGTCAGGGGAGCCTACCGGCCACTTCATACGCTCGATTCCTTCCTCTTGAAGCATGTTGTCCACTAGACGAGGTCTATGAGGTCTAGAGTTATCGTGCGTCAAAAGGAATGAATCTCCAACAGCTGCAGCGTACGGCTTGACAATAGATCTAAGAATCTGATTTCTATGTCTTCGAGCCATCAGACTGTCGTTTTGGATTACGTACAGGTACGTACGTCCCCTACCCCCTTGATATTTATGCCTACCCAATCCATCAATCCATATCTGCCGTGATGTGATGTTTATTTCACAAAAGCGAGATTATTTCTTGTTCCAGATTCCCTCCAGATAAAAACTCGTTGATTGTCAGACTCTACACTGAAGAGCAATTTAATTAGAGATACCTGCCTAGTAACGTGTAACACCACCTTTCGCCCTGATGACGGCGGCGATTCGTCTCGGCATGGACTCGACAAAACACCGGAAGCGTTGGGAAGCCATACGGATCCACGACCCCTAAACAAGCTCCCACAGTTCACGAAGATTTGATGGAGGGGGTCAGAGCCTCGAACATCTCTCTCGATGGCATCCCAGATGTGCTCGATAGGATTGAGGTCAGGTGACCTAGCTGACCAAGGAAGCGAGGTCACGTCGGTAGAGTGTTCATCCAACCATTCGGATACAATTCGGGGGCGATGGCACTGTGCATTTTCTTGTTGCAGGATGAGGTCCCCAGTGGGATGTTGAAGACGCACAAACGGGAGTAAATTCTCTTACAGGATATCCCGGTAACGTTGACCTGTGAGAGAGACGATGTCGTACCTACCAGGGGTCCCATTTCAGTCCACATAAACAGTCCCCAGACGAGAATGCCACTCTCACCAGCTTGAAGAGTACCCTGCTGGCAAGAAGGATCAATCGCTTCATGTGGTTTGCGCCGTACTCGTATTCTGCCATCCACATGCATCAACGTGAATCTTGACTCATGAGTCCAGGCAACATTTTCCCACATGTCTAGGGTCCAGTGGCGATGTTTCCGCGCTCATGCTAATCTTTGGATCCTGTGATGTGCGGTCAACAGCCGTACCCTCGTGGGACGATGGCTTCTGTACCCCATAGCGTGGAGATGGTTCTGGATGGTGTGGCTGCTTACACGTTTTTGTGCACCAGCGTTAAATTGCCGAGTGATTTCTTGCACTGTGGCTCCTCTATCCGCTGTTACAATGCGAGCTAGCCGACGATGACCCCGCTCATGCACACGCTGTTGTCCACGGCAGTTGGCCCTTGCAGGGATGGTTATACCGGATTCGATGTACTCACGGTGCACCCGTGACACAGTGGCTCGTGATAATCCCAGTGTCTGCACGACTTCTGAGATGGAGTGACTCATTTGTCGGGCCGCGACAATTTGCCCACGATCAAATGCGCTTAGATCCTTCGTCTTACCCATACTGCATCCGCCTCTTACTGATTCCCGTCGCATCACTCTTTATATTGTCGGATCACTGCATACGTTATGTCGTTTCCGTTTACATGACCGCCCACAGCGCCACATTTGCATAAAGCCAGCTATCTCTAATTCAATTGCTCTTCAGTGTGGATTGAATCTCGACACGTCGGAGAAGAAAACTTTACACAATTCTTCCTGTCCTCTACCAGAATTGTCCACAGCCCAGTTTCTACGGACCGTATATCGTGGTGTAACGTATACTCTATATTTACTTTCCTTTTGATTTTACTATCTCTGGTTATTTTATTTTACTATGTAAATTATCTTCTTACTGAACGAAATATTATTTCACCCGCTGAATGAGATCTGGCAATCAGTGTAAGTCATGACGTGGTGGTAGCTAGTATATAGGCGCGTTCATCGAGACTTAGAGAGAGCTTTTGTTGTTGTGATGAGAGAGCGTTGTTGTTTACGAGGAGAGATTCTTCATTATGGTAAAACAAGTTGTGTGTGTGCTTTAGTTGACCAAGAGTCTTAGAATAAAGAAGTTACTGTAAGTTAGTCTTTCTCAATTCATAGTTTTTGTCAGACCTCTGTCTGGCTGTTAGGTTTATAACATTTATTTATAACTATAAATAACCAGCGTTAAGACTTTGTTTACGTTCGTAATTAACTAGTAACAACACCCTTTTGAATTCACTATTTTGAAGCTTAGTACAAGTATATCATTAGCTAGCTGGTAGGAAGAGAATCATTCATATGAATTAGCTTAGCGGAAAGAAAATAAAGCTAATTCATTATAATGGCGCCCGAACTATCCGGATGACCCGACCGTTCACAATCTCGCAATGGTGTGATGTTCTTTCCACACCGCGAGATAGGAAAAATAAGAGAATCCCCTCTCCAGCACTTCGAAAAAAAAAATAAGGGGGAGATGATGTAACGTACCAAGAGGCAGGTGTGACGTACCTGCCAGAAGGACGCACACGACATAAAGGCAGATAGGAATCAGAATAAAATGTCCGCGTAGCTCAATTGGTAGAGTGACTTATTCCGGAATGAGGGGATCCGGGTTCGAATCCTGGCGCGGATAAAAATGACGGAGAAATTTACTTCGTTATAGTGGTACGTAGAAACTGTTATCGTGCTGTTAAAACGACACACAGCATTTGTCTATGTGCATAAAGAACATCTTTATGAAGGCGATTGCTGACATTTTGAGTACAAGCTGCTTCCTGTTGACGTCAGAAGCTCTCACTGGAGCTAAGTAGCATTTTGCTGCCTGTTTCGATTGGCTGTTAATAATAGATAACGGTCGTCCTTTAGTGCAGTGGCTCGTGGACGGCTTGACCTTGCCTTCTTCGACAAATTCCAGTATCCTGGAATCGTGTCCACAGTCGGGAAATGATACTTAGCCACACTAAAATGGCTTCTGCTACCAACCGATGTGTCTGACCTGCTTCAAATTTGCCAATAGCTCTCCACGGAATTGATTCCCGTAAATTATGCTGTTGAGATATCGTTCGAAAAGAGGACTTTAAGAAGTGAAGTGTCACAATGAACGCGGAAGAATAAGGGAGCTCCCGAAAAACACTTCATTCTTATCCCATCTGTGATTTACGCCTTCGGACATCGTAGACGTTAATTTGCATAAGGATATACATGATTCGACTGTTTACGTCGCACCACTCGACTTGCGTTTTCCACTTTTCGCTAAGAGTTTTGCGTTTTTAACAGTACGCATACACGGTCGAGTAACATTATTGTGACCACCAGCTAATATCCAGAGTAACCGCAGTGTGCAGCGCAGTCATCAGCTAGACAGGCTGGGAGTGACTCAATAAAACGCTGGAAGGTGTTCACGGGTATTTGGAACTGCAGTGCATCTGACAGCTGCTGGAGGGCGCGTGGTGGAGGATTCGTAGAGCGAACAACACAATCGAGGTGGTCCTACAGATGCTCAATTGGGTTTACGTCTAGGGAATCTTTGAAGTCTTCATTGTGGTCTTCCAACCACCCTCGGGTATTTCTAGCTGTGTGGAACATCGCATTGTTGTGCTGGAAGAATCCATCCACCCCAGGAAATACAATCAGTATGTATAGGTTTACGTGGTCTGCTAGGATGGATTCATAACAAATTCGGCCCATAGTTCCTTCCACAGATATGAGTAGACCCAGGGAAAGCCACGAAATCATTACCACGACTATAACGCAGCCCCCACCAGCTTGTATTCTTCCAGCAATGGTTGAAGAGTGTTCTCCGATGTGTCTCGCCTTATGCGCCAACGTCCATCCGTTCAATGAAGCAGAAAACGTGACTCATCGGAGAACGCAGTCCTTTGCTAATCAGCGGAGGCCCAATTCGATACTGCCGTGCAAATGTAAGCCTTTTCAGCCAATGCACCTTCGTTAGCATAAGTGCAATGACCATCCGTCTGCATTGGAGCTCCATACGCAGCAGGTTTCGCTGAACTGTCGTTTGAGACACACTTCCGGTAGCCTCCTTGTTCATTAGGCCAGTGAGTTGCTCCACTGGAGCGTGTCGATCGGCCCTTACACACCTTCATAGCCGAGGTTTCCCTATGACATCAATGTCACGTGGTGCTCCACAGTTTCTACGTCGTTTATTCGCAATGGTGCCATTTCTCCAATCGCGATACACTTTAATCATAGCAGCACGCGAACAGTTCACAAACAGCTCTGCTTCAGAAATACTTCTACCTTTGGCCTGAAAGCCGATAATCATACCCTTTTGCAAATCTGATAAATCGCTCCTTTTATCCATGACAGCAACGAGTGATTCGTTTTCAGAATGCCTACAGCACACCGTATATACCATCCAAGCCAGCTCACGACAAGTGCCTTCCTTCATTGGCTACGGGCTGTTGACGTCAAAAGTAGGAGGTTGTCACAATAATGTGACTCGACTGTGTATATAATAATTTACAACGTGAGAAGTCGCTGAAGAACTGCGCTATGGTGAACTCTTACATGATTTTGCAACTGTTAAAACAAGAATATTTCACTTCATGTGAAAAAACAACATTCATAATCCAGAATGCTTGAGCGGTTTCACATCTTTCTTTGATGTCACACAAATTACCTTATATCAGACATTACATGTTTTTAAAAAGTAAGTCTGAAATTGCATATTCCATGCTTAAATTGCCCTAGAACCAAGAAGCTATATCTAGGAGGGAGAAGGTATTGGCTGCAAAATTATTCGGTCTATCAAAAGGTCCGGTCAATTTGTTAGCTAAAGCAGAGTTGGAAACAGGTCAAAACTTTTGGACCCGGACCCGGACGTGACCCGGGCAAATCTGCTTTGCACTATAAATTCGAATACACCATCATCATCATCAGCTTAATCATTATCAATCCACTGCTGGATGAAGGTCTCCCCAAGTTTCTTCAACAACGCACACTCTTGGGCCAGTCTCCTCCATTCACCCATCTCCCACGTGGTCTTCATCTGGATCTTTTCCTGTCCCTTATAATCCAGTTTAAAATTTCGGTTGCCCATGAGTGGTCCGTCTTTCTGGCAATATGTCCAGCCAATTACCATTTCAGGGATTTCACTCTCATCATGATGTCTTCCGCTCTTGTAATTTTCTTTATCCACGAGTTCTTCTTTATATCTTTCCTGGTTACACCAAGCATGCATCTCTTTATGCTCTTTTCATTTATCTGCAGTCTTTGTATGTCTGTTTTTAGTTGAGGTCCACGTCTCTGCACCATACGTAAGCACTGGAAGGATGCATTGATTAAATACTTTTGTTTTAAGACATAATCGCACGTTGCTCTTAAAAATTGTACTGTTTCTTTCAAAAGCTCTCCAACCTAGTTTTTGATGCCTATTAATTTCTTCATCAATGTAACCATCACTTGATATCTGCTGCACAAGGCAAATGCAGGAATTGGTTATCTCCAGCTTTTGCCCATCCATTCATAATCTTCGTTTCTTGTAAAAACATTATACTTCAGTTTTGTCTTCTGAAAGTTCATTTTTAATCCCATTTCTTTACTCTTGTCAGAAAGTTCCTGGAACATGCTCTGCAGTTCTGAAGTATTATTTTAAAGACTTCAGAAGTGTTGTTTGAAATATTTTATTTTATTTTCAAAAATAAAGCGGAATTAAAACCGGTTCGAAATCATGTTAGAAACACCTTGACCCGACCCGTTTGACCCGCAAGATATTGTTGACCAGTTTCCTCTCTGAGCCAAAGATGTAAGAGAAGCGTGTTTCACCAAAACGTTCTGCAGGGCATTTCGGATAGTCTCTGACAAATTCCTAGTGAACATGAAAGATATTAATTTCATTCCGAGGGTAGGCCAAAATCCTAATTCAGAAATGGCATTTTGGTCAATCGACCAAAATCATTTTTTTTTTCGAAAATGTTATTCAAAAAACTTAACTCGGACTATTTTTAACATAAGCTTCACATATATCATCTTGTTTAACAGCTCGATTGCTTTTGATTTTTTTTAATTTTTTTAGAACGCTTTTTCTAGCAATATAATTAGTGTTTAAAATAGAATTATTTCTTTCTTAAATGTTCTATCTGATAGCTCTTTCCTCTGGACTATGAATCTACATCCAGATTTCCAAGATAACAGGACATTTCTTAAAATTTGTAATGATATTTTATTCCACTCTTCCTCCACTGCCTTTTATAGTTCAATTATTGTTTTATGTCGGCGTTTAGAAAACACTCTCGTTTAGCAGTCTAAAGGCAGAGTTAGTCCGTCGGTGGTACATCAAGGGACTTTGATGGAATATGAGCGAAAAATACAGACTTGATACCCGTATTTATTTTTTCAATGTTTCAAGGAATAGAATCATAATGTTCAAGAAACATTTCGTGAAATGTTTCAAGAAATAGATTTGGATATATGACTGACAAACTTATTCTGATGAAGTTCTACTTTTTGAAGGCTCTGTGGATAAAGGAATGGTTATTCCTCTTCAAATATAGGAGTTAAAACCTTATTTTAGTAATATGCAGAATTGATATTAATATTCTTTTCAACTTTTCTTAAATTTAATTTCCCATTGTACGAGAAACCGGCAGTAATCACGAATGCTTTACTAAAACTTTCTTTGGATTTTTGAAACCAAGTCTACACCGTGTTCTTCGCTCAGCTATGTCCTCAGGAAAAAGGCGGTGAACAATGCGTTTTTTGGTTTTTCTTCTGATTCAAATATTTTTTTATTACCTTGTTTATACGTAGTTGATATAGAGATTTTTAACGACTTAGCGATTGCTCTTTGGGTATGTGGATTTTCTTTTAAGACGAGGAAATGACCGTAAAAGTAAGAAATGACCGTAAAAGTAGGCACTTTCTTTGGATATTTGTTTGGTATTTTTTTTTTTCCCTGTTAAAAGCAATGACTGACGATTCCCCCTCTATTATTAATAATACTGCTTATTAGCACGTCTTTTGTGAAAAAAGATCATGCTTATGCTATCGGTTTGTCCTTCCGTCCGTCTGTCTGTACCCACGATATCTCTGCAACTATTAGTCCGATTTGAAAAATTCTTCTTGTATTGGGAAGTTTGAAATATGAGAATGACGATCCTTTATTTCGTTTTTTTTTACGATGCACAATTTTGCCGCTAGAGGGCGTGAATGCAGATGATGTCGAATTCAAAAATAAATTTTATTCCACATATTTGCATCTAAACATCCTATTGAAAAAATTATTTTATCTTTCGATTCCATTTAGGTCGAAAAGTATTTTAGATATAGTTACTTTTTCAAATTACGCCTAGATTTTTCGCTAGGGGGCAGAAAAATAAATTACATTTTTCCCGATAACTCTTCTTCTAAAGCTCCGATTTGAAAAACATTTTCTTCTACGGATACACCTCCTGATGAAAGATCTTTTGCATATAACTTATTATTTTTGGAACAAATACTTTGGCCACCAGGGGTCGTAAGTGTTAATTTTTGCTTCTGATGTATTTGCCATAAAATCTGAGCTTCTAAAATATCGATTGAAAAAATTCTTTCTTGTACTGATGCCACTCACATCGATAAACCGTTTCGGATTAATTTCTTAAAATATTCTACAGTTTTTCCGCCGGGGTACGTAGATGTATATCTTATTTTTGTCAATATCTCTACTTCTAGGGGTCCGATTTGAAAAATTCCTTCTTTGTTGGATAGTGTTTTCAGTATGACATGTTTTTCATATTATTTCAAAATTTCCAAGTAATTCATAGACTTTCCGCTAGAAGGCGTAGAGGTAAAATGCGTTTCCCCCTATATATCTGCTTCTAAATCTCTGATTTGAATTTTTTTTTTTTTCTGCACGGGATACAGCTCCAGGTGAGAAATCGTTTGCACATAATTTCTGTTTTTTGTAAAAAAAATGGTTTAGCCACCAGGGGGCATAAATCTTAAATTCCGCTTCTGATGTATTTGCAGCAAAATATAAGCTTCTAAATTCTCAATTGAAACAAACGTCGTTTGTAGACCGATACTACTCATGTCGACAAACCTTTGAGAAACATTTTCTTCTTAAAATAATGCACGGTTTCTACGCCGGGGGGCGTAGATGTATATCTTATTTTTGTCAATATCTCAACTTCTAGGAGTCCGATTTAAAAAATTCCTTCTTTGTTTTTTTTGTTTTTTTAGATTGGAGGTTTAACGACCACCGTGAGCAACTCAATGGGCTAGAGCAGTCGCCGTTCCCTAATTTAGGGTCACTGGTTCCAGGGAAGGGAAAGAGCCAGTGCCGTAAGACAAACACAACATGCATGTCTCACCGGGATTCGAATCCGGACCCTTTCGGACGAATGATCAGAGGCCATCGCCTTAGACCACTGCGCCACCGAGGCGACCCTTCTTTGTTGGATAGTGTTTCCAGTGCGACATGTTTTTCATATAATTTCAAAATTTTCAAGTAATTCATAGACTTTCCGCTAGGGGGCATAAAGGTAAATTGCTTTCCTCCTATATCTCTATTTCTAAATCTTCGATTTGAAAAATTCCTTCTGCACCGGATACAGCTGCTGATGGGAAGTCCTTTGCACATTATTTCTAATTTTTGAAAAAAAATGGTTTGGCCACCCAGTGGCGTAAGTCTCAATTTCCGCTTCTGATGTATTTGCAGCAAAATATGTGATTCTAAAATCTCGACTGAAAAAAACGTCGTTTGTTGACCGATACTACTCATGTTGGCAAACCGTTTAGGAACATTTTTTCCTTGAAATAATGAATGGTTTCTTCGCCAGGGGGCGTAATATATATTTTATTTTTGTCAATATCTTTACTTCTAAGAGTCCGATTTGAAAAATGACTACTTTGTTGGATAGTGTTTCCGATGGGAAAGGCTTTTCTTATAAATTCAAAATTTTCAAGTAAATCATAGACTTTCCGCTAGGGGGCACAAAGGTAAATTGCGTTTTCTGCGCTATTTCTTCTCTAAAAACTCCGATTTGAAAAATTCTTCCTGTATCGGATATAAGACCTGATAGAAAATATTTGTTACATAATTTCTAATGTTTGGTAAAGAATGGTTTGGCCACCAGGGGGCATAAGTGTTAATATCTGCTTCTGATTTATTTGTGACAAAATCTGGGATCCTGAAAAGTCGACTAATTTTTTTTCTTGGACCGATACCGCTCATATGGATAAACCTTTTGAGAATACTTTCTTCCTAAAATAATGCATGGTTTTTCCACCAGAGAACGTAAAGTCACATCTTATTTTTGTCGATATCTCTGTTTCTAAGAATCCGATTTGAAAAATTCTTTGTGTTGTAGAGCGTTTCCGGTGCGAAATATTTCTCATATAAATTCATGTTTTTCTTAACGCACAAGTGTGCAATCAGAGTTCGTAAGCTCACGATTCCGTTTACAGCAATATCTGAGGGATTAAATACCCGATTGAAAAACGTCTTTCTTCTGTTAGATACTATTGTTTTCCATACCGGTTCCCTTGACTTTGAATAGCTTTGATAAATTTAATTTGCGTCAGAACGGATTCAAAAGACGTGCTTATTACAACCGATAATTCGGTGTCATCTTTCTTATTTTACAGTTAGAAACGCTAATTCCATGATTTTCACAGTTTTTTAATTACAGAATTCGAATATTTCTCTTTGCGAAGGAGAAAAACGCAACCTTCTATACACAGCTTGTTCACGTGCGCCATTTTCTTAGCAGACAGTATTTAAACACAGCAGCTGTTTCTTTCAATTTCATCTAACACATTGTTGCCAGATTCAGCTCTTTGAACTTCTTTTATTTTCTGTAATTTCCTATCAAGAACGTTCTTCAAATATGTGAACATCCTCTGGCCGTGGTGACGCAGTGGTCTAAACAATGGCTTCTGATCATTCGTCCGAGATGGGTCCGGGTTCGAATTCCGGTGAGGCATGGATGTCGTGTTTGTCTTACGGCGCTGGCTCTCTTCCTTCACTGGAACCAGTAGCCCTATATTAGGGACGGGCGACTGCTTATAGCCCATTGAGTTTGTAACGTACCAGGAGATGTGACGTACCTGCCCGAAGGACGCACACGACATAAAGGCAGATAGGAATCAGAATAAAATGTCCGCGTAGCTCAATTGGTAGAGTGACTTATTCCGGAATGAGGGGATCCGGGTTCGAATCCTGGCGTGGACAAAAATGACGGAGAAATTCACTTCGGTATAATGGCGCCCGAACTATCCGGATCACCCGACCGTTCAAAATCGCGCAATGGTGTGATATTATTTCCACACCGCGAGATAGGAAAAATAAGAGAATCCCTTCTCCAGCACTTAAAAATAAAAATAAGGGGGAGATGATGTAACGTACCAGGAGATGTGACGTACCTGCCCGAAGGACGCACACGACATAAAGGCAGATAGGAATCAGAATAAAATGTCCGCGTAGCTCAATTGGTAGAGTGACTTATTCCGGAATGAGGGGATCCGGGTTCGAATCCTGGCGTGGACAAAAATAACGGAGAAATTCACTTCGTTATAAGTTGCTCACTGTTGTCGTTAAACCTCCAATAAAAAAAAAAGAATATCCTCTGTACTTTTGCTTGAAAGAATTTATTTTAGAATTTTTTATGTCCTGTTAGATGTTTGAACTTTTTTGAGTTGCTTATGTGCTTATATACAGGAGCTTCACTGACATCCATCTTCTCATATAGGTGACCCCGTTGGTATCGCCCCCGAAACTGAAACGACGGTCCTGGAGGACAACTCAGTTTGCTGTTGTGAATACAATGCAAGGAACTTTGCTTTCAAAAGTTATTGTTTTGCAAAACGCGAATGAAGCGTCTGATCCTGGTCGCTTTCAATAGCAACACATCGTTCAAGGGTTTCTTCAGTGAATTTTTTTAGGCGGTTTCTTCCGTAGTAAAATGGCAAGCATGTGTGATATTTTAATTTCTCGCCTGAATTTCAGACTTTTTTTTTTTTTGCTAAGACCAGTAGCCACTTTAAATGCAATACGACGCAGCTGAAATCAATTCATTTTTAGCACGACAGTTTTCTTTTAAATCATAAATGAACTACCGATATAAGTCTTGACCTCTTGAAGCATAAAATGGTTGTTCGATGCTTGTCATTTGGAACTGTTTGCTCAGGAGTAAAAACAACTATTTTTGACACTTACATGAGCGATTTTAACAATGGCATGAAATTGCGCCTTCGACGGGGTGAGCGCTTTGACAAAATGTCGGGCATCCTGGGTGGGTGCGGATGAACGAGAAATTAGTTTCTTATTGACCTAGAATCACAAGAGCTCAGAGCTGTGACGCTTAAGGAGAGGGATCTTTGTGGAACTTTAGTTCAGCAGCTAACACACAATGGCTTTAGATTATGATGACCACGGTTAGAATTCATAGCGGTGAACGCTCGTGAAACGATCGATAAAATATACAGTGTTTCACTTTCCTTATTCCTTTGAGTTCAGATAAATCTAATTGTTTTGAGTGCCCTTAAGTTGCTTATTATCAGTAACTGCTGATATCAAATAAATGCTATTGACAAAGGTTTATTTGATATTTGTCCTGACAAGAAGTCATTTGCACACAATGGTTAAAAGCACCAGGTCGAACGACTGCGTATTTTGAGAGATATGGTTTGTACAACCCATTATTAATTTTGGGACTTTCTTCTGGGTGACGTTGTTATTCGGAGTTTCGGAAGAGCATCGTACACGAGAAAAGTCAATTAATGTATTTAAGTGCCATCTCTGAACAAAATTGATAAATAAATAAATGGAAACGCCATAGTTGAAAAGAAATTGCATCAGCCTATTTTTAGAAAAGTTTTGAACAATACGACAGCTCCAGTTTTGTATATTGGTCATGTTTAATCACAGGAATGAGACAAAGCTTTATTGTGTGGTTGACGAGTAATTTCATTGTAACAGAAAGATCACCATCCACGTATCTGAAAACTTCTGATGTGGAATCTGTAATAAATGGAGCTTGTTTGAGCACATTTAAGAAGCCTTATTTGAAATCTTTTCCATTCTACGAAATTTACGCAATGCATTAGAAGTTCTTTATAAAAAATTATAGTCCGTGCTCTCTCTCGTGTTGTAAGTAGACTGCATCTTTTATGGTTTATAGATATCAGAATGGAAGATTTTCACCACAAGAGCATAACTACAGATTTTTCTCCCTTAAGCAAAGTTATAAAAAACGCTCTCTTCCAGCTTCTGCTCTCTTTGTAAAACTAAAAACTAAAATAAAAATAAAGATACATATGTTTTAACTTGAAAAAAAATTCATTAATAAAACATTCTTTGAATTTTATAGATAGATTCGTAGATTACACTTGGAAACACAGTTTTTGCCCCATGAAACATTGATGAAGTCCCTAATGAAAATTTTTACGCTGAATTCATAAAAGTATTCTGACTTTTTCTACCCCTCACAGTTTTTTGTGTAACAACGTTTTTTTCAGTATTGGGTTTTGAATTTTTAGGTATTACGAGGAGGTAGTTTTTGGTTAAGATAAATCTTACGAGAAGATAAGTCTTTGTTTTTTAACGAAAACAACAAGCTAGGGGATTGAATAAAACTATTTACTCTACATATTCTCCCCTGAACTCCACGCACACTTATGAATTCGTTGTTCTCACATTTTTAACACATCAAAAAAATTTCTTCCCGTTCTGCTGAAAACAACACGTCCGCAGCTGTCGTGGCCTCCTCAATACTTGAAAATGTTTTCCCCTTTGAGATGTTTTTTTCAGGTTAGGAAAGAGGTAGTAGTCCGAAAGAGCCAAATCAAGTGAGTAGGCCGGTTGTTTAAGAATTTCAAAGTGAAGGTCAGCTAATTTCAGCTTCGTAATGGCCACCTTGTGAAGAGAGGCATTTGTTTGAAGAAACAAGATCCCTTTCGAAACCTTGCCTCAACGTTTGGAGACCTGTTGCTGTTTTAGCTTGTCGAGAAGTGAAACACAGTATTTAGCCTTGGTAGGTGCACCTCTTTCTAGATAATCTACAAGCAAAATTCCATCTTTGTCCCTGAAGACAGACGCTAACATCTTGCTTGATGACTTCTGTGTCTTGAAATTCTTTGGACACGGGGAACCACTGTGTCTCCATTCTTTGTATTGTTCTTTGGTCTCTGGATCATATAAGGACCCCAGTATATGGATCCACATTTTATCTATAGTTACGAGACGGTCCAAACAACCCACAGGATCCCTCTGAAATCGGTCCAAAATGGCTTGTGTAGTAATTACTCGATCACGCTTTTGGTCAGTATTGAGACATTTGGGAACCCATTTGGTTGAGGGCTTTCTCATATCTAAAATCTATTGAGTATTGAGACATCTATAGTTACGAGACAGTATCGAGACATCTCTAGTTACGAGACAGTATTGAGACATCTCTAGTTACGAGACAGTATTGGGGACATCTCTAGTTACGAGACAGTATTGAGACATCTATAGAGTATTGAGACATCTATAGTATTGAGACATCTATAGTTACGAGATAGTATTGATACATCTATAGTTACAACACAGTATTGAGACATCTATAGTGACGAGACAGTTTAAACAACCCACAGGATCCCTCCGAAATCGGTCCAAAATGGCTTGTGAAGCAATCACTCCATCACGCTTTTGGTCAGTATTGAGACATTTGGGAACCCATTTGGCTGAGGGATTTCTCATATCTAAAATCTATTGAGTATTGAGACATCTATAGTTACGAGACATTTATTGAGTATTGAGACATCTATAGTTACGAGACAGTATTGAGACATCTATAGTTACGAGACAGTATTGAGACATCTATAGTTACGAGACAGTATTGAGATATCTATAGTTACGAGACAGTCTAAACAACCTACAGGATCCCTCCGAAATCGGTCCAAAATGGCTTGTGAAGCAATCACTCGATCACGCTTTTGGTCAGTATTGAGACATTTGGGAACCCATTTGGCTGAGGGATTTCTCATATCTAAAATCTATTGAGTATTGAGACATCTAAAGTTGTGAGACATCTATTGAGTATTGAGATATCTATAGTTACGAGACAGTATTGAGACATCTATAGTTACGAGACGGTTCAAACAACCCACAGGATCCCTCCGAAATCGGTCCAAAATGGCTTGTTAAGCAATCACTCGATCAGGCGTTTTGGTCAGTATTGAGACATTTGGGAACCCATTTGGCTGAGGGCTTTCTGATATCTAAAATCTCTTGAATAATATAGCCTACTCGTTCTCGGGATATCTCAAGAGGTCTCTGTTATGTTTTAAGTGAATATTCTTTGATCATCCAAGATGATGGAATGAATGGCATCTACGTTTTCTGGATTTGACACTTGAGTTGGTCTCCCAGAACGTTCTTCGTCTTCGGTGCTCAAGTGTCCTGTTCTAAACCTAGCAACTTAGTTCTTGACTGTGGAGTAGGATAGGGCACTTATCACCTAATGTAACTGATATTTAATCATAAATTTGTTTGGCCGAGTTCTCTTTTTGGAAAAGATATTTCATCAATGCTGGGTACTCTTCTGTGGTAAAATCTGCTGCTTTGCGTCCTTGTCACTTCAGACCTGCAATTCGTATTTTTGAATTACTGATTGTTGTAATTTTTTCGAATATTGTGTTGGTAAAAATATACCATTATAGAGACACTAGTCTATAAGCTTATCCACAATCAGAGATTATTCATGAACCAACGCATCTCAACATCTAAGTAGCCACTAGTCTGCCAGTGGTAAGCTGGTCTTTACGGTGTAAGCATTGCAAGTGCTGTGGTATCTTCCTGAAGTGAATAATACCTTGCGCAATAGTGCTTGTTTCTCATTGTGTCATTATGCCAAGGAAGTGTTTAAATCACCCTGATGCTTTCTATTACGCGTGTGGTAAAGTAACTTTCAAAGCTCACAGGTGAAACTTTACCCCTTTAATTAAAAATAGTTATCAGGTTTAATAGGTTATTAAAGTGGACGACCAAGATACGAGGTGTTTAACATCTGTTGTTTAACTGGCTTCTTACTGGATGGGAGAATAGTTTCCTCCATATGCCTTTTGCAGTTCCCATTGTTTGGAGAAAAGCAAACCATAGCAACTGCAAAGTTATCTTGTTATGTTTGCCAAACAGAAATAACCTTCAGGCTGTTATTTCTGTTTAACAAACGTAATTGGGATCACTTCTAAGTTCAAACACACACTGAAATATCCAAATTTGCTTGCTGCAATGAGGATTTATTTACCTATGTCCTATGGCATAAATTGCAGAGAATGTGATATTGAGTGATGATGATCCAGACACTGTTAACATTCATGAAGAACAAGAGGAAAACGTTGATCCTGATTTTAAAGCAAGTACGTCTTCATATGAGCTCCGTTTATTAACACGGTTAGACCTCATTTACTTTATACATGATTTATATTTATCCGAAAAGCAATTTGGACTTTTAAGGTCCAGTTTAAAAGGATGGATATTCTCCACCGAGATAATAAAATATGTTTTATTATCAACCGTATGTTTATTATCAAAAGTATGTTTTATTATCAACCGTATTTTTATTATCAAAAGTATGTTTTATTATCAACCGTATGTTTATTATCAAAAGTATGCTTTATTATCAACCGTCAGGTTGAACTTAAAAATGTCTTTTCCCAAGAAAGGAATTTAGTATTTTGTAACGATGTTTGTTCTGTAATGGCAGCATTGGGTAAATAAAGGAGTTGGTACAGGATGAACGATTTGAGAAGTTGAGCCAAGTCGAAAAAGCAGCTTGGAGACCTTTCAAAAGTTCTACTAAAAACTTCTTGGGAAATTTTAAGGAGGAAAATTATTTAAAGAAGAAAACTATTTTAAGGAAGAAAACTATCGTGACTCAGCGTATGAACTGTTGGTTTCTTCCAAAGCTAAGAGATGTACTATGTTCCTGAAAATCCGTTTCCTGGGCTCCCATTTGGATTTCTTTCCTGAGAATCTAGGCACTGTCAGCAACGAACATGGCGAGTGATTTTTTCAATTTAGACTACTATGTACTAGTTCTGATTATTTGCTTCAACGTTACTCTCTTAGCCGCACCTCTACTTTAGGGAAAAGGTGTTTGGAAACACAGAATTTTATTTGAATTTTCTACTTCTTGGTTACTCAGTCCAAGGACTGGTTGTTCAGTAGATGTACTCTGTCTCTCCATTCTTCTCTATTTTCCACCGTTCTCTTCAAGTCATAGTATGTCCTAGTGCTGGTGTCTTGGAGTAATTGTGCCATAAAACCATTCTATGGCCGTCCTCTTCCTCTCCTGACTTGAATTTTTCCT
Organism: Macrothele yani; assembly: GCA_039090855.1. Lineage (NCBI taxonomy): Eukaryota > Metazoa > Arthropoda > Arachnida > Araneae > Macrothelidae > Macrothele > Macrothele yani. Next base: position 47,246,347 of record CM076997.1, on the reverse strand, counting down.
TCCAAAACTTCCAGAATCGGGCCTCCATGGCGCAATGTGTGTCCCATCCATAAAATTCTTCTTCTTTTTAACATGTTGATCAGATTCATGGGTTCTCCCACTCTCTCCAGGACCTCCTCATAAGTCTTTCTATCAAGCTAGCTTATTCTCCCCATTCTTCTATAGCTCCACATCTCAAATGCCTCCAGCCTTTTCACTTTCCTCTTGGTCAATGTCCATGCTTCAGAATCGTAGAGAGCTACTGGCCAAACATATGCCTTTAAAATTCTCTTCCTCAGTTTTAAATCTATATTTTTGGCTGTCAATAGTCTTTGATTCTCTCTGAAAGTCTTTTGTGCCACTCCGAGTCTCATTCTAATTTCCATTTCACATCTCGCATCTTCAGTAATAATTTGACCCAAATAGCGAAATGATTTAACTTGTTCGATGCATTGTACTTCAAATTTAAGGAAAGCCTGTTTTGGATCTTTCCCTATTAACACTTATTTAGTCTTAAGCGATATTATGCAGTATTATGGACATTTTTTAAAAATGAGCGTATACAAATATCAAATCAGTCCATTTCCAGAATAGTATTCTCGCATTCAAGATAGTGCATCGAAATCCCAACTTGAAACTTCTTTATGCAGCTCAGAAATGTTGCATGATTAGTCATTACTTTCTATCTCGTTTAGTTATGCTAGCCGTAGCATATCTGCGTAAAAGTATTAGGATTGTCATTTTCTCAAATTCTGCCATCTTTTGTTGCTGTTAAATTCCAACACTTCACATGAAAAAAGTTCTCTTCCTCTGTGTCCGAGTGGTCAGGGGCGATGGTTTCCGTGTATCTCGTTGGAACCCAGGGACGAGGCATAGGCGGTGCATCTGCCTTACGACGCTGGCACTACGGCCCCCTGAAACCAGTGACCCCAAATTAGGGACAGGCGATTGCTTACACCCCTTACAGTTCATCAAGGTAGTTGTTGAACTCCGAAACGAAAAATAAAACGGAACGGTAATTTGTCCGTTTCTCTTCTGCAATTGTTGCAATAATAGTTTTTTTTAACGTGTTCATCCCAGATACATCATATATTTTTTTAATCCTTACGCAGTAACAACTCGCTAAGGGATTACAGAAGATTTCGCGTTTTAAAAGAGCAAAGCAGAATTGACCATGGTGCAACACGTATGCTGTAAGCTTTGTCTTTCGTTGTCAGTTTTCATGAAAAAAATGATCGGTGTGAGCATAAGAAGTGCTTTCCAAATGCAAACAAAATTCAATTGCGTTCCTCAGCAAATTCAGTTTTGAGTTCGTGTTCCGGAAACGAATAAATTAATTATTTTTACACATGCAAAAACCTTATTACATCCCTGCCAAAACAAAAACTTTTACGGATCTGTTTTCACACTATATTAAATCTCACTGTTGCCAGCATACGAATTTATGAGATGGTTTGAGGAAAAAAACGGTCATCTTTTCTTTTTCGTGAGTCACATAAAAAAAGTCGTAGTTAATATTTACATAGAAGTCTTGTCGCAAACCCTTCCAGCGTGTACGTATTCAGGATGAGACTTGTGTTTGCAGCGAGGCTTCCTGTGGAAGAATTAAAAAAAGTCGCTTAAGAAACGAATGCTTGTGCACAAGATGTTCTTTAATCCCATTCAAAAGTCACTGGGCTAACCAAACAAGGGAGCAATTAGCCAGCATGAAAAAGATAGATTTTTTTACTCTAAAAGAAGCAACAACAGCGGTAGAAGATTTCTAATTATAGCTTTGAGTTGTCAACAAAATTCAAGAGAAAAGTATTTTCTGGAGAGAAAATTTAATGGTAAGGAATTCATCTTCATACGTAGTGTGTGATCAAAAGTATTTGGACACTTAGCTATCAAAAAATTCCCCGAAAATTCTCTGTAACACTTATTCCCTATATTTGGACATTTAGCTATCTACAAATTTCCTGTAATACTGTAGTAAAGGAAATAGTTTCAAGTTAGCTCGCCCTTTGCTGCTACTCTGCTGAGAAAGCTTTCCATTAGATTTTGATATGTTGCTGCGAGAATTGCCTTTCATTCTGCCCCCAAGAGCATTAGACAGCTCCGTTACGGATGTCGAGAGGTACGCTCTGGCACACACTCAGCGTTCTAATTCATCCTAAAAGTGTTCCATGGGGTTCTGATAGGGGCTCTGTTCAGGCCAACGAAGTTCTTCCAGTTCTTCCACACTCATCTCCTCAGCAGACCATTGCTACACCGATCTTGGCTTGTGGACGTGAGCAGGTGCCGTTGGTAAGATAAAGTCCTGTTGTCATAATATTATATAGAAGCATAGAATTATCGAGAATGTCATTATAGACTGCAGCATTATGCATGCCGTGGACTGTTTTTAATGGATTGGACTGTGCCCTTAATTTAACTGCCCGGCTTAAGATTCTTCGGAAGTGGAAATAAGGGCCTCAGCCCAATCCATGAAGAATATCTCAGAGCATGCGTTATGACTCCAGCACCAAACTTGCAGTTGGCACAAAAAAGTCAGCTTTCACCTGTAAAGCTCCACACCCAGACTCGTCCGTCGGACTGCTGGACAGTAAAGCGTCATTTCTACCTCTACAGAAAGCATTTCCACTGCTCCACAGTCCACTATCGCTGAACTTTACACCACTTCAGGTGACGCTGACGTCGTCCTCGCTGATATTAAGCTTTTGTGCCGCTTCTCGACAAGAGAAATCCACTCCCTTCAGCTTTCGACGAACCAGTGTGGTGCTGCTGTTGCTTCCAGAGGCAATTTGGAACTCGGTGGTTAGTGTTGCAACAGGGGCAGGCAATTTCGTCGCACCACCCGCTTCAGCTCTCGGCAGTCCCGCTGTATCATTTTACTACCATTTTGTACCAGGTCAGCATTGTGTTGCTGCTGTTCCTAGGAATTTCCACTCCATAATATTGGGTTGATGCATACGTTCATGCCGTTTTATTTCACGAGTGTTTTCCAGGTCAGTAGTGACATTGCAGATGTCCAGTTGTATATCAAAATATAGCCAGTAATATCGTGTATCTAAATCATATTGCGTTCTGTGATTGTGGCTAGTGGTTTTTTGGTTTTCAGGTCCGGAAGTATGGAGTGTCAAGTGGAGAGGAATGAACATTTCCGACATCTGCTCCTCTATGAGTTTAACTAGGTATGTACAACCACTGAGTTTACTCGAAAATTTGTGCTATGTATGAGGAGGCGGCTATTGCTCCAAAGACAGCCAACAAATGGTTTGAGCGATTCCGAGGTGGCAATTTTGAGCTCAACGACTCTTCACGCTCAGGTAGTCCATTTCACTTTGATGAGGATGGTTTGAACCACCTCATCCACTTGAATCAGCGTCAAACCACACGCGAACTTACCACTGAGATGGACTGTGATCAGACCATAGCGGTGCGATACCTGGAACGTATGGGAAAGGTCCAGAAATCGGGGTTTTTGGTGCTTCACACTCTCACAGAGGACAACAAGAATCAGCATGTTGCCATGTGTGGTTCCTTGCTCGTCCGTTATTGCAATGTTCTCAGCAACACAAACACTTTCTGTTAGGTGTTGTTACTGGAGATGAAAAGTGGTGCCTGTACGTGAATTTCAGGTATCGGTGGGAATAATTAAGTCCAAACAAGACGCCCACACCACGTCCAAAACATGACCTTCATCCTGCGAAGATCATGTTGTGTGTCTGGTGGGACATGGAAAGCATTATTCACTGGGAAATGCTGCCGTGGAATCGGACTATCAAAGCTGCACTCTATTGTGAGCTACTCCGCCGTGTGGAGGGAGCAATTTAGCAGAAACGGCCCCATCAGCGCCATGGTGTTCTTTTCCAACATGAAAACCCACGCCCTCATAGTGCAAACATGAGCAAAATGGCCATCAGGACATGAAATGGGAGATCCTTCAACATCCGGCCTGTTCCCCAACTGTCACCCATTCAGGCTATCACCTGCTCCGATCTCTGTCGAATGCACTGCGTGACAGAACGTTCAACAATGATGTTGATCTCCAGAATTTCTTGATGTTTTCTTCGAAGCAAAACGTGCACGTTTCCTCAAGAATGGCATTGCAGACCTATCCAGACGGTGGGACACCATTGTAAACAATGTGTGTGTGTGGGGGGGGAATGCATAGTTGATTGATTCCGTTTTACCTTCTTATGTAATACATTCCTGTAGTGCGGTGAACAAAACGCCATGAACTTATGCATCAGCCCAATAACAACGCTTTCTGTTGACCGGGACAGCTATAGCAGGAAAGACATTTCTCGAACTGATAAGTCGCATTTTATGAGTTATGACCGTACCACGCTGAAAGTCACTGAGCTCTGCCGTACGGTCCACTGTACCGTTTGTGCTTGTCTGTGATACTTGCCAGGCCACCTTCTTTATATCACTGTATGGGCCAAAGCTGTGGTGTATATGGGTAAATCCACTACTCAAAGGGAGTGTCCGGATACGTGATTATGAAGTGTACTTTTATAGCATTAGAGCAGTCCAGAGTACGTCTTGAAGTAAGAGAAGAATAAGGAAGAAAGAAGGAAAGAAATTACTAAAGAAATTCGCCAGTCACTCCAAGATTGCCTCCTTTAACTTTCGTGACGTCAGGTGATCCCCAAAACATGTACATTAAAAAGATGGGAAAATGCATCCCTATTTTCCGTAGCTGGAAAAGATAAACACAAATAACTGTTGATTTTATTTTACTAGTTTGTTTCAGGGTTTATAATGATTTATATGAACCCAGTTAGGAGCCTCCAGTCAAAAATTTAAGAACACTGATTCGAGAGATTGGCTGAGATTTAAGTAAAGTATTGGGTGTGGGCAAATGTTCTACCCGTTTTTGTAATAGATGCAAATTGCGATCGGAGTAGTTACGTCACAGATGACGCCGCGATGCCACATTTTCGGCCAATAAAGCGTGGAGAAGTAGAGCATATAGAGGCACTAGGTTAGTCCGTGTAAGCCATTCGTAACGGAAATCACGGACGGTGTAACATGGCTGCGATAAGGAGCACATTAAACATTGATACGAGTTCGATAAAAGCAGTACTGCAGCCGCGGCTTGCCGCAACACCTGTCAAGTGTATGGCTTTCGTCTTTCCACCGTTTATTCGGAAGCACTTTCCTTTCTTCGCTCTCTGCCACTACTCCGTGCCCCACTCGCTTCCACCTTAGAAATTCTAGCTGAACCCCTCTTCTACTCCTCCATCCTCCATCCTCCTAACGCACCGTATTTCACTGACCTTTCCTGGCACCCCGCTGGGGTCGTATCCGTCCGAGACTTACTTTCCTCCGACCTAACATCAAAACCCTTTTCCGACCTCTCTCCTTTCCTTCCACGCGCCTCTGCCTCTCTTGCACTCTACGATTCTCTCTGCTCCTCGATCATTACTCTTTTTCCTGCTCTCGCTTCACCGGCTGGACTCTTTCTCGTTTCATCTGCTTCTCTTCCCCTTCCTTTTTTTCTTCTTGTTCGTGGCTCATTTCTTCCGATCTCCAGTTTTACTGTCCGTACTCTCTATCGCTTTCTTCTTCAGGATCCATCGTCACACGCGCCCTAGCTCATTTCAGTAGTGCCGCCCGCCGCTCTTCCGAGTGTGTGGTAGGCAACAGCTTAACCCATCTCGACACAAGATGAAAGGAATATTCACTGGCTCTTCCTTCACCGCCGCCTGCCACTGCCGGCCACGTTATTTCGGATGACGCTGGCAGCCGCACCCACCTGCATCTTCTGTTCTGAGCATGCTGATGTTCTACACATCTACCAGTACTGCCCGGCGATCCTTCCTTTACTACACCTAGCCTTTACCGTTGCCAAGTGTCTCTGTGCCAAAGAGCTGCCTCTTTCTTCGTACAGTACGTTGCTGATTTCTTATTCTCCACCGGTGCCTTTATCTGAGCCATGCGCATACATCTTTGTACTCGTAAAGCATGTGATTTACTGCTTCTATCTGCAACTCCGTCATCCCTCTAATGGGCCTACGCTCCTTCAAGCAGGAGATATCCTCTGTGCGCAATTCCGCAACCGGCTGACCTCACGGCTCCTATAGGCGTTTACCGTTGCCTAGGTCACTGACCAGATCCAGCAGTTCCTGAGTGTATGGTCCCCATTACACCGCTGGTTTTCCGGGTCTTCTGCAAACCTACATCTTCTGCTTTGACTTCCACCCTGTACGTCGGAACCTTCCCCGCTTTGATCTTTGTGATGAACCCAGGACTGGCTCACCGGATCCGGAGAGTATCTCCCTTAGCTTGTCAGACTTATATCTTCTATACATTATTCAAATTCCCATCTCCAGTTTATCTTTTTACTCTCAGTGTTTGTAGTGTATTCACGTGCACTTTGTGGTGCCCTCTTCTGAATAAGTGTTCTTTTTAGCAATTTATTCTGTGTGGCTCACATTGTGCCTGTATATTCAATATTTTTATTTCGTCATATATCTTCTGCACATTCGTTCGTCATATTGCTCATATAAATTGTACATACACATCCTGTATATATTTCGCTGTTCATTATGTACATATACACATTCCTTGGTACTGTGTATGCTCCTTTTCGGAGCCGTCCTACAAGTTCATTCTTTACTGTCTGCATCATGCGTATCTCAGTCACGCACTTTTTGTGCACATCTTGTACATAGTACACATTTTCAATTGCATCATTATGTTCTGCGTCATTTGTATTTATATTTTCATTGATTTGTATGTGTATCTCACTTGCTGCACATAGTTCGTTCCCTGTTCCTATATGGCTTCCCGCGCATCTGTATATATACTTCGCCTAAATTGTACGTTTATTCAGTCTCACATATATTTTCCATTAACACACCCTGCACTGTTGCACTTATGTTGTATCATCGCTCATCTATCTCACTAGCACTGTATTATATATTCACCTCTCATACTGTAACTTGCACACTCGCTGTATATATACACCTTTCATACTGTAAATAGCGCACTTCTTGTATACATACTCCGGTAATTATGTCTTGTCGTCCGCTCATCTATTTCACTTGCATTGTATATACCCCTCGCATAATGTAAATTGCGCACACTTTGTATATATCTGACTCCTGTTATTATGATTTCAGGCATTGTAAAGGCACATGCCACCGACCGCCTTCATTCCCTGTAACTTTCGCTCAGAATAAAACATTTTGAAATAAAGTTTGTGTGCTGGAGAAATGCGTTACTTACGGGGGGGGGAGAGGTGTGTGGCAAGACACGTTCTGATTGTGTGAGGAATGTAGATGTGTCGCAGATGTGTGATGTGAAGCAAAATGTTTTTAGCAAGGTGGAGACTAATATTCTTCGATGGTTTGGCCATGTTGAAAAAATGAGTGATGAGATGCTTACTAAGAAATTTTATTTAGCTCACGTGGCAGGAAGGAAAGGCAGAGGAAGGCCAAGAAAGTCATGGGAGGATCAGATTCAGGAGTGTCTGCATGAAAAAAAGATTACTACAGAAGATCTTGTGTACGTCACGTGATGGATGTCAGTGAAGCCCGAGTTGCGTGTCAAGATCGCTGTAAATGGAAAAGTTTGATGCGGCAACAGTAAGTAAAAATTATCTGGTAGTTAGTATTTTTTTGCGGAGCTAACCTCTGAATATTAGAGAACAGCTTAGTGGTATGTAATATCTAAAAAACTACGGAGAAGCTCTCGCACGCAATTTTCTATTTTTTACAGTCTTTTGGTCGAGAAAACGCGCATTACAGGTAGTTCCTATACGCCTTCGATGTTCTGACTTCACCCGCCAATGCAGGCGGAGCTTCTTCTTGTACGCTGTTTTTCACGTGATTCCCTGTACAGCCATTTGAGAGTGCCGTGCGCAAAAGTCGTAAGGGAGATCAGCACAGAGCCTTTTGCAAACTCTTTACATTGGTTACGTGTGGCTTTCTGCTTGTGAAAATTCCAGTGCAAACGTAAAATCCTTTCCGTTCAACTGTCGGGTAACACCCGACATTACGAAATCGCCGAATAGTTCGCGTGGCAGGTGTCATCCGCCACGGCCGATGGCGCCTCTATAGCCAGCATATAGGGGCTCGCGAGACATTTCTTTTTCGCCGAATAGATAAAAACAAATGTCATGGGCCTTGTGGAGTGTCAGTCACCATGCCGATGACGCCTCTATAGCTCGCACGTCGGCGTTCGCTAGGAATTTCTTTTTCGCCGTATAAGTCAGGTATCATCCGCTACGTCGACGACGCCTCTATAGTTCGTCTGAAGAGCCTCGCGAGACATTTCTTTTTCACCAAACAGATAAAAAGAAATGTCATCGGCGTGTCGGATGTCACCCGCCATGCCGACGACGCCTGTATAGCTCGCATGTCGGCGCTCGCGAGGAATATTTCACCCTAAATAGCTCGCGTGTCGGGTTTCATCCGCCACGCCTAAGACGCCTCTACAGCTCTCACGTCGAGGCTTGCGAGGAATTTCTTTTATGCCGTATAGCTCGCGTGTCGGGTGTTATCCGCCACTCCTATGACGCCTCTATAGCTCGCATGCCGGCGCTCGCGAGGAGTTTCTTTTTCGCCGAAAACCTTACGGTGCTGGATGTTACCTTCCATGCTGATGATGCCTCTATAGCTCCCATGTCGACGCTCGCAAGACATTTTTTTCGATCAGGATTGCTAAATTAAAACATCCGCATGAAACCTGTCAGTGGCTCAGCCACCATCGGATGCATGCTTCCCTGTAGATTGGCACCCGATGGCTGACCGTATATTATTTATGGTTGTCATAATGTTAATTGAGTTCTATAGTGCATGCAGCGTCTGCGTTATTTATGTATTATCATCATCATCATCATCATTGTCAACCATTATCAATCCACTGCTGGACGAAGGTCTCCCCAAGTTTCCTCCACAACGGTCTGTCTTGTGCCAGTCTCCTCCATGTCACTCCCGCATATTTACGAATTTCATCCACCCATCTCCCATGTGGTCTTTTTCTGGGTCTTTTCCTGTCCCTTTTAATCCAATCTAAAATTTCGGCTGTCCATCTATGGTCTGTCCTTCTGGCAGTATGTCCAGCCCATTGGCATTTCAGGGATTTAACTCTGATCATGATGTCTTCCACTCTCGTCATTTTTCGGATCCACGAGTTCCTCTTCTTATCTCTCCTGGTTATACCAAGCATGCACCTCTCCATGCTTCTTTGAGTTGTCTGCAGCCTTTGTATGTCTCTTTTAGTTAAGGTCCACGTCTCTGCACCATACGTAAGCACTGGAAGGATGCATTGATCAAACACTTTTCTTTTAAGACATAATGGCATATTGCTCTTGAAAATTATGCTGTTTCTTCCAAAAGCTCTCCAGGCAAGTTTTGTACGCCGATTAATTTCTTCATCAATGTGACCCTCACTTGATATCTGCTGTCCAAGATAAACATACGTATCTGTTATCTCCAGTTTTTCTCCATCAATCGATAAATCTTCATTTCTTGTAAAAGCATTGAACATCACTTTTGTCTTCTGAAAGTTCATTTTTAATCCCACTTCTTTACTCTTGTCAGCAAGTTCCTGGATCATACTCTGCAGCTCTGATGGGGTAGTTGCAAAAATGACTACGTCATCAGCAAAACGAAGGTGGGTTAGATAATCTCCATTAATCTTTATCCCTTTGTTTTCCCAGTTCAGTGATTGAAAGACATTTTCCAATGTGGCATTAAAGAGCTTCGGAGATATGGTGTCACCTTGTCTCACTCCCTTTCCAATTTTTATGTGTGTTGTATTTTCAAACAGCCGAATCTTTGCACTTGCATTTTCATAGATGTTATTAATAATATTAATGTATGCATCTTCAATACCGCAGGATTTCAGAGCCGTGGTAACTGCTGATGGTTTCACCGAATCAAAGGCTTTTTCATAATCGATAAAAGCCATGCACAATGGAAGTTCATATTCCCTCGCTCTTTCAATTAGTTCTCTCAGTACGTGGATATGATCTATTGTGCTGTAGCCACTCCTGAATCCAGCTTGTTCTCTCGGTTGAGCCATGTCCAGTGTTACCTTCAAGCGGTGTGAAAGAACTTTAGTGAAGATTTTATAAACCACTGATAGGAGGCTGATAGGTCTGTAGTTCCTGAGATCCTCAATGTCACCTTTTTTGTGTAGCAGGATCATTGTAGCATTGTTCCAATCCTCAGGAATCTTCCCTTCATTAAGGCATCGAGTGAAAATTTGGGCGAGTACTGTTTCAATTTCTCCGCTTGCTTCTTGTATGATGTCTATAGTAATTCCATCTTCTCCTGGAGCTTTCCCCCGCTTCATGTTCTTGATTGCATGAGCAACTTCTGCTGGGAGGACTGGAAGAACTCTGGTACCTTTCATGATGTCTGGAGTACATGTATCATCCCTTTCATATAATTTGGAGTAGAAATCTTTCACTCTTGTCAAAATTTCTGCCTCTATTTCTTGTTATAGAACCATCTTCTTTTCTCAGAGCCATAATCTGTTTTCTTCCCTTACTGAGATGTCCCTTTGCTATTTTCAGGCTTTGGTTGTTTTCAATTGCTTTCCTCACTAGCTCACAGTTGAATTTCCTTACGTCTTCAGTGATACTTTTTCGTGTTGTCTTGCATAGCTCTATATATTCCACTTTGGAAGTCACATCTTCTTTAGTTGTCCTCATCTCTCTTCTTTTTTGCATCAACATTTTGGTTTTTCCTGATAATTTGTTCACATGCAACTTGTTCTTAGACCCAGCTAATTTTGTTGCTGTTTCCATTAGAGCTTTGGTTACTTTTCTGTTAACTTCCGAAATATCCACTTCTTCCGATGTTAGGCCTTCTAAAGCAGAGAATCTGTTCTTCAGTTCCAACTTGAAAGTATTATGGTGTTTTTTAAGGTTGGTTATGTCAATACATTTTGTTTGTCTTATGAGCTTGCCACGTTCCAGTTTAGTGTTGAGGTGCATCTTACATCTCACCAATCTATGGTCACTACCTGTGTTGAACTTGTTCAGCACACTGCAGTCTTCGATGACGAATTTTTTGTTACACATAATAAAATCAATTTCACTTGTCGTCCCAATTGGATGTCTCCATGTCCATTTCCTGTGTGGCTTTTTCTTGAAAAAGGAGTTCAAGATGAAAAATCCTTCTGCCTCTGCAAACTCAACGAGAGTATTTCCACGCTGGTTTCTGTTGCCGTGACCGAATTTACCTACTGAAGTTTCATTCTGTTGCCGTTGCCCTATTTTTGCATTGAAATCTCCCATAATTATCTTCAAGTGCTGCTTACCTTTATTATTTAGATGACGAATTTCCTCATAAAATTCTTCAATTTCTTCTTCAGGATGACTTGTGGTGGGTGCATAAGTTTGAATAATCTGAGCCTGGTATCTTCTCGATAGTTGGATAACGAGACGTGCAGCTCTGTCAGAAGAACTTTCAACTTCTACCACTTTATCCTTCAGTTTCTTGTTTATTATAAATCCAACACCACTAGTTCTGCCAGTATCTGTCCCACAATAATAGAAGAGATGTCCACTTTTCAGTTCAATGAGATCTTCTCCTTTTCTCCTTACCTCACTTAGCCCGACGATGTCCCACTTGATCCTTTGTAGTTCCTCTTCCAATTCAAGTAGCCTTGAATCAGAAGATAGGGAGCGTCCGTTATAGGTAGCCAAGGTCAGCATCAAATGGCAGCCTAGTCCGGTCCTCCGGGGATTCTTAGCACCCTCTGCCTTCATGTCGCACTGGCCGCTGCCTTGGCCAGGTACATTCCAGCTGCCGGAGACTGAGGGCCAAGATTTAAGTTGTAGAGTCCTTTTGGAGGTGTTTGGCCGTAACTCACCACGCTGGCCAAGCGGGTTGGTGAGTGTGGGATAGCATTTCCTCTGATCCCGATGGTATAGTTATACCGCTATTGGCGGTCGTCAGAGCCCCTTTAGTGGGAACAGGATTCACCACGAGAAGGCGGGGTTGACATTTGTCAAGGAGAGGCTGTGATGTTACGCATCACCTGACCTTACATCCTTTATGTATTATATATATATATATATATATACACTGACGGAAAAAAATCCCAACACCAAGAAGGGGTTGTGTTAGATAAACGACAGTTGGTAGGCGGTGAGAGTACATCTGTGTGATGACGTCTATGCAAATTTCGCGCTCGGCGCATACGTGTGGCGCTAGTAGCGCCCCTCGGAACATGCAAAGCACGTTTGCTGTAAATACGCGCTGTAACGTTCGTGAGCGTTGGTTATCGTTAAGATTCGACGTAGGGTGTTGATGTTAGTCAAGAATGCCTTTAAGAAGACGAAGAAGCCATTATCAACAGCTCACGGAGTTTGAACGAGGTCGTGTAATAGGGCTACGAGAAAGTGGATTTTCGTTCATCAATATTGCAGAACGACTTGGCAGGAATGTAGCCACTGTGCATGATTGTTGGCAGCGGTGGTCAAGGAAAGGTACTGCTTCAAGAAGACCGGGTTCCGGCCGGCCACGTGGCACTACTGAGAGGGAAGACCGCCGTGTATGGCATATGGCCGTGGCGCATCGTACCGCGTCTGCGGCAGCAATTCGAGCTGCAGTTGCCACCACAGTGACACAATGAACTGTTACAAATCGGTTACTTGAAGGACAGCTCCGAGCCAGACGCCCTGTAGCGTGCATTCCACTTACTCCAAACCACTGCCGTTTGCGACGTCAGTGGTGTCAAGCTAGAGCTCATTGGAGGACGGAGTGGAGATCTGTTGTGATTTCTGATGAAAGCCGTGTCTGCCTGGGTGCCAGTGATGGCCGTGTGTTGGTTAGAAGGAGGCCAGGTGAGCGCCTGCAACCAACCTGTCTGCGGCCGAGACACACTGGACCTACACCTGGAGTTATGGTCTGGGGAGCAATTTCCCATGACAGCAGGAGCACTCTCGTGGTTATCCCACGCACCCTGGCGGCACAGTTGTACGTCTGTCTGGTGATTCAACCTGTTGTGCTGCCATTCATGAACATCATTCCACGGGGTGTTTTCCAACAGGATAACGCTCGCCTGCATACCGCTGTTGTAACCCAACATGCTCTACAGAGTGTCGACATGTTGCCGTGGCCTGCTAAATCACCAGATTTTTCACCAATCGAGCATGTATGGGACATTATTGGACGACAACTCCAGCGTCAGCCCCAACCAGCATTAACCGTCCCTGTATTGACCGACCAAGTGCAACAGGCATGGAACTCCATCCCACAAACTGACATCCAGCACCTGTACGATACAATGCATGAACGTTTGCGTGCTTGCATTCAACATTCTGGCTGTTACACCGGTTATTAATGTAGCAATTTCACATTTAAAATGGCTCTTCTCGCGCTTACACTAAGCTGTGATCTTTAAACCTTAATCGATTAAATATGTTACTTATAGGAATGTATTGCCGCCATTTCATTCCTCTACAACTATTTTTTCGTGGTGTTGGGATTTATTTTCTGTCAGTGTATATATATATATATATATATATAAAATTTGTAAATAAAACTACATTTTGGAACTTATTCTTTTTATTAAAAAGCGTTGTAAACGATTCTGAGATTTTAAAATAAATATTTTTGGCATACTGAAAATCTTACTGAAGGTCGAAGCGGTTTTACTGAAAACTTCGGATTTTTTTACTGATGACCCCTTTCTCAGGTTGGCATCTCTGCTTGATAATTTCCCCAAAACTGAGTCTCAAAAATAGCTTTCAGGGCCGTTTATGGATCACCAGTACGCCACTGTGTAGTATATAAGATTTTTCTAGTTTCTTTTTAAAAAAATAGTGTTAATTATCGCTTTTTTTTTTTAAACATCCCTCGTATTTGTTTCATAAGCTCATTTTCCTCAATGTTTCAGTTTCTTGTGCACAATATGATGCTTCAGAACTTTCGGCATCATCTTTGTATTTTACGTTTATCACTATATCAGTTAGTGCGAACGAATGTTGATATGTGTGCTTACGTTTTAGAAAAAATGACTGTACGTCGGTAATGTTAGAATGATGTTCTTCTTAAAAGGGAAAAGAGATGTGCCACACAGTATGTTAAAAGAGTTTTTATATTACTGATAAAGTTGGTATCTTCCGCACGTCTTCAATAAAAATGCTCGAATTTTTCCTAACCACTTAACGAAACAAAAAAGAGACAGCATAAGGCCACCTGAACGCCCAATTTGAGAAATTATTTCCATGCAAAAAGAAATTACGTGGCTTTGTAATAACCTGTAATCTCTTCGTCATAAAAACTGGTCAAATGTAAAGAGAACGCTTTAGAATGATCCTTTGTATCTCATTTCGAGAATTATCGCCATTTAAAAAAAAAACGTTGAAAATAATAAATTTCTAATAAAAAAAAAAAGGAACTATACACCAACTGTACTTAAATGGTATAACTATACTAGATATCAGAAATTTCTTGGTATAGAATAGAAATCAAAATTTCCAAGCTTTCGCACATCAACCAGATGGCTTTCTCAAGGAAGTATAACTATACATCTGGTTGATTTCCGAAAGCTTGGAAATATTGATTTCTTTTCTACACCAAGAAATTTCGGACATCTAGTACAGTTATACTATTTAAATAATAATCTTTACTGCCTGTGGGCATCTGAATTTTAAAGTTCTTAATGATATTTTTTTTCTGGTGCATTTTAACGAAAGACAGTTATCTGCTCTTTTCAAATCACTAGTTTAGTTCATAAGTTTACTTTTACAGCCGATGAAAATAAGAAAGCTGATTTTATGTCAAAAAAGACCGTTTCAGCTAAAAAAATAAATTAACAAGAAAGATGACACCGAATTTTCGGGTGTAATAAGCACGTCTTTTGAATCCGTTCTGACGCAAATTAAATTTATAAAAGCTATTCAAAGTCAATGGAATCAGTATAGAACACAATAGTATCTGACGAAAGAAAGAAGATTTTCAATCGGGTTTTAATCCCTCAGTTATTGCTGCAAACGGAATTGTGAGCTTACGAACTCTTAGAAACAGAGATATCGACAAAATTAAGATGTGACTTTACGTCCCCTGGTGGGAAAACCATGCATTATTTTAGGAAGAAAGTATTCTCAAAAGGTTTATCCATATAAGCGGTATCGGTCCACGAAAAAAAAATTAGTCGAGTTTTCAGGAGCCCAGATTTTGCTACAAATACATCAGAAGCGGAAATTAACACTTATGCCCCCTAGTGGCCAAACCATTCTTTACCATACATTAGAAATTATGTGAAAAATATTTTCCATCAGGTCTTGTATTCGATACAGGAAGAATTTTTCAAATCGGAGCTTTGGAAACAGAAATAACGCAGAAAACGCAATTTACCTTTGTGCCCCCTAGCGGAAAGTATGAGTTACTTGTAAATTTTGAATTTATAGGAATAACATTTCGCATCGCAAACACTATGCAATAAAGAAGGCATTTTACAAATCAGACTCTTAGAATTAGAGATATTGACAAAAATAAGGTATACATCTACGCCCCCTGGCGTAGGAACCATGCATTATTTCAAGAAGAAACTGTTCCTAAAAGGTTTGTCAACATAAGTAGTATCGGTCAACAAACGACTTTTTTTTAATCGAGATTTTAGAAGCTCATATTTTGCTGCAAATACATCAGAAGCGGAAATTAAGACTTACGCCACCTGGTGGCCAAACCATTTTTTCCAAAATTAAAAATTATGTGCAAACGATTTCCCACCAAGAGCTGTATGCAGGGCAGAAAGAACTTTTCAAATCGGTTATTTAGAAGCAGAGATATAGGGAGAAACGCAATTTAAATTTACGCCCCCTAGCGGAAAGTCTATGAATTACTTGAAAATTTTGAAATTATATGAACCACATGCCACACTAGAAACACTATCCAACAAAGAAGGATTGTTTCAAATGGGACTCCTAGAAGCAGAGATATTGACAGAAATAAGATATACATCTACGCCCCTGGCGTAGAAACCATGCATTATTTCAAGAAGAAAGTGTTCCTAAAAGGTTTGTCGACATGAGTAGTATCGGTCAACAAACGACTTTTTTTTTCAACCGAGAATTTAGTAGCTCATATTTTACTGCAAATACATCAGAAGCGGAAATTAAGGTATACGCCCCCTGGTGGCCAAACCATTTCTTTACAAAAATTAAAAATTATGTGCAAAGGATTTTTCAAATCGGAGATTCAGAAGCACAGATACAGGGGTAAACGCAATTCACCGCTACGCCCCTAATCTAAAGTCTATGAATTACTTGAAAATTTTGAAATTATATGAAAAACATGTCACACGGAAAACACTATTCAACAAAGAAGGACTTTTTCAAATCGGACTCCTAGAAGTAGAGATATTGACAAAAGTAAAATGTACATCTACGCCCCCTGGCGGAGTAACTGTGGAATATTTTAGGAAAAAAATATTCCAAAAATGTTTATCGATGTGAGTAGCATCAGTCAACGAAAGAATTTTTTCAATCGATATTTTAGAAGCTCAGATTTTATGGCAAATACATCAGAAGCAAAAAATTAACACTTACGATCCCTGGTGGCCAAAGTATTTTTTAATTTGAAATTGTATGCAAAAGATTTTCCATCAGGAGATGTATCCGCTGAAGAAAATGTTTTTCAAATAGGAGTTTTAAAAAAAGAGTTATCGGGAAAAATGTAATTTACTTTTACGCCCCCTAGCTGAATATCTATGTGTAATTTGAAAAAGTAACTATATCTAAAATACTCTTCGACATAAATGGAATCGAAAGATAAAAAAGATTTTTGAATCGGATGTTTAGAAGCAAATGTGTGGAATAAAACATATTTTTGAATTCGACATCATCTGCATTTACGCCCTCTAGCGGCGAAATTGTACATCGTAAAAAAAAAACGAAATAAAATACCGTCATTCACATATTTCTAGCTTCCCAATTCAAAAAGAATTTTTCAAATCTGACTAATAGTTGCAGAGATATCGTCGGTACAGACGGACGGACGGACTGACTGACGGACGGACGGACTGACTGACTGACGGACGGACGGACGGACAAACCGATAACATAAGCACGATAATTTTTTTCGAAAGACTTGCTAAAAAGGACACAAATCTTTCTGATGTGATGTGCACTACTTTTAACCAAAAGAATATGTGATAAAACAACATAAAATATTCATCGAACTATGATTTGCATATTAAATTTTAAAACTAAGGCTTTGAATAACCTGTAATCTCTTCGTCATGAAAATAGACGTCAAATGTAACAAGAACTTTTTTGAATGATCCTTTAATATCAGAAAAATAGCTAGAAATAAAAATGTCGAATTCCGCTCCTTCCAGGAAACTGAAATATCATCCCATGTGAAACAAGAAACGTTCTTTTTTTAGTTGGAGTTTCAGAAACGGAAATGTTTCAATTACAAAAAACATGTTTCGCATAGCAGAAATCACAAGCAATACAATTTCCTTTGTCTGAACGTTTGTTACACTTTGATGGTGCAGTGGAAAGAACGCTTGCCTGTTTTAATTGTCGAGTATTTTCCTTAACTAACATAATTTTTAGCGCGTCTTTTGTAAAAAAAGAACGTGCTTCTGTTATCGGTTTGTCCGTCCGTCCGTATGTGGATACCATATATCTGCAACTATTGCTGTGATTTGAAAAATTCTTTTTGCATCGGGAAGCATGAAATATGCGAATGGTTATCCTTTATTTGCACGTCTTTTGTAAAAAAACATCATGCTTATTTTACCGGTTTGTCCGTCCGTCTGTACCCACGATATCTCTGCAACTATTAGTCCAATTTGAAAAATTCTTTTTGCATTGGGAAGCTTGAAATATTCGAATAATGATCCTTTATTTCGTTTTTTTTTACGACGTACAATTTCGTCGCTAGAGGGCGTAAATGCAGATGATGTCAAATTCAAAAAATACGTATTATTTCACATATTTGCTTCTAAACATTCGATTGAATTTTTTTTTTTTATCTTTCGATTCCATTTATGTCGAAGAGTATTTTAGTTTTAGTTACTTTTACAAATTGGCGAAAAAGTAAATTACATTTTTTCCAATAACTCTTTTTCTAAAACTCCGATTTGAAAAATTCTCTCTTCAGCAGATACACCTCCTGATGGAAAATCTTTTGCATATTATTTCAAATTTTTGGTAAAAAACAGTTTGGCCACCAGGGGTCGTCAGTGTTAATTTTTGCTTCTGATGTATTTGCCTTAAAATCTGAGATTCTAAAATATCGATTGAAAAAATTCTTTCGATTAACGATGCCACTCACATCGATAAACCTTTACGGAATATTTTCTTCTTAAAATATTCCATAGTTTCTCCGCCAGAGAGCGTAGATATATATCTTATTTTTGTCAATATCTCTACTTTTAGGAGTCCGATTTGAAAAATTCCTTTTTTGTTGGATAGTGTTTTCAGTGTGACATGCTTTTCATATAATTTCAAAAATTTTAAGTACTTCATAGACTTTCCGCTAGGGGCGTAGTGGTAAATTGCGTTCCCCCTATATCTCTGCTTCTAAACCTCCGATGTGAAAACTTCTTTCTGCACAGGATACAGCACCTGATGGGAAATCGCTTGCACATAATTTCTAGTTTTTGTAAAAAAATGGTTTGGCCACCAGGGGGAGTAAACCTTAATTTCCGCTTCGGAAATATTTGCAGCAAAATATGAGCTTCTAAATTCTCGATTGAAAAAACCGTCGTTTGTAGACCGATACTACTCATGTGGACAAACCTTTTAGAAACATTTTCTTCTTAAAATAATGCATGGTTTCTACGCCAGGGGCGTAGATGTGTACCTTATTTTTGTAAATATCTTGCCTTCTAAGAGTCCGATTTGAAAAATTCCTACTTTGTTGGATAGCGTTTCAGGTGCTAAATGTTTTTCGTACTTTGACGTACAAAAATTGAGGACGAGACGGTTTTTCAAATATAACGTGGTGCAGAAGTGCTCCACATCGACTCAAATCATACCATAAGATACCCAAGATGTAAGAATATGGGGCAAGTGAGCAAAACCGTCCAAACTAGGAATTCAAAGGATACAAAGGCACTTTATTGAAAAGGTAGCTTCGAGCACAACTGGACAGAAGACAGAAACGTTCATGTGACAGACGGCTGCTAAGAAAAATCCAGTCTTTAGTAGGGGATATGATCACCCCTGACTGCATTGCAGGATTTACAACGTCTGTCCATGCTGAGGACGAGGATGTCAAGGAGCTGTTGAAGCATCGTGGACCATTCCTCTTGTAGTGCCAATTGCAGCTGCGGAATCGTTGCTGGCGGCTGGTGACGTGCTGCCAAGCGTCTCTCGAGAAGGTCCCACACGTGTTGATTGGATTAAGTCCGGGGACCTTGCGGGCCAATCCATGCGTTGAATATCTTCACTCTCCAACAGCTCTGCGACAGCCACTGTACGATGAGGTGTAGCGTTGTCGTCCATGAAGAGGAACTCGGGACCCACAGCACCTCTAAACAGAAGCACGTGAGGCAGGAGAACCTCGGTACAATAGCGGACACCAGTGACTGAACCTCCTTGGAAGATGTGGAGGTCAGTTGGGCTACCAAGTATGATACCGTCCCAAACGAGAACTCCGCCACCTCCAAACCGGTCCCTTTGGATGATGTTGGAGGTGTGATTGCGTGTTCCCTGCTCTATCCAGATGTGTATACTTCCAGAATCGCTCGTCAGACTAAATTGGCTCTCATCCGCAAACCGAACTCGACCCCATTGCTGATGTGTCCAGTTCTTGTGTTCCTGGCACCACAGAAACCGCCGTCTCCGATGAGCAGGCATTAATGGCACACACTGTACTGGTTGCCGTGCAAATAGATCACCTTCGTGCAGCCTCCTGGCCACGGTAAAACACGATAACGAACGTCCAGTTGTCTGTTGCATGTGCCTTGCGATTTCTCCCACTGTCTGCCGTCTGTCTCTTCTCACCTGTAGGATGATATGCCGGTCGTCCGCCGCCGTAGTTGCTCGTGGACGACCACTGCTAAACCCTTGGACAGCTGTCCCTGTCATTTGAAATGCTCTTCAAGCTCGTGAAACGATGCTGTGATCGATCCCGGACTCCTCAGCCACACTAGTCACACTTCGACCTTCTTCCAACTTCCCAATGACGCGCCCTCTGGTAAAGTCATCCAGATGTCGTCTACTGGATTGCCTGTTGGTCATATCCCACGGCGGCAGCAACTCGACGTTGCTCAAACCGATGTACACCGTGCAATAGCTTTCACTGAATTGCTGAGCGTACACCGCCCGTGTGCTTTATATCCTTCCGACACCCCCTCCCCCCTCCTACGTCAGACTGCATATATGCGCATGCCCTACCGTACCTGACCCTAGTGCATCTCCTGAGAGATCTTTCGGTCCGTTCTGGCTGCTCGTTCCGCTGTTATGCCAATTTCTCCTCTTCGTCCTTAATTTTTGCACATCAGTGTATAATTTCAAAATTTTTAAATAACTCATAGACTTCCTGCTAGAGGGCGTTAAGATAAATTGCGTTTCCCCTGATATTTCTGCTTCTAAAACTCCGATTTGAAAAATTCTTCCTGTATCGCATACAGCTCTTGATGTGAAATGTTTTTTATATAATTTCTAATATTTGGTAAAGAATGGTTTGGCCACCAGGGGGGCATAAGTGTTAATTTCTGCTTCTGATGTATTTGCAGCAAATTCTGAGATTTTGAAAACTCGACTTTTCAGTCGAATTTTCAAATTATTTCCTGGACCGATACCGCTCACATCGAAAAACATTTTGAGAATACTTTCTTCTTAAAATAATGCATGTTTTTTCAGCCACGGGGCGTTGATGCATATATTATATTTGTCCATATCTCTGCTTCTAAATGTCCGATTTGAAAAATTATTTCTTTGCTGGAGAGCGTTGCCGCTACGAGGTGTTTCTCATATAATTTCAATTTTTTTTTAACCCACAAGCCTGCAACCAGAGGGCGTAAGTTTAAGATTCCGCTTACAGCAATATCTGCGGGATTAAAAACCCGATTGAAAAACTTCTTTTTCCGGCAGATACTACTGTTTAAATTTAATTCGCGCCAGACCGGATTCAAAAGGCGTACTCATTACAAGGGAAATTTCGGTGTCGTCTTTTTTGTTTTTTTATTGTCGTAATGTTCACTTTTGTAATGCTCATGAAACATACTTTCAATTTTAAGTAGCGCAAACAAAAAGAATACCTGGTTATTAAAAGAATACTTTACATGTCTTGTTTTCGCCTCCATTATTGACGGACTTTCACCTGGAACTGTACATAATTATAAACAGGAAATTAAGTACATTGGGACTAGTATCCTATGGAGAAGAAAACTTTCAGTCAATGTACACTACGTCAAAAAAAAAAAAAAACGAGATACGACTCCAGGAAGTAGGGAATCGATTAGCATGAAAATTGGCAGGAAAGATTGCAACATGCGGATGATTCCACTATCAAACCCATCTGATAAAAGGTGACGCTGTTATAAGAGCGTTAATGCTGAGTATGACATTGCCGTTAACGCTGAGTATGACATTGCAGTTAACGCTGAGTATGACATTGCCGTTAACGTTGAGTATAACTCGTGAGTATGACATTGCCATATCTTTTTGAGTAACACGGCCAGAAACTCTTGAAAACGGACTCCCGGAGGAAAACGATCATGGGTGGAATGCCGAGAACCCGTAAACGCCCTGATTATTATTATCAGCTCACGGGCGTCGGAAGACGACACGTTATTAGCCCGTGTGAAGCCCGCAGGTAGTCTCAGCGTAATGTCTCACACATGTTGACCAGAGCTGAGTTCGGGCTCAATTTCCGGAGCCCAATCCAGTTCGAGCCCGTGGTATATCAACCCGAGCCCACCTGATACCGAGTTTTATATTGCAAGATAGAGCCCGGGCCCGAACGAGCCCTAAAACTAGCTAACCTGTTCAACCATTATTAAAAAACATATCTTTTTCCACACTTCCACTGTCTCCTCCTCCTCCTGCAATTCAACAATGTATTTCTCAAACGGAAAGTGTGAAAGGGACCTCTATCTATTTTTATAGTGTTGTAGTACGATTTTCTTTGACCGTTCATTTCCACTTGAAGTGCTTCGGGCGGCCGGGTATCCAAAATGATCGGACGGTGCTGCAATTCTTATGTTGCTCAAGTAATGCTAATATTGTCGCGCCATAATGCGCTGCAATGTGTATATTGTTTAATAGAATTAGCAGGGAGCTACTACGTAGAGATAGTGGATAAATTATCTTCGGGAAGCTATCATCAACTGTCCAATATCTATAGTTCTTGAAAAAGCTTTTTCTTTTCTGCAGAAACACACTAATGCGCTGCCTATGGCATTTTCTACCCAAGCTCGGAATATATAGCCATCTAGAATGCCCGCTTCTCAACCAGAACCAGTTGCCAAAGAATTCCCTTTACCAACTATAAAGTGTCTCATTTGAAAAATCATATAAAATCACATTTATATATAAAAAAATTCTTTCGTTCTCCCTCTCTCTTAGAGCTTAAGCCCGAACCGCAGTAAATATTCTATAGCCCGAGCCCGATTCGGGCCCGGGCTCTGCTTCGGGCTTTCGGGCTCGGGCTCAGCCCGTCTCAGCTTTGATGTTGACTACCACAATACCACAAACCTCTGTTGCTGTACAGGGTGGATGAAAGAAGACATTCACAAAAGTTGGTTTGGAAACGGTCTTCGCACAGCTACTGCAGGAAGAGAAAAGCATTTAATTCTTCGACAAGACCCTCAAGATTCGACGGCCTCACCCTCAGCCATGACAAGCCAGTTGAGGCCGAACATCAGTCATCCAATTTAGTACGCACACGTGTCTCCGTCACATATATAACTCACTCCAACATGTGAGCGCAGTGTGCGGACAGACCAACTCGTTCAGCATCAGGTGGCGTTCGATTGAGGGCTGGAATCTGCAAAATGAGTGATCTCAGCGTCTTTGAAGGAGGCGTGATACTTGACGCCAGGCGTGTTGGTTCAAGCTTTTCCCAAACGGTCATCCTCCATGGCCTTACACGCACTATCATTTCCAGGGTTAGCCGTAAATTATGCGGTAAGCAGAAAATCTCCCTGAATCTGCTATCCTGTGTAAGAAAACAGGTGGTGAGTCATGGGGATCAAAGGAGACGGACGACATGGTCATCAGCAATTCGAAATGTGGTCTGATCTGATATGTGGTGCTTTCGGAGATGGCACTTGGCACACGATTGTGGAAATCTGCAGTGATTTGATCGGTTGGGGCCCCCTGTACGCCTACATGGTGCCAAGATGGCCGTTTCCTTTGACCTCTCTGATCCATCAGTTGCTTTAGTCCACAGGGTCGCCAATAGGTAGAAAGTCTTGGAGTGTTGCACGATTCACGGTAAAGCCTTGCAACGGTTGTGAGAAACGCTCAGGAAAACGGACGCTTGAGAGACGCTCGAACCGGCAGGCATGGTGCCAAATACCATTACATGTTCAAAGACACTCAGATCTCTCGTTTTGCCTATTACGACCATCAATCGAAACATTCGTTGACTCTTGACGAGCTAGTCATCCTGATTTATATCCCACAGCGTGTCAACATCTGTCTTTCATCATAGGATTCATTTATGTCACCAGGGCTATCATACATACATACATACCATACCGGGTGCGCCATATAAAAGAGACCCGTGGCCAGACGTTGTTAGGCCGGTAAAAGTTGTTTGCCGGGTTACATTTGTTTAGTGGGTTTCCAGTTAAAACCGCTTTGTTCCACTTCTAACCGGTTTTTGCGTGCACAGATGCAAAGGAATTCTCCGGAGTGGTGAGTCACAGCCAGAGCAGTGTAGGTTCGCTGTCATAAGTGTAAGTGAAGAGAGAACAAAGGCAAAGGAAATGGTTTTAAGTAGGGAACAGCGGATTTTTATTGTTTAAGAGTATTTCAGAAATAACTCATACAAGGTTTTAAATGAGTTCTTTACAGAAAAATTTCCACATTGTGCAGCACCGGCGAAATCAGTGGTACAGAAGTTAGTGCGGCAATTTCGTGAAAACGACACGGTGTGCAACAGGAAAAGAAATAAACCCAAGGCAATTGACAATATCAAGGATGTGTGCACAATGATGTTACAAAGCCCTCGGAAGTCAATTCACCGATTATCGTCTGCAACGGGGAATATCTGACACGTCATGCCAACGGATACTTAAGGTGGATTTGCATTTTCGGCCGTACAACGTTATGGCGCTGCAAGAACTTAAAACTCCTGATTATGCTAAACGGATGCAATATTGTAAGTGGTTTCAGGAGATCATTGTCAGCGGTGAAATGGACTCAACGCTTTATTACATGACAGATGAAGCATAGTTTCATCTGTCCGGGTATGTCAATGCGCAAAACAGAAGGATTTGGACCGACACGAATCCCAGACGGACAATGGAGACTACTCTGTACGACCAAAAGATAGGCGTTTGATGTGCTGTGTCTGCAAAGAGGATAGTCGGCCCATTCTTTTTCACTGACACCATCAACTCGGAGCGCTATGTTCAGCAACTGTTCAATCCATTTGTTGCCGCACTTACAGAAGAAGAACGAACATATGCTTTCTTTCAGCAGGATGGTGCAACGGCGCATACTGCGCGGAACAGTCTACTTGCGGTGCATGAAGTGTTTGGGGAGAACAGAACTCTATCGAAAGAACTATGGTCACCCGATCTCTCCACCTGTGACTTTTATCTGTGGGGAGCGTTGAAAGGGAAAGTGTATGCAACTAATCTGCACACATTTGATGAATTAAAAGTGAACGTTACGTATGCCATAGCCCAGATTACTGCCGATGAGATGTGGCGCGTTACGAACGACATGTTCCGTCGTGTGCAGCTGCGTCTTGATGTCGGAGGACAGCAGTTTCAGCAATTGTTGTAAAGGCAGGTAAA
Organism: Macrothele yani; assembly: GCA_039090855.1. Taxonomy (NCBI): domain Eukaryota; kingdom Metazoa; phylum Arthropoda; class Arachnida; order Araneae; family Macrothelidae; genus Macrothele; species Macrothele yani. The sequence continues at coordinate 47,221,471 of CM076997.1, read as the reverse complement.
TTACTCCTGTTTTCTGTCGTTTCAACTATTCTTTACCATGCATAGTAACATTGCTGACTGTTGTCGTTCATTATACTCGGGTCTCTTTTATATGGCACACCCTGTACATACATACATACAAGGGTTGCCAAAAAAACAACTAAGAATGTTTTCTTTAAAATATATGGGTTTCTTAATTGTCAAGCACGTGGTCATCTTTTTCGCAGTGCTGTCCATTGTGTAGAATACAGGTGTCCCAATGTTCCTCCCAGTTTTTGAATGTCTTCTGGAATTCCTCTTTTGAAATCCTGTTGAAGCACCCCTACGCAGCTGTGATAAGTTGTTGATCAGTCTCAAATTGTCTGTCTCGTAACGTCTTTTTTAAAATGGGGAACATCCAGAAGTCACATGGTGACTTCTGGATGTTCTGGAGACTATATGCAGGTTGGGACTATATGTATGGAGACTATATGCAGGTTGGGGTATCAACTTAATATTCATTTTCTCCAAAGAAGGAACAACAGAACTGGCTATGTGCGTCCTTGCATTGGGCCTCACATGAAAGGAAGGAAACCCAAGTTGAACAAACTTGTTTCATGCCCAAATGCTGGGTCAAAATTCTGTGAATTGATGATTTTGAAATGTGAACCATATCTTCGATGTCTCTATTTGATAGGTGTCTGTTTTCTCGTATAATGACACCTATTGTATTTATGTTTATCTCTGTAACACTCGTTAAAGGTCTTTCGCCCTGCGCGATTAAAGCCACATACTCCCAACTATCCATAAATTCTTTATGCCATCTGTAAATTGTTGATTTTCCTAGACATTCATCTTTTATAAGCCTCTCGCATAAGACGTAAAGTCTCTTCGACGGACTTCGACAGCAAAATTTTGTGGCGGAGCTTCGTGTTTGCAAGGCGGCCATCGTTCCAGAAATCACTAACGGAGTGAGATAGGAATAATGAGTGGTGTTTAAAATGGCCAAAATGATTTTTATTCGTGTTGAGTTTCTATGTTTTAGCTTGAATTATTTTTTTGTATGTTAAGTCTCCGATCAATTTACCATAGCACGTGATCTCTCCACACAGCCGTGAATTTAGGAGAATAATAGTACCCTTTGTCTAAAAAATGATAATAAAAATTGAATAAAAATTGGAATTGGTAACCGATATTTTACCTCTGATGTAACAAGGGAGGTTGATCTCCCAACGCTTCGCTACTCCGAGGACATCAGCAGGGGCGGATCGACGGTCGCAAAAGGGCCCGAGAAAATGTTTGCAAATTGGCCCGTTCAGGTTCAGTTGTAGTTTTGCGGTACTATTGTATCACAACTGAAAATCCCTTTTTTTATTTAAGAAACAAAACACAGTTGCTCTGGAAACAGTGACAAGCATAGTACTGGGGGGGGGGGTTAAAATGTACACCCGTCATCCTTAAATTGAAGTGAACGTTGCGAAAAAAGTTTTATCGGCCCATGCCAAGATTTTACTGTAGAAAAATTGTACTGCAATTTTTCTGTTTTGACAGTTACAAATTTCAAGATATTTAAATATCGTGACAAACTCACTTAATGGACTTGGAAAAAGCGAATAACCAGGTTTAAATCACTAGTTTAGTTAGTTATGTATGTAATTGCGCTGGAGAAGCTTCCAATTTTGGACACACTCAATGTTTATATTTGTTTAAAATTTTCTCTTAAGGACGCTAAAGTAAGAACATCAATTCTTTTTTTTAAATTGCTTATTTTCATGTTTGACAGATCGTAAAATACTCTTGATTTTCCTACCTTTGAGCTTCCAGTTCTTAAATTTTCAAAGAAGTGGGCTGGAATTCCAGCAAATATTTGAGAGAGAGAGAGAACTGCTACTACCAAAATTATGTGGTAGTTATACCAAAAATCCTTTCGCATAAGACATGACTTTTAAATTTAAATAAATAAAAAAAAATATAGAACTTTTACATGGTCAAATTTTCTATTTGTACTGCAATTTTTTTAATTCTGCTATTGTGAACAATCACAGTTAGAAATTTAAAGGTTTTTAAATATCGTGGCAAATAGATTCTTCATTTAGTGATGATATATTCGTATGTGTTTCAATTACAAAACGTGCTTTTCTGTTGTGGTTATGTATTGTAAAGACACCTTACTAAATAACTTCATGTTGGAATGATATCTCTGTAAATGCCTTCATCTGCCGCATTTGTCAGTTATCACAAGGAGCGTAGGCTGCGTAGGTAGAACATTTTGGGGGAAAGGGATCGTATATGAACACCCCCGCAAATAAGCTTACAGTTATTTCAAAATAAGTTCTTGATATTATTAGCTTTCACTCTGAATTCTGTGTTGTGCCGCCCCGGTGGCGCAGTGGTCTAAGGCACTGGCCTCTGATCATTCGTCCGTAAGGGGTCCGGGTTTGAATCCCGGTCAGGATGTTGTGTTTGTCTTACGGCACTGGCTCTCTCCCTTCCCTGGAACCAGTGACCCTAAATTAGGGACGGGCGACTGCTTATAGCCCATTGAGTTGCTCACGGTGGTCGTTAAACCTCCAATAAAAAAAAAAAAAAATCTGTGTTGTCATATAGTGGATAGTACATCCCATGATTGGATTCCAAGGGACAGGAAAAGACGCAGAAGAAGACCACATGGGAGATGGGTGGATGAAATTCGAAAGTATGCAGGGGGTGACATGGAGGAGACTGGCACAAGACAGACCGTTGTGGAGGAAACTTGGGGAGACCTTCGTCCAGCAGTGGATTGATAATGGTTGACAATGATGATGATGATGATGATGATGACATCCCATAATGACCATTATCTTGCATTGCTCTGGAACTTTATCAAACATGGGTGAGTATTTTCACTACTTTAACCAAAGTAGTGAATTTTTTTTTAGCCCTGTTCAGCCCCCAACCCAATGTTTTTAACATACGTAGATTGTTGTGCCCCCAGATTTATCCTGATGCCGGGCCCCTCGAATTTCACGATGAAATGAATGGTCAAAGAAACTATAGAAATGGATAGACATCCCTTTCCCACTCCGCAGTTGAGAAAGACATCGGTTAATTGCGCGGGGAGGAAGGAGTGGAAGTTTGGAAGAGGAGATTTTTCTAATGCCTAAACAGATTAAGCATAGCTTTCGGCCTCGTTCGGGCCCGGGCTCTATCTTGCAATATAAAATTTGGGCTCGGGCGGGCTAGGGCTGACATACTTCATGCTCGGGCTCTTAAAATTGAGCCTGAACTCAGCTCTTATGAGCACGGCACTAATGCCTCCTACAACCAACGGGAGTAAAATCAACTACCCTCCCCCCCCTTCCTTGGGGAATATATAGACACCTTTTACACCCCCGCCCTCCTGCGACATTTGGTACATACAGTCTCGTTCCTCAGCTAATAAGTGAACCCAGAAGTTCACAAACACACATGGGCCATCTATTGTACTTGGGACTCTAGCAGTTATCTGATGAAGGGATTTCTTTCCGTAATTCAAAATAGAAGGTTTTTTTCCCCCGCGCTTGTTATAATTACATTATGTGTATTTCGTTTATAAAAAAGTGTAGTGATTCAGTTGTGTGTTTAAAACAACTGAACTGAAAACATTTTTAAGAAAGTAAGAAAGAAAGAGACAAAATATGCTGAAGGGGCCCACCGGGAAATATCCCGGTGTCCCGGTGGGCCAATCCGCCCCTGGACATCAGTCATTTATTCAAATTCGGAAGTACATCCAAGTTCCATATCAATAAAATTTATCGAATGACTAATTTGACCAAAGGACGTGAGACAGATCTTACAAAATACCCAGATTTTTCCTTTGTGTTTTTAATAGAGCTGAAACCTCAACCATTTTAATTTGTGTAATGTATTCCGGTAATGCTTCTTAAATTGTGATACAGATGGCGCCACGTTACCATTTGTTATGTTTTAAAGACCTGACTTCCGTAATAAAATACGGATTTCTTATCTCGTGTGAGTTTCACAGAACACCAAATTATCTCAACCTAACTTGTCTGTTTTCTGTAAGACCTTATTACACGATTAAAATCTCAGAAAGTCAAAACAGACCTACTGTACAGCATTGCATCGTCGAGTTGTAGAGAACTTTCCCATTGTTCGGCAGCTGTTAATTTACACAGCTTGAAAATTGATTACTTTATGCATGTTGAAAGGAGTTTATCAACATTAAATATCATACTAAATACCGAACGGATTGGTTTCTTCTGGCGCATGTAGATCCTTCATTCCAGTTTCAGTCGAAGGCTCAAAATTCCTGTTGTAAAAGATAAATCCAGAAAAGAGGAAAACAGAATTAAACGAAAACACTGCAGATTCCTACAATGAGTGGTTGAAAACATAGAAAATATATGCTACGTAAATCTAATTTATAAATTTAGTAAATTAATGAATCTCAAAGACAAACTTACAACATAGTACACATAGCAAAATAGAACCGTAGTAAAGTGATACATAAAATTTCTGTAATTTTTTTTTATCTTTAATTTTTTAATCTGGAATTACTGAAAAGAAAGTGAAAACCATATAAGATTTCTCTCTCTCTCTCTCTGCCCATTATTAAACATTAAATTAATCTGCAAACGGATTACATAAATATAAAATTATTGACTGATGTTGCAAGCATGTGCTTCAATGATGTATTGTTCTCCCTTTAAGCAGTCAGTATTTTTTTATTTAAGCTTTCCAACCGTAGTTTGAAGAAGCGTATATGCTCCAGCTTTGTCCGTCCGTCCGTCCGTCTGTCGGCACGATAACTCGCGTAAAAATGGTTTGATTTCGATGAAAGTTTAGTATGTGGTAGAAGACCACCTGGGGACGAGCCCTATTGAAAATGGAAGAAATGGGGTCAAATATCAGTACATAGGATCGGGATCCATTCCATCGCCCTAATCCCCCACTAAGGTACGTCGTATAAATATAGAGACAGTCTACTTTGCGCAGTGAACGCAATCCGAATATATTTAGGACGCTGAAGTGGTACCTAATTAGACATAACCTTATAACAAATGTTTCGATCCGTCGAGATGACCGGATTGTGTGAAAAGAACACCACAAAGTGAAGTAGTGTAATTTTAGGTGTATCATAAATATAAAGACAACTATGTAAAGTAGCCACATGCAAATGAGATGTACAAATTAGCATGCTGTACGCACGCTCATGGGCCGTAATTCGGTCCAGCCTACAAAAGACAGCGGACCTGCCGTTAGACATTCATTTGCCGATATGCCACGCAACAGTCAACTTTCTGGTGAGGAAGTGCAGAAGATTTGGAGACTGAGGACAAATGGATTGCCTGTAGCGAAAATTTGTAAAGTCATGCGGAGGAGTAGGGTAGTCATTTATAAGACTTTGTCGAAACGCGGTGCATTAACTGCCAAAAAACGACCTGGAAGGCCTCGAATAACAACAAAACGAGATGATCTTGCCATCATGCGTTTAGTTTCATCCCAAAGGTTATCACTACGTCAAGTTTCTCGGACTGTTGGTGTCACCGTCTCAAAGAACACAGTTCATCGACGAATCAAGGAAAGTCGCAACATTGTGCCCCGTAAAATGCGCCGTCTGCCACACCTCACGCGGCGCCACAAGGAAGCTAGATTGTTATGTGCAAGCAGCCTCATGCACTGGCCGGACGAGTGGATCACAACTATTTTCTCCGACGAGAAAAAGTTCAACCTGGACTGCCCTGACGGTTAGAACTGCTATTGGCATTATTTACGACGCGAGCTACGCACCTTCTTCAGCAGACAGAAAGGAGGGGGATCGTGATGGTCTGGGGAGCTTTTGCGTTCAATGGGACAACGGATGTAGCTTTCCTGCAAGGCAGGCAAAACTCCTGAACGTATCAGGACATACTCAGCAGCCATCTTCTACCGTTTGCAGAAACTCTAGCGGGTGTTGATTATCTGTTCCACCAAGACATTGCCTCTATCCATCGGTCTCCATCAACGAAAAGCTGGTTTAACACTCATCATGTGACCGTAATGGATTGGCCAGCACTCAGTCCAGATCTGAACCCTATCGAGAACCTCTGGGGTATCCTAGCTCGTGATGTGAATGTGAATGGACGGCAATTCACAAGTGTGGTGGCATTGAAAGAGCAGATTGAACGAAGCTGGTACGCACTCCGTCCAGAACACTTACACCACTTGGTGGATAGCATGCCCAATCGGGTTTTCAGGGTTATTTGGAACAACGGCTCCACTATTCGTACGGGAGGTGCTCATAATTAGTAAGTCTTTATATTTTTGAGACATCGTATTTCTGTTTTTTTTTCTTGTGCTTGGCGTTCGAATTGTTATGTTTCCGTAAAACTATTGTGCAGCTGCGTGTCCTATGCTATTTTTGCTATAAATATGAGGTGTACATTTCAGCTCCTTGTTGTTTCTTTTTTATTCAAGAATTTGTTCTGTCTCTATATTTATGCGACGCACTATATTAAAGGAGCAATTGTTGTATGTATGTAAATTTTATTTTGAAAACGGCTCTAAGGATTTTGATGAAAGTCGTTAACCTACCGTTTTCTGGAACTAGAAATCGTTTAGCTTGATCTCGACTTTAGAAAAATTCGCTTAGTGGGTTAAATAGCCAACCCAAATTACCACGTTTTTAGTGTCATGGCGTCGTTCCATTGATGTAACCCATGCTTAGAAATCATATGACGTCACAATCTCGCGATAGAGATGTTGGCGCGCGGTCACGCCATCTATCTCATTACGTCACGGGTTGTGTGTGGATCCTATTAAAGTTTTATGACGTTACACTCTTGCGAGGAGATGGTCGCGAGTCCCATCTGCTTCATTACGTCACACGTTGTGTGCGTATGTCCGTCCGCACGATAACTCGCGTAAAAATCGTTCGATTTCGATGAAATTTTAGTATGTGGTAAGGGAACACCGTGGAAAGAACCCTATTGAAAGTGAACGAAATGGGGTCAAAGGTCAGGACATAGGAGCGGGATCCATTTCACTGCTCTTATGCGTCATAACTTACGTAAAAAAGGTTCGATTTCGATGAAATGTTAGTATGTTCTAGGGGCCTGCCTGGGAACGAATCCTGTTGAAAATGGGCGAAATGGGGTCAAAGGTTAGGACACAGGAGCGGGATCTATTCCATAGCCCTTATGCATCATAACTTACGCAAAAATGCTTCAATTGCGACAAAACTTTATCATGTTATTTCGGAGGTATACTGAACCGGTTCTGTTGAATATAATCGAAATGGGGTCGAAGGTCACGGCACAGGGCTGAGATTTATTCCACAGTCATTTTCCTCATAACTTGAGTAATGATTTCTGGTATATGGGAAAGCGTATTATAATCAATGCATTGCATGATTTTACTAACTTGTTTTCATGTATCGTATTAACGATCACTGAGAGCATCTCGAAGGGCTATAAGTACACTCACGGACAATGAAATTTATGCACCAAGAAGGAAGCATAGGATTGAACTGCAATTTTATGGACGTAATGATACAGATGAATGATGCACATGATGGCAAAAACAGAGCTGCGGGACAATTATGGAGGAATCAGTGGCACGCAGTCAGGTGATCTTCAATAGCGCGTCGCACCGTCTAGTGAGGCGATACATGCTGCAATACGGTCTGGCATGGAGGCAAGCAAACGCCGAATGTTGTCCCGTGGCAGACTGGTCCACGTATGTTGGACGGTGTGCTCCAAATCCCGGATAATGCGACACGGTGGCAGCTGGCGTGTCAACTAATCCACACATGTTCGATAGGGAACATGTCAGGAAAGCGGTCAGGCCATGGAAGTGTCTAGGCAGTCCTGCGCATCCCGATCCGTGAGCGGGCGGGAATTATCCTGCTTGTATAGCGCATCTGGAATCCCGGCCAGGAATGGGAGCACATGGGACCGTAGGATCTCATCCACATACCGTTGGATCGTCAATGACCCACGTACCACTACTAGAGCTGATCGGATATCGTAGGCAATGGCTCCCCAGGCCATGATGCCTGCAGTGGGGGAGGTATGGCACTCGACAGCGAGGTTGTGATTATGCCGTTGACCCGGGGGCCTCCACACCTGAACACGATGATCATATGTCCCCGAAACGAAGCGGCACTCATCGCTAAACACTACACGTCGACAGTCTGGGGTGTTCCAGGTCGCTCTGCCAGGCTCCATTGCACACAGAGCCGGAGATGCTCCGGTGTTAATGGCAGCACACGTAAGAGGCGCAAGGATCGCAGATTCGCTTCCGCGAGGCGTTGCGAAATGGTTCGTGGACACACATGAGCCGCTACATCTGCCTGTATGGTGGACAGGGTCCTCGTCGGATCCGTTCGTGCCGAGCGCACGATCCGTCGATCCTCTCTACCAATCGTCCTCCTGGTTCGTCCGGAGCATCCCCGCCGTGTGGCAGTGCCGTCACGTGTCTACTGCTCCCAACACAGTCGGACGGTATGGTCAGAACGATCCCCGTGACGGGCTATACGGTGCGCCGACCACCCTGCGGTTTTCAGCCCGATGATCAGGCCTCTCTCAAAGTCCGTACGTTGCGTAAATCAACATCTCTGGCGTCTACCCGGCATTCTTTTCAATCTGTACTCTTGTTTGCGTTGGTCAGTGTTTTTCGCTTTCATGGGGCATCGACTACACGCCGGTTTATAAGGCTGCCGGTTCGTGCTTACGGCGCTACCATAGGGTGTGCGGTGATGTGCAATCGAACTAAACGTGGATCATTTGCATACCAGCACACGCTCTAGCTATTCGCAAAGTTTTGCGGTTGTAGCATGTTTTCTTTTAAGTGCGCAAATTTGATTGTCCGAAACCAGTTGCTCTAAATTAGAGACGTGCAGTTGCACGTCTCAAATTTAGGGCAATTGGTTCTACAGCGGGGAAAGAGCCATGGCGTACGACAAACGCAACAACTCTACCTCACCGGGGTTTCGAAGCGGGAATACTTAAAACATTGCACTACAAGGGTTGTAACCGTTAATTATAATCACACGAAAATAACCAGTGAGTGAATCCGTACTGGTTATTTTAGTTCTTTAAATTTGCGATTTTTCATTGAATACCTTCAGGAGACTATAAACAGAGATTTTTTCTTAAAATTTAGTTTATGCATTCCTAATTACGGAATAATTAATTTTTTAAGAGATTTGTTATGACCAGTTGACGTCGCTGAAATTTATGAAAGAATTATCTGGTACGATCCATCATGGGGTACTTCTCGATATATTCAAAATAAATCATGTCTCTCCTGCCTTCCACTTGGAACAAACTAACCTAAATACAGATTGGCCATTGCATTACCTTAAGAGCCGTCAGAGGTGGGTTTATACAATACAGCCCTCTGGGCCAAGAAAAGTCAGACGATCCCAAGTAAACGCATTTTAATGTAAAATTCCAATCTCTATCTAAGCTGACCTAAATAGAGATTGGAAACTTCAGGGCTGCGGATGGCCTAGTGATCAACGTTCGTGACTGCCACGGAGGAACCTCAGGTTCGATCCCGAGCAGGTACGAAAGCTCGAACCATTCAATATCCGCTGTGCGTCGGATGGGCACGTTAAGCAGGACCCCGGGTGCTGGCCCCCGGTAATAAATAAGGGCGACTTTCTCCCTCTTTCTACCTCGCTTCCGTGTCACTTTCCTATCGAGTACTGTAGCCCAAATCTCCTAGCTTCGTATTTCTAAGGGTTTTTTAAGATATGGGGTCAGACACTCCCTTCCTAAAATTCTCTACATGTGATCTAATCTGATTGGGAACTTCTTCTAGCTTTGTGTTATCTAAGAAGGAGTCAGAGGCAGGTTTAAGCATTAAAGCGCCTTGTACAAGAAAATTTCAGACTCCCCTAAGTAAACGTATTTTAATGTGAAATTTGAATCTCCGTATAAGCTGACCTAAACAGGGATCAGCAACTTCTACTAGTTTTGTTTTATTTTAGGAGCCATCAGGGGCGGGGTTAAACATTGCTGCCTCATGGGCCAAGAAAAGTCAAACGCCCCCAAGTAAATGTATTCTAATGTAAAAATTTATTCGCAATTTGAATCTTGTACTTAATTTATATATAGATATCCTACGTCAGCTCAATTTTCATCTATTAATTTTATGGTCGAGGTTGACAATTTTTGTCCACTCCCATTTTTGGATATTTTGTTACAGCGTGACCCAGTATCTCATCGTTTAACAACTTCTCTTTACCGTAAACCTTCTGCTGTTTCTTGTATTATCCCTGCCAATTCAGCTTACCCTTAGCGTTATAAGCTTTCGGCATTGTATTATTTCGTTCGTCGCGCGTTTACACACTCCTCCAGCTCTCCTTTACGCCAGAGGGAACTCAGGATATTGCTTTTAGCCATTGTTACCCTCAGAGTTGTATCTCCCGTAATATTGCTCGTGTCTCGAAGTTGAGATTCACTACTCTCGCACGCCTATCCCGGGAAGTCAGTTATATGAGTTCTTTGGATTACTTACCTAGTGTTTGCTCCAGTTTGAGTAGTCTATGTCGGGGTTACCAAGTGGCCTTCGGCCTCAAGACTAGGTCGTTATTTTCTTTTAATCGGAAAGATCCGGACCCTATTCATAGGGATTCCAGACATGGAGTTTATTGTATTCCACTCCAGTCGGTTACTCATAATATGCCAGATAGCACATACACTAAATTGACGAAAGTCACTGACACCCATTCAAAAGCAAATGAACGGATCTTCTGCGTTGTTAAGATGCGCGGTACAGCTGCAAACGGTATAATAACAAGCCTGCAGCTGACCGCGATCATATCGCACTCTAAGGTTGAGTGAAATTGTCGCGGCGGGAGAGAACTGGCTTTGAGAAAGGAAAGATTGTTGGGTGCTATATTAGTGGGTTGTCCATAAGAGAAACCGTGAGGTTTTTAAACATACCCTAGTCAACTGTTTTGGATGTACTGAATAAGTGGAAGACACATGGCGTGCCTGAAGCAGCAAAACGTACCGGCAGTCCAACGAAAATCAGTGATAGATGACGTCGAAGATTCAGTAGAGTCGTTACAGCTAATCGACGAGGTACTAGTGCACAAGACTTCAGTGTACAGGTGAGTAAAAATGCTGGAACCTCGGTATGTACACGCACAATTCGCAGAGAACTTCATTCCATGGATTACCGTGGTCATGCGGCTGTTCATAAGCCTTTCATCTCCACTCGGAATGCTACTCGTCGTTTAGCATGGTGTAAAGAACATTTTTCATGAACCGTAGATCAATGGAAACAGGTCCTATGGACTGATGTATCCAGATGCACAATCCATCAGTCTGATGGTCGTGTGCGGGTATGGCGGCAGACGGGGGAACGCAATTTACCACAGTGTACTGTTCCTGCGGTCACGTTTGGAGCTGGCAGGGTACTGTGAGGGTGTTTTTCGTGGTATGGTCCCGGTCCATTGGTTATCGTAGACAAACCTGTTAACCAGCAAGTCTACCTCGATATTTTGGACAATTATGTCCTACCAAGTCTGTGGCAATACTATGGAACCGAGCCTTGTTGGTACCAGCAGGATAACACACCGAGCCATAAAGCAAGGACTGTTACGGCGTGGTATGACGATAATTCTGTATCGTGTGTGGACTGGACAGCACAGAGCTCTGATCTTAGTCCCATAGATCTCCTATAGGATGAATTAGAGCGCCGCATACGAGATTTGGAACCAAGGTCTACTACCAAGCAACAGTTAGCGGCAGCATTATGTACTGAATGGAAGTGGATACCTATCGCTGTGTTCCAAAACCTTGTCGAAAGCATGTTTCGAAGGTTTGGAACCAAGGCCTACTACCAAGCAACAGTTAGCGGCAGCATTATGTACTGAATGGAAGTGGATACCTATCGCTGTGTCCCAAAACTTTGTCGAAAGACTGTCTCGAAGGTTCAGTGCATGCATTAAGGTCAAAGGTGGACCGACACCGTATTTCAAACAAAGATCTCCGCTCTTTCCACGTTTATAAGTGAGTCACGGAAAAATTCTCATTGCCCGCCACCGGGAGCCGAACTTAGGGTCTTCCAGTTACGCGCTGGATATGCTTCCGCTACACACTAATGTATGTCAATAAATGCTTTGTGTTTCTCTTCTAGGTGTCCGATGACTTTTGTCAATATAGTATATATAGGTTCTGCTTTTAGAAATGTTGGTATCAGGTTGGCCGAGCATCAGTATAGTGTCAGGCGTAGATCTACTGACACTTCTCTCTCTCGCCTGGTCAGTGGTGGTACTCAAGTCCTTGACTGGAATAGCTCGCATCTGTTGTCTTACGGGCGGAAGGATGTATAGAAGGAGCAATATGAAATATGGTTCGTATTTCTTACATGCTCCAGAAGTTAACTTCAAGATGACTAACCTGGCTACACCGAACAACAAGATATGCCATACCTTATTTATCGGCCCTCGAAGAACTTGTTAAATGGACTATCGTTACCTTTATAATTAATATTTCTGTGCTTATTATTACAGAGGGCGTCACGAATGTATTTCGCTCGTGTATGCCATTATTGTACTGTCAGGCGGCGCTATGTAGTTTCTTTACCATCATATTAAGGCTATTTAAGAACTCTAGTTCCATATGCTGTGTGTCACCTGATGATGCAGTAGCTGCTTAATGCGAAAGATCCTGTGTTTTTTAAAGTTTCAAGTTTTGTATTTAGCTTTTTAACATGGTGTAATAAATACAGTAGAGTGCAATACTTGAGGATATTTTTACATGGGAATGGATCGTGCAATGACTTGGGTCTATGTTTTTATTCGTTACGCACAGCACGAAATGATGCTATAGTGATATAGACATTTTTCACATCAAAAGAATCAGTATATTATCAAGAATAATTCTGTAATATATTTAGCACATGTGCATTCATCGTTAAAAAATAGTTGCACCCACAAAGAAGCAACCGACGGGAATGAAACTTAGTGGGTAGGTTTGACATGGTGAGACATGCAAATGATTCAAGTATCACGCTCGGCCGCGCATGTGACGCAAGCAAGGACGGGTCGTAGCGCTGTGCCTGACCGGCGATATAAGGTCGTCCCTTTGTGCGTGCTTGCCATTCTGACTCGTGCTGTTTTGTCCGCTGCGTGCTTTGAAAGTGAAGTATGCCTCGAAGAAAAGTTCGGAAGACATTTGAGCAGTTGGAGGAGTTCGAAAGGGGCCGCATCGTTGGGCTACCAAAAGCAGGATAGTCTTGTCGCCGTATTGTGCGCCATACCGGTCGTGCGGATATCACCACAGCACGCTGTTGGCGACAGTTGATAGAACAAGGCACGCAAAGGCGACATGAAGGGCCTGGGAGACCTGGCCGAATCACGGAGAGAGAGGACCGACGGGTTGTCCGACATTCGCTGAGTGACCCAACAGCCACGATTGTGGATATTCAGCGAGAAGTGGTGCCCTCCATGCATCGTCCGATTAGTGCCAGCACCATTGGCAGACGGCTGCACGACGTAAGACTACACGCGCGCAGACCTATACGACGACTGCCCTTAACACCATTGCATCGTCACCAAAGACTGCAATGGTGTTTTGCCTGACAGTCACAGAGCCACGCGGAATGGCAGAGGGTGTTCTTCAGTGACGAGTCCCGCTTTTGTCTTGGAGGAGACGACACCGAATCCGTGGGTTTAGGCGCCGTGGTCAGCTAAAAGATGAACGGTTTGTTGTCGAGCGTCACACGTCCATAAGGCCTGGCGTCATGATGTGGGGTGCAATTGCCTACGATGCCAGATTCCCTTTGGTGTTCATTACAGGCACATTGACAGCCCAACGTTACCTTAATGAGTTTCTGCAAACAGTGGCCCTACGTTTTCTGAAGGCTCACTCCGGTGCGATATTCCAACAGGACAACGCTCGTCCGCATACTGCTACTGTCTCGAGAGCTTGCCTTCAAGGCACTGACACTCTGCCATGTCCAGCCGCATCGCCAGACTTATCGCCGATTGAAAATGTGTGGGATGCAATTGGACGCGCTATCCACACTCCACCCCTACCTCACAATCTGCAGGAACTGCGTGAGAAGATTCAAGCTGCATTGGATAGCTTACCGCAGGACACCATTAAGAACCTGTACCACTCCATGCCGAGACATCTGGCATGTTGTGTGAGCAAACATGGCGGCCCGACGCCATACTGAGAGACACTGCTTATTGGCTTGTAGCTCAATAAATACTGCCCATTTTAATCTCAATGTTTAATCATTTATCATTCCTGGAAACCTTTGCCTTCCTCCCGAATAGCATTGCAATCCGGCACTTCCTTCTGGGTGCAACTATTTTTTTGACGATGAGTGTATTATTTAAAGCTGGACTTTGAAATAAAAAATTTAAATACCGTTTTCTTTTAAGTTTAATTCTCACAATTTTGAAACTCCATTTGTTGTCAGTTTTATATTATTTACAAATTAAGGTACTTGATTTTAACATACTATATGAAAGTGTCGGATTTTACCATACTTATAAAGCATTCGTCAACAAATTTTGGATTTATATTTTCAACATATGCAATATTATTTTTAGGATTATTTTTATATGTAGTACTGCTACCAATGTTCACTGCTTGTCTAAGAGAAAGAGGAAATGAATGAACGTAAATTAATAAAATCACTTACAACTAAAACATTTTTCCTCGATTTCTTAATAGAAAAATCTTCGATAATGTAAATATTCTATTATGTCATCTAATGTGAATGTTTCTACAATGTTTGAATTAAGTGGCATCGCTGCCAATACATTCCTTCTTGCCTGAGAATTCAATGTCCTCAAGTAATTATGAATAGTTTCCAAAAGAGAAAAACTTTTCCCGAGAAGCGTTACTGATGGGTATTCATAGCTAAATAAATCCTTAGAATAATTAATATCAATTTTCGGAAAAGTTGAATCGATTCTTTTTCGCTTAATAATATTGTTAGATATCCGCAAAAGAAACACTTGAATCTATCACTGGCCTATCTAAATTATGCCAAAATTTCTGAAAATGAGAATGTTTTTGTTCGCGTTTGGATAAATAATCCATCTGAGGCTACACGCTGTGGAATGTATTGTGTAATCAGCTTGCTCTCCTGCCCTGCCACCTACACTATCCTGTAGATCGCGATACTGTAGAAATCTGCTACAACAAGTCAACCTTCAGATTTCGAAGTTTTCACAGTTACGTTCAAATCCGTTTAAATACCTTGTAAAAACTCTCCTCTCCAGGCACTTAGACACCCGTTCTTACGCATCCCCGACTGTCAGCGATTTCAGCTAAAGAAATGCTCAACTACTCTTTCTCTCTCTTTTCTGTTCTGAGTTGGACCTTGCCGGGAAGAAGTAACTTCGTTGGCTCACTGAACTCGCCTTATCCCGTGATATTGATATTTAAAAAAATTAAACGAATTAAAATTACTAACATAATTATGATATTAAGTATTAACTGTATTATACTACTCAATTTAATTTGTAGAAATGCTTTTGCTATTTCATTGGCAATTTTTTTTTTTGTTTCCGTAATACTGTAAAACTGTTTTTATCACATGTATTCTAAAACATTTGGCACCCCACGATTAGCGGCGTGTGCGGGACCATGGCCCAGGTTAGCTCGATGGTAAACCCGCCCCAACGGGTGGTCAAACTCTTGGGTAAAACAAGCACATCATGGAAGATAATTGATATTAACTCAGCAAGCACACTTCTGAAAAAGCATACAGCGATTGTAAGTACAGGTCGTTACTAAGGGAATGACTCTGCAGTATTCTTCAATGTATTCGGACTAGTATCGCTGTTAAAGATGCGCGTACTGCTTCCTTAGCAAGGTCTAATTCTTAGAAAATTTCTGTTACCAATATCAAACATTTTCATGACATTTTTCCTATGTACACGTCTGATGATACTGGCAAACTTACAGATGATCTGATGGGAACATTTTGAATTAAAAAATATGTCATTTCGCATAGGTGCTAAGTAAGCGGCTCTCAGTACAGGATCTCAAAAGAACTAAGCTACTAATATCTGAAATTCGACCAGGACGTTTGTATATACACCGAGGTCCCAGTTTATTAGATGCATCTGCCCTCGTCACGTATACTCACGCGAGCGCGGTGTGCCAAAAACGTCACGCGAGCGCGGTGTGCGATTTAAACCTGGCTGGCGAAAAAATTAATCTGAGCGACTTTGAACGTGTCATGAGGATTAGCGCCAGGCGTCCAGATTCAAGCATCTCCCTAACAGCCGTATTCCTGGTCTTCTAATTCACAATCGTAGCAAGGGTTACCGAGAATAGTTCGACATGCAAGAAAAAAAAAATTCAGCAATCTGCAATCGTGTGAGCAAAAGCAGTTGATGGACCAGAGGTGTCAAAGGTGGCTGATGAGAGACTTGCAAGCGAACAGACAGGGAACTACTCGGAAAATCAGTGTTTAGTTCAGCATTCCTGTACCGCGGGTCGTCTCCTAATGCAGCAGGTATTGGACCACCTCGAGAGGGGGCTGTAACAACTGACAACCATATCAGCATTCTCCTTTGACTCCTTTGATCCATCATCTTTTTATGTTTGTAGGATTGCTGGACGACCTTATCACTATTCTGCTTTAACTCCTATGATCCATCATCTCTTTTCGTTTTCATGATTGCTGGACGTTTCGTCATCTCTTTTCGTTTGTAATTGCTGTACGACCGTATCACCATTCTCCTTTGAGTCCTTTGATCGATCATCTCTTTTTGTTTGTAGGATTGCTGGACGACCATATCACTATTCTCCTTTGACTCTTCTGATCCTTTATCTCATTTTGTTTGTAGGATTACTGTATGTTTCATCGTCTCGTTTCGTTTTTAAGATTGCTGGACGACCATATATCACCATTCTCCTTTGAGTCCTCTGATCCATCGTCCCTTTTCTTTTCGTTTGTAGGATTTCTGGACGGCCATATCCCCATTCCCCATTCTCCTTTGACTCCTCTGATCCATTATCTCTTTTCGTTTGTGGGATTGCTAGACAACCATATCACCATTCTCTTTTGACTCTTCTGATCTTGTAGAGTTGCTGAACGTTTCATAATCTCTTTTCGTATATGTAAGATTGCTGGACGACCATATATCACAATTTCCTTTTAACTCCTGTGATCCATCATCCCTTTTCGTTTGTAGGATTACTGGACGGCCATATCACCATTCGCCATTCTCCTTTGACTCCTCTGATCCATTATCTCTTTTCGTTTGTGGGACTGCTAGACAACCATATCACCATTCTCTTTTGACTCTTCTGATCTTGTAGAGTTGCTGAACGTTTCATAATCTCTTTTCGTATATGTAAGATTGCTGGACGACCATATATCACAATTTCCTTTTAACTCCTGTGATCCATCATCCCTTTTCGTTTGTAGGATTACTGGACGAACACATCACCATTCTCCTTTGACTCCTCTGATCCATTATCTCTTTTCGTTTGTGGGATTGCTAGGCAACCATATCAACATTCTCTTTTGACTCTTCTGATCTTGTAGAGTTGCTGAACGTTTCATAATCTCTTTTTGTATATGTAAGATTGCTGGACGACCATATATCACAATTTCCTTTTAACTCCTGTGATCCATCATCCCTTTTCGTTTGTCGGATTACTGGACGAACCCATCGCCATTCTCCTTTGACTCCTCTGGTCCATTATCTCTTTTCGTTTGTGGGATTGCTAGGCAACCATATCAACATTCTCTTTTGACTCTTCTGATCTTGTGGGGTTTCTGGAGGTTTCATAATCTCTTTTCGTATGTAAGATTGCTGGACGACCATATATCACAATTTCCTTTTAACTCCTGTGATCCATCATCCGTTTTCGTTTGTAGGAATACTGGACGAACATATCACCATTCTCCTTTGACTCCTCGGATCTATCATCTCGTTCTGTTTGTAGGATTGCTGGACGTTTCTTGCTTGTAGCATCATTGACTCGGTAAACCCTTTCTACTCGTACTTTTGCGCGTGAGTAGTGTACGAAGACTGCCGTTTCGGATATGCACGAAACGGCGTGCCTGCCATCAATTATCATGCTATCTTCAATTATCCTGTACTCGTTATGCCCATTCTGACCTTAAATCTAATGCTATATAACATTTACCGAGCTTATCTGCCTGGTTTATACCGTACACCGCTTCACATGCCGCCTTACATGTCCGAGTGAGCCATTATTGTGACGAAGCCAGGTGTACCTAATGAACTGGCATCTGGGTTTATAAACGAGTTACAAGCAAGAGATATCGTGCAGCAACACATCATTTCATGTTTCATAAGTCCATGTAGTGTTTATACATGAGGTAAACGCAAACAGTCAGGAAATAACGGATTTTATTTCATATTTGAAGCTACTGAATATGTCTATCTTTCTTTGTAACTTTTTTGTTTCGGCGCCCGATTACCTCCATGAGCAACTCTGAGGGCTATAACAATCACCTGTCCCTAATTTGGGGCTGCTTGTTCTAGAGAAAGGGAGGAAGCCATCGTCAGAATCGTAGATAGTGCAGGGGTGGGGGGGGTCAGAAACTTGCTCATCTAACCAATCAACTACCGGAGTGGCATGTGCAACTTTTTGATGTGATTTTCAGAAAACTATCTGTGCTAGAAGTGACTGCCCATTCTACCCACACGTAAGAGCACACACAAAGAAAATGAAAGTGAGTCCATATTACTTGGATCTTGAATCGGAATCATGGCAATGTTATGCGTTCAAGCTTGAAAAACAACGTGAAAAATATCCAGTTCTATAAACGTTTTAGTTGTGAAGGCAATTATAACACAGGCCTGCAAAATTTGAGTCATGAAGAAATGTTTGCAATGTAATGACTGATTTTTATATTGTTTGGTGCGCTGATTTCAAATATGGCATATATTTTTCTCAATCACGTAAGGATTTTTCACAAAATGGGCTTGAATATATGGAGAAGAAAGCCTATTTTACATAATCTGGCGAAAAGTAGGTCTTTTCAAAATATTTTAAGTGATTTATTTACAAATTTATTATTTATCAAACTATTGGAAATGATTTGCTAAATTATATTAATAAGAGCAGTTACCATTGTTAATACATCCTGGTATTCATAGGTCCTTATGCTGTCTTTTCCTTTTCCCCTGAAAGCTCCTTTTGGTACTTTATTCCAGAAAACCATTTAAAAACATGTTTTTCTGGAATAAATAAAATTATGTAGTTTCCGGTTAATACAATTTTAATTTAACAGTCAGTTAATTATAATTTATCGCAATGTTGATACCTAAGTAAATTTCACGCGCATTTCATTTTTCATAATGATCGTAATTCATAATTTCTGCATTTTCATTCTGTGCTTTGGAAATCCACTTTTTTACCCAACCTTTAAACAACTTTTATGTACTTAATGCATCTGTCGATCCTTGTTGTCCAGCGTTTTCGCTATTTATCACTGCATGTTAAATTAATATGTTGGACGTAACGTAACAAATAGTAACTATCATTTGATCGTGCAAACTACTGCAAAGTTGTCCAGTCTCAATAATCCACATAAAGACGTTGCTTGAGAAATGTGCTTCGGGTTTTAATTACTTTAAATAAGGTCAGATGTAATGAATCAAATACCCCGGACGAGAAGTTGTCGACAGGTTGCCGTGGGTGTAAATAACAGAGTTTAGCGTAAACTTAAAGGCAAAAGTCATACATCGTAAGAAAGAGGATAATTACTTAAGGTCATTAGTGAAAGCTTTTAACTTCTTTGCGCTTCAACACTGAATACTCGAATGCTAAAGTGTGAGAAGCACTTCTTAGAAACAGTGAAAACCATAACAAATGTTAACTAATATTCTATGGACTTCCTTTTTTTCCAATTTATTTTCGTCTCCTTGTGGGTGTGTGATGACAGTTCGGTACAAAGAAATGATTGTTTGATATAAAAACGTCTGGCGAAAATGAATGACTTCCTGAAAATAAGTTTATTTTGGATGAACAAAATAGAAGTAGCTGCCTCGATGTGCAGTGATGAATAAACGTACTAATATTTATTTCTGCTTAATTGTTATCGTTTCAGTGGTGAAGGAAACAATTTCAACATTACCTCCCACTAATTATTAAATATATTTTCTTAATTGTTGCCATTTATCAAGGTTTCAAGTATTGTGCGCTATGTTTTTTCCCTTTTTCCCGCCCTTTTTTTCCATCTGTAATTTCCAAGAGCTTTGGATACTGTAGCTAATTTACGGAGAGTATAAATGTACTTAACATTTCCCGTTTTCGAATGAAAGTTCTTTTCTAACTTGTATCTCATAAAAATTACAACCCTCCCCCCCCCCCTACACACACAAAAGAAACCTCCCACTAATTATCAAATACACTTTACTGACAAAAGTCACCGGACACCTAGAAGAGAAACACAACATAGCATTTATTGACATACGTCTCGAAGGGTCAGTGCATGCGTTAAGGCCAAAGGCGGACCGTACGGTGTCGGCCCACCTTTGGCCTTAACGTATGCACTGACCCTTCGAGACATGCTTCCGACAAGGTTTTGGAACACAGCGATAGGTATCCGCTTCTATTCAGTGCATATTGCTGTCGCTAGCTGTTGCTTAGTAGTAGGCCTAGGTTCGAAAAATCTTATGCGACGCTCTAATTAATCCTATAGGTGCTCTATGGGATTAAGATCAGGGCTCTATGCTGGCTAGTCCACACACGATTCGGAATTATCGTCAAACCACGCCGTAACAGTCTTTGCTTTATGACTCGGTGCTTTGTCCTGCTGGTACCAACAAGGCTCGGTTCCATAGTATTGCCACAGAGTTCGTATAGGGCATAATTGTCCAGAATATCGAGGTAAACGTGCTGGTTAACAGGTTTGTCCACGATAACCAATGCGCCGGGACCATAGCACGAAAAACACCCCCACACGAGTACACTGCCAGCTCCAAACTTGACCGTTGGAACAGTACACTGTGGTAAAGAGCGTTCCCCCGGCTGCCACCATACCCACAGACGATCATCAGACTGATGGATCGTGTATCTGGATTCATCAGTCCATAGGACCCGTTTCCATTGATCTACGGTCCACGATAAATGTTCTTTACACCATGCTAAACGACGAGTAGCCATCCGAGTGGAGATGAAAGGCTTATGAGCAGCCGCACGACCACAGTAACCCACGGAATGAAGTTCTCGGCGAATGGTACGTGTGCACACCGATGTTCCAGAATTTTAACTCACCTATACACTGAGATCTTGTGCAGTAAGTACTCCGTCGATTAGCTGTGACGACTCTCGTGAGGCTTCGACGTCCTCTATCACTGATTTTCCTTGGCCTGCCTGTATGTTTTGCTGCTTCAGGAACGCCATGTGTCTTCTACTTCTTCAGTACATCCAAAACAGTTGACTTGGGTATGTTTAAACGCCTCTCGGTTTCTCTTATGGACAACCCACAAATATAACACCCAACAATCTTTCCTTTCTCAAAGTCAGTTCTCTTCCGCCGCGACATTGTCACTCAACCTTAGAGTGCGATATGATTGCGGTCAGCTGCAGGCTTGTTTTTATACCGTTTGCAGCTGTACCGCGCATCTTAACAACGCAGGAGATCCGTTCCTTTGTTTTTGAAGGTATGTCTGGCTACTTTTGTCAATATAGTGTAGGTGGTATAGCGTTCTTATTATAACGACATATGGCTGAGGGAAAAACCTTTAAATCAGCTTATTCCAGAACATGTCCGTACAGAAGATTGTTTAAGATACAATACTACAATTCGCAGATCGATTTGTGATTTTTCAAAACTATTGCTATCGTACACAGTATGCCAGTCCATCCCCCGTATTTATTACGATTACTCATTTTTAAAACGCTTTGCATTCAATGAGATCCATTAAAGCCAGTGATGGTTTTAGCGGCTCTAGCCGGTCTTAGCGGCTCTAAGGCACTATTTTTGTAGGCTTAGCGGCGCTTAAGCAGTTTTTGAGGCTATCTGGAAAGAAAAGCAAGGCAAACGAAATTTTTTAAATGATCAAACTAAGAAAAATAGGTAAAACTGTGTTCGTCGTACAAACATATAGTATCTTAACCAAATAGTACAAACATATATTAATAGTATATTAACCCTAAAGATGGCAGCACCCGTGGTCAAGTGGTCTGAGGCCCTGATTTCTGGCCATTCGCCCAAGGTAGGTCCTGGTTCGAGTCCCGATGAGGAATGGGCGAGGCTTTTGTCGTATGGTGTTGGTTCTGTCGCTTCCCTGGAAACAATGGTCTCAATTAGGGACGTCGGGCGACTGCTAAAGCCCTATGTGTTGCTCATGGTGGTCGTTAAACCCAGAACTAAACTGTTCGGCACCGGCAGTTGGCTAAAACATACTGGCCAACTTTTACGAATTATCCGTAAAATTTACGGATTTCTGCTTAATTTTACTGATTTACGGATAGGTCTTTTTTTACGGATTTTTTTAATATTTCGATTGCTCAATCTAAATATTTTAATCCCCTGCAACCATCCACTTAGATTTTCTACCGGATCTTACGAGCGCTGTGTTATGCGATGTTGTCATCTTTGACTTGCCGGCTTTGTGCGTAGCCGTCAACCGACCAGAGTTCTCCAAAATGCGGGATTACGCGTCTAGTAAATATCGAAGTGTGTGTTTACGCGTCGAAATTTTACCAACGCGTAAAAATACGCATCGGGAATTTTTCTCAACGCGTAAAAATGCGCACCGTGAATTTTTCTCGGCGTAAAACTACGCGTCGAAGAATTTTACCAATTCGTAAAAATACGCATCGGGACGGTATTTCGTCTTTGTTGCGTAATCGTAATTTCTTTTTCCTGTGATGTTGCCTCTGTCCAGTATTGTTGCTATATATCATTTTATTCCATAATAATTCTATTTCAGTTTGAAAATGAAGGAAAAATTTCCGAAAACGGAAATTCGACGGTGAAAAATATTCGCTGTAATCTTTAGGCGTAACAGTGCAACGGCTTCCAGGAATTTCTCCTTTTCCGTCATAATTTGGGTATCCTCGAGATCGATGCATAACTGAACAGAACTTTTAGGGCAATTAGTAGTGGTGGAGGATGTTTTCCGCCTGAAACTTTCTAAACTTTCGAAAGACGAAATTTCGTCTTTCGAAACTTTCGAAAACGGAAGTTAGACTCAGTGAAGATTTCTCCCGTAATCGCAATTTTATTTTTCACGTGATGTTTCCTCTGCCTAATATTGTTGTTAAATATCATTTTATTTCATGAATATTTGTATTTCAACTTGAAAATGGAGGGGAAATGTCCGAAAATGGAAATCGGAGTAGCAAAGATTTCCCCCGTAATTGTAATTTTCCCCCCTAACGATGATCATGCATCCTGTATTCTTAAATATTCTTCCCCTAAAAGTTTTGCATTTCAGTTTGATAAACGGGGGGGGGGGGGGGAGGCGGAGGCGGTCCGAAAACGGAAGTTACGAAGATGTAAAATTTGTAAAAATTGATGCATGGTGTTCAAAAGTATTTATATTTTCAAAGTCAAAGTTACACTATTCATCTTTTACCTAAAATAGTGAACTGTCATGCATTCATGATAGATAAAATTGTCATACAAGGGCATTAAAAAAAACGACAATAGAGAAATGGGAAGGGAAACAAAGGTATCAGCAAATGGAAATTTTAGTTTAGTATTGAAACACCACAGGTTTGTGAGGCTAACATTGAACAAAATTGGGATTTTACTTTATGGTTTTTTAAATTATTATTTTAAACACAGATAATACTAGTTTAGTTACTGTGGCATATGCAGAGATTTTTACTGCATATTTATTAATATAATTAGGTTTTGTTTTGTGCTAAATGGCGTTCGTGCAAAAATGTTACTGATGCACATTTTCCAAAGTTGGCAAGTATGCTTTAATAAACGTAAACCCCTGAGCTCACTCTCCGATTCCTCACAGAAGAACTCTGCAACATCCACTTCATAATCTTACGGAAAACGGCGTATTTGTCACGCTGAATTGATGTGACTGTGTTAGTTGCATCTTTTTAAAGTAACTGATATGTATTATTCTCAGTAGAGAATCGTGTAGAATGTTGTTTTTTTTTTTTTGATTGGAGGTTTAACGACCACCGTGAGCAACTCAATGGGCTATAAGCAGTCGCCCGTCCCTAATTTAGGGTCACTGGTTCCAGGGAAGGGAGAGAGCCAGTGCCGTAAGACAAAACACAACATCCATGCCTGACCGGGATTCGAACCCGGACCCCTTACGGACGAATGATCAGAGGCCAGCGCCTTAGACCACTGCGCCACCGGGGCGGCCTCGTGTAGAATGACGGAGCGACATTTAAATAAAAACCTGATGTTCTTAGCATGTGATTCTTACGTAACATTCTTTATTTTATTTAAAATTGCTCAAATTAGGCAATTTTAATGTCTATTCATAAAAGTAATTAGTAACGAAAATCTGTTAGGGGTGTGCAAAAGCTTCCGCCGCCCCCGATAGCTGATGCTGTAGGGGCCTAACCGCTCATCGACCCGAGCTGTCGGTTCGTTCATGAAGCCAAGCATGGCGGTCGATAAAGTTCATTTGAAGCACAGTTTGTTATTCATGTTTAATTTAGGGAAAAGTGCGAGTGAAGTGTACGATTCAATTTGTAAGGCGTATGGCGAAACGGTTATGGGTGAGTAGACGTGTCGAGAATGGTTTGCCAGGTTTAAGAAAGGAGATCTAAGCTTGGAAGACAAGCCACGTGCAGGTAGACCATTAGAAACTCGCAGACGAGGAGCTGGAATCGCTGTTGCAAGGGGATGCCACACAATCGACCACGCAACTAGCGAAACGTTAGAAAGTGGCTTAACGACGGTGGTACGGCGTCTACAGGCCTTGGAGAAGATCCAGAAGATTGGTAAGATCCGCATACTTTAATGGAGCGTATATTGGTAACCGATTATGCATCTGCATGTCGTCGCTGAAGAGGTTTCAAGGGAAGATTTTCTTGTGGACGTTGGTCACCGGGGATGAAAAATGGGTCTATTGCAACAACCCCGTACGCAAGCGATCCTGGGTCGACCCAGGCCAGCCATCAACATCCACTGCAAAACAGGATATCCACGGGGGAAAGGTGATGTTGTGTGTGTGTGGTGGGATATGCATGGAGTGCTGTATTTCGAACTGTTGAAAACGGGCGAAACAATAACTGCACAACGATATAACGATCAGCTGATAAAACTGGACGCCGCAATCGGGCAAAAGCGCCCATGGACAGGTAAAGGACGCTACCCAGTCATCCTGTTACACGTTAATGCCAGACCACATGTGGGTGCCACCACAAAATCAACCCTTGAACAGTTAGATTGAGAGGTTTTACCACACTCGGCTTAGTCCCCAGACATTGCACCCTTAGACTTTCATCTGTTTCGCTCTATTCAACATGCCCAAACTAGCCCAACAGCGGTTCACCCCAGTTCCAGAGGTGAAAAATGTCGTCAGTGCGTTTTTCAGCTCAAAACCAGAGTCCTTCTATCACAGGAGCATTCATTTGTTGCCTGAAAAATGGCAAAAGGTCACTGACGCTAACGGCCAATATTTCGTTGATCAAATGTGTACTGGTTTCCCGATTGATCCTGTCTCATTCCTCCTTAAAACGGTGGAAATTTCACAGGGCTTTTGAAAATTTTGAAGAAATTCTTCCTGGGTCATTTTTCTTAATCCGTTCACCGCTAAGGCACTTTATTACGCTTTCCAACCGTAGGTTGAAAAAACGTACATGCTCCAGCTTTGTTCGTCCGTCCGTCTGTCTGTCCAAACGATAACTGGCATAAAAATGGTTCGATTTCGATGAAATTTTAGTAAGTGATAAGGGACAACTTGCGGACGAACCCTATTGAAAATGGGAAAAATGAGGTCAAAGCTCATGACATAGGAGCAGGATCCATCCCATCGCCCTTATGCGTCATAACGTACGCAAAAATGCTTCGATTGCTACAAAACTTTATCATGTTGTTCCGGAGGTATACTAAACGGATTCTCTTGAATATCATCGAAATGGGACCAAAACCGATTATGTTGAAAATCATCCAAATGATCAAAGCTCAGGAGCGAGATTTATTCCACAGCCATTACCCTCATAACTTGACTAGAAATGCTTCTACACTGCTGGCCACCGAAAATGCAGCACCAAGAAGGAAGCATCCGATTAGCTTGAAATTCGTCGCATGCGTCGCCCGCGAGAGGACATGCAAAAGATTAGCATTGCAGGGCATATGCAAATCATGTGCGCCCGGCACGCCACCGAGAAGCACTATAAGAAAGGTGCACAGAAAGCGCGGTGTAAGTAGTGGAAGTGCGTTGTGCCTACGGACCTGTGCGTGGGAAGCTTCCTAATGCCTCGACGCAGAATACGGCAGTCATTCCAGCACGTTTCGGGGTTCGACAGAGGATGAATAGTGGCTTATCGCGACAGCAGTTTATCGTACCGAGACATCGGCGCCCGTTTGGGACGACATCCAGCCACAGTGAGGCGAGTATGGATTTGGTGGGTGCAGGAGGGGCGGACGGACCAACGTAAGTGATTGCCTCAACCGCGGCACACGACCGAACGAGAGGACCGGCATGTTGTGCTGTGGGCATTGACGGCTGGCACCGCCACGTCACGAACGTTAGCGCAGGAATTAAGGTGTGTTCCGCATCAACCTGTATCAGCACGTACCGTTCGACGTCGTCTGCAGGAGCGGGGACTTGTCGCACGGCGCCCATTGCTCCGATTACCATTGACGTTACACCATCGGCAAGTGCGGCGGCAGTGGACCGTTGAACGCTGCACCTGGACTACGGAATGGCACGACATTGTGTTCTCCAACGAATCCAACTTCTGCCTGCAACACTACGACGGTCGGATCCGCTTGTGGCGGCACCGCGGCGAGAGACTGCATGACCCCTGCATTATGCATCGCCATACTGGTCCGT
The DNA here is from genome assembly GCA_039090855.1 of Macrothele yani. Lineage (NCBI taxonomy): Eukaryota > Metazoa > Arthropoda > Arachnida > Araneae > Macrothelidae > Macrothele > Macrothele yani. The sequence goes on along the minus strand of CM076997.1, from coordinate 47,194,581 downwards.
CGCCTAGTGTTATGGTTTGGAGTGCATTTGGATATGACACCCGCACCCCTCTGGTACGCATCGCCGGTACACTCAACAGCCACCGCTACATCTCCGACGTTTTGGAGTCTGTTGTTCTCACTTACCTGCAGGACCTGCCAGAGGCCACGTTTCAACAGGGCAATGCGCGCCCGCACGTGGCACGCATCGAGCAACAATTCTTCACGGCCTACCAGGTGTCACTGCTGCCGTGGCGCTCCTGTTCTTCCAATATGTCGCCCATCGAACACGTCTGGTCGCTGATCGGCAACCGAGTGGTCCGGCAAGCACCACCCGCGGCTACGCCTGATGAACTGTGGCAACGTGTGGAAGCAGCCTGGACCGACATACCCCAAGCCCACATCCAAAGCCTCTTTCGTTCGATGTCGCGGTGTGTAGTGGCCATTATTGCCCGCCATGGGAGCCACACGAACTATTGATGTCTGCGTGTTCCGCGAGTCGCACGGGCCTGTAAGCTTAATCGTTTCATCCTTGTATCTGTTGTTATGTGTCCAGTAAATCTGGCTTTGTGTCCTTCTTGGTGTTGCATTTTGGGTGGCCAGCAGTGTATTACGACAAAACTGTAGTATGTTGTTCCGAAGGTATACTAAACCGGTTCTGTTGAATATCATCGAAATGAGGTCAAAGCTCAGGGCACAGGACTGAGATTTATTCCACAGCTATTATCTTCATAATTTGACTAAAAATGCATCTATTGCGACAAAACTTTAGTATGTTGTTCCGGAGGATACTGAACCAGTTCTGTTTAATATAATCGAAATGGCGTCAAAGGTCAGGAAGCAGGAGCGAGGTTCATTCCACAGCCATAATTCTCATAACGTGAGTAATAACTTGAGTAATGATTTCTGGTATGTTGGAAAGCGTATCATAATCAATGCATTGCATGATTTTACTAACTTTTTCATTTAGAACTACATCATTGGTTAGGGCCAATTAAATATTAACCTTAAAACGCAGAAATACGAATCAAAGAAGGACAAACATTGAAAAGCAAGTCAAAGACTTGAAACTGCATCCCACTACGCAACGGAAAAGCAGTACATGCAATCTGTATTACTGTATTAATTATACCTAGTCATGGCGTGAAAGGATTATCTTCGGTTATCGTCGAATGATTTTCCTTTGGAATTCTAAAAAATTCGTTCGAATGTTTGTTTGTTTTTTAAATCGCCTAGGATAGACGAAATGAGCAAGCGTTTCTCATTATATAAGTAATACTTTTGTACAATTTCAACCAAATCGACTACAAACATTTCTTTTAACAACACTTGGAATTTTCAAATTTCGTCTCCTACGGTTATGCAGTTTTTGGTTCATTTCATAAAAGAAAATAAATCCCGAGGATACCTGTACTTTTGGTGCCATTAAGGTTAACAGAAGAGAAGGTGCTTTAGGAGTATATGTCCTTGAAACAATTTTTCAATAACTACTGCTATAATGTAATATGAAATATAATATTTTAAACTATAATACAGGATAAAATTAATTAATGAAAGTACCTACAATTTTTATGCCTCCCGTAGAATTTAGCACTAGCTACGTACCTGCCAAGTACACTGAAACACTTGAAAGCTATTGAAACACTTTCAAGTGTAATAACACTTGAAGGTTTTTTTTTACTGCGAAAAGATTTACATGAACGGAAATCTTTATGCAAACATTTCTGCCTGGTACTTCAAAATATGGCGCCCCTCTCCCCTCCAAACGATTCTTTGTACCCCTAAGAGCCGCTCCCCCCCCCCCCAAATTCAGAACTTCTGTTATTTCCATTCACCGCTTGCGATTTGATATGATGATGAGATTTTTCACCATGAGCAGGGACAGAGACGTCCGAACGGGGAAAAAAAATATTGCAAAGATACCCATTGGTGAAGATAACTGTTTCATGTCGCAGCTTAGCATTCTTCTTCAAGGTGGAATAGAGATAAATAAAATAAGCGGAATTACTGAGTTTGGTTTTGAAAAGCACTGATAGATGGCACCACATTACTGCAGACCTTGGATCATAAACAATGAAAAATATGAACATGTGTACCGATTTCTACGACGGAAAAGTCGTCACATTTTCTGAATTTACATATTACTGTAGCTGTAGATAACTTTTAAAACTTTATTTGCGTAATTTTGAAAGTGCATTTTGTGTGTTTCAAATTACAGAAAACAGGAAAGAAAGAAGGAAAGAAAAATGCTTTGAAAAAAATAAAAGAACGAAAGAAAGAAAGAAAGAAAATTCGTTGAACAAATTTTCTAAGAGATATCTTCTGAAACGATTTTTTTCTCCAAAACTTCAAATGCCGTTTTAACAAAACAGACTCAGCCCAAGACCTGCAAACTTGGAAACAAACTGATATGTCAAGCTCTATTAAAAAGATTACTAATTTACTTTAATCTTATCAGGGGCACCGGTGAGCAAAAATTCTAAGGGTAAACATAAGGCTAAGTTTAGAAAATTGTTTTCCCTTTTTTCACTACTAAACCTTAAATTTAACATTTTGAAAAGTATTAACCATCATTTTTTGCCCATTAAACAGATCCTTTCAAGCCACAATTCTCATTTCTCGCGTTAGGATTTTAAAAAGTATGCTCTTTGAAAGCAATAAAAACACATTAATTTGGGAAAGTGAAAAAAAAATATTGCAGAGGCAATTACAGTACAATCTCTTGTCCCCCAAATTTTGCCAATGGAGGCAAAGGATTAAATGATTTATTAGTTTCACAGGTCGCCATATTAGTTTTCCTAAAAAAAAAAAAAAAATGGAGAAACCTTTGTTTCTTTTTGAAGTTTAGTAGAAATATTCCTCTAACATTGGGGGGGGGGGATTCAAAATGCCAAGTTCTTTTCGGTTCCGGTGCTTTTGGATGCATATTTAACTTCACTCATGCACGCACACAAAATATTTATTAGCTACATGGAGTTGACAGAGCTAAAATAATGCTAGTCATAAAAATAATTTAGAAAATTGAATGCAATAGAAATGTAGCTGCATGACAAGAAAGGCTAGTTGTTTCTCAGCGTAAATTTATGAAACTGGTGACACTAAAAAGGTTAATGTTTATGGTCTACAGAGCAGATAAACTTCCAGAGTCATTTTCGCAGGAGTAAGAAAACATATAAAAAATGAAATGCAGTCATGTAACTACTCGTAGAAATAAAATAATAATTCTTCTCCTTCACTCTAGCTGTGTCTACGGTAACTTTTTGTCCTGTCTTTAATGCCATCGATATGTATAGATGTAAAAATTGGTATTCACCTTTCCACTAATTAATAGAATCGACCCCGCTACCTGAGTCTCTCGGAGGTGCAACTAGAGGTCGTTAGTTCTGGTAGCTCGAACAATATATGATAGCATAGGCCGAGAAGCACCGTTTTTTGCGTTTTCTTTTCGAAAAAGCTATTAAATAGATGTCTTGTGGTATCGAGGAGATAAGAAATGTGAAGGAATGACGAATATTATGGCTTCATCGGTCTCAATGCTCTTAGATTGTGGGCATATAGGACAAAGGTACGAACAAGTTCTGCTTGGAGGTGTGCGCATAAAACTCACGGTGTTCAGCAGTTCTCACCCCAATATTTCAAAAACATACATCCCAGAGTCCATGATGATGGCAGAACAATGGTTTACATATCGTTCGTTGCAACCGAAGTAATAGATGCACCTGACGTTCAGTCACTCCAATTTTTTTGATCCGTAAACTGGTCCTCACACGCGAATCATTGAACTCAACTAATGTCCTTTGATAACCTCAAGTAATGAGATCAATTCTACAGTATATATAAACAGACCAGTAGTATAAAAGAGAGGGTTCTGCCGAAGGAACAGCTCCTTCTAAGAGAAGTAGCAGGGGCGTGGCAGGTGGCGCTAGTGTGTAGGGTCGATGCTGATGTGCTGCCCCTAGCGGTGCTTTTTGGAAATTTCGATGGATGTTTGAGGGATGGCAACGACCGAGTGGGGAAAGGGAAGGTGTACGCGACGTGCTGCCCCCTATCGGTGCTTTTTGGAACTTTAATATTTTATCGGGAGATTTATTGGACTTTGACAAATTTTTGGGAAGTCTTTCCAATATGTTTTGTTTCCTGGAATTTGTTTTATTAAACTTATATTTTTAGAACTTCCGTGAGGTGTTAGGAGTTTTTAAAAATGGGGTAAGAGGAGGAGTTGACGTCATTTAAGATTTAAGAGAAGGAGTTGACGTCATTTAAGGTTGCATTATTTTTTAATTGTTATATTTCTCCTCTCTCCAATTTTAATTTAGACGAGGAAATGCTTCGATTGAAAAGATTTCGTTCCTATTTATTCATTCCGCTATCTTTTGTCAGCCATTTTACTTTCACCACGTTGTTATTTTGTGCGCCACGTGTTTTGGGATGAGTCACCATTTTCTCTTTGTCTCAGACCATACCGTTTTGTATGCCACGTGTTTTGAGACGAGTGACAATGATAGATGACACCGCCGTGCTAGCAGGCAAAACCATGACGTTAGCCAACGCCATTTTTCCTCCACGGGGTCGACGCTAAGTTTTTCTTGTGAACAAATGGAAGGAATTAAAAATGGGGTAAGAGGAGGAGTTGACGTCATTTAAGATTCTGTTAGACACATTAAGCTGCAAGACTGATTTTTTTCAATAACTTGATCATTTTACAACGAATTTATTCCTTATTCCCCACCCACCCATAATTTTCCATTTTATATCAATAATTTTTCAACGTAGCGATTTTTTTTATTTTCTTTGAGGAGACCACGGTTTTTCAACGGATGTACCAACATAAAGACGTTTCCCAAAGTTTTGTGCTGCAGACAAAATGCCATGAACACGTTGATAGATTAATAAACAATCGTGTTTTAAGATTATGTCTGCAGCACAAAACTTTGGGAAACGTTTTTATGTTGGTACATCCGTTGAAAAAGCGTGATCTCCTAAAAAAATCGTTAGGTTGAAAAATTATTGATATAAAATGGGAAATTATGCGGAAAAATAAGGAATAAATTCGTTGCAAAATGATCAAGTTATTGAAAAAAAATTGGTCTTTGAGCTTAATGTGTCTAACAGAATCTCAAATGACATCAACTCCTCCTCTTACCCCATTTTTAATTCCTTCCATTTGTTCACAAGAAAAGCTTAGCGTCGACCCCGTGGAGAAGAAAATGGCGTTTGCCGACGTCATGGTTTGCCTGCTAGCACAGCGGTGTCACCCATCATTGTGACTCGTTTCAAAACACGTGTGATACAAAATGGTATGGTCCGAGACAAAGAGAAAATGGTGACTCATTCCAAAACACGTGGCGCACAAAATGACAACGTGCTGAAACTAAAATGGCGGACAAAAGATAGCGGAACATGAATCAATAAGAACGAAATCTTTTCAATCGAAGCATTTCCTCGTCTAAATTAAAATTGGAGAGAGGAGAAATATAACAATTAAAAAATAATGCAACGTCTATAAAAACTCCTAACACCTCACGGAAGTTCTAAAAATATAAGTTTAGTAAAACAAATTCGAGGAAACAAAACATATTGGAAAGACTTTCCAAAAATTTGTCAAAGTCCAATAAATCTCCCGAGAAAATAATAAAGTTCCAAAAAGCACCGCTAGGGGGCAGCACATCGCGTACACATTCCCTTTCCCCCACTCGGTCGTTGCCATCCCTCAAAAATCCATCGAAATTTCCAAAAAGCACCGCTAGGGGACAGCACAGCAGCATCGACCCTACACACTAGCGCCACCTGCCACGCCCTCTCATCAATCTGCCGCAAGCCACGCCCCTGCTCCTTCTTCAAGAAGGAGCTGCTCCTCCTGCAGAACCCGCCCTTTTATACTACTCAGAACCTTCTTGTTTTTAAAATCTGAGCCCATTTAGATATCCCAGCACGGATGGTGTGATTTTAGGGCATAATATGAGTAACGCGAAGTAACTCATACCCAAGTTTGGGACATCTGCAGGAAATTTTTGTTTTGGAAGGTATCCCAAGTGTGGATTAGGGCGACATATGTATTCCCCTCAAGCTGATCCCTTTACTGGGGTTTAAGCAAATCGTATGCAACTGACGCAAACTTAGAAACAATACATGAAAATGTAAAGCTTACATATTATAATTCAATTCTTCTTAAATAAAACATAAGAACAAAAAAAAGAGGCATAATCGTTTGTCAAGTTTCACGTTGTAGACAAATTGTATTCTTTCAGAATTCAAAGTAATAATACACACACCGGCCACTGAATTAGAGACCATTATGCAAATGTAGGTAAACGTCACTTAAGCAGCGTACATGCAATATACGAGGTCATGTGCGTCACCACGTGATCTAGACAATTATTAAGTCTGCTGCTCGTCAGTAGTGTTGACGACGAACCGCGGATGGCCTACGTTCGTGACTGCTATGGAAAGTCTTTGGATCTATCCTAGGCAGACAAGAACGCTTGAACCTCTAAATATTCGCCGTGTGTCGTATGGATACGTTCAGCCGTCGGACCCCGGGTTCTGGACCCATAGGTTATGAATATGGGCGTCTTCCTCCTTCTTTCTACTTTGCTTCTGTGTGACTTTCCTGTCGGGCAAATCTCCTAGCTTCCTACTTCTAAGGGAAAGCCAGAATTTTAAGACCCAAATTTCATAGCTTCCTACTTCTAAGGAGAAGCTAGGAGATTTAGGTCTAAATCTCCTAGCTTCCTACTTCTAAGGTTTTTTTAAGACCTAAATCTCCTAGCTTCCTACTTCTAAGGGAAAGCCAGCATTTTAAGATATAAATTTCATAGCTTCCTACTTCTAAGGGGAAGCTAGGAGATTTAGGTCTAAATCTCCTAGCTTCCTACTCATAAGGTTTTTTAAAACCTAAATCTCCTAGCTTCCTACTTCTAAGGTTTTTTTAAGACCTAAATCTCCTAGCTTCCTGCTTCTCAGGTTTTTCAGGTTTTTTTAAACACCTAGATCTCCTAGCTTCCTACTTCTAAAGGTTTTTTAAGACCTAAATCTCCTAGCTTCCTACTTCTAAGGATTTTCTAAGACCTAAATCTCCTAGATTCTTACTTCTAAGGTTTTTTAAGACCTAAATCTCCTAGCTTCCTACTTCTAAGGTTTTTTAAACACCTAAATCTCCTAGTTCCCTATTTTTAAGGGTTTTTTAAGACCTAAATCCCCTAGCTTCCTACTTCTAAGGGTTTTTAAGACCTAAATCTCCTAGCTTCCAACTTCTAAGGGTTTTTAAGACATAAATCTCCTAGCTTTCTACTTCTAAGGGTTTTTTGAGACCTAAATCTCCTAGCTTCCTATTTGTAAGGTTTTTTTAATACCTAAATCTCTCAGCTTCCTACTTTTAAGGTTTTTTAGGACCCACATCTTCTAGCTTCCTACTTTTAAGGTTTTTAGGACCCACATCTTCTAGCTTCCTACTTTTAAGGTTTTTCTTAAGACCTAAATCTCCTAGCTTCCTACTTCTAAGGGTTTTTTAAGACCTACATCTCCTAGCATCCTACTTCTAAGGTTTGTTTAAGACCTAAATCTCTTAGCTTCTTACTTCTAAGGGTTTTTTAAGACTTGGGGCCAGACACTCGCTTCTTAAAATCCGCTGCATAAATCTGTAAACGTCTCCACTGTTGATCACAGTGAGAAAAATAAAGGTCAGGCTGGTTAACTCCTGATATGCATAGATGCATTCTAATGCTTTGTGGAATCTATGCCAAATAGCATACGTGCTGCGAATCGAGCAAAATGAGGATCAGCACGATACTAAATAAAAGTTTTTAATTTATTAGACGGCATGTGTATAATTTCGGATTATTATTGAGTGATTACTCAAATTGCAAACGTAAATTAGCTAATGAAGGAGCAATGTATTATCATCATATACTACAGAAATTAAATAATAAATATTAAATAAAGTAAAACGCATTAGAGTAATGTGTCGTGGAGTAAGAAAACAAAAAGGAAGCAAGGGTGTACTGTAAAAAACTTTCTGAAATTTACGTGCCACTTTCCATGATTTCTTTCGTGAATTAACGAAGCATGTTTCTGATACAACCTTTTCCGTGAAATGACGGAAAAACACTCTGAATTTCACGAATTTTTCGTACGCCAGAAAAATTCTGAATTTTCAGAAATCTTTCCGCAGTTTCTTTCTTACATTAGCGGAAAAACACTGTTCTCACTTTTTCCGTATCCATATGACAAAAAATTTCTGGTAATAGAGAGATTCACGGGAATACTTGGAGGTTTGATTAACTGTTAAATTTCCATAGTCTCTCTAAGTATTTGATTTTGAAGATTTGTAGCGAGATCGGATATTGTGGATAGCATGTCGCATGAAATTTTGGTTACGGTGGTACAGGAGAAATTTCTCTTCTTTAATCCCATTTTGTGCACCAGCCAGAAATCAAAACGGGTCACAGGTCAACGGCTCGACAATTTCTCGCGGGTACAACGGCTCGGGTCAAGTTGTTTCTGATTCGATTTTGACCCGGTTTTATTCCCGTTTTATTCCCGTTTTATTTTTGAAAACAGAAAAATATATTTCAAAGAAAAATACGCGTTGTGGAATTCTGTAGATGATTCTGGTTCCCACGGAGTGAATAATGATTTGCCATGCAAACTTATTGTCGTCTCTTTCTTAAAGCACCGAAGATTTCCACCGACCAACGTCAGACACACCGACACCATATCGTAAAAAAGATACTTCCTTTGCGTTCTTTTACAGTGCGATTGTCCAGGGAAAGGTACAGGCAAACGCCATTCGCCTGCTTCTCAGCTGATTCACTCTCTCCTTGCGAAGTTCACTGTATGACTTTTCACATCGCATTTTTTACATTGAGCATTGATAGATTTTCGATTGATGTGCTAACATCCCGTTCCCATGACCTATCATGCCGAAATTAACTCATTTGTTAATATGTATGGATTTAATATTAAGGAGGTTGAGAAAGGCGTCGAGTCCAACAAATACGTGCTTGTTGAAAACTACAAGGGGAAGAATGAATGTTGGAAATTGTTTCGTCTCATTAAGGAACCGGTGAATAATTCTGTGTTGTTTGGTCTTGCTTGTTGTTCAAAATGTGGAAAGTCTATTGTTACAAAGAAAGATATCGACTTTATAATAAAAGATTATGGAACCAAAAATCTGACGGACCATATGAAAGTATGCGCACCTCAATCAAAGCGTGGAAAGAGTGAAAAATCTAAATACATTTAAAAAATACATTTGTGTAATCGTAAATAATGATTCCCATTTGTAACATACTCCATGGTCACGGTCATAGCAATCATTACTTCTGGAATACGCAAAATAGTGACATTAAAAATGACACTAAAATTTAGCAAGTAACCACATTTTATTATTAAAAAAGGATTTCAGTTATTAAATATCAAGCAGTTAGTGGGATGAATATATACATATATATATATATACTTAAGAGCAAAACTGAAGACTAAGGAAAAAATTTTAGAATTTAAAACGAAGGGTGCAAAATAACCTGAAAATCAAAACGCGCAACGCAGCAGTTTTGAAAATTCAGAATACACATTCTATAAAGAAGATACCTAAGCAAAAAAATACATATATAATTTTGACTCACACCTAATACAACATAGAAAAGGTTATGTATCTACCTGTGTGAGTAAAAGGAGAAAAGATAAAAAAATAAAATAAAACAACTGAATGTAGAAGGTGTCGAGAATACTGAGCCTTGGCTTTATCAAGGACCAGCAAAAACTCTGCATTTTCTCAGAAATAAGCAGTCCAAGAAAAGACCAAACTCGAGTATAAACTACACTCCAATAAGCTGCATCCAAAACATACTAAAAAGAAAAATTAGAAAAAGAAAAAAAAAACTTCAAGTGAAAAAAATAGTAATAAAAATAATAATAATAATAATAAAACATTTCAACTAGAATTTGCGCATGAGCTGCTAAATAATAAATTGAAATTAGTTACTTAAGAGCAAAACTGAAGACTAAGGAAAAAATTTTAGAATTTAAAACGAAGGGTGCAAAATAACCTGAAAATCAAAACGCGCAACGCAGCAGTTTTGAAAATTCAGAATACACATTCTATAAAGAAGATACCTAAGCAAAAAAATACATATATAATTTTGACTCACACCTAATACAACATAGAAAAGGTTATGTATCTACCTGTGTGAGTAAAAGGAGAAAAGATAAAAAAATAAAATAAAACAACTGAATGTAGAAGGTGTCGAGAATACTGAGCCTTGGCTTTATCAAGGACCAGCAAAAACTCTGCATTTTCTCAGAAATAAGCAGTCCAAGAAAAGACCAAACTCGAGTATAAACTACACTCCAATAAGCTGCATCCAAAACATACTAAAAAGAAAAATTAGAAAAAGAAAAAAAACTTCAAGTGAAAAAAATAGTAATAAAAAAAATAATAATAATAATAAAACATTTCAACTAGAATTGAAAAGTGGACATCTCTTTTACTATCGTGGGACAGATACTGGCAGAACTAGTGGTGTTGGATTTATAATAAACAAGAAACTGAAGGATAAAGTGGTAGAAGTTGAAAGTTCCTCTGACAGAGCTGCACGACTCGTTATCCAACTATCGAGAAGATACCAGGCTCAGATTATTCAAACTTATGCACCCACCACAAGTCATCCTGAAGAAGAAATTGAAGAATTTTATGAGGAAATTTGTCATCTAAATAATAAAGGTAAGCAGCACTTGAAAATAATTATGGGAGATTTCAATGCAAAAATAGGGCAACGGCAACAGAATGAAACTTCAGTAGGTAAATTCGGTCACGGCAACAGAAACCAGCGTGGAAATACTCTCGTTGAGTTTGCAGAGGCAGAAGGGTTTTTCATCTTGAACTCCTTCTTCAAGAAAAAGCCACACAGGAAATGGACATGGAGACATCCAAATGGGACGTTAAGTGAAATTGATTTTATTATGTGTAACAAAAAATTCGTCATAGAAGACTGCAGTGTGCTAAACAAGTTCAACACAGGTAGTGACCATAGATTGGTGAGATGTAAGGTGCACCTCAACACTAAACTTGAACGTGGCAAGCTCATAAGACAAACAAAATCTATTGACATAACCAACCTTAAAAAACACCATAATACCTTCAAGTTGGAACTGAGGAACAGGTTCTCTGCTTTAGAAGGCCTAACATCGGAAGAAGTGGACATCTCTGAAGTTAACAGAAAAGTAACCAAAGCTCTTATGGAAACAGCAACAAAATTAGCTGGGTCTAAGAACAAGTTGCATGTAAATAAATTATCAGGAAAAACGAAAATGTTGATGCAAAAAAGAAGAGAGATGAGGACAACTAAAGAAGATGTGACTTCCAAAGTGGAATATATAGAGCTATGCAAGACAGTACGAAAAAGTATCACTGAAGACGTAAGAAAATTCAACTGTGAACTAGTGAGGAAAGCAATTGAAAACAACCAAAGCCTAAAGATAGCAAAGGGACATCTCAGTAAGGGAAGAAAACAGATTATGGCACTGAGAAAAGAAGATGGTTCTGTAACAAGAAATAGAGGCGAAATTTTGACAAGAGTGAAAGATTTCTACTCCAAATTATATGAAAGGGATGATACATGCACTCCAGACATCATGAAAGATACCAGTACCAGAGTTCCTCCAGTCCTTCCAGCAGAAGTTGCACATGCAATCAAGAACATGAAGCGAGGAAAAGCTCCAGGAGAAGATGGAATTACTGTAGACATCATACAAGAAGCAAGTGGAGAAATCGAAACAGTACTCGCCCAAATTTTCACTCGATGCCTTAATGAAGGAAAGATTCCTGAGGATTGGAACACCGCTACAATGATCCTGCTACATAAGAAAGGTGACATTGAGGATCTCGGAAACTACAGACCTATCAGCCTCCTATCAGTAGTTTATAAAATCTTCACTAAAGTTCTTTCACACCGCTTGAAGGTAACACTGGACATGGCTCAACCGAGAGAACAAGCTGGATTCAGGAGTGGCTACAGCACAATAGATCATATCCATGTGCTGAGAGAACTAATTGAAAGAGCGAGGGAATATGAACTTCCATTGTGCATAGCTTTTATCGATTATGAAAAAGCCTTTGATTCGGTGAAACCATCAGCAGTTGCAATGGCTCTGAAAACCTGCGGTATTGAAGATGCATACATTAATATTATTAATAACATCTATGAAAATGCAAGTGCAAAGATTAGGCTGTTTGAAAATACAACACACATAAAAATTGGAAAGGGAGTGAGACAAGGTGACACCATATCTCCGAAGCTCTTTAATGCCACATTGGAGGGTGTTTTTCAGTCACTGAGCTGGGAAAACAAGGGGATAAAGATTAATGGAGATTATCTAACCCACCTTCGTTTTGCTGATGACGTAGTCATTTTTGCAACTAGCCCATCAGAGCTGCAGAGTATGATCCAGGAACTTGCTGACAAGAGTAAAGAAGTGGGATTAAAAATGAACTTTCAGAAGACAAAAGTGATGTTCAATGCTTTTACAAGAAATGAAGATTTATCGATTGATGGAGAAAAGCTGGAGATAACAGACACGTACGTTTATCTTGGACAGCAGATATCAAGTGAGGGTCACATTGATGAAGAAATTAATCGGCGTACAAAACTTGCCTGGAGAGCTTTTGGAAGAAACAGCATAATTTTCAAGAGCAATATGCCATTATGTCTTAGAAGAAAAGTGTTTGATCAATGCATCCTTCCCGTGCTTACGTATGGTGCAGAGACGTGGACCTTAACTAAAAGAGACATACAAAGGCTGCAGACAACTCAAAGCAGCATGGAGAGGTGCATACTTGGTGTAACCAGGAGAGATAAGAAGAGGAACTCGTGGATCCGAAAAATGACAAGAGTGGAAGACATCATGATCAGAGTTAAATCCCTGAAATGGCAATGGGCTGGACATACTGCCAGAAGGACAGATCATCGATGGACAGCCGAAATTTTAGATTGGATTCCAAGGGACAGGAAAAGACCCAGAAGAAGACCACATGGGAGATGGGTGGATGAAATTCGAAAGTATGCAGGGGTGACATGGAGGAGACTGGCACAAGACAGACCGTTGTGGAGGAAACTTGGGGAGACCTTCGTCCAGCAGTGGATTGATAATGGTTGACAATGATGATAATGATGATGATATATATTACGTTTATATGTATATATATATATATATATATATAAATTGAGTTTCGAATTTATATTTCAAAGCAGATTTCTCCGGGTCCGAAATTTTTGACCCGTTTCCAGCTCTGGCACCAGCTATTACATATTGTGCTACTGTAAGAAACTGGGTACCTAATTTATTGTACAGGTGGTTGTACGATGTCTGTGTATCAGTCTGTGGAATCCTTAAAATAAAATGACTAAATCACTCGCATTAATAAAAAAATATCATCGCGTATTTAAGTTCTACCTTTTACGTGAGCCGGGTTTCCGTGGCGGTGTGGCTCAGTGGTTAAGGCGCGCGACGTTCTCACTACCAGCACAAAAGTGTTTTTTTTTTTTTTTTTTTTTTTCGCGTATGGGTTGACATTTTCAGCATGTTTTAAGTTGAGAAATTTCAGTCTAAATGGGAAAAACTTGCAAGGGACTTTTCTGAAACAAAAGGGATTACTGACTACGAGGAATATGTAAAAATACAGGAGTTGAAAAAAGCTTGAGATTTTTTAAAAACGGAAATTCAGTTAAAAGAGTGGCAGTTACACCTGCTATTTTCCGTGAATTCACACCACTTATTTTTTTGAGTGTAAGAAGTAAAAAAAAAAAAGACAACCAAACAATGAAGAAGAGATCGGCAAAGTGGAAAAACGAAATTGATCAAAAAGGGGGGGAGGGGTAAGGGATATTGGCCATGTGTTCAAACTCTCTTGCGCTATTAGAAGCGAAAAACGTACACCGGAAGTAGTGAGTAATTTTCACTAGCAGCAATATCCAAATCCAAATCAGCCTTAAAGTGAAAGACATGTCGTTCCTCAGAGAATTCCAGCATGTAAATGCATTATTAGAAGCGAAAAACTTAAGACACTGCAATCGGAAACGTACTGATAAGCATACAACTGCTTAAATCGACAGCAGGCATAAAAATGTGCACGCAATCCCATTCAAACGTGATAAGATGAGGCAGATTTTAGAGCCAACATCGAAATTAAAAATTGGATAGAATTTGATGAAAGAGTACGGAAAGTGAAATATAAAGAACAAACGCACAGAAATAAAAACTGCAAACTGGGAGCACTTTCCCCATTAAAACGGACGTTAAGAAGAATATTTTACACCTGTATTATACCTTTGAGAAGCCCAGTTTCAAAATAATGGCCATATGTGCAAAGGCAATCATATTTGCTTAATATAAAGTGTTTGCTTGTTGATGGTACTGCTAAACAAGCAATTCTTTCAGGGAACAAGATGCATTTAGAAAAACGTAACGGAAATATGGAAATCTGTAAGAATTTATATTCGACCTGTACTATTAAAAGAATTTATAAAAGAGAGAGAGCTTTCTTTCTTCCTTTTTTTCTCTCTCATCTGCAGCGAAGCAGTAAGAAGGATCTGTGGATCTACCTCCTTTATCAGAAAGCATGTATGTGTTACTGATCCAAAAACATTCTGTTTGTGAGTTCAGCTTTCCACAAAAATTATTTTTTGGTGGATGATTTAAGAGTTTGGCGAAGATTCCCTGTGAGAATGTTTGAAAAGGAATTTCAGCTAAACAGCGGGAGATGAAACAAATCTATTGGAAAGGAACAAAACTGCTCGTTGTCTACTTCCAGAAACACAAGAATGTCTAAATTCAAAATGTGAACTTCGTCCCAAAATCTCCAAGTCAATATTGGTTGTCCATTGCAAAACCGTGAGCTTAGGAATACATCTTATAATAGAATCCCGATAGATAGATAGAAAATTAAAAAATAACAACTGTGCTCTTTATACAACAAGACCAAAGTTACCACACTGCCCAGCATTAAAGCAAACCGGAAGTGCTTATAACGTCGAAAGATGGAATACCAATGGAATCGAGCAACTTAAATCCCGCACCGCCAAATGAATTCATCACAACTGAATCGAGTATACCTCCTTTTGAGATTTTGTAGTGTACTGCATACATGCTAAACCTGGCAAACGTGAAAGGCACCAAAACAGTAATTTAATTACAGGTAGCTCTCGATTTACGCCTGGAATGCGTTCGCTGGACGCTTCCCAGGCGCAAATCCAGCCGAAATCGAAAGGATTTTGTTAAGTAAATCGATGGGGAGTCAATGTCATGCGTTCCCAACATTAACGGGTAATATACGAACGGAATTACATTTAAAGCTGAAAGGAAACCAAACCGAACTTTCTATTAAAGTGGAAAGGAAACCAAACCGGAATTTCTTTAAGCCTTTTCCAGGCAGAAATGAAAGGACTCACCGTGATTTGTGACTAATACTCACGTGCCAGTAGCGAAATTATGTTGGTTCTTGAGAAGATTATATCTTACAATTAATGAGTGGGTGCGCAATTCGTTGTGGTCTCCGTGATTGGAAATCATACCAGCTTGCATTCATGTAAGACGCCAACCTATAGAAAATCGCGTAATTAAAAGAACTCCGGGGCTAAAATTTGTCCTTTGAAAGATTGAAAACGTGAGAATAAAGTCGCATAAGAGAGAACACATATATGCAAAAGTTTACATTTTACAAGCAGATTTTCCCGATTTATCGATCTCATTAGAGCAAATCCGCGTTAATGAATCATACGTAATTGCAGAAATGACAGTACTTGTAATGTTTATTCAAAATCAGTAATGAAAGTATTACGATTTAGCATAAAAAGCAGTACGAGAAACATTGTAAATCATATCATATCATATGATTAAGCTGTTCTCTGATATTCAGAGATTAGCTCTTCAAAGAAAGACTGTCTGACAAATAAACATTTAACTGATAATACATATCCCTAAGCTGTTCTCTGAGATTAGCTCCACAAATAAATACAATTGTGAAACGTCATAAATAAAAGTAAAATAATTTTTTTCTTCACTTTTTGATCTCCTGGTTTCAAGATCGGAGTTATTCTGAATCGGAACAAATTTGAGCGGTGTAATCAGACTTCCGCAACATTCTGTTTCTCCAAAATCTAAAAGAATAATGCACATTTGTTTGTCAGCAAGAAACTTGAGTGCGCTTTCAACCTGATTGAAATTAAAAATATATGCTATCCTGATAGACAATTTGATTTGCTGAGAGAGAAAGAGATAGAGAGAGAAAGAGTGTGTGTGTGTATGAGCGCGCGCGGGAGCGCCTAATACATCGGAGACCACTTTTCTGGAACACGTAAGTGCAAAATTCTGATGCAGATCATTTTCGTTATAAAAGGAAACATTACGGCACTACCAGACTTGCTTAAATGCGAGTTACATAAACTAGAATTAAAGCACGTTTTCCCACAAAATGTGCAAGCGCAAGTTTAACTTCAACTTTTACCATAATACTCTTTTAAGCCTCAGTTCTTTTATAGTACTAATGGGGAATTATAGTACAAGGTTTTGGGGAAGTGGAGGATAAAACTGTGCAGCTTGGTGAGATTGCTGCGAGGTTTGATACAAACGAAGCGGAGAAGTTAATTGAATCGCATGAGATCGAACTATCGAATAACGACTTTATTATCTTAGAAGCAGGAAAGATTGCAGAAGCCACTCAAGACCTGTCAAGAACCGAAGGAGAACCACGACGTTTCATCACAAAGGTAATAACCCGTCCATTTCATGAAACTGCATCAGCATTTGGCAACCAGGATGAGTTTTATATTGATTAATCAGGTGTATTTCCATAACTCTAAAGATTTTGAGAAATTGGTTGAAAAAGTTAGTAATTAATAACAGTTTTTTTTAGTTACATCTAAAACATGAAGAAAATAGCAGGCTTTTCAAAAATTAAATTACACTCAACATTCCAAAAAATGAAATTATAGTCAATAATAAAAAAAATGAAACTATAGTCAACATTCCAAAAAATGAAACTACAATCAACATTCCAGAAAATGAAACTATAGTCAGCATTCCAAACAATGAAACTACAATCAACATTTCATAAAATGAAACTACACTCAACATTCCAAAAAAAATGAATCACACTTAACAATCCAAGAAATGAAAGTACAGTCAACATTCCAAAAAAATGGAAGTACTCTCAACATTCCGAAAAAATGAAACCAGACTCAACATTCCAGAAAAATGAAACTACACTTGACATTTCAAAAAACGAAACTACACTCAACATTCCAAAAATGAAACTAAAGTCAATGTACAAAACATTAGATATATCTACCTAATAGCGTATTGGTCCTGCTGTAGTGCGAATAACAGCTTGTACACGCCCAGGCATCGACTCCACCAGATGCCTGAGGGTTTCCGGAGGTAATGCCCGCCATGCCTGCAGAACCACTGTCCACACAACTCCCCCCAGACGTCGGTCCAGAATCCGTAGATCTGATGTTCTGCTCCACGGCTTTCCAGAGAGCTTCCACAGGGTTTAAACACGGAAATTTTGGGGGCCACGCCTGGGTGGTTGGAGCTCGGTGGGACTGCCCATTGTCCTTCTGGAAAAGACCATGAAAGCATGTAGGTGATCAGTGCAAAGGCCATGAAAGCGTGTAGGTGGTCATCCATCACATGCTGGTAGTGCGCAGCGGTTGAGAACCTCTCCAGGCACACTAAGGGATCTAATGTGTTCCATCAGAAAGCTAACCAAACTATTACAGAATCGCCACGGCCTGGAACAGAGCCGATCTGGAAAGACAGTGCCATGGCTTCATGGTATCTACGGCACACCCGCACCTCCCGTCAGTTCGGTACAGCGAAAAACGAGACCATACTACGCGGCGCCACTCTGAAGATCTTCAGTTTTGATGTTCTCGGCACCAGACTAGACGTAATGTCCAATGACGAGCAGTTAACCGTGGCGCACGAGTAGGGCGTCGGCTTCCGTAGCCCAGGGTATGCAACGTGCTCCATACCGTTCGTTCGCTGATGTTTCTTGGGCCTCCGAATTTAACTTGGATGGGATTTGCGCAACCGTTGTCGACACGGGCTTTCAGCGGACCTAGTTGGTATTTGGTTCTCCTTTCTCTGAAAACAAAAGCGAAGTTAAACCTGAAAATGGGGGTTTGTTGCAATTTCCTGATTTTAACTTTTAATTTTAGCCCTTTTCCTATACTTTTTCTTTGTTTTACATTCACTTTCGTACATTTTTTACGCTTTCCAACCGTAGGTTGAAGAAGCATATATGCTCCAGCTTTGTCCACCCGTCTGTCCGCACGATAACTAGCGTAAAAATGGTTCGATTTCGATGAAACTTTACTATGTGGTAGGGGACCACCTGGGGACGAACCCTATTGAAAATGGGACAAATGGGGTCAAAGGTCACGACGTAGGAGCGGGATCCATTCTATTGCACTTATGCGTCATAACTTGCGTAAATATGGTTCGATTTCGATGAAATTTCAGCATGTGGTAGGAGACGACCTGCGGACGAACCCTATTGAAAATGGACGCAATAGGGCCAACGGTCAGGGCATAGGAGCGGGATTCATTCCATCACCCTTATGCGTCATAACTTGCGTAAAAATGGTTCGATACAGAGAAAACTATATCATGTTGTTCCGGAAGTACACTTAACCGGTTCTGTTGAATATCATCGAAATTGTCTCAAAGGTCAGAGCATAGGAGCGAGATTTATCATAGTTTCAAATCAAATTTAACGGAAACCGCACTCGTATCATCGCGTTATCTATAAAAAATACAAAACACAAACGCCAGTAGTCGCTTCATGAGAAACGCTCGAACGTGACTCAAACCCCAGATGTCGCTTAATAAGAGAAATGCGCACACGAAGCACATGGGAGCAAAGATCAGACTGTTTGAATGTGGTGACCCTGGGTCACTTCCAAGTAAATAGCCCTCTTTGTATCCGAAGCACGAGGGAGATGCTCATAGCCGGTATCAACGACTGGTTAGAAGAGAAAAAACAAGCATTTCCGTTGAAATTTGAGAGCAAAAAAGGAAAGCTTAAAAACAACCCTTCAGAGATTTGGCTTACGAGAAAAAGTCTAATACAAGGACATATAAAAATGCCACAAATAGAAATAAGCGTTCAGGAAGTTTTAAGTTTTAACACCTTTACAAAGGAGAACGCATAGCAACGCAAAAGAAAGGTAGCAAGTGGACAGGAAAATGATATTTCTTCCGGGAGAGTAACTAGAGATATTTCTGGAAAAGCTTATGATTTCGAGAAGGATAAAATTGGCATCATTTTACCAAGGGCAAGAACGTTAAAACGATGGTGTGCCAAATTTATTTGTTGCCCTAGAATTCTCCACAAACAAGGATTCTTACAAACTATAGGAAGGAGAAATGTCATATCAAGCAAAACATAGCAGCCATAATGTATACGAGTATATATCGAATATTTGATGCGCTCAATCCCGCTAAACACTGACAAAATCAGATCTTCAACTGTAGCACACCACCTAAAACTTCAAAATCGTACTCAAGGAGCTTATTGAAGATCACTGACAAATTATAATGAAACGCATATAGCGCACTAAATCCGTTTATTTTTGTGGTGTAGTCAGCACAAAGATTCGCCAAGCTTTCGCACTCCACTGGCAGGCGTTTTTAAGGCAATGGTAGACATAAAAATGCAGACAAGGCAAAGGTAGCATTTTTATGTCTACCATTACCTTGAAAAAGCTTCCCAGTGGAGTGCGAAAGTTTGGCGAATCTTTGTGATGACTGTAACACAAAAATAAACGAATTTAATACGCTGTATGCGCAACGGCAACAGAATGAAACTTCAGTAGGTAAATTCGGTCACGGCAACAGAAACCAGCGTGGAAATACTCTCGTCGAGTTTGCAGAGGCAGAAGGGTTTTTCATCTTGAACTCCTTTTTCAAGAAAAAGCCACACAGGAAATGGACATGGAGACATCCAAATGGGACGACAAGTGAAATTGATTTTATTATGTGTAACAAAAAATTCGTCATAGAAGACTGCAGTGTGCTAAACAAGTTCAACACAGGTAGTGACCACAGATTGGTGAGATGTAAGATGCACCTCAACACTAAACTTGAACGTGGCAAGCTCATAAGACAAACAAAATGTATTGACATAACCAAACTTAAAAAACACCATAATACCTTCAAGTTGGAACTGAAGAACAGATTCTCCGCTTTAGAAGGCCTAACATTGGAAGAAGTGGATATTTCTGAATTTCACAGAAAAGTAACCAAATCTCTTATGGAAACTGCAACAAAATTAGCTGGGTCTAAGAACAAGCTGCATGTGAGCAAATTATCAGGAAAACCCAAAATGTTGATGCAAAAAAGAAGAGAGATGAGGACAACTAAAGAAGATGTGACTTTCAAAGTGCGAAAAAATATCACTGAAGACGTAAGGAAATTCAACTGTGAACTAGTGAGGAAAGCAATTTAAAACAACCAAAGCCTAAAGATAGCAAAGGGACATCTCAGTAAGTGAAGAAAACAGATTATGGCACTGAGAAAAGAAGATGGTTCTGTTACAAGAAATAAGAGGCGAAATTTTGACAAGAGTGAAAGATTTCTACTCCAAATTATATGAAAGGGATGATACATGTACTCCAGACATCATGAAAGGTACCAGTTCCAGGGTTCTTCCAGTCCTCCCATCAGAAGTTGCACATGCAATCAAGAACATGAAGCGGGGAAAAGCTCCAGGATAAGATGGAATTACTGTATACATCATACAAGAAGGAAGTGGAGAAATCGAAACAGTACTCGCCCAAATTTTCACTTGATGCCTTAATGAAGGGAAGATTCTTGAGGACTGGAACAACGCTACAATGATCCTTCTACATAAAAAAGGTAACATTGAGGATCTCAGGAACTACAGACCTATCAGCCTCCTATCAGTGGTTTATAAAATCTTCACTAAAGTTCTTTCACACAGCTTGAAGGTAACACTGGACATGGCTCAACCGAGAGAACAAGCTGGATTCAGCAGTGGCTACAGCACAATAGATCATATCCACGTACTGAGAGAACTAATTGAAAGAGTGAGGGAATATGAACTTCCATTGTGCATGGCTTTTATCGATTATGAAAAAGCCTTTGATTCGGTGAAATCATCAGCAGTTACAAAGGCTCTGAAATCGTGCGGTATTGAAGATGCATACATTAATATTATTAATAACATCTATGAAAATGCAAGTGCAAAGTTTCGGCCGTTTGAAAACACAACACACATAAAAATTGGAAAGGGAGTGAGACAAGGTGACACCATATCTCCGAAGCTCTTTAATGCCACATTGGAAAATGTCTTTCAAACACTGAACTGGGGAAAACAAAGGGATAAAGATTAATGGAGATTATCTAACCCACCTTCGTTTTGCTGATGACGTAGTCATTTTTGCAACTACCCCATCAGAGCTGCAGAGTATGATCCAGGAACTTGCTGACAAGAGTAAAGAAGTGGGATTAAAAATGAACTTTCAGAAGACAAAAGTGATGTTCAATGCTTTTACAATAAATGAAGATGTATGGATTGATGGAGAAAAGCTGGAGATAACAGACACGTACGTTAATCTTGGACAGCAGATATCAAGTGAGGGTCACATTGATGAAGAAATAAATCGGCGTACAAAACTTGCCTGGAGACCTTTTGGAAGAAACAGCATAATTTTCAAGAGCAATATGCCATTATGTCTTAAAAGAAAAGTGTTTGATCAATGCATCCTTCCAGTGATTACGTATGGTGCAGAGACGTGGACCTTAACTAAAAGAGACGTACAAAGGCTGCAGACAACTCAAAACAGCATGGAGAGGTGCATGCTTGGTGTAACCAAGAGAGATAAGAAGAGGAACTCGTGGATCAGAAAGATGACAAGAGTGAAAGACATCATGATCAGAGTTAAATCCCTGAAACGGCAATGGGCTGGACATACTGCCAGAAAGACAGACCATCGATGGACAGCCGAAATTTTAGATTGGATTCCAAGGGACAGGAAAAGAACCAGAAGAAGACCACGTGGGAGATGGGTGGATGAAATTCGAAAGTGTGCGGGAGTGGCATGGAGGAGACTGGCACAAGACAGACCGTTGTGGAGGAAACTTGGGGAGACCTTCGTCCAGCAGTGGATTGATAATGGTTGTCAATGATGATGATGATGATGCGTTTTATTAATATTGATGTTTGGTGTATTTAAAATAAAGTTACTGACAAATTGTTTGAAATAGAGAATTTCCGAATAAAATGGCAGGAGAGCATTGAATTCTATTCATAGTCAGAAAAGAAGCCTAAGCAGATGGGGACTTAAACATTGCAGCGCCCTGAGCCAGTAAAAATAAGAGGTAAACATATTTTATTGTAAAAAAATTACTTCCTATTTGAATTTCATATTGAAGTTATATATAGACTAGGTGAAAGCCCGTAAATAATGACGGGGAAATATTTTTAAAATCATTTATTTATTGAGTATTTCTTTGAACACAATATTTTTAGTGAACGTTCGTTCATCATCCAGAATCTTACCTTGATATGGAGTGTCACAAATATACACGAAAAGATTCCCTTGATTCCGTCCTCTTGTAAGTGCGATGTACCCAATCTTAGCATAACTTGATATGGAGTGTCACAAATATACACGAAAATATTCCCTTGATTCCTTCCTTTTGTAAGTGCGATGTACCCAATCTTCGACACCTTGACATGGAGTGTCACAAATATACACGAAAATATTCCGTTGACTCCATCCTCTTGTAAGTGCGATGTACCCAATCTTAGCACACCTTGACATGGGGTGTCAACAAATATACATGAAAATATTCCGTTGATTCCGTCCTCTTGTGAGTGCGATGTACCCAATCTTAGCATAACTTAATATGGGGTGTAACAAATGTACACGAAAATATTCCCTTGATTCCATCTTCTTGAGAGTGCGATGTACCCAATCTTAGCATATCTTGATATGGAGTGTCACAAATATACACGAAAATATTCCCATGATTCCATCCTCTTGTAAGTGCGATGTACCCAATCTTAGCATACCTTGATATGGAGTGTCACAAATATACACGAAAATATTCGCTTGATTCCTTCCTCTTGTAAGTGCGATGTACCCAATCTTAGCATAACTTGATATGGAGTGTCACAAATATACACGAAAATATTCGCTTGATTCCTTCCTTTTGTAAGTGCGATGTACCCAATCTTAGCATACCTTGATAGGGAGTGTCACAAATATACACGAAAATATTCCCTTGATTCTGTCCTCTTGTAAGTGCGATGTACCCAATCTTAGCATACCTTGATATGGAGTGTCACAAATATACACGAGAATATTCCCTTGATTCCGTCCTCTTGTAAGTGCGATGTACCCAATCTTAGCATAACTTGATATGGGGTGTAACAAATATACACGAAAATATTCCCTTGATTCTGTCCTCTTGTAAGTGCAATGTACCCAATCTTAGCATACCTTGATATGGAGTGTCACAAATATACACGAAAATATTCCCTTGATTCCGTCTTCTTGTAAGTGTGATGTACCCAATCTTAGCATAACTTGATATGGTGTGTCACAAATATACCCAAAAATATTCCCTTGATTCCTTCCTCTTGTAAGTGCGATGTACCCAATCTTAGCATACCTTGATATGGAGTGTCACAAATATACACGAAAATATTCCCTTGATTCCATTCCTCTTGTAAGTGCGATGTACCCAATTTTAGCATAACTTGATATGGAGTGTCACAAATATACACGGAAAGATTCCCTTGATTCCGTCCTCTTGTATGTGCGATGTACCCAATCTTAGAATAAACGCTGTTATAAACGTTCGATAGATGGCACGCAACCGGTGTGGAACGTCAGCGACCATCCAGGTCAGTAACGTTGTACATCGGAATCATTGTGCTTTCAGTCACAGAGGAGATACCGTATTTTGTGAAGCACTTGCCATGGAGTGGAGTGATTATGAGAATCGTGTTGCTGTAATGTCGCTGCACAAAGTCAGAAAATCAGCTTCCGAAAATTCCAACACGCTGAAGAAGCTGAAAATCAGTCGAATTTTTGTCTACTGGACCATAAAAAGGTTCTTTGAGACTGGGATTGTCGCTGACCGCCCCAGAAGGAGTCAGCTGCGTACCGTGAGGACTGCTCGCCTGGTGAAAGAAGTGGCAGCCCGTATTCGACGAAATCTGGCGAGAAAACAATCATTGATGGCTCGTGAGCTGAACATTTTATTATGTCGATGTCACGCGTGCTGCGGAGTGACCTAAAAGTGAAAGCTTAGCGGAATCATACAGGGCACTTCCTCAGCCCCCACAACTGAAGCCGCTGATTGGGTGCTAAAAGCGAAATGTGTGGTGCAGAGTTACGCAGACAATCATCACGTACAGATCCTTTACTCTGATGAAAACCTTTTCACTATTGAAGAGGCTTTCAACCGCCAAAACGACAGGGTGTGCGACAACCTCACGAGAAGCTCAGGAGAAAGCTCTAAGGATCGTCAGGGGCCATCATCCTGCTTCTGTCATGGTTTGGTAGGGCCTCCTACGAGGGTCCATTTCTGTACGAAAGGAGTCTCCTACGAAGAAGGTACGGATTCTCTACAGAGCAGGTAAGGATGAGTCTTCTACGGAGCTCCATTTCTGTGAGAAAGGAGTAAAATCAGCTGCAAAAGTCTACCAGGACAGGGTTTTGGAGCCCGTGGTCAAAAATGTAAGCCACACACTCTTCCTAAACAGACAGTGGAGCTTCCAGTAGGATTCCGCACCTTCCCACAAGTCCAACTCAACCCATGAGTGGCTTGAGACAAATTTGCCAGACTTCATTTCTCCAGCTGATTGGCCTTCATGCAGACCAGAGCTCAACCCATTGGACTACTGCAAGTTGTGGGCCGTACTGGAGGACACAGCCTGCAGAAAGAGACACCCCAGCATTGACAGTCTCAAATGCTCTTTGGGGCCGAAAGTATCAGCTTTACCCTGTGGATACCCTGGGTAAAGCTATTGATGAGTGGCCACAGAAACTGAAGGACTGTGTGAAGGCAAAATGATGCCATTTTGAAAAGTGATTGATGTCATGTATTCAGAAGTGTACTACTTACGTCATATCTCAGGTATATTAAAATAACTTTAAATTTATATCGTTATTTCATTGAATACTTTGTAGCAGTATTTATGGTAAGACTAGGTATATAGCTGGCTGTGTAACATTTTATATTTTTAGTTAATTATTCTGATATAGAATCGGAAACAGTGTTTCTTCAAAATGAAGCAGATGCATTTGAAATGTGAAAGTATGTTTCATGAGCATCACAACAACAATTAAGAAAAAGTGTATTGGTTGAGGCAGGGATTCGTCAATTAAAGCAGACAAATGCTGTTTCCACTGCGCCACGAAAGTGGAACAAACGTTTTAGGATTTTTTTAAAATAAAGTGCTGCGACCAATGTTCATTACAGTATAACTCGATTAAATGACTGAGAGAAAGAGGAAATGAATGAACACGAATCGGAAGTATCACTTATAACTTAATGTATTTTCTTTCTCGATTTCTTTGTGATAAAACCTTCTATTGTGCCGTCAAATCTCAATGTATCTACAAGGCCTGAATTAAGTGAAAAAACTGCACATGCACTCTGTGAGCTATAAGTTCTCGGATAATTAAGGATGGAAAAAAGAGAAAAACGTTATTCGCCAGAGGAATAACTAATGGATATTCATAAATAAATGTTTGGGTTTAATAAGAAAATTTCGTGCTAGGAGTACTAAGGAAATAAATTTACCGTCTTATGCACGATAGGTTAAAAACTTTAATTAAAATATTTACAGGCTAAAAGTATTTCGTTACATTACTAATTAAAAGCACTCTCTCACAGTAAAAAAACACCACGTTAGACCTTTCAGGCCTACTTTAGGCAGATGGCTTCTGACCATTCGTCGGAGATGGGTCAGGGTTCGAACCGGTGAGGCATGGATGTTGTGTTTGTCTTACGGCACTGGCTCTCTCCCTACCCTGGGACCAGTGGCCCTAAATGAGAGACGGGCGACTGCTTATAGCCGAATGAGTCGCTCATGGTGGTCATTAAACCCTTTAATGAAAAAAAGAACAAAAACACTTGATTTTGTCACTGGCTTATCTCAGTTATGCCAATATTTCTGTAAATCAAGACATTTTTGTTCGAATTCAGATATACAATATAACTGGGCTCTCCACGCTTAGGAATGTATTGCGAAAGCAGTTTTCTCTTCTTCTCTAATGTCTTGTAAAAACTATTCACTGCAGCCTCCAGGTCGCACTTTCTTACATACCCATGGGTCTCAACGAACTCTGTTAAAGAAATGTGCCCAAGTCCTCCTTCCTCTCTTTTGTATTCTGAGTTTGACCTTCATGGGAAAAGGAAGTTCGCTGGCTTACTGAACTTACCTTATCAAGTGTTTCTTGTCACCTTTGGTTCAAAATGAATTGATATTACTAGGACAAGCCGCCAACGGTAATCAATAACTCGGGTACAGTTGGCAAATTTTGAGCAAAGCTATTGTAAAATCTAAGCTTACTAAGGCGTTTATTATAACAAATTCCGAAAAACGAACGCGTAAAATTATTTATGACTTCCAGAACAAAAGTACGAAACATTCTAAAAAAGAAATGCCTGAAATTTATCATGAACTACTCTCCCTCACGCCTTCACGTTGTGATCCGCTTCAGTTTTTATCAGTTTGAACCGAAATAATTTCAAATTGACAGCAAAAGAACTCAAAAAACTCGAGGAAATTGCGTGGTGAAAAATTGCGGCTATTGAATATAAAGAAATGCAATGGAATGTTAGTGCGTGCTTTTTTAATTGAAAAATCAATGATCAGTGATATGGAGTTGATAGCATGGTGATTGGTCGTGTCCAACAGGAATCATGACCATTAAAAAAGGACCAATTTTAATAATTTTAATTGAAATTCCTCAATGACACGAAATTTAGGGAATCGGAAGGGGTCATTACCTTACCATGGATGACGTCCAATCGCATACGAAAAATCACGGTGATCGGATGTGTTATGTCGTAGCTATGCACGAACAACTAATTTCCCGGAGTGTCGTATAGAGAGCTGGTTTTTTCCATTATTATTAAAATTGTTCAGTTTTTTAGCTGTAATTATTTTTATACGACACGACCAATCACCATGATATCAACCCCATGTCACTCACCAAGTCCTTTCCTTTCTCTGTGGCAAGTGTCACAGCAATCGGCTGGAAATCTTTGGAGGAGATAGGTAACAAACGACCATTTCTCAAAACCCGGGAAATCCCTAAAAATGCAGGTTTTTGGACGATTATTTCTCAATGACACGGAATTTCGGAGATCGGAAGGAGTCAAAACATGACCATGGACGATGTCCAATAGCATGCCAAAACTCACGGTGATCGGAATTTGTCATGTCGTACCTATGCCCGAACAACTAATTGTCTCTATTATATTAATTGAGCAAAGCGATTGCTCAATTAATATAATAATTAAATAAATTGAAGTATTAATACAATTATAATATTAAACGTTAACTGTACTATATGAAGAAATTAACTCGTGCACCAAAAGCTATTAAATCGAAAACAAATGCCGTCTCCTGCACGATTCACTTGCAGATGCGTATTTACTGCTATGTGTCTTCTAAAGTATATAGGCTACTCACTTCTGTGCTCACTGCTGCATTGTTTCTGAGGATGACGCCGTTGTGGCGTTGAAAGTTTTTAAACATATACTTATTTTAATTGTACATAGTTTTTTAAAATGTATCGCGCAGGAGGCGGTATTTGTTTTCGATTTAATTAACTGTACTATACTACAGAGTTTTATTTCTAGAAGTGCAAAATGGTATGTCATCGCTACTTTTTTTTCTAGTTCAGTAATAAAATGAAATGTCTTTTGTAACATGTACCTGTATTCCCCAAGTTGTGGCGCCCCTCAATATACAGCGCCCCAGTTTGGCTCAATTGTAAACTCGCCCCTGAGTCTAAGGCTAGGGTTGGAGGAGGCTCGTGTCTTTGAAAATGCTTTCTCTGGAGTACGCATTGAGGGACGCCAAAATTTTGTGATTAAAAAAGTTTGGATTTTTTAGTTCAGTGGTTCACAAAGTCATGCAAATAAAAAAACTGTATTTTATCTTAGGTTAAAAAACTAAAAATAAAATATAAATTGTATTTTCATATACATTAAAAAAATTCAATTCTTTATTATATATATATATTTATTTCTTGTGATATGTGTGCTTCTAAAACTCCGATTTGAAAAATTATTTCCGCACTGGATACAGCTGCCGAAGGGAAATATTTTGCATGCAATTTCTAATTTTTGGTAAAGAACAGTTTGGCCAACAGGGGGCGTAAAAGTTCTTCTGTTGTATTTGCCAAAAAATCTGAGCTTCTAAAACTTCCATTGAAAACAATTCATTTATGAACCCATACTACTTACGTCGATAAACCTTTTCGTAATATTTTCTTCTTAAAATAAGGCACGGTTTCTCCGTCAGGGGGCGTAGATGTATATCTTACTTTTGTCAATATGTCTACTTCTACGAGTCCGATTT
This sequence comes from Macrothele yani, assembly GCA_039090855.1. NCBI lineage: Eukaryota > Metazoa > Arthropoda > Arachnida > Araneae > Macrothelidae > Macrothele > Macrothele yani. The sequence continues at coordinate 47,165,964 of CM076997.1, read as the reverse complement.
GAAAAATTCCTTCTTTGTTGGATGTTGTTTCCGGTGCGAAATGTTTTTCATACAATTTCATCACTTTCAAGTAATTTATAGACATTCCCTTAGCTGGCGTAAAGGTAAAGTGAGTTTTCTCCGATATTTCTGCTTCTAAAACTCCGATTTTAAAAATTCTTCATGTATCGCATACACCTCCTGATGGGAAATGTTTTCCATATAATTTCTAATGTTTGTTAAACAATGGTTCGGCCACCAGGGCGCATAAGTGTTAATTCCTACTTCTGATGTATTTTTAGCAAAACCTGAGCTGCTGAAAATTCGACGGCAAAAATTATTTGCTGAACCGATATCGATCTCACATAAAAACCTTTTTTGGAATTCTTTCTTAAAGTAATGCATATTTTTCCTGCTAGGTGGGCGTTGATGCATATCATATATTTGTCGATATCTCTGTTTCTATGAGTCCTACTTGAAAAAAATCATTCTTTGTGGGAGATCTTTTGCGATGCGAAAATGTTTTTCATATAATTTCACATATTTCTTAACGCACAAGTCTGCCACCATAGGGAGTAAGTTCACGATTTGTTTACAGCAATATTTTGGGGATAAAAAACCCGATTGTGAAACTTCTTTTTCTTCGGTCAGATACTACTGTTTTCCATACCGGTTTCAGTGACCTTGAATAACTTTGATAAATTTCATTCGCGTCAGAATGGATTCAAAAGACATGCTCATTACACCCGAAAATTCGGTGCCATCTTTCTTGTTTAGATGTTAAACGGGAATTACTTCGCTGGAACTGCTCGGCAGTCGGTGGCCGTGACGTCATGACAATCCGATCCCCACTGTCGCGTCTCGACCAGTGCCGGATTTAAAGCTTTTGAGGCCCTAGGCCAAATTTTCTATGCGGCCACCTTCCACCCGGCCACCCAAACATTTGAATTTTCTCCTATAAGCTTTTCTAATAAACTTACTTTTAATTTAAGAATATAATAATTGGTAGTATAATTTTATTGTTGAATAACTATTATTTAAATAAAAATTATCTTGATTTAACTTGTTATTAAATTAAAGGTTATAAAAAAAATATTTGGTAACATAGACAAAGAGGTTCATGCTTATCCAGGAACAACACTTTACATTTTGGAACCTTAGACCTATATTTGAAACCTACACACGATGATGCATTCTTATAACACCAAAGTAAACAACAGTATTTCTTGTTTTGATTCTTTAAAATTGAATTACAACAACAAAAATTAATAAAGTATATAAAAATTAATTGTAAGGTGTTTTGGGAAATGATATACACTGACACATTGTTTTACAAGTTTGATTTATTTGTACAAAAGAAAAATAGAATCATAAGCTTAAATAAGTAATCTACTACAGCTCTTGCTATACTTTATAAAATGAAACCCTTATTTCTAACATTTTCAAATACAACTAAACCTAATAGACAAAAGTAGTTATGAATGAGTTAGTACAATAATTAAACAATAAATGAACTGCATGAGCTTAGAGCTTATTTCCTTAGTTATGACGTAGCATGACGTTCTTATTTCTTTAGTTATCATTCAAGATAAAATAAAAAATCACCATTACTTTATTTTATTCAAGTAAATTAAAATAATGGTACCTCCCTTTTCTAAGATTTTCTGTTCTATTCTCTCCGTTGTTCTAGATTCTACACCTGCGGCCCTCTAGAGCCTGCGGCCCCTAAGCCGTGGCCTAGTTGGTCTAGCGGTAAAACCGCCGCTGGTCTCGACCTCTCTGTAACCGATCAAGTAGCGACCTCGCGGCTGCCAAGAGAAAGGCGCGGAGGATTTATTTAGCACTGTTTGTCAAATTGTGACTGATTCTTTCATAATGGCGAGAAAAGGGTTCAGTAATCATGACGATGAACAACTTGTAGAGTATATGAGAAATTATCGAGTGCTGTACGTTAATGAACAAAAAAAAAAAAAAAAAAGTTTTAAAGTCGCTTTCCCGACTCTTAAGTATTTCATTTAAGACCGCGCTTGACGATAGGCGTACAATTTCATCATCCTCTTCTTCCTCTTCTAATAAGAAGGCTGTAATAGTATCTAAATGCATCTTCGAACAAATCGCAAGGTGTCTGTAACCTTCCAAAACCAAAAGCCATCTTACTACTTATCCTCTAGTAGGAGAGCGGTCGGCGACTACGGAGAGCAGTTCCAGCGAAATAGTACCTTTACTTTTTGAACGACCTACGAAAACAGGCTCCACTTATCTTTGAATTCAATAGCATCTGCATTTACGCCACCCAGCGGCGCAGCAGTGCATTAGAAAAAACAAAACAAAATGCGTGGATCATTGTTTCACAGGTCAAGCTTCTTAATCGGACAAAAAGTTTCCAAATGGAGTAATAAATGGAGACATATGGCGTCAGCAGATGAACGGGCGGACAGGCAAATGGAGACAGTGAAAAAACGTTCTAAAAATAAGGAATGGTGAAACCACTAAGAGCGAAACAAAAGAAAATTTAAAAAGTGATCTAATAATTAAAAATAACTTAATTAACGAAATTGGGAGAACATTAACGGAGGTCAGAACTGGGAAGTCAACGGTTGTTGCAAAATTTCCATACCAGTGAACGATAAAAGACATAGTTTATGAAATGTAGGCACAGAAATAAAATGACATCATGATAATTATTTTCTCAGTGGACAAATGATTAATGTGTTGTAAAAGGATTCTCAACTCTTAAAAATTGTCTTCGTCAGAAGTTACGTAACAGAATTCATGAATCTCAAAATTCGTTAAAAGTGGAAACTGTGCCAAGAAAATTTCTTTATTGTTTTCTTCTTCGTTTACAGCAGGAAAGGTGACCGTTATGAAAAGCGCAGAATGACACAAAGAGTCACAAGTGCACAGCTGCCGACTGAAAAAATTGACAAAACCACGTAAAAAAAAAAACAAAAACTAGTGACTCACGTCCTACACTCTTTTCCTTTAATAATGAACCGGCAAAGGATTTCTTTTCTTTATTATCTTCTCCAAAAATGTCTTTTGAAATAATGCGATCCACAGATAAAAAAAAAGAAGAAGAAGAAGAAGAAAAAGAAACGAGGATTTATACACTTCAGCGTAAATCTTTCACGAGAAAGTTCAGCGAGTTTCCGAGAGACACACATGTCGTCACTGCACTGAGATTAAAGTGGTTGGACAATATTTCTTTATTAGTCTTTTTTCGAAAGAGGTGCGATCGCGAGAGATATTGTGTTGCTTTATGTTGTCTACCTGCAAAAATGTAACAATAAAAGTGCAGCTATTAAGGGTGTAACGATTGGTTGTTTGATTTTTGGAGGTTTTGTGGAGACGGTACCAAATCTGGCAAATATCTCAGACTGGGTATACACACAATGCAGACGAAAGTATTCTGACACCTAGGTTGAACGGAAAAAAGAGCATGTATTAGCCGAAATCAAAACATGGTTGGCCCACCTTTATGACAGCAGCGGCATTTGAAGGCATGCTCTTCACGAGATTCGGTAGATCAGTACCGGAATCTCCCTCCATTCCCCGTGCAAAGCTTTTGCAAGAGCTGCTGTAGGAGTATGTTTTACATGACAATGCCGGTTTCTGTGTTTCTGCTACTCCCATAGATGTTCTATTGGATTGAGATCGGGACTTTGGGTAGACCACTCTCCCATTTGGAAATCCTGCACCTAAAATTAGGCCTGGGAAGACCTGGCAGTGTGGTAAAGGGGATCGATCTTGCTGAAACATGCTACATCTGTGCCAAAGTAGCCAGTAAAATGTTTTTATTCCTGACTGCCGTTAAACTGAAGGCCACCAGAACCAAAGGGCCGAGTTCTTCCCAGCAGAAACAGCCTAACACCAGCATTCATCCCCCTCCAAATTTAACTGTAGAAAAAAATCAGTCAGCCTGACATCATTCTACAGCAAAACACCACACCAAATACGTCGATCCTAAAGGAAGACTAAGTAGCGTAATTCGGCATTCTAGCCGACGCTCGTTTACTATCCTGTTGTCTACGAACGGAGAGCGAAGCACCACTGCAGTGCTCGTCTAGGATTGCCTGGAGCGATACAGGGCTGTGCGCCTCTGACTTACAAAAACCGTGGTCATGCAGGACTCTTCTGGTTCAAACAGCTGTTTCAGTGGCTTATGCAACGGCGCTGGCCAGGTCTGTGGGTGAGAACGTGCGAGCCATCTTCAAACTATGCAGTCAGCTTTGTTAGGTACAATCACTCAGTTTGTGCCACCTCTGCCTTCTATCGACGAAGCACACCCTGGACAATGGATTTTTGGAATCCAGAAGAGCGGAAATGATACTCACTGATTGCTTACTCATGTGGCATCAAATCACTATTCCCCTTTCAAACGTAGCCAGTTCAGCTCCTCGCGGCTTAGCTGCATTCAATGCGGTCTGAGAGGTGTGCTAACGCTGAAGTTTATATACATCACGCAACAGACACGGAGCGGGAGCTTTTGTTTCTGAAAATGCAAGGTTATTTGCATATGAGGAGGTATCCGAATACGTTTGTCTACATAGTTTATATCGTTAAAACCAAATAGGTCTAGTCCTCAACATCAAATAAACATCTTTGCTCTTTCCACGTTTTATAAGTGAGTCACGGAAAAATTATCATTGGCCGCCACCGGGAGTCAACCCAGAGCCTTCCAGTTACGCGCCGGATATGCTTCCGCTACACCACAGCGGGTTGACTCCCGGTGGCGGCCAATGAGAATTTTTCCGTGACTCACTTATAAAACGTGTAAAGAGCGAAGATCTTCGTTTAATGTTCCTGGTCCACGTTAAATGTCTGTATTAATTAAGTCTAGTCCTCTTGGATTGTGTTCGCCATAGCTCTTTTTTTTTTTTCTTGATCATTCTATCATTTTTTCTTCTTGTGGTTTCGAATCATTTTATTTCTTTTAACATTTCTCCTTTCTAGTTTTATCTATGCATATGTTTCATCACAAATTTCCTTTTGAAACCCATTCATTTCTGACTCTTACTGTCCAGTGGTTTTTCATCTTTTTTATCCTTTGTTTTGTCTGAAGTAGTTAACTTACTACATTTCTAGGTGTCTGCGTTTTCACTGTTGGGAGGAACTGTTTATTTCAGCCGTCTGTGTTCTGGCGTCTGTTTAATATGTCATAACTGCTCGGATTACCGCCTCACATATTGTATTAATATGTTTCTCTCCGGTTTATTCTCCATGTTAATTTATGTAGGCAACCTGATGTCATTGTTTGATGACGTAGTACTTCGTTGATTGACGCTGTACTATTTATATTAATTCCAGAGTATTTAAAATCTGACACTTGTTTTATTATTGCACTTTATATTCCTACCTTGGTGGTGAAGGAGTAATGCAGGCTGTGTATCTTAGAGATACTTCAACTTCTGCAGAGCCACCAAAGCATGAGGGCTACATCACTGTATCAGGTTAACACAGGAGTCGTCCATCATTATACCAGGATAACACAGCAGCCTAGCAAACACAGTCTTGCTGGGCCAGCACTCAATCCAGAGCTGACAGTCACCAGTCCCAGCACCATGGTGCTGGAACTCAAAAGTCAATAAAACGTCCCGCCGGCCAACACATGGACCAGCAATTGGGACCAACAGCTGGCATCTTCATTAGTTGTCATATGCCACAACAGGACCATCAGTTATCCATCACAAGCAGTGGCTGCCACAAGCGGACCTTAAGCGGTCTCCAAGCGCGTACCGTAAATGACGGGTAGCCTAATGGGGTCCACCAGTTTCCCGGCAGTAACAGCCGGTTTTCACGTGACATAACGGATGGTTTGCCGAATTCTTGTCCGTCAATTCACCAGTAGTGTCCACCATTGCATAAGGTTGACGCAGAAGTCGTTTGTCATTTAACCAGGAAAAAGAAGGAATAATTCGTCATTATATCAGGCTAATGCAGGAGTCGTTCGCCTTTACACCAGACATACAGCAGTCGTCCATTGTTTTACAAATCTAACGCGGGAGTCATTCGTTATTATATATCAGGCTAACATAGGAGACGTCCATCATTACGAGACTAACGCAGGAATCCTCCACTATTTTACCAGGTTAATGCTCGAGTCGTCTGTTATTATACAAGGCAAAAAACCGAGCCACCACTGCATTCTTTGAACGTTAAATAATCGGTCAGAATAGCAAATAGCTAGACTTTATAAGCAACAATGATAGTTGGGGACACTATTTTCATGTTCTTGGTCTACCACTTCCAATTATCCTATAAACAAACACATCTTGTACAGAGTGCAATAACTGATAAAATATATTTCATTGACTACAACCAAATGCCAACATATAAAACAAGTTTGTAAAATCATGCAATGCATTGTTTAAAATACGCTTTCCAACAAACCAGAAATCATTACTCAAGTTATCACTCAAGTTATGAGAATAATGGCTGTGGAATAAATCTCGGTTCTGTGCCCTGACCTTTGATCCCATTTCGATGATATTCAACAGAACCGGTCCGGTATACCTCCGAAATAGTATGATAAAGTTTTGTTGCAATCGAAGCATTTTTACGTAAGTTATGGTGCATAAGGGCTATGGAATAGATCCCGCTCATGTGTCCTAACCTTTGACCCCATTTCGCCCGTTTTCAACACAATTCGTCCCCGGGCAAGCCACTACAGCGTACTAATATTTTATCCAAATCGAAGCATTTTTACGTACGTTATGACGCATAATGGCGATGGAAGTGATTCCGCTTCTATGTCCTGACCTTTGACCCCATTTCGCCCATTTTCAATAGAGTTTGTCGCCAGGTGGTCCCCTACCGCATACTAAAATTTCATCGAAATCGAACCTTTTTTACACTTTTCAACCGTAGGTTAAAGAAGCGTATATGCTCCAGCTTTTTCCGTCCGTCTGTCAGCACGATAACTGACGTAAAACTGGTTCGATTTCGATGAAATATTAGTATGTAGTGAGGGACCACCAGGGGACGAACCATTTTGAAAATGGGTGAAGTGGGGTCAAAGGTCACGCCATAAGAGCGGAATCCAGTCAATTGCCCTTATGCGTCATAACTTGCATAAATATGGTTCGATTTCAATGAAATTTTAGTATGTGGTAGAGGACCACCTGGGGACGAATCCTATTGAGAATGGGTGAAGTGGAGTCAAAGGTCAGGATATAGGAGCGGATGCATTCCACTGCCTTTATGCGTCATAAGGTGCGTAAAAATGGTTCGATTTCGATGAAATTTTAGTATGTGGTAGGGGACCACCTGGAGAGGAACCATATTGAAAATGAGACAAATGGATTCAAAGGTCAGGACATAGAATCGGGATCCATTCCATCGCCCTTATCCCACACTATTAAGGTGGACGTCAAGTAATTTTGCTTCCTATATTTCCAAAGGAAAACCTTTAGAACACATTTTATTCACAATTAGTGTGTTCCCAAGGATGGAAATTTGAACATCGATTAAAATAACTTCGTACTATAACTTGGAATACTTAACATTTTCTAAAACATAAGCATAATTATATTAAAAAACAATAACGTTTCCTTTGGTGGTGTTATAACCAGAAAAGAGATGGCGCGACCTGTACATTGATGACGTCAGTGGACAAATAAATGTTGGATTGCATAATTACGGTTATGGTTTAGAAAATATTATTATGGTTATGGTTTAGAAAATATTAAGTATTCCAAGTTATGAAATGAAGCTATTTTTGGATCTTACCTTTACAGGCTGATGTGGCCGCGGCACCAGGTGAAGTATCGCCTGCAGTGAAGCACCCGATATCTCCACCGAAAAAAATAAACATCTAAATAAAAAAAAACACTAAGGAAAATTTTGTCAACAATTTTGCTCTCCTCCTCTGCTGCTAGGGGCTAGCAAGGAGTTTTCTCACTTGCGTTGACAACCGAAAATTCTGCAACAACAAATTAATTATCAGATTTCAATAATTAATAATGACCTCCCATAATTAATTATAACAAATTAATTATTAACTTCCCGCAAAACCCGTACCGCGATTGGGCGTGGATGCCTGGATTTAACTCCAGCACGTCCCAATCTACCGAAAATCACAGCAACGCACACACACTCGAAAAGATACCCAACGCTCATTTCACGTACGCTTGACATTTAATATCCAACGTCATATTATATACACTGCCACCTTTATCCATGATGTGGCACAAAAATCTGCTGAGATGAATGTATGGTGGGCTGCTCTATCGGCAGCTTAATTATGCACAATGATTTAAACACTTTATCACTGATTAAACGATACCACTGAGTTATCTAACTCTGATTTAACAATTAACACTGATTCAAACACTGTTCACTGATGAAATTCTAGTATGCACAATAAACAAATAGAGCGAAGGAAACATATGTGAGAGATTACCCAAAACATTTAAATACACACTTTAGAAAACTATAATTGAGTACGAGCGTGGGCACCAGCAATTAAAATGATACAGTAATTATCATGACTGCCGCAGTTTAATTATAAGCTATATATAACTATACCATTACGCACACCTGCATAGGCTTGATGCCAAATTAGCAGGGAAGAGCTCTTAAAACTTATGGCCATAACACAAATAAAAATCACGAATAAAATGTGTTGGAGGCCTCCGCTGTCGTGCGTACTCCCTTTCACAGGGGACAGAGTTCTATACGTTGTTCACTGTCCGACGGCACTTGTAAGTCGTGAGCAAATGTTCGTATAAAGACCACATACCTTGGCAACCGTTGTCTGAGGTCCTCAACGCAGAGAAGTGGCAAGAAATATCCTGCCTGTTGTCGTATGTATATAGACAGCCTAGGCAAAAGTGCACTAATGTCGACTTAGTATCGGTAGAGAAGTCCAAAGGACTGAGATGTCCTCGTTTAAGAGGGGATCATTCATAGCCCTCCTTACTTGCTTCTCTGCTTCTTTTTCCGAGCTCTCCCAGCGGTCAGCTCTCAGGCCTAGGTTCCATGCAGCTCGCTGGTGCTGTTCTCGTGCGTGCGTCTCGCTTTGCCACCGTCCTGAGAATCCCATGCCGCTTGTTTCTCTCTTCACCTCGTTTCTCTCCTCTTTGTCCTGTCACAGGGCTTCTCTTAGCCACTTGAAAAGGGATTTATCACCTTGTTTTCAACTGTGGGTGGTAGTCGGTTCTCCCTTATCCCGTTCAGTTCGGAGAAAACTGCAACCACCGAATGTCTCTTGGCTTCCAGAGGGAATTTTGGGGGTGAGTTTTGCAGACTTTCGTTAGAGTTGAAAATGCACAAGACTGTTGCTATGAGTCCGAAATAGAGATGGTCTGTCGCCATGTGGCCTTTCACAATTCTCGTTTGCCAGAAGGCTACGAATTATGCACTTATCAAATAATGAACAAATTTTAACAATGGCAGTGATGAACAAATTAGAGGATCAATTACCGTAATTAATTATAACTATGAGTGCTGCCTTGCAGTTACATCGAAACACAAATTTACCGCATAAATGAAATATAAAAATTTTCCACAAGTTAGGCTGCACCCTATAACAATCCTTCTACCTTCCAAAGAAAAAAAAATATGAATGTATTTTTTTTTCTCATTGAAGAATGGAAAATTTTGAATATGGATATCTCCCTCTTTCCTATATTCCATGACATGTCTAATTCCGGATTTTAGACACATCAAGGGTAATGGGAAAGTCTCGATAACATCTCTGATCCATTCATCATTGCCCATAACAAGAAAAGAATATAAACATAAGTTACACAGGTGAGAGCCAATGTGCGTCCGACCAAAACCCTTTTGGACTCAACGTGCCTTTTCTCTTATCTAGGTCTGCACTTCTGCGCGGTCCTGAGTTTGGCTCGCAAAATCTTCTTCCTCCTCACAACTGTATATTTCTGTGCTATCACTATCCTCCTCGTCTGCAACCATTTCTTCGCTGGAATTTCCCTCTTCAGTCTGATGTCCAAAGCTGAGGGGTTTCCCCACTCTCCCGTGCTCGTCTCGGGGTCTCAACGACGCTCTCGTTATGATGGGGGGACTTTTTTCTTTGCTCCCCTCTGCGTCTCCTTCGTGAGCTGCTGCGTCCTTCAACATGGGAGCAGGCTGGGCCGCCGTCCCGGTCTCTTCCAACCCCTGACGTGTTTCCGATTCATGCGGCTGAAAACAGCGCAAATCCCTTGTGATCACCGGCCAAGCGGGCGTCACCCAGTCATCATCCTGCTCTGAGAACTCTTCTTCATGATGTCTTTCGTCTGCGGGTGGCATACCTATGCTCAACGAAATTTCCTCATCCCCCTTTTCATCTTGAAATTGCCCTGTGTCAAACACCCTTCTCTGTGGTGGTTTGAAAATCCTGTCTACGTGTGTGAGTCGAGTTCGCCTCATATCATTTACTGGGGCGATTTTAAAGTTCACTGGTTATGTTTTCTCAATTACTCTGAAAGGTCCTATAGAAGGTTTTGCCAACTTTCGCGACCTTGTTTTGGATGCTGATGGGTCGTGCTGGTACACCATGTCCCCAATCTTGATCTGTTTGTCTACAGCCGACTTTGCTCGATATTCCCTGGAAGTTTGGGCTGCCTCTTCCAGATTATCCTTGACAATTTTATACGCTTCTTGCATCCTCGTGACTAAGCTCTCGGCGTAGCTCTGGGATTCAGCGTAGTTAAAAGGATTTCCTCATTCAACAACTGTCCTGGCATGTTCAGATCTCTTCCGAACATGAGAAAGTTGGGTGTTTCTTTAGTAGCACTGTGTGTCGCGCTTCTGTAGGACATGGCCACAAATTCTGTATACTTGTCCCAATCCTTTCCCTTAGGGGAACAATAAATTGCTAGAGAGTGCATTATTGTCTGAATTTGTCTTTCGGCTTGCCCGTCTGTCTGTGCATGGTGTGGAGATGTATTCAGTTTTTTGATGCCAAACTTACGGTACAACTCGGTCATTAAATCGGACAAAAAATTTGTTCCTCTGTCCGTGAGTAACAGATGTGGGACACCGTGACGCGCTATCACGTTAGAAGCAAATTTTTAGGCAATTTCTGTAGATCGCATAGTCTTTAATGGAACCAGCTCGATGTACTTAGTGAATGAGTCGGTGACAACCAATAAATATTTATTTCCATCATCTGTCAGTGGAAGAGGTCCAGCGATATCCATCGAAATTTTGGACCATGGGACAGATACAATTTCCGGGGTAATTAGACCCGCTTTTTGCTTCTTTTTGAAACCACGACGTTTCAGGCATTGTTCGCAACTCGCCGTGTAGTTCTTGATGTCTGAGAACATGTTAATCCAAAAGTATTTCTGTTTAATTCTCCCAAGGGTCTTTTCAAAACCGAAGTGACCGGCGCATAGTCCGTAATGTTCTGATTTCATCACTTCTGATTTTAACTTATCAGGTATCACTAACTGTTCTGCGATCAATTTCCGTGGGCTGTTTTTTGCTGGTAAGGCAAAATGAAATAAAAGGTCGTCCCTCATAAAATAGGTGTCAGTAATTTTGTCGACTGCTGAATAATCACGCCCTTCAAGACAATCAATTAGTTCAGCTAATTTAGGATCTGTTCTTTGTGCTGATTTCAGAGTTTTGTTATTAAGTGGTACAACTGCGACTGTATCATTGGCTTCCACTGCTGCAATGTGCCTAGATAGCACGTTGGCGTTTGTGTTTTTCTTTCCTGGTCGATATTGCACATCGAAGTTATACTCCGACAGACTAAGATTCCATCTGACCAGTCTAGAATTAGGAGTTTTCAAATTCATAAGCCACTTTAGAGGTCTATGGTCGGTAATAACCGTAAACTGCTGACCTACCAAATATTCGCGCCAATGGGTGATGGATGATACTATTGCCAGTGCTTCCTGTTCTGTCGTGCTGTAATTTTTCTCAGCTGGATTAAGTTTCCTGCTAAAGTAAGCGATGGGATGTCTGTGTCCTTCGTCATCCTCCTGCTCGAGAATACCGGCAATCGCTACTTTGGAGGCGTCTGTGGTGACGAAAAATTTCTTGCTGAAATCAGGAAATATTAATAGTGGCTCACTCACTAGTGCATGTTTCAGCTCTTGAAAAGATTTCTCGCAGTGTTCGTTCCAAATGAATTTCACGTTTCTCCTAGTAAGGTTTGTTAGCGGTAAGGCAATGGACGAAAAATCTTTGATGTGGCGCCTATAATATCCTGCCATTCCAAGGAATGCTCGAACATGTTTCACTTTCCGTGGAGTAGGGAATTCCCGAACAGCTTCCACGTTCTGTGGGTTAGGTCTTATGCCCTGACGATCTAAAAGGTGCCCTAGGTATGTCACTTCTTCCGCCAAAAATTCACACTTACTGGGCTTAATTTTTAGATGGTGCTTCCTTAATCTCTGAAAAATTAATTCCAATTTCTCAAGGTGTTCAGATAATGTCCTGGAGGCACACAAGATGTCATCCACATATACCAAAATGCCATCATCTCTTTTGTCCATAAATAGAGAATCAAGTGCTCTTTCAAATGTTGCCGGACTGTTGCAAAGTCCAAAAGGCAAGCGATTCCACTGGAAATGTCCGAATTCGCATGAGAAAGCAGTTTTATGCCTATCCTGTTCTCTAACTTTAATTTGGTGATAACCAGCCAAAAGTTCAATTTTTGAAAAATACTTGCATCCATGCAGTAAGGATAAAGTTTGCTGGATTCGGGGAACAGGGTAGCTATCCTTTCGGGTAATTTCATTTAATTTTCGAAAATCAATACAGAAACGATAAGAGTTTCCGCGTCTCACGAGAACAATAGGAAAGCTGTAGGGACTATCTGATTTTGATATGATTCCTGCGTCAAGTAATTCGTTTACCTGAGCTTTTACTTCGGATCTTAGGGCATGTGGTACAGTATACTGACGCAACTTAATAGGTTTATCATCCGTGAGATGAATTTCATGCTCTGTAAGATCCGTACCTTCTAAGTCTAAAGAATTCCGTGCAAAAACATCAGAATATTTCTGCAATAAATTTAGCATTTTCTCTCGTTCGCTAAATTCCAGGTGGTCTAATTTAAAATCTTCCACAGAGATTGGTTGAGATTTTCGGGATGTTCCTTGCGAACAACGCTTAACTTCCACCGGGTCTGCCTGAAAGAGTTTCGTATGTTTATTTAACCAAATTGGTGAATCACTGTGGTTAGCTGCTCTTACATCATACAGTCCGCTTGCCGAAACATTATTAACTGAACGTGCTAACAGTAACCTATTTCTGCGTGCTCTCAGTAATGGCTCGAACATAATACTTCCTTCTGTTTTCCCCACTGAGGGTTTACTAAGCGCCACTTGGAGAAAAGTTTCGCTGTTGGGGGGAATGCAAGTTTTACGAGTCAGTGCTGCTATCCTGGGGTGTCTGTTGGAAACATCATTACCTCTCCGCTCCTGTGGGGTGGGTGGCTGAGATGGGGGGTCAGGGAAGTGAAGCTGGTTTGTATCTGCTTCGAACGTAAGACGATGGTTTCGTAAAGCATCTATTCCCAACAAAGCTGAGTAATTTTGACTCAGGGGATTTTTTGTCACAAATGCCTTGACCCATATGTCTCTTCCCTTAATTCGCAGATTTACCTCGTAGCAACCCAGCGTTTGAATCACTTCTCCTGTGATGCTTTTGATTTTTACATTTAAATCAACAGATTTTAACTTTCTGCAAAATTTTAATCTACGATAAGCATCGTTAGCTAATAAAGTGACTGATGACCCTGTGTCAATTAGCACTTTAATTTTATCCCCATCCAGATCCGCATTAATGATTGGTAAATCATTCCCATTTTTCATAGACACGTACCGCACTTTAGAGGGTTTTAAATATTTCTGAGCCGCACTACCTCTCACAGTTCGACTCCGATTCAGTTTAACTGTTTGTTCTTACGCTCGGGTCCTTGAGCACTAAACTTTCCTGTTGATTGATAATGAGTATCTCTGTCGTTGTTATTCCTAAACCTCTGTTTCGGTGTTGTTTCTGCCCTATCCCTATTTCGACCGTTATTCGGGCATAGCCTGATCACATGACCTTCCTGTCTGCATCCGTAGCACATAATCCTGTTACTCCTGTACTGCGCTTGCTGGTTCTCAGCGCGCGGACGATTTCGAGTACCCGATCCTCTGCGTTCATTATTATTTGCCCCATACTGTCTAACGAGTTCGAGTCCAGATGACTGAAACCTGGGTAACTGCAAACTTTTTTCCTCTCTGGAGTTTCTTTCTCGTCTCCGATTTTCGCTTTCCTGAAAATTTACGGCTAACTGACCCACTGATCTTTCCGTCGCTTCCATTCGTGCCATCATCTCTTCCAAAGTACGCGCTAATAAATCAGATCCTGGGTTTGTTTCCGATCTCTCTACTGCATTTACTGATGCTTTCTTACTCATGAGCGCCAAATTATTTTCTTCCTGAATTGCTGTGAGAATAGCAGCGTCTAGAGTTTCTGGGCACTTCGTTAAAACCCAGCGCCTGATAGATTCGGATAAACCAGATACAAACTGACACATCACTGTCTGATCCCTATGCTGCCTGATGTCTTCTGACATATCAGTTGTATGACCAAAATATTTTGCCGCTGCACTTTTGAGTCGCGTTGCATACTGTCTTACATCTTGTCCCGGCATTTGAACACAACTCATGAATTGTTTCATACGGGTAATAAGAGGTTCTTCCGCTTGGAAACGATCGATCATAGACGTTTAAAATTTTCATAATTTCCTTCTAATCTCAGCTCATCACTATCTGACAAAAATTCTGCAGCCCTTTCCCTGAATTTCGACTTTACTACTGCCAATTTTGTTTGTTCGCTCCATCTCCCTACTGTAGCTACATTTTCTACATCTTGAAAAAAATGTTTGGCACGATATAGAGGATCTGTGCCTGAAAAATATCTGAGCATATTAATGCATCCTGCTATCTGTTCACCGCCGTACATTAACATACCTGGAGCTGTCATTCTAGTCTCTGACACTCCTGCGATACTTGTTACTGAATTACTAGTTACCAGATCGGTTGATTCTCCTGTGGGAATGCTATGTTCCTCCCCATCATGATGATCAGAATCATCTGAGTCAGTAGGTTTGGTGTTCGGCTTCTCTCCTTTATTTGCGATATTTGAATACACTTAAACTTAGGCAGTCTTTTACACAAAAATTCTTAAGGCTTACAATACTTATGATATGCTAAAATATGCTCGTACTGAAATAAATTTGATATGGCAGTCAATTCGCAATATTCCGAACGTTTGTGTGTGTTGCTCTGCTTTGGAGGTACAAACAAGTAAGAATCCTGGTCATCGGAACCAATTGTTGGATCTTACCTTTACAGGCTGATGTGGCCGCGGCACCAGGTAAAGTATCGCCTGCAGTGAAGCACCCGATATCTCCACCGAAAAAAAATAAACATCTAAATAAAAAAAAACACTAAGGAAAATTTTGTCAAACATTTTGCTCTCCTCCTCTGCTGCTGGGGGCTAGCAAGGAGTTTTCCTACTTGCGTTGACAACCGAAAATTCTGCAACAACAAATTAATTATCTGATTTCAATAATTAATAATGACCTCCCATAATTAATTATAACAAATTAATTATTAACTTCCCGCAAAACCCGTACCGCGATTGGGCGTGGATGCCTGGATTTAACTCCAGCACGTCCCAATCTACCGAAAATCACAGCAACGCACACACACACTCGAAAAGATACCCAACGCTCATTTCACGTACGCTTGACATTTAATATCCAACGTCATATTATATACACTGCCACCTTTATCCATGATGTGGCACAAAAATCTGCTGAGATGAATGTATGGTGGGCTGCTCTATCTGCAGCTTAATTATGCACAATGATTTAAACACTTTATCACTGATTAAACGATACCACTGAGTTATCTAACTCTGATTTAACAATTAACACTGATTCAAACACTGTTCACTGATGAAATTCTAGTATGCACAATAAACAAATAGAGCGAAGGAAACATATGTGAGAGATTACCCAAAACATTTAAATACACACTTTAGAAAACTATAATTGAGTACGAGCGTGGGTACCAGCAATTAAAATGATACAGTAATTATCATGACTGCCGCAGTTTAATTATAAGCTATATATAACTATACCATTACACACACCTGCATAGGCTTGATGCCAAATTAGCAGGGAAGAGCTCTTAAAACGTATGGCCATAACACAAATAAAAATCACGAATAAAATGTGTTGGAGGCCTCCGCTGTCGTGCGTACTCCCTTTCACAGGGGACAGAGTTCTATACGTTGTTCACTGTCCGACGGCACTTGTAAGTCGTGAGCAAATGTTCGTATAAAGACCACATACCTTGGCAACCGTTGTCTGAGGTCCTCAGCGCAGAGAAGTGGCAAGAAATATCCTGCCTGTTGTCGTATGTATATAGACAGCCTAGGCAAAAGTGCACTAATGTCGACCTAGTATCGGTCGAGAAGTCCAAAGGACTGAGATGTCCTCGTTTAAGAGGGGATCATTCATAGCCCTCCTTACTTGCTTCTCTGCTTCTTTTTCCGAGCTCTCCCAGCGGTCAGCTCTCAGGCCTAGGTTCCATGCAGCTCGCTGGTGCTGTTCTCGTGCGTGTGTCTCGCTTTGCCACCGTCCTGAGAATCCCACGCCGCTTGTTTTTCTCTTCTCCTCGTTTCTCTCCTCTTTGTCCTGTCACAGGGCTTCTCTTAGCCACTTGAAAAGGGATTTATCACCTTGTTTTCAACTGTGGGTGGTAGTCGGTTCTCCCTTATCCCGTTCAGTTCGGAGAAAACTGCAACCACCGTAATGAGAATGTTGGCGCGCGGTCACGCCATCTGTCTCATTACGTCACGCGTTGTGTCGTTACCTCCGAGATCTTAAAGGCCTATCAAGTCGTGACGTCATTTTCAGTGACGTCACACCTCGTGGATCTACTGATCAAACAGTCCCTGCCTGCTTTAACACGCTGACTTGTATCTAAACGTGTGACTTGTTTTCTTTTTTATGCTTTCCAACCATAGTTTGAAGAAGCGTATATGCTCCAGCTTTGTCCGTCCGTCTGTCCGTCCGTCCACACGATAACTTACATGAAAATGGTTCGATTTCGATGAAATTTTAGTATGTAGTAGGGAACCACCTGGGCACGAGCCCTACTGAAAATGGGCGAAATGGAGTCAAAGGTCAGGCAGGACATAAGAGCGGGATTTATTTCATTGCCCTTATGAGGCATAACTTGCGTAAAATGGTTCGATTTCGATAAAGTTTTAGTATGTGGTAGGGAACCTACTGGGGACGAACCCTATTGAAAATGGGCGGAATGGAGTCAAAGGTCAGGACATAGGAGCTGGATCCATTCCATTGCCTTTATGCGTCATAACACACGTAAATATGGTTCGATTTTGATTAAAGTTTAGTATATGGTAGGGAAACACCTCGGCACGAACGCTATCGAAAATGGGCGAAATGGGGTAAAAGGTCAGGCAGGGCATAAGAGCGGGATTTATTCTTATGCACCTTATGCGGCATAACTTGCGTAAAAATGGTTCGATTTCGAGGAAATTTTAGTATGTGGTAAGTAACCACCTGGGAACAAACCCTATTGAAAATGGGAGAAATGGGGTCAAAGGTCAAGGCATAAAAGCGGGATCCATTTCATTGCCTTTATGCGTCATAACATGCGTAAATATGGTTCGATTTCGATGAAATTTTAGATGTGGTAGGGAACCACCTGGGCACAAACCCTATTGAAAATGGGCGAAATGGGGTTAAAGGTCAGGACACTGGAGTAGGATCCATTCCATTGCCCTTGTGCATCATAACTTACCTAAAAATGCTTCGACTGCGACAAAACGTTATCATGTTGTTCCGGAAGTATAGTGAACCGGTTCTCTTGAATATCAACAAAATGGGGTCAAAGGTCATTGCACAAAAGCAAGATTTATTCCACAGCCATTATTCTCATAACTTGCGTAAAACTGCTCCTACTGCGACAAACCTTTAATATGCTATTTCTGAGGTATACTGAACCGGTTCTGTTGAATATCATTGAAATGGGGTCAAAGGTCAGGATACAGGAGCGAGATTTATTCCACAGCCATTATCCACATAACTTGAGTAATAATTTCTGGTATGTTGGAAAGCGTATCATAATCATTTCATTGCATGATTTTACTAACTTGTTTACGTTAGTTATGACGCATAACAGCAGTGGAATTGATCCCGCTGTGTATGTACTGACCTTTGACCCCATTTCGTTCACTTTAAATAGAGTTCCTTCCCAGGTGATCCCCTACCAGATACTAAAATTTCATCGAAATCGAACGATTGTTACGCGAGTTATCGTGCGGACGGACATACGCACACAACGCGTGACGTAATGAGGCAGATGGGAATCGCTAACATTTGCTCGCAAGAGTGTGACGTCATAAAACTATAATATGATCCACACACAACGCGTGACGTAATGAGACAGATGGCGTGACCGCGCTCCAACATTCTCAAACGCGAGATTAGGACGTCATAAGATTTCTAAGTATTGGTAACATTAATAGAACGACGTCATGAAACTAAAAACGTTATAATTCAGGGTGGTTATTTTACCCACTAAACGAATTATCCTAAAGTCGAGATCAAGCTAAATCGATTTCTAATACCAGAAAACGGTAGGTTAACGACTTTCATCAAAATTCTTAGAGCTAGTTTTCAAAATAAAATGTATATACATACATACAATAATTGCTACTTTAAGGTGGATGTCAAGTAATTTTGCTTTCTATACTTCCAATGGAAAAACTTCTGTACACATTTTTTTCACAATTAATGCGTTCCCAAGGATGAAAATTTGAACATCGACTAAAATAGCTTCATTTCATAACTTGGAATACTTAATATTGTCTAAACCATAACCGTAATTATGCAATCCAACTTTTATTTGTCCACTGACGTCATCAAATTACAGGTTGCGCTATCTTTTCTTTGGTTACAACACCACCAAAGGAAAAGGTATTAATTTTTAATATAATTATGGTTATGTTTCAGAAAATATTAAGTTTTCCAAGTTGTAATATGAAGTTTTTTTAATCGAATTTCAAATTTTCATCCTTGGGAACACATTAATTGTGAAGGAAATGTGTACAAAAGTTTTTCCATTGGAAGTATAGGAAGCAAAATTACTTGACGCCCACCTTAATAATATGGGTAAGGGGGATGAAATGGATCGCAATCCTATGTCCTGAACTTTGACCACATTTCGTCCATTTTCATTAGGGTTCGTCCCCAGGTGATCCCCTACTACATACTGAAATTTCATCGACATCGAACCATTTTTACGCACGTTATGACGCATAAGGGCAATGGAATGCATCCCGATATTATGTCCTCACCTTTGACTCCACTTCACCGATTTTAAATAGGGTTCGTCTCCAGGCGGTCTCCTAACACATAGTAAAATTTCATTGAAATTGAACCATATTTACGCAAGTTATGACGCATAAGGGCAATGGAATGATCCCGTTCCTACGTCGTGACCTTTGACCCCATTTGTCCCATTTTCAAAAGGGTTTGTCCCCAGGTGGTCCCCTACCACATAGTAAACATTCTTAGAAATCGAACCGTATTTACGCAAGTTATGACGCATAAGGACAAATGAAATGATCCCGGTCCTACGTCGTGACCTTTGACCCCATTTGTCCCATTTTCAATAGGGTTTGTCCCGCGGTGGTCCCCTACCAAATACTGAAATTTCATCGAAATCGAACCATTTTTACGCCAGTTATCGTGTGGGCGGACGGACGGACAAAGCTGGAGCATATACGCTTTTTCAACCTAAGGTTGTAAAGCGTAAAGAAACACGATCTCATTTAAGTAATATGTGATATTTTAACGTTATGTTTTTTATATTGCCGTAACAGTCACTTTAACATTAGCACTTAAATAAAAAAAATACTGCACAAGTTCCTTTGAATAAAACAAACTTACTTAAAATATCCGTATAATCTTTATTTTCTTGCCGTTTGTGGACACATCACAATTGTAGAAGCTTTGCTATAACATCGACAACACACAACAGTACTTACTCGGCTGGCAGACACTCCTGATATCAAGATAACAAGAAGTAAGTCATCGAAAAGTAAACCGTTTGAAGCAACAAACTCTGGTCTTATTAGAAACGTTCGCATTACCTTACATACTTTTTTAAACTGGGCGTGGCTCTTTTATTTACCTATCAATTAGTGCCAGCCGTTGCCAAAAACCGTAAGGGAAATAGAAGGATTTGACAAGAGGAAACATAAAGAAGTAATATAATTTACATAAAACAGAAATATGTGAAGAAAACTTTATTTAGAGATATGCATCACAAAGGTCGGTTGCTAATAGTAGGATAAAACATCTTATTTGGAAAACGGGATGGACTTCAGAAGAAATATTTTTTCAGAGCAGAAAGACAACCGGAAACACGAGCGGCTGTAAGCCACACCGTATACTCCGGATGTCTGCAGTCGACAGAAAGGCGACATATTCTTAGGTTGGGAACCATTTTTGATGTAATGAATGTTTCCCGACAGTTGTAAAGTAAATCCCAATATATAACAAGAAAGATGACACCGAATTTTCGGGTGTAATAAGCACGTACTTTGAATCCGTTCTGACGCAAATTAAATTTATCAAAGCTATTCAAAGTCCATGGAACCGGTATGCAAAACAATAGATCTGACAAAAGAAAGAAGATTTTCAATCGGGTTTTTAATCCCTCAGATACTGCTGTAAACGGATTCGCGAGCTTACAAACTCTTAGAAACAGAGATATCGACAAAAATAAGATGTGACTTTACGTCCCCTGGTGGGAAAAACATGCATTATTTTAGGAAGAAAGTATTCTCAAAAGGTTTATCCATATAAGCGGTATCGGTCCAAGAACAAAAAAATTTGTCGAGTTTTCAGGAGCCCAGATTTTGCAACAAATACTTCAGAAGCAGAAATTAACACTTATGACACCTGGTGGCCAAACCATTCTTTACCAAACATTATAAATTATGTGAAAAATATTTTCCATCAGGTCTTGTATGCGATACAGGAAGAATTTTTTCAAAACAAAGCTTTAGGAGCGGAAATAACGCAGAAAACGCAATTTACCTTTGTGCCCCCTAGAGGAAAATCTATGATATACTTGAAAGTTTTGAATTTATAGGAAAAACATTTCGCATCGGAAACACTATCCAACAAAGAAGCAATTTTTCAAATCGTACTCTTAGAAGCAGAGATATTGACAAAAAAAGATATACATCTACGCCCCCTGGCGTAGAAACCGGGCATTTTTTCAAGAAGAAAAATTTCCTAAAAGGTTTGTCGACATGAGTAGTATCGGTCAACAAACGACTTTTTTTCAATCGAGATTTTAGAAGCTCATATTTTGCTGCAAATACTACAGAAGCGAAAATTAAGACTTACGCCACATGATGGCCAAACCATTTCTTACAAAAATTAGAAATTATGTGCAAACGATTTCCCATCAGGAGCTGTATTTTTCGGTGCAAAAGAATTTTTCAAATCGGAGATTTAGAAGCAGAGATATAGGGGGAAACGCAATTTACATTTACGCACCTTGCGGAAAGTATGAATTACTTGAAAATTTTGAAATTATATGAACCACATGTCACACTAGAAACACTATCCAACAAAGAAGGAATTTTTCAAATCGGACTCCTACAAGTAGAGATATTGACAAAAATATGATATATATCTACGCCCCCTGGCGTAGAAACCATGCACTATTTTAAGAAGAAAACGTTTCTAAAAGGTTTGTCGACATGACTAGTATCGGTTACAAACGACGTTTTTTTCAATCGAGAATTTGGAAGCTCATATTTTGTTGCAAATACAACAGAAACGGAAATTAAGATTTACGACCCCTGGTGGCCAAACTGTTTTTTTTCAAAAATTAGAAATTATGTGCAAACGATTTCCCACCAGGGGCTGTATCCGGTGCAAAAAGAAATTTTCAAATCTGAGATTTAGGAGCAGATATATAGGGGGAAACGCAATTTACCACTACGCCCCCTAGCGGAAAGTCTATGAATTACTTGAAAGTTTTGAAATCATATGAAAAACATGTCACACGGAAAACACTATCCAACAAAGAACGAATTTTTCTAATCAGACTCCTAGAAGTAGAGATATTGACAAAAATATGATGTACATCTACGCCCCCTAGCGGAGAAAATATGCAATATTTTTGGAAGAAAATATTCCAAAAAGGTTTATCGATGTGAGCCCAAGGAATAATTTTTTCAATCGATATTTTAGAAACTCCGATTTTATGGCAAATACATCAGAAGCAAAAATTAACACTTACGCCCCCTGGTGACCAAAGTAATCTTTACCAAAAATTTGAAATAATATGCAAAAGATTTTCCATCGGAAGATGTATCCGCTGAAGAATTTTTTTTTCAAATCGGAGTTTTAGAAAAAGTTATCGGGAAAAATGTAATTTACTTTTACGCCCCCTAGCGGAAAATCTCTGCGTAATTTGAAAAGTAACTATATCTAAAATACTCTTAGAACTAAATGGAATCGAAAGATAAAAAAAAAATCAATCGTATGTTTAGAAGCAAATATGTGGAATAAAACATATTTTTGAATTCGGCATCTACTGCATTTACTCTCTCTACCGACGAAATTGTACATCGTAAAAAAAAACGAAATGAAGGATCATCATTTGCATATTTCAAGCTTCCGAATGGAAAAAGAATTTTTCAAATCGGACTAATAGTTCTAGAGATATTGTGGGTACAGACAAACGGACGGACGGACAAACCGATAACAGAAGCACGATCTTTTTTTACAAAAGACGTGCTAAAAATTTCGATGTACCGAAAATGGCACGTCATTGTCAAAACCATTATTGAAATCTGATAGTGCAACATATGTAACACATTGCGTTTATTCGCGTCACTCGCGACGACAACTAGCAACAATCCGGTATACATATTAAGTGCAATTAAACCATAAGAACAAATAACTATTGTTACTAATTTCTGACACTGTGCGGTACTTAGGTAGGTGGATTAATTAATGTTATTGTCGTAAAACCAATAAAACAAGATAACAAGATATGTGAGCCATAAAAGTAAAAAATTACTGAACTATAGTGGCAGCAGTAGTAAGTATTTCGACTATTTAGTTTTCCAGAAACAACATTTATTTTTATTATTATATATTATTTATATTTAGACGAATGTAAGAAACAACTCTAACACCGATTAAATGTGATGCAACTGCGAAAGTCCATTTGCTCATGCGCAAGCTAAAACTGACTTTAAGGTAGAAAGAACAGCTGAATTGCAAGTGTGTAAGTGAGGGAGATTGGCAATTTTTGGTCTAGAATATCCACAGGTTATTATACCCCATTGTGCTGTACATCATTTTAAAGCTCTCGTCAATAACAGGGAAACGTCCCTTGGGGGTTGAGAAGGAAGCAAAAGTTCGCTACGATGCACCATTTTCACATCATCAAAAATGTATTTTTGTAATGGCTTTTATTACATTTAGCATCACGTTCTCGTAATCTACGAATATTGCAATGAGATATTGTTACGATTATGTTAAACGTGATGAAATAATGTTCGGTATAGTTTAGTGAAATATATGGATCAGTAACAATGAAATTAACTATTAGTGCGTCACTTCATGAGACTGCATGCGGCAAAACCAGATTTCCAAATTGGTTTTGACTACTTCCCTTACCCATATCCGTTACACCAATTTTTTTTTCTTAAGATTTGCTTTACTACTGTGGTGAAAGATGCATAGCATTAAAAAAAACCGAATGAAATTTTATTTGGGTTCAGCGTTTAAGGAGATATTGAGAATGGAAATTTGTGCTTAAAAAACATAGAAAAAAAGGAAAGAAAAACTAGCAGAAAACCGGCTATGGAAAACAGAAAACAATCTTAGAGAGAAATCCCTCAGGTTCAGTGATTCAGAGAAATTGTAAAAGAAAAAATAGCACGATAGTGAAAAATTATTTTCAAGGGCAGTTTATAACTGCTGTATATGCTACCTCATATACATACCGTGGTAGTATTTTGGTAACACTATTGAAAAAGTCAGGACTCGCCATTGCGTAATGATGACAGTTGTATCTTCAGTTCGGAATATATGCAATTGCATATTTTAGTCATTTTTGACGTAAGTGCATGGAAATGCATTAAACAAGCAAATTGCTCGTAAAAATCTACATTTGAAGTAAAATTTTTTATTCTTCATTCGGTCCTTTAACAACGCTTATTTAATACGTTTACCTTTAGAAAACGGCAGGCTCCAATCTCCCGAGATATAGAAAAGCAGGCAATAGCGTAAACTAAAAGAAAAATAAGGACCATAACGCAGCACGAGAGTTGTCACAGAAAGCATCGTTTTCATCGTACAAAGAAAGAACGGATTTTCCGATAGTTTTATTCAATTCTATGGTAAATTAAACATGGCAATCTTTTAAAATTTTCTGAAGAAATATGTTAGTCAAAATATTCCAGATGAATCAAGAGGCAGGAAAAACATGTTCTCGTAAGATGGAGACGTCTCTCACCAGATGGAGACGTCTCAGTTGCTGAGCCCATCCCTACGGATTTGTAAAGTCAGATGCTGACAGATAAACGGACATAGCGCCGTGGATTGTTGGCACCGTAGCGTAAAGCGGACGCACTCGGCTAGTTATCGAGAGATCTGGGATTCGATCTCAGCGGTGTCGAAATACAATTTTTCGGTTGCTGTGTGTTAATTAAAGAAAGACGTGGAAAGAACGATGACTTTGTTTATTTACATTGTCTCCACGTATTTGAAAGGTTTTCACCATTTATTTAGGAAAAACACCTTTCAGATTATTTACAGCTAAGTTCTTAATGAAATTTGACAAGGAATCGGACATGACTGCATTTTTATAGGTGCTGGTGAAACGGAAAACAAATGTGGTAGTTATATAACTCACTTAATTTTTGAAAGACTGGATTGTCCAGATTTGCCTCCAAAGCTCTCTCAAAAGCTGATCATTCGACAACAGCTAAATTTATAAATGATTCCTTGCGGCTTTTATGTTCAGAAAGTGAATCATCTTAGAAAAATATTTTAGTTTTTATCGGCGATTCTCCTTTCATGGTAAAAGCAGTGGCCACTTTGGAAGCATTTTATCCTAACACTTTGCATGTAACATTTTCACTCCAGTTAACAGACTTATCTGGTGTGCAAAAAGGATTTTCTTAAAAGCTCTGATGTGTATAAAAATTTAAAAAGAAATGTATTGCCGTCTTCTTCCAACGTAACACGTTTTGACTAGCTGGGGAACATGTATAAACACAATTTTGTTTTATACGCAAACTTTCGGATCAGTAAGTAATGTTTTAAAGCTGTTAAATAGTGAAGATGCCTCTACCATATTTTCTGTTAAGTAGATACTTTCAAATATTCGCTTCAAAAAATTCTGTTAAAAGTAGAAATACACTTTTCCTGGCTACCAGCGAGCATTGCAAATGGTGTAAATCCCGAGAGCTGGAATCTCGCGGCATTTACTAAGTTATGGAATAGAAAAATGGTACTGAATCGTCCAGGTAAAATTGAAAAAAAAGTGAAGACAAGTTGAATGCTGATTTTAAATAAAGACGCTCTGTTTCAGAAGTTGAAAACAAAATCGTAGCTTTGTCAACGGTGACGGTTACAAATTGCCATCACACAAGTTCTAGCAACCAAACGGGAACACTATAAGAACTGTCCCATAACATCTATAGGAGATGAGAGAACTTCGTTGGTATTCTCTACATCCCAAACCATTTTATTTTAAGCAATAAAAATAGTTTTGGATGACAAAATCTGACATCTGTACTTTTTAAGTTCTCTCTATATCGAAACACATTTTATGTTAGTAAATTAAAACAGTTTTGGATGACAAAAATGGTATTTGTTGGATGACAAAACCTAAAATCTGAAATTTTTAAGATTTCTCTACATCCAAAAACATTCTATTTTAAACAATAAAAAAGGTTTCGATGACGAAATGAAACATCTGGATTTTTTTTTAATTCCTTTTATATCGAAAACGATTTTATTTTAAACAATAGAAATGATTTTGATGGCAAAAATGATTTTGAATGAGGAAATCCCACATCTTAACTTTTTAAGTTCTCTACATCCAAAATCATTTTGTTTTATACAATAGAAATGGTTTTGAATGACAAAATATGATATATGTACTTTTTAAGTTCTCTCTACATAGAAAACCATTTTCTGTTAAAAAATTAAAATAGTTTCGGATCACAAAAACCTAAAATCTGAAATTTTTGAGTTTTCTCTACATCCAAAACCATTTTATTTTAAACAATAAAAATGGTTTTTGATGACGAAATCAAACTTCTAAATTTGTTTAATTCTCTCTACATCCAAAATCATTTTATTTTAAAAAATAAAAACGATTTGGAATGACAAAACCTAAAATCTGATTTTTTTAAGTTCTCTCTACATCCAAAACCCTATTTAAACATCAAAATTGTTTTGGATGACAAAGCCTGATATTTGAATACTTAGAAAAAACTTATTGCGGTCTATTGTAACAAACATTACAGTTTATGAAACTATATCATTTAGAAGGTTTTTTATTAATTATATCAGCTATTATTTATTATTAATTATTACTTTTCAATGTCGTGCACTAATTTGTGTGCGGTTCATCGATTGATATTTGAAAAGTCGCTTGTGTGTCTACAGCATTTAATTGAAGATAAATAAACAATAATTGTTATATATGAATATCTTAGATTTTAAGGGCATATCTCGTGTAATTGGAAAGAAGAAATTTAGAGCAGCGCACTAAATTCTATGTAAACATCGGTAAAGGCGCTACGGAAACCTTAGAACCACTGAAAGTGGCATATGGTGAGGATACTATGGAAACCTCAAGTGTCTTTGATCGGCATAAGAGCCGAAAAATGCACTCATGTCACGCATCAAAACTGTACTTGTATTTTTGTTTTTTTACGCTTTCCAACCGTAACTTGAAGAAGCGGATATGCTCCAGCTCTGTCTGTCCGTCTGTCTCTCCGTCCATCCGTCAGCACGATAACTCGCGCAAAAATGATTCGATTCCGATGAATATTTAGTATGTGGTAGGGGACCGCCTGGGAACGAACTCTATTGAAAATGAACGAAATATGGTCAAAGGTCAGGACATAGGAGCGGGATCCTTTCCATAGCTCTTATGCGTCATAACGTATGTAAAAATGCTTTTATTGCAACAAACCTTTATCATGTTGTTCCGGAGATTTGCTGAACGGGTCCTGTTTAATATAATCGAAATGGCGTCAAAGGACAGGGCACAGGAGCGATATTTGATCCACAGCCATTATCCTCATAACTTGATTAAAAATGTTTCTAATGCGACAAAACTTTAGTATGTTGTTCCGGAGGTATACTGAACCAATTCTGTTAAATATCATCGAAATGGCGTCAAAGGACAGGGCACAGGAGCGATATTTATTCCACAGCCATTATCCTCATAACTTGAGTAATGTTTTCTGGTATGTTGGAAAGCGTATCCTAATCAATGCATTGCATGATTTTACTAACTTATTTTTTCGTTCACTAGAATATCGTTCCTTCCAAATTCATTGAAAAGGGGCAAAATGGTCAACCAACAATTCTATTTAGAGATTTTGAGAAGGTTACGGGACTCTTTTCCAAGGTAAGGGGCTGAACTGTGGCCTGACAATGGCCCAAACCATGATGCGCACAATGTTCGCGACTTCCTGGCTGAGAAATCAATTACCAAATTCGATTACCCACCCTATTCGCCTGACTTATCCCCTTGTGATTTCTCGCTCTTCCCAAAAATAAAAACTGCCATGTGAGGACGAAGATCTTCATGTATTTCTGACATCCAGGGTAACCTGACTCAAGAGTGTTCCAAAAATAGAGTTCCAGGGATAGTAACAGCGTCTCACTAAATGCATAGCTGCGGAAGGGGATTATTCCAAAGGTGACAGTAGTCGCTAGTGAGCAGGCGCACACGCATTTTTCTATAGATGTATCGGGGAATTAAAATATCGCACCTCGCATTAATCGAAGAACTGATCACCGTTGGGCAACTGAGATACTCGACTGGATTGTAAGGAGCAAGAAACGACCCTGAAGATTATGTGGGAGAATTGTGGATGAAATTCGAAAGCATGGCGATATGACGTGGAATTCCTGAAGACAGAGTATTGTGGGAGAGATTTTGGAACACCTTCGTCCAGGAGTGTGCTGAGAATGCTGCGTTTTGATGACAGCCCAACATGCTGCGATGAGGACGACGGGCGTGCAGTTTTTCCTTGATCTGCGCACAGATTAAGGAAGAAAACTACAGGGTGTTCACAAAGTCTGTTCACAACTTTAAACATTTATTTCAAATACAATTGTAAATAAATTTGTGCAATCGCTTACACAATGACGAGTAAATATGAATGAATTTTATGCCTTATTTAAAACACTTCTACATGGGCACCATTCGTTGCATGAATCACATCAAGACGGTAATCTATTTCTCGCAATGTTCGCTGTAACATAGCTTTATAAGGGGAGGCAATGGTGTATTCGATTCTTCGTTTCAGATTTTATTGCTGTTCATACCCGGATTTGATATACGATATCATTGACATAACCCTATAGGAAGAAGTCCATGGGAGTGATATCTGGGAAACGCGGTGGCCATGGAATGCAGCTGTTACTTTCAGTCCACCGGTCTGGAAATGTGTGGTTTAGGAACTGAACACACAATATAAGTGAGGAGGTGCACCATCTTCCTGGAAGATGATAGTTGGTTGAAGGTCTTTGAGCTGTGGTACCAAATATTCGGTCAAAACGCCGAGGTAAACATCTGCAGAAATTGTTTATTCTACGAGGAAAAACAGCACAATGATTCGATTGCGCACGACCCCACACATTACATTCAGCTTTGGACTATCCGGTTGAACCTCCCAAGTCACATGGGGTTTTTCTGATCCCCAAACCCTCACAGTGTGTTTGTTCGGCTTCGCTGAGACATGAAATGGTACCTCATCTGTAAAATAAACAATCATTGGGCCCTTTCCTTCGTAGAAAATTTGCATTTTCAGAAATTCGTTCCCCCATACGAATCGAAAACTCTTTTCTTCTTGGTTTATCATTGGCTCAAGTGCCTGGAAGAGTTGCAATTTGCATGCGTATAATCGCTAATGATTGTGTAGGACTTCTGCACTGTTGAACGTGGTAGTTGGAACTGTCTGGCAACAGCACGGATGGACTAAGTTGGGCTGCAAGCAAATGATTCACTCACACGATCGATGTTTTTTTCGGATTTTCTTGGTCGATCAATTTTCTCTTTATCCAACACTGATACTGTCTCCATAGATTTCTTGTGCCACTTGGAAATCGACGGACGGTGCATCTCTTCCATATTTAGTCCTGTAATTTTGCTGAGCGTGCATATCCGATTTTGTTTCAACAAATCAGGCTACGCATTGCGCAATTTCTTGAGGAATACCCAATCGCTTTATTTAACAAAAATAGTTACATCAACGTGTACCTGAAATTAGACAAATGTAATGTCTTTGATAATCACTTAGCATATCGCAACCAATATGACCAATTATCCTATCAACTGTATAAAAGCTATATAATAGGCTACGTCTGTCCCTAACGCTCTGACGTCATTCAGTACTTGCAGCGCCATCTGTTTTTTTCCGGTGGCCTAAATAGGAATTAAGCTCCCCGCTATCGCATGATACGTAAAATCAAGGAAAAATACCGGAAGATAAATTAAAGTTAGTAAGACGAACGACTTAATCTGTGGTCGAACAACTGTTTCGACCACAGATTAAGTCGTTTGTTCTGTTACGTAGGTATTAACAACTTTTTTATTACCTAAACTAGCATTCAGCCCGTTATAGGACGGCTGTATTTAAGCTTTAAATAAATATTCATATATAGGGGATGTTGCCCGACATAGGACTGGGTAAAATTTTTAATTGAAGCAGATTGAAAACATATCAAATAGACGCAGGATTTCTGTAAGGAAATATAGTAAAATCTCATTTACCTAAGAGCTGAAAATGTTTTTAGATGCGATTTTGCTCATGTTGACATTTCAAAATTTCAGCTTTCATTGTAGGTTAGTGTTTTAAATAGATCTTGGTATTTATATTTATAATAACGCTGATTCCGTTTTATGAAATTGCTCTGCATTGCAAAGAAAGTGAAACAAAACACGAAATAATACCTACGTAGCTGAACAAATGTCACAGACAGTTGTTCGAGCACGTGCGTGTTGCCACAGAAGAAGTCGTTTGTCTTACTAACTTTATTTTATTTTCCGGTATTTTTCCTTGATTTTACATATCGTGCGATAGCGCTGAGCTTAGTTCCCATTTCAGCCACTGGATGAAAGCAGGTGGCGCTGCAAGTACTGAATGACGTCAGAGCGTCAGGGACAGACGTAGCTTATTATATAGCTTTTATTTTTATATTATATGATTTTTAACGTACTGTGACCACCATATACCGGTAAACTCTAATAGCCTATATCATAGGTTTCTGTCATAGCAATATCGAATGGGAATATTAGGAAAAATTTGTTTGGTGGCCTATCTTATAGACTGCCCATTAATAATTCAACCGTGTATGTATATGTGTTTTGCGATTCGTAATAAAAAAATTTCAGTTACAGCTTTTTCACCCGTGCATGGCACGGGTTATGAGCTAGTTAGTAATATATTTTAACTTGTAAGTGGACTTTGTGCACACCCTGTATATAGCTTGATAACACGAGTACATAGATCGTGGATGAAGATGGGTGAAGATTTATCGATTAATGATGAACGACATCTCAGGAAAGGGCAAATTTCATCGACATCGTGGGTTATGTTCGTGAAAACCATTCACACAAGCTTTTATTCATTTTTGAATAGCACATTGTAACGTAATTTTAAGGATGCGTACAAAAATGGTTCGAAAATTTGCCAAAATTCTAAAATTCTGATGATGACTACGTAGCCACAGTGTAAGTGGCTGCTACGGAATATTCTGCAATAAGTAAAAAAAAAATCAAGGGAAAAGTCTATTCGATGTAAATAAATAAAGATGGAGACTTGCTACAGTTCCATGCTCCTGCACTGAAGGAAACTATATTCGAACAAATTGCATCGCTCGTGAAATGATGGATGGCATTGTTCACGAGGGAGCATCGCTGTGCTTGCTACAGAAGTTTCAAGAGTTTCAAGAGAATAGAACTTTGTCTGACTGCGTTCCGCCAGGTATGGCGCTGTCAGTTGTTATTGGTTTGCGGGTGATATACGTCTCTGAAAAGATGAAGTTGTCATTTGCGTTGTGTCCTGATGTTCTGGATCGATAGAAATGGCACTGTTTCTGCTTGTGTCGCGAAAGTCAGAAGGATTCCCAAAATGAACTTCGTTGCTGAAATTCAATTTTCCGATATCGCTCAGCATAAGTTATAAGTTTAACGAACGGTATCTTAATTCTGTGCAAAGAAGAAATACCCTAATGATGAAATAAACAGTATTTATTCTTCCACTTATTCGGTGTGTCGAAATCTCACGGTCTTTTTTGTTTTTCATGTTCTATATGGGATTTAAATGCCACCGTGAGCAACTCGATGAGCTATATAAGCAGTCGCCCGTCCCTAATTTAGGACCGCCGACACGACCCGGTGGCGCAGTGGTCTAAGCGATGGCTTCTGATCATTCGTCCGAGATGAGTCCGGGTTTGAATCCCGGTAAAGCATGGATGTGGTGCTTGTCTAACGGGACTGGCTCTCTCCCTTCCCTGGAACTAGGTGCCCTAAATTAGGGACGGGCGACTGCTTATAGCCCACTTAGTTGCTCACGGTGGTTTTTAAACCTCTAATGTAAAAAAAAAGAAAAAATAGAGCAACTGGGTTCAAGGAAGAGTGAGAGCCAGCACCGTAAGACAAACGCAACATCCATGCCTCACCGGGATTCGAGCCCGGACCCATCTCCGACGAATATTTTTGTACATGCGTGTTTGTTTGATTCGGAGTTTGACAACCACTCTAAGAAGCTCGATGGGCTATAAGCAGTCGCTCGTCACTAACTTAGGGTCAATTGTTCAGGGAAGGGAGAGAATCAGTGCCGTAAGATAAATAAAACATCTATACCTCACCGGAATTCGAACCCGGATCCATCTCGGACGAATGTGTTTTGTTTTTTCGTTTTGTTTGAGGGTTTAACGACCACCGTGAGCAACTCGATTTGGTATAATCAGTCGCGCGCCTCTAATTTAGGGTCACTGGTTTCAGGGAAGGGAGAGAGAGAGAGAGCCAGTGTCGTAAGACAAAAACATCCATGCCTTACGGGAATCGAACCCAGACCTATCTTGGATGAATGATCAGAAGCCAGCGCCTAGCCACCACTGCTTTGATGCTCGTTTCTTGTATTGGCTAACATTTAGCTTACGTTTAAATTTTCGATGACTGGCAGTAAAATGCTTTTAACACTAACTGTGTTGCTCTAGAAATATACCATGTTATCATGCAAATATTTTCTTCTTTTTCAGAAGGTCATTTTTTAAAATGTTAAACCCGTAGCGCGTCAGCATATTCGTCCTTCGCTGTGAACCCTATATCTCTGTACATGTAAGTCCCATTTCCGAATTTCTTTTTGCATTGCAAGTCTTCAACTGGTCACCAGGGCTCGATTTAAGCGGTATCGCATCGCAAACTGAGAATCAAGTCGACCGGAATCGCTCCGCAGATATGACTGCTTCGCATACATTGCAATATATTTCATTTTGAACTCCCGTTACGTTGTGACCTTCAGTGAACATTTCGAATTTTTATGGTGGTTGCTGTGGTCCTTCTGCCAATATGATTTTTTACCCCAAATGATTATTTTCTCTTCTTTTTAAAATGTTTCGGCAGACAGAAGGTTTTCAAGTTTTTAATAGGCGAAAAAGTTGTTCAAGGTTATAATAGGCGAAAGTTTGTGACGTGCCTGCACCGCAGGACGCACATGAGATAAAGGCAGATAGCAGAGGGAGCATACATCCGCGTAGCTCAGTTGGTAGAGCGACTTATTCCGGTATGAGGGGACTCCGGTTCGATGTCCGGCGTGGACAAAACTGACGGAGAAATTTACTTCGTTATATTGGCGCCCGAACTTCAAGAATGATCTGGCCGTTAAAGTTCTCGCAATGGGGTGATGTTCTTTCCACATGACAAGACAGGAATAATAAGAGAATCCCTTCTTCAGCGCTTCGAAAAATAAATGTGTGTGATGTTATGTTCCACACACCAAATTAACTGGGATTTCTCCAATGTACGCTCTTCAGCAGATTACTGCCAACAGCGATACATGGTCCCGGCTGACCAGTGGACCATGCCCCCGGCTCTCTTTCGGGAGGGGGTGGGGAGATGAGACGTGCATGCTCCGCAGGACGCACATGAGATAAAGTCAAATAGCAGCGAGATCATACGTCCGCGTAGCCCAGTTGGAGAGCGACTTATTCCGGAATGAGGGGACTCCGGTTCGATGCTGTCGTGGACAAAAATGACGGAGAAATTTACTTCGTTATAAGTTGTTCATAAGTGAAAAAATTGTTCAAGGTTATAATAAGTGAAAAAATCGTTCAAGGTTATAATAGGTGAAAAAGTTGTTCAAGGTTATAATAGGTGTTATAATAGGTGAAAGTGTTTCAGCATACAGAAATTGTTCAAGGTTATAATAAGTGAAAAAGTTGTTCAAGGTTATAATAGGTGAAAAAGTTGCTCAAGGTTATAATAGGTGTTATAATAGGTGAAAGTGTTTCAGCATACAGAAATTGTTCAAGCTTATAATAGGTGAAAAAGTTGTTCAAGGTTATAATAGGTGAAAAAGTTGTTCAAGCTTATAATAGGTAAAAACGTTGTTCAAGGTTATAATAGGTGTTATAATAGGTGAAAGTGTTTCAGCATACAGAAATTGTTCAAGCTTATAATAGGTGAAAAAGTTTTTCAAGGTTATATTAGGTGAAAAAGTTGTTCAAGCTTATAATAGGTGAAAAAGTTGTTCTAGATTATAATACGTGAAAAAGTTGTTCGAGGTTATAATAAGTGAAAAAGTTGTTCCAGGTTATAATAGGTGAAAAAGTTGTTCAAGCTTATAATAGGTGAAAAAGTTGTTCAAGGTTATAATAGGTGTTATAATAGGTGAAAGTGTTTCAGCATACAGAAATTGTACAAGCTTATAATAGGTGAAAAAGTTGTTCAAGGTTATAATAGGTGAAAAAGTTGTTCAAGGTTAGAATAGGTGAAAGTGTTTCAGCATACAGAAATTGTTCAAGGTTATAATAAGTGAAAAAGTTGTTCTAGGTTATAATAGGTGAAAAAGTTGTTCAAGCTTATAATAGGTGAAAAAGTTGTTCAAGGATATAATAAGTGAAAAAGTTGTTCGAGGTTATAATAAGTGAAAAAGTTGTTCCAGGTTATAATAGGTGAAAAAGTTGTTCAAGCTTATAATAGGTGAAAAAGTTGTTCAAGGTTTTAAAAGGTGAAAAAGTTGTTCAAGCTTATAATAGGTGAAAAAGTTGTTCAAGCTTATAATAGGTGAAAAAGTTGTTCAAGGTTATAATAGGTGTTATAATAGGTGAAAATGTTTCAGCAGACAGAAGTTGTTCAAGGTTAAAATAGCTGAACTTCAAAGACCCGAAGAAGAGAAGCAGTTATAGATTTCCAGACATGACAATTGATACAGTGTAGTGTCTGAAGGTTTTAGATGTGGCATTATGGCC
The DNA here is from genome assembly GCA_039090855.1 of Macrothele yani. Lineage (NCBI taxonomy): Eukaryota > Metazoa > Arthropoda > Arachnida > Araneae > Macrothelidae > Macrothele > Macrothele yani. The sequence goes on along the minus strand of CM076997.1, from coordinate 47,131,214 downwards.
AAAAGATCGGGATTCCCTTAAAAGATTTGGTCAAGATGAAATTATGCACATGATTTAACATTTTGCCTTATTGCTGCAAGCCAAGAATGGAGGGAGCTTAAGGAATTCTGGGTCCAGAATACGGGAACTTCATCAAGAGAAGACTTGTGGTTCTTCATTTTAAAATCTAAAAGAAATATCTACTGTAATTTTCTCATTTTTTTTAAATACTTCTAGTTTTGCAAGTGTCAAGAGCCTTTATAGAGAGGTTTATAGAGAGGTGTTTTTCCTACATGTCACATAAAGAGTCTATCGCGGCAGTCTTAGCGAATCTTCGTTGGGAAATTTAATGCGCATATCTGTTGAAAGGCCATCTACGGACAAATTTTCACCTAATGGGGCTGTCATTTTTTATTTCCAAACCACGGGAGCCCAACACACAGTCATATAGCAAAAGACAAATTTGTGATTTTGAAGAGGAGCAACGTTAAAAAGGTAATAAATAAATAACGTATCTTAAATTTCTTTCTAGCTTGTTTACGAGTAGGTACTGGAGTGCTATCGTAGCGTAATGTCTTAGTGCTAATAGAAAGTTTATCATTGCTTCAGAAAACTTAATTCGTATAGCAAATGTTGCTGCACATTTATTTTTTCGTAAATCAAGCCCTGCTGGCCCCCTAGGGGGCAGCGTTGTCTGAGACAATGGCTCTGTGTCTTCCCTGGAACTAGTGTCCCTAAATTAGGGACGGATGATTGATTATTATCGAACTCCGAGTTGCTCATGGTGTTCGTTATATCCCGAAAAAAAAAAACGAAGCTTGAACTATGGAAACAAAGACTGATATTCTTTGGTGTTTTTCCGATGCATGGTGAGATAGTCGCAAGGTGGATATATGTTTTTTATGAAATTCAAATATATTTTATTCCGTATCATTACTTTTAAAAATCTGATTAAAGAAATCGTTTTGCATTCGATAGTTTTTACCAAGCAGTCCGTTTTCTGAACAGTTTCTACTTACGAGTGCATAGATCGTTGGTGACGAATTAATGTACGGTTTTCCCGTAAGGTGGTGTAAACACTTACTGTATATTTCCCGATATTTCTGCTACCAGAAGTCCGATTAGAAAAATTAATTTTCCATCTGATAGCGAACACGGCTTCAATGAAGGTATTCAAAGTAGATGGCTGTGTTTTCCCATAGTAGCTTAATACTCCCTTCAATTATCTCCTTCGCTGCATACCTTCGAGGCCATAATCTTCAAATCAGAATATTTGAAACTGGTTGCGCAACCTTCTATACAACACACGGATATTTTGTAGACGTTTGAGATGCTTCTCAAATTCTGTGTAGAATTTGACAACATCTTAAACTTTACAAGTTTAAGAAAAGAAGGCCGAATGTGGATTTCATCGACTTTCTTCTTTTCTGCACTGAGGGCTTGACCACGGCTAGGAATAGTCTACCGTACCAGCACTTGCATTGAAATACACTCAATGACAAATTCATTTGACCAAAACGCCGTTTCGCCCAAGTATGCTGATACGTTTTCTGCTGTCGTTCACGTGATTACAACTACATAATCAAGATAAGAGGAAAATTTCCAGTGTTTATTCAGAATACGTTGCTGAATGAGATACCCACACGATCTATCAGACACTTAGAGCAGCATTGCAGTGGTTGCGAATATCAAGAGAACTATTGCAATTGTGGAAAGAGCATCAGTAGTAAAAGTATACGGTGCATGATTCTGTGTTGTGGTCGTGATTCATAATCGGGCCTCCATGGCGCAATGTGTGTCCCATCCGTAACATTCTTCTTTTTTTTTAACATGTTGATCAAATTCCTGGGTTATCCCACTCTCTCCAGGACCTCCTCATTAGTCTTTCTGTCGAAAGACTAATAACTCTCCGAAATGGCGCGGTCTCCGAAAAGGACTGAATTTTGGCCATACTGGTGTGTGATGTGTGTGATGTCGCTCCATCATGCTGGTATTATCCAATGGAGAGTTCTTCGTCGTCCAATTGATTTACAATGGTGTTGAAGATTTCCATATGTGCAGATGTTGTAATGGTTGTATCGAAGAAGATGGGACCGGGTCATCCCACACTAAACACTAATTTTCTATGAATGAAGGGGTTCTTCATGTATCGCGTTGGGATTTTCACTGGCCCAGATACGGGAATTTTGAGAATTGACGTCAAATAGCAGTCCGGCTGGCTTGCTGGCGAACTGCTCCTCAGTGGCGCCACACTTAGATATGTGTCTGCCCCTAAGGAACACATCAGCTGGCTGGCGGACAACGCCGTGCTCAATGCTGTCTGGACACAAATGGTGGCCGCTTCCAGCACATGTTGTGATGTCATCACATTTCACACAAAATGAGGTAAGTCCACTTCAAATTTCGTTACAATATCTTTATTGGTGTTAATATTGTTAAAGAAATGCCGGGTTTGGTAGCGAGTGGGACACCCAGTACTTCACACATGTTTAGTTTTCAGGGTATTTTTTGTTTTGAAACAGCATACGAGCTTTAAAATTTCAACAAAAAGAGGTAGCGTGTACGGAGAAACTCTTAAGATGTAAAAAGCATTTGTTTTTAAGTGAACTTTTTGTATTGAATCGGATTTATTTGATGCTGTAAATAATCGTAAATGATAAAGCATTAGATTCAGGTAGTTTTCATAATACATCTAAGTAGGTATTGTAAATATCCTGAACTGAGTCCATAACGTCACTCAAATTTCACGTAACAATATAGTAATAAGAGTATTACTTTCAGAAATCAGATTGTACTTAATTTGTGTTACTTCACGGTTTGTTGCGCAAAATTCCCCCAGAAATCTTGAAAATACTTTGCCCTAAAGAGGGTAACATTCCCGTTTCCAACTTCTCCTAATCAAACGTATTGTCGGTACACCACGCAATACAATGACATTCGACGTTACTGAAGCTAAAAAATTATAACTTAGCAATCTGAAGAAATTCCAGAACTGCAAAAATTGCAGCATTTGTATGCTTCTGCGAGGCATTGACGATCCAGGAATCGATATAGGTCTCAAATCCCCTTCTTTTTCAGATATGAATCCCAGAATTTGTGGAAAAATTATTCTGAAAAGGTACTTGACAAATTCACAGGTATCAAATTTCACGAGGAAATATTACATGCTGAACATCGAACTAAAATAATAGATTTCCTCAATCACGCTACTGAAAATAATGCTGTTGCGTACTTCCTGCAATTTGTCAAAATTGTGTCTTCCTCATTTTCTCTGATTAGGACACTCTTGCTTAGAGCAACTTTTCTCTTTTTGTTTTATTGTGGTTTAACGAAATCATGAGCAACTCAAGCGGACCGCACGTGCAAAATTTAAGGTCCTTGGTTCACGTAAAGGAAGACAGCCAATGCCGAAGTACATCGTCCAAGCATCACCTGTATTCTAACCCGGATCCATCTCGCAGGAAATGTCACAATCCAGACTTAGACCACTATGCCACTGGCCCCCCTTTAACTTGATGAAGGTGCAACTATTTTGAAATTCATTTTGTTTCCTGAATTTGTTAAAAAAAAAATTAGAATTAAGCTTATGCTAATACACGCGATCGCGTCCAAAAAGGCTTTTGTTTCGTTATGTAATACACTGATTTTGATTTCTCTATCGGGATTTTCTTCTTAGAAACGTATTACCTCTAGAATTCTAAAGCATTCTTCTCCAGTAGCTGACCGGTTTGAGGCTACTAACGCTGATCAGTCTCCCTAAGTCGAATCCGTAAGAAGTAACACTGAATTATTTGTCCAGTGATGACGTCCATGTCCCTCACATGGAAACACTGGCCCAAAGTAGGGACCAACGACTGCTTATAACCTTTGTGACGTACTACAGAGGCAAAGCACGTGTCAAAACTGCAAATCTGCAGCGGTAAATTCCGTTGGTGTGTTTGTCGGTTAAAACAACTGGCTCCTGGTCGAGGAAGCATGGGTTCGAACACCACCACCGAAAAAATTGAGGATTCCACAATTTCAGAGGTTTTAATGTTGGTAATTGAAAACACACATCCCTCGAAATAAACTAAGAAATTTCAAAATACTTCCGTTTCTCCAGTTTCTACGTTCTTTTTCGAAATGCACTAAATCTTGCTGCTGGCAATTGCGATAAAAAAATCACTGCAAAATCCTCTTCCTGGAAATCGGCAAAAGGAATGCCTATGTTAAGCTATGACTTGCCTTAAAAATTGCGATCACTGAATAATACAAATTACATAGAAACCTTAAAATCTTGGCTAGAAATTTTATTATTTAGAAAGATTCCAAATACTTCACAGCAACTGTAAGCTAAAGATGTAGAAAATACACTCTTAAAGACATTAAAGAAACATGTTCAAAATAGTAAAGATATATACAGTCGAACTCTGTTAAGACGAGCTCTTCGGGATCGAACAAATTGCTCGTTATAGCCGTTACTCGTATAATCCGGGAAAGACCCAAAATATCAAGGAAATCATTCAAAAAATAAATTTCGTTATCAAATATAGTACATACAATGTTTAATGTTTGGAAATACATAGTACTTACGTTTAGTTGAAATTACCGTACATTTTTTCGGTTAGTTGTGGAATTCTTGAAAAATGCGTACTTACAGTACTACACACACAGAACTATACGTACCATTATACATACTGTAGTACATACATATGGAAGTACGTACGATGTGATGCAGATTAAGTTGAAATTTTTGAATAACAGACATGTAAACTACGTACGTACTTTATGAAATGCAATATGTACTATACAGTATTGTAATTTCGTACCATACAGTACTATCTGCCCAAAGCACATATCCTTTTTATTTCGTATGAAAAAATTTGGTTAATTTTAGCTGCGTTGTCCTTGACTTCAACCGAAAATCCATCAGATTACGCTTAACAACTGATAATGCAATGAACACACACTCATTGCCAGAATTAGTTTCACAAAATCTAGTCAAAACAACCAAGGCATCTTGTGCTTGATTGTAAGTCACAACTTCTTGTGTTTCTATAATGTTTTCGCCTTCACTTTCGGTTTCAGTTTCTTCATTCACCGCAATGACTTCTTGCACAATTTGCTCTTCTGTTAAAATTCCAGTTGTTAGGACCACAGCGTCAATGTCGATACAATCATCAAGAGAACTGCAATTGTTAAAGGTGCTTAAATCTCTACTTTTTAACCATTCTGATAAGGAGAGATCGTCGTCATCAATCACTTCAGTGCTTTCTACTAAAGTCTCCTTTACAAGACCAGCCTTCCTATAACAATTTTTAATGGTTGTCGAGTGACACTATCCCAAGCTTCTCTCATAAAATGAACAGCATCCAATACGGAGATCTTAATTTCTAGCTTCTCCATTTTCTGGATTACTTGTACGGTTAGAAATCACCGAAAATGGCACTTAAACCTCCTAATAATCCCTTGGTCCATAGGCTGTATAATTGATGTTGTGTTTGGTGGTAGGAACACAAGTTTGATATTTGTCAGATTTTCTAATTTGGGATGTGCTGGGCAGTTGTCTATTAACAGCAAAATGTTTCTGTTTTTCTTTCGTACTTCACGATCTTATTTATGAAGTTCTCCCGTAAATATATCTGATGTCATCCACGCCTTTCTGTTTGCTTTATAGTCAACCGGGAGATGCTGAACATTATTAAAACATCGAGGCTTTTACGATTTGCCAATCACCAATAATTTTCTTTTTTTCATTTCCTGCCATGTTCGCACAAATTAGAACGGTTAGCCGATTCTTTGCCAATTTACCTCCAATGCATTTCTCGCCTTTAAAAGTTAGTCATGTCAGGGGTTACCTTGTAAAAAATGCCCGTTTCATCAGCATTGAATATCTTCTGCTCACTGAATTCAGAAATGAAGCTGGGCCAAACGCTTTTTAGCAATTGACTTGCAGATTCTGTATCCGCAGACACTGATTCCCCTGACATTTTTGCGTAAACAATATTGTGTCTGTTCTTAAAGTGATCAAGCCACCCATTACTGCATATAAAATTCTCATGACCGAATTGTACTGCAAATGTTTCCGCTTGCACTTTTAAAATCGGTCCATTGATAGGAAAACCAGCATCAAGTTGAACTTTAAACCAACAAAGTAAAGCTTCATCAATATCATTTTTTTCACACTTTTTTATTTCTTTTGCAATCTGTAAGATTGTTTTCAAATGCTGACAGAACTGCATCTTTGCTCTTCCACAATGTAGATACGGTAGATGAGGAAAGCACATACTTTTTGCAAACAGCTGAACTTTTCTTGCAGTTCCTGAATAATATCCATTTTCTCCCTGATGGAGAGAACCTTTCTTTTAACACCAACCATTTTGCTCACAATATCACACCTAATAAAAAAGGGTGAGGGAAAGCATAAGTGATGTCGCAAGAGTAGGGCTGCGTGCGACTTTCCGATTTAAAAAAGGTTACGATATGTCCCGTGCAAAGTTGAAATACTGAATGCACTAAGAAAACATGCGTAAGGTTAGACCAGGGGTGCACAACCCGCGGCCCGCGGGCCGCTTGCGGCCCTCAAAGTCAGTTTATGCGGCCCGCGGATAAATATTTTATACTATTGAAAACGTGAATATATATATTGTGAATGATGAGATTTTTTCCCATTATTGTAGGCCCTAGTTGAAATAAGAAAATTATAAAAATGTTTGTTAAAAATAAATTAAAAAGTAAACAATTATTGGACAGATTTTAAGTTTTGCATAACCAGACTGCTGCAAGGTTCAGACTGACTGTGGAGTCACTCTTGCAATACAAGTGGATGTGAGCACGTGACTGACACACCGACTCATCGTTGTGCGGCAGGGATGGATGAGGGCGCTGTGTGACCTTGAAGTGGTGTAGCGCGAGGCTATTTATAGGTTTGTTATTTCTGACTGGACGCCACGTCGTGCACTGGGAGTATCATTGTTGTCGTGGCAGAGTTCACGTTTGTGAGTTGTTTGTGTGTTGTTACAGCTTGTGTGCAGTTTACAGAGTTTCTACATTATTATTATAATATCAGTATCATGTCTGTAAAAAAGCGTAAAGTGACGGACGAGTGTCGAGTGTTTCAAGAGACCTGGAGTGAGAGATATTTTTGTATTGAATACAACAGCAAAGCAACGTGTTTAATTTGCAAAGAAACAGTTGGTGTTATGAAAGAGTACAATGTAAGAAGGCATTATGAGACAAAACATGCTTCAAAATACAACGAATTTTCTGGTAATATGCGAAAAGAGAAAGTAAAAGAACTGCAAAGAAAATTAAAATTTCAACAAAATCTTTTTCGTAAGGTTAACGATGAATCGCAAATTGCGGTAAAAGCAAGTTTTATTGTGTCAAAGATTTTAGTAAAAAGAATGAAGCCGTTTCAAGATGGCGAGCTAGTTAAGGAATGCTTGGAAGAAGTGGCAAATGTGGCATTCCCAGAGAAAAAAGTATTATATCAAAAATTAGCCTTAATCGAATGACAGTTTCCAGGAGGGCAGAAGAAATGGCAGTGGACATTGAGCAAACACTACAAGAAAAAATATTGGATTTCAAGTACTTCTCACTGGCAATCGATGAAAGCACAGATGTGACTGATACTGCCCAGCTTTGTATTTTTGTGCGTGGTGTTGACGAGAATGTTCATATTTCAGAAGAATTACTGGCATTGGTTCCTTTGAAAGACACAACTAAAGGATGTGATATTTATCGTGAAGTGAAAAATATTTTAGAGAAGTTTAATTTAAATATGGAAAAACTACATGGCATATCAACTGATGGTGCACCTGCCATGGTTGGAAGTAAACAAGGGGCTGTCAGCTATTTTGCTAAAGAGTGCAGTGATCTAGTTACTATTCACTGTATTTTACACCAAGAGAATCTGTGTGCTAAAAGCATACGTATGGAGCATGTGATGAAGGTTGTGATTAAAGTGGTCAATTTCCTTCGTGCCGGAGCTCTTAATCACCGCCAGTTCAGAGAATTCTTATCAGACATGGAATCCCAATATGATGATGTTATTTATTTTACACAAGTTCGTTGGCTTAGTGCTGGGAAAATGCTGAAACGAGTGTATGACTTGCATCAAGAAATCATAATGTTTTTACACAGTCGTAATGAGTCTCAACTAGCAGCACATTTTGAGAACAGCGAATGGGTGAGTGATTTATGTTTTTTAGTTGATATGACCCAACATCTCAATGAATTAAACATTAAGCTTCAAGGTAAAAACAACATGATCAACAACATGTGTTACATATTAAAATCATTTGAGGTTAAACTCAGTTTATGGCAGTCACAACTAAGCAATGGACTACTAGCAAATTTTCCAACAATGAAAAGTTTTGTTGAAAGTTCTGAATTCCATGTAAATGTGGCTAAATATGCATCTCTTGTAGTGGACCTTCACAATGAGTTTAAAAGACGATTTGAAGGTATAAGAAAATTTGAGGTTTTGTTTGATATGTTTTCTCTACCATTCACTACTGACGTTGCGTCAGTGCCACTAGATTTCCAGATGGAATTAATTGATCTTCAGTGTAACAATGAGTTAAAAACAAAATACTCTGAAGTTTCTCTCCTAGAATTTTACAAAAATTACTTACCGAAAGAAATGAAATTGCTCAAAGATCATGCTTTAAAAACGGCAACGTTGTTTGGAAGTACCTACTTATGCGAGCAATCGTTTTCTTTGATAAAACAGATAAAGTCAAAGTGTCGTTCCCGTTTAAGTGATACACTATTGGAGGAAACTTGCGCATTACCATCTCTAACATTGAACCTGATATTGACAGACTATTGAAAAATAAACAATGCCAAGCATCTCATTAGGAGCATTAGGCTACTACTTGATTTGATGGTCAGTTTGACGATATATTGATTTTAATTTTTTATATACTTTGATGTTAAGAATTCTGTTTTTTGTAAAAATAAAAATTTTACAACCTTGTGATAGTATTATTTTATTTTATATACCCCTAAACCTTTTCCAGTTAGGAGTAAGTTGATTGTAAATCAGTAATTTGATAACTTAATAACGCAATTTGCCAAAAAACTTCAAAAATGGATTTAAACCATTTAGAGGACACAAAAATGGTATTGAAACACATTTTTTGTCTGCTGGTAAAATAGGTTATTCGGATAACAGTAAAATTAGCTTTAGCGGTAGGATTTGGCAAGTGCCTATGTGAAAAGGTAACTTGTGGCCCGCCACTTATTATGTAAAAATAAACTTGGCCTCCACTTATAAAAAGGTTGTGCACCCCTGGGTTAGACCATAGCAGACAATGAGAGAAAACGAAATCCAGAAACCCTCTCGTAAACAGTGGCAAAGGAAAGGCTGGGAAACTTTCCCCCACAAAATGCAGCCCCCACTTACCCTTGGGCTGAAATGCAAGACATCATAAAATACTCCCCGCTTTTCTCTGGAAGCAGGTGACACACAGACGGCCACCTTTCAATGCTGCGCTATCTTTACTGGGTGTAAAAAAAAATCTGAAAGTCTTGCAAATTTGCTCGCTATAACAGAGTTGATACTCGTAACAAGCGGGATAATTTAACACTAATTGCATACGAAACCAAACTTCTTCTGGCATTTACTCGCTACAGCCGGGACCTCGTTATACCCGAGCTCGTCTTGACCAAGTTCAACTGCATATATGTACGGAGTGGCCACTTTATTATGACCACCTCCTCAGTACTTCGTTGGGCCACCTTTTGCCTTTAATACTGCGTCGATTCTTCGTGTCATGGACTCCACGAGATGTTGATAATTGGTTTGTGGAATCTGAGACCATGCTTGATAAATAGCACTTTCCAGGAGTGTGAGATTACAAAGTTGTGGATCCAGCTGTCTGATGGCTCGTTCAACTTCATCCCACAAATTCTCAATGGGATTGAGATGTGGAGATTGTGGGGCCACCTAAGCGCAGTAAACTCACCGCTATGTTCCTGAAACCAATCCTGTACAATACAAGCACTATGGCAGGACGCATTTTCTTGTTGAAAGCAGCCATCGCCATTGGGATAAACCATCCCCATGACAGGATGCACTTGGTCCGCAACGATGTTTAGATATGATGTGCCAGTCAGACGTTAATCATCACGAATTAAAGGGCCCAGAGCATGCCAGGAAAACATTCCCCAAACCATAACGTTGCCTCCACCAGCTTGAAGGGTTGTAGCAATGCATTTGGGGTCCATGCTTTCGTGCTGTTTCCGACAAATTCTCACTCGGCCATCAGCATGGTGCAACTGAAAACGTGATTCTTCGGATCACATAATTTGTTTTCAATTATCGACTGTCCAATCCTTGTGCTCCTGTGGGAACTGGAGACACTTTATCTTGTTAACTGCAGACAGCATAGGTGGTCGAACATTCCTTTAGCTGCCATATCCCATCCGATGCAGTGTACGGCGAACAGTGCGTGCAGAGATCATTTGAGGGGATCCTTATTTAAGATGGTCTGTAATTCGCTGCACTGTTGCCCTTCTGCTGTCTATTACCAGTCTGGATACTTTTCGTTCCGCCCGAGCAGTCACTAGTCGATGACAACCACACGTTTCACGTAGAGGCGCAGTTTTTTGGCTGACAGTCCAGTCTTTAAACACTTTAACAACAGCGGCTCTGGAACGTTTCACAAATGCGGCGGTTTCGGTGATACTCACTCTATGGCTCCGAGCTCCTCCAAAAATTATCCCACGTTGAAAGTCCGTCAAATCACATTTTTTACCCATCTCGTCACCCAAAAATCACTTCTACTACTGTCGCAAGCACTAAGCTTTCCCTTTTTATACTAGCTTCGCACTCTGGCGGCAACAGCGTGAAGCCATAGCTCATTTGCTTGAAACTGTCAGGTGGTCATATTAAAGTTGCCACTCAGTGCATACTGTATATATATATACTGTATATACTATTTAAACATGTTGCTATATATACTATCTACCAACAAATAATTGGACACCCCTGCAATCGACGATATCTGCGGTTCTAATACACGTCACGGCCGCCGCCGTTAAATATCGTGTGGGAAACAACAACGCAACCAGTCGCATGCAAGATGCCACGCATTTCGGAGCACTCTGATTTCGAGAAAGGTGTAATCGTCGGGTATCACAGAAATGGCCGATCCATACGTGACATTTCCAGCTAGGTGAAGTACCCAAAATCAACAGTGGCCTACGCGATTGGCAAGTGGAAGATGAGAGGTGACTGTCGGAATGTGCCCCGACCCGGCAGACCCACAAAACTGGGACGGGTGCTGGCCAGAGAAATTCGGAAGAACCGCACGAAATCAGTGCCTCATCCGCGAGGAGTTCCAACAGGCATCCTGGAGTGTTCTTTCGATTAATACCATCCGTAAGGAATCCCAACTACTCTGTTATCATGGACGTGCTGTCGCCCACAAGCCTTTGATCACCAAGTCCAATAGCGCTGTTTGGCTAACGTGGTGCAAAGAACGTCGACAGTGGACCGTTGAACAGTGGAAACAGGTTCTCTGGAGCGACGAAACAAGGTTCACCCTCTACCGTTCGTATGGCAGGGTGTGGGTTTGGCGTCTGCCTGGAGAACGCCTCCTGCCGGAAAGTATTGTGCCAACTGTGAAGTTCGACGGCGGTGGAATTATGCCATGGGAGGGTTTTTCTGGTATGGCACGGGACCCTTGGTCGCAATTCCCGGTAGACTCAACGCCGAGACCTACTGCACCATTTTGAATGACCATGCACTTCCTACGTTGTGGCAGTTTTACGGGGTGGACCCATGTTACTTTCAGGGTGACAATGCCACGTGTGATGTTGCGAGGTATACCATGGCTTGGTATAGTGATAATGGGGTTAATCGAATGGAATGACCTGCGGAGAGCCCGGACCTTAATCCTATAGAGCACCTCTGTGACGAGTTGGAGCGTCGACTTAAGGTATGCCCCAACCGTCTGAAATCGGTGAATGAACTGACGTGTCTTCTGCAAGCCGAGTGGAAGAAAATACCGCTAGCCGTCATACAACGCCTGTTTGAGAGTATGCCCAGAAGGGTCGCAGCCGTAATCCCCGCTTGTGGAGGCTCCACCAAGTATTGAAGGTGAATAAACTTCGTTTTCCTTTGCTATCACAGGTGTCCCATTACTTGTTGGTAGATAATGTATATATACACTATATTGACAAAGGTCCCTAAGCACCTAGAAGAGGAACACAACGTAGCATTTTTTAAATACATTAGTACAGGGTCGGTCCATCTTTGACCTTAATGCATGCACTGACCCTTCGAGACATGCTTTCGACAATGTTTAGGAACACAGTGATAGGTGTGCTCTTCGATTCAGTACGAAAGTCTGCCGCTGACTGTTAGTTAGTGTTAGGCTTTGGTTCCAAACTACTCATGTGGCACTCTAATTCATCCCATAGGTGCTTTATGGGAGTAAGATCAGGGCTCTGTGCTGGCCAGTCCAAACACAATACGGAATTATCGTCAAACCACGCCGTAACAGTCCTTGCTTTATGGCTCGGGGCATTATCCTGCTGGTAACAAGGCTCGGTTCAATGGTATCACCACAGAGTTGGTAGGGCATAATTGTCCAGAATATCGAGGTAGACGTGCTGGTTAACAGGTTTCTCCACGATAACCAATAGGCCATGACCATACTACGAAATCCATCCCTACACAAGTACACTGCCAGCTGCAAACTTGACCGTAGGAACAGTACACTGTGGTAAATAGCGTTCCCCCGTCTGCCGCCATACCCACACACGGCTATCAGACTGATTGATCGTGTGTCTGGATTAATCAGTCCATAGGATCCGTTTCAATTAATTTGCGATCCACGATAAATGTTATTTACACCATGCTAAACGACGAGTAGCATTCCGAGTGGAGATGAAAGGCTTATGAGCAGCCGAACGACCAGGATAACCCATGGAATGTAGTTCTCTTCGAATGGTACGTGTACATACAGAGGTTCCAGCATTTTTACTCATCTGTGCATTGAGGTCTTGTGCAGTACTCCGTCGATTAGCTGTAACGATTCTTCTGAGCCTTCGACATCCTCTATCACTGATTGTCTTTGATCCGCTGGTACGTTTTGCTGCTTCAGGCACGCCATGTGTCTTCCACTTATTCAGTACATCCAAAACAGTTGACTTGGGCATGTTTAAACGCCTCTCGGTTTCTCTTATGCACAACCCATTAATACAACCGCAACAATTTTTCCTTTCTCAAAGTCAGTTCTCTCCCGCCGAGACATTTTCACTAAATCTCACTGTGCGATATGATCGCGGACAGCTGCAGGCTTGTTTTCATACCGTTTGCAGCTCTACCGCACATCTTAACAACGCAGCGAATTCGTTCCTTTGCTTTTGAAAGGGTGTCTGGTGATCTTTGTCAATATAGTGTATATCTTCCGCAACGGACGTCTTGAGCCAGTCTCCTCCATGCTTTCAAATTTCGCGCACCCATCTTCTTAAGTTCTTCCTCTGTATCCTTACTTGTCTCTTTTTGTCCCGTTTAAAATTTCGGTTGTCTTTCGATGTTACTGTTCTCATCTTTATTAGTTGCATCATGCGTGAAAGTCTCCATGCTTCTTTCATTTGTCTGTACCCGTTGTATGTATTTTACAGTTAAAGTCCATGTCTCTATACTCCATGTATAATCTGCTGATATCTGTTTTAGTTCAGATCCATGCCGCTGTTCCATGCGTAGGAACTACAAGGATGCACTTATTAAACTCTTTTATTTTAAGACATAATGGCATATTTCTCTTGAAAAATGTAAATAGTGTTTCTTCCAAAACCTCTCCAGCTACGTTTTATTCACAGATTAATATTTTCATCCACGTGAACCTGGCCTGATGTTTGCTGCCCACGGTAAATGTAGGTATCGGTTACCTCGAAAGTTTCCCCATAAATCTCAGTCTCCGTTGCTTTTAAAGTCTTGAGCCAGTCAATGGCTCAAGACGAGACGTCTGCTTTTGACATCAAACGCGCGTAGCCAATGAATGAATGCCCGTGTCGTGAGCTGGCTTGGAGAGTATATAAGGGTCGCTGAAGGCATTCTTAAAACATATCACTTGTTGCTGTCATGGATAAAAAAAGCGATTTATCAGATTTGCAAAAAGAGATTATTATCGGCTTTCGGTCCAAGGGGGCTGCATTTCTGAAACAGCGCAGTTTGTGAACTGTTCGCGTACTGCTGTGGTTAAATTTTATCGTGATTGGAAAAATGGCACCATTGCGAGTGAGCGACGTGGAAACTACAGAGCACCACGTGCCATTGATGTGAGATGTGAACGTCGGATTCAAAGGTGCACGAGGGCTGATCGACACGCTAAAGTGGAGCAACTCACTGGCCGAATGAACCAGGGAGCTACCGGAAGTGTGTCTAAAACGACAGATCAGCGAACCCTGCTGCGAATGGGGTTCCGATGCAGACGGATGGTCACTGCATTTATGCTAAGAAAAGTGCATCTGCAAAAAAGGCTTACATTTGCACGGCAGTATCGGAATTGGACCTCCGCTGATTGGCAAAGGATTGCCTTCTCCGATATGTCACGTCTTCTGCTTCATCGAACGGATGTACGTTGGCGTATAAGGCGAGAAAAATCGTATAACAAACACTCTTTAACCATTGTTGGAAGAACACAAGCTGGTGTATACAGCGTTATGGCCTACGGAATGTTTTCGTGGCATTCTCTGAGACCACTCATACCTGTGGAAGGCACTATGGACCGAATTCGTTATGAATCCATCCTTGCAGAACACGTACACCCATACATGCTGATTGTATTCCCTGGGGCATATGGGATCTTCTAGCATGACAATGCGAAGTGTCACACACCTAGAAATGTCCGATAGTGGTTGGAAGAGCACGACGAAGACTTCGATGTACTTCTGTGGCCCACTAAGTCTGTGGGACCACCTCAATCGTGTTGTTCGCTCTATGGATCCTCCACCACGCACTCTTCAGCAGCTGTCAAACGCACTGCCGTCAGCATGGCAGTGACCCCGGAAAGAGAAGGCTATCGCACAGGTTTGTGACGTCACTGGCGTTGGATCGTCGCTTACTGGGGACATCACTTCTATCCACGCAGCATTGGCCACCATAAGTAACCGTCCGAGCTGCAAATGACGTCATGGGCAGGCACGACGCAGTCGCAGAAAAAAAGCTGCTTTGAAACCAATGGAACAAAAGATTCTAAGCGTATAAACAGATAAAATGAGTAATTCAATAATCTTTATCAATGATACACAAGCTTACTGTTTTATCAACGGTGTAATTTAGTTCATTTTTGCCTGCTTGTGACGTCACACCACAGATTAGATATGACCTATAGCGTCAGAGCCAGTGGTGTCTCCAGTAATCGTCGCAGCCCATGAGACAGAGAGAGAGAGAGAGAGAGAGATTTTGGGCGCGTCGGAGCATATTTCCGATGGTCACGATCGTTGTTTCAGAATTTCGGTATTACAGTGAAACATTGCATCACAAATGCAACATATCGCTGCAAATGCTTAACGTATTTACGATGTTGTAGCTCCCGTTTTTAAAATCTAAAACTTAATTTGCGGATTCTGTATGTTTTTTGGTTGTTGTTGTCAATCAATAACTTCAGTAATAGGAATGAGCGATCGTTGGAGAATGTTTTCAAAGACTACGTCTTGGTTTTAGGTGTCATAAAACAATTCCGAACTAATTAAATGAAAACTACACTAGTGTGCAAAAATTAAGGACGAAGGGGATAAATTAGCATAACAGCGGAACCAGCAGGCAGAACGGACCAAAAGACCACTCAGGAGATATACTAGGGTCCGGTGCGGTAGGGCATACGCATATATGCAGCATGACGTAGGGGGGGTAGTGTCGGAAGGGTATAAAGCACACGGGCGGTGTACGCTCACCAATTCGGTAAAAGCTATTGCACGGTGTACGTCGGTTTGAGCGACGTCGAGTTGCTGCCACCGTGTGATATGGCAAACAGGCAATCCAGTAGACGACATCTGGATGACTTTACCCGAGGTCGCGTCATTGGGAAGTTGGAAGAAGGTCGAAGTGTGACTAGTGTGGCCGAGGAGTTCGGGATCACTCACACAAACGTTTCACGAGTTTGGAGAGCATTTCAAACGACAGGAACAGCTGTCCGAGAGATTTGCTGTGGTCGTCCACGAGCAGCCACGTTGGAGGACGACCGGTATATTATCCTACAGGCGATAAGAGAGAGAGACGGGAGACAGAGGGAGAAATCGTAAGGCATATGCAACAGACAACTGGACGTCCATTACCGCGTTTTACCGTGGCCAGGAGGCTGCACAAATGTGGTCTATTTGCACGACGACCAGTACGGTGTGGGCCATTAACGCCCGCTTATCGGAGACGGTGGTTTCTGTGGTGCCAGGAACACAAGAACTGGACACATTAGCAATGGGGCCGAGTTCTCTTTACGGATGAGAGCCGATTTAGTCTGACGAGCGATTCTGGACTTATACACATCTGGAGAGAGCAGAGAACACGCAATCACACCTCCAACATCTTCGAAAGGGACCGGTTTGGAGGTGGCGGAGTTCTCGTTTGGAGCGGTATCATGCTTGGTAGCCGTACTGACCTCCACATTTTCCAAGGAGGTTCAGTCACTGGTGTCCGCTATTGTACCGAGGTTCTCCTGTCTCACGTGCGTCTGTTTAGAGGTGCTGTGGGTCCTGAGTTCCTCTTGATGGACGACAACGCTACACCTCATCGTACAGTGGCTATCGCAGAGCTGTTGGAGAGTGAAGATTTTCAACGCATGCATTGGCCCGCAAGGTCCTCGGACCTAAATCCAATAGAGCACGTGTGGGACCTTTTCGGGAGACGCTTGGCAGCACGTCACCAGCCGCCAGCAACGATTCCGCATCTGAGATTGGCTCTACAAGAGGAATGGGCAGCGATGCCTCAACAGCTCCTTGACAACCTCGTCCTCAGCATGGAAAGACGTTGTAAATCCTGCAACGCAGTCAGGGTTGATCATATCAATTACTAAAGACTGGATTTTTCTTGGCAGCCGCCTGTCACATGGACATTTCTGTCTTCTGTCCAGTTGTGCTCGAAGCTACCTTTTCAATAAAGTGCCTTTGTATCCTTTAGATTCCTTGTTTGGACGGTTTTGCTCACTTGTCCCATATTCGTACATCTTGGGGATCTTATGGTATGATTTGAGTCGATGTGGAGCACTTCTGCACGACGTTACACTCGAAAAACCGTCTCAGTTTTATTTTTTGTACGCCAGTGTATATATATATATATATTCCTCCAGATGGGGATGTAAGGTCAGGTGATGCGTAACATCACAGCCTCTCCTTGACAAATGTCAACCCCGCCTTCTCGCGGTGCATCCTGTTAACACTAAAGGGCTCTGACGACCGCCCATAGCGGTATAACTATACCATCGGGATTAGAGGAAATTCTATCCCACACTCACCAACCCGCTTGGCCAGCGTGGTGAGTTATGGCCAAACCCCTCAAAAATGATTCCACAACTTAAATCTTGGCCCTCAGTCTCCGGCAGCTGGAATGTACCTGGCCAAGGCAGCGGCCAGTGCGACATGAAGGCAGAGGGTGCTAAGAATCCCCGGAGGACCGGACTAGGCTGCCATCTGATGCTGACCTTGGTTACTTACAATGGACGCTCCCTATCTTCTGATTCAAGGCTTCTTGAATTGGAAAAGGAACTACAAAGGATCAAGTGGGACATCGTGGGGCTAAGTGAGGTAAGGAGAAAAGGAGAAGATCTCATCGAACTGAAAAGTGGACATCTCTTCTACTATCGTGGGACAGATACTGGCAGAACTAGTGGTGTTGGATTTATAATAAACAAGAAACTGAAGGATAAAGCTGTAGAAGTTGAAAGTTCCTCTGACAGAGCTGCACGACTTGTTATCCAACTCTCGAAAAGATACCAGGCTCAGATTATTCAAACTTATGCACCCACCACAAGTCATCCTGAAGAAGAAATTGAAGAATTTTATGAGGAAATTTGTCATCTAAATAATAAAGGTAAGCAGCACTTGAAAATAATTATGGGAGATTTCAATGCAAAAATAGGGCAACGGCAACAGAATGAAACTTCAGTAGGTAAATTCGGTCATGGCAACAGAAACCAGCGTGGAAATACTCTCGTTGAGGTTGCAGAGGCAGAAGGGTTTTTCATCTTGAACTCCTTCTTCAAGAAAAAGCCACACAGGAAATGGACATGGAGACATCCAAATGGGACGACAAGTGAAATTGATTTTATTATGTGTAACAAAAAATTCGTCATAGAAGACTGCAGTGTGCTAAACAAGTTCAACACAGGTAGTGACCATAGATTGGTGAGATGTAAGATGCACCTCAACACTAAACTTGAACGTGGCAAGCTCATAAGACAAACAAAATCTATTGACATAACCAACCTTAAAAACACCATAATACCTTCAAGTTAGAACTGAAGAACAGGTTCTCTGCTTTAGAAGGCCTAACATCGGAAGAAGTGGACATCTCTGAAGTTAACAGAAAAGTAACCAAAGCTCTTATGGAAACAGCAACAAAATTAGCTGGGTCTAAGAACAAGTTGCATGTGAACAAATTATCAGGAAAAACCAAAATGTTGATGCAA
Organism: Macrothele yani; assembly: GCA_039090855.1. Classification (NCBI taxonomy): domain Eukaryota; kingdom Metazoa; phylum Arthropoda; class Arachnida; order Araneae; family Macrothelidae; genus Macrothele; species Macrothele yani. The sequence continues at coordinate 47,112,612 of CM076997.1, read as the reverse complement.
AAAAGAAGAGATGAGGACAACTAAAGAAGATGTGACTTCCAAAGTGGAATATATAGAGCTATGCAAGACAGTAAGAAAAAGTATCACTGAAGACGTAAGGATATTCAACTGTGAACTAGTGAGGAAAGCAATTGAAAACAACCAAAGCCTAAAGATAGCAAAGGGACATCTCAGTAAGGGAAGAAAACAGATTATGGCACTGAGAAAAGAAGATGGTTCTGTAACAAGAAATAGAGGCGAAATTTTGACAAGAGTGAAAGATTTCTACTCCAAATTATATGAAAGGTATGATATATGCACTCGAGACATCATGAAAGATACCAGTACCAGAGTTCCTCCAGTCCTCCCAACAGAAGTTGCACATGCAATCAAGAACATGAAGCGGGGGAAAAGCTCCAGGAGAAGATGGAATTACTGTAGACATCATACAAGAAGCAAGTGGAGAAATCGAAACAGTACTCGCCCAAATTTTCACTCGATGCCTTAATGAAGGAAAGATTCCTGAGGATTGGAACACCGCTACAATGATCCTGCTACATAAAAAAGGTAACATTGAGGATCTCGGAAACTACAGACCTATCAGCCTCCTATCAGTAGTTTATAAAATCTTCACTAAAGTTCTTTCACACCGCTTGAAGGTAACACTGGACATGGCTCAACCGAGAGAACAAGCTGGATTCAGGAGTGGCTACAGCACAATAGATCATATCCACGTGCTGAGAGAACTAATTGAAAGAGCGAGGGAATATGAACTTCCATTGTGCATGGCTTTTATCGATTATGAAAAAACCTTTGATTCGTGAAACCATCAGCAGTTACAATGGCTCTGAAAACCTGCGGTATTGAAGATGCATACATTAATATTATTAATAACATCTATGAAAATGCAAGTGCAAAGATTAGGCTGTTTGAAAATACAACACACGTAAAAATTGGAAAGGGAGTGAGACAAGGTGACACCATATCTCCGAAGCTCTTTAATGCCACATTGGAGGGTGTTTTTCAGTCGCTGAGCTGGGAAAACACGGGGATAAAGATTAATGGAGATTATCTAACCCACCTTCGTTTTGCTGATGACGTAGTCATTTTTGCAGCTACCCCATCAGAGCTGCAGAGTATGATCCAGGAACTTGCTGACAAGAGTAAAGAAGTGGGATTAAAAATGAACTTTCAGAAGACAAAAGTGATGTTCAATGCTTTTACAAGAAATGAAGATTTATCGATTGATGGAGAAAAGCTGGAGATAACAGACACGTACGTTTATCTTGGACAGCAGATATCAAGTGAGGGTCACATTGATGAAGAAATTAATCGGCGTACAAAACTTGCCTGGAGAGCTTTTGGAAGAAACAGCATAATTTTCAAGAGCAATATGCCATTATGTCTTAAAAGAAAAGTGTTTGATCAATGCATCCTTCCAGTGCTTACGTATGGTGCAGAGACGTGGACCTTAACTAAAAGAGACATACAAAGGCTGCAGACAACTCAAAGAAGCATGGAGAGGTGCCTACTTGGTGTAACCAGGAGAGATAAGAAGAGGAACTCGTATATCCGAAAAATGACAAGAGTGGAAGACATCATGATCAGAGTTAAATCCCTGAAATGGCAATGGGCTGGACATACTGCCAGAAGGACAGATCATCGATGGACAGCCGAAATTTTAGATTGGATTCCACGGGACAGGAAAAGACCCAGAAGAAGACCACATGGAAGATGGGTGGATGAAATTCGAAAGTATGCAGGGGGTGACATGGAGGAGACTGGCACAAGACAGACCGTTGTGGAGGAAACTTGGGGAGACCTTCGTCCAGCAGTGGATTGATAATGGTTGACAATGATGATGATGATGATGATTCCTCCAGATGAATATGAAACAAGAAGTGTTCACTGTTACCATAATGGGAAGTAGGCATGCAAAAATTTATTTTACTTTTAAAGTAGACCTCAACAATACCCATTTGCTAAAATGCTTTTTTCCAAATGTCTGACCAAATTATTTAACTAAGGTGTTGTATTTCAATTCGATTAAAAAAAATGTTCTATGTTCAATACCGTATTATGTGGTGTAACTGTGAAGTTATCCCTTTTAATGGCACGAAACCACTTCGAACACAAATGTTGGTCTTTTGGAAATTCATACACACGATCTTCGGGTCTTGTTTCATAATTTCCACGACAGCCGGGAACACAACATGGATGTGGCATAATCAAATACCTATCTCATTCAATTACCGGTATTTAAAAACTGTAATTAAAATATTAATTGAAGCAAACCTTAGGAAAGGAACACTATTAATTACACGCAAGCATGGGCAACCATAAAAATCAAAAGTCACACGGTTAGGCGTAGCATGGTAATGCAGACCACAGGCACTGACTGTTTGATCAGTAGATCCACGACGTGTGACGTCACTGAAAATGACGTCACGACTTGATAGGTCTTCAAGATGTCGGAGGTAACGGCATGGCCCTGCATACCTGTGGACACCTTCCAGCATCTTATTGAGTCACTCCCAGCCTGTTAAGCTGCTGTCCGCCCTGCACACGGCGGTTACTCTGGTGGTCACAATAATGTGACTGGACCGAGTAGATTTTATTAATAATGCTAATTTATGCATCTTCATTAACTGAACCTGTACTTCTTTTGTTTTACAAACAAATGAAGCAAATTCAGCTTAAAACATATCCAACATTTTAGTTGGAACTCACACAATTTGTCATTTTTTCTTGTAGGACATCCGTCCACAGTGAGTAGAGTTTAGGTCCCAGCCACCTTCAGCGAGATCGCCTTTTGGGCAGGACATTGAAACGGAAGGAATGAGAGCAAATCTAGCGACTTTGACAGAACAGTTTGTAGTGATATTAGAGTACAGTAGATGGCGCCACCGTACAGATACGATATTGCACAATGAGGGGTGAGATAATTTCAGGTGGGGATATAGGAAAGGATACCCATTTAACCAGTTGGTCCAGCCTGGGGGCCGTCACTTAACGTGTTCGTCCGATATTCAGCGACTGTTAGCAAATCACACCATCTCTGAAAGATCAGTCCAGGTTCGAACCTGAGGACATTGCATCGATAGTCTGAACTGCTAACCACTAAGCTATCCGCGGCTCAGAAACTCACACAAAATATACTTCTCTGAAATTATTCATTTTTATTTAAAAAATTTAGCGGTGGAAGTAATTTATGAAAAGTGAACACAAGTATCAAATTGTAAAACCTAATATTTCGAAATAATTCCATAACGAACCTCGCATTAGTCTTAGAAGTTACCTCGGTAGCAGAAAAAACGAATGATTTATGGTAAAGTTCGATGACGCTCAAACAATCTTCCGCAAAATCTTGTTTTTTATATTCATTTAATTAATGAGGTCACGACAAAAAATAAACTGGGGAAGTAGATGCAAATGTTTCATTTACACAAGAAACTCTTAAGCCAAAAAATTAATGTTTTTCCAGTAATATGCATACTTTTAGTGATGTATATTTAAAAAATGTCTATGCCAAAATTTTATGCGCAAACGTGTAAACTCAACCTGCTTCCGAAAGACCGGATACGAAAGAGTGATCCTGGAAACTTAAGGATCGTTCGTTGCCAACAGATCTCTTACATTTAAAATAAACATAGCTACAATGCGCAAAGGTGAATGAACTAGACATCTCCAGTTCCTTTTGAATTGCAGCAAATGTAAGGGGTGTATTCCACGGGCTTTTCAAGAAAAGCTTCTACTAATAATAAATTTGTATACATAAGCAGAGCCTTAGTTTTGCTTATTTCTAGTGGATGACTTAAGAATCGTACAAATATCCCAAAAAGCGCACGAAAGAAACTTCCAAACGCTAAATGCTATTGTAAAATTTTTAATGTCTCCAGAAAAGAGAAAAATAAGGGTAGGGTGACTCGTAAACTGAATTTTTCACAATTTATGATGTACGACACACATGCATGAATACGTGGTTTGCTACCTTCATTCAGCCTGTGCTCATTTTTAATTTTATATCTTCCTTTTTTTATTATAATTCCATTCTTTTTTTTTTTATTGGAGGTTTAACGACCACCGTGAGCAACTCAATGGGCTATAAGCAGTCGCCCGTCCCTAATTTAGGGTCACTGGTTCCAGGGAAGGGAGAGAGCCAGTGCCGTAAGACAAACACAACATCCATGCCTCACCGGGATTCGAACCCGGACCCCTTTCGGACGAATGATCAGAGGCCAACGCCTTAGACCACTGCGCCACCGGGGCGGCAATTCCATTCTAAACTCTAGGTTAATGAATCCTGTGCGATTTCATATTCTTAACATACACTGCTGAAAATAATTGGGAGGAAATGGGACTTCTGCGACATTATGCCAGTTGTGCCATATGTTTCTGGAACGTGAAAAATTCAAGTCGACTATAACGTAGACAGTAAAATGATACATATACTTATGCCAATTAGTATCTGTGACGTCAAAATGCATAAATCATTTTGATAAGAATGTAGGTTTTTCCGGTGCCACTTTATTCTGTTGCTTTAATCATAGCATTTCTTTTCTGGAAGTCTTGGATTCAAACTCTGTTTCAAAAGTATGATTTACCGGAATCAAAGTTGTACAGAGCTGTTTGCTGGAAGAAGACAGTGGACAAGATTCCAAAACCGAGTCCATTGGGACAGGAGGACATGCTACTCTGCGCCAGCGAAAGTTTCTCTTGTTAACAGGACGCAGTATGACGTAGAAGTCTTGTCTTACTTCTACGTTAATTTAAAACATCAACATACTAAGAAATAGTTCCTAAATGAAAGAAACGTTAACGGCCAGACGAAACAGGTAAACAACAGAAGTCACACGTACGGAAAAAGATGCTTTATTCAGGATGTAGCAAACTTATCGTAGCATAGCATATTGCACTAAACGCTCCACACACCACACAACTCTTAACACTTTTCAATAATCAGTTTACAACCCAACGCTCTCATTAGCAACAGCTCGCAATAATCGCTCTCAAGCAACCTCTCAAGCAACCTCGCCAAGCAACAATTTAGTCGTCGCTTTTATCTCTTGTTCTTATCAATATCAGGCATACGTCACGTGCATTCAACCTCAATTGTGTTGCCAAACGTATTCGTTTGAGAGAAAAGATATTACGTTAAGAATGAAGAATAACAGAATAAACTCAAGATTTACATAGGGAAAGAAACTAAAAAGGAAAGTTAATTTAGAATATTCGTCACATTAGATTTTCAACTAACACTATCTGCAATCGCCTTCACCATGACGGCCGTTGTGCACGTAGACCAAGAGTATGTGTTCTGTTAAACACACTACAACGTACGACCCGTAGAAAGTGGACTGACGAACACCATAGTTGGAGACACCACGACTAGAGACAAGTTCTCTTCTCTGACGAGTCGAGTTTCATTAGGGAGACTGACAATCGACAAGTTCTTATTTAGAGGTAACCAGGCACACGATGTAACCCAGCATTTTCGAAGGAAACATTACTTTACGGACGACAACGATTGATACTCTGGAAGGCATACGTATGCTAGAACGAAGGACATTATGCGTCATTCTAGAAGGCAGTCTGAAGACCTTGAGGCATAGAGACGAGATTTTGAGACCTATTGTTATGCCGAACACTGCAGACGTTAGTGATTCGTTTCTTTCTATGGACGGTAACCTTCGGCATCACAGAGATCGGTTAGTGGACAACACTCTTCAAGAATTGGGAATCGAATATATAGAGTTGATAGCATGCTCCCCTGATTTAACTGAACATGCCTGGGAAGCATTTGGCAGACGCATTACAGATCTCTTCGTGAAGAGAAGACAGCTCGTAGGTAGGAGTGGCGAAGATACACCAAATACCTCCTCGATTACCTCCTCAGTCCCACCTAACACAGGTTTGCAGCGATCGTAGCTGTTTGAGGGGAAGGGCATAGACACCTTACTAAATAATGGTCAGTTAGCACCTGAAAAAGTCATTTTGTATTGTTGTAGAGATATGCGCATTGTCGTATAGCATATCGCATCATGCGCGCTGAGTGATACATTGCATGCAAATTTGCTGTGACATGCTCTTTCTTACCCATATTAGTGAATGTTCTACTTTATCTTACATAAAAGTAATATTTTATATTTTTTAAGTCGATCGTTTCAGAATTTCGGAAAATACCTTTGTGTCTCCGGAAACTGGTTTTAAAAGAAAGTGAGAGGCCTTGCAAGGTGGGATCATAGATTGTAAAGCAGGAAAATAGATATAAGTTACTATCCATAACAACTCTGCTACACGGAGTAAAAGCGAACAATTTTCGGGTGTAGGAACTATTGGGAGAACAGAAAAAGTTCAGCTCTAAAAAGGAATTAAGAGATAGCGCTTAGATAACTGATCCGGTCAAGGTCACCAGCCGCCCGTGAGAACTGTTCCATGATGCATTGAGACAAAAGGAGAAACAGAGCGTGAGAGAGAAAGGCGAAGTTGGTTCGCAAAGATGATTCGTGGGTGTGTCTTTTCATCATAAGTAAAGTTTATGTGGAGTTTTTATGAAACTATAAACTACGAGCTTTTAACTGAAAATATGAACTACCACAAAAATTATGAGAAATTTGTCTTCTTTATCATTAAATGGTTTTTTCGTTTGAAAGTGCGTCAGACAACCTACGTTTGAAGAAAGGTGAGTTAGCAATTCTATTTCTTTTGATGAATATTGAAGAGGAGTTTATAATCACTTTTATCTCTGCGTACTGAAGCTGTTAGGGTTTACTCCAACAGAAACAAGAATACAGAAACAAGAATTGGACGTATGCCGGCATCTGACGACTGTCCAGCATCAGTATCAACAGGTGCACAGAAGAGCCTAGTTCGGAAATAAAAATCAAGAAAATATTTTTAAAAAATATTTATATTTTGGATTTATTAAGACCGAAGTAAATAACGAAGAAAGGCCTTTGTGTGTTATTTGTTCGAACATTTTGGCGGCTGTGTGATAGCATGAAACCTAGCAAACCGAAAAAGCATTTGGAAGCACTTCATAAAGAGTATGTTAACAAACCTCGTGAGTTCTTCATAGCTAAACTAAAATCTTATGAAAAGCAAAATATCTAATATTAAAAAAGCGTTGTCTGTAAATGAAAAGGCTTTACTATCTTCTTACAAAGTTGCATATAAAACAGCAAGGTGTAAAAAGCCTCACACCTTTGGGGAAAAAGCCTCACACCTTATTCTGCCAGCTACGATTGAGATTGTGGAAACTATGCTTGAAGATTATTTTTCCAAACAACTGCAGTGCATACCTTTGTGAAACGATGCTGTTGCTCGTTGAATTGGCGATATTTCTGAAGATATACAGTGACAGCTCTTGTCGAAGCTCTGTGTCAAATTTTTCTCAATTCAGCTTGACGAGGCAATAGAGAGCAACAAGGATTGTCTTGTAATTGATTATGTTCGATTTTTTGATGGATTATCAGCAGTTCAAGATTTATTGTTTTGGAAACCAATAGAAAGAAGAGCCATAGCACCTGAATTGTTAAAATAGTGGACGATCTTATATGCGAAGTAAACATACAGTGAAAGCAATTGTGTCGAAATTTGTACAGATGGTGCTCGAGCAAAGTGTGGAAGGTTCAAAAGTTTACAAGCCCTTGTGAGAGAAAATCTTCACAATGTATCTAGACACATTGCATTATTCACATAGAAGCTCTTGCTGCAAAGAAAATGAGTACTTACCTAATTATTGTATTTACAACAGTTGTAATCGTGGTTAATTATATAAAAACGAGACCCTTAAAATCAAGACTGTTTTTTGGACTTTGCAAAAACATGGGAGGGGAAAATTCATCATTACAATTTTACTGTGACACAAGATGGTTATCACGGGGTAAATTTTACCAAAGTGTTTACAAAATAAGAGGCGAACTAGCAATGTTCTTGGAAGAGGAAAATCGCGAGAAAACAGAGAAGTTTGTAGAGCACTTATTTGTGATGAAATTGACCTACTAGGTAGACATATTCGAGAAACTAGATATATTAAACCTTCAACTCCAAGGAACAAATACACATAGCTTAGAGATGAGTGACAAAGTAATTCTTTCTCTAGAAAACCAGAGTTATGGAACACAAATGTAAGGTAAAACAAAATTGGCGAGGGCTGTGTTCGAGCCACGGCCGCAGGTCATTTGGGCGTAGAATACGTCGCGTGGCTATTGGGTGTCAAGTGGGTGTTAGAAATGAGTAAATGCGTAGAGTTTAGGTTTATAGATCTTTTTTTTTGTTTTGGCTGTTTGCAGAAATCTTGTGCTGAGAGAACGGCTTACTTACTCTAGGCTGAGTACGGTCTTGTTGACGAGGGGCATATGGTACGAGAAGTACGTAGCTCACGTATGGCATGACATGGACGGTGTTGTTTCTCGCAAAAGTCAAGTCAGTGTATATGTTTCCCAGCGTGGTTGGCGATCGCGTCGGCACAAAGGCAAAGTGGAATTGAGTCTTCATGAAATCGAACTCGTGTAGATTCGTTTGAGCGTCGACATTAAAGTATTCCATGATTTTCAGCGGTACCTCTGTATCCCCAATCATATTCTTGGTGATTTTCTTGGCGTTCTTGGAGTACTAGATCATCAGCGCAATGAGAAACATTTCGAGGTCCGAGATGGAGACGTTCGGGTGAATGTAAACGCATCCGAGAATAAAGCGTAACTTGCCGTTCAGTGTGATGTCGACGAGGCACACCTCTCCTACGTAGTCCTCAATTATCAGTTTTCGCGCGTTCAAGTCAATCTATTTAAATTAAGATATTGAGACATTTCGCAAATTTTCAAAAAGTTCTCAACTAGTTCACAATTTTTCACACACCTAATCAATTTTTCTCACAAATATTACTACAGGAATCGATAGATATCGCGTAGACGAAACGAATGACACCTGGCGGTACGTACTATTATATTGCGGTTCCGAGTTGTACTAATTTTATCGCGCCTCCGAGCGCCGATTTAACTACAAAATGACGGCCGTAACCGCAGCAGCTTACTATTGCGTCATCTGACCTTGAACACTATTTCGGTAGACTCTTTGGACCTTCTTCTCTTCAACTCAATTATATCTTTGCTAGCTTTTATAGTTTTGAAATTACTGAATGAAGTCTAGTGTACTCATTTTTGGGACACACGGATTTTTACTAAGGGACCCAGTACTGGAACGAAACGATAAGTATCCTACGTCAAAAAAAAAATCTGAAATGTTTACAAATGTGCATGAATTTGTCAAAACCTGCAAAACAGAAGAGTAACACATCAAAGTTTCATTTGCAACTATTGAAAATCATTTAACAATGTTGACGAATAATTTTAGAATTTTAATCATTTAACAATGTTGACGAAGAATTTTAATCATTTAACAATAATGACGAAGAAGTTTAGAATTTTAATCATTTAACAATGTTGACGAAGAATTTTAGAATGTTAATTATTTAACATCGTTGACGAAGAATTTTAGAATTTTAATCATTTAACAATGTTGACGAAGAATTTTAATCATTTATTATGAAGAATTTTAGAATTTTAATCATTTGACAATGTTGACGAAGAATTTTACAATTTTAATCATTTAGCAATGTTGACGAAGAAATTTACAATTTTAATCATTTAACAATGTTGACGAAGAATTTTAGAGTTTTAATCATTTAACAATGTTGATGAAGAATTTTATAATTTTAATCATTTAACAACGTTGACGAAGAATTTTAGAATTTTAACCATTTAACAATGTTGACGAAGAATTTTAATCATTTAACAATGTTGACGAACAATGAAACCTCCAGGTTATTTTTGAAGTGCGTTAGAAACCCATTTCAAAATAAGCCGGAAGGTCTCTTAATTGAAGAAGAGGAACAATTTATAGACTTGACGTCAAACGGCAAAATCACAAGACAATTTGCTTCTAAGTCACTCTTTGAATTTTGGGCCGGTATTGATGATCAATATTCGGCACTGAAGTCTAGAGCTTTTTGTATACTTTTGCCATTTCCAACAACTTATCTTTGTGTAGTCGTGTTTTCTGCAGCGGCTGCCCTAAAAACAAAATATGGATCTCGGCTAAATATAGAAAGACAACTAAAGGTGTCAACTTCTAATACATCGCCATTTTATGAAAATCTTTGCTCTGCAAGACAGACCCAAGGGAACCATTAAGTTTTAGATTCATGGTTATTGTTTAATTTTAATTAGTTGCTCGGAATAATTTGCAATATTGATGTGTGCCCGTAAGTGTGACTAGTTCAATGCAGTGGATGTCACAAAGAAACTATTTATTTACATTTTACCTTCCCCGTGGCAATAAATGTACGCGCACCCAAAGCTTGGTTGTTATAAACGGTAAGAGAAGCGGTCTCGTTCGCGTTTGTAAGGACAACTGTTAACTAAACAAAGTTCTCCATTGAGTTACGGTTTACAAAAAAAAAAAAAAAAAAATCGGTACAAAACCTGGTACAGGTATCTCGAGATATGCCTGGAAGCATTACTCGTCCCAAAACTCAGTGACTAATTATATTACACACACTCTTATGTGCAATCACCACTTCGTGGGTCCTCCTTTTGCAGCACACATGTCGGCAATTCGCCTAGGCATCGATTCGAAGTAGGCGCGACAAAGGTCTTGTGGAATATTGGCCCACGTTTTCTAAAAAAACTATATTCAGTATTTTTTGCCGGGGCTTATGTTTCTGAACCTTTTTCTTGAGGATACGCTACAGGTCTTCGGTTGTGTTGAGATCGGGTGAATTTGGGACCTTTGTCCGTGCTTGGCAAATCCAAGCAATGGTGGAGCGCGAAGAATGGGGCTTGGCAAGATGTTGCTTGATAATCGCATCTCCCTACTGTCAAAGGCGGGCCACGGAAGGCAGGAAATGCTGTTGCAAAATTGCTTGGCAGTGTTGTGCATTCACAGTCCCATCATACGGAAACAAATCACCAATGCCAGAATACCCACACCACCCCCCACACTTGCACACTTGCACTTGAACTTCACTTCTTGCTTCACACACTTTTGGGCGAGTCCTTCATTTGGCCGGCGGATGACTCTCCGGTCTATATTCCCGTATAGGACTGGGAAGGGAGTTTCGTCAGACCAATTCACCCTCCGCCATTGAGCCCCTGTTCGGGACAGGTGGTCCCTGGCCCATTCAGACCGCATCTTCCTCTGAACTGGCGTCAATATGGGCTTTCGCTTACTCTTGTACGAGCCGTTGCCCATGTCAAGTAGCCTGTTTTCGTCGAGATACAGGTCGGTCAATGCGTTCGCTAAAAAGTTTTGCAGCATCCAAGAACGTACCAGCTCAGTATTTCACGACAAGGCGACGCAAAGTTCGATCTTCCCTGGCAGTAGTTGTTGGCGGTCTCTTTGCTGCATCCAGGCGCTATGGAATCGGTTTCCTCGTAGTCTCTGAGAAACGTTCTGGCAGTAGACTTATTCAAACACAATTCCCGAGCAATCTACCTTATAGTTGATTCATTTAGTCGTTCCTGGAGGATCTTATTGCGTACCTGCAGTTCTAACCTCCATCATGCCATTTTTTTTTTAGTTTCAACGTTGAAACTGCACCAGATTTTATACTGTCCTTCGTTGCCATATTGCCGACTGCACAAGACACAAAGCAGCAAACCTGACGAGAGCTGGCTGCGCGTAAATTTATTGCCTCTAAGTTTGGGGAGAAGTAATGCTTCCAGGCATATCTAGACATGCCTGTTACAGTTTTTTGTACCGATTTTTGTTGTCAACCATAGCTCAAGTTGAGTATTTTGTTTATTAGACAGGTTTCCTTATAAACGCGAACGAGGCCGCTTTTCTTACCGTTTATAACAACCAAGATTAGAGTGCGCGTGCATTTATTGCCACAGGAAAGATATTAATTTCTTTTCAGAATGTAGTTTATGTTTTTGTTTTTGTTGTTATTTCAATAAATAGTTCTTCCTTCGTGAACTCTGGTTCCCAGGGAACAGGAACTTTACAATTCCACCAATCGAACAGCATGTCTTTTTCCGAAATGCCATCTTTGCAGCACTGGCTTTTAGGCTAAGCCTCAGCCAGTCGTAGTGTAACGTAAATATATCCACCTTTCTTCACCTGCGACGATCAGATGCCAAAACCTATCGTCCTATGGATTTGACAGCAATCTACGACACAGTGCGACGCGTACTTCTGCCTGTGAGTTGTGTTGGGTTGGTGCGAATGAAATGTCCGGCGCGAACGAGCAGTGGATACAGGCCCCCATCACAGAGGGATGGAATCACCCACACGTGTTGCGGGTATTACGTCACAGAGTTACTATAAATAGCTATCACGTGTGTGAAGAACAAGGTTCAGGCGTGGTCTGTTTAGACGTAACGTGGATTGAAAAGGAAACATACAGACGCCGGATTTTAGTGTTACCTTCCTGTATGAATTTAAACTGGGCCATTCTGCAGGAATTGCCGCTCGAAACGATAAAAAAGTATTTGGAGAGAACACAGTCAACGAACGAATCATTTGGCGATGGTTTGTGAAGTTTCGAAACGGAGATACGGACCTGCAAAAGGAAGTACGTGGTCACTGTTGCCGTTTCTGACGATGTTCTGTTGCATGTCGTTGAAGCGGACCCCTAAAAACGTGTCGCAAGACAGCGGTAGAGGTAGGTGTCCACCACACGACAGTTGTTTGATGTCTTTCTGTGCTGAGTAAGTTAAAAACGCTGGACATGTGGTTGCCGCATGAGTTGACAACTGCCAACAAGACTAAGCGTTTGGAAGTCTGCACGTCGCTGCTTGCCAGGAATAAGCATGGACCCCTACTGCATCGATTCGTCACCTGCGACGAGAAGTGGGTCCTTTATGATAATCGGAAAACGATCTGCAAAAAGGTTACAGCCTGCTGAACGATATCCTAAGCCACCTCATATACCCCAAAAAGATTATGCTACTTCTCTGGTGGTCCACGGACGGGATAACTGATCGGAGTTCTTTGGCACGAGGCCAAACCATCACTGCAGAAGGTTATTGTGCTGAATTACACCAGATATACCGGAAATTTCAGCAGGAACAACCGGCTTTGGTCAACAGACATGGTGTTCTTCTGCTCCAGGAAAACGCCAGCCCTCATGTCGCACAACGAACGATGCTGACACGAAGTGCCTTGGGCTATGCAGCACTGCCTCATCCTACCTAATCCCGGACTTGTGTCCGACAGACTATCACCTGGATCACTTCCTGTCTGGGAAACTGTGCACTGCAGACAACGAGGTTTAACGCGTAGTTGATGACTTCTTCGAGTTCCAGCCACAAGACTTTTTTCGTTCCGGGATCATGGCCTTGCCGGAGAGATGGCAACTATGTGCCGATGCCGAGGCGGATTATTTTGCCTAAGTAAGTTGTTCTACTTTTCCGTTCTCGTTGTGCACGTTTGCTGGTTATATGCAGGACATTTCATTCGCACCAGTCCAATAAGTTCATGGGAAATCATTCGACGGATATTGCTGGAGAAACCAAGCTAGTGAAGGTGACCAACGGTGGTGCATTTGGAAGACTCCACTTCAGTTGCCTGTTGTGGTATACTGGTACCAGGGTTAGCTCTCACAGCTTCAACCAGGGTGTAAGTCGTGATTATCTTTGGACATTCTGACCGCAGCTTTTCTTCGAGGCTGGTGTGAAGGGTTAAAAGCCGGAACCATTTTCGTGCTGAACTGCTGCCCAGGGTTTCCTGAACTTCAACTGCACGAATTTTTCTGGCTGCTGCAGCCGCGCCTAATTCGTTTTTTTTAAATAATGATGTACGAGTAGCCGAACTGCCCGTTTATCGACCTCAATCCTCTTCTCACCTGTTAGCGCAATATGGCTTCGTGCCAAAAAAGTACGTAATCAGCCTCGTGTGCTCCATGTCGTTTCGGTACTCAGTTGACACTGGTGCGCGTGTTGCATAAGAATGAAAGCCCAACGTCTAAACGGGGCTAACCCTAATATTTACTGCACGCCTAAATGTTAGGCTCATTTTCTATACATTTCTACAAAACCTATCAGATATCAAAATTTGAGACCACGCAGACACACAATTACAGTGGTGTGCAAATGAATTGCATAATCTTCAAAAACCGTGAATTTTTAAATTTAACTCTTTTTTAAACTAACTGCTTTTCATATTTATTTCCTCGTTTATATGTCATTAGATGCGAAATTTAATGGAGATTTCAAAAATATCTTAGTTTTTTCTTTAGCTACTTCTGTTATTAAAATATGGGGTTTGACAGACACAGTGAAATTCACGTTAGCTGCGTATCAGTTGTTACAGCCAATCATTAAATTTTTTTACCGGGTTGGCTGCTTCCTAATGCTATCTTAATCCTATTCCAAACTGCAGCGCTACTTGAGCATTGTGTGCCGCGGGTGACCTAGTGGACAAAACATCACACTGTTAAAAATTCCCGTAAAAAAAGTCTTGTTGCCCGTGTATTTTTACGATCAAGGCTCGTTTCTGCAGTTTCAAGGCGATGCCCGTATTTTAACGGGCATGGATATGTAGGACAACTGTTCTAAACCGTAATTTTACGGGCGTTGCTAAGAGGCACGGGCTAGCCAATGAACGATATGACAGAAAAGGAATGAGGCATGCGTCGCTTTCTGCTATTGGTCAGCGAGTCGTCACGTGATTTTACGGTGGCTGCTCGTTTTTTTACCAAGACGAAGGGATGGACGATATTTTCAAAAGTATGATATCTTTAAATATTTCTGAGACCGATATATTGAATCGAAAATATCTGTATTTAAAGATCAATATATCGGATTGATTTTTCGATATTTTTCAATACTTCTGATCTCAATAAGACTGATATTTCGGTTTATTCACTGCATACTTCATTTGGGTTATTACTGAATCCGATCCAATTTTGTGTTAAGTATTGGCTATTGGGAACTTGGGACTAATTGGCTGTTGGCTTGTTCGCACAAATCTCAGCCAGTACTAAATTATCCTGCAGCTTGAAAATATAGCTGCAATCAAGTTTTGTTAATACCATTAAAATAGTGATATCTCAGAAAAGTAATGTATATTACTAACTTCGTACCTTTTACAAGACGGTCGCTGTACTTGGAAATAAACGTAGTGCGTTTATTTTGCCATTTCAGTCGTTTTGTTGTGTAAATAATTATTTCCGATAGCGGAATTGATATTTAACGTTTTTTTACAAGACCGACGCCATGGGTTTTACGACTTTAAAACTCGTTAAAAACTTAGTGCTTTTATTTCGCCCTTTTACGTTGTTTTGTTACGTATATAATTATTTTCGACAGCGGAATTAACATTTTACGTTTTTATAATTCATAAAAATTCGCTAAAAATATATCTTGTATGCTGAGCTGGAAAGCCAACATCAGGGTTGTTTACATCGTAGCCATGGTAATGTAAGGGCGTATTTATATTATATATTTTATACATTTATGTAATGTAAGGTGGCATATATTTATGCCCACTCCCCCCCCCCCCAAAGTGTTTAAATGTGTTTTATTTATTGTTAAAATGTGCCTTACATTGGAAACAAAAATGCTTAATTTAATAAAAAAAATTCATTATTCTCATTCTTTTATTTTGTCCTGGTGGATTTAATTTTTTTTCATTTCATTGGCACGGCACGCCCTCAGAAAAATCTATATATGCCCCTTGTTGCATTTCTTAATGAAGGGGCAGAGCACAGATGGGATGAAAGTGGCCAAAGGGCAGGAAGTTGTCACATAAATTTACAGAACATAAATGCGGAAACTGTTTTTTTTTACCAAAACATGTTATCATGATTCTCTGTACTTAACATTGCTACCTATGCAAGATTGTTGATACAGCGAGACAAAATTAGTCAAAAAAGCAATCATAAAAGTGTTGTGCACTTTTGTGATTATATAACATCTGCACTCCCCTTCCACTAATGGGGGGGGGGGGGCTGTGGCTGTGGATAGTATCAACTGTCACCAACGATATTTGAAGGTTTTGGTTATCATTTGAAAGTAAACAAATTAGATGTCAACTTTCCTGTTAAGCACACTCAACATCTTTTTAAAGAATATACATGAATAAAAAAACACACTTGAAATGGAATTTGTGGCAGAAATATTTTGCTACATAGAAGACCAGTAAACCACAGGCAATTGGGTAAATAAGTCTCATTGATTTGATTATTCTACACATGTTAAGGTTTTTCCATTATTCGAAATGTTTATTTAAGTACAAAAGCGGAGTAAAATGCCTAAAACAAAATCACTGGGTTACTTCTGTCTGAAACATTACCCCCTTAGCCTGTAATCACAGCATATAATTGCAATTTCTAATGCAGAATGTTCTGCAAAGTCATAATATTGTTGAGAGGTAAATGGCTAGAGCTTTTTAATGCAATTTTGAAGAAGTTTGCATACATACATGAAAATATATTATTTCAAAGTTAGTGTGCATATACACTGTAGATACATATATAATTTTTTTTTTTGTAAAAAAAAAAACAAAAAGAAAAACAAACTGAAAATACAACAAACCTTGTTAACAGGTTTCGGCCTAATTTGCCCAGTGTTATCCATTTTGTCATTATGTCTATTTCTCTCTTGATAATAACTGTGAACATATTTTTTTTTTTTTTTTTTGTGAAAACTGTTATTCTTAAACGGAATGGCATTAACAAAATTCTGTTGTCCAGAAAAGTTTTAATGTGCAGTGCTCTTCCTCATTTGATTTCTCTAGTGTTTCTTTACAGTATACAAAGTTACTTTTTTCAAAATTCTTTTGCTGCTAAAATCTAATAAATGTGCAATGTAAAAATTGCATTTGTACTCATAAATATGGGTTCTTGGTTTGATTAAAAGGCAATACATTGTGCCAAATGTTTGACACTAGCTGTAGGAAGGGAGTTCTTAGACTACCATTAAAGATTATATGAATACCTTGCATTGCACCCATCGGTTTTACATTTGTTCAAGTTTGCAAAAATTGTATGTGATTTTATACCTGCTACAACTGATTCAGCATCAATATCAGGAAAATTCTCATACAAAAAGATTACTTCTTCCTCAGAAACTGCTAGAAAACAGTCAAATTTTCAAAATAAGAAGCACTGTTCATTAAATGTGAAAATCCTTCAAATATGTGGCGTCAGTGAATAAACAAAGATGTCGCTCTTTCCAGGTTTTAGCAATTAAATGTCATGAAATCTATTCAGTCAAGAAATCTATTTATTAAATGTCATGAATAAAATCTATTCAGTCATGAAATGTTCATTAAATGTCATGGAAACTGTTCAGTATCTAAATAATCATGGAAAATGTGCCTACCAAGTGGTAAAATACATAAAGAAGTTGTTCCTGTCTTGTCTTTCCTGGAACCACTCGCCCTAAATTAGGGACATGTGTCTGCTTATGGTGAATCGAGCTTCTACACATTCGGGAACAACTTTAGATGCTCATGGAGATCAACACACACACACACACACACACACCACTTCACTTCACGCATTTTTTTCCAGTTCTCAGTCCATTTCTTTGGATTTCTCATCTCCATTAAAAACTTGTACACAATAAATATCTGAAGTATTCTTTATCAAGTCTAAAACGCCTGAGGAGCTATCTTCGATATCATATCATTTTTTTTTTTACATTTTAAATGCGCATTGGTGGAGTCTATCCTTAAAATTAAGGAAGTCAGCAGATTTAAAATTTTTTTTACAGTTTTGAACTCAAATGGGATATAGCATTTAATGTTTCACTTATTAACACCAAAACAACACAAAAATAAGTACTGATTTCTCACCTCTAGTTATATTCAACTTGCTGTAGATGAGGGATTTTCTCTTTACATGCATATATATCACTAAGCTGTTCTCTAAGATCATAGGTTAGTTTCTTGATTAGAGCTTATCTGCTGGATTAAAGTTTAAAACTGATGGCAATACATTTTATTTACTCTTGATGTATCAAACATCTGCATTTACAGTGATCTCAGCTCACAACTTGAGCTTCACTGACATCCATCACACACAAGACCATTTGTACTTCACATTTATTCTCTTTTTCTCATGCAGGAATTCCTGAATCTGGTCCTCCCTTGATCTTCTACATTTTCTTCCTGTCACTTGTGCAGAATAAATTCTCCTAGTAATCATCTCACCACTCATTCTCCAAACCACCAAAGAATATTTGTCCCCACCTTACAAACAATATTTTGCTTCACACTACTCATCTACAAAACATCTTCATTCCTCACATGATCAAAACATATCTTGCCCCCACCCCCATAAGTAACACATCTCTACAGCTCACAAATCACTCCTATGTTTCATCTGCAGTACTCCACCTTCACTGCTGCACATCAGAGTAGGAACAATTACTGTACTTTTTCACACACAACTATTAGGGACTTTTTGAGAACCTATCATTCATCATTTATTCAAAATCCTCCTGAAGCAGCTGTGACTTTCAAAGATGAATTTACTAGCCTACTAATTTCACCACCTAATTTGTTTCCTCTGTCAAACATGCTTCCTAAATATGTAAATTGATTTACCTGGTCAATCTCTTTGCCATTTAGACTGATCTGTTTGATTTAATACTAACAATTCATCTGTCAAAAACATAACTTTGGGTTTTTCCTTTCATATACTAAGTTTGAAATTCATACAAACTTCATACATGTGGGACAACATACGCTGCAACTCACTTTTGCTCTCTGCCAACAGGATTGTTTCATCAGCATGAGCAAACATAATTGAGTAACTACTCTCCACAGATAGCATTTACATAGTCTAATGACGACTCAACCATATGTGTCTCTTAAGACATAAAAATATTCTTTACCTTAAAAAAATGTTTTGGTAATAAGTAATAACTAATTATAATACACAAGCTTGGCAGTGAATTTGGGGAATAAATATCCTACCAGTTTTCTCAGATAATTTCTTAGAAACATCAGCTGAAATTTTTTTTTTCAAGAGCTGCTTTCTCCTGCTAAAAGGGAGCAATTTTATTTGTCCTTTATTATTACATTTTATAGCTTAAAACTATCTTTATGCAAGATTGCAGCTCTCAAGCTGTATTTTTAGTGATATGAAAAACACATAAAATATTGTTTTTCAGATCCTAAAATAAAAAAAAATATATAGCAGAAAGTTTTGATGCAAAAATAAATAAAAAAATCATGCAACAGAAGTGAGCTTGTAATCTGCAGAAATGCTGAATATACTTTCCAAAACCCAAAAGGTGATTTTCTTGTTTCATGTGTGGGCATTGCTCGACGAGCAGGGATATGGTTTCTGCTAAGAAGTTTCCAAAAATCCCAGTTGCAAAGGAATGTTTTCATGAGTTTTTCATCAATGTGAGATTATGAGAAATATGTATTTCCAACATTTCGAGAAAAGGTAAGTTGAAGCTTCAGTATGGCATAAATGACAAAAAAACAAAAGTACTTATTAATCCCAGCAGACTGGAATCTTAACCATCAATTAACGTGGGAATAACTGAATTATAGAAAGAATAACTATTTTTGTTGGGATGCAAATGTCAAAGTTAACAACATTATATCAGCTTGCAAGGAAATGTTATGGAAAAAAATCTTTAAAAAAACTTTGTTATTGTAATTTTTAGAGCATTTTGTATACATTTATATTTTTCAGAAGGTGTGAACAATGTTTGCTATTTTTTTTATCGTTTAAGACAGAACACAATGTTAATGGAGTATACAGATATAATTACTTCTATGGTGTAAGCAAAAATAGTTCCCATGGCATAAGCAAAAAAATTAAAGTGCTTATAATATGTTTACAAGTGACATTTTTGTTAAAAACAGTAATTAGAGTACGAATAATTTGTGATGGCCTTTTCATAGAAAGCAATTATTTTTCCAGAAAGATATTTAAAAAAATGCTAACGATTATTAGTCCTCTATTAAAATATGATTATAAAAATAAAAACATAAAAAATATCGTAATCCAAATTAATCAAGTATATATATTTACTAATTAATTAATGAAAGCCATACTAATTAATGTATGAAAAACATAAAAAAATATCATAATCCAAATTCATCAAGTATATATTTACTAATTAATGTATGAAAGCCTGTCTCTCCTAGATAACAAAAAAACGAATGGACAATCAGAGGAAATAACATGCTGTAAGTGTGGGAAAATCAGCAGATCAAGACGAAAGTTGTTATGCTCATATTTTTACCAGATTATATAATTACTTCAGGAAGTTTCACTATGTATTAACAAGATAATTGTCAAAGGATGATAAAAAAAATTACGTCTGATATATACATAGCCTGAATTACAACAAACTTTATACTACATAACTTGTAAGACATCAAGAAAACTCTTGAAAAGCTGTTTTGCATTTCCTTACCCAGCTGTTAAGATCTACATACTTTATCACTAACAAAAAAAAACAAAAAAAAATGCTTTACTTCAAATTGTGTGTCATTGGTATGTATTTAATTTTGGTCAAAGTGCCAGTTTACTTTAAACATAATACTCATAGGCAAAAGAACAATCTGCTATCAACCGTTCGTTAAATTTGTTTTCTGGGTGCCTACTGTCAACTAATAGTTAAAATTTTCAACCATCGAGGTTTTCAACACAGCAGATATTTTTCCTTGTAAAGTTCTAGAAATCGGAAGGTGACATAATATCATGTGAATCTCGATAATGAGATCGCAGTTTGATAGTCCTCAAGCAACATAATTTTCGTGACATGCCAGAGGAAAGAACACAGATTTCATTCCACAAATTAAATCACATCAGCCATGGGCTGATATATTGAATATCGCACCGATATAGTGATTTTCTGATATATCGTAACTTGGATATCAATACTATATATCGAAATATCGGACAAAAATATCGATATTTCGAGATATTGATAAATATCGCCCATCCCTAACTGACGAACACGAAGTCACGAACATGTGCAGGAAAGACGCCATGAAAACATGTGAGTAGACATTTTTTAAAATTAAGTTTATTATGATATGTAAAAGTAACGAAATCAATTACACACATTTTTGTTTGATATTAAGCTCACGAACTGTGTACGTATATATATATAATTTTAAAAGTTTCACCACCAAACTAGGGTGGCTGAAGCATTGTCACACAGGAAAATCTATGTAGTAGCTAAGATTTCATTTGACTGGGGTAGGGGCATAACTCTCACATCCATATATGTTTTACCATCAATATGATACAGTGCTTTACTTTCTGTGCAAGTCTTTATCGCCAGGTATATACCTAGCGTTGACTAGGATGTCGAATAAATTCGATCTGTACATGCTGATTTGGGAATTACGTAGGGCAGCATTCTTCGTATGTTTGTAGTCTGAAATGAATTCCATTTTGCAATATAACACGCATAAATATTGTCTTATCGTTTTGTGCTTTTTTTTTTTTTTACGGCATAGTGTTCAACTCCTGAATTTAGACAGAATTATTTCTAAAGCACAAACTGGCTGAACAATACTTTGAGTTTTTTTTAAGACTCCTTTTCATTTGCTCATGTACTTAAGAACTTGTGAAGTATTATATTTGCACCAATGAATACAAAGATTAGCTATGGAGTACAGATATGTACAGGCATATTCTTTAATGAAAAGTTTATTCCAGTGTGTTTATGTGGGTATAAAATATATAAAAAATACAAATACACAGGTATATTTGCTAAAATTACATACACTGATGTCACAGAAATTGCACAAATGGCTAAAAAAAAATCAAATAAAACTGGTCAAGTCATTTGTTTAGTATCAGTAAGATGTATGAGCTCATTTACTCTTGCAAAGTTCATCAATATTTTGAGTTTTCTTGCTTATGTACAAACAAGTTATCTTCAACATCCAGCTTATTTCAATATTTAGTTTTTATGGTGGTTAAGGATAAAACACTAGTTTCACATAAATATGTAGTTGTAAAAGGCAACAAATACTTAAGGCAGTGCTCGACAATGTTGGAAATTCTTTTTCCATTGGAATCCAAAAACTAGTCGCCGCCCCGGTGGCGCAGTGGTCTAAGGCGCTGGCCTCTGATCATTCGTTCGTAAGGGGTCCGGGTTCGAATCCCGGTCCGACATGGATGTTGTGTTTGTCTTACGGCACTGGCTCTCTCCCTTCCCTGGAAGCAGTGACCCTAAATTAGGGACGGGCGACTGCTTATAGCCCATTGAGTTGCTCACGGTGGTCGTTAAACCTCCAATAAAAAAAAACAAAAAAAAAACTAGTCAGTGATTTCAAAGAACAAATGCTTTTCAAACCAACCAGAGTTAAAAGATGTCTCATAAGTTTTTTATTTGGCAATAGAAGATTACACATTTCTGCATTGTATGTGAATGAGTAACTAGTTCATTCAGTATGAACGGGAAATACTGCCTTGTAAATGTTTGGAGAGTGCAGAGATGGACGATTATTAGCTGTTTAACATCAAGTTTCCAATTGTTTGCTCATTTTCTGATGATAATGAATTCAGTTATGAAAATTGGTCAGAGCTGTTCCCTGTAATTTGGTTTTCTCATAAAGTTTTTTGGTCATTGCTTGTGTTTTGTTTTTTCAACATTGAACAGATTGTTTTCACCCTGTAATGAGAAGTTCCACTAGTTCATTTTTCAGAAATTTCAGCTAAATATGCTAAACTTCACCACACATCCTACCAGCACTAGCCATAAATTCAGATTAATTTTGTTTTGAAAATTGGTTCACTATGTGACTCGGTATGGTTGCTAACAAATCCGCATATGCCTCCCCCTATTATTTTAGTGAAACCCACTTTGAGAACTATTGGTCTAGAGGATGTTCAAGCCGTTCTGGTATCAGAGTTGGTTGTACATCAAGGTTTTTGGCTAGCAGTCACAATTTAACATATGGTTTGAGTCCCATATGAGGCATTAGTTTTGCCACCCTGGTGGTGCAGTGGTCTAAGCACCATCTTATGATTGTTTGTCCAAGTGGGTCCGGGTTTGAATCCCGGTATGGCATGGATGTTGTGTTTGTCTTACAGCACTAGCGTTCTCTCTTCCCTGGAACCAGTGACTCTTAAATTAGGGACGGGGACTGCTTATATCCCATTTAGTTCCTCACATTAGCCGTTAAAACCTTTAAAAAAGAAACCTGTTTTTTACATAACATAACAGCTTTGGCTTTCTCCTTCCCTAGAACCAGTGGCCTCAATTTAGAGGCGGGAAAAAAGTTTCATGTGATGAAATGTCACATTTTCGTTCAGGAAACACATTTGTGATTCTCCCTGACTGCTACATGGTTTTGATTGCTTTTAGGAATACCATTTCACTCACATTCCTTAGTATATAATTATCAATCATTTTGTGACTATGGTATATTCAGTTAACTCATAGGCATCCCTAGCTTAGTTTTCAGCAGGAAGAAGCAAACAATGGAAATCTGCATATATACAAACCCCATATGCCTCTCATTGAAAACAGCTTTTTTACCACTCAACACATAAATTACATAAATTTAATTGGAAACCAGAAGAGCCAAAAAATATATATTTTTTAATTATATCTATAATCACCTCATCATCACATGTATACAGTAATATTTCACATATATGTCAGCGCAAACCAAAGCACGCATAAATAAGAGAGCAGCATAAGTAAAAGTTAATGTAATTCCAGCCAAAATTAAGTTTAAAAAGTAATTACCATGAGAATAACATGCAAAATAAGAAAAATATCAATGATTGAATTTACTTAGTTAAATTTAACACTTTAAAGCTTAGATTACTCAAAAATGTAAATTACTTGATCTCAAAATTTTAATTACATACCTTTTTTATATTTATGGCTTTTTAAAGTTATGTAAAATTGAAGACTGTTTCTGCTGTTGCCTCTCATTGAAAACAGCTTTTTCAAGTTTGTTTAAACAGGAATGTGTGGCAATTAGATGTATCGGTGAGTTGTATGTAGTGACAGTGTTTCCAAAGCTTCTACACTGCTTTCGTGACAGTGTGGGGATCTTTTGTTAATTCTTTGTTATGTCTCTTCATCATCATCCTGAATTTCATTGGCTATTTCTTGAATATCCCTCAATTCCCCAATAATGCATTTTCATTGATTTCTACAAACTCTTTAAAACTACTGAATCCACCTGAAATGGCACTCCAATCTTCATCATTGGCAGATTATTCGGTAAATGTGTAGATTAGCGTCCTAAATTATTTTGTCGGAAACTTGTAATATTGACTTGCGAGTGCGACGCTGTGGTAGGCCTAACACATCACTACGGCAACGATGTGAAGATTTGCTTTGTTGAAAGGAAGATTCGCTTCGCCGTGCAATTCACGTGCGGATGACTACAAGTCCAAGCAAGTACCTTCTTGCCAGGAGAGCGAACCATTTTATACTCATATGCTACACAATATAGTTTGTTCATGTTTTGTAATTGTTTTTAAAGCAGACGTGAAATTTTTCATTCTTTCGCATATGATTCCCTGATCCGAAATAGAAAGTTTGGTAAATGTGTACTTTAGCGTCTAAATTATTTCGTCGGAAAAATGTAACTGTGTGGGAAAAGTGTGACATACAATATTTTAAGCATGCAAAATAATGCGAAAAGGTGCAAAAATATAGTATTTTTAGATAAAAGGAAATAAGTTTTCCAAAGTATTTACCTGAGAGTGCGATGGTTTGGAAGAGTACGTGCCGTATAGGCATAGGACGAGAGAGCGGCAACGGCATCAAGGTTGAGTCCGGTGAATGAAAGCTTCGTTGAGAAGGGCAAGTAACGGGCGGAAGAATTAAGAAGGAAGCGGTTTAGCAGTACGTAGTCATCGAAAAGTCTTGTAGGCATATGCAGAAAGAAAGAGGTTGAATTTGTGCAGCATTGTAAGTTTTTGTTTTTTTTAAGGGTAATTTTGAGAAAGCGGAAGTACAAAATCGTCAGTCATTTCGGATTTCGTCAGGGCTTAAAATTTCATTATCCGCCACAATACAAGAAGCTGCCTCCCTGCCATAGTGCGATATATGAATTGAAGAAAATTGCTTATTTTGAAAAATATCCATGTCACGAGGAAAAAAATGTGAGCTACGATGTACTGAATAACAGCAGAACTGCAAATGAAGTGCTTGAAGAAATCACCTACCTGTGCACATCTTCCAAACCAAAACTAAAACTTTGGGTTCAACCGGAACCAAAACGTCTTCCTCAAAACTTCTGTCGTACATAAATTATTTTACATTCCTTAATTTCTTTCCATTCGGAGACACTGTGAAACCACTAATAACGACATTCTACACATATCTTTCTCAAAAATGAATAAAACAGGTTTGAACTACTTCTGCGCACAATTACACGATACTCTTCCGAAAAATATACCCTACTGCTGTCGTATTCTTCCACGCATTTGCTACCAACTCGTACTTCGCTCCGTCGCACAGCACCTTCACATGGTGGCCGTTAGCATCGCTTCAGCCTCCCGCACCACCTGCTACAAACCATCGTACTCGCAGGTTAATACTTCAGAAAAATTATTTCCTTTTTATTTAAAAATATAATTTTTCACCTTTCCCTATTATTTTGCATGCTTAAAAAAATGTGTGCATCGAACTTTTCACCCACAGTTAAATTTTTCCAACGAAATAGTTTAGGACGCTGAAGTACACATTTACCGACAGTACTAATATGCTTTTCTATGTTGTACAGAAAACTGGGGAACTATAAATTTCGGTTTTGGTTTGAACAGATTTGCTGTGTCTCTGCACTTTTGGTTCTTCTGTTAATAGCTTGTTCGCACGCGAGTTTCTATCTTACTCATATGTATCTTTTGCAAATCGAAGAGGTTTTATCCGGTTTTTCCTGCCAACAACGTACAGGATACAACAAAAGAAAGGGTGGCTGCTGTGGACCTATTTTCTGTAGCGTATCACTACAACATTTATTGCTCTTCTGCCAATAACGTAAGTCCTCTTTCTCTTGTACCCGTCATTTCCACACAGCAACAAACCTTCCTTTTAACGGACCAAAGCTTCACATCTTCACTGGAGCGATGCATTATTCCTATCGCAGCTTCTCTTCACAGTGTCAGACTCACAGGTCCATATTACAATAAAAATCTTTAAAACACGTTTAAAATATGAAATATCTGAAAAAATATGAAATACATTAAAATACGAAGTTTTAACCCTTTGTCAATAAACACAAGAGGCTAGTTCCATCAGAGGCATGCATTCAGTCGCTGACTTTAAACATTTGGAGCAAAATTACATATGCTTCCAATTTATGGACCTAAAGCATAATATAATTAAAGAAGTGATATTCTTCTGTCCTTGGCACTGCGTAACAATAATACAACTTCCAGTGATTAGCAGTGAAAAGCAACATGACATGCGATGACTGTCTTTTTTCTTGTAGTAGAAAATTATATTCTGAACTTCATTTTTAGATTTAATTGCCCAGTCTGGCACCTAGGGCAACTAGATTATTTATTTACCTGCCCAGGTCAATGATTCACACGACTCAGGCATGGTATTTTTCAAACCCTGATATGTATAAGTAAAAATATATACAGTACATAATTTCATACATACATATTAATTAAAGCTTATATGTTTCATTATTACTACTTTAGCAAAAACTTCCCATTACAAAAAAATTACCTTTGCTTGTCTCTGTGGGCACTATTTCACTTTAACAGCATTGCAATCTTATGCGTAATGAAAATTTCTGTAGTACATACTAACTTTTTAATGAAAAATTTGTAATGTTTTAAGAACAATACGTTGCTACAATTTTTTTTGTCCCCCTTGAATTTCATTATAACGAGTTTCGACGGTTATTCTTTTTTTACTGAATCTGGTAAATGCTGGCCAAGAAAATGACAGTGAAAATATATCATGAACAGTTTCTTTGCTTTGCAAATGTAGTAATTAAAGTTAAATGTAAAAAAGAATTGATTTCATTCTAAATTTCTGCGAGTGAAATCTTTCACCTGTGTCACTTTAAGCAGGGCTTGGAAAATATCCGAAATGTTACATGCGCAGCTGGGTATATACATAAATTATTTACCTACCCAGGTAGTAAAACCTGGATGCCCAGGAAAATTTATATTTTAAGATAAATCAGAAGCCACTTTTTTTTTAAGTTAAAAAATATGAAATTTTTTTACACGTTTTGCAATTCCTATTTTAAAGGTCTATTCAAAATGTTCAATATGCAAAGCATGTATTTCATGTTTTAAGATGATAGTGCTGAAATTGGTACAAAATGATGTGATGAAATTGTTTTTTGAGAAATTTAAAGATTCTGCCGTGTTCTTTTCCTTTGTCACTAAACACCTGATTTGCACATCAATAAAAATTGTTTCAGTATCTTCAGGTATTGCCAAGATATTATAAATACAACTATTTAATAGTTTTCCAAAAAAAAAAAAAATTTGTGCTCCAAAATGGTTTCCTTGTGGCAACACAACAATGAAAGAACAGGTTTAGTCACTGAAGTCATTTCTAAAACATTCCAAACAGGAAAATTTAATATTTTAGAAATATTGATATGCATTAATGTTCTACAATGACTCAGTTAGAATCAGGGTCTAAACAAGTGTTTCTTCTTTTGGGTGGGGGTCTGAGATTTGAAATTATGCCCTATCAAGTTCAAAAGCTCTCATTTCCATTCAAGTATTTTTTTGTTTTCTTTCTGATACCTTAATTATGGGGAAGCAATGTGATCATTCAAAAGTAGTACTTCCAGTGTTTGACATAATTTTACTAAACATGTGAAAAGTAGGTAAATATCCAAAAATTAGAGATAGGAAACAAGACAGTAAAAGTTCTGGGAACACTGACAACACAGTGCTCAGTAGAATGTAAAATGAACCAGCACACAAGGCAGTGAATGTGAAAACAAAAAAAGCATGATTCAACCCTATGTCAAATGTAATACTAGCCAAAACCTACATGAAAAACCAACTTTGACACCATTGTGGATTGAATACCCTTATAGACGCAATGTACTCGGATGCCAGTTCGTAGTTCTGTTTGTCATTGATATAACATATAAATACAAGAATATGCCTGTACATATCTTTACTACATAAATGCCCTTTGTATTCATTCATGCAAATACTACATAAGTACGTATGTGCAAATTAAAATGTCTAAAAGAAACTAAGTATTGTTCAACCAACTGTGCTTTAGAAATAATTCTCCAATTAAAACATGTCTAAAAGAAACGTAAGTATTGTTCAACCAACTGTGTGTACAGAGTTCGTAAAGCCTAATGTTAAACAAATCTGTGTGTAACTGATGTCATTATTTATCATATTGTAATAAACCTGATTTTAAGATATGAAAATATCATTACTCACATTTAGAACTGAATTGATTCAGTTATAATGTAAGTATCCAACAATTTCACACTCACACACTCTTCCACAAAAAACATGCATTTACTTGCACACTCTTCCACAAAAAATGCATTTATGTAAAAGTCGGTGACTACTTGCCGTGAGGCTTAACCAAATATGGCCAAACTTCATATTTACAGGGATTGCATTTCAAATTACAGCTTAAGTTAATACGGTCAAACTTATTTTTTCGGGTATAGCCCTTCAAATTATGGCGTAGCTCAATACGGTCAAACTTATTTTTTTATGGGCAATGCTCTTCAAATTATGGCGTAGCTCAATACGGTCAAACTTATTTTTTTGTGGGCGTTGCTCTTCAGATTATGGGCTTAGTATTTAGGGTTCAGACCGTAATTTCAAGGGCTTTCACAAAAATGGGCCAAGCCGTAGTTTTATGGGCAACGGCCGGGCCCCCAGTTGCCGGCCATTGCCCGTAATCTAACTGTGAAATTTTTAACAGTGCATGTATCATGGACAACCAAGCAATGGGAAAATGTTCTTTTCAGTGATGGATCAGAATTTTGCTTTAATCGGAATCAGAGTAGTGCTTATGTAAGGAGCTGCAAGCGTGAAATATTCCATCCAAGTTGCTTAGTGACTACTGTTAAGCATCTGGTGAAAGTCATGGTTTGGAGGTTTGGAGCTGTATGTGTGCACATGGCGTTGAGAGCCTCCATATTGTCGATGTTACGTTTCATGCCCAGAACGACACCTGGATATTACTTTAGCAAATGCTCCCTGTCATTTGCTAAAGTAGTGAAAAAGTGGTTTCAGGCAAAAAGGGTTCAGCATCTAGATTAGCCACCACAGTTGCCAGTATTACCGCGCCAAGCCCAGTTTGGGAACTTGCGGGCATAAATTTTGTTAATTAATTCCGATCGACTAAAGTGACAACAATGTTTCCTAGTATAGGCGACCCAGTCTCATCGTTGGGGCCTGTACGCGTTGTGTTTCATTCGAGCTCGTACGCGGTTGTCTCAAGAACTCATATGCTGCAAAGAAATTAAGTTTTAAAACTAACCTTTCAGTACCATGTTTTGAATTGTGGTATCTTCAAAGAAAGAAAAACTGTTTACTTTAAAATAAACCAAAACCCGACACTCGTACTCATTTGCAGAGGAGCAGCGAAGAAAAACACGTTGTTTAAAGAAACAAATATAGAATTTATTTTAACATATTTCTTAATTTATGTACAAATTAATGGTGGGACCAGATTAAGTTATATTAAGACATTGCTACCAAAAAAAGTTAAGGTTTGGCCTAAGATTTATAAAAACAGAAACGTTCCTAGCAATCTAACTAGTACGAGGTGAGCAATAATTTTTCATTTTTAAATTTCAGTGATTACTCAGCATGCAAGCGATTGAAATATTTAGATAATGTCATACCCTAAATCTTCTACTGTTCAACACAGATCCGGGAGTTGATGATGAGCCTCCTCATTCTTCAGCGATTTCTTCGTGCGTCTGCGATCTTGTGACTGGTATCCTCCATAGATAAAACGCAGCACGGTAGCCCTTGACAACTGTGCAACTTCTCCTACCATCAACTTTTGGCATCTTTCCCTACTACCTTCCAATGGCACCTAACATGCGACGAAATTTGTGAATTCGACGTTTTAACCCACGCGCGCCAAGCATTTTTGCCAAATAACAACAACAAACAACCATGATTTCTACAAGTCTTCGCATTTTATTTTTGTTTCGTTTTCGCTTTCTACCGTGCTGCTAGACGTGTCCTCCTCTCTTGGAGGTTTAACCCTCATCCTCTCATTGGTTTCTCCCTCCCTCGTCCGGCAGTGGTCCACCGTCCGGTGGAGATTGACCAGTGGTTATTTCGAGCAGATATTCTCCTGGCCATTTGCCGAGCTAAGCCCTTTAAAAATGTATTTGGCCGTAACTGTCACCCTGTTTCGGATTTCTATTAACAGACCATCCGAGAAACCCTTTTTAAATCTTTAAGTATGCTCGAAGACACGTATGCCCGACTGAATTATGTTCCCCGATATAGAGCCTGTGGTGACAGTTATTGCATGAACTTTACCTTCTTACCAGATTTAGGATTCTTTATTGGACGTTCGCCGTATAGTCACCATTGGCCTATTGTTAGCTATGGCTGCATTATGTAATCCGCAGTGCTGGTTCTTCGCAAATGCCTGGAAATGAAAATACATTTCACTTCGATTGCGGAATTTTGCACCTGGCCTAGCGTTTGCATTTCGATCTCATTCCCACGCGAAGAGAAAGCAAGAAAATAAAAAAGAAAAGAAACCAGCAAATCCTTGTGCGACGATAATGCTTCCTATACTTACTTTTTGGGATAATACTTCCTGCATACCCAATTAGGAATGACTATAATTAAAGACATGATTAATTAATTAGGTTAATTAATTAACATAATTAATGTAATTAATTAGGTAATTAAATCTCGAATTTTGGTATTTCCTTAGTAGAAGCAATGTGCCCGAAATTAGAAGAATTTTCGCGGCAAGACCCGATCAAAAATTTGTGGTTCAAACTGTTGTATGAACTATCAAAAAAGAAGCCAACAACCAAGATTCAAATCATTGAAGATGCAATTCAAATTTGGAATCATATTGTTCAACTCAATCTTCTACAAAACGTTTTCACAATATGCCATCAAGATGCAAAGCTGTGATCAAAGCTAAAGACTAGGTAACACAATATTAGTTACATTTTATGATTTCTCTTTATTGTATTTCTGTATTTAAATGTTACTTCATTCCTTATGAATTACAAAAACGATTTATTGCTGTAAACCTAAGTATTGGATAAATGTTACTTTTGATAATAATTTCGACTTCGACATGATTTTTGTGATGTATCTTACGAACTTTTGAAACCTCCATTACAGGGAAAAGCTAAGGTATTTTTGAAACCTCCATTAAATTTCGCATCTGATGACATATAAATGGTGAAATAACTCTGAAAATTCGTTAGCTAAACTTAAAAATTTACGGCTTTTCCAGAAGATGCAATATTTTTGCACACCACTGTATGACTTCCCATGATCAGTTAATTTAAAGTGACTTTTCTATGTTTTAGTCTTGCATAAATAGCGTTTGTTAGCAGAAGGAAAACTTTACATGATACCGCTGATGATTTGGCTTAATTTTATGTAAACACATTATGTTACTGTAGAATTTTTTCCGAAGCTTCTTACTGTGAATGCAAATATAATATTGATTATCCATCAAATACATTTTGCCAGCATTTACATTTTCTTTGATCATTCTCATATCCTGTGACACGCTCGTTTCCTCCTTTCAGTAGCTTTTTTTTTCTTCACTTTCTTTTTTCCATTTTTTCCCTGTATTGATCTGTCGCGGTAAAAAAGCAGAAATAACCACTATTTTGTTACTCTTACTTACTGTTTTCTCGTATAATATGATAAAATTTCGAATCCATTATTCATGGGCTCCTCATTAGCACAATTGATTACATTATTATTCGGAAACTTTTAAAATTTTTGTTCTCTTGTAAAGCAGTAATTAAGCCTCATTACAAGTAATAAAAGTTAACGATACTGAATCGAGTTAGGGGACTTCCCGCAAAAAAAAATAAAATAAAATAAAAAAAAAATAAAAAAAAATACGATTTTACGAGAATGGGAAATTGTAATTCGTTTGGATCTCAAATATTGCTGCTACTGACTTCGACCTATTTGTCAGACTGTGCAAATAAATTCCGTACAATCAAACTGTCATTAAGAATTCTGTTCTTTCTGGTAATGAAATATAACTTAGACTGAAATGTAAAAATGCATTTCAAAGCACACTGTTTTCCATAAATTAAGGAAAAAACATGAAAATCGCGATTATTTATGAAAGAAGAGTTGGAAACGCATAGAGCCCCCCCTCCTCCCGCCCCCGTGACACAGTAGTCTAAGCGCTGGCTTATGACCATTCGTCCGAGAAGGGTCCGGGTTCGAATCCCGTGAGGCATGGATGTTGTGTTTGTCTTAAGGCATTGCCTCTCTCCCTACTGGAAGCTGTCTCTCACATATCACTAAGCTGTTCTCTGCGATTCAGAGGTTAGCTCCACAAAGAAATACAAACTACCAGATAATTTTTACTTACTGCTGCCATATCAAACTTCTCCATTTACAGCAATCTTGACATACAACCCGCGCTTCCGTTTAGAAAACCCAGGTCGATTGCGTGGTGGACCATCCTTCTCAAGTTGGTAGGTACACCATTTCCCTCACTAGATTCAACCTAAGGATTCTGGAACAAAACCCAGTGAGTTGGAGTCTTTTCGCCAATGCCACACAGAACTAGCTAGCACATCTCAAAGATTCACATAGGCACTTCTTGCTGTTCTGTGTGCCATTTTTCTCACGGAGTGCCCCGAGGAGGCAAACCGAGCGACTTCTTATAGTCCACTGAGTTTTCCATGGTGGTCATTAAACCTTCGATCAAAAAATGCACAAAACTTGGGTATATGACGTGAAATGCAATGTGAAGTCATGGTATCATATGCAAATGAGTGGCGATGTCATCAGTTTATACAAATAAGCCGCATCATAAAAGACGCTGTCGTGGAGGCATGCGTCACATCCTTTCATCCTTTTGAGAAGTTTAAGGAAAGGATTTTGAGATAGATTTGTTGTAATATCGGCGAGACGTCATTTAATCGATGAATTGAGGTTGGGAGCAAGTGGAAGACTAGAGGCAAGCCAAAGGCAGCTCGAAATTGCAAGACAGCTCTCTGTGAGTCCCTCTGTGGTCTGCAGGCTGTGGAACCAATTTCGAAATACGTAATCAACTTCCCGAAGGTACAGTGAAGGAAGCATTAGTGTTACAACATCCTGGGATGGCCGATGTCTCCGACTAACTGCGTGGAAGAACATGATGGCTACCCCGACCGGTTCCGGGCAATTCGTCCAATGACGCTTGGACCCATGTTGATTAGTCCAATGCCGATTCGTCCAAAGGGACAATTGGTCCAATGATACTATTAGTCAAATGCAATTTTGTCCAAAGGGACAATTGGTCCAATGATACAATTAGTCAAATGCAATTTCGTCCAAAGGTACTATTGGTTCAATGCCGATTCGTCCAATGTACAATTGGTACAATAATTATTCGTCCAATGGAATTATCCTACCAACGGCCATTTTTTTATTTTTAAGAAAACAATAATAATTTAAGTTATTCTCCTCATTACATCTTTTTCAAAAATAATTTCCACATATTTGGTATTTGTAAACATTTTATAAAATCTGGTAAAAGGCATTTAACGAACTATTTCTCAAATCTTTATAGGCGGCTGGCCTTTTTAAAAAAAATTTAAGTTGCAACTTAGATATTTGTAAATATTTTATGAAACCTAACAAAAGTCACTCAACGAATCATTTCTCAGCTCTTTAGAAAGCACCTAGACCGCGCGCCTATGAATTAATCAGTGCCTAAGTAACAGTGCAATATTATTAATTTGACTCGATATGCAAATGTTATGAATATGACATAGGTTAGAATAAAAGCTATGAATATGACATCGGTAGAATAAAAGCTATGAAAAAGTCCTAGGTCTGAACCTAGTCCAATTGTCCACTGCTCACTTAGCCAACCCCACTACACACTACAAAAAAGAACGGGATACTAGATTTTTCTATTATTTAATGGAAAAGAGAAACATCGAAGGTGACTGAACGACTCGTACGTCAGTAACTTCATACGGCAGCGAGGACAGTATAACAAGAAAAAATCGATTCCGAAAAAAACCTCTATAACCAAAATATTACGCATGAAATGTAACATTAGTTTACACTAACGTATAGCACGTCCTAGGAGGATTGTTTTTAAGCTTTAAATAAATATTAATATATAGGGTATGTTGCTCGTCTTGTGACGGAGTGGATATTTTTAATTGAAGCAGATTGAAAACAAATAAAATAGACGCCGGATTTCTGTAAGGAAATGTAGTTAAAACTTATAAAGTAAGAACTCATTAATGTTAGAACTGAAAACTACACTGAAGAGCTATTGAATTAGAGACAACTAACGTTATGCAAATGTGGCGCTGTGGGCGCCCCTGTAAAGGGAAACGACATGACGTATGGAGCGATCTGACAATATAAGAAGTGATGCAACGGGAATCAGTAAGAGTCGGACGCAGTATGGGTAAGATGAAGAAAAGACGGGCCACAGTGCAAAAAATCACGCGGCAATTTAACGCTGGTGAACAAAAACGTGTAAGCAGCCACACCATTCAGAACCACCTCCTCGCTATATGGGGTACAGAAGCCATCGTCCCACGAGGGTGCCGCTGCTGACCGCACATCACAGGGTGCAAAGATTAGCATGGGCGCGGGAACATGGACACTGGAACCTAGACATGTGGAAAAATGTTGCCTGGACTGATGAGTCGAGATTCACGTTGGTACATGTGGATGGCAGGATACGAGTACGGCGCAAACCACATGAAGCGATGGATCCTTCTTGCCAACAGGGTACTCTTCAAGCTGGTGGGGGTGGCATTCTCGTCTGGAGACTGTTTACGTGGACTGAAATGGGATCCCTGGTATGTGTGACATCGTCCCTCACAGGTCAACGTTACCGGGATATCCTGGATGACCATTTGCTCCCGTTTGTGCGTCTTCAACATACCACTGGAGACCTATTCCTGCAACAAGACAATGCACTGTGCCATCGCTCCCAAATTGTATCCGAATGGTTGAATAAACACTCCACCGACGTGACCTTGCTTCCTTGGCCAGCTAGGTCATCTGACCTCAATCCCATCAAGCACATCTGGGATGCCATCGAGAGAGATGTTCGAGGCTCTGACCTCCCTCCATCAAATCTTCGTGAACTGTGGGAGCTTGTTCAGTGGTCGTAGATCTGTATGGCTTCTCAACGCTTCCGGTGTCTTGTCGAGTCCATGCCGAGACGAATCACCGCTGTCATCAGGGCGAAAGGTGGGGCTACACTTTGCTAGACAGGTATCTTTAATACAATTGCTCTTCAGTGTATATGCTATTTTTTCAGTTTTTGAAAAGACCTCGCGATAAATAACATTCTACGTAAAGTATTTGTTATTTTTCAACAACTGTAGGTTAGATAGATCGATATTTTGCAAAATGTGCAATATAATCAGCACTGAACTCGGAAAGTTGTTTTCCTGTAAACTTACTTATAAGGTTTACTCTGATTTTTCGCGTTAAATTACTTTTTTTCCGGCACACTTCTTATTCCCTTCACGGTTTGTTTTTGACTGTCTTATTCGACGGTTAGTTTGAAACTTGATACCGTACCCTTTTCTACAAAATAATGCGACATCTGGTATTAGAAATCGGAACTATGTACATTCTCGACAATGTGCTATTGGGGCGACATATGCTTTTAGATGCAATCTTGCTCACTTTGACATCTCAAGATTTCAGTTTTTATTGCAGGTTAGAGCGTTTAGATAAATCGATATTTTGAAAAATGTATAATATAATCAGCACTAAACTTGGAAAGTAAGTTAAATGAAAAAAGTAAAAAAATAATTAAAGCATGCAAATTAATATTCGCATTGTGCTAAATGAAAATAATATACAAACGCAGCTTGCCGTGATATTCGGATTTTAATTCGACTTTTGTAGATCGGATATATAGAACTCGAGTCATTGATAAACTAATGTTTTTAAATTAACACGTGATCACCTTGCCATCTAAAAGTAATCGCGTGCTGTTATATAGCAGGCAATCATTTTGATATTGCGAGAGCACACACAAATTGATCGATACGCGATGGCGCAACACTGCAGACGTTGCTGTTACGTCAAGCGTTCCAGAGAGACAGACAGATAGATCTGGGTGTTTATATGATTAATTCTTTGAACTACTGGTGTTGTCATGCAACATCGAAGACAGAATTAGAACGGATGAGATTTGTTTCGCACGAGTAGCACTTCGGAAATGTCGGACAGAAATCGCATCAATGGACCAATCGGCATCGGACCAGTCATACCAATTGATGAATCGGCATTGGACGAATTGTCCCTTTGAACAAATCGGCATTGGACGAATTGTCCCTTTGAACAAATCGGCATTGGACGAATCGACTTGGGATTAATCGGCATTGGACCAATCGGCTTGGGATTAATCGACATTGGACCAATCGTCGTTGCACGAATCGTATTAGACCCAACCCGACACGACTGTCAACTTTCCTTGTTGCAGCTATATAAACGGTAGTATCTGCTTCCACTGTGCTCAGACGTTTTCACGAAGGACGTTTGTACGCAAGGCAGCTATAGTGCGTCGCATAAATATAGAGACAGAACAAATTCTCGAATAAAAAAGAAACAACAACGATCTGAAATGTACACCTCATACTTATAGTAAAAATAGCATCGGACACGCAACTAACTACACAATAGTTTGACGGAAACATAACAATTCCAACGCCAAGTACAAGAAAAAAACAGAAATACGCTGTCTCAAAAATATAAAGACTTACTAGTTATGAGCACCTCCAGTACGAATAGTGGAGCCGTTGTTCCGAATAACACTGAAAACCCGATTGGGTATGCTGCCCACCAAGTGATGTAAGTGTTCTGGACGGAGTGCGTACCAGCTTCGTACAATCTGCTCTTTCAATGCCACCACAGTTGAGAACTGCCATCTATTCGCATACACATCACGAGCTAGGACACCCCAGAGGTTCTCGATAGGGTTCAGATCTGGACTGAGTGCTGGCCAATCCATTACGGTCACATGATGAGTGTTTAACCAGCTTTTTCGTTGATGTAGACCGATGGATAGAGGCATTGTCTTGCTAGAACAGATAAACAACACCTGCTAGAGTTTCTGCGAACGGTAGAAGGTGGCTGCTAAGTATATCCTGATACGTTTCAAAGTTTTACCTGCCTTGCAGAAAAGCGATATCCGTTGCCCCATTGAACGCAAAAGCTTCCCATACCATCACAGATACCCCTCCTTTCTGTCTGCAGAAGAAGGTGCGTGGCTCGCGCCGTTTATCATGCCAATGGCTGTTCCAACCGTCAAGGCCGTCCAGGTTGAACTTTTTCTCATCGGAGAAAATAGTTGTGATCCACTCGTCCGTCCAGTGCATGTGGCTGCTTGCCCATAACAATCTAGCTTCCTTGTGGTGCCGCGTGAGGTGTGGCAGACGGCGCATTTTACGGAGAACAATGTTGCGACTTTCCTTGATTCGTCGATGAACTGTGTCATTTGAGACGGTGAAACCAACAGTCCGAGAAGCTTGACGTAGTGATAACCTTTGGTATTGATATGATATCCTGGACTTTTACGTTCACTACTACACAGGTACCATTAGTGATACCTTTCTCGTACAAGAAGATAACGCTTGTTCCCACCAAGCGAGGCTGGTGGAACAAAATCGTCAAGACGAGGCAATTGTCTGTATGAATTGGACAGCCAAGTCTCTCGACCTTAATCCGATCGAACATTTCTGGGATGCTCTACAGAGATGAATTGTTGATCTCAAGCCCCTCCGCAAGACGTGGAAGGGCTTAGACAAGCTTTTCGTTGTCTGCATCCTTTGCATGTCTTTTTTTAGCTAAAAGTCCAAATCTCTGCTCCGACCGAAAGAACTAGAAAGACACATTGATTAAATACTTTTCTTATAAGGCATACAGGTATATTGCTCCTGAATATTATACAGTATGTTCCGAAAGGTCTCCGACCATGTTTTATAAAATGATTAATTTCTTCATCATGTGACCCACACTTGATATCTGTTATTCAAGATAAATGTAGATATCGGTTTCCTCCGGATTTCAGCCATCAATCGGCAAATCTTCAATCTTCAACTTTGTAAAAGCGTTTTATATGAATTTTGTTTTCTGAAAGTTCATTTTAACCCTATATCTTTACTCTTGCAAGCAAGTTCCTGGATCACACCCTGAAGATCTGAAGGGGTAATTGCAAAAATTACTATATCATTAGATATATACAGTATATACTATATTAAAAAAAGTCACCGGACACCCCTTCAAAAGCAAATTAACGAATCCGCTGCGTTGTTAAGATACGCGGTACAGCTGCAAAGGGTTTAAAAACAAGCCAGCAACTGACCGCCATCATATCGTACAGTGAAATTGCGTGAAAATGTCGCAGCGGGAGAGAACTGACTTTTAAAAAGAGAAGATTGTTGGCTTTAAAACAGTGGGTTGTCCATAAGCGAAACCGAGAGGCCTTTAAACATACCCAAGTCAACTGTTTTGGATATACTGAATAAGTAGAAAGCACATGGCGTGCCTGAAGTAGCTAAACGTACCGGCAGACCAAAGAAAAACAGTGATAGAGGACGTCGAAGCCTCAGGAGAGTCATTACAGCTAATCGACAAAGTACTTACTGCACAAGACCTCAGTGTACAGGTGAGTAAAAATGCTTGAACCTCGGTATGAACACGTACCATTCTCAGATAACTTCATTCCATGGGCTAACGTGGTGGTGAACTTGCTCATAAGTCTTTCATCGGAATGCTACTCGTCGTTTAGCATGGTGTAAAAAACATTTATCGTGGACCGTAGATCAATGGAAACGGGTCCAATATGCTGATGAATCCAGATACACGATCCATCAGTCTGATGGCCGTGTGTGGATATGGCGGCAGCCGGAGAATACTATTTACCGCAGTGTATTCTTCCTACGGTTAAGTTTGGAGCTGGGAGTGTACTCGTGTGGTGGTGTTTTTCGTGGTATGGTCCCGGCCCATTGGCTATCATGGACTAATCTGTTAACCAGCACGTCTACCTCGATATTGTGGACAATTATGCCCAACCAATTATGTGGCAATACTATGGAACCAAGCCTTGTTGGTATCAGCAGGATAATGCGCCAAGCCATAAAGCAAGGACTGTTTCGGCTTGGTTTGGCGATAATTCCGTATCGTGTGTAGACTGGAGAGCACAGAGCCCTGATCTAAATCACACAGAGCACCTATGGGATGAATTAGAGCACCGCATAAGAAGTTTGGAACCAAGGCCTACAACTAAGCAGCAGTTAGCGGTAGCGTTATGGACTGAATGGAAGCGCATACCTAT
The DNA here is from genome assembly GCA_039090855.1 of Macrothele yani. Classification (NCBI taxonomy): domain Eukaryota; kingdom Metazoa; phylum Arthropoda; class Arachnida; order Araneae; family Macrothelidae; genus Macrothele; species Macrothele yani. Next base: position 47,073,199 of record CM076997.1, on the reverse strand, counting down.
CGTTGTGTTCCAAAACCCTGTGGAAAGCTTGTCTCTAGGGGTCAGTGCATGCATTAAGGCCAAAGGTGGGCCAACACAGTACTAATGTATGCCAATAAATGCTGTGTTGTGTTTCTCTTCTAGGTGTCCGGAGACTTTTGTCAATATAGTGTGTATATATATATATATATATATATATAACAAGCCATCAGGAAGATTCGTTCTTAAACTTCCCAGGAACTACCAATTTATTTTCCAGAACGAAAAGCTTTTTCAGTTCCATAATGGGCGGTAAAAAGAGTCTTTCTTACAAAATAAACAGAAGATAGCTATAAATCTCGAGTCATTGCAAGACCCATCGGAAAGCCATTAGACCAAATACAGAGATAAAATATTCGTTTGGCTCTCTTAACTGTTTCGAATATTACTTAGAACGATGGGAACCGTACGTTGTTTCATCAGAGAAACGGCCGTTTCATAAGCCTGCTGCGTCTCATCGAGAACAGTTCCTGGAATGTGAAGATTATCCTTTGATGATGCAAGAGATCCTTTTTCATGTTCTGTGGCCAATATCTTTAGATATTACCGTTTCCTCAAAGAATAAAACGCATCGTTTCAGCAAACAATGCTTCCAGTTTGTGTTTTTCGACAACAGAAGAGATGCGGAATAAAAACGCACCACATTAACAACAGAAGCGATAGCTGTAAACAAGTTCACACACAACGGCTTAAAATTTCTTTTTCAGATTTCTTGTCATTCGTAGTATACTAATAAACACACAGTTCCGAAGACAAACAAAGTGAAGGAAAAAAAAATGGTGGAAAATGATGACACCGAATTTTGGAGCGTATTGAGCACATATTTTACAGCTTTCTAAAGAAAAATAAATCTAATTGCGAGTCACCTAGTGGGAGATTTTTGCATCATTAAATACAGTAAAACTTCTAAAGCTCGAACTTCTATGAGTCGAATTTTTCCACAACTCGAAGAATTTAGGCATTTTGCATAAACATTTCCCATTTTACATACACTTTTTCTGCTATAAGTCCAATTTCTTAAACTTGAATTCTTCTGTAACTCGAAACGTTATATCGTGTTTTGTGAAAAAATCATGAAAATCGTATTCTAAAACTCGAATTAAAAAAAATCCATCTGTTGCTGTGCTGGGGGTTAAACAAAGTTAAATCAAACAAGGTCAGCTGGATAAAGGGGATCCCCTCTCCCATTAACCCTGAAAGGGGGTGTTTTAAACCTTTCTAGGTGGACTATTTTCCGGGATTTAGCCCTTAGCTACAAGGCCTGTCCAGTAGCACGTGAGTAGAATTCTTTCGCAAATTCTTTCTTAAGTCTGCATTGCTTTGGGCCTATTTCAGGCAGTGAGTAAAGTGCACCCAGTTTTTGAAATATCCAAGTCTATCACCTCAGTGGAAATTTTTGTGATGCCTAAAAGAAAGCTAAAAGTGTTAACCCCGCAGAAAAAAAAAAGGTTAATACAACAAGTGGATACTAGGGGAATAAAAAAATATCGCTGAAAAATATGAAATACCAGCTAGTACTCTTTCTACCATCTCACAAATCGGTTGTAAAACATGTTGATGATGCCGTGGATATGCACAGCAGTATTCGTAAACAATTGGTGAAGTACTGTAGTAGTTAAAAAATTTGTAATTGCATTTAAATAAATAAAGTAATTACCAAAATCCAAGGTCCAAGAATTACGTACTGCTTTTTTAGGCAAATTTAGAAATTTTAATAAAAGATACCACTGGTGGATTAGTTCTGTAACTCGACTTTTCTGCCAGTTAATCGGAGTTCCCTTGAAGATTAGAGTTATGGAAGTTTTACTGTATGGGACCTAAATAAAAATAAATTCGTCAGCGTATTCTCCTACGGTTGATCTAAAAGTATAAATATATGACAATTTACACGTCAGAAAATATTCATAGATACGAATAAAATATTAGTTGTGCTTACATCTACCCGATGCAAAAAATAATTTCGGACCTTCAGAAAATGTACAGTATCAAATGTAAATGTGCATCTGCCTTACTTCGCACAAGCAGATTCACTGAGATGCGAGCTTATTAGGTACACCTGCGCTTTTACATAAGTGGCTCACTCCAAAACGTAGGAAGGTTAGTGATTGCTGTCCGATGTCTGACAATTTAAATCCCGGAAGGTTGCGCAGTGTCGCCCTTGTGACGATGTGGGAAGAATGACGTGCCTTTGCGTGCTTTGACATGTTTCAAATAGAGCATGCGTGAACCAGAGACCAGTACAGCCATTGGATAGTGAGCAGTTGCGAAATCAATGTAAGTTTGCGTGTGAGTTTTGAGGTAAAAATGAGTGACAGAAATTTAGAGCGGCGCATTAACATTTCATTCTGTGTAAAGATCGGCAAAAGTGCTATTGAAACGTTAGAGCTATTGTCAAGTGTCTTTGAGTGGTATAAGAACACGCAGGTCGCGCTCGCAGTTCAAGACCATGCTTGTGTGTTTTTTCAATCTCAAGGATATACAGCTTGATTCATAATGATTGTCGGGGTTTCCACGTCCTGGCATGGTCAAACCGTAACCGACCAAATAAAACTGCCTATAGCATAAACGAGTTCCCCTCAGAAAGTGTTATGTGGCAGCACGGTACCCGCTGAATTGGCGTCATACTTCCAAAATGACGGCTATTCAGGAAAAAGCAACGTGCATATTCTGGTTCTTTGAAACAAAAGTCAGTTATCACAACGCAACGTCGTTACAGAATGCAGTACGGCAGAGCCCCACCTTCCGATAATGTTATCCGACGTTGGTTAAAGAAGTTTCAAATGACTGGTAGTGCGCAGCATCGAAAAAGAGTGGGAAGACTTCGCAGGACTATGTTGATTGCGTCCACGAAGCCTTTTCTCGAAGCCATCAGAAGTCAACGAGACGAGCTGCGTCGCTACAAACGACTGTTTAGAGGGTTCTGCATAATCTCCTATAACTCCGTCCTTACAAACTGCAGATGATTGTACAGGCTTTACAGCGGGACAATAAACCCCGCTGTTTCCAATTTGTCGAAGACATTTTGTCCAAAGTCGAAGCTGGTGAACATTACCTGAAAACATGAATATTTAGTGATGAAGCAACGGTTTTCGTCTCTGGTAGGGTACATCGGCATAACTGTAGAATATGGGGCTCCGGAGATCTTCACGCCATTCGAGAAGTCGGGCGAGATAGTGAAAAGGTCGACGTCTGGTGCGCTTTACGATATTCGGATGTGTGGGGGCGCTCTTTGTTTGTGGAGAAAACAGTGAGCGGTGACCTATCTGCGCATGCTACAGCTGTATCTGTTGCCTCAGTTGTATCGATTCTACAGGTAACAAAACTTTTAGTTGTCATCTGCCATATTATTCTTGCGGGTTTGGTTTCTTGTTTCATGTTTTCCGATTATATGCCACTAAAACCTCTACAATAATTATGAATCACCCTGTAGTTCACCATAAATGCATTGAACAGTGACAACCAACAATGCTATTTAGAGGTTTTGAAAGGGTTGCGGGATTCTGTTCGAAGAAAAAGAGCTGAACTGTGGCCTGACAATGCCCCAAGTCGTGATGAGTTCAGTGTTCGCGACTTCCTGGATATGAAATCAATTACCAAATTTGATCATCCACCCTTTTCACCTGACTTAGCCCCTTGTGATTTCTAGCTCTTCACCAAAAACTGCCATGAAAGAACAAAGATTTTAAGATGTTTATGACACCTAGCGTAACGTAACAAAGGAACTCAAGAGTTTTCTAGAAACAGAGTTCCAGGTATGTTTCCAGGAATTGCAACAGCGTCTAACTAAATGCATAGCTGCGGAAGGTTATTACTTCGGAGATAACAGTAGCCCCTAGTGCACAGGCACGCATGTATTTTTTCGACAGGTGCAATCCGGGAATTAAATTATCAGCCCTCGTATATCCTAGCAATTTGCAAACCAGCTTTTCAAGCATCAGTCTGCGCTCGGTTGGGAGTCGGAATGGGCTAAATGAGTGTTCTGAGTCTCTGAACGTGGTACGATAGTTAGCGCTAGTGTTCAAGTTGGAGCATTTCTCAAAAGAACGCCCATCTGGGCATTTCACGCACAACCGTATCAAGCGTTTGCTGTGAATAGTGTTACATGCAAAATATTTCCACCAAGCAGCGATACTACGGACGAAACCAGCTTATGAATCAGAGGGGTGAAAGGAGACTAGCGACATACTGTTTGGCTGTTTACCCCAATAGCATCATGGCCCAATACTTGGTACGTTCTGAGATGACCCTCGACACACTAATGATGGGGTTTGCAGTGATTTACTAGGTTGCACCACGTCTGTTAATTTTCATAATTTTGCCGCGTTCTTTGACTCACTTTTCCACCATGTCTTTTTGTCCACAGAATCGGCGACTGCTGGAAGTTTTTTACGTGTCGTACCATTCCGTTATTTGCGTGTCTCACCATTTAGTTTTTTTAAACTCATGATTAATGTGTCGTGATGACCCTCGACACAGATGATGGGTTTTGCCGCCCTGGTGGTGCAGTGGTCAAAGCGATGGCCTCTGATCATTCGTCCGAAAGGGGTCCGGGTTCGAATCCTGGTGAGGCATAGATGTTGCGTTTATCTTACGGCACTGGCTCTCTCCCTTCCCTGGAACCAGTGACCCTAAATTAGGGACGGGCGAGTGCTTATAGCCCATTAAGGTACTCACGGTGGTCGCTAAACCTCCAAAAAAGAAAATGAGGGGTTTTGCAGTGATTTACTAGGTTGCACCGCGCCTGTTCATTTGCATAATTTTGCCGCGTTTTTTGTCTCACTTACCCACCATGTCTTTTTGTCCACAGAATCGGCGACTGCTGGACGTTTTTTGCGTCAAAAACTGAATGGATCGCACCATTCAGTTTTTTCCCGGTCGTACAATTCATTTGTTTGGGTGTCTCACCATTCAGTTTTTTTCGTGTCGCACCACTAAATTTTTTGCGTGTCTCACCATTCAGTTTTTATTTGTGTGTCGAACCATGCAATTTCTTGCGCTTCGCACTATTCAGTTTTTTTAAACCCATTATTAGTGTGTCGAGATGACCCTCGACACACTAATGATGGGTTTTGCAGTGATTTACTAGGTTGCACCGCTTCTGTTCATTTGCATAATTTTGCCGCGTTCTTAGTCTCACTTACCCACCATGTCTTTTTGTCCACAGAATCGGCGACTGCTGGACGTTTTTTGCGTGTCGCACCATTCAGTTTTTTCCGTGTCGCACCATTCAATTTTTTTCGTGTCTCACCATTCAGTTTTTTTCCGTGTCGCACCATTCAATTTTTTGCGTGTCTCACCATTCAGTTTTTTTCCGTGTCGCATCATTCAATTTTTTGCGTGTCTCACCATTCAGTTTTTTTCGTGTCACACCATTCAGTTTTTTTGAGTATCGTACAATTAATTTTTCTTGCATCGCATCATTCATCTACTTGCGTGTCGCACCATTTAGTCTTCTTTGCGTGTCGCACCATTCACGGTACACCCTTGCTACGGTTGTGAATGAAAAGCCCAAGAGGCAGTGGCGTGGTGAAGGTGACTGACGCCCGCATGCGAAATATGTAATTTACTCTCCTTGGTCAACAAACACACAGACGATTAAGAATCTGGTTTCGGGAAGTGGCTTGAGTATCGGTATGAACCTACCCCAGAAAAGTGTTCTATTTCTGTATTGAATATATTCTGGGCGTATATTCAAAGCAAGTTTAACTTCATATCATTATATGCATCAAAACATTAATTTTAACCTAGATTAAACTGCGAAAAAAGAGAATAAGTCATAAAAGAAATACGGGATTACGCCATATAATACAAATTTTGAAGATGACAATCCGATTTTAGGCGTAACTGTGACAAGGATGGTAAGTCAGATAATATCCGAAAACTTGAAAATTTTCATCGTCATGGAGCGGGAGTCGAACCGGCGTCTCCCAGAATGCCGGTTTCTTCGACTAGCGAATTCTGTGATGGTTAAATTCAAATTGATCGGAAACTTGAAACTTGGTCGTTCTGGGTGGTGTAGTGGTTAGTATACCCGGGCGTTTTCTGGGAGACGCGATTTGGAGTCCCGCTCCAGGACGATGAAAATTTTCAAGTTTTTGGATATTATCTGACTTACCATCCTTGTCACATTTACGCCAAAAAACAGATTGTCATCTTCAAAATTTGTAAGAGAATAAGTTCTGAATCAGTGCCGCGCTGAATCAAAAAGCACCAAAAACTTACAGTGCCTACACAGGAGGTAAATTAAAACCAAAGATGAAAAAAATGCCACCTCGGTAGCCGAGAGGTCTGAAGCGCGGGCTTCTGAGTGTTCATCCGAGATGTACCCGGGCTTCAACTCCACGTGAGGCACAGCTAGTGCATTAGCCTGATGGCTCAGGATCTTTCCCTTCCTTAAACTTATTGGCTCAAAATTGTGGATGGGTAACTTCTTATAGTCCTTACTGTTACAGTTGCTTATGAAGTGAAGAGTTCTGACCATTATTCTGAGATAGGCCCGGGCTTAAGCTCGAGGTGAGGCATAGGTAGTATATTTGCCTCATGCCGCTGGATCTTTTCCATCCTTGAACCCAATGACTCTAAATTAGAGGCTCGCAATTGCTTATAGTCCTTACAGTTGCTTAAGAGGCTCGAGATTCAGAGTGTTCTTCTTAGATGGTCCTGGGCTTAAGCTCCATGTAAGGCACAGGTAGTGCAATTTACCTGATGGCGCTGTATCTTTCCCTTCTGTTAAGCCAATGACTCTAAGTTAGGGTCTGGAGCCTGCTTATTGCTCTTAGAGGTATTTATGCGGTGGGGGTTCTGAATGTTCTTCCGAGATGGGCTCGAGCTTGAGCTCCAGGTGGGGCATAGGGAGTGTACATGCCTGATGCCTGTGGATCATATCCTTTCTTGAATCAAATGGCTCTAAATTAGGGAAGGGCGGTTGAGAGTTGCTCATGATGGACTTTGCACCCCGAAACAAAAACAAAGAAAAGGAGGTAAAAATTAAATTACGAGGACATTTTCCTACATGTGAAAAATGTATGTTTCCATATTATAAAATTACTTGCCTTTGAGACTTTCAAACTTTAACCGAAACACCATTCTAACCTATTCGTTGTTACCTACCACAGGATGGCGCTTAGCGTTGAATGGCCCTCTGATGTGCCCCTCCCCCTTCCGTTACTACTCCTCTGCTAAGAGGTCTACCGTTTGGGAGATGCTCGAACTATCACGCCAGAATCATCTATAATGCCACGTTTAAAGTCGTGCAGATCGTTCGTTTGGCCCATTCCGACCATCAATCGCACACTAACTGATGCTCGCCTAGCTGGTTAGCCGCCATCTAAAAGCCAGATTATCCCAGGCAGCTGCCAGATTGTCTAGTTCTGGTGTACGTACATACTACGGTGACTGCAGACATTCTACATTCGCGGAAAGGGAGCATCCAACTCCTCGGAACGATTATCTGCCGAAGATCGAACTCACTTATGTCGCCGTGTATACCCATCATATCAGTCGCGGACACACTATGCATTAAGTAGGTACCTTATCTAACTACTGCACGCAGATGGTTTCAGAAGGATGCATTATTGTGGCGGAGTAGGACAGGCTTGTGAGAGGGTGAGGTGTGTGTAACAAATTGAGCTTTCAGTGTAGTATCATTACACAAAAACAGACTTGGTAAATGAAGAAAATGAAATAAACTTATAGATGTCCAACTTAATGCACTGCGAAATAGTTATTAATGAAAAGAAGTAAAATAATAAGTGAGTTAACTGTCTCATAGGCCTTCAAAAAGCTCTCATGATGTGTGAATAGGAATAAACAAAATGAAGTAATTAAGGAAACTAATCTCAACGCTTTCCCCTTCAAAATGAAAGAGTGCGTATTAATGTGATATACAAAATAAAATGGTTTATCCAATAACTTTAAACTTTTAATGAAGTTATCCCTAAGTTATCATTAATTTAAATTCCTGAGCAAAATTGAGCTTTCCGTGTAATATCATTACATAACAACACACTTGGTAAATTAAGAAAATAAAATAAACTTATAGATGTCTCTTAAATTTAATGCAATGTGAAATAGTTATTAATGAAGAGAAGGAAATTAATAAGTGAGTTAACTGTCTCTTAGGCCTTCAAAAAGCGGCAATGATGCATGTACAGGAATAAACAAAGTGTAGTAATTAAGGAAATTAGTCTCAACGCTTACCCCTTCAAATTGAAAAAGTGCGTAACAATGTGATATACAAAATAAATGGTTTACCCAAGAAATTTGAACTTTTAATGTAATCGTCCCTGAGTTATCATGAATTTAAATGCCTGAGCAAAATTGAGCGTTCCGTGTAATGTCATTCCAAAACAACAGACTTGGTAAACGAAGAAAATGAAATAAACTTATAGATGTCCATTGAATTTAATGCAATACGAAATAATTATTAATAAAGAGAAAGAAACTAATAAGTGAGTTAACTGTCCCTTAGGCCTTCAAAAAGCGCTCATGATGCATGAATACGAATAAACAAAATGAAGTAATTAAGGAAACTAATCTCAACGCTTACCCCTTCAAAATGAAAAAGTGCATAACAACGTGATGCACAAAATGAAATGGTTTAGCCAAGAAATTTGAACTTTTAATGAAATCATCCCTGAGTTATCATTAATTTAAATACCTGAGCACATTTAACTGTCGGAGAGCGTTTCCGCCTCTGCAAATAAAATTCAAGTTCTTCATCGTAATAAAATGATACGTAGCTTTGATCAAATGAACTCTACATTCTATTTTGTTAAGGAATTTTCTCTTCTGCGAATGTCTAACAATACACAAAACATTAGTAATAAGCTCGACAAATTCTAAAGATGTGAAAAAGAATTGCCTGAATTTCATTTGGCTTCGAGGCACTGCAATTTTCCAGTGATGTAATTGATACCGTTGCGCAAACCACACTAAATCCACACCTTAAAAAAATTACACAATTAATCGATTTTGTTATTCGATTTGCAATTCTGCAGGAAGCGGGAGGAGATTACAGTGTCGTAGCGAGAAATTGATGGGATAGAAATCTGAATTTAATCTTACGTTACGAGAATACGTAAGACTCGTGCCACTTGTAACAGATAAAATAATTCGTTGAGATCCCAAAGGAAAAAACAATATCCCTCTCCACTGATTCCTCCGAAATCGCATTTGCGTTTTAATCACTGTTATTAAGTTACCATAGATAAGGAAAGGCGTAAAATCATCAGCGAAAATGACATTTGGAGTTCCATACATTTTCCAGTGAAATAATGATGTTTTGAATAGCACGGCGAGATTGTTGTTTGCGAAACAAATACTATTGAGCGGTTACGCTTTCTTCGAAAACGTGGATAATGCGGAGAAAACATGAAATCGAAATCCCGGCTTCATAAATCATTTTCTTCATTATTCATTTTTCCATTTTATGGGAACGCATTTTATTTTTGTTCGTTGTAGTACGGAGTTAAGCTGGTCATTTCGCAATGGACAAACAACAGTGCCCCCAAGCATTTTGTTTACATGGAGCAACAGATGCTGAAATCTTATTTGGTATTGATGCTCCGAATCGTTTAAAAGCGTTTTCTGGTGAACTCAATTTATTTCAAACGTTCCTTTTCCTCTATCTCTAATGGATAATGTCACGAACAAAGTTATTTTACTTTCATTCTAATTTCATTTTTTTTGGAATTCACTACCTCTCAAGCACAAAACTTATGAATACGATAAATTTTAAAACACGGTAAGATAATGTGATATGTTAGCCGCTCTGGTTATGCAGTGGTCCAAGCCCTCACTTCTGATCATTCGTCTGAGATGGATCGAACGAACAAAATTATTTTACTTTCATTGTACACTTAGTAGATAAAACATTAGAGATGCGTGTGATGGGCATTTGACATGGGCATCCTCCGTGCAGAGTATACCTCACCCAATCCACATCAGATCAGAATTATAAAAAGAGTACTTTAAGAAGGGAGTGTCTGACTCCAAATCTTAAACAACTCTTAGAAATAGGAAGCTAAGAGATTTGGGCCAGTGCCCGATTGAAAATTGACACGGGAGTGAGGTAGAAACGGGAAGAGAGACGCCCTTATTTATAGCTGGGGTGAGGGTGGGGGGAGCACCAGGGATCCGACGGCTTAACGTGCCCATCCGACGCACTGCGGATATTGAGTGGTTCGAGCGTTCGTACCTGCTGGGATCGAACCTGAGATTTCTCCGTGGCAGTCACGAACGTTGACCACTAGGCCATCCGCGGACCCCTCATCCAAACCTAACGCACGCAGGCGATAAATAGGCGGACAGCAGAGCTTTCAACAGTGTCGCAATCGACAAACATGGGTAAACGTGGTGATCTGAGCTACTTAAATCGTGGACACATTGCCGGCGCAAGACAGATGTGTCTTTCTCTTGTCCAAGTGTTAAAAACTCTAGGGTTTCCCCGAGCGTAACCCAGCAAGGGTCTACAGAGAGCAAGGGTGGCCGAATGCACAGCAATGATGAGCGGGGTCTGAAGAACATCGATGCTCGATGTTCTTCGTCTGAAGAACATCGATGCTTGTACAGATCGATCGCTTGGAAATGGCGCCGCAAGTCACATCCAGGTTAAATGTCGGAAGCCCAAGTAGCGTCAGTTAGCGAACACTACGAGGCATGCTGCAGTCCTGGACTATCAAAGGCGGCGCCGTACTCGTATGGCATTGTTGACTGCTCGTTATCGGACATTACGCCTTGCCTGTTGCAGATAACAAAACTGGAGAGAGTGACGCCGCGTCGTATGGTTAGATGAAACCCGTTTTCAGCTATACCTAGTTGACGGGAGGGTGCGGGCGTGGCGTCGACAGCATGAGGTCATGGTCTCATCGTGCCATGTCGTCTCTTCTCAAGGCGGCGGCGGCTCTGTGGTGGTTTGGGGAGCCTCCTCATGGACCACGTTAGGTCCCTAAGTGTGTCTGGAAAGGTCCTTAACCGCTGGGTGGTACCAACATGTTGTGGGTGAACACATACACGCTTTCTACGCATTCGCGCATCCTGCGGCCGATGGTCTGTTACAGCACGACAGCACGCCTCCCCACCGGGCCGCAAATACCCAGACATGACTTTAAACCCTGGAGCTCTCTAGGGTGCAGTGGAGCTGAACATCAAATACATGGAACCTGGACAGACATCTGAGGTGGAGATATGACTTTAAATCCTGGAGTTCTCTAGGGTGCAGTGAAGCTGGACATCAAGTCCAAGGTTCCTGAACAGACGTCTCGGGCGGAGACATGACTCTAAATCCTGGAGCTCTACAGAGTGCAGTGGAGCTCAACATCAAATCCATGGATCCTGGACAGACGTCTCAGGCGGAGATGTGGACAATGCTGCAACAGACATGTTGACATTATCTCCAGAAATCCTCCGGCATCCGGTGGAGTCGACGCTTCAGCATGTACAGGCTGCTATTCGCCTTGAGGACGACCAACCCGCTGTTAGGTAGGTATCTCTAATGTTTGGTCCATTGAGGGTAGTTTCAGTTTTTGGAATGTCCACAACAAAGTTATTTTACTTTCACTGAATTTCATTTTTGGAATATACTACCACTCACATGCAAAATTTATGAATATGATAAATTCAAAACACGGAAAGATTATGTGATACGTTAGCCGCTCCAGCGGCACATTAATCTAACTAAGGCCTGTATTCTAACCATTCGTCGGAGATGGCTTCGAATTGATGTTGTATTTGTTTTACGGTACTGGATCTATCCCTTCTCTTGTACCAATGGCCCTAAATTAGGGACGGGCGGCTGCGTACAGCCCATTGATTTGCGCACGGTGGTCAGTAAAATCTCAAGCTGCTCCGGTGGCTCAGTGGTCTAAGCGATGGCTTATGACCATTCGTCCCAGAAAGGTACGGGTTCGAATCCCAGTGAGGCATGGATGTTGTGTTTGTCTTACCGCACTAGCTCTCTCCTTTCTCTGGAACCAGTGACCCTAAATTAGGGACGGGCGATTGCTTATAGCCCATCGAGGGTCGTTAAACCTTCATTAAAGATAAACCCTCTCAAACAAACAAACAATAATGTGATATGTTGCAATTTTATCATCTGCATTCCTCGTATAAGAGGGCGCATAATTATTTTATAATAATCGTTATGACGTATAATTCAACGTTCCTTTTGAACTTTTGCGTTCCTATGTACATTTTGATTCTTCTCATTAAACATTTCTGTCCTAAAAACACACATTATTTTCTCCAACGAGTTTTCTAAGTTTGGCATCACTGGCAGTGCAGAGATGGGCCTAAGCCGCGACTAAACTGGACTCGGGCTGCATAATATCTACTGCGTTTCAGTCTCGCGCTCAGAATTTTCTGTTTATTTTTTATTTTTTTTAACTGTGATTTCATGTGATTTAACATACTAGCCTTCATTTCCACTCTGGGTTGATAAACAGAATTCTTCTACAACTGGGTCTGGTAGGGGAAGGGGGCAGGGTAGACTGTTCATTTTGGGCTTGAGGAGCAACTGTAGGACACATATTAGTGCATATTTGCAGAGAAGCGAAAATGTTTATTCAAGAACTATGCATACTATTTAGGAAATACCACGCCGTCGAAATCCCCTCCCCCTTTAACGCAGCAGCCTTCTGCAAATTTTATTGAGACACTCACTTAGATTTCAAGGCAGCCTGATTTTGCACGATGGCCGGAATTGTTTTAGAAGAAACATACAAAATCGAGTGACCAGCCTGATACTCCTTATGCTACTCATAATTATATACAAGGAGTATTAGGAGAAATGATAAAAAAATCGAGTTACTACCCTAGTACTCCTTGTAGATAATCATGCTACTCATAATTACCTACAAGGAGAATTAGGAGAAATGATAAAAAATCAAATGACTACCCTGATACTCCTTGTAGATAATTATGCTACTCCTAATTATTTACAAGGAGTGTTAGGAGAAATGATAAAAAAATCAAGTGACTGTCGTGGTACTCCTTGTAGATAATTATTCTACTCATAATTATCTACAAAGAGTATTAGCAGAAATGATAAAAAAATCGAGTGACTACACTGGTAATCCTTATGCTACTCATAATTATCTACAAGGAGAATTAGGAGAAATGATAAAAAATCAAATGACTACCCTGATACTCCTTGTAGATAATTATGCTACTCCTAATTATTTACAAGGAGTGTTAGGAGAAATGATAAAAAAATCAAGTGACTGTCGTCGTACTCCTTGTAGATAATTATTCTACTCATAATTATCTACAAAGAGTATTAGCAGAAATGATAAAAAAATCGAGTGACTACACTGGTAATCCTTATGCTACTCATAATTATCTACAAGGAGAATTAGGAGAAATGATAAAAAATCAAATGACTACCTGATACTCCTTGTAGATAATTATGCTACTCCTAATTATTTACAAGGAGTGTTAGGAGAAATGATAAAAAAATCAAGTGACTGTCGTGGTATTCTTGTAGATAATTATTCTACTCATAATTATCTACAAAGAGTATTAGCAGAAATGATAAAAAAATCGAGTGACTACACTGGTAATCCTTATGCTACTCATAATTATCTACAAGGAGAATTAGGAGAAATGATAAAAAATCAAATGACTACCCTGATACTCCTTGTAGATAATTATGCTACTCCTAATTATTTACAAGGAGTGTTAGGAGAAATGATAAAAAAATCAAGTGACTGTCGTGGTACTCCTTGTAGATAATTATTCTACTCATAATTATCTACAAAGAGTATTAGCAGAAATGATAAAAAAATCGAGTGACTACACTGGTAATCCTTATGCTACTCATAATTATCTACAAGGAGAATTAGGAGAAATGATAAAAAATCAAATGACTACCCTGATACTCCTTGTAGATAATTATGCTACTCCTAATTATTTACAAGGAGTGTTAGGAGAAATGATAAAAAAATCAAGTGACTGTCGTGGTATTCTTGTAGATAATTATTCTACTCATAATTATCTACAAAGAGTATTAGCAGAAATGATAAAAAAATCGAGTGACTACACTGGTAATCCTTATGCTACTCATAATTATCTACAAGGAGAATTAGGAGAAATGATAAAAAATCAAATGACTACCCTGATACTCCTTGTAGATAATTATGCTACTCCTAATTATTTACAAGGAGTGTTAGGAGAAATGATAAAAAAATCAAGTGACTGTCGTGGTATTCCTTTGTAGATAATTATTCTACTCATAATTATCTACAAAGAGTATTAGCAGAAATGATAAAAAAATCGAGTGACTACACTGGTAATCCTTATGCTACTCATAATTATCTACAAGGAGAATTAGGAGAAATGATAAAAAATCAAATGACTACCCTTTCGATACTCCTTGTAGATAATTATGCTACTCCTAATTATTTACAAGGAGTGTTAGGAGAAATGATAAAAAAATCAAGTGACTGTCGTGGTACTCCTTGTAGATAATTATTCTACTCATAATTATCTACAAAGAGTATTAGCAGAAATGATAAAAAAATCGAGTGACTACACTGGTAATCCTTATGCTACTCATAATTATCTACAAGGAGAATTAGGAGAAATGATAAAAAATCAAATGACTACCTTGATACTCCTTGTAGATAATTATGCTACTCCTAATTATTTACAAGGAGTGTTAGGAGAAATGATAAAAAAATCAAGTGACTGTCGTGGTATTCCTTGTAGATAATTATTCTACTCATAATTATCTACAAAGAGTATTAGCAGAAATGATAAAAAAATCGAGTGACTACACTGGTAATCCTTATGCTACTCATAATTATCTACAAGGAGAATTAGGAGAAATGATAAAAAATCAAATGACTACCCTGATACTCCTTGTAGATAATTATGCTACTCCTAATTATTTACAAGGAGTGTTAGGAGAAATGATAAAAAAATCAAGTGACTGTCGTGGTAATCCTTGTAGATAATTATTCTACTCATAATTATCTACAAAGAGTATTAGCAGAAATGATAAAAAAATCGAGTGACTACACTGGTAATCCTTATGCTACTCATAATTATCTACAAGGAGAATTAGGAGAAATGATAAAAAATCAAATGACTACCCTGATACTCCTTGTAGATAATTATGCTACTCCTAATTATTTACAAGGAGTGTTAGGAGAAATGATAAAAAAATCAAGTGACTGTCGTGGTACTCCTTGTAGATAATTATTCTACTCATAATTATCTACAAAGAGTATTAGCAGAAATGATAAAAAAATCGAGTGACTACACTGGTAATCCTTATGCTACTCATAATTATATACAAGGAGTATTAGGACAAATGATAAAAAAATCGAGTGACTACCCTGCTACTCCTTGCAGATAATTATGCAACTCATAATTATCTA
The DNA here is from genome assembly GCA_039090855.1 of Macrothele yani. Lineage (NCBI taxonomy): Eukaryota > Metazoa > Arthropoda > Arachnida > Araneae > Macrothelidae > Macrothele > Macrothele yani. The sequence continues at coordinate 47,057,801 of CM076997.1, read as the reverse complement.
CAAGGAATGTTAGGAAAAATGTTCAAAAAATCGAGTGACTAACCTGGTACTCCTAATGATACTCATAATTACCTACAAGGAGTATTAGGAGAAATGATCAAAATTCAAGTGACTACCCTGGTACTCCTTGTAGATAATTATGCTACTCATAATTATCTACAAGGATTATTAGGAGAAATGATCAAAAGATCGAGTGACTACTCTGGTACTCCTTGTAGATAATTATGCTACTCATAATTATCTACAAGGAGTGTTAGAAGAAATGATCAAAAAATCGAGTACTGCCCTGGTACTCCTTGTAGATAATTTTGCTACGCTTCTTTCGCATGCCAAGATCTTTGTGGGTGTTTGTTTTTATTGGAGGTTTAACGACCACCGTGAGCAACTCAATGGGCTATAAACAGTCGCCCGTCCCTTATTTAGGATCACTGGTTCCATGGAAGAGAGAGAGAGAGAGAGCCTATGCCGTAATACAAACACAACACCCATGCCACACCGACCGGGATTCGAGCCCGGAACTTTTTCGGACGAACGATCAGAAGCCATCGTTTAGACCACTGCGCCACCGGGGCGGTTTTTGTGGATGTGAAATGAAATTAGTGATTCGAAGGCATACTTATGTACAGCACACTGCATTTATTCGCGACCACACTAACCCATAACCCAGTACACACTAAGTGGAATTAAGTCACAACAACAAAAAGTAAGGTTTACTAATTCCTGACATTGGGCGGTACTTAGGTAGGTGGATTAATAAAGGGTATAGTCCTAAAACCAATGAAAAGATATATGTGAATCATAAAAGTAAATATTTACTAAACTATGGCGTCGATAATACAATTTATAGTATTTCGACCGTATACTTTTTCAAAAATAATATTTATTATTAGCGCGAGGATTTTTCTGACCTAAAAATTGCTAGAAAATGCCCCATAAAATATTCATTTAAGACCCAAAAACTAAAAAAAAAAAATGCCAAGAAATGCGCATTTTTTTTATTTCCTTGCAAAACTATATAATTAAAGAAGGAAGAAGAGGTGAATGAAACAGAGCGAAAATAATCTAAAAAACATATAATTTAATTTGTTGACTGCTGCTGTGTCAACTGAAATTCTTTATTTTACTAACGAACACCTGAGCTATAGAACAAACAAAGAATAAACAAGAAACACAACTTCACTGTTTTACAATTTCTGTGCCAAACTAAAAATTTCTTGCCCAGAAACATGCTATATAAGACAGGAAAAAACGCTTAAAAATATTAATTCAAGTATTTACAGTTCCTGGGCCAAATTGACTCTTTTTGTTTTGTTCACTAAAATGTCACCTAAGAAAAAGACATAAAATATACCTTTACCCGCACCGAACCTCACCTTCCGACGTAATGACTGCTGCAGACTCCAGGTGGGAGAACAACTCGTTATTGGCTTGAAGCAAGAGAAAAGCGAAGGTATATACACTATCTACCAACAAGTAATTGGAAACTCCTGCAATTGACGATATCTGTGGTTCTGATACACGTCACGGTCGCCGCCGTTAAATATTGTGTGGGAAACAACAACGCAACCAGTCGCATGCAAGATGCCACGCAGTTCGGAGCTCTCTGATTTCGAGAAAGGTGTATTCGTCGGGTATCACAGAAATGGCCGATCCATACATGACATATCCAGCGAGTTGAATTACCCAAAATCGACAGTGGCCTACGTGATTGGCAAGTGGAAGATGAGAGGTGACTGTCGAAATGTGCCCCGACCCGGCAGACCCACAAAACTGGGAGTTAGAGACCGACCGGTGCTGGCCAGAGAATATCCGAAGAACCGCACCAAATCGATGGGCCACATCATCGAGGAATTTCAACAGGCATCTGGGAGTATTCTTTCGATGAATACCATCCGTAAGGAAGCCCATCTGCTCGGTTATCATGGACGTGCTGCCGTCCACAAACCTTTGATCACCAAGTCCAATAGCGCTGCTCGGCTAACGTGGTGCAAATTACGTCAACAGTGGACCGTTGAACAGTGGAAACAGGTTCTCTGGAGCGACGAATCAAGGTTCACTCTCTACAGTTCGGATAGCAGGGTCTGGGTTTGGCGTCTGCCTGGAGAACGCCTCCTGTCGGAATGTATTGTGCCAACTGTGAAGTTTGGCGGCAGTGGAATTATGCTTAGAGGGGTGTTTTTCCTGGTATGGCACGAGACCCTTGGTCGCAATTCCTGGTAGACTCAACGCCGAGTCCTATTGCACCATTTTGGATTACCATGCGCTTTCTACGTTGTGGCAGTTTTACGGGGTGGACCCATGTTACTTTCAGGATGCCAATGCCACCTGTCATGTTGCGTGATCCACCATGGCTTGGTATGGTGACGATGGGGTTAATCGAATGGACTGGCCAGCGCAGAGTCCGGACCTTAACCCTATCGAGCACCTCTGGGACGAGTTGGAGCGTCGACTTAAAGGGTGCCTCCACCGTCCGAAATCGGTGAAGGAACTGACCTGTCTTCTCCAAGCCGACTGGAAGAAAATACCGCTAGCCGTCGTACAACGCCTGGTTAAGAGTATGCCTCGTAGGGTCGCAGCTGTAATCGCCGCTCGTGGAGGCTCCACCAACTATTGAAGGTGAACAAACTTCGTTTTCCTTTGCTATCACAGGTGTCTAATTACTTGTTGGTATATAGTGTATAAAAGTGCTTTTATGGGGCCGCCGTTTGCTACTACGTGTGTACAGATGCTCTTTACACGAGCACTCTCCCTTTTCTCAGTCTTGCTTCATACAGATGCTCTATACAGAGCACTAAGGCTTTTTCTCAGTCTTGCTTCTGGCTTTCATAGTCAGGGACCATAAGGCATGCCGTATGCAACTTCGTGAAGAAAGCAAGGGACCTTTTTTACCCTGTTTCTATATTATGTGTGGGGATACCGAAATGCCTTGGTGCCACTTTCAAAATGGCGTGGTTTCAAAATAGTATCCCGTAACATGTATTTACCCTTAGCTCGGTTAATTATCATCCAATTTCGAATTTTTTTTTTAAATGGAAGCTTTTTTTTATGTTCTTTGTTTTATGTTGTTACCAATTTTTATGCATACCGAACTATTTTCGCGTAAAATCTAAAAAATCAAACATTTAAGTGAATTTTTGACCCCAATTTTCTTTTTCTTTTTTCTTGTGTGTGTGTTATTCATATGATGTTTTACATACAGTGGCCAGTGATAGTGGTGTGTATATTCTTCCAAATATCACACGAATTCGCTTTATATTTTGTGCAGTAGACAATATTGACTTCTAGGAGGACACGCTAGATGGCAGAAGACACTGCACCCAGCGCAGTTTACCAAGAAAAGAATGATGACGTCACAAGTGCACCCCTAGTACTAAGTGAAGCGACATACGGAACTTCTCAGGGGAATTTCTTTTGTGAATAACAACAGATTCAGCCATTTAAGATTCCAAAGAATCTTAAATGGCTGAAACTGTTGTGATTCCAATGTAGGCATCTTGTTTCAAGTTCCAAACTACATGAAACCCAAGATACCTACATTGGAACTTGAAACGACGTCTGAAACATGTCATCACGGTCTCACATTAGCCAAATTACAATCACATGAAGCACACATGACAAACATCCACTGTAATAACACGGAAGCAGCCACGTTAGACATATATGCATATTTGTCACTTCAGTTATCCCAGTCTGCTGCTGAAGAGGACACAAATGTGACGAACAACGAAACGGACGAAAATATCTTACATGATACACTCTAAATTCATATGCTCTTGGTCAGTGAACAATTCCTTAATCAGATATACACAGCAAAGAACTAAAGTTTCTATATTACCGCTCATTGCTGCATCTCCAACAGACACTGAAACACAAATGACCTTCATGAAGATGTTAGAGAATATGAACTCTGTAGTGTAAGGTGATCAAAGAAAAGTAGTTGTCACACTGGGTTTGGACATTTATAAGCCACTGAAGCAAATAGAATTTGCGGGAAAAGACAATCTGAACAAATGGATTCTTCGCCCAGGTGAACTTTATATTATTACGCATAGCTAAGAGCCATTGGCACATCCATTGAAGGAACAGATATCACAGAATTGTGGACTGGGAGTGATTTGTACAGCTCAGCTACCGTCAAGCAAATCCTGGGAGGAAAACACGTGCGTAGAGGATTAGAAGCACACAAAATCACACTTTTAGCGCTTTTTAATCTGTACATGGATGCATTTTATGAAATTACTTATAAATTTAAAGCAATGAAATCACTTATAAATTTAAAGTTAACAGGTCTTACTAGTGCCTTCAGTGACAATAGTGACATTAAAACAGCACACAATGAACTAATTACTAATTTGGCAAGTGAGAAACTCACAAAGAAATTTGAAGAATTTGACTCTTTTAAGGAACTTACTAGTCCTAATTTTAAAGTCATAAGACAGTGTATGGTAATGATCGAGTCCATGCTGACATTTGTTTGCTCTGTGCGTACAAGTAATTGGAAACAGCATCTCTGTTCGTTGTACGACTTCACAAAGTACTTCTTTGACCAGGACCTATTGAACTACTCAAGCATGATAGTTTGGTATTTGGATGAGATGGGGAAAACTAAGGACTACAGATCCAGAGACGTGGCGATAATCTGAAAAGGGCAACAGGGTTGGTAATAAGTAACAAGTCCCTTTTTGTAGTTTGGGCGCTGACGAAGCTTTATAGCATCAACATAGAGTTATGAAAGTAATGGGAAATCTTGTTGGTATAACACTGAATGAAACTGCAAGGAGGTATTTTTTACTGTGCTTCCCTGAGATTACAAGATTTGTTAAGGAATTCAAAAAAATGAGCGGTTTTAAACCAAGTATAAGAAAGAAGCACCATGAGCTGACAAAGGCGGTATCAGTAAGGCAAAACAAAAATGCATGTGCGCTTGTTACATCACTTCATACAGCTGGTAACCCATTCACATATGGTACTCTGTTCATGCAAGTGAGCTGGTAAACATGAAAACAAAGTTCGTAATGTAAGTAAAGGTAAAGGAAGATATGAGCAAAATGGCAGCAATCGGGTAAAGGCAGTTTACTAAGGTGAAAATCCTCCAAATACGTGGCGTCACTAAATAAATAAATACATCGCTCTTTCCACGTTCCAGAAACACATAGCAACCGAAAAATTGTTTTCAGCAGCCGCCGTGGAATTGGACCACGGATCTCTCGATATCTAGCCGAGCGCTTTAACTTTACACTACGGTGGCCAACAATCCACGGTGCTATGTGTATTTTTAAGTCAGCTTCTGACAACATAAATCCGTAAGATGGGCTCAGCTACTGAGACGTCTCCATCTGCTGGGCATTCACGGCACTAGGGTATATATATTTATTATAGCAGTTAAATCCAAAGGACGAGATCCAAGGTATAAATCCTCCAAATACGTGGCGTCAGTAAATAAATCACTCTTTCCACGTTCCAGAAACACATAGCAACCGAAAAATTGTTTTCAGCCGCCGCCGTGGAATTGAACCACGGATCTCTCGATATCTAGTCGAGTTTACTAAGTTTACAAAGGAACGCAGAGTGACTGGTAAGGTCAATCTATGGGACCCAGTGAAGAAAATTAATCTGCAGAGCTGTAAACAATCATTGAAGAAAGCTCGTCTAAAAGTCAAAGACACCATAGTAGAATTAAAACAGTTTAAAGCACTTTTTTTTCAAATGCTTATTGTTGCCAGATCATGATGCCCCTACGTTGATGTACAAGACATCATAAGAATTACGAACTTTCTGTTATACCACGATCAATGTTTGCACCAGATTGTACAATGTTACATTGCTCTGCCAAGAGCAACTTTATGGAACTCCTACAGCCTCTACTTGAAAAACTTCAGGACCAAAACGTACCAACAGATGTGGATGAAATCATGGAAACTGAATGACCAATTAATAGTGTTGCTATTGAAATGTAGATGGTATTGCAGAAGTACAATCTCTTGACAAACCACCAACTATCAAGTCTTGCCTCGGACCTTGCTAACCACTTCATCCACCGGATCAATTAGAAGTATGAAATGGAGTTTTGACTCATATATTGAAGATTCGCTTAAGAAGTTCACTAGGGAACGACGTCAAGGACACACTCAACTGACACACTGCCAAATAGAACATGAAACTGTTATCCACTCTATAACCAGACAGAAGCTAACTTCTTCTGATTAATTTTTTCAAGAATGTGACCATCAAACAATATATCTTATATTTGTAAATGCATTGTACATTAGTTTAAAATTATTTTCTCTAATAAAGTAGATACATGAGTTTAAATTTATTTTTCCTAATGAAGTATGTACATGATTTTAAAATTACTTTTTCTAATAAAGCATTGTACATCAGTTTAAAAGTAATTTTTCTAATGAAGCATTGTACATCAGTTTAAAAGTAATTTTTCTAATGAAGCATTGTACATCAGTTTAACAGTAATTTTTCTAATGAAGCATTGTACATCAGTTTAAAAGTATTTTTTCTCATGAAGTACGAGAGATAAATGTGTCTTTCTCAGGGCCGGGACCGCTCCATCCTTCAAACCGGTGACCCCATATTAGGGACGGGTAACTCCTTTATAACCTGAGATGCTCAGAGAGGTCGTTAAAGCCCGAGAAAAAAAAACTACTTTAGCGTTTTTTTTAAGTATTTCAAAAGCTAATCTAAGTATGATAACTGCAAAGGTTAAATTTTAATCGCATCAGGTCCGACCATAGTAATAATTTGGATCTGTTATTTTCATCACTCTTATTAAATATGTTTACATATTTTATACTCCAATTGCTCTTGCCTTTATCTAATATTAGTTACCTTTGTGTTGAATTTCAAAGCTAAGATGTTTAATTTCATTACCAGCGTTTTATATGATAAAATAATAAACCAATTAACCGACGTACCCTAAATTTAATAGTTTGTGGCATCTGACTGTTCTCTACGGAAAAGGAAGTCGGATGAAACACAACGCGATTTTTTTACTGACCATTTTTTAAGACGATCCCTTGTTCTTTGTGTTGCTACGTACATGTGTACTATCTACATGAACTGAATTTTTTAGCCAAATTTCTGCCAAGTAGTTCCAAAGTTTCACCCCTCCCTTGTACGATGCTTAACCCCCTAATAGCTTTCCCAGTTCAGCTGCAATGTGCAACTTGTCCAAGGGCGCAACCAGGAGCGGGTTTTAAGGTTTAACCCCCCCCCCCCCTCCTGAGCTCAGAGCATTGTAGCCATTTTCCTGATTTATTAGTAGATCTACTGATTTTGACTCCTGTCTACTAATAGTTTTTTTTTAATATACTGATTTTGACTCCGGTCTACTGATAGTTTTTTTTTAATCTACTGATTTTGACTAGTGTCTACCGACAGTTTTTTTTAATCTACTGATTTTGACTCCTGTCTACTGACTTTAATCTACTGATTTTGACTCCTGTCTACTGATAGTTTTTTTAATCTACGGGTTTTGACTCCTGTCTACTAATAGTTTTTTTCAATCTACTGATTTTGACTCCTGTCTACTGAAAGTTTTTTTCTAATCTACAGATTTTGACTCCTGTCTCCTGATAGTTTTTTTTAATCTACTGATTTTGACTACGGTCTACCGATAGCTTTTTTTTAATCTACTGATTTTGACTAGTGTCTACTGACAGTTTTTTTAATCTACTGATTTTGACTCCTGTCTACTGATAGTTTCTTTAATCTACTGATTTTGACTCCTGTCTATAGTTAGTTTTTTTAATCTACTGATTTTCGCTCCTGTGTACCGATAGTTTTTTTTTTATTTATTGATTTTGACTCCTGTCTACTAATAGTTTTTTTTTAATCTACTGATTTTGACTCCTGTCTACAGAAAGTTTTTTTCTAATCTACAGATTTTGACCTATCTCCTGATAGTTTTTTTTAATCTACTGATTTTCGCTCCTGTCCACCGATAGTTGTTTTTTAATCTACCGAGTTTGAGTCCTGTCTACTGATAGTTTTTTTAATCTGCTAATTTTGACTCTTGTCTACTGATATTTTTTTAATCTACTGATTTTTCTCTGTTTTAAGGCCACCTTCTGAATTTTCAGCAATTAGGCCTAATTTGTTTTTTGGATTGAGATATAGTTTTTTGGTTATTCGAGATCCCCTCCCCCAATACACTATAACATAATTTGTATGATGCACTTCTGATACTAATGTTATGTAATTTTTCAATCAGCTGGTTATGGTTTCTTTTATCTAATGCCTTAGAGTACTTAAAACGTCCTACATTTATTTCAGCGGAAAATATATTTTTTGTGAAAGTTGATTAAAATGAACCATGAATGAATACTGTTGGAGAGAAATTTAGGAAGGGAATGTCTAACCCTAGATCTTAAACACCACTTAGAAGTTGAAAGTCAGGAGATTTGGGCTAAGGTGCCAGATGGAAAAACACATTGAAGTGCACTACAGTGAGATACGTGTTTATCAGCCACTTCTGACTTTCAGGCAGGTTCCACGGGAAGCAAAAGTCTTGATTACCAGTAGCTAGATGACCAGGGAAGGATATTTTGCAGGCAATGCAGCTGTCACAGAGAGTACGTCAGTATTTGAGTGCACTCCGGGACATCCTTTCAGTACTCACCATCTACTGATCCAATCGACAACACTCATATCAGAACTGGATTGAAAAGAAAAAAGGTAAAAATTTGACGAAGACTAAAAATTATCCAACACCTCCTACCTATATTTCAAAAATAAAAATTCGTGCTGTTTGTCATGAAAATAACTAATTACACTGGAGGAAAGTGAAAATAGAACACCAAGAAAGAATTGGTGGACGATCATGAAATTTACATATGTTAATGGAGTCGAGTTTACGTAGGTGTGATGTTATTTTCGGGACCAACTGGTGAGCGCTTACGCCACAGCACGGCATAATATGCAAATTATCGTCGGTGGTACTTAAGGAGCACGGCGAAGTGAATTTAAAAGTCGTCGGCGTACGGACACGTGCGAAGACCCTGAAGAAGCTGCAATGCCTAGACATGAAAGACGTGTACGATTTCAGCAGTTATCAGACTTTGAGCGAGGTCGTCTAGTCGGACTCCACGAGGCCGGGTGGTCGTATCGCCGTATTGCGGAGCGAATTGGACGGGAAGTATCGGTGGTGGTACGATGGTGGCGTAGATGAACCGAGGAACATTCCCACACGAGAAGACGTGGATCCGAGAGTCACAGACGGACTGATGAGCGGACCGATCGACGCATAAGAAGAGCGGAGTTGTCAAGCAGAACATCCACTGCGACGCAAATTCGAGCTGCCGTTGCACCTGAGGTGACTTTGCAAACAATCCGCAACCGTCTACTGGATGCAGGACTACTTGCACATGTGCCTCTGGCATGTGTACCTCTGACTCCAGCCCACCGTCAGGAATGGCTGCAGTGGTGTCACCAACGTCTGCACTGGAGAACGCAATGGCGATCTGTCATGTTCAGCGATGAAAGCACATTCTGCTTGGGAGCCTCCGATGGCCGTATGCGTGTTCGTAGACGCACAGGGGAGCGTCTCCACCCTTCTTGCATCCGCTAGCGACACACAGGGCTTACATCTGGTCTCCTGGTGTGGGGAGCGATCATCTATCACTCCCGTACACAACTAGCGTTTGTACCGGGTACGTTAAACAGCACCTTCTACATCAACAACATCATTCAGCCCGTTGTTGTGCCATTTGTAATGTCGGTCCATCGTGATGTTTTCCAGCAAGATAACGCACGCCCACACATGGCACGTGCAACGCAACATGCACTTCAGGATGTGAGACAACTTCCATGGCCTTCACGTTCACCGGATTTGTCCCACATTGAGCACGTGTGGGAATTTATGGGACAACGACTTATACGGTCTCCACGGCCAGCCACGACCATCCCCGATTTACTCGTCCAGGTTGAGGATGCTTGGAACTCACTACCCCAAACTTACATCCAACATCTGTACGACAGACTCCATGCCAGAATTGCACAGTGTGACGCAGTTCATGGAGGTTCAACCTCGTACTAACCACGTTACATGGAAATGTTATTTTTCAGTTTACCAGCAAATACAGCTGTATTTTGCCATAATGTTTTGATCACGTTATCCTCTGTATTCCGTTATTATGCTGTATAAATTTCGTTGGTATCAGACGTCTCCTTCTTGGTGTTCTTTTTTCACTTTCCGCCAGTGTAGTTTGTTTCATACAAAGATAAATTTCGTTGGTATCAGACGTCTCCTTCTTGGTATTCTTTTTCACTTTCCGCCAGTGTAGTTTGTTTCATACAAAGATTCTTCATAGCACCGGGTGCGCCATATAAAAGAGGCCCCGTGGCCAAACGTTGTTGGGCGGGTTAAAGTTGTTTGGCGGGTTTCCAGTTAAAACCGCTTTGTTCCACTTCTAACCGGTGTCTGCGTGTACAGCTGCAAAGGAATTCTCCGGATTAGTTAGTCACAGCCAGAGCACTGTAGGTAGGCGGTCATAAGTGTAAGTGAAGAGAGAACAAAGGCAACGAAAATGTTTTTAAGTACGGAACAGCGGATTATTTTTATTGTGGAACAGCATTTCAGAAATAACTCATACTAGGTTTTAAATGAGTTCTTTACAGAAAAATTTCCACATTGTGCAGCACCGGCGAAATCAGTGGTGCAGAAGTTAGTGCGGATATTTCGTGAAACCGGCTCGGTGTGCAACAGGAAATGAAACAAACCCAAGAATATTCGTACTGAAGACAATATCAAGTATGTGTGCACAATGATGTTACAAAGCCCTCGGAAGTCGATTCGCCGATTATCGTCTGCAACGGGAATTTCTACCACGTCATGTCGACGTTTGCATTTTCGGCCGTACAAAGTTATGGCGCTCCAAGAACTTTAAACTCCTGATTATTCAAAACGGATGCAATATTGTAAGTGGTTTCAGGAGACCATTGTCAGCAGTGAAATGGACCCAACACTTTATTACATGACAGATGAAGCATGGTTTCATCTGTCCGGGTATGTCAATGCGCAAAACAGAAGGATTTGGACCGACACGAATCCCAGACGGACAATGGAGACTCCTCTGTACGACCAAAAGATAGGCGTTAGGTGCGCTGTGTCTGCCAAAAGGATAGTCGGCCCATTATTTTTCAGTGGCACTATCAACTCGGAGCACTATGTTCAGCAAATGTTCAACCCATTTGTTGCCGCACTTACAGAAGAAGAGCGAACATATGCTTTCTTTCAGCAGGATGGTGCAAGAGCGCATACTTCGCGGAACAGTCTGTGTGCTGTGCATGAAGTGTTTGGGGAGGACAGACCTGTATCGAAGAGACTATGTCGACCCAGATCACCCGATCTCTCCCCTGTGACTTTTATCTGTCAGGAGCATTGAAAGGAAAAGTGTACGCAACTAATCCGCACACCCGTGATGAATTAAAAGTGAACATTACGGATGCCTTAACCCAGATTACTGCCGATAAGTTGTGGCGTGTTACGAACAACATGTCCGTCGTGTGCAGCTGTGTCTTGATGTTGGAGGACAGCACTTTCAGCAATTTTCGTAAACGCAGGTAAATTACTCCTGTTTTCTGTCATTTCAACTATTCATTACCATGTATAGTAACATTGCCTGACTGTTGTCGTTCATTATACTCGGTCCTCTTTCATATGGCACACCCTGTATTTTGTTAAAGCCGAGAATTTTAGGAAAAGTTCTGTAGTAAGATATTTATGCTAATGGTACTTCTTTTTTAGTATAACATCTGGGTGTCGTTTAGTAAGAAGTGTATGTATACAACTATTTGTTTTTTGGAAGACAATAAGTGGTACCGATTCAACTGGGCGGCCTGTCAGTTCATCGTGCCCAGTTCGTTGCGCGTCAATTCGTCGCCGACTCAATTTGTCGTGGATGAATTCGTCGTATTTTGACCCCCCTCAGTAAAATACTTTGGAGCTTGTAAGAGGTCTATGAGCTGTCTAACCTGAAAAAGTCCTTCGCGAGATGGTTAGAGGAGGTAGGATGTCGTTACGATTTCGAATGTTGTATAACTTGTGGATCTTTCATGTTCCATGTGACATGTCTCCTCCTTCCCCGAGCCCCTGTAAGTCGTTTTGAGGGTTATAGTGGTTCAGGAGGGTGGGGACCCCTGTCCTTCGTAGCATAAATTATTTTAAAATACCAAATATTTATATTACGTAAGATTAATGTCAATCAAATGTAAATACTCTTTATTTTGGCTGTGGAGAGAGTACCGTCATGAAGGAGTAATTTTTGCCTTGCAGGAAATTTTGTTGGTCAACTTGCTACTGTGTCAAGCCACTGTCAAGCGCAGAAACACACTTGTGCTGACTCGCATTTTGCTCTCTGGCAAGGCACCAATAGTTCCGAGAATCGGCAATCCGTCGACACTTCCTGCACGCCAGCGATACGGCGTCAATCCTTCCTAGAAAAATCCCAACTCTATACTTGGGGCAGGGCTAACGTGACTATGGAATTAAAGTTACGGTGTGTGTACTTCCACTGCATAATATAGTTTCAGTTGAAAATCTCGTCTTCGAGCTTTAACTGGGAGGAAAATAAGTAGATGGATATATAGATATTGTAAATGTTGTACGTAGTTTCAATAAAAAAATGAAGATCCCGGTTTCTGTCGCGTTTCTAAAAAATACAAATATTCGCATTTTGGCGACGTCATTGTAACTTCCGTTTCGCGTCAAGGAGGTTGTACAGTATTCACTGCAGATATTCACTGCGAGCGGGTGGGGAGAATCGTGTTCGCCTGAGATTAACATTCATACATATCATTAAGTTTTTCTCTGAGATTCAGAGGTTAGCTTCTTGAAGAAAGACCATGTGCCAAGTACACATTTAATTAGTGGAACTGGAATTTACTTATTGTCGGTGTGTCAAATGTCTCCATTAACAACCATCTCTGCACACCGTGCGAGCTTGATTAACATTCATCACACCCCGCACACAAGGCTTTTTGTACTTCATACTCCCTGATACGAAAAAATCACCGTCTTTGGCGCGATGTAATGATAAAAGATGAAAAATATATACTATTATAACCATATGTACATGAGCACTTTCGAGGCAGCGGCTACCTCATCCTCAGATGTATTATACAAAAACACATTCAATCTACGTGTGTATATAGCATAGATTATAGCATTGTGAGGAGCATTGAGAGGCGTAAGAGCCAATAACATTCCACATGCGTCAAATAGTTGCGTACACAGCATGCTTAATGGTAAATGAGGAAAAACATATTGCAATGACTGAGAATGAGGTAGGGTGGGGTGGAGTGAACATAGCATTCTAAACAAAAGCTACAATTTAAAGTTAACAGATTTTATTAGTGATTTCCATGCATTGTGCAATTCATAGTGGCTATGTTCATTACAACATTGTACACCGGAAGCTTCTATATACACACATTCGCTTATTAATAGGTCCCTTAGGTTGCTAGGAGTATGGATAATTCTTGCATTACTCCAATCTGAATTAAGATTGTCTTGGAGAGCATATTTGGCTAGGGATGTTCAATACATGCCTGCTTTAATGTTGTATTTATGTTCTTTAATCCTTAATCCAAGATCACGTTTTGTGGAACCCAAATAATTAGAGGCAGTTTGTCCTGTGGTTGCCTGAAGTAGCGGGACGTTGTAGATACCCCATTGATCCTTACTACAGCATTGTTTACGATCTTCACGAACAACTGAAAAAAGGTTTCGTGATTGTAAGCCAAACTTTACATCATGTTGTTTACAAAGGCGTGATAAAGTTCTTGTTAAAAGTGGATTATACTGCATGAAGCCCACATATTTAGTGTTACGATAGAGTCTCTTGACAAAGTAGTATTCAGGGCATATTTGACTTTACTAAATACCCGACTAGTCAAATATCTAGGATATCCGTGTTGCTCAGCTAAACTAAAAATGTATTTAACTTCTTGTTGTAGGAGTTCGTGGGTTGACGAATGTGAGTGCGCTCTTCTGAACAAAAAGAACAAAGCTGACAACTTGTGTTGTTTTAGATGTGATGAGAAAAATGGAATAATAACTTGGGAATGACAAGGTTTTCTATATACACTAGTAGAAATACAGTTACAATTATAATTCTTATTAATAAGAATATCCAGAAATGGTAAACAATTATCATTTTCAAATTCTATCGTGAGCCTGATAGTTGGGAACTGGGATGATAGTTCGTTGGCGAACAAGTGCAAATCATCCCGGCTGTGAGTTCATGCAACCACGATGACGTCAACGTACTTTAAGTAAATTTTTTTTTTTTTGATTGGAGGTTTAACGACCACCGTGAGCTTCAACAATTTTTATTTGGAGCAAACATGGACAGGAAGATACAGATGGCCTGTGCTTAACAGTTACCAAAAGATAAACAAGTGGATGACCTATTTACAATGACAATGAGATATTTACATTATGTGGATGCACTATATACAATGTAAGCAAATTCATAACACTGACAATACTGGACTGATGGGTTGACTTACTCTATGTACAACATATGTTCGCAATGTGCATCAGCAGAGTGCCATCTCTAATAGGTGAACACCAGTACAAGGTATAACTATAAATTTTACAGTGCAAAAACAAACATGTATATTTTGAGCAATCTTGAAAAAAAGAAGAAAAGAGAAGAAAAGAGCAGAAGGTTTATACTTTTCAGTATCTGAAAGATAAGCGAATAAATGATCTATCCACAATGATGGTGTGAACTCTATACAAATTGAATGCAATATCTCTCTTGTGAAACGCTGTCAAATTACAAAAAGAACTATTACTTAGGTTTAAACAAGTGCCTCAATCACAGTGCTATATATTAACTTGTAATGAACAACAACAACATATGTACACAAGATGCAACGGCATAGGGAAGACACTAATAAGGAATTACAATTCCATGGTACAACTGTAAATTTCACAGTGCAAAGAGTAAAGTATATTAGTACAAACAGAACTTGCGTTTTACAGAAAATTTATACTTCGGGTACAATACAAATAATGAAAATATGAAACTGACTCTTTGTACAGCAAATATGCAACACAGCGCAGAACATTATCTAATAGACTGATTATTTCCTATTAGGCACATGTGACATGAGAAAAACCACACTGTGTAACATTAACATATAATTGAAATACTATCAAAGCGTTTGCTCCGCACCATGAGCATAAAACTTAAGACATGTAATCGTGACCCAACATGCGAAATGTGCCAAACATAAATTTTACAGTGCAATTAGGAAAGTACATTAGTATATACAAAACTGAGCTTTTGGCATAGCAACTATACTTCAGGTACAGTACAAAAACCGAATGATGAACAATTACCCCCTGCACTACAAAAGTGCTAAACCTTGCAGAACATGGTGCAATCAACTGATCATATCCCTTTATGCACATGTAACATGATCAGAAACCACACTGTGCAAAACCAATAAGACAATTTAAACACTATCAAACAGTTGCTTAGCACCGTGAGCAAAAACCATATATTATAAAGCCCGGCAGACATAAGGAAAGTGCCAAAAAAAAAAAAACCAAACAAACTTTAAACTTATTCTAAGTGCCTGTGGTATAACAAGAAACTCACCTACAGGACCTTGTTGGTGAGAAACATGCAAACGTGCAGTAACATTAAGAAGCGATTATGACAAGGGCACCTAAGAACACGATAATCACGAAACTATACTTCAATTAGTCCAAACAATTTCACAGACGTCAGAACAAAAGTCTAAGGTCTTCTGATGGACCAGAAAACCATTGACGAAAAGGTGACCACACTGACATAAAGTGTGGGATTCGATTCGCAGCCTTAGCAACAGTGAAAGCAAGCCTCAAGCTTGAAATCATTCTGTTCCGGAACTGACTGCACATCGCAGCTCCCGCCTGAAAGATGGTAGGCTGTATAGGGGTAGAACGTAGCTGTTGATAGTAGCAAAAAATCACACGTTTTGCTAATATGAATACATAAGCACATGACTCTGATATAGGAATAGGCGGAGTACTTGAACTGAGTAGCGTGCTATAGGCTGAGAAAGAGAGATCATTAGTACTAAGGCACTGTGCAGTAGTGAAGGTCAGATGTAACAAGGGAAGAAGCACTGTGCAGTAGTGAAGGTCAGATGTAACAAGGGAAGAAGCACTGTGCAATGTTGATACACATGATCTACATCCGCAATCGTAGAGCAAAACATGCAGTTAGGCGAATCAACAAGCGTCATCCTGAATAATTTGGTAGGAACTGGTAACCGCCGATGAAGAAACAACCATTGGATGTTTCTTTCTGCTGGAATAGATAGTATCGAATTAGACATGGACCACACTTGTGAAAGGGCGACATTCGGAACATCTGGAATCATCAATGGTGTGGCATACAGTAGATCAATGAGACAACGGTAAAGAGACGAGTCAGAAAAACTGGAGAGAGGAAGTGATGAGCCCCGAACGGAAAGGAAAAAGGGAAGAAGAAGAGAGGCAGAGGGAACAAGAGTTAACCCAGCTTGAGAGGCAAGGTTAGGGAAGAGGGTAATGATTGAAGAACGGAAGGAATCATACAGCGAAAGAGAGGAAGAGGTAGGGGAGATGTGGGGAGATAGATCAGAGAAGGGTTTCCAAGAAAGATCTGGAGAAATTAGATCCTGAACAGATACTATTCCGGCGGGGAGCCAGGAAAGGTCAGTAAAGTAGGGAGCATTAGGGGGATGAAGGATGGAAGAAAAGAACAGGGGCTCAGCTAATAGTTCAGTGGTGGAAGCCGGTGGAGCACGGAAGAGGGGTAGAGAACGGAGAAAGGAAAGGACCTCTTTGTAGAAAGGGGAAAGTTTAGAATGAAAAAAAGGAGATTGATCCATTAGAAGATACGTGATGAAAGTGATTCGGGGATTCCTAGGCGATATCATGACATCTCTAACGAGCGTAACTGGCGACTCTGGTGCACTTAGTAGCCGCAGGAAGGAAACCACTTTATGTGCTTTATAGTAGGTGCGAACTTCCAGCAGTGAAATACCTCCATCAGTGACTCGACGACAGAGAGTGGAGACCTGGATCCAATGGTACCTGTTCCATATTATCGTTGAGATGCTTCGAGTGATTTCATTGAGGTGATAAATGGGCATACGTTCTGCTGACCATGCATATAGGCATGGTGAAAGAATATAAGTCTGAGCTATTCTAGCTCTTGAGAAGTAAGAAGTACAAAACTGGGAACCTCGCCAGAATGCAGCAGTTCGATTAAGGCGTGTTCTGAGAGCATTCCATGTTTTATTTTGAGCAGAAAGACGGACTCCGAGATGGACCCCAAGGAATTTTTGGGATGAAGCAGTCCATGAGGCGCCCCACGGGGTGTCAGTCCTAGAGGCCCACGCTCCGCTCCATAGGCCTGCACTCTTGGATGTATTAAGTGATGCCGCTGAACATGAAGAATATTGATCGTAAATCTGGAGCAAGATGTCGAATTGAGCGTCTGTCCTTACACAAAAGGTCGCGTCATCGGCATATGCAGAGTATGTCACAGAAAAGTGCCTAGTACTTGCAGTAGGCGGTGGCAGTGCATCTATAAAGGCTCGATGGACAGACCGAAGAAACGGCTCAAAAGCAATGGCAAAGAGCTGCCCAGAAAGTGGGCAACCCTGCCGAATGCCTCGCCGAAAAGGAATAGGTGCAGTCAAGAAGGCGGCCGTCTTGACATGGAAAGCAGCGTCCTGATAAAGGGCAAGAATAGAGGTAACAAAAGCAAAAGGAAAGCCGAAAGCAATAAGAACAGCAGAAAGATACGAATGTGAGATATTGTCGAAAGCTGCTCTTTGGTCAAGATTAAAAAGGGCAAGTGGTTCAGAGTTAGTACGAGCCAGATGTAGGAGATCTCGAAGGAGATTGAGATTAGAAGTGATGGACCGACCAGGAACCGTGTAGGTCTGGTCGGGAGAAAGAAGAAATGGAAGAACTTGGTTGAGTCGACTGGAAAGGAGTTTAGTGAAGAGTTTATAGTCAATGTTTAGTAGCGAGATAGGACGCCAGTTTCCCAAGTCAAGCAGATCGCCTTTCTTGGGAAATAACACCATATGAGCCTCTGTGAAACCCCTCGGAAGAAAAGAGGAAGAAAGAGCAGCATTGAAAGCGGCGAGAAGAAATGGAAGCAACGAAGGGAGAAAAGTACGGTAGAAAAGGAGCGGAAGGCCATCTGGACCTGGGACAGCACGGGAATTTAGAGAGACTAGAATGGTCCGAAGTTCAGTCTGCGAAATAGGTTGTAAAAGGGAATCAGAGAGATTGGAAGGAACTTGGGGAAGAGCAGAGAGTAAAGTAGCAGAAGCAGAAACAGAAGGCTGAGGAGTTTCACTGTATTTGATAGTAAAATATCGACGAACCTGAGAGCAAACTGCATCCGGATCAGAGGTGATTTCACCATCAGGCCGCCGAAGTAGTCGAAGCTGATGCGACGAGGGGCGTTTTTCTTCTAACGCGGATAGAAACTCAAAGGAGCAGTCCTCTGGTGATAGATGTTGTAGACGGAGACGAAGAATTACCTGACGTGCACGAGGCTCAAGAAGTGCTCTAAGATCCGCTTGGTAAGCTGTATACATGGGATGACTCGCACCAAGCTGTAACAGGATGTTTCGGAGATTTTGCTCTTCCATGGAGCGCTTCGTGCCTTCGGAGAAGGAATGACGTCTAAGAAGATAAATTAGGTAAGATTTTACCTCGAGCCAGTAATTGATGGCACAAGGTGCAGTGGACAGGCCCTCTCGCATATGATCAAGAAGATCTCTGATTTCGGTGCATATATTCTCATCAGCTAGGAGAGAAGTGTCTAGTGTCCATGACCGAGACCTAACATGCAGACGAGATGAAGAGTTACAGGAGATAGTGATGGCACAATGATCCGATGAAGCTGTAGGAGAGTGCATACAATCCGTTGTAATGGGCAATAACGGAGCAGAAGCGTAAAATCGATCCAGCCTGGCAGAAAGAGAGGAGGATGCAGATGCAGCTCTCCAGGTATGTGAAATGGATGTCGGATGCAATCGTCGGAACACGTCATGTAAATCAAAATCAGACACTAATGATCGCAATTGCTCCACAAGACGTGAACGATGTTCAATCCTCGAAGGAGCGCGATCGAGCTCTGGTTGAAGTGTACAGTTAAAGTCTCCTCCAATGAGCACATGATCTGATGGTAATGCTGACTGAAGTGCAGTGCGGAGCGACGAAAATAACAACGTTAGATGTGTAGATGAACATGGAATATATATGTTGAAAACTAAATATCGTTGTCCATCTAGGACGAAAGTGAGTCGCTGCAATAAATCTCGGCACAGGTTATGAACTTTAACAGAGGAGAGTGCTTGACGAAATCTATTATGTACACCAATCGCTAAAACTCCA
The DNA here is from genome assembly GCA_039090855.1 of Macrothele yani. Lineage (NCBI taxonomy): Eukaryota > Metazoa > Arthropoda > Arachnida > Araneae > Macrothelidae > Macrothele > Macrothele yani. The sequence goes on along the minus strand of CM076997.1, from coordinate 47,038,381 downwards.
CGAAGAGAGAGCCTATATGCGTGATGAAATTGATAGTCCCATCTCCTCCAGCGATGGAAGGGTGAAGTGGAGAGACAATTTGTCTCTTGCAAAAGTAGGAGATCTGCTTTGAGGTGGTGGACGTCTTCATACGCTAAAGCATTAGCCAAAGGGGTACATATACCCCTACTATTCAGTGAGACTGTCTTGAACAGAATAGTCTGATGATGGTTGGAGGATGTTGTCGGCTGCGTTCTGTAACTTGGCCAGACGGCTACGGAACTTCTTTGCCCAGTAGGGACCACCCAGATCTCTGCCCAGAACGGTGCGTAAATGAGAATGTATAGCCAACATTTGATTCATGGTGTCAGACAGACAGTGGGAGTAACCTTCCAAAAAATTGCGAGACAGCTTGTCTCTACGGGGACTTATTAGGAACGCATACACCTTCTCTCCAGACACAGGTGTCTGTGGAAGAGAGGATGCCTCTAGAATATGTAAAAAGTTTTCACAGGAGATCGGTATAATTGTTCCATCATCTGTATCAGATTCCATAGAGCCTTCAGACGTGAGCATCTGACTACTAGAAGGATCACGTCCTGCCCTAAGGGTGGTTGTCATTCTAAACTTCTTATTCTGGGCGCGTGAAGTTCTACGTCGCTTTGCCCGTCCACGACTTTGTGCTGTAACCGGAATTGGAACTTCCGGCAATTTAAAAGGAGCTGAAGAAACAACCTCAACGGTCGGTGTAGCAGTATGACCAGAATCGTCATCAACCATCTCTATAGGAGACTTGGTATTAACAATTGATGCCTCTTTCGACTGAAGAGATGATGGGGGCGCCAATGTATCACCCGAGGTCGAGGGTTTACCCGTAGACGTCGGTTGACCAACGGCTGTCTCACTACTTGTGGTAGATGTTGGCCGACCAACGGCTGTCTCACTACATCTGGTAGACGTCTGACGACCAACGGCTGTCTCACTACTTATGGTAGACGTCGGTTGACCAACGGCTGTCTCACTACTTCTGGTAGACGTTGGTCGACCAACGGTTGTCTCACTACTTTTTGTAGACGTCGGTGGACCAACTGCTGCATCACTACTTTTTGAGGAAGTCTGCTGTTGCTGGTCTTTAGCACCAGAAGAGGAAGCCGATTGACGTGACAAAGAGGAAGAAAGTCGTGCTGTTGACTTGGAAAGAGTGTTCGCATTATGAGGGCATAGAGCGCGGGGATGTCCCGTGCCTTTACAATTCGGACAGACGGAGCCTACTGTGATGAATGTCTCTCTAATGTGCGTGTAGCAGCGTACACGTAAAGTGGGTGGAATACGCAGCATGTGCTCCTCTGAAGGGAGGACCACACGAACATTGCGGCGAAACCCGAGTAGGTATCTGTCTTCTGGCACCTCTGGAAACGAAGAGTAGGTAGTTACACCTCCAATGATCCGGCCATAAGGAAGAAGAGCTGCAATCAAGAGATCATCTGAAACTTCAGGTGGAACTGGTGAGAAACTTACAACAACGGAACTCTGTGAAACAGGTTCGGCATGGATGTGACGATCACCAATTGAGATGCCCTTGGTCAGTACATGTAGGGAATGGGCAGGAGTAGAGAAGTAAACAACTACTTTGTAAGGCTTCCTGCCCACATGAGTTATGGCTGATGCAGGAACAATCTCTCGAAGAGCAGCAGTATATGCAGTGAGTTTTGTATTTCTCAGGCTCAGAAACACAACACCATTCTCCATAGTTTGAAGGAATTTCAGCCCAGAAGGGGTATCTTCTTTAAGGACAACCTCAATGACTTCGGCATTATGCGTCATCACATATTGTCCAGGAGAAAAAGAAGACTGGGAAGATCCCGACTTAGATGCGGTTACGTCAGCATATGAGAGGGTAGATGTACGTTGCTTTGGAGATGATTCCGGCATGGAGTGCGAAACATCCATGGCGTCATCATTAGCTTTCAGAGAGGACATCGTATCACCGCTGGGAGACTTGGAAGAAGAGGCGATATCCGATGGTAAGGCAGCAACAGAAGGCTGCAAGGAGGAGTGGTTTATCGAGATAGACACGTCATTGGTAGTAGTATTTAGAGAAGCTGTTATCGGGAGATCATCATTTCCGGTAGCAAGGGTTAGGACGTCATTCTCCCCGGAAGCCGCCATTTGCAATGGCGAGGAGAAGCTTAGCCCTTAGCCAGCTTGGCCAAGGCAGAAAAATAAGGATAACTAATCAAAATAAGCACTTACCAGCTCGGCAGGCATATAAAAAGAAACACGGGACCTTCACACACAACACACACACGAAATAGAACACTGACAACGAAGAAAAATAACACACACCGACGAAAACTTGAGGAGCACAGAAAAACACGACTAACCCACCGTGAGCAACTCAATGGGCTATAAGCAGTCGTCCGTCCTTAATTTAGGGTCACTGGTTCCAGGGAAGGGAGAGAGCCAGTGCCGTAAGACAAACACAACATCCATGCCTGACCGGGATTCGAACCCGGACCCCTTACGGACGAATGATCAGAGGCCTGCGCCACCGGGACGGCACCTTAAGTAAAGCAATGGACGGTGGGGAAATGAACTAATGACCTGATTTTGAATATGCTGTAGAAGAAATTCAGCTAAGACAGCTGACAAAGAGGAACCCATTGGGGAGCCCTTCAACTGTTGATAAATGCTGTCTTGAAATTTGAAATATGAACGTTTCTTAACAAGGTGCAGTGCTTTCGTAATTGCATCAATTTCAGAAATTTGAATATGGGAATCATCAAGTTTTACTTCAATAATCTGATGCATGGCTTCGACCGGTACATTAGGGTACAACGAGACCACGCCAAAGGATGCCAAAATGAAGGGCTGTGATTGTGGCTGAAGCAACCGCAGTCTTTTTATAGCCTGTGTGGAGCTTTTAATAGAAAAAAGCGAGTCCACAGTGTATTTGGCCAAGGCTTGTTCTAAGGGTCTGGTGAGGCTGAATAGCCTAACACCAGAGGACGAAGTGGGTTCGGTGCCATTTAGCGAAATACCAACGAGACGAAATGAAAAAAATTGGTAGGAATATTCTCATGGACATGCGGTAGCGATTTACCAAACAAATGTTCTGTTTTGTGCCACCAGAGCATGTGCGGCTCTGCAAGCGTCAGAAAAACATACAATTTGAAAACCGCACGACGTCCACTGGCAATTGGTTGGATGTAAAGGCAACAAGTAACGCAGCATGCCATTTGTACAAGTGCTACGTGCTATGGGTCTTACCTTACCTGAACTAGCATTGCTTGTAAAGGATTATTTGATTCCAGTTGACAGAAGAAGCACCAGAATCATCGGTATCGCAACTCCTGTGCTTTGAATATTCCGGCGAATGAAACATATGAGGAGAGTCCCAATGACCACTACAAACCTGCGAAGAATGGCTGAACCGTATGAGAATACCGGATATTTAGCATTGAGATCAGGAAAAGGACGCAAACCAATTATGCTTCAAGCGGCAGAAGAAGTTGTAGCCGTCGTGGAGTATGGAATGGGTAATACACCAGGTTTCAACAGTGCATGAGAAATATATTGTCAACTGGATATGCCGTTTACAACGGCGTGAAAGATTTGTTCAACATTTTGCAATTTTCCCTAAAAGATCGCCCACAGTCAATAATTGCTTGATGATGATACGCAAGCCGGACTGACGTTTGCTCTGACATGTTTAGCCTGCATGGAGGTGGTCGGTGAATGATCCTGGAAGATCCCGTGGAGTGATGAGGTTTTTACCTCATCATTTATGATTAGGCCCTATTTTTTTGGAAAAAGCTGCTAAACCAGACCAGTGAAATGTGCCGTCAATGCCTACAGGTATCGAGATGCTCTACAACTTTGTGATACCGAACTTTAGAAGCAACGATACCTTGACTCGACTATATGTGTTATGGATGCAGCACCTCCTTATATTGCATTGTTAGTATAGAAGCTGTTACGACAACAGTTTACCAAAAGCATAATTATTAGTCGTGCATTTCTCACAACTTTGCCACCTCGTTCGCCTAATTTCAACCACTGTAATCTTTGGTTGTGGGTACACTTCAAAAACCACCTTGATCGGGGCTATGTTCCAGATTTGTCAGACTTTAAGAGCAGAATAAGACAGTAGGTGAAACAAATTCGTACGGACCAGTTGCGTTCCGCAGTGGGGATCGTCGTTCAACACATGCAGAACATCTGAATGGAGGACTCATTGAACCATATCTGCGGACTGTACCAAACTAATAGGTAATCACACTTTCCAGTTAGCCCACCTTTAACATTTTGTACAATCATTGCTCCTTGCCACAGGCACACACATTTTTTGTTTTCCTGCAACGAAAGCGCATGCTTGCGTCATACAGCGTCGGGTTTAGTTTCGTCCAACTGCGATGCCGATATACGGTTCTGAGCACCCGCTTCTTACATTGTGATCACTCTTCTGCGTTTATCTCGCGGTTGTAACACCATGTATCCCCTGGTGGCAAAAGACGGAACTTTTTGTTTCCATAAATCTTGATCGTATGTTTGTCAGAGTATTACTGTCAAATTTAAATGCGTTTCGTCCCATTCATTTCTTGCTGCGGCGCTCTGAACACTTCCTCTTTAATTGTTACCACCCGGTATATGTTTCTTCTTGTTCAACAGTTATCAATATACTGCCCGATTAAGGTCTCCCTAAGTCGGTTCGACAACTTTTTATCTTGATCCAGTCTCTTCTAGTTATTTCAACACGCTTTCGAATTTGATTTACCAATCAACCACATGGGCTTCTTTGGGATGTTTTCCTGTCCCTTGGTATCCGCTTTGGTATTTCACTTGCCCAGCCGTGGTCAGGTCTTCTAGGAAATGTCCAGCCTGTTTCCACTTGAGAGTCTTCACTTTGTTCATGATGTCATAAATTCTTGTCGTTTTTCTAATCCACGTAATTCTCTTCCCTGATCCACCTAATCCACCATACCAAGCATAATTATAACATTTTGGTGGGCGACGAAAAAACAGCTCACAACGGGCTCAAAGTAAGGGAACTGGACTCTCTAATTAAAACAAGGTTAAAGTACGTACATTAAGTCTCTCCTTCCTAGATAAGTGTTAACCCTGCCTTATCATAGTGTGCAATGTTTTGAGTGAAGGAGCTATGGCGACAAACAATTGACGATATAATTATAACACCAGGAATAGACTAAATGCTATCCCACATCAAACCGCTTGGCCAACGAAGTGAGTTATGGCGGAACACCATCCGCCCCCTCCCAAATGATTCCAATAGGTATGTATTACTTAAACTATGTATGTATTTATACAGTATATACACTGAGTTAGCTTTGCATGAGGAATGTCTACACAATAATAATAACTCGTTGGTTAACCTTTTTTGTGCAAAAATCTAGGAACAGATTCTAAAATGTGTCGAATATCCTCCATGCGTTACTTCACCCATGCTCTCTACAGCAGTTCCGTCAGTTCAAGCTGATCCCGTGGAGGAAGATCAGGATTTTTCACACCCCGTTCTAGAATATATCACAAATGTTCAGTTGGGTTACAGTCAGAGGAGTTTGGGGGCCAAGGCAATGTGGTGAATTCGTTGTCTTGTTCTTCCAAAAACTGAGTAAGTTATATGAGCCCAAAGGAATGGTGCGTTGTCTGCGGAAAGATGGCGCTGTGGTCTGGGTTAACCTAACGCAGACATGGATGGAGATGATTGGCTAACAGGTCCCTATAGTACCCACCATTCAATATTTGTGGGATGATAACAAACGGACTTAGGGCTTGCCAAGAAAAAAACTCCCCAGACCAGAACATCATCTTCACCAGCCTACTGAACCCCAACTGTTAACCAGTAAATAAAACTTCATGCTGTTTACGTCATATGCGAACCTAGCCACCAGCATTTTGTAGCAGCAAATGGAACTTGTTACTGCAGATGCCTTTTTTCAATCTGTCGAGGGTCAATTGCCAAATTTCCTTGGCCCATGCGAGGCGTTGTTTGCGATGACTGGGCGTCATCATGGGTACCCTCATTGGTTTCCAGCAGTAGAACCTCAGCAGAAGCAGGGTACGCCGTATGGCGCACATAGGAATATATCGAGCTGCACCGTTGTTGTACTGGTGGGTGAACTGGATGACTGTGGCGTGACGTTGCTGAGATGCCAGTCGCGAAACCTGACGCTCACCTCTAGGATCAATGTAGAGTGACTAAACAATGCGAGCCCTTCTTCTGGATGTTTGTGCATGGTTGGACAATTACAAACTGGACAATGGATGCACAATTTACGATAGTCGAACGTGACGGGGTACTTCGTTATCGCTTCGAAATATAAAACGAGGTGTGTTCCTAATGCAAGGCTAACTCAGTGTATGCCGGGTGCATAGGAACCCCGTATATGTACATAGTCTGTGCATTTTAGGGTATTCAGGCGATAATTTATCTTATCCCTGAGAAACAAATGTCGTTTTGTACTAATTAATTGATGCTCTACAACTTTGTACTTTGAAATTTTGCTCTATCTCTTTTCGTTTTCGATTTGCAATGGCTAACTTCCGCATTTCGCCACTAGGGGCACTGCTATTGGTTGCATTCAATCGGTCGTAGTCGCTTTACTATACGGTTATCTCACTTGCATAACTGTACCTCTCTCCGTTCACAAGTTATTTCAGGCTAAAGGGATTTCTATGCACCCTGTATATGTACTACATATACACAAATCTTATTAGTGATATCACTTTTAGCAGTCGTTTTCTGAAATTTTATAAAAGAAATAAGACGATGTGTCATAGTCTGTGCTACACAATAGAAAAAGAAGTTAGCTTACTGTCTTAAGCAGGCAATCTCTTTGCGATAAATGGATAAATCTCTTTGAGATTTATCCGAATTTTAAGTTTCTTCGAAATGCTGTATTTATCCTTTAGGAACCCTGTCACTTGTATTGTTATGTCGTCTATTCAGTATTTAAGGAACGGCTGAAAAAACGTTACAGTTCTGAGAATCTCATTCCAGTTGTAAAGCAAATGGACTTTGATAAGTTGAGATAATTCTCTCGGATCGTTAGGGTCTACATGGCAGGAAAGCCAAATAGGTTAGGGAATTCTGAGTGTACCATTCATTTAACTGAAATTGAGGTCCAAATGGTCTCTCGTTTGTACAACGATCACGATTTTAGAATTTAGAGCTATCAGTGTTTCAGAGAGTTTCTTTATGAAACTGACGGTTTAGGCAAAGAACAGTTTCAATGAAATTCATTATAACCTTTCGTGGTACATTTCGAGATCAGTGCGCCACCGAGTTAGAATTCTGAAAGAAAGATTTTAATTGAATTCATAGTTGCGTATTCCTTAATTTAAAATTAAAAATAAATGACACTATTTAAATTTTTAACAAACTGATATTTTTCACCAAAATTATTTCCTTGCCTGGTTGTTCCGTGACTTTTGGTGTGAAATGATACAATATATAACGATATGTCGATATGATACTCAATTGCATTGTACGATACGATCGATACTGAGATGGTGTTGTATTATATTTTAAAATATGCAATATACACTATATTGACAAAAGTCACCGGGCACCTAAAAGAGAAACACAACATAGCATTTATTGACATACAGTACATCAGTACGGTGTCGGTCCATCTTTAGCCTTAATGCATGCACTGACTCTTCAAGACATGCTTTCCACAAGGTTTTGGAACGCATCTATAGGTATGCGCTTCCTTCAGTACATAATGCTACCACTAACTGTTGCTTAGTAGTAGGCCTTGGTTCGAAACTTCTTATATGGCGCTCTAATTCATCCCATAGGTGCTCTATGGGATTAATATCAGGCCTCTGTGCTGGCCAGTCTACACACCATACGGAATTATCGTCAAACTACGCAGTAACAGTCCTTGCTTTATGGCTCGGGGCATTATCCAGCTGGTACCAACAAGGCTCGCTTCCATAGTATTGCCACAGAGTTGGTAGGGCATAATTGACCAGAATATTGAGGTAGGCGTACTGGTCAACAGGTTTGTCCATGATAACCATTGGGCCGGGACCATACAACGAAATACACCCCCTCACGAGTATACTGCCGGGTTCAAACGTGACCGTAGAAACAGTGCACTTGGTAAATAGCGTTCCCCTGGCTGCCGCTATGCCCATACACGGTCATTAGACTGATAGATCGTGTATCTGGATTCATCAGCACATAGGACCCGATTGCATTCATCTACGGCCCACGATAAATGTTATATAATGTTCTTTACACCATGCTAAACAACGACTAGCATTCCGAGTGAAGATGAAAGACTTATGAGCTGCCGCACGACCACGGCAACCCCGGAATGAAGTTCTCTGCGAATGGTACGTGTACATACCAAGGTTTCAGTATTTTTACGCACCTGTACACTGAGGTTTTGTGCAGTACTCCGTCGATCAGCTGTAACGACTCTCCTGAGGCTTCGACGTCCTACATCACTGATTTTCTTTCGTCTGCCGGTACGCTTCACGCGCGCCATGTGTCTGAAGCAGCAAATATATATATATATATACTGAAGAACAAAGCTGAAAAACAAAGGAAAAACTTTTGAATTTAAAACAAAAGTTGCAAAATATAGATATAGATATAGATATATAGATAGATAGATAGATAGCACAGCCAGATTTACTGGACACATAACAACACATACAAAGATGAAACGATTGAGCTTACAGGCTCGTGCGGCTTGCGGAACACGCAGACATCAATAGTTCGTGTGGCCCCCATGGCTGGCAATAACGGCCGCTACACGCCGCGGCATCGAACGAAAGAGGTTTTGGATGTGGGCTTGGGGTATGTCGGTCCAGGCTGCTTCCACACGTTGCCACAGTTCATCAGGCGTAGCCGCGGGTGGTGCTTGCCGGGCCACTCGGTTTACGATCAGCGACCAGACGTGTTCGATGGGAGGACATATCGGGAGAACAGGCGGGCCACGGCAGCAGTGACAACTGGTGGGCCGTGAATAATTGTGGCACGATGCGTGCCACTTGCGGGCGCGCATTGTTCTGTCGAAACGTGGCGTCTGGTAGGTCCTGCAGGTAAGGGAGGACTACAGGCTCCAAAACGTCGGGGATGGTGCAGTGGCTGTTGAGTGTACCAGCGATGTGTACCAGAGGGGTGCGGGTGTCATATCCAATTGCGATTCAAACCATAACGCCAGGCGACGGACCGGTATGGCGATGCATAATGCAGGCGTCACACAGTCTGTCACCGCGGTGCCGCCACACGCGGATCTGAACATCGTGGTTTTGCAGGCTGAAGCGTTATTCGTCGGAGAAGACAATGTCATGCCATTCCATAGTCCAGGTGCGGCGTTCAACGGACCACTGTGCTGCGTTTAACGGACCACCCTGCGGCGTTCAACGGACCACTTCCGCCGCACTCGCCGGTGGTGTAACGTCAATGGTAATCGGAGCAATGTGCGCCGTGCAACAAGTTTCCGTTCCTGCAAACGGCGTCGAACGGTACGTGCTGACAGAGGCTGTTGCGCAACACACATTATTTTCTGCGCTAACGTTCGTGATGTGGCGGTGCGAGCCATATATGCCCGCCGCACAACATGCCGGCCGTCTCGTTCGGTGGTGTGCCGCAGCCGCGGCAATCGCTCACGTTGGTCCGTCCGTCCGTACCTCCTGCACTCACCGAATCCATAGTCGCCTCACTGTGGCTAGATCACGTCCCACACGGGCGCCAATGTCTCGGTACGATAAACCGCTGTCGCGATAAGCCACTATTGGTCCTCTGTTGAACTCCGAAACGTGCTGGAATGACTGCCGTATTCTGCGACGAGGCATCAGGAAGCTTCCCACGCACAGGTCCGGCATCACGATACAATTACGCTTCTTACACCACGCTTTCTGTGCACCCTCCTTATAGTGCTTATCGGTGGCGTGCCGAGAGCACATGATTTGCATATGCCCTGCAATGCTAATCGTTTGCATGTCCTCTCGCGGGCGGCGCATGCTGCAAATTTCAGGACAATCGGATGCTTCTTTCTTGGTGTTGCATTTTAGGTGGCCAGCAGTGTATATATACATACAGGGGTTGGACAGAATAATCTGAACACCTAGGAAAAGAAGGTTTTCCGTACCTAGTAGGGTGTGGGGGCCACCTTTGGCGTTCGAAACCGTCTGGATCGTCCTTGAAATGGACGCATACAAACCTGGATGATGGGTAGTGGGGTGTTACACCATTCTTCGTGCAGAAACTGCTCCAAGTCTTTGAGAAATACAGGAGGAGGATAACGGAATCTTTCTGTTTTACAACACAAACCACAGTGGCTCGATGATATTTAAGTCTGGTGGTTGGGGAAGCCAAGGGAAGTGTGAAAGTGCGTCCTCATTTTTCTCAAAACATGATTGGACATTCTAAGCTATGTGAATTGAGGCGTTATCATCATGATAGATGGCATCGTCTGCAGGAAGCAATGCCTGAGCCATTGGATGGACGTGATGGGCCAAAATGGATTCGTTCGCCCTGCCAGTCAGCCGTCATTTCAAGGTGAGCAGGGGACCTGCTGAAAACCACGATATGACTTCCCAAATCATGGCCAAAACCGCCACCATGCTGGGCTGTTGGGAACAGACAGTCTTAGTTGTACGCTTCTGATGGTGTCTCTACACGTAAACACGCCCAGAGGTGAGGAATACTGTGAATGTGGATTCATCCGATCACGTTACATGTTTCCATGCATCGGCAGTTTACGTTGTATGCTCCTGGAACCACTACCTTCGCCGTAGTGTATTTACCCGGATCAACAGAGGTTTTGCAATAGCAGCTTTGCCATGAATATCTTGTTTATGCAGTTCCTTGCGCACTGTATTCATTGATACTGAGGTCTGGAGATACAGATTGAGCTCCGCACTAATTTTCGATGCGGTAGTTTTCTTATTACGGGAAACAAGCATCTTTAATGCTCTCCTGTCTGTATCAGCCAGGGTCGTCTACTGGCCGCTCTCGTGTTTCGCAGACACTACCCTGTCAACTATTGTCACGGAGGCACCAACTGGCGGACCACGAACAATTAGCCTTCTTTGGAAGTCCGTTAGGTCTCTCATTTCGTCGTCACTTTGAAAGAAATTTTGAAACAAGACACTTTAAATGCACTTAAACAGGTCCTTCAAGTTTTAAACAAAGCTATTACAATCACAAAGTGGTGGATGCCTTTGCGCATTGCGAAGTACGCAGCTGCATTAAAAGTCATGTCTCTCAGGATGGTGTTCAGATTATCCTGTCCAATCTCTGGGGGTTGCCCAGAATAATGGAAACACCTCGCTGAAAACAGGGATTTTGGTATGTGTTGTTTTTTGAGCAAAACGAACACGTAGCTACAATTTGTTTTTGTAAAAAAGTGTTGCTTATAATCTCAAGGGTCTGTGCAATTGCATTGTAAATCGGTGTTTGCATAATTTCATTCCAGGTGAAGGCACAATGAGTGACCTGTCGGAGTTCCAAAGAGGGCAGATTGTGGGAGCCCGTCTGGTTGGTGCGTTGGTAAACACAGTGGCACAGTGTGACGTGCCTGCCAGCAGGACGCACACGACATAAAGGCAGATTGCAGCCAGAACAAACGTCCGCGTAGCTCAATTGGTAGAGTGACTTATTCCGGAATGAGGGGATCTGGGTTCGAGCCCCGGCGTGGACAATAATGACGCAGAAATTTACTTCGTTATAATGGCGCCCGAACTTTCCCGATGACCCGACCGTTCAAAACCTCGCAATGGTGTGATGTTATTTCCACACCGCGAGATAGGGAAAATAAGAGAATCCGTTCTCCAGCGCTTTGAAAAATAAAAAAATGTGTGATGTTGTATTCCACAAACCAGATTGACTGGGAGTTCTCAAGCGCACGTTCTACAGCGGATGGCTGCTTACAACGATTCATGGTCACGGCTGACCCGTGGGCCATGCCCCAGGCCCTCTTTCGGGGGGAGATGTGACATGCCTGCCAGCAGGACGCACACGACATAAAGGCAGATTGCAGTCAGAACAAACGTCCGCGTAGCTCAATTGGTAGAGTGACTTATTCCGGAATGAGGGGATCCGGGTTCGAATCCTGGCGTGGACAGAAATGACGGAGAAATTTACTGCGTTATAACAGGTATTGGGGTTATAGAGAGGTACCGTGTCAAAGGTCATGACAGTATACAATGTCCACGGCACAACATCATCTGCGAGACACAGCTGTGGAAGAAAAACGAACCACACTGCGAGAGACAAGAGGACATTAAAGAGGATTGTGACAGTAAGGAGGAAGACCACGGTGACGAGAGCCACTGCTGAGCTTAATGCACATCTCCAAAACCAAGTGTCGACATATACCGTGCGAAGGGAATTTCATAAGCACAATATGTACGTCATAGCTGCGATTGCAAAACTCCTGGTGTCACAGGTAAATATGAAACTAAGACTACAACGGTGCCAGGAACATACAACTTAGTTTGCAGATCAATGGAAACATGTCTTGTTTTCCGATGAATCAAGTTTCTCACTATTCTCCACCACAGGACGAGTTTACGTGTGGAGAAATCCCGCAGAAGCCTACAACCCAGACTGTCTCCTTCCTACAGTAAAGCATGGGGGCGGTTCCGTAATGGTTTGGGCCACTATCTCGTGGTTTGCAGCAGGTCCCATTAGCACCTTACATGGACGGATCACTAGCGGTGACTATGTATCCCTTTTGGCCGACCATGTGAATTCAATGGCGCAGACATTGTTTCCTTCAGGGGATTGTACCTTTCAAGATGATAATGCCCCGATTCACAGAAGTCGAAGTGTTCAATCATTCATTTGAGGAACATGAGGATGAAGTTGCACACCTTCCCTGACCTGTGCAATCACCGGACTTAAACATCATTGAGCCCTTGTGGTCTGTGTTGGAAAACAGAATGCGATCCCGTTTTCCTCCTCCGGCATCTTTAAAGGAATTGGAGAGTTTCTGCCGGAAGAGTGATGCAACATACCACTTACTACCATCCAGGACTTGTATACGTTCATTCCAAGGAGGATTCAAGCTTTTTTAAATGACAAGGGTGCTCCCACACCATATTAGGTCCGTAACACCTATTGTTTCAAGCCACCCCCGCGTTATGCAAATATTCGCGCGTGCAGCCAATAAGCGTCATGTACCAAGGTCGCGGATGATACATATAATACCTCTGTCGGATCTTTCTCGGTCACTCTTCGTTTAGTCTCAACATAGAAACATAGTAAAGTATTTATCTGATTTCGAAAAAGGCCAGACCGTTATGGCAAGACGCCTTGGTAAGATCATTCTATGTTGAGACGTAAATATTTAATACCTGTGTCGGAGCTTTCTCAGTCACTTTTCTTTTCGTCTCAACATAGAAAAGAAGTAAAGGATTTATCTGATATCGAAAAAGGCCAGACCGTTATGGCAAGGCGCCTTGGCAAGATCATCTCCGAACCAGCGACGTTGGTAGGCTGAGCACGCTATGCACTAGTTAGTACCTATCAAAGACGGTCCGAAACAGGTGACACTTCGAGACGTCGACAAGATGAGGGCAGGCTCTGCTTCATTTATGCCAGAGGTTAGCGCATGTTATCTCGTCTTGTCCGCAGCAACAGAAGGGCTACTGACATTACCCATAATTTCAATTGCGGTGAAGGGCCCAATGTGTCAAAACACACAGTTCATCCTACGTTCTTGGATATCGGTCTCCACAGTCGCAGAGCCATTTCGGTGCCTATGCTGACAGCCGTTCATCGTTGTTAATGTTTCCAGTGGGGACGTGATCGTCGACGCTGGACCATAGAAGACTGGATGGGGATCCCATGGTCAAGCGAATCCCGTTTCGACTGACCAGCTGGTCTCCAACGTTTACAGAAGGAAGCCTTTTCGCCTGGATGCACTATTAGACGGATTCAGGCGGATGGAGTGAGAACGAAGGTCTGGGCAATATTTTCTCGGGGAACATTTGGATCCATTATCCCTGTAGAGCAAAATTTGAGAGCTGTCACGTAACTGAACTTCGTCGCTGGCCAAGTACACCCCTTTTATAACTGCTGTACTCCCTGACGGAGATGGCGTCCTTCAACAAACAATGCTCCATGTCACACTACGAAGTTTCAGGAATGTTTCCATAAACGTGAAGAGGAATTCCATTTACTGCCATGGCCCCTTAATTCGCCGGATATGAACCCTATCGAGGATTTGTGGTTTGAATTGGACTAACTGCTACGCGAGCATCATCATCCCAACCGCATAATTTACTGGAACTGTGGTATCTACTGTTGCAGTCAAACCCCAAATATCAAGAGACACCTACCAACATCTTGTTGAATTTATGCCTCTTTGGGTGAGATCTCTTTTGAAGGCGAGAGGAGGTCGTACGTCATATTACGTAGGTGGTATAAATGTTTTACATGATCGGTGTACATGTATATGTATACACTGAGTTGTCAAATTATTATGAGAATCAGACCATTTTATGCAAAATAACTATCCCGCAGATGCTGCTGCCGCAAGATGGATAAATCGGTATAAAAAGGAAACGCTGAAGTCATGCAGAGATTGAAGAAGTTCATTGCGCAAGGAATAATGACTAAAAGATGCGATCTGACGGACGTTGAATGTACAATGATCGAGGGTGCTTGAAGTATTTTTGGGAATATCAGCAAAACGACTGCATTTGTGAAATGTTTGAGGGAAGTAGTTGTTAAGGCTTATAGAGAGTGGATCACAGTCAAAAAACCGGTTCTGAGCGCAAAGCGCATGGTAGTAAACGGCTAATGGATGCTGGGGCTGCTGAGCGGAAAGTAGGCAGACTTGTTCAGTTCAACAGACGGGCAACATTTCGTCAGATTACCGAAAATCTGAATCAGTGACCACTTCCGATGGCCTCTCAACGTACAGTTTGCTGTGCATTACATCGTGTGAGCTACAGAAGTAGATGGCCGGTTAGTAATCCCATGCAATCTGCAGTGAACAAGAAGTAATGCCTGCAGTTCGTTCATGAACACAAGAATTGGACAGTAAATGAGAGCAAAAGGGTAATGTGATCCGAAGAATCACGTTTTCAACTACACCTTGCAGATCGAAGGGTGACTATATGGAGACAGCAGCACGAAAGCATGGACCCAACTTGCATAGTCACTACACTTCAAGATCTACACATTATGGTCTAGGCATGTTTTCATGGGAGGGTTTGAGCCCTTAAATTCGTGTGCAAACAGCGTCTGACGGCCCAAACGTACTTAAATATCGTTGCGGACCAAGTCCGCCCAGTTATGTTGATAGTTTATCCAAATGGAGGTGGATACTTCCAGCAGAAAAATGTTCCATCTCATAGGGCTCACTCTGTACGCGAATGATTTGAGGAGAATCACAGAGACTTTTCCCGGCTACATTGTTCTCCTCAATCACCGGATCTCAATCGAATGGATCATTTCTGAGATGAAGTCGAAAGGAGCATCAAACTGCTGGATCTGCTACCATCAAATCTTCAAGAGCTGGAGGGTGCAATTCAAAGCATCTGGACTAATGTACCCAAAGTCACTTACCAACACCTAGTAGAGTTGATAACAAGACGAATTCCAGCAATATTAAGGGCAAAAGCAAAATGTGGCCCAACAGCGCATTAACCAGGTGGTCATAATAATTCCACAACGGTCTGTCTTGTGCCAGTCTCTTCCATGTTACTCCCGCATACTTTCGAATTTCATCCAGCCATCTCGAATGTGGTCTTCTTCTGGGTCTTTTACTGTCCCTTGGAATCCAGTCTAAAATTTCAGCTGTCCATCAATGGTCTGTCCTTCTGGCAATATGTCCAGCCGATTGCCATTTCAGGGATTTTACACTGATCATGATGTCTTCCACTCTTCTCATTTTTCTGATCCACGAGCTCCTCTTCTTATCTCTCCTGGTTACACCAAGCATGCATCTCTCCATCATGCTACTTTGAGTTGTCGGCAGTCTTTGCATGTCTCTTTTATTTCAGGTCCACGTCTCTGCACCATATGTAAGCATTGGAAGGATGCATTGATCAAACACTTTTCTTTTAAGACATAATGGCACATTGCTCTTGAAAATTATGCTGTTTCTTCCAAAAGCTCTATAGGCAAGTTTTATACGCCCATTTATTTCTTCATCAATGTGACCCTCACTTGATATCTGCTGTCCTAGATAAACGTACGTATTTGTTATTTCCAGCTTTTCTTCATCAATCGATAAATCTTCATTTCTTGTAAAAGCATTGTACATCACTTTTATCTTCTGAAAGTTCATTTTTAATCCAACTTCTTTACTCTTGTCAGAAAGTTCCTGGATCATACTCTGCAGCTCTGATGGGGTAGTTGCAAAAATGACTACGCCATCAGCAAAACGAAGGTGGGTTAGATAATATCCATTAATCTTTATCCCTTTGTTTTTCCAGTTCAGTGATTGAAAGACATTTTCCAATGTGGCATTAAAGCGATTGGGAGATATTGTGGTACCTTGTCTCACCCCTTTCCAATTTTTATGGGTGCTGTGCTCTCAAATAGCTGAATCTTTACACTTGCATTTTCATAGATGTTATGAATAATATTAATGTATGCATCTTCAATACCGCAGGATTTCAAAGCCATTGTAACTGTTGATGGTTTCACCGAATCAAAGGCCTTTTCATAATCGATAAAAGCCATACATAATGGAAGTTCATATTCCATCGCTCTTTCAATTAGTTCCCTTAGTACGTGGATATGATCTATTGTGCTGTAGCCACTCCTGAATATCTGTTGTTATTTATTTATTTTCTTTTTTTATTTTGTTTGGGAGTTTAATGATCACCGCGAGTAATTCGACTGGCTCTAAACAATCGCATGTCCATAGTTTTCACGGCCACTGGTTCCAAGGAAGGGAGAGACCCAGTGCTGTAAGACAAACAGAGCATCCAGGGTTCACCGGGATTAGAACACGCACCCATCTCAGAACAACGGTCCGAAGTCAGCGCTTAGGTTACGGTGCCAACGAAGTGGCGAACAAGCATAGAGGAAGACATAATATCACTTTACACCCTCTAGTGGAAGAATTTTGAATAGTGAAAAAGTTGACATAATAGGAAAAGTGTTCTTCATAGAAAGACCTATAGAAAGTTGCCCAAAAGTAAAGAATTTATTTTTGAAACCAGTCTGTTAGAAGCAGATATATCGATAAAAATTAGATCTACATCTATGCTCCGCACGGAAAAATTATGCACTAAGTTAAGCAGAAGGCATTATCAAAAGATTTATCGTTGTAAGTGGTATTTTACTGCTAAATATTTCCATTTAAATAGAGCTTTCCGAAGAGCACATGGTGCTACAAATACTGTACACCAGAAACGAACACATACACTTACACCCACTAGTTGCCAAATTATACTTTACTGAAGGTTAGATATTATATGCAGAACATTTCCTACCAGGAGAACGATCCGAGACAAAAAGTAGTTTTTCAAATGGGACTTTCAGAAGCAGAGATATCTGGGAAATCGCAATTTAACTCTACGCCTCGTAGCGAAAAAGCTATGCACTTTAAAAAGAGATTTTAGCCAAATTAGTCTTCGTTATAAATGATATCAAATGGAAGAAATATTTTTTCCAATGGGGTATTTAAAATCAATTATATGGAATAAAATGCATTTTGAATTCGATAACATTTGTGTTTACGCCCTCTAGCAACAAAGTTATGCATGGTAAAATAACCGAAAAAAAGGATAATTGTTCTCTCCTTTCAAGCTTTCTATTCCAAAAAGGATTTTTGAAATCGGACAGATAATTGCAGTGATATGGTGTCTACAGGTGAACAGACAGACGGACAAAGCGATACCATAAGCACGTGCGTTTTTTTACAAAAGGCTGCTACAAAATTGCATTTAAACAATCTCAAGCGTGTTTTCGTAAATTTATAATTAACGCACTGTATGCTGAATCTCTTCTACGATTGTTGCCAGTCACACGCAACTTGTTTTCAACATAGTACAACACGAAATAACTTGATGTACATTTTAATGAAAAACATGCGAGTAACGCTGTAGGAATATTCAAAAATCAGATATTGTGAGGGAAAATTATGCAAAATGCCCTAGTACCTAGCTTCATCAACATCCGCATATTCCAATTTCAAATATCAGTATATTAAAGATCCGAAAATTCGAATATCCGAAATCTGGATATTCGAATATTCTTATTTAGTACTGGATATCAGGCATATATCTATTTTTCTTTCTTTATTTTCTGCTGTCTTTTATTCGTTTGTTATTTATATTTTAGAATTTACTCCGTATCCTTTGTTTGTCCGTCGTATCATTTTTGTTGTTCCATTATTTTATCGTCTTTCTTGCACAATGTTCTATCATGTTTGTTCATTACTGTGGAACTCTTACGTAATATTATCGGAAAATCCAGTCTTCTTTGTCAAGATTGTGTCTCGTAGCTGCTTAATTTTATTTAACAAAGTGTCAACAAAGGGATGAAGATTAAGAGTTTGCATCAATTAATGCGTTCTATGTTCCAAAAAGGAAAATAAGTTGATAAGGCATTTTTTTCATTCTGAACTTAACAGCAGCTTCGGTAAGGGTTATTCGTTGAAAAATACCTACCAGTTTTTCTCAAGAACGCATGCGCTTCTAAATATTTAATGCAGTACTTTCAGCACTTGATTACATGAGACATTTTAACTCACAATTGTTCATCTGTCAAGCTTAAACTGAAAAATACGGGTGAGGAAACTAGACATACGGGAGAGAATTTAACTTCGTTTTTAACTTCTAAAGAATCACGTCTGAAATGCGCTTTTTGCTGTCAGGATTTAACAAAGCCGTCACGAAAAAAGAAGTACTCTCCCGAAAAGAATAAAGTGAAAGAAAACAACCTTATTTAAACCTCAAAGGACTGACGTGGACAGAAAAAAATTACATTTATTTCCAACGTAAAGCTGACGCAATGTTAACTTGTCAAAGATGTTCCGCTAAAAAGTTCAAAACAGCTGTCATATCGGAATATTAAACGAACCTTTCAAAGGTGGATTAAGTCCTAAAAATTACATATCAAACGGAGAAACGAGGATAATAATTTATGCAAAGCAAAAGTTATACGTTTTTCATGGCGAACTTAAACTTTGTAGAAGTATAATTTGCTTTTTTATCGCAACTTCGTTGGAATATAATTAAAAAAACATTAATAAATTGTACTTGTTGAGAAACAATTTATGAATATGAGGGGATGCTGAAAGGTTCTGGACCTAACCCACTTACTGTAATTGTAGAAACCAGTGGCCTTAAATTAGGAATAAGTGATTTCTTACGAGGGGATGCTTAAAGGTTCTTGGCTTAACCCACTTCCTGTAATTGTAGAAACCAGTGGCCTTAAATAAGGAAGGAGTGATTTCTTACGAGGGGATGCTTAAAGGTTCTTGGCTTAACCCACTTCCTGTAATTGTAGAAACCAGTGGCCTTAAATAAGGAAGGAGTGATTTCTTACGAGGGGATGCTGAAAGGTTCTTGGCTTAACCCACTTTCTGTAATTGTAGAAACCAGTGGCCTTGAATTAGGAAGGAGTGATTTCTTACGAGGGGATGCTGAACGGTTCTTGGCCTAACTCGCCTCCTGTAATTGTAGAAACCAGTGGCCCCAAATTAGGAAGGAGTGATTTCTTACGAGGGGATGCTGAACGGTTCTTGGCCTAACTCGCCTCCTGTAATTGTAGAAACCAGTGGCCTCAAATTAGGAAGGAGTGATTTCTCACGAGGGGATGCTGAAAGGTTTTTGGCCTAACCCACTTCCTGTAACTGTAGAAACCAGAGGCCTTAAATTAGGAAGGAGTGATTTTTTACGAGGGGATGCTGAAAGGTTCTAGGCTAAACCCACTTCCTGTAATTGTAGAAACCAGTGGCCTTAAATTAGGAAGGAGTGAATTCTTACGAGGGGATGCTGAAAGGTTCTTGGCTTAACCCACTTCCTGTAATTGTAGAAACCAGTGTCCTTAAATTAGGAAGGAGTGATTTCTTACGAGGGGATGCTGAAAGGTTCTTGGCCTAACCCACTTCGGGTAATTGTAGAAATCAGTGGCCTTAAATTAGGAAGAAGTGATTTCATACGAGGGGATGCTGAAAGGTTCTTGGCCTAACCCATTTCCTGTAATTGTAGAAACCAGTGGCCTTGAATTAGGAAGGAGTGATTTCTTACGAGGGGATGCTGAAAGGTTCTTGGCCTAACCCATTTCCTCTAATTGTAGAAACCAGTGGCCTTAAATTAGGAAGAAGTGATTTCATACGAGGGGATGCTGAAAGGTTCTTGGCCTAACGCACTTCCTGTAATTGTAGAAACCAGTGGCCTTAAATTAGGAAGGAGTGATTTCGTACGAGGGGATGCTGAAAAGTTCTCGTCCTAACCCACTTCCTGTAGTTGTAGCAATTTTTTGTCACTGCAGCTTGTCTATGAGTGTATGGCGCAAGAATTATTTTGTATTGTAAAGTGCCAATTTTCAGACTAATAGCTCTTTTTTTCCAGATGCTTGACGCCTTGAACTTAATTCATGTCAATGCAAAGTGTTGAATTTTTGAATGTGAACTCCGGGCGTCATGAAATGTCTGTTCCTGCAGAAGAAAATTGCAAAGGAAATTTATGAGTGTATGAAACAAACATTAAGTGACAAGTGCAATTCATATTCGACTGTGAAGAAATGGCGTGCAAACTTTCGGTGTGGGGACTTTGAGACCGAAGGTGTAGCAAGGTCTGGGAGGTCTTCAATAGCGACAACACCCGAAATTATTGATCGTGTTCATGACTTGATTTTGTTAAATCGGCGAATCTCGGCTAAAACACTAGTTGAGACGCTGTACATATCCAGGGAAGATGTTGGGTTCATAATTCATGAGCACGTGGATATGCAGATGTCATCGAAGTGGGTGCCCACATGTTTGAACGCCGATGAGAAACGCAAATGAGTGAATACTTCCAAATCGGTTTTGCTGTGTTTTGAGGAATCTGGTGATAATTTTTTGTCACGACTTGTCACTGTTGATAAAACGTGGTTACATCAGTACGATCCAGAGATCAAACAACAGTCCCTGAAGTGGCGGCACTCGGGTTCTCCACGGCCAAAAGAAATTAAAGACTCAAAGGTCTGCAGGAAAAGTAATGGCAACAGTTTTTGGAATTCCAAAATGGTTTTACTGATTGACTATCGCCCAAAAGGGCCAAACAATAAATGCTCTATACTATTCCAAATTGCTGTGCCGATTGAAGAAGGTGTTGAAGAAAAAAGCCGAGGAAAACTGCGGAAAGGTGTTCTCATTTTGCAGGACAATGCGCCGGCTCACAAGGCTGGCAAGACAATGGATGCTTTGAGGGATCTGGGGTGTAAGTGCACAGACCATCCACCCTACTCATCCGATCTTGCTCCATCGGACTATTTCCTGCTCCCAAATCGTAAAAAAAGATTGAAAGGGAAGCATTCTTCGAATGATGATTCGGAGGTGATATCAGCAGTAGAGCAGTATTTGAATGATCAGATTTCAGAATTTTTTAGAAAGGTTAAAGAAACTCCAGAAACGCTGTGCCAACTGTGTTGAAATTCGGGGTGAATATGTGGAATAGATTATAAGAGTCATAGCTCTAGCCCATTTCCTCTTGGTGAGGCCGACTTATCAGCATCACCTCGTAAATGTTCATGTAAATCACTTCTAATGGGAAAAAAACCTATGCAACCTTACACTTTAACACCCGAGTTGTTTTTAACTTTAAAAGCGCTTTGTAAAAAATTCAGCATTCTGTTAAAATACATATTGATAGAGGGTGAATGGACACATACAACTTCTTGGAAAAACTGAACACAGAAAAAATCAGAGGGAACTAATAGTGATAGTAGTGTTATTCGTTAACGGCCTTCTGAGTTTCGTTAAATCTTATTTTATTCTCTTTCAGATATGCATACTACGTAACGATACAGCGGTAATGAGGATTTGCTCGGTTTTCAACGTAGGTTCTCTCGCACGTAAGTTTGGAACCTGATAATTACTTTAGTTATCCGTTGCGTAAGAATCAGCTTGTTTAAAATGCACTTTAAGGATAAAGCTCAAACAGGATAGGATATAATGATATCTTCAGTGTAGTAGCAGATTTCTAGGAACTCTTACCAAATAACATGCTACACTGCCCTTAACCATCGAAACAGCCTTGATTCGGTGTGGCATAGGTTCAACGTGGTGCTGATATCGTTCGACAGGTATGATAAGCCAAGTAGGTGTGATGGTGTGCGTCGTCAATAGCCGAATGTTTTCTGGAGGAGGACCTTTGTCACGAGTGGTTTTCCCAATTTCTTTCCACAAGTGTCCAATTGGATTAAATTCTGGTGACGTGTGTGCCATTTTTGCACTTTGAAGTCACTGTTGTTCTCCTGAAACCACTGAATGACATTATGAGGCTTGTGGCGTGGGGCATTCTTCTGCTGGAAGGAGCTTTCTCCATCAGAAAACAACATGAACATGTGCTTTTGTGCCTCGTCCGTAGTGATGTTAAGATACCTCTGGGCATTCAAAGTCTATTCCAGATGTATTAAGGAACTCAATTACTGTCATGAAACAGAGCATAGACCATTACAACGCCTCTACCAACATGTAGAGTTGATGCTAGGTAGCTGCGATCCATCCAATCGAGCTGTTGTTGCCATATTATAGCCCGTCCTTCGGAATGTATAGAATATAAACGTGACTCATCGGACCATGGAACCATTTTCAGTCCTCAAGTGTCCAGTTTTGATGCTTCAGTACACACTGCAGACGAGTTTTCCGTTTTCCATGGAAAAATTCTCGTTGTAACCGAAATGGGTAACGGAAGTACTAGTGTATTGTGACAGCAGTGGGATCTCCCTAATTCGTAACTAATTGAGCGCCCGGGCTATCCAATTGCATGGTCGTTTCAAATACATAGCGCTCGTGATTGATCAGCACCCGGCTGCGAATATTTCATCTGCGTCTACGGAAGGCAACGGTTTTGATGTTATGCCTCTTTCCCGGCAATAATAAAGAAAATCCCATGCGTAAAATTTCGACGTAACGAAAATGGAAAACGGAAGTTGTCAAAACCACTATGCAAATCTCAGTTTTGAATGCTGTTCCATGAAGTGACTCAACAATAGTAAATTTCATTGTTGCTCAACAGTATAAATTGTTTTTTGCTTAGAGGTTGAACGACCACCATGTGCGATTCAATGGGCTATAGGCAGTCTCCCGTCCCCAATTTAGGCCCTCTGGTTACAGGGAAGGGAGAGAGGCAGTGCCGTAAGACAAACACAGCATCCAAGACTCACCGGGATTCGAACCAGGACATATCTCGGACGAATAGACAGAAGCAAGCGCTCAGACCAGCGCAACCGGGATGGCCAATATATTTTACTAAACTATCGTGATGAACATTATTTCATCACGATTTGCATAAACGTAACACTATCTCATTGCGATAAGAGTAAATTACGAGAACCTCATGCTAAATATGATGAAATCCGTTAGAAAAATGCATTTTTGAAGTTATAAAAATGGGGCGTTGCACCGAAATTTAGCTTCTATCGACTCTTACACAAAGTGGAGGGGTAACCTATATACTATTGAGGAGAGATTTAAAATGATGTATTACACGATGGCGTGTGACTTGTATTATCCTAGCCCAGAAGCTACCAATTTCCCTCACTAACACGCTTGCGATTCAGCTTTTCTTTCTACCTTGAAGTCAGATTTTAGCTTGAGTATGCGCAGATGAACTTTTTTAGATGAGCTGTGCATTACATTTCATGGGTGTCAGGGTATTTTATTCCGTTGATCTAAATCTGATAATAATAATAATAATAATAATAATAATAATAATAATAATGAATTCGGCCTAGAGAAATGCAAGACATAAGGTATGAACCAAAGAAAGCATGATGCATGTAGCTACCAATTGAAGACCGCAGAAAAGATCGCAGCTATGGAGGAAGGAGAAGCCTATAAATACCTTGGTATGTTTCAGGCACAACGCCTAGAACACAAAGAAATCAAAAACAATCTAACCGCCAAATACAACCAAAGTCTGAGGTGACTAATGAAGACCAAGCTCAATGCTCGCAACATAACCAGGGCTGTCAACGCATGCACGATTCCAGTCGTCAGGTGTTTCTTCGGAATCATCAAGTAGCCCACAACAGAGCTTGAGGAAATAATGCGCAATACCAGAGCAACCCTCACTAAACATCGCCAGAACCACCCGAAGTCAGCAATAGAAAGGCTAATCATTGAACGGACAGGAGGAGGATGGCGAATGGTTGATCTCCTGGAACACCGAGACAAAAATCAGAAGCCTCATGAAATGCTGTCATCAGAGCAAGGGGCCTCTTCACCAAGCGATAAAGTAGAGTGACAAGAAGTACATAGCCCTAGACCTCTCTACTCAGGACATTAAGATTGGAACGAAGGAGCCAAAAGAAGAAACGTGGGGCAAGAAAATCCTGCACGGAAGGCACTACAACAATCTGCAATCCGACCATGCCGATAAGACTGCCTGCAATTCATGACTAACAAACGGATCACACTTTCCGAGACCAAAGGGTTCCTGATGGCTGTACAAGATCAAGGTTTAAACATAAGAAACTACTAGAAGCATATGCTGAAGGACATGTCAGTGGAAAAAGACACCAGTCGGCAATGCCCTCAAGCTCCAGAGACCATCCAAATATCATAGCAGGGTACAGAGTCTTCACACAAACAGAGTGCACGAAAAGGCACAATTAAGTCGCTAAAATCCTCCGTCATAAATTGGCAAGAGAGCACTACCTCATTACAACTGAGCCTGTCCCCATCTACAAGTTTGAGCCAATAAAGCGTCTAGAGAATGACACCCACAGGATGTACTGGGACAGATCAATCAGTACAGATAAGATCATTCCCCACAATCGGCCAGACATCGTCCTTTTCGACAAGGAGAAAAAGACAACATACCTCATTGACCTAGCCGTGCCCAACACGTGCAACATCGAGAAGACGCACGGAGAGAAGCTGTCAAAGTATAACGACCTACGATACGAAGTCAAGGAAATGTGGCATATGGGGAACGTCACCAGCGTCCCGATAGTAATATCAGCCACAGGACTTGTGCCTAAGACCATTCACAGCTCTGTACAGACCCTAGACCTTCAACTTAACACTTACGTGGAACTACAGAAGGCAGCTATCCTGAACACTTGTGCGATAGTAAGGAAGTTCCTGTACAATTGAGAGAAATAAAAACCACTTCTCAGATTTGGTACGTCGTGCCCGTCCCAGAAGGAAGAGAAAAGCCTCAGGAAGTGGTGGAATCATCTCTTTCATTTATAATAATAATAATAATGTATTTGAAAACTTACTGTTGCCGCCGTCATTGTTTAATAAATATTTACTTTTATGACTCACATATCTTCTTTCGTTTGTTTTACGATAATAACATTCATTAATCCATCTACCTAAGTACCGCTCAATGTCAGGAATTAGTAAACCTTATTGTTTGTTGTTATAATTTAATTCTATTTAATATGTACCGGATTGTTGCTTGGTGTCTCAAAATTTGCTTTCACTTGGTATCTAAAATAAGTACAAAAACGTGGGCTGGAAGACACACACAGCAAAAAAAAAGTATTTACAAAAATATGTGCATAATGATGATATTCTGGCAGATAGATATGCCCAGCGGCAAAACATACACTGCTGGCCACCCAAAATGCAACACCAAGAAGGACACGAGACAGCAAAGCCAGATTTACTGGACACATAACAACAGATACAAAGATGACACGATTGAGCTTACAGGCCCGTGCGACTAACGGAGCACGCAGACATCAATAGTTCGTGTGGCCCCCATGGCTGGCAATAACAGCCACTACTCGCCGCGACATCGAAGGAAAGAGGCTTTGGATGTGAGCTTGGGGTATGTCGGCCCAGGCTGCTTCCACACGTTGCCACGGCTCATCAGGAGTAGCCACGGGTGGTGCTTGCCAGGCCACTCGGTTGCCGATCAGCGACCAGACGTGTTCCATGGGCGACATATCGGGAGAACAGGCGGGCCACGGCAGCAGTGACACCTGGTGGGCCGTGAAGAATTGTTGCACGATGCGTGCCACGTGCGGGCACGCATTGTCCTGTTGAAACGTGGTCGCTGGTAGGTCCTGCAGATAAGGGAGAACTGCAGGCGCCAAAACGTTGGAGATGTAGTGTTGGCTGTTGGGTGTACCGGCGATGCGTACCAGAGGGGTGCAGGTGTCATATCCAATTGCGCCCCAAACTATAACGCCAGTCGACGGATCGATATGGCGATGCATAATGCAGGCGTCATACAGTCTCTCGCCGTGGTGCCGTCACACGCGGATCCGACCATCGTTGTGTTGCAGGCAGAAGCGGGATTCGTCGGATAAGACAATGTCGTGCCATTCCGTAGTCCAGGTGCGGCGTTCAACCGCCCATTTCCATCACACTCGCCGGTGGTGCAAAGTCAATGGTAATCGGAGTAATGGGCACCGTGCGACAAGTTCCCTCTCCAGCAGACGACAGCGAACGGTACGTGCTGACACAGGTTGTTGCGCAACACACCCTATATCCTGCGCTACTGTTCGTGATGTGGCTGTGTGAGCCGTCAACGCTCGCCGCACAACATGCCGGTCCTCTCGTTTGGTCGTGTACCGCGGCTGTGGCAATCGCTCACGTTGGTCTGCCCGTCCCTCCTACACCTACCTAATCTATACTCGTCTCACTGCGGCTGGATGTTGTCCCACACGGGCGCCGATGTCTGAGTACGATAAACCGCTGTCGCGATAAATCACTATTAGTCCTCTGTCTTACTCCGAAACGTGCTGGAATGACTGCCGTATTCTGCGACGAGGCATCAGGAAGCTTCCCACGCACAGTTCCGGCAGCACAATACACTTCCACTACTTTCACCCCGCCTTCTGTGCACCCTTCTTATAGTGCTTTTCGGTGACGAGTCGGGCGCACATGATTTGCATATGCCCTGCAATGCTAATTGCTTGCATTTCCTCTTGCGGGCGACGTATGCTGCGAATTTCAGGTCAATCGGATGCTTCCTTCTTGGTGTTGCATTTTGGATGGCCAGCAGTGTATATTTAGTCCAATAAGGAAAGAGTAAACTTAATACATCAATACGGAAATACGGAATACACAGTTCATAACGGTATGCGGCGGATGGGGATCTGAAAATGGAAAAACAATATTTACCTAGAGAGCACGAGCAATGCAAGTGGGAATTTCTGTGTGTCACCTGAAGAACTGAGTTTGCGGAAGGAACAATAGTTCCAACACTTCTTGCGAAGGACAGCAGAGTCGCAATGAACACCATGAAAGAAGTCAAGGTAGTCCAGATCAAGATAAAAGGCATTGCAGCAGTACTACAGAACGTCTTCGTTAGTATGCTTCAAAGTGAATTCCGGGAATTCCGAGGGTGGCGTACGGTGAGACCGAGAAGTCCACGGGAAAAGATGCTAACTGAGACCACAGTCCAACACGATTTTTCAGAAAATCAAGAAAGCCGGTGGGAAGAGTGCAGTCACGCCAGGTAAAACGGAAGACTGCACTCAGAAGAAAGTGCTTAGAAAGCTTGGAAAGGACCGCGTGAGCAACATGTACCGTCCGACCGAGAAACAGGTCGAGAAGAGGCCCTGCGCCAAGGCTTTCACGGAAAGGACGAACCGGGAAGAAGCAGCAATCTAAAAAATCAAATTAAAATGACGAGGCAGCATGAAGGCTAGCAGAATAGAGAGGTGGCTTGCGGATACGCCTTTGTAATCGGAGAAAACGGAAGTTCCACTTTACCATGTAGTCCAACAGACGCGTTGGAGGTGAAATATTCATAATCTTGAGCATCAGCAGGCAACGGGGAAGCCGGGCAAGTGGGAGGAAGAAGGCCATCACTGCAGGCATGAACAGTGAAAACATCACAAGGTTGGGCTGGTGCAGAAGTATCTCGAACAGCAGAACAATCAATTTCCATTGTTGAAGTAAGGACGGACTGAGAAAGAGACACATGGTATTGCAGAATATCAACAGGAGCATGATCGGGTAAGGATAACCAGTAGAAAAAGTAAAGACGTGCACAGGTATAGGGTCAGCAACAGGAAACTGCGATGAAGAATCTGCAGCTGTGGGTCGGTGCTGAGAAGGACCAGAAGGAGCAGGATGTACTCTGTGAGTTGAAGACAAACGAGGTTGACAGTGATGGGGACAGGCAGATTTCACATAACCAATGCTCTCACAGTGAAAACAATGAACAGCCGTGCAGATATTCACCGTTTAGAAAGAGGGTCCTAGATTCACAGTGAAGGATGTGGGGCAAGAGGAGAAAGCGTCCCATGACGGAAACACAACTCGGGTAACACGCTGTGATAAATTTGACAAAAATGAGAAACTGTCACATCAAGAGGTTCCGAACAGGCTGCGGTTACGACTGATTCGGGTAATCGCTCCTCTGCTGTACATAATAAACACTAAAGCTAGTTTATAGCGAGGATCTCGGGACTGACAAAAATCCTCGTTAAGTCCCAAATCTCACCACATTCGTTTTGGGGTAAAAAATTCCAACATGTAAAAATATGTATACATGACAATATGCATGTATGTTTATATTACATATCTATATATAGGGGTTGTACAAAATAATGTAAACACTTTGAAACAATGGATGTTACGCACCTAATATGGTGTGAGAGCACGCTTGACATTTAAAACTGCTGGAATCCCCTTGGAATGGTCGCATACAAGTCCTGGATGGTGGTAAGTGGTATGTTGTACCATTCTTCCTGCAGAAACTGCTTCGATTCCTTGAGATACGCCGGAGAAGGATAATGGGATCGCACTCTGTTTTCCAACACAGACCACAGGGGCTCGATGATGTTTAAGTCCGGTGATTGTGCAGGTGAGGGAAGGTGTGCAATTTCATCCTCATGTTTCTGAAACCATGATTGAACAGTTCGACTTCTGTGAATCGGGGCATTATCATCTTGAAAGGTGCAATCTCCTGACGGAAACAATGTCTGCGCCACTGAATACACATGGTCAGCCAAAAGAGTGACATAGTCACCGCTAGTGATCCATCCGTGTAACGTGATAATGGGACCTGCTGCAAACCACGAGATCATGGCGCAAACCATTGCGGAACCGCCCCATGCTTCACTCTAGGATGGAGACAGTCTGGGTTGTAGGCTTCTGCGGGGTTCTCCACATCCACCCGTCCTGTGGTGAGCAATAGTGAGAAACGTGATTAATCGGAGAAGAAGACATGTTTCCTTTGACCCGCAGTCCACGTTTTATGTTCCTGGCACCACTGTAGTCTTCGTTTCATATTTAAGTGTGACACCAGTAGCATAAAAGGACCGATTCTGCCCCAAGGAGTAGCTCCTTCTAGAGAAGGAGCAAAGGGCGTGGCTTGCGGCAGAAGGATGGTGGGCGTGGCACGTGCCCGTAGGATGTAAGGGCGTGGCAGATGACGCTAGTGCGTTGGGTCGATGTGCTGCCCCTAGCGGTGCTTCTTGGAACTTTCGATGAATATTTGAGTGATGGCAACAACCGAGTGGGGGAAAGGAAATGTGCTGCCCCTAGCGGTGCTTCTTGGAACTTTATTATTATGTTAGATCTTTGTTTTTGAGTGATGGCAACGACCGAGTCTGGGAAAGGAGATGTGCTGCCCCCTAGCGGTGCTTCTTGGAACTTTTAATGGATCTTTGAGGGATGGCAACGACCGAGTCGGGGAAAGGAGATGTGCTGCCCCTAGCGGTGCTTCTTGGAACTTTATCATTGTGTTAGATCTTTGTGTTTGAGTGATGGCAACGGCCCGAGTCGGGGAAAGGGGGTGGATATAGGGGGATGTCAACTCGATGTGCTGCCCCCTAGCGGTGCTTTTTGGAACTTTTAATGGATCTTTGAGGGATGGCAACGACCGAGTGGGGGAAAGGGGTGTACGTTGCCCCCTAGCGGTGCTTCTTGGAACTTTCGATGTATCTTTGAGAGATGGCAACGACCGAGTGGGGAAAAGGGGATGTGTACGTTGCCCCCTAGCAGTGCTTTTTCGAACTTTTCTCGGGAGATTTATTGGACGTTGACAAATTTTTAAGAAGTCTTTCCAATATTTATTTTTTTAATTTTCTCGGGAGATTTACTGGACTTTGTCAAATTTTTGAAGGAAGTTTTTTTGTCGTTTCCAATTTTTTTTGTACTCGTATTTTGTTTGTCCTATTTTTTCTCTCTAATTTATTTTATTAAATTTATATTTTCAGGAATTCCCTGAGGTATTATAATTTTTATAGACGTTGCATTATTTTTTTAATTCGTATATTTGTCCTCCCTCCAATTTTAATTTAGGCGAGGAAAGGCTTTGTTTGAAAAGATTTCGTTCCCGTTGATTCATGTTCCGCCATTTTAGTTTCACCACGTTGTCATTTTGTGATCCATGTGTTTTGGGATGAGTCACAATTTTCTCTTTGTCTCAGAAAATTTTGTATGACACGTGTTTTGGGATGAGACATTATGATGAGTGACGCATTCGTGATAGCAGACATGACATCAGCCAACGTCGTTTTCTCCTCAGCGGGGTCGGCTTTATTTATTTTTTTATTTTCTCGGGAGATTTACTGGACTTCGTCAAATTTTTGAAGGAAGTTTTTTCAATCGAAGCATTTCCTCAAATTTGTTTTATTAAATTTATATTTTTAGAACTCCGTGAGGTGTTATAATTTTTATAGACGTTGCATTATTTTTTTCATTCTTATATTTTTCTTCCCTACAATTTTAATTTAGACGAGGAAAGGCTTTGTTTGAAAAGATTTCGTTCCCGTTGATTCATGTTCCGCTATCTTTTGTGAGCCATGTGTTTTGGGATGAGTCATCATTTTCTCTTTGACTCAGAAAATTTTGTATGACATGTGTTTTGGGAAGAGTGACTATGCCGGATGACGCATGTCGTGATAGCAGACATGACATCAGCCAACGCCATTTCCTCCGCGGGGTCGGCGGTTGACGTCATTTGAGATTCTGTAGCCACATTAAGTTCCAAGACTGCTTTTTTTTCAATAACTTGTTCATTTTGCAACGAATTTATTCCTTATTTTTTCCTCATAATTTCCCATTTTATATTCATAATTTTTCAACGTAACGATTTTTTTATTTTCTTTGAGGAGACTTCACGCATTTTCAACGGACGTTCCAACATAAAAACGTTTTCCAAAGTTTTGTGCTGCAGACATAATCTTAAAACACGATTGTTTATTAACGTATTTACGTGTTCATGGCATTTTTTAACGTTGTACCTTTTTCCACCGTACAAAGCCACAATTTTTTAGGCATAGTTAAAATGTTTTTTTTTTAGTGAAATGTACCCTTTAATGCATTATCTTAATCTTTATTTTTTCTACTCTTAAACTATTTTTTTTGTTTAACTGTTTCCTACCAAATATGGCGTGACAATGTCTGCTAGAACATTCAAGAAGTTCATGGACCGCTCGCATTGTTATGACGCTCTCAACAAATTTAAAGTACATGACCTATTAATAAAGAACATACTGCTGGGGTTAGGCGACGACATTAGTCTTGTGTGAGTCGAGGGGGAAAATGCGGACGAGTCGTCTTCTATGACAATGGTTCACGTTCGTTTCTGTTCGCATAGGAAAAATGAAATCTGAGGGTGGAACAATGGAGATAGTAACACTGATTTTACAAATTTTTGTGAATGGTGGCAATATAAGAAGATAGAAGTTTAATATCTACTTCTTTGAGATGTGATTTGTACGCCACGTGTGTGGCTGAGTCGTCATGTTGGATGTTGCCATCCTACTAGCTGTCGTCGCCATTTTATTTTATTTTTTTTGGGGGGGGGGGTCGACATTTCACGATCACCACCATTTTGTTTTCTCACATGTAGTCAATTTCATTTTCACGCCTTCGGAAATTGTACTTTTTGCCTGATTATTTGACACTGGTTTTAAACGAACATGCTAAATTCTTGATCATTTACACATGTCCGTAACGTGCTTGCATCGCCGAAGACTCACGCACTCGTTAATCGTATGTCTTATCTCAAGTCTGTCTGTTTCATTCTCGCTTCGTTGTTCGGTGTGAAGATACTGCTTTTTTCAATTACTGCTACATTTTCTTTCGTCTGAAGAAATGTATTCTTCTAAGATGTATCATAAGGATGACCTCCCTTTTTCCTATGAGAAATTATTTTTTTATTCTGAAGCTACAGATTATCTTAACCACCTCGAAAATGAAGTAGAATATATCGGTGATGATCTCAGCAAAATTAAGATTTATGGGAAAACATAAAATTCCTAGACAACATGTGGTCTACGGTGATAATCATCTCCATTACTCATTCAGTGGATTGAGTGTGCTGGCTAAACCTTGGATACCAGTACTTCGTGAAATCAAGGATACTGTTGAGAATGTATGTGGAGAAATATTCAATTTTGTTTTCATTAATAAGTATAAAAATGGAAATCCCTGTATTGGTTTTCACAGAGATGACGAATGTGAAATTGTAAAAAATTCATGCATTGCCTCAGTTTCTCTAGGCCAAACAAGGGACTTTGTTTTTAAAAGAGATGGTTTTCAGCCTGTCGTCATAGCTTTGGAATGTGGATCCCTTTTACAAATGCTACCCCCCACGAATGAGTCATGGTATCATGGACTGTCACGTTGCAAGAATGCTCCCAATATTCGTCTAAATCTCACATTTAGAAAGATGATAACAGGGTCACCCTTATCACGTGACTATGCAATCACGTCATCAAGAAGCGAACAACACACATGCGTGAACAAGACGAATGAGTCATGGTTTCACGACCTTCACGTTGCGAAAATGCACCTGATGTTCGATTAAATCTGACCTATAGAAAGATGATAACAGAGGCTCCTTTATCACGTGGCTTTACAATCACGTCATCACACAGTGAACAACGCGCATGCGTCAACAACAATTTGTTATCAGTTTTGGCCGAGGACAGACCAGCTCACTCATTCTGTTCTCTGCCTTCGAATTCTGTGCACGTTGTGTTACCTACCTCCTCGTCGATCTGCGTTAAACATGAAGCGAACTTCTTCGTCTTCAGATGTTTCTGATGCCAAGAAAAAAGTGAGTGATGATCCGCGCTTAATGGAAGCACGATGGAAGCTTTTAAACTATGGATGTCCTGATCCGTTTGCCGAACCTCCTCCTTACGGTATTTCATTAGAAAGCATGCCTCTTCATCATGTGTCTCTCGGGGGAAACAAAGTTGCTAAAGTGACTGATTTTTCTGGAACTGTGAGAGTGCACATTCGCAGCTACACTACCAAAGGAGAAAAACTGTTTCCTACCAAATATGGCGTGACAATGTCTGCTAGAACATTCAAGAAGTTCATGGACCGCTCTCATTGTTATGACGCTCTCAACAAAATCAAAGTGATCAATAAAGAACTGTTGATGAACTGTTCACCTTCATCTGATGGGCCTGTGTACACCTTTCAACAACTGTTCACGTGCTCCAATGATGTCTTGCAATTGAATTGTGCTTCTGTGTCCCTAACCTGGGAACAATTCAACACGCTTCGTGATGTTTCTGAAAAGCTGTGGGACGGTATTCTGCAATTACAGTTTGGAACAGTTTTTCGTGATGCAGTGAGATTGGTATGCAGTAAATTCGGACTCGAACATACGATATCTGATCAAGATACCAATGCTCTTAAACTTGCTCTGGTCGATGCGGTTGGAAAAAGCATTGCAAAAGTGTATTACTGCAGAGAATGTCATTTGCATCCTAATCTCATGCCAAACAATCAGCTGGGGCATAGGTGCTTTAACGAAACAGAAGAAGACAAATGGACTCTATGCTTTGACGAAGCATTTGCTCTTGTTGAACCCAAAACTTTGGGGAAATACTTTGGTGAGCGCCTTCAATCGCTGATACGTCCCACCATTACTCACTTTTTCTTCGAGAACATTAATGTGAAGAAAATTCTTGTGGAAGCTCAAGAATGTGGAATACGTTGGAGCAATTTATAGTCCAGATGAGAGAAAAAAGTTCTTTTGAGGAATAAAAAAAAAAGTTCTTTTGAGGAATAAAAAAAAAAAGTTCTTTTGAGGAATAAAAAAAGTCCTTTTTACGACTAAACATCAGTCCTTTTCAGGACTACTTTTATTTCATTATTTTTTGTCATTCATTTATATTTTTTTCTGTTTGAATGTGGGTGTATGTGAACGAAGAAGGTCACTGGCGTGGGCTTAATTGCTCCGTAAACCTTAATGTGTTTCTCCAATATTATGGAACCATGTTTGGTGAAGTTCACCACCTCTTTTGCTACAAGAAGGCAACAACGAGGGATTTGGCCATCCTGATACCTCCATCTTTGAATGGGTAATACGAGCATTGGTTGAATAACTCACTCGGGGGACCTTCAGCCGTAGCAAATTCTTGGCATATGTATAATTTACGTTTTCTTTCCTTGATGTATATTTCTTCTGTTCGATTAACACTAGACGAAATTTAACTTTCTCGAAACTAACCTTATAAAAAAAAAATAGTCTTTGCCAATTATGAAAAAAGTGTAAAACAACTCATTAAGAAAACTATTTTTGGGAAAAGTATGAAATTTTAGTTTATGTCATGATAATAAATGTCGGTGAGACTTATTCTAAAGTTAAAAAATATATCTGAAGTTTTTGTTACATTTCTGATATTAGGAAAGTTTGTATGGAAATGTGAGAGTGATCGAGTCGAAAAGAAACAAGTTTGTTGGAATGAAACAAGAAAAAAGTACTACAAAGAAAAAAAATCGAAGTACAGTGTAAAGCAAAGTTAAACAAAATACGTAAACGTAGAAACGTTTTTCGAAAAATGGATTAAGTCGTTATACAGAGAAAAGAACTAAATCTTTCTTAAAAAAAATTATTACATTTGTTTGGAGAAATTCGATATTTTAGCTACATGTTGAGAATAGCTGCTTTTCTGGTGAGTTAGGAAATTGCTATGTAGGGGAAAAAATGTTTGCTAAGAATACGATGTTTAGTGGAAGTACGGACTTGGTCGCTATGTCTCCAGAATGAATGTTTTTTCTGTTGATTTAGAAAAAATATACTGAAAATATATTGCAAAGGATATAAATTTTATCGTAAGAAATAATGTTTTAGAATGAATGTCTTGACAATGAATGCTTTTCCTGTTGGGTCAGTTAAAGAAAAGTATAGCAAATTAGGATAGAATGAAAAAATATGAATATTTCACATACATGCAGGTTTTTAGGAATACTTAAGTGAGTTGGAAAGTGAGGGACACAAAAATTCTGAAGTGTTTGGTACATCTTGTGATATCAATTTTTTAAGAAACGTTTACTCAAATGAAATGAAAAAATAAAGACATAGTAAAGAAAATACTAATACAATCGAATTTTAACTGTCATAGATCTGTATATTTCTCGTATACCCACGAAAAGGTAAGATAGAAAAATTTATTAAGTTATACATTAAAAGAAAGAAAGAAAAGTTGCTTACATATGAAAAAGAAATAATAATGAAGAAACGCCTGTTGAAAAGAAATAGAAAAGTAAAGTTGGAATAAAGAAAATACTGTTGCAGTCCAATTTTTACCACTACAGATCTGTATATTTCTCATAAATGTAAGCTTTTAGGAATACTTAAAAGTGAGTTTTGAAAAAATATTACGTTACATGAAGAAACAAAAAAAATATCTGAAGTTTTGCTACATCTTGTGAATCAAGTCGTTAAGAAACGTTGGTTGAAATGAAATGAAAAAAGTCTGAATCGTGAACATAGAATGATATTCAAAACACAAAATTAAGTTAAATAGCGGAAAACACGAAAAAAAAAATGTTTGTCAGAAAGAAATGTAAAAATAAAGAAAATACTGTTTCAATCGAATTTTTAACTGCTATAGATCTGTATATTTCTTGTACATACACGAAACAGCGATGTAAAAAATAAATTAAGTCACATTTAAAGCAAGTAAGAAAAAATAGTTTAAGAGGAGAAAAAATAAATCTGAAGTTTTGTCACATCCGGAAATTCAAGTAGTTAAGAAACGTTGGTTGAAATGAAAAAAAAATAAAGTCAAAATATAAAAATGAGGCAGTTTGCAAAGTTTGAAATAAAATAATGGACGAATGCGCGAACATAGAATGATATTCAAAACATAGATTAAGTTAGATTGCTGGAATTGAGAAGAAAAAACGTATGTTAGAAAGAAATGTATAAATACAGTAAACATGCAGAAAATATTGTTTCAATCGAATTTTAACTACTGTAAATGAAAGAAATGGAAAAATACAGTACGAATGAAGAAATCAATTGAATTTTAACTACTATAGATCCGTGTATTTCTTGTACACACATAGAAAAGTGAGATAGAAAAATAGATTAAACCATACATTAAAAGAAAGTAAGAAAAAAATCGGTTTCAGAGGGAAAAAATTAAAAATCTGAAGTTTCGTCTCATCTTGTAGAACAGATATCAAGTCGTTAAAAAACGTTGGTTGAAATGAAATGGAAAAATACAGTAAGAATGAAGTGTAAAGTTAGGGAAAAAGACAATGGACGAATACGTGAACATAGAATGATATTCAAAAACACAAAATTAAGTTAAATATGTGGAAAATGTGAAAAAAAAAATGTTTGTCAGAAAGAAATGTAAAAATAAAGTAAAAATAAAGAAAATACTGTTTCAGTCGAATTTTTAACTGCTATAGATCTGTATATTTCTCGTACATACACGAAACAGCGATGTAAAAAATAAATTAAGTCACATTTAAAGCAAGTAAGAAAAAAATAGTTTAAGAGTAGAAAAAATAAATCTGAAGTTTTGTCACATCCGGAAATTCAAGTCGTTAAGAAACGTTGGTTGAAATGAAAAATATAAAGTCAGAATATAAGTATGAGGTAGTTAGCAAAGTTTGAAATAAGACAATGGACGAATACGCGAACATAGAATGATATTCAAAACATAGATTAAGTTAGATAGCGGGAATTGAGAAGAAAAAACGTCTGTTGGAAAAAAATGTAAAAATACAGTAAGAATGGAGAAAATATTGTTACAATCGAATTTTAACTACTATAGATGAAAGAAATGGAAAAATATAGTAAGAATGAAGAAATATTGTTTCAATCGAATTTTAACTACTATAGATTCGTATATTTCTTGTACACATATAGAAAAGTAATAAGATAGAACAAATAGATTAAACCATACATTAAAAGCAAGTAAGAAAAAAAAACAGTTTCAGAGGGAAAAAATTTAAAATCTGAAGTTTTGTAACACCTAGTGGAACAGATATCAAGTCGTTAAGAAACGTATGTTGGGTTAAATCTAAAAAAAAAAAAAGATACTGTTAGGAACGAATTTTTTGTATATCTGCTATAGATCTGTATATTTCTTGCGCAAACATGAAACATCTATATAAAAAACCAGATTAAGTCATACATTAAAAGCAAGTAAGAAAAGTTCTTTGCGTAGGAAAAAGAAATAATAATGAAGAAACGTTTGCTTGTTTAAATCAGAAAAAATAAAGCCTCGATAAAAGTAGTTGTTAGATTGAAAAGTAAGAAAATAAAATAATGTTGGTACATCGAGAAATTTAACGAGTATGCAAGCATTTAGGTAAAAAAAGATTAAGATAATGCATTAAAGGGTACATTTCACTGAATAATCATGAAGAAATAAAAAAAAAACATTTTAACTATGCCTAAAAAATTGTGGCTTTGTACGGTGGAAAAAGGTACAACGTTAAAAAAATGCCATGAACACGTAAATACGTTAATAAACAATCGTGTTTTAAGATTATGTCTGCAGCACAAAACTTTGGAAAACGTTTTTATGTTGGAACGTCCGTTGAAAATGCGTGAAGTCTCCTCAAAGAAAATAAAAAAATCGTTACGTTGAAAAATTATGAATATAAAATGGGAAATTATGAGGAAAAAATAAGGAATAAATTCGTTGCAAAATGAACAAGTTATTGAAAAAAGCAGTCTTGGAACTTAATGTGGCTACAGAATCTCAAATGACGTCAACCGCCGACCCCGCGGAGGAAATGGCGTTGGCTGATGTCATGTCTGCTATCACGACATGCGTCATCCGGCATAGTCACTCTTCCCAAAACACGTGTCATACAAAATTTTCTGAGTCAAAGAGAAAATGATGACTCATCCCAAAACACATGGCTCACAAAAGGATGCGGAACATGAATCAACGGGAACGAAATCTTTTCAAACAAAGCCTTTCCTCGTCTAAATTAAAATTGTAGGGAAGAAAAATATAA
The DNA here is from genome assembly GCA_039090855.1 of Macrothele yani. Classification (NCBI taxonomy): domain Eukaryota; kingdom Metazoa; phylum Arthropoda; class Arachnida; order Araneae; family Macrothelidae; genus Macrothele; species Macrothele yani. The sequence goes on along the minus strand of CM076997.1, from coordinate 47,000,075 downwards.
GAATGAAAAAAATAATGCAACGTCTATAAAAATTATAACACCTCACGGAGTTCTAAAAATATAAATTTAATAAAACAAATTTGAGGAAATGCTTCGATTGAAAAAACTTCCTTTAAAAATTTGACAAAGTCCAGTAAATCTCCCGAGAAAATTAAAAAAATAAATATTGGAAAGACTTCTTAAAAATTTGTCAACGTCCAATAAATCTCCCGAGAAAAGTTCGAAAAAGCACTGCTAGGGGAAAACGTACACATCCCCTTTCCCCCACTCGGTCGTTGCCACCTCTCAAAGATACATCGAAAGTTCCAAGAAGCACCGCTAGGGGGCAACGTACACCCTCCCCCTTTCCCCCACTCGGTCGTTGCCATCCCTCAAAGATCCATTAAAAGTTCCAAAAAGCACCGCTAGGGGCAGCACATCGAGTTGACATCCCCCTATTCCACCCCTTTCCCCGACTCGGCCGTTGCCATCACTCAAACACAAAGATCTAACACAATAATAAAGTTCCAAGAAGCACCGCTAGGGGGCAGCACATCTCGTTTCCCCGACTCGGTCGTTGCCATCACTCAAAAACAAAGATCTAACATAATAATAAAGTTCCAAGAAGCACCGCTAGGGGCAGCACATTTCCTTTCCCCCACTCGGTCGTTGCCATCACTCAAATATTCATCGAAAGTTCCAAGAAGCACCGCTAGGGGCAGCACATGGACCCAACGCACTAGCGTCATCTGCCACGCCCCACATCCTACGGGCACATGCCACGCCCACCATCCTTCTGCCGCAAGCCACGCCCCTTGCTCCTTCTCTAGAAGGAGCTGCTCCTTGGGGCAGAATCGGTCCTTTTATACTACTGACACCAGGGGTTTTGCAATCGCAACTCTGCCGTAAATATTGAGCTTTGTAAATTCCCGTCGCACGGTATGGGTCCACACTGTGTTGTGGAGATGTGCATTAAGCTCAGCAGTCACTTTCGTCTCCGTGGTCTTCCTCATTGCGGTCGCAATCTTCTTTAATGTCCTCATGTCTATCGCAGTGAGTTTGGTTTTCCTTCCACTGTTGTGTCTTGAACATTGTATGCTGTCATGGCCTTCGGCACGGTACCTCTTAAAACCCCCAATACCTGTGCCACTGTGAATACCAACGCACCAACCAGACGGGCTCCTACAATCTGCCCTCTTTGCTGCTCCGACAGGTCACTCATTTTGCCTTCACCTGGAACGAAATTATTCAAACGCCGATTTAAAATGGAATCGCACAGACTCTTGAGACTATAAGCAACACTTTTGTAGAAAAAAATGTAGCTACATGTTCGTTTTACTCAAAAAGCAGCACGTACCAAATACACTGTTTTCAGCGAGGTGTTTCCATTATTTTGGACAAACTCGTAGATATGTCATGACAGATGTCAACATTTTTCAACATTTTCTAACTCTTTAATGATAGCTACTTTGTCGTTTCCTGCCGACATTTTTAAGCATTCCATCACTAATAAAAGGTTAGGATTTCCTACTTGACGGCTGGGTGGATTTACCGCTGTTTAAGGATACACATCAGACAAAAGGATCACCGATCTTCCCAATACACACCCTCACTTGGAGGTTGGATGGACGCAATACCACGAATTTCTACCTCCTGTTAACTCTCACGCTACATTTCCTTTCTATTACTCCCCTATTCCTCTCTGCAATACACGCTCATAAATGTATACACTCAAGGACAAATTTTTACGTACATACCGGTGAAAATATACGCATAGCAGCAGGACAGGAGCAAATCGTGGTATGCAGGGTCAGTACGCACAGGAACACATTCCGGTGTTTCACAGGAACACATTCCGGTGTTTCTTTTTTTATACACTGGGTCAGTACGCACAGGAACACATTCCGTCAAATGCCAGCATGGGTTGAGGACGAGACGTCAGTGAGTTTGATCGAGGTCAAGTCGTGGGAGCCAGGAAGGCCGGATGTTCAATCAGCGCAACGGCGAAACTGTTAGGAATTCCTCGACAAACCGTAGCAAGTGTGTACCAGGAGTACGTCAAATCCGGCAAAACCGCAAACAGTCTGATGAAATATATCCGTAAAAGTGCATTGGGCCCGTAAAGGTGCATCGACAGCGCCGACGATTGTCCCGCATCGTACAGACGAATCGGAAGGCTTGTTTTCAGCAAATCACGTCACAATTTAATGAAGGAGTATCCACAAGCCTATACTCAAAGACAATCCGTAGAAACACGGCACAATTCGCCTGGGGCAGTCGACAATTATATCATGTCCCGATGTTAACGGCTCAGCATCGCATGATTCGGCTGCAGTTTGCAAAGGAGCATGGATGATTGGAAACACGTCACATGGTCTGACGAATCCCGTTTCACCCGGTATCGCGATGATGGCAAGCAACGTATCTGGCGTAAACCACACAAAGCTGTGGCCTTCGCATGCCAAGTTGGGTACTACAGGCCGGTGGGGCTTGTGTAACTGTTTAGGCAGCTTTCAAGTAGTCCGGCCTGGTTACCTTGATACCTCTTTATTCTCCCGTCACTGCTTCCAGCTATCTGCAGCTCCTGGCCGACCATCTCCACCCTTTCATTACGTGTCTCTGTCCGAACATAGTTCCGATCTATCAACTGGACAACGCTCCACCCCATCGGTCCCCGCTAGCGACCAACTGATAATATTGAGCTTACCTCACCCTCATGGTCCCCTCGCTCACCAGATATCAGCCCTATCGAGAATTTATGGGGCATACTGGAACGAGCTGTTCGTGACCAACCGTGCTCACCTACCTCTCTGCCTGCTCTACGCAAAGCATTCTTAGATTGTTGGTCAGCGATACCTGAGGCTGTGTTTTGGAACCTCATTGCGTCCGTACCACGGCGTTTGGATGCTGTCATGCGTGCAAAAAGCGATGCCACACGCTATTAGATGTATGTATGTAATAATTTGTCCTTTCAGAGTATGTAAGTGAACCCCTCCATCACCTTTTGTCTAGGAGTATGGCGCCTGTTTTCAAATATGCTGACGAAATGCTCCCAAGGCATAGTGGGTGACGGAAAGTTCTTGAACAATTCACTTGTTGAGTACTTGATGTTACTCCTTTCCCATTTCTTTTCTATCCACGTTCTTCCATTAGCACACCAAGATTCCACCGAGCTGTTACAATTTCATCCATTCTGTAGCTATTTCTATTGCTCCTTTTGCAGGACAATACGCAGCACGATTTTTTTCTGTCTCATTAAATATGGAATTTCATTAAATTCTGATCATCTCTAATGATCAAATTAATTTTGAAAAAATGTTACATATAAAAAAAGTTTCCACCCTTTTCTTTAAATCCGTGGTCTCCCTAAATACGGCTCGTTATAAGTGGTTATTCCCTAAATACGGCTCGTTATAAGCGGTTATACTATATCTTCTACGACTATGAGGTGTTAGCAGTCTCTGGTTTAGTAACACTGCTTTGTGGAAGGGAGGGAGTGACTATGCCCATGCCTGAATCGGGGGCTCTAGCCAAGGCCCATCTCGAACGAATAAAACAATACCGTATTTCAAGGGATCACCTGTGAAAACACAAGTTTACACGTGACGTTACTGATCCGCGTCCCCTCACTCTGGAGTAAAAAACTCTTTCAACTGAGCTACACGAAAGAATGTACCGCTTTGGATTTGTCGTCTTGACGCGTGATTCACTTCTGTAGTACGTCACACATCAACTGCTGTAGAAGAACGCATATATGACTGCATAAAATCAACTGAAAAAGAACAAGTTAGTAAAATCATGCAATGCATTGATTATAATACACTTTCCCACATACCAGAAATCACTACTCAAGTTATGAGGATAATGGCTGTGGAATAAATCTCGGTCCTGTGACCTGACCTTTGATCCCATTTCGATGAAATTCAACAGAACCGGTTCAGTACACCTCCGAAATAACATGATAAAGTTTTGTCGCAATCGAAGCATTTTTACGCAAGTTATGATGCATAAGAGCTATGGAATAGATCCCGCTTCTGTGCCCTAACTGTAGACCTCATTTCGCCCATTTTTAGCAGGATTTGTCCCCAGGCAAGCCCCTATAACATACTAACATTTCATCCAAATCGATGCATTTTTACGTACGTTATGACGCATAAAGGCGATGGAAGTGATTCCGTTCCTATGTCCTGACCTTTGACCCCATTTCGCCCATTTTGAATAGGCGTTGTCCCCAGGTGGTCCCCTACCAGATACTAACATTTAATCGAAATCGAACCTTTTTTACGTTAGTTATGACGCATAAGAGCAGTGGAATGGATCCCGCTCCTATGTCCTCACCTTTGATCCCATTTCGTTTAATTTCAACAGGGTTCCTTCCCAGGTGTTACCCTTCCACATGCTAAAATTTCACCGAAATCGAACGATTTTTACGCGCGTGATCGTGCGGACGGTCATACGCACACAACGCGAGACGTAATCAGGCAGATCGGAATCGCGACCATCTGCTTGCAAGAGTGTGACGTCATTAAACTTTAATAGGATCCACACACAACGCGTGACGCAATGAGACAGATGGCGTAACCGCTCGCCGACATATCAATCGCGAGATTGTAACGTCATAAGATTTCTAAGCATGGATAACATCAATGGGACGACGCCATGACACTAAAAACGTGTTAATTCGCGGTGGTTATTTAACGTACTAAACGAATTTTCCTAAAGTCGAAATCAAGCTAAATCGATTTCTAGTACCAGAAAACGGTAGGTTAACGACTTTCATCAAAATCCTTAGAGCCGTTTTCAAAATGAAATTTACATACATACAAGAATTGCTCCTTTAAGGTGGGCGTGAAGTAATTTTGCTTCCTATACTTCCAATGGAAAAACGTCTGTACATATTTTCTACATAATTAATGCTTTCCCAAGTATGAAAATTTGAACATCGATTAAAATAGCATCATTTTATGACTTAGAATACTTAATATTTTCTAAAACATAACCATAATTTTGAAATCCAACATTTGTTTATCTACTGACGTTATCAAAGTACAGGTCGAGCCATCTTTTTTCTGGTTCCAACACCACCAAAGGAAAAGTTGTTGATTTTTTATATAATTATGTTTATGTTTTAGGAAATATTAAGTATTAAAATTTATAATATGAAGTTATTTTAATCGATGTTCAAATTTTCATCCTTGGGAACACAATAATTGTGAAGGAAATGTGCACAAGTTTTTCCATTGGAACTATAGGAAGCAATATTACTTGACGCCCACCTTAATAGTATGGGATAAGGGCGATGGAATGGATCCCGATCCTATGTCCTGATCTTTGACCCCATTTCGTCCATTTTCAATAAGGTTCGTCCTCAGGTGGTCCCCCACCACATACTAAAATTTCATCGAAATCAAAACATTTTTACGCACGTTATGACGCATAAGGGCAATGGAATGCATTCCGCTCCTATGTCCTGACCTTTGACTCCACTTCACCTATTGTCAATAGGGTTCATTCCCAGGTTGTCTCCTACAATATACTAAAATTGCATCGACATCGAACCGTATTTACGCAAGTTATGACGCATAAGGGCAATGGAATGGATCCCTCTCCTATGCCGTGACCTTTGACCCCATTTCGTCCATTTTCAATGGGGTCCGTCCCCAGATGGTCCCCTACCACATAATAAAATTTCATCGAAGTCGAACCATTTTTACGCGAGCTATCGTGCCGACAGACGGACGCACAAAGCTGGAGCATATACGCTTCTTCAACCTACGGTTGGAAAGCGTAAGAAACGGTGTTTCCAAAAAGATTTTAATTCAATAAAGAAGAAGACTTTCTAAACTGTCTCAGACAAGTAAAAAATACAAATATATCGCTTAACCCTTAAAGGTTTTGATTCAGAAAACACTGAATCTATCAGTGACCCCTCACGTCAAAGCGGTTGGAAAAGAACAACTAAGAATTCTTACATGCTTCTTGAAACACTTTAGTTCACAAAATATGAAATATGTTTAATATATCAAATCACTAAACTTTTATTAGACATTCAGCGATTAGCTCCTAAAAGCGGTATCATCGGGCAACGCAATTACTGCCGATGTTGGATTTTATTTACTGTTAGTACATCAAACATTTCCATTTACAGCGATCTTGGCACACAATTCGAACTTCACTGACATTTAACATACGTCTTACGCAAGATCTTTTGTGCTACGAACTCACTAAGTTTTCCTCTTGCAGATATTTGTCAATATGGTCGTCACATAATTTCCTCGTCGTTTTCCTTTTTTTTACAGCCACTCGGAATGAATAAATTATCTTAAAAAGCGTCACATCACTGATTCCTTCAACATGGCCGAGGCACCTCAAAATATATTTCTCCCCAGATCTTAATTTACATTATACATCTGCAATAAGCTTTCATTCTTCACATGATTAAAAAAAGTCTTGCCACAAATCTTATCTCTCCAGCACACAAACGACTCCTGTTTCTATCCTGTAATACCTAGGTTTCACTGCCATACATCATTAGGAACAATTACAAGTTCATATACATCAATGAGCCATTACACTATGACAACCTACCTAATAAGCTGTATGACCCACTTTAGACCTCAAAACAGCGGCCATTCGGCTAGGCATCGAATCGATGAGGTGGCGATAGGTATCCTGGGGTATCTGGTACCACAATGTCAACAGTAGATCCTCTAGTTCCCGTACATTTTGGGGTGGTTTGTATTTAGCGCTATAACCAAGTAAATTTTTCCGTCATTTTTGGTCTACGCCGGGATTCGAACCCGGGTCCCCTCATTCCGGAATAAGTTGCTCTACCAATTGAGCTACGCGGACGTTTTATTCTGATTCCTATCTGCCTTTATGTCGTGTGCGTCCTTCTGGCAGGTACGTCACATCTCCTGGTACGTTACAGCGCGATCCCGCATTTCCAACTCGAACCACAAATGTTCGACTGGATTCATGTGCATTTGGTGGCCAGGGCATTAACAGAAAGTCACCAACATGTTCCTGGAACCTCTCCTAAACGATTGGGGCAGTGTGGCATGGCGAATTATGCTGTTGGTAATGGCCATCAAGAGCAGGGAACACATTTGCCATGAGTGGGGGAACTTGGTCTTCAACGATGTTCAGATACCTGACAACTGTCAGAGATTGTGTTATTGGGATAATGGAGCCTGTCATAATCACCCTCGTGGGGTGTTATGCTTATACTTATTTTTAAATATATATACTTATGGTAATTCGCTGCCACCAGACCAGGATATTTCAGTCCCGGTCAAACTTACGTTGTTTTTCTCCTCAGAGGCATGGTGAAGGAACAGATGACTTGTAGAGTACAGACTTAGAGCTGAAAAATATGTACAGGTTTATTTACAACTTTGGTGACGAGTAGGTTGAAGATACATGTCAAACGATAAAACGGTTCTGGAACTTGAGCAAGTTGACATTCCAGCACGGTCATAGTTCATTCACAGTCCAGTCTTTGCATTATGACTATGCACATAGCATTTATACATAGCAATTATATGCTCTTCACAAGTGGCTAGAGTTCTCACTCAGGTGGGGTAGTTCCCTGGCTGACCGCAGTCTGGCATTTAGTAGTATTACACAGTTATAATCAATTACCCACAGGTAATACAACGTATATACTCTAGTTTACCTTAATCCGCAGGTAGGCACCTAATTAACTTTCTAGTCAGCCACAGCCGACTAGCGTACGTACATCTCGAGCGACGACTACAAAACGAACGTCCTTTTCCTATTCGAGCAAAAAGAGAAAAAGGGTGCTCTAAAAGTTCTTTAAAACTTTTTCCCGCTTACACTTGCTGAAGCCCGGATAGCGCACAGCCAATCCCGAACGAGCAATCGTGGGAGCAAGAGGCCATGTGGTAAATCTCTCTTCCCTCCTCAGCTGTCTCTCGCTGCTTCAAACTTTCTGCGCCAGTAAGCGATCCCAATGTTCTGTAAACTCCTGCCTCAGCATGGAATTCACCAAGGAAAGAATCTCCTTCCCCCTTCTCCTCTTCGTGGGACCCTGGGCACACAATACGGCCGACCTGAAGTCATTTTTCTTCCTACAAGGATAAAATGGCGTTCCACCTCCCATTTTGGATTTTTCCCATTTTCCCTGTCTTCAATATTTTTTTACATCATCACAGAGCCTAAAGTGTCCCAAGAAAACATCGCCCACAGCATAACACCGCCGTCGCCGGCCTGTTTCCGCCCAACAGTGCATCCAGGTGCCATGGCCTCCGTTGGTAATCGACGTATAGCAGAGGTAATCGTACCACTACTCGGCCGTCTACGTGATGCACTAGGAATCGGGATTCGTCAGACCAGGTCACTTTCTTCAAGTCATCCACGGTCCAATCTGGATGATGTTGGACCCATTTCATGCGTTGGTGGCATGACGTGCAGGGAGCGTTGGGTCCCGGCTGGGTTTTTGGCTACGCAGACCTATGCGCAGAAGGCTTCGATGAACTGTGTGCTGTGACATATTGTTCCAAACACCACTGTTGTAGCTGCGGGCGATTTGTCGCACTGTGGCCCTGTGGCCGCTGTGAATAATGCGCGGCAGCCTCTGCTCACCTCTGGCCTCAGTGAGGTGCGGACGACACACGGCTGGACGATGGTTTGTCGTTTGACCATCTGTGCACCACTTTTGATACGTATTCACTACAGCGACACGTGAACAACCTACAAGCCGCGCCGTTTCCGAGATTGTAGGTCCGAGGCACTGCTCCATCACAATTTGTGCTTTATCAAACTCCGATATACCGGCAGTTTTTCCCATTCTGACTCCAAACACTCTACTAACCGAAATACTGCTCTGTGAATTTCACCTGCGCCACCGTTATGCCTCCAGGCTAGCTCATTTCTCTAGGATGGGGATGGTTATAATTTAATGTCTCATCTGTGTACAGTCATTCGAGTTCTTTTCGATAACCAATGAGTCCTGTGAAATCTTCCAAAGCTGAATTCCTCATCTATTTCACCATTTGACTGCTTTGTATGTCAAACATGCTTCCTAAATGCACAAACTGATGCATCTGGTCTAATTCTGTAGTATTTAGACTAACCTTGCTTTCAGTGCTAACTGCTGGCACAAAACCTATAATACTGCTTGGATTTCATACAAACATCGTACACCCAGCAACAACATACTCTGCAACTCACATTTGCTCTCCTCCAATATTTTTTAATGAATATGTAAAACTAAAAGTTCGACTGAAATCCATGTTCATTGAGGGACTTTGCTGTTGCAGAAACATTGAGACAAGTTCACGTGCCCTTCATCTCAGATAAAGCACTCCAAAATTATTTTTCGTCGTTTCACCTGAATGCGCAGCGAAGCAAAACTACTTCTGAGAGATGCTTTGATTTATAAGAGGTTCCGAACCACCATAGGAAACGATGTGTTTTGAAAGATCAGTTTTTAAAAGAGTGGCATCTAACTTTCGATAACTCGTAGATCCATAACCCCCTCCCCTCCCCTGCAACATCAAACGATATACTCGCTCAACCATCATTCACGTCCGGAATTTATGAAATCATTCAAAGAGCTTAAGGATCGGAACACAGTTGCCCCTTTCCTCCCTTTTAGAGATTATTTATTCCTTCTCTGAGGAAATGGCTCGATCAATACGTGGAGAAGTGCCAACTGACTCCTTCCTGCATAGCACGATCCCTTCTCCTCTGCTTTGTAATACCCTTCTCTCTCTTGCTTTGGGTCTACCTTACTTTCTTCTATTCTTCTTCATCCTCCCTCCTCTCCGTACCAGCTCTTTTGTACTATATATCATCGTCGCTATTCATCATTTCAGGGGATACCTTGAGGCAGTTGCAAAATGCGAAAGTGAATTCGTCTCACCAGTCTTTGAAATGGGATCTTCAGATATCATTTTCTGGCTTCTTATTTGGGAGAAATTTCAGATTGCGGTGCACATTGGTCCTACGAAACTTCATTCCCCTTCTTTTTGTAGGTGGTATCTTTCCGATTACCTTCCTAGAAACGTTTTTTTTTCACTTTTTTTCTGTTCTGGCATAAAATCCTTTCACTGGGGCAAATTTCGCACGTGTTACGTTAAGGCGATCTTACCTGACAAAGGTTTAAATCGGAAAACTGTCCTTCGAATAAAGTAGGAACTACTTTATTCGTATTTGAATAAAATAAATGCGTATAGGTGCGGAAAACGGATGATGCTCGCAGTGCTTACTCCTCGGAGCAAATGTGACTGACAGAATAATTTCATTACGTCTCTCAACAGCAGTATATATGACAGTATTTTCGTAACTGTACACTAACTAACTATCTTCTGAGCTTTCGTGAGAATTATACTTTGAATGTTTCATATCTTAGTGAAAGAAATATTGTCCTATATCGTTTATCTTTACTTAATGGTTCGGTTACAGATATTCGTAAAAATGAGAAACAAAGGAAAGAAATAGAGATAACGAGATCAAGATAGATAGACAGATTAGTATGTAGGTAAGTTGGTAGATATGCAGATAAATAGATGAGCAAGTATATAGGTAGGTATATACGTAGCTACGTAATTTGTTAAGCAGACAAGTATGTAGGTAAATATGTTGGTACGCAGTTCATTATGCAAGTAGGCAAGTATGTAGACAGGTATATCGCTGCATAGTTTGCTAAGCAAGTGAGCAATCAGTTAAATAGATATGTAGCTATGTAGTTTGGTAAGGAACTAGGGAAGTACACTGCCGGACAATTGCTAAGGACGGATGACAATAGCAACGATAGCAACCATAAAATGGAAGGCAGGAAAATGTGGAAATTAGCATAAGTGCGGGATACAGTAAGACGTGTTGTGTGTATGCAAATTTTGGATTGCCGAACTTGTTCGTGACGTCATAGCGCTGATAAGAGTTATAAAGGATTTGACGCGTATTGACCGTTGTTGTTCAAACGCAAAGTTGAAAGGGAAAGAATCAATTGACGAACTTGCAATTTTCAGTATGTCTTCTCGACATCACCTAGATGATTTTACGCGTGGCCGTATTATTGGCAAGATTGAAGAAGGGCGAAAAATAACAGATGTTGCCAGGGAGTTCGACGTCAGCCACAGTGTTGTTTCAAGGCTTTGGAAGTCATTTCAAACAAATGGAGAGTGTAGCAAACGACACGGGGGAGGTCGTGTTCGCAGTACGACACCTGCAGAAGATCGGTACATAGTGCTATCAACAAAAAGACACCGGCGCAGCACAGCTAGTGAGGTAGCAAATCAGTTTATGGCTGCAACTGGCAAGCGGATCTCCCGAAAAACTGTCGCCAGACGTTTGCATGAAGGAGGACTATACGCCCGCCGTCCTGTTGTGTGCATCCCATTGTCCAGACGTCACCGTACCGCCCGTTTGCAATGGTGCCATCAACATCGCAATTGGATTGATAACGACTGGTCTGCTGTCCTCTTCTCAGATGAGAGTAGATACAGTCTATCGTCTGATTGTCGACGACAACTGATCTGGCGTGACAGTGGTACTGCATATTGTCCAGCAAACATACAGGAAAGGGACCGATATACGACATGTAGTGTCATGGTATGGGCTGGCATCATGATCAATGGCGGTACGTCTCTCTATGTGCTTCCAACTGGGACTATGACTGGCCAACGATACATTAATGATGTTCTGCTACCTCATGTTTGCATGTTCCGTGGTGCTGTCGGTGATAGATTCATTTTCATGGACGATAACGCAACATGTCATCGAACAGTCGCTGTCCAGGAGTGTCTTGAGAGCGAGGATATTTAATGCCTCGTATGGCCAGCACGTTCTCCAGATCTGAATCCCATTTAAAATGTGTGGGATGCTTTGGGGAGGAGTCTTGCTGGTGTCCAATGCCCTCCAATAAAAAAAGACACCCTCATCCGTGCACTGACAGAGGAATGGGATAAATTACCCCAACAGCTGCTTGATAAGGTTGTGCAAAGCATGACACGACGTGTGGAATCTTGCATCGCCCTCCATGGTGGCCATATCCCGTATTGACATCTTACGCCGGAACGCCTGTGGACCGTAATTGCACTTTTTTCACGTTTACGTATTCTGCACAAAATGGCCTGTTTGTCCCTTGAACAAGTTCCAAAGCCTTCTGGATTTCAGAGCACAATAAATTGTCTTTCTTGTAATGTCCTGGCATTCTGACATTATTTTATTTCACTTGGCATCCAACCACACTTACTTTTTTATGCGCTATATAGCCGTTTATGGTCCGTCCTTAGCAATTGTCCAGCAGTGTATGTATGTTGGCATGTAACTACGCCATTTGATAAGATAGTAGACAAGTATGTCGGTAGGTGTGTAGTTACGTAGCTTGTTAATCAAGTTCGCAAGTATGTAGATAGGTATGTAGCTTCGTAGTTTTCCAAAGTAGGAAGGTATATCGGTAAGTATGCAGCTAAGAAGTTTCGAAACAAAGTAGACAAGTAAGTAAGTAGCAATGAGCTACGTAGTTTTGAAGCAAATGAACAAGTATGTAAGTAGGTATGTAACTATGTAGTTTTTTAAACAAGTTGGCAAGTATGTAAGAAGGTATGTAGTTGCTTAGTTTGTTAAGCAAGTAGGTAAGTATGTAGGTATATAGTTACATAGTTTGCGAAGAAAGTATGTAAGTAGGTATACAGCTAAATAGTTTGTTAAGCAAGTGATCAACTAGGTGAATAGTTGCATATCTATGTAGTTTTGTAAGGAACTAGGTCAGTATGTAGGTAGGCATGTAACTACGTAATTTGAAAAGCAAGTAGGCTAGTAAGTCTGTAGGTATTTAGTTATGTAGTTTGTCAAGCAAGTTGGTAAGTATGTAGGTAGGTATGTAGCTACGTAGTTTATTAAGCTACTAGGTAAGCATGTAATTAAGTATGGTACTGCGTAGATTGTTAAGCAAGCAGAAAAGCATGTAGATAGATATGTAGCTCCGTAAATTGTCAAACAACTAGGGAGGTGTATGTAGCTGCGTGTTTGTTAAAAAGTAGGAAAGCAAGAATGTTGCTACATAGTTCGTTAAGCAAATGGCAAGCATGTAAGTAGGTATGTAGCTGCTTAATTTGTGAAGCAAATAGGCAAGTATGTAGGTAGGCATGTAGTGTATACTAAATAATTTGCTATTACAGAAATTTGTATTTACTTGAAAAGACTCCCAGGACACCATAGCGATGTTATTTTATCTAGTAAATTTGAAAATTCTAATTTTAGGATGGAGACCGGCTAAAATCAACCATTCCTCAAGAACATGCAGCAAGATGAACCTCCATTAGCAAAACTAAAGTAATATAATTTTTTTATTCGCACCTATCCGCAAAAAGAAAGTACTTATTAATAATTTGGCGCAAGCACCTTTTCCGAAATACGAAATTACTCCCTCTCCGAAACTGCTAAATTAAGTGCCCGCTTATCTCTTTGAAAAACATGCCAACATATCTTGATGCTGGATAAAAGCTGATGTTAAAATATTATATGATACAAGGAAAGATTTCCGCGTTTCGTGTCATCCAGATATTTCCATACATAAATTTTATTCCAACGTTAATTTAGCGAAGCTTTCAGGACGACGCAAGGAATGTCTTTTTTCTCTTTTGTAGGTTCATTTGTGCCGTCCCGGTGGCCAAGTGTATGAGGCCCTATCTTCTACCCCTTTGTCCGGAACAGTCGCGAGTTCGAGTTCACGATTATGCATGAGTAGTGGGTTTATCTGATTTCACTGGCTTCCTCCCATCCCTGAAACCAGTGGCCCTAATTTAGGGACGGGATACAGCTTATGGCCCTCAGAATTGTTCACGGTGATGTTTAAACCCCTAAACGATAAATATAAGACGAAGTCTTATTGAAAGTGTTAAATAATTTTCGATACAAGGTAATTTAGACGCCGAGGTGACTGAAACACCCCATTCGTTGTCAGAAAATTGCATTACACATGTTTGGCAAATTAGGCCTTACATATCCGGCATTAAAAGTTATCACTTATTCGCAAAATAAACAACCGTTTGATTTAGACATGCCTTAACACAAAATGCAGCATAGGCTGTTCGACCACGTCACATAAACAGAATTTCTCTTTATTTTGGTGCACGTGTTTCTAACATAGGTGCATTGATGATCAAGCTGGTATTTTTCTTGCAGTGAGGATTTCTCTCATTGCGGTACAAGTTCAGCCAAATGGGTGTTACGAGGTAACAATTATAAGACTTTGGCTGTTCTTTTTTTTTTTTTGATTGGAGGTTTAACGACCACCGTGAGCAACTCAATGGGCTATAAGCAGTCGCCCGTCCCTAATTTAGGGCCACTGGTTCCAGGGAAGGGAAAGAGCCAGTGCCGAAAGACAAACACAACATCCATGCCTCACGGGATTCGAACCCGGACCCCTTTGGGACGAATGATCAAAGGCCATCGCTTAGACCACTGCGCCACCGGGGCGGCCAGACTTTGGCTGTCAATAACGTAATGCGCAGTTGCAAATTGCGATATATACGAATAATAAAGAACTTTCTCGAATATGAATCACACGGACCTTATGAAAATATCCGTTACCAGGCTGTTGTATTAAATGTTATGAACAGAACATATAAAAACAAATTTTGTTCATTATCAAATGAAATTTGAGAGCATCCACGAATTCATACACCTACTTTTTGGGTAAGAGAAAATAACTTTGAATTACAAGTGGAAGACAGCTATCAAACTTCTATGATGCAATTGTTTCAACTTTCCCTAAATACGGTATTTCAAATACTCCAGAGGGTGAATACTCAAGAAATGCATATAGCATATTAAATCCGTTCATTTTTGTGGTGTAATAAGCGCAAAGATTCGCTAACCTTTCGCACTCCACTGGGAGACTTTTTCAAGGCAATGGTAGACATAAAATAGCAGGGGATAAGAACACTTAAGAAACAAAGATGATTTTTTGAAGATAACTTGGGTGACATCACGAGCATATTACATGCATAGGCCATATCATTGCATGCTGGCTTCCTGGAGAAGATTTTGACTGATTCCCTGATGGCAGTCTCTTCAAAGTTCGTGTAATGGACAATTCTTCTAATACTATTCCTATCAGGAACGGCCGATAAATGCATGACTTCTCTGGCGAGGGCTGTATTATGCATGTCCTGGTTGACGCTTTGCACGTGCTTTTTACATCTGGTGTCCAAAGATCGCTTTGCCATTCCGATATATATCTTTTTCGTGTTGTCAGGATATAACAATTGTATAGTACACACCCGCCTTATTTTCTCAAACTGTCTCTCCTTGCAGACAGACTTTATTGCTATTAATATGTTGTACTTACGTAATGAATTCTTTAACCAATATGTAAAGCCTGGGGCATATATGATAGATCCTGCGTGGTTTAGCATGCGTTATTGAAAGATGGAAACACATCCCTACACACCTTGTAACTGCGTGATAAAGATTCATGTATTATGCTCGTGATGTCACCCACGTTAGTTTCAAAAAATCACCTTTGTTTCTTACCTGTTCTAATTCCCTGCATTTTTATGTCTACCATTGTCTTTTAAAAGGCTACCCAGTGGAGTGCGAAAGCTTGGCGAATCTTTGTGCTTATTACACCACAAAAATAAACGGATTTAATAATCTACATGCGTTTCTTGAGTATTTTCCAAAAAATTTGTACTTTATTAATGACGGTCCTAAAAATGTGTATACCCAATTGTATTTAGGGTGTTCAAGGTTGGCCTGGACTTTTCCCACAGAAGTAACGAACACGAATACACTTACGAAGCTGTGGAACATGTTCTAGGTCGTCCCCATTAAGATTAATCCACTTGTCTATATCTGTGGAAGACTGTATTTCATCTGTCTAGAAGGATTAGGGTTCTCTTGTATCCACTGTAGAACACACTCTTGTTGCTGTTCGTACACTGACGGAAAAAAATCCCAACACCAAGAAAGGGTTGTGTTAGATAAACGACAGTTGGTAGGCGGTGAGAGTACATCTGTAAGATGACGTCTATGCAAATTTCGCGCACGGCGCATACGTGTGGCGCTAGTAGCGCCCGTCGGAACATGCAAAGCAGGTTTGCTGTAAATACGCGCTGTGACGTTCGTGAGCGTTAGTTATCGTTGAGATTCGACGTAGTGTGTTGATGTTAGTCAAGAATGCCTTTCAGAAGACGAAGAAGCCATTATCAACAGCTCACGGAGTTTGAACGAGGTCTTGTAATTATGCTACGAGAAGGTGGATTTTCTTTCCGCAATATTGCAGAACGACTTGGCAGGAATGTAGCCACTGTGCATGATTGTTGGCAGCGGTGGTCAAGGGAAGGTACTGCCTCAAGAAAACCGGGTTCCGGCCGGCCACGTGGCACTACTGAGAGGGAAGACCGCTGTGTACGGCGTATGGCCGTGGCGCATCGTACCGCGTCTGCGGCAGCAATTCGAGCTGCAGTTGCCACTACAGGGACACAACGAACTGTTACAAATCGGTTACTTGAAGGACAACTCCGAGCCAGACGCCCTGTAGCGTGCATTCCACTTACTCCAAACCACTGCCGTTTGCGACGTCAGTGGTGTCAAGCTAGAGCTCATTGGAGGACGGAGTGGAGATCTGTTGTGTTTTCTGATGAAAGCCGGTTCTGCCTGGGTGCCAGTGATGGCCGTGTGTTGGTTAGAAGGAGGCCAGGTGAGCTCCTGCAAACAACCTGTCTGCTGCCGAGACGCACTGGGCCTACACCTGGAGTTATGGTCTCGGGAGCAATTTCTTATGACAGCAGGAGCACTCTCTTGGTTATCCCACGCACCCTGACGGCACAGTTGTACGTCGGTCTGGTGTTTCAACCTGTTGTGCTGCCATTCATGAACAGCATTCCAGGGGTGTTTTCCAACAGGATAACGCTCGCCCGCATACCGCTGTTGTAACCCAACATGCTCTACAGAGTGTCGACATGTTGCCGTGGCCTGCTATATCACCAGATCTTTCACCAATCGAGCACGTATGAGACATCATTGGACGACAACTCCAGCGTCACCCCTGACCAGCATTACCCGTCCCCGTATTGACCGACCAAGTGCAACAGGCATGGAACTCCTTCCCACAAACTGACATCCAGCACCTGTACGACACAATGCATGAACGTTTGCGTGCTTGCATTTAACATCCTGGCGGTTACACCGGTTATTAATGTACCAGCATTTTACATTTAAAATGGCTCTTCTCGCGCTTACAATAAGCTGTGATCTTGATACCTTAATCGATTAAATATGTTACCTATACAAATGTATTGCCGCCATTTCATTCCTCTACAACTATTTTTTCGTGGTGTTGGGATCTTTTTCCGTCAGTGTATATGCTAAATTTCTTCCTTCCTAAATTCTTAAGTGGATATCACTTGAAGACAAGTGAAAACTGTACAAGGGATGGCTGAGCATTTTTTTCTTCACTTGGCTTCCAGTGAAGACGGAAATATGATCTTCACTTGCTTTAAGTGGAGATGGAAATATGAGGAATGGCTGAGTATTTTCATCTTCACTTGGCTCCAAGTGGATATCACTTGAAGACAAGTGAAGAGTGTACGAGGGATGGCTGAATATTTCCCATCTCATTGATTCCGCAGTAGCCATTAGTGCCATGGACGTGGCCTAGCTTTTCATACAACAGGATGACATTTTCTTGGTTTTCTTGGTATCTTCTTAGGGATGGCGGGTCCAAGTTTCCCCTGTTACGAGAAAACCTGGACCCTCCATCCCTAAGATATTGGACGCAACGACGAATACATGGTTATTCTTTGGAAGCAACTAAGGATACTATACATTCTTCCTTGCTTTCAGTGCCAGAAACTCCACCAGAAATACTACTTTTGCATCGCAGAATACCAATAGTCCTTAGCTTTCCTGAAAAAGGTACTATCTATGTTATTCGGCCAAGACAACCTTTGTAGAGATGTTCTCAGATGGATTGCTTGGTTTCTGGAGTAAATTAAATGAGCAAAGTCTCGTCGCTGGTCACGATCTGCTGCACAAATTCATTCACCTCAGGCTTTAAAAATGCAAAGTTCTGTGCAGATGGCTACACGAAACGACACCTGATCAAATTTCGATGTCTTTGGCACCGAACGTGCGCACACTTTCCTGAATAGCAGGTGACCATAGAAGAGTTTTCCCACATTGCGAACACTTGTGTTGACTATTGCAGCTATGTCACATACCCTTACCGTTCTGTTTTCCAAAATAAAATGTTGCAAGCGATCGATATCCATTTCAGTCACAGAAGTAGCCGATATACACTATCTCATCAAAAGTATCCAAAAACGTGCCTACAAAAGTACTGGAGTTGCTTCCAGAGTCAATTTGGAACTCGGTGGTAAGCCCTGCAAACAGAGACAGGCGAGTTTTTGAATGGTCAAGCGAATGGTTCGCACCACCCGCTTGAGCATTTGGCAGTCCCTCTCTGTAACTTTACGAGTGTTACCAAGTCGTGATTGCCCCTTACATTTTGTCGAAGAAACTGCAACACGGAAGAAATGTCCGGGCCGCCCCGGTGGCGCAGTGGTCTAAGCGATGGCCTCTGATCATTCGTCCGAACGGGGTCCGGGTTCGAATCCCGGTGAGGCATGGATGTTGTGTTTGTCTTACAGCACTGGTTCTCTCCCTTCCCTGGAACCAGTGACCCTAAATTAGGGACGGGTGACTGCTTATTGCCCATTGAGTTGCTCACGGTGGTCGTTAAACCTCCAATCAAAAAAAAAAAAAAAAAAAAGAAATGTCCGGAGCTCACTAGTTGTTAAGAAGGCATCCTATGATTGTACCGCGTTGAAAAGAAATTCCCGAGCTCACTGCGACTGTACCGCCTTAAAAGAAATTCCCGAGCTCACTAGGACTGCACCGCGTTTAAAAACAGTTCCCGAGGTCACTATGACTGTACCGCGTTAAAAGAAATTCCCGAGCTCACTGTGACTGTACCGCCTTGAAAGAAATTCCCGAGCTCACTAGGACTGTACCGCATTGAAAAGAAATTCCCGAGCTCACTCTGACTGTACTGTGTTGAAAGAAATTCCAAAGCTCACTATGACTGCGCCGCGTTGAAAGAAATACCGGAGCTCACTGTGACTGCACCGCGTTGAAAGGAAATTCCCAAGCTCACTAGTTATTAAGAGGGAAATCTCTGAGATCTGCCGTACGGCCCATTGTACTCTTCATGCTTGACTGTGATATTTGCAAGGCCACTTGTGTCTTTTTATACCTGTATTCGTCATGGCTGAGGCGTATGTTGGCAAATGCACTACCCAAAAGGGGTGTTCAGATATTTTGATCACACAGTGTATCGCATATGTTTTATGCTACAGCACTATATATCATAACCATATACTGAGAGAACTAAATGGAAGAACGAGGGAGTATGAAATCCATTATGTATAGCTTTTATTGATTATGAAAAGGCCTTAGATTCCGTGAAATCATCAGCAGTTAAAATGGCTTTTAAATTATGCGGTATTGAAGATGCATACATTAGCAATATTAATAACATTTATGAAAATGCAAGTGCAACGGCTCGGCTATTTGAGAATACAGCACCAATAAAAATTGGTAAGGGAGTGAGACAAGGCGACACCATATCTCCGAAACTCTTTAATAACACTTTGCAAAATGCCTTTCAATCATAACTGGTGGAAACAATGGGATAACGATTAATACAGATTATTTAACTCACCTTCGTTCTGCTGATGACGTCGTCATTTTTGTTACTACCCCTTCAGAGCTGCAGAGTACGATACAGGAACTTGATAAAGAAGTGGAATTGAAAATGAACTTTCGGAAGACAAAAGTACAATTTGTTTACAAGAAATGATAATTTATCAAGTCATGGGAAACAGCTGGAGATAACCGATTCCTACATTTACCTTGGGCAGCAGATATCAAGCGAAGGCCACGCTAGTGCACAAACTAATCGGCGTATAAAACTTGGTTGGAGAGCTTTTGGAAGAAACAGTACAGTTTTTAAGAGTAATATGACATTACGTCTTAAAAGAAAAGTGTATAATCAGTGCTTTCTTCCGCTGCTTACGTACGTAACAGAGACGTGGACTTTATCTAAAAAAGGCATGCAAAGAGTACAGACAATTGAAAGAAGCCTGGAAAGATGCATGCTTCATGTAACGAGGAAATATCAGAAGAGAAACTCGTGGATAAGGAAAATGACAAGAGTGGAAGACATAATTATCGGAGTAAATATCTGAAATGGCAATGGGCTGAACTTATTTCCAGGAGAACGGACCACGTACGGACAAACGAAATTTTGGATTATATTCCAATGGAGAGAAAAAGACCCACAAGAAGAACACGTGGGAGGTGGGTGGATGAGATTCGAAAAAATGCGGGAGTGACATGGTGGAGACTGGCTCAAGACGTATCGTTGAGGAAGAAATTTCGGTAGACCTTCATTCAGCGGCGGATTTATAATTGTTGACAATGATGATGATGATGGTATGTTTTATGTCCATGAGGTTCAGTTGCTACTTTGTTTTGTCCCCGAAACTACACTGTTGGCCACCCGAAATGGAACACCAAGAAGAACACGAGATAAAGAAGCAGTATTTACTGGACACATAACAACAGATACAAAGATGAAACAATTGAGCTTACAGGCCCGTGCGACTTGCGGAACACGCAGACATCAATAGTTCGTGTGGCCCCCATGACTGGTTTTAACGGCCGCTACACGCCGCGGCATCGAACGAAAGAGGCTTTGGATGTGGGCTTGGGGTATGTCGGTCCAGGCTGCTTCCACACGTTGCCACAGTTCATCAGGCGTAGCCGCGGGTGCTGCTTGCCGGTCCACTCGGTTTACGATCAGCGACCAGATGTGTCCGATGGGTGATATATCGGTAGAACAGGTAGGCCGCGGCAGCAGTGACACTTGGTGGGCCGTGAAGAATTGTTGCACGTTGCGTGCCACGTGCGGGCGCGTATTTTCCTGTTGAAACGTGGCCACTGGCAGGTCCTGCTGGTAAGGGAGGACTAAAAGCTCCAAAACGTCGGAGATGTAGTGGTGGCTGTTGAGTGTACCGGCGATGCGTACCAGAGGGGTGTGGGTGTCATATCCAATTGCGCCCCAAACCATAACGTCAGGTGACGGACCGGTGTGGCGATGCATACTGCAGGCGTCATACAGTCTCTACCCGCGGTGCCACCACACGCGGATCCGACCATCGTGGTGTTGCAAGCAGAAGAGGGATTCGTCGGAATCAGAGAGCTCAGATTCCGACGAATCCCTCTTCCCCGCACTCGCCGGTGGTGTAACGTCAATGGCAATCGGAGCAATGGGCGCCGTGCGACAAGTCTCCACTCCTGTAGACGGCGTCGAACGGTACGTGCTGACACAGGTTGTTGCGCAACACACCCAAATTCCTGCGCTGACGTTCGTGATGTGGCTGTGATAGCCGTCAATGCCCGCCACACAACATGCCGGTCCTCTCGTTCGGTGGTGTACCGTGGCTGCGGCAATCGCTTACGTCCGTCCGTTCGTCCCTCCTGCACCCACCGAATCCATACTGGCTTTACTGTGGCTGGATATCGTCCCACACGGTCGCCGATGTCTTGGTACGATAAACCGCTCTCGTGATAAGCCACTATTCGTCCTCTGTATAACTCCGAAACGTGCTGGAATGACTGCCGTATTCTGCGACGAGGCATCAGGAAGCGTCCCACGCACAGGTCAGGCAGCACAACACACTTGCACTACTTACACCCCGCCTTCTGTGCACCCTTCTTATAGTGCTTCTCGGTGGCGTGCCGGGCTCCCCCGAGGACCGGCTTTCGGTTAGCAGAGTGTTCAGGAAAAGCTGCAGATTTATCGGAGTTCGATAAAGGAAAAATTGTGACGTCACGGCACCTCGGAACTACGATGTCGGAAACGGCACTGCTTGTGGGTTGTCCACGTGACGCTCTAGTGAGTGCGCATCAAAAGTGGCGCACAGATGACCAAACTATTAACCGTCGTCCAGCTGTGTGCAGTCTGCAGTTCACTGATACCTGAGAGGAGCGAAGACTGTCGCGCGTTGTTCACGGCGACAGCAGTGCCACAGTGCGACAAATCACCCACAGCTACAACAGTGGTGTTTGGAACAATGTGTCACCGCACACTATATACCGCAGCCTTCTGCGCATGGGCCTGCGTAGCCGAAGACCCAGCCGGGTGCCCATGCTCACTGCACGTCATCGCCAACAACGCATGAAAGGGGCCTAAGATCATCGAGATTGGACCGTGCATGATTGGAAGAAAGCGGCCTGGTCTGACGAATCAAAATGCGTCACGTAGACGGAGAGCAGGGTACGTCGATTACCAAATTAGGCTATGGCATCTGGATGCACTGTTGTGCGAAGACCGGCCGGCGGTGTTATGCTGTGGGCGATGTTTTCTTGGGAAACGTTAGGTCCCATTATCCCAATAGCACAATCCCTGACAGCTGTCAGGTATCTGTCAGGTATCTGAACATCAGGTATCTGTCAGGTATCTGAACATCGCTGCGAACCAAGTTCACCCAATCATGGCAACTGTGTTCCTATGCTGGTGACCATTACCAACAGGATAATGCGCGGTACCACACTGCTAGAATCGTCAAGGAGTGATTCGGGGAACATGCTGGTGACTTTCTGTTAATGCCCTAGCCTGGAAATTTACCTGACAACGGGACATTTGTGGTTCGACTTGGAAAAGTGGGTTCGCGCTAAATCACTACCATCCCGAAATGTACGGGAACTGGAGGACCTGCTGTTGACATTATGGTACCAGATACCCCAGGATACCTATCGCCACCTCATCGGACCGATGCGTTGTCGAGTGGCCGCTGTTTTGCGGGCTAAAGGGGGTCCTACAGCTTTTTAGGTAGGTGGTCATAATGTAATGGTTCATCGGCGTACATTCATTTGGCTTTTCTTTCCAGTTCGTCTTGAAAGGCAGGATAAATTTGAAGTCAACTGATGTGTTTTCACTTCGGTGTCTTTAATGAATGTGTGCGAAAGTACTCTCATTTTCTTGTCTCTTACAAAGTATTTTTTTGACAAATGTGGCACTTAAAAGACTTGAGATATAAGTACAACTGTGTTAAGAAATTTCTCTTACTCAGTAGTCCTATTTATCTAGTTGCTGCACTCAGAACCATTTCCATAGAAGGATAATTCCCAAAGATCAACGAAATTACATTTAAATATCGGTTGGCATGCTAATGACGTTGAGAGTGTGCAGTGAAAGTACTATATTTCTAATTGCTTGAGAGGAGGTAGCTACGCGTGCACACAATCTCCCCCCCATCCCCATACACCTCAGTTCTATACTGTTACTGACATAATGAAACACCATTTCAAGCGTTCCATTAAATCACTAACAATAAGCAAACTAGAGACAGCGTTACCTTCGCTTGGAAAGTGCTTTCACATTTTCCATTTTAAACTCGAGACAGTTTTCGTTCCAGAAGATATTCTCCACTGATGCACAACACTGGGGAAAGGAATTCAACTTTTAGCAAGCGTCTTTCGTCAGGCATTTCGCTTAATTACTCGTGATTCCATAACTAATGAAGTGCATGAATATTTAAAATTATTGCCTATTACGTTCAGTAAATTAAACTTATTCTGAATCCGTTCATACAGTTCACTATAAACCAAAGAGATTTCGGTAGAAATCTCATATTAGGCAATGTATAGAGTGAAGCTGATGATTTAGGTATTTTTTCAATTATAAATGGTCACGTGCTGTGGGATATCGAAATAATGTTGTAGAATATGGCCTTTAATGCAGAACCTCGTGTGTTTTAGATTTCTTTTACCATTACTCAGGAATATCAGCCTTAAGACAAAATAGTTTATCAAAGTACGTGTAGTATGAATGAAGAAATTTTGCCTTTATTAGCAGAAAACTCCGAATCAGTTCATCGAAATAGAAACCGTAGCTTCTCTTTGTACAAAACCGCAGAGATGCTTTCAATTTAAGAGCTTGTGAAAACACAAGTTTGTCCGCGACGAGCATCGAACTAGGGTCCCCTCACACTGGAGTAAGTCGCTCTCCCAACTCAGCTACGTGGACAGAATGTTTCGCGCCAGATTTGTCGTCTTGACACATGTTTCCACCTCTGTAGCACTTCACAAGCTCATTTTTCTTTCGGGCCGCTGTGTAATGGTAACCAAGAGTAACACAAACTCAAGTAGAGTTGTCGATTAGCACAAATTTTAACACCTTATTAAACCTTTAAAGGAAGATGTACCTAAATCAAATATTGCCCCAAATGTTCTGCTCTCACCAATCAGTCATATTCACATAACGGCCGAGTTTTGCGAAAGCTACATCAGAAATGCCTTTCTCTCTCACATTTCAGTAGTACCTATACCATGCGCCTTTCACAGGTGAAAAACTCTCCCTTCTAGTCCTTTATTCTCTGCTCTTTGACTCAAGGCATGATAGGAAAAGGCTAATCTCCCTGACACGAACATCATATCACTGCGTAGAAAAACGTGACAGCTTCATGCTGTTTTCTTGAGTTCTTTCCACTGGTTATAACCATTTGAGCTGGAAACTAGTCAGAAAGGATTTGTGTCAACTATACTCCTAAATGACAAATTTGAATAGCAAAAAAGTTGTAAAAGAATACTAAGAATACAACTTTGAATAGAAAAGAATTCTCATGTAGAAGCTCACTCGTTCCAGCTGCATTTTTAGAAGGCGAACTTCTTAGCGAATATATTCTTAAGAGATGATTTCAATCCATATATACAAATTTCAAGATGACAATAATTTGTACCAGCCGGTTAAAGGGTTAATAGAAATTAGCAAACGACAGATATACTAAGCACGTTCAACAATAGAGCTCAATCATGAAATAAATACGGATTACATATATTTATTTCATGATTTATCTGCTTTTCCGGGCAAACACGGGATAAGATTCTTAACCACCAGATTCGCTAAACATGAATGCCGGTTGCTTCGACTAGCGAATCCTGTGATGGTTATATCCAAATTAATCGGAAACTTGAAACTTGGTCGTTCTGGGTGGTGTAGCATACCCGGGCGCTTTCTGGGAGACGCGTGTTCGAGTCCCGCTCCAGGTCAATGAAAATGTTCAAGTTTTCGGATATTATCTGACTTACCATCCTTGTCACATTTACCCGAAAAATCGGATTGTCATCTTCAAAATTTGTAATAGAGCTCAAGTTCAACATAATCCCTAAATTTTAGATTAAGGTGGTTTCACCTAAAATCTCTGCCTTATGTTTCCAATGGTAACACTTCTTTACATATTTTCTTCGCAATTAATGTATTCCCATGGATGAAAATTTGCACATCGGTAAAACTAACTTTAAGTTATAGCGTAGGATCTTTAAAACTTGCCAAAACATAACCATAACTAAGCAATCCGACATTTGTTTGTCTACTGACGTCATCAATGTACAGGTCGCGCCATCTATCAACAGGTCTGAACATTACTCAAAGAAAAATGATTTATTTTTAATATAATTATGGTTATGTTTCAGCAAGTATTAAGTATCCCATGATATAATTTAAAGATAGTTTAACCGATGTGCAAATTAGCATCCTTGGAAATATATTAATTGCGAAGAAAATATGTAAAGACGTTTTACCATTGGAAACATACGGCCGAGATTTTTGGCGGAACCACCTTAAAGAATAGTTCGAGTCCGTAGCTGAACGGATACAATTAATTAGGTTCAATAAATCGTTCCACCACATCTTTTTCACAGCAGCGCTAGGCCTTATATGTACATTTCTTTTCCTGACTGCCAGTGACATCGTAAAGAAATAAACTCTTGGGAGTTAGTATGTTGCGTTCATTTCAGGAAGTATAACGATAAAGCAAAAATTTATATAAGTGGCAGCAAATTAAAAGGAAAAGTTAAATCATTAATATATCTAACACTATCACACGTCTTTTCTGTTGAATATGTTACGTACTACAGAGGTGAAAACATGTGTGAAGACGACAAATATGCAGCGATACATTCTGTCCGCGTAGCTCAGTTGGGAGAGAGACTTACTCCGGAGTGAGGGGATACGACTTCGATGTCCTTCCCAGACAAACTTTGCCGCCCCGGTGGCGCAGTGGTCTAAGGCGCTGACCTCTGATCATTCATCCGTAAGGGGTCCGGGTTCGAATCCCGGTCAGGCATGGATGTTGTGTTTGTCTTACGGCACTGGCTCTCTCCCTTCCCTGGAAACAGTGACCCTAAATTAGAGACGGTCGACTGCTTATAGCCCATTGAGTTGCTCACGGTGGTCGTTAAACCTCCAACCAAAAAAAAAAAAAAAAGACAAACTTGTTTTTTTACACTGGCGCACGATTGTGGAAAATGGATCCACTGGCCGTTGGGTACTTCGAAAAATGTGTGATGTTTGTTCCACACATTGTTCGGAATTAATGACAAATGTGTACTTCGCTTAAAAAAAAAAATTAAGAGAGAGATGATGTGACGTACTACAGAGGTGAAAACATGTGTCAAGACGACGAATCTGCAGCGAGACATTGTGTCTGCGTAGCTCAGTTGGGAGAGCGACTTACTCCGGAGCTGAGAGGACATGGATTCGATGTTCGTCGGGAAAAGCGTGTGTTGTTACAAATACGTGATAAAGGTGGATGTGCCGACTGGAAAAATGCGACGGCGATTCTGTCATGTAAAAGAGGGGATCTAGGTGATGAACTACTGAGCCACTATCCTCGTACCAGTTGTATACAAAAGTTTCACTACGGTGGTGTCACATCGTTTGTAGGAAACATTGGGAATGGCCCATGCAAGAATACATGCTGAATTCCGTGGTGCCTACAGCACTATCTATAATAGTCATGTACTGAGAACATTTTTGAAAAAGAGAATGAATATGATTTTCCATTATGTTTTGCTTTTATTGATTACAGAAAGGGTTTCGATCCGTGAAACCATCAGCAGTTATAACTTTGAAATCCTGCGGCATGGAAGACGTGTACGTTAACATTGTTGATAGCATCTATGAAAATAAAAACGGAGGTTTTCGACTGTTCAAAGGCACAGCACGAATAATAGCTGGAAAGGAAGTGAAAAAAGGCGACATTTTACCTCCTAAGGATTTCAGTTCCACTTTGCAAAATGTATTTCAATCGTTGAACAAGGAAAGGAAGAAAATAATAGTAAATGGCGATAGTTTAACCCACCTTCGTTTTGCTGGAGATATATTATTCATTTTGTTCAAAAGGCTTCTTTATAGGACCCACGTACTTGTTGACAAGATTGAAGAAGTGAGATTGAAGATGACAAAAAACAAAACTGACGTACACATACAAGCCACTCAATTCGAAACCATTATACAGGCTATTGCGCAGCTTATATACACTATCTACCACCAGCAAGTAATCGGACACCCCTGCAATCGACGATATCTGCGGTCCTGATACACGTCACGGCCGCCGCTGTTAAATATCGTGTGGGGAACAACAACGCAACCAGGAAGCCATGTAGTTCTGAGCTCTCTGATTTCGAGAAAGGTGTAATCGTCGGGCATCACAGAAATGGCCAATCCATACGTGACATATCTAGCAAGTTGAAGTACCCAAAATCGACAGAAACCTACGTGATTGGCAAGTGGAAAATGAGAGTTGACTGTCGGAATGTGCCCCGACCCCGCAGACCCACAAAACTGGGAGTTAGAGACTGACGTGTGCTGGCCAGAGAAATTCGGAGGAACCGCACCAAATCGAAGGGCCACATCCGCGAGGAGTTTCAACTGGCATCCGGGAGGGTTCTTTCCATGAATACCATCCGTAAGGAAGCCCATATGCTTGGTAATCATGGACGTGCTGCCCTTTGATCACCAAGTCCAATAGCGCTGCTCGGCTAACGTGGTGCAAAGAATGTCGACAGTGGACCGTTGAACAGTGGAAACAGTTCTCTGGAGCGACGAATCAAGGTTTACCCTTTACCGTTCGGATTTCAGAGTCTGGGTTTGGCGTCTGCCTGGAGAATGCCTCCTGCCGTAATGTATTGTGCCAACTGTGAAGTTCGGCAGCGGTGAAATTATGCTATGGGGGTGTTTCTCCTGGTATGGAACTGGACCCTTGGTCGCAATTCCTGGTAGTCTACACACCGAGACCTACTGCACCATTTTGGATGACCATGCGCTTCCTACGTTGTGGCAGTTTTACGGGGTGGACCCATGTTACTTTCAGGATGACAATGCCACCTGTCACGTTGCGAGCTCCACCATGGCTTGGTTTGGTGACAATGGGGTTAATCGAATGAACTGGCCTGCGCAGATCCCGGACCTTAACCCTATCGAGCACCTCTGGGACGAGTTGGAGCGTCGACTTAAGGGGTGCCCACACCGTCCGCAATCGGTGAAGGAACTGACCTGTCTTCTCCAAGCCGAGTGGAAGAAAATACCGCTAGCCGTCGTACAACGCCTGGTTCAGGGTATGCTCCGGAGGGTCGCAGATGTAATCGCCGCTCGTAGAGTCTCCACCAACTATTGAATGTGAATAAACATCGTTTTCCTTTGCTATCACAGGTGTCCAATTACTTGTTGGTAGATAGTGTATTCAGGCAACTATCTAAGACTGCTGCTCGTCAGTCATTCTTAGTAGTGTTGATACAAAATGGGAAAAATAAGGATCTTTCCGATATCGATAAAGCGCTTATTGTAGGTGCAGATCTGGTTGGAATGACGATTTGCGAAACAGAGCTGACTGGTTTCTCAAAAAGTGAGATATCCCGGGTTTTTAATCAGTGGGAAAATAGCCCACATTGGTTGCATGAGAGGCATAACTGTGGCACTTCGACCACCTCTTAGAAGCGAGATCGCAGCCGTCGGAGGAGGCTTAAATGGAGAAACTTGACTTCTTGTGTGCAGCACCTGACCGAAGCATTCGATTAAGGCTGTTCTTGAACCATATCGCAGCAAACTCTGCGGACGGAATTGAAGAGGATCGGTATTGGCAGTCGCATACCTGTACGGAAACCATTGATTTCTGCGATGAACCGGAAAGCTCATCTACAGTGATGCCAGGAACGCCGTGACTTAACACTCAAAGGCTGGAGAAAGTCATTTGGTCCGACGACTTGAAGTATATCTTGTTCTGTACCGCCGGTAGGCAGAGTGTTTCGCGGTAGCCCCATGTAGCCAAAGACACCACCTGCCTTGCAAACACAACTCAAAGTTCTGAAGGTGATGTCATGGTGTGGGGCACGTTCTGTTGAAACAGAACAGATCCTCTTATATTGCTGGAATGCCAGGTGTCCTCCAAAGATTATCCAAAAATTGTTTCCCATGAAGTCCATTCTATAATATTGACTTCATATTCAGCAGGTGACGGCTGTTTCATGGACGAAAATGCTGTCTATAGCTCTAGATGTGTTCATCAGAGGTTCAGCGAATATTAAAGTGCCTTAAACAATTTTCGTGGCCACACCAAAGCCCGGATCTAAACTCCAGTGAAAATGTATATGACATATTAGAAAAACAAATCCGAGAGCAAAGTCTTCTTCTGTCAAATACGATCCCGTTAAAGACCTATCTGGTGAAATCCTGATAAGTTGTAGATGTACTCCAACAGCTTTCGAAATCTATTTCAAACACCATACGTGCTGTAATTCGGGAGAAAGTTGGTCGAGATTTGTAATGAAGAAAGGTTTTTAATTAAGTGGCCGGTGTGCGGATTGGGCACACTAACGAGGAGTAGGAAAAATCACGGAGCAAGCAAGATGAGCTGAAATCATCCGCTCTAAAGGACGGTCTGCATCCCAAGAGAGTAGTGATCTACACGGAAGAGCTATTGAATTTGAGATACCTGTCTAGTAACGTGCAGAACCACCTTTTGCCCTGATGACGGCGGCGATTTGTCTCGGCATGGACTCGACAAGACACCGGAAGCGTTGGAAAGCCATAGTTCACGAAGATTTGATGGAGGGGGGTCAGATGCTCAAACATCTCTCTCGATAGTATCCCAGGTGTGCTCGATGGGATTAAGGTCAGGTGACCTAGCTGGCCAAGGAAGCGAGGTCACGTCGGTGGAGTGTTCATCCAACCATTCGGATTCAATTCGGATGCGTTTCACGGTGACTTGTCTTGCTGCAGGATGAGGTCCCCAGTGGGATGTTGAACACGCACAAACGGGAGCAAATGGTCGTCCAGGATATCCCTCGTAATCACACGTACAAGGGGTCACATTTGAGTCCACGTAAACCATCCTTAGACGAGAATGTCACCCCCACGAGATTGAAGAATACCCTGCTGACAAAAAGGATCCATCGCTTCATGTGGTTTGCGCCGTACTCGTATCCTGCCATCCGCATGTACCAACGTGAATCTCGACTCATCAGTCCAGGCAACATTTTCCTATATGTTTAGGGTCCAGTGGCAATGTTCCCGCGCCCATGCTAATCTTTGCACCCTGTGATGTGCGGTCAGCAGTGGTACCCTCGTGGGACGATGGCTTCTGTACCCCATAGCGAGGAGATGGTTCTGGATGGTGTGGCTGCTTACACGTTTTTGTGCACCAGCGTTAAATTGCCGAGTGATTGCTTGCACTGTGGCCAGTCTATCCGCTGTTACAATGCAAGCTAGCCGACGATGAACCCGCTCATCCACACGCTCTTGTCCACGGCAGTTGGCCCTTGCAAGGATGGTTTTACCGGATTCGATGTACTCACGGTGCACCCGTGACACATTGGCTCGTGAAAATCCCAGTGTCTGCACGACTTCCCAGTTGGAGTGACCCATTCGTCGGCCCCGACCCATACTGCGTCCGACTCTTATTGATTCCCGTCGCATCACTCCTTTTAATGTTGGATCGCTGCA
This sequence comes from Macrothele yani, assembly GCA_039090855.1. Taxonomy (NCBI): domain Eukaryota; kingdom Metazoa; phylum Arthropoda; class Arachnida; order Araneae; family Macrothelidae; genus Macrothele; species Macrothele yani. The sequence continues at coordinate 46,969,270 of CM076997.1, read as the reverse complement.
TACGTCATGTCGTTTCCCTTTACAGAGCCGCCCACAGCGCTACATTTGCAGAACGCCAGTTGTCTCTAATTAAATTGCTCTTCAGTGTATGTGTAGTTATTTTGTAGTGGGATTTTGTGTTACGAGGTGCTGCGAGTAACTAAGCGATTAATTCTGATCGATACTATACCCAACTGGTCCCGACAAAATCCCACTTGATGAAAAACTTTCAGAATTGGTCAACATAATTTTCGATCAGGACAGTGCTAGAACTTATGATCCTTGGTCAGCGGGGAAATAATTTTCTAGCTTGGCTTTCCTCTCTCACTCCAGCTTGCATCTTCAGATTTCCATTTATTCCTGTCTCCGCAGAATTCGCTCAAGGGAAAGAACTTCGTTTCTTCTGAGGCCTGAAAAAATCATCTTGACGAATTCTTTGCCTCTAGATCTTCAAAATTCTGGCCAGGCGGAATCCTCAATTTGCAAAGAACAGCGAGCGACGAGCTCTCTGAAACAAACGGCGTGGGACAGTGTTTGCAGACAACCCTTCATGTGACACTAACCTCTGCTGTAGTGCTAGCCTTCGGGACTTGGCCGGTCGGACCTTACTCTTTCCATTGACGCCATATTCGAATCACTATGCTCGTGTCTTTCCAACACGAGCGGTGAGGTCAAGGAATAAAAGTCCGTCTTCTCATAGTCTGACACATCGGTCTCGTTTAAAGTCGGACATTTGTACGTATGGGTCTCACCTGTTGACGCAGGACATACTGCGTTACAGCCACAATTCCCGCGAATCGATAGTGGCAACTTAACCTATGCTTCCTGCTTTTATACATTCTGAAGAGCTGCTAAAAGGACGCTGTAGTTGTAGTAATTTCAAAATGATCACGTGACCTACTCATCCTGCGAGGATAAGTCTGATCAAACACTTTTTTCTTAGTGTTGCATTTTCAAAATGCATCAGTGTATACATACTAAAATTGTATAACAGGTATACACGTAGATAGTTTTTTATATTGACGTTTTGTAAAAATATTATGTCGATCTAAAATTAATATTATACACTGCCGGACGATTGCTAAGGACGGATGACAATAGCAACGATAGCAACCATAAAATGGAAGGCAGGAAAATGTGGAAATTAGCATAATTGCGGGATACAGTAAGACGTGTTCTGCGTATGCAAATTTTGGATTGCCGAACTTGTTCGTGACGTCATAGCGCTGATAAGAGATATAAAGGATTTGACGCGTATTGACCGTTGTTGTTCAAATGCAAAGTTGAAAAGGAAAGAATCAAATGACGAACTTGCAATTTTCAGTATGTCTTCCCGACATCACCTAGATGATTTTACGCGTGGCCGTATTATTGGCAAGATTGAAGACAGGCGAAAAATAACAGATGTTGCCAGGTAGTCCGACGTCAGCCACAGTGTTGTTTCAAGGCTTTGGAAATCATTTCAAACAAATGGACAGTGTAGCAAACGTCACGGAGGAAGTCGTGTTCGCAGTACGACGCCTGCAGAAGATCCGTACATAGTGCTATCAACAAAAAGGCACCGGCGCAACACAGCTAGTAAGGTAGCAAATCAGTTTATGGCTGCTACTGGCAAGCGGATCTCCCGAAAAACTGTCCCCAGACGTTTGTATGAAGGAGGACTATATGCCCGCCGTCCTGTTGTATGCATCCCATTGTCCAGATGTCACCGTACCACCCGTTTGCAATGGTGCCATCAACATCGCAATTGGACTGATAACGACTGGTCTGCTGTCCTCTTCTCAGATGAGAGTAGATACAGTCTATCGTCTGATTGTCGACGACAACTGATCTGGCGTGATAGTGGTACTGCATATTGTCCAGCAAACATACAGGAAAGGGACCGATATCCGACATGTAGTGCCATGGTATAGGCTGGCATCATGATCAATGGCCGTACGTCCCTCTATGTGCTTCCAACTGGGACTATGACTGGCTAACGATACATTAATGATGTTCTGCTACCTCATGTTCGCATGTTCCGTGGTGCTGTCGTTGATAGATTCATTTTCATGGACGACAACGCAACATGTCATCGAACAGTCGCTGTCCAGGAGTGTCTTGAGAGAGAGAGGATATTCAACGCCTCGTATGCCCAGCACGTTCTCCAGATCTGAATCCCATTGAAAATGTGTGGGATGCTTTGGGGAGGAGTCTTGCTGGTCACCAATGCCCTCCAATAAACAAGGACACCTTCATCCGTGCTCTGACAGAGGAATGGGATAAATTACCACAACAGCTGCTTGATAATGTTGTGCGAAGCATGACACGACGTGTGGAATCTTGCATCGCCCTCCATGGTGGCCATATCCCGTATTGACATCTTACGCCGGAACGCCTGCGGACGGTAATTGCATTTTTTTCACGTTTATGTATTCTGCACAAAATGGCCTGTTTGTCTCTTGAACACGTTCCAAAGCCTTCTGGATTTCAGAGCACAATAAATTGTCTTTCTTGTAATGTCCTGGCATTCTGACATTATTTTATTTCACTTGGCATCCAACCACACGTACTTTTTTATGCGCTATATAGCCGTTTATGATCCGTCCTTAGCATTTGTCCAGCAGTGTACATCATGACATCTTAGATCTCAAAATAAAAATATTTATGTGATCTTACGATCTCCCGTATAGACCAAGTTCTTTAGCTGTACAATATTTTCTTCAGTTCATATGAGACGAGATGGTGAATTGAACCCAATGTTGCCCCAAACCATGACGCTTAGCGTTGCGACTGTATGACGGCTGCCCTGGTGGCGCAGTGGTCTAAGCGATGGCCTCTGATCATTCGTCCGAACGGGGTCCGGGCTCGAATCCCGGTGAGGCATGGATGTTGTGTTTGTCTTACAGCACTGGCTCTCTCCCTTCCCTGGAACCAGTGATCCTAAATTAGGGACGGGCGACTGCTTATAGCCTATTGAGTTGCTCACGGTGGTCATTAAACCTCCAACCAAAAAAAAAACTGTATGACGCTGCAAGGTGCCGTTCACCAAGATGTCTTTGAACACGTAAGCGACCATCATGGTGCATCAAGTTGAATCGTGACTCGTCATAAAACACTACCTCTCGCCAATCAGCGCCCCAATGTCTGTATTCGAGACCTCATTGCAGTTTGAAGCGTCTGTGGTTGAAGGTCAATAGCATCCGCAGCAGTGCGCTGTTAGCAACCTGCAATCTGCTAAGCAAATGGCGTCGGACTATGCTGGAGGACAAAGCCTGACCTGTGACAATGCTCTACTGCTGCACTAACACCGTGGATGTCACCCTGCGATCGTCTCTGCCACACGGTAGAGGTATGTCATCCCGTGAAGTCGTGCGATCGGGCTGTCCATTTTCCGGATTTCTACAGGTCCGAGCTTCATCTGTTCAGTGACGTCACGTTCTCGTAACTGTACTGAAGGTTCGTCCCGTACGAATAGAAACTTCGCGGTAGGAAAATCCAGCTTCTCTTAGCCAAACAATCCTTCCTAGCTCAAAGTACGTCAGGTGCTCATAATGCGACCTTCTTCTGCGAAGGGGCATGATGAGGCACAAGAAGCACCCTTTTGAGTCAATATCTGCTCTTCACTGATTGCAACATCAGATGAAATCAGATCAGATCACATGTAGAGGATTTTAAGAAGGGAGTGTCTGACCCCAGGTCAACCCTTAGAAATAGGAAGCTAGGAGATTTGGGTTAGAGTGCTCGACAGGAAAGTGACACGGAAGCGAGGTAGGAAGGGGAGGACGACGCCCTTATTTATTACCGGGGGCCGGTACCCGGGATCCGACGGCTTAACGTGCCCATACGACGCACGGCGGGTGTTTAGTGTTTCGAACGTTCGTAACTGCCCAGGATCAAACGTGAGGTTATCTCCATGGCAGTCACGAACGCTGACCACTAGGCCACCCGCGGCCCGTGATTGCAACATCTAGTTTGAGGCAGTTCTTTATGTCCCAAACCGGAAAGTTCAGAGGGCGCTACACCAAAACCGCATGCGCATTTTCACTGGTATTTTAATCATTTGCACGTCCCAAGCTGCTGTACTTTGTGACGTGCCTGCACCGCAGGACGCACGCGAGGTAAAGGCAGATAGCAGCGAGAGCATCCGTTCGCTTAGCTCAGTTGGGGGAGCGACTTATTCCGGAATGAGACGACGCGGGCGGAGAAATTTACTTCGTTATAACTTATCTCGTAAGTTTAAAGCTAATACCCGTAGTTCTTCATGGTGTTGCAGTTTTCATAAACAGTAGTGTACCTGCTAGGAATGATCGCTTAGTGCTCGTAGCATCTTGTAAAACATAAGTTCGCTATAGTAGAACTTCCCATAGAGTATTAATTTCTTGGAACGCAGACCGTCCTTTGGAGTAGTCTACGGTGTCTCAGCATGCTTGATCCACAGCTTTTTCCACTCTTCATTAGTGTACCCAATCTATTTTTCATTGCTCTTACCATTCGTTTTAGAAACGCGTCGTTTTAATTCCACTGCACCTGTGAATTGCAAACAGATATGCGTTGGACAATACATATATTTCTATTTCAAATTGTATGGTGCCCGAACAACAAGGCAATTAACATAACCAAGCTTTGCCAAATAGTGCAGTCAAGTCGAAGAGTCGTGGTTACTGTCATCGATTAGTGCTGGGAATTGATCGTCGTTAGCTTTAGTGCCTTTTCCAGGGCGTTATTCATCGGCGAGTTTGTTGTCTTCACGATAAAACTTTGCTAAAAAAGACTGTGACACTCGAATCCATACTACACTGCCGGGCAATTGCTAAGGACGGATGACAATAGCAACGATAGCAGCCATAAAATGGAAGGCAGGAAAATGTGGAAATTATCATAAGTGTGGGATACAGTAAGACGTGTTGTGCGTATGCAAATTTTGGATTGCCGGACTTGTTCGTGACGTCATAGCGCTGATAAGAGATATACAGGATTTGACGCGTATTGAACGTTGTTGTTCAAACGCAAAGTTGAAAAGGGAAAGAATCAATTGACGAACTTGCAATTTTCAGTATGTCTTCCCGACATCACCTAGATGATTTTACGCGTGGCCGTATTATTGGCAAGATTAAAGAAGGGCGAAAAATAACAGATGTTGCCAGGGAGTTCGACGTCAGCCACAGTGTTGTCTCAAGGCTTTGGAAATCATTTCAAACAAATGGAGAGTGTAGCAAACGTCACGGGGGAGGTCGTGTTCGCAGTACGACACCTGCAGAAGATCGGTACATAGTGCTATCAACAAAAAGACACAGACGCAGCACAGCTAGTGAGGTAGCAAATCAATTTATGACTGCTACTGGCAAGCGGATCTCCCGAAAAACTGTCGCCAGACGTTTGCATGAAGGAGGACTATACGCCCGCCGTCCTGTTGTGTGCATCCCATTGCCCAGATGTCACCGTACCGCCCGTTTGCAATGGTGCCATCAACATCGCAATTGGACTGATAACGACTGGCCTGCTGTGCACTTCTCAGATGAGAGTAGATACATCCTATCGTCTGATTGTCGACGACAACTGATCTGGCGTGATAGTGGTACTGCATATTGTCCAGCAAACATATAGGAAAGGGACCGATATCCGACATGTAGTGTCATGGTATGGGCTGGCATCATGATCAATGGCCGTACGTCCCTCTATGTGCTTCCAACTGGGACTATGACTGGCTAACGATACATTAATGATGTTCTGCTACCTCATGTTCGCATGTTCCGTGGTGCTGTCGGTGATAAATTCGTTTTCATGGACGACAACGCAACATGTCATCGAACAGTCGCTGTCCAGGAGTGTCTTGAGAACGACGATATTCAATGCCTCGTATGGCCAGCACGTTCTCCAGATCTGAATCCCATTGAAAATGTGTGGGATGCTTTGGGGAGGAGTCTTGCTGGTCGCCAATGTCCTCCAATAAACAAGGACACCCTCATCCGTGCACTGACAGAGGAATGGGATAAATTACCCCAACAGCTGCTTGATAATGTTGTGCGAAGCATGACACGACGTGTGGAATCTTGCATCGCCCTCCATGGTGGCCATATCCCGTATTGACATCTTACCCCGGAACGCCTGCGGACGGTAATTGCGTTTTTTTCACGTTTACGTAATCTGCATAAAATGGCCTGTTTGTCCCTTGAACACGTTCCAAAGCTTTCTGGATTTCAGAGCACAATAAATTGTCTTTCTTGTAATGTCCTGGCATTCTGACATTATTTTATTTCACTTGGCATCCAACCAAACGTGCTTTTATATGAGCTATATAGCTGTTTATGATCCGTCCTTGGCAATTGTCCAGCAGTGTATATCCTAACCATACACAGCCGGTATCTTTCTATGCGTGTCTGCGCCGTGCTTTCACTCTTTTGATAGAAAAGTGAAAAATACGAACCGTTTTCTCTCGCAGTTCAAACGTCTGAAAAATCGACGTAACTAGTGCTGTAACGTGCCACTGAGGTGACGCAAGTGTCAAAACGGCAAGTTGCAGAGATAAGCCAAAGTTGGTGTAGTTCAGTCGGGGGAATAACTGGCACCGGAGCGAGGAGATGTGGAGATGACTTCCACCACCTGCAAAAATGGGCTGTATTTTCACATTGGCGTCCGAACATAAAAATTAATCTCCTGGCCGTGAAGCTGGAGAAATATGTGTGACTCTTCTTATACACATCATCTGGAATTAATTAGAATTCGTTATGCAGTGCTTCAAAAATTGTTTGCCGAATCTTTCACATATCGACTGGAATTAATCAGAAGTCCTTCTTGTACAGTGAGTTCTTCTTCAAGCATGGCTTGTGGCTGACCCGGAAACTTTCAATTCCAGTCCAGACTTTTCTCAAGGGGGGGGGAGAATAAATATGACGTACCACTGGGTGAAGCAAGAGACAAAATGCCAAGTGGCAATGGTAATCTACAGTTGGTGTAGTTCAGTCGGTAGAATAACTAGCTCCGGAGCGAGCAGACGTGGGTTCGAATCCCAGCGCCGGCAGAAAAAGGATTTATTTCCACAAAGCGATCACTCTGAACTCCTTTTGGATAGGCGGCTAGGAATCTCACCTTTCAGGATATGAAACCATCATGTGATTCCAATTATGTCTATCGTCCAAATGGGAAAAACGAAGTTAACTTCCAACTTCAATTTTGTTAACGAACAGTCTAAGGAAAAGGGACAAAATATATCGTGCAACCATGGAATTAATTTTAAATAAAGCTGTCTTGGCACGATGTAGAAAATTTCCATTTAATACACGCAAGCCTCAGAAGTATAGGTGCACTTTGGCTTGATGATGAGTCTTGTGAAGACTCGAAAGATCTTGCCTGTTTTTAAAAGTTGCTTTTATCTGTACATACTGGTTTTAGCTGTACAAAATATTTTATACTTCTGAGGCTTACGTGTATTAGATGGAAGTGTTCTACATCGTGTCGAGACAGCTTTATTTAAGATTAGTTTAAGGAAAAACTGGAATACTAATTAATTCTTTTCAGCAAAGTTACTTACTTTCAAGTGCTTGAAATGAGGTGCAAGATGTTGCTATCTAATTTGTTTCATAGAGAAGACTAGCTGAAGACAGAAAGTTATGGAAACGGCTAATTTTGCATTCGCAGCAATAAAATGTCGATTCATCTAATGAAAATGTTAATAATGGCTGCTGAGTGGGCTTTGAATGAAAATGCTAGAAAATGAAATAAAAAATTAAGTCCTGTGAATTCGGGGCACAGCCCTTGTAATCACATAAAAGGTAAAGTAAGTCTCAACAGATTTCATCCATATGATTTCTAAAAAAGTAGCTTTATTACATAAGCAAATAAAAACACGTTTTTAGAACGATTTTCCAGCTGCATAATTAATGTTTAAAATAAAATTATTAGTACTTAAATGTTCTGTCTGCTAGCCTTTTCTCTGTACTATGAACCTATATCTAGATTTCTAAGATAACAGGGCATTTCTTAAAATTGGTAGTGGTATTTTATTCCACTCCTCTTCCACCACTTTCCATACTCCAATCACTGTTTTAGGTCTGCGTTTAGAAAGCGCTCTTTTAGGAGTCCGAAGGCACAATAGTTCATTTGTGACACATCATGTGACTTTGAAAGAATATAAGCAAAAGGTATAGACTTGATACCCGTCTCTTTACGTTTTTTCAAGAAACAGTGTTGATTTGTATATATGATTTGTAGCCTTATCTGATGGAGTTCTACTCATTTAAGGCTCTGTGGATAAAGAAAAGGTATTTCCTCTTTAAATATAGGAGTCATAGCATTATTTTGGTAATATGTACAATTGATTTCAACATTCGTTTCAACTTTCTTAACTTCAATTTCCTATTGTACAAGAAACCAACAATAATCGTGAATCCTTTACTGAAACTTTCTTTGGATTCTTGGACCAAGTCTTGTGAAAACACAAGTTTGTCCGCGACGGACATCTAACCCATGTTCCCTCATTCCTGAGTAAGTCGCTCTCCCAACTGAGTTACGCGGACAGAATGTCTAGCTGCAGATTTGTCGCCTTGACACATGTTTTCACCTCTGTATTGCGTCACAGTCTTTTTCTGCTCTTTTGCGATAGTAAATCGACCATTTGTGTTCTGTCGTTTAGATAGATCCGTGCTTTATCAATAGCCACAATACAGTTTCATTTGTCTCTGGGTAAGAGATTTTCATAAAGAAGTCTACACGATGTTCAGCGCTGAGCCACGTGCCTGTGCAAAGGCGGTAAATACAAGGTGTCCCAAAATGATTACCCTGACTTCAACCGCTTGTAACTTTATTGTGAATATATTTACAAACACCAGATTTTGCACATAAACGTACATGATAATCAAGTTTTATTTGGTGCACTCGATATGGGCACCCCGAGTGACACGCAAAAGGACAAATCTATACCCTATCTCCCGCCACACATTTTGCAGCATTTGGGGAGTTAAACTCTCTAGGGCTAGTCTGATTCCTTCACACAAAATGAGCACATTTGAAACTGGTGTCGCATACACCATGTCTTTAACATATCCCCAAGAGAAGAAGTCCAATGGAGTATAATATCCGGTGATCTCGGTGGCCATGCGATTGAGCCGTATCCATCGATTGGGAAAGTGATGGTGCAGCAGGTCTCGCACATACGTTGCCCGGTGAGGAGGTGCTCCGTCTTGTTGGAAAAAACACACGGGGGCTGCATGTCCAGCAATTTGGGTATTGCATAAATCTCAAGCATTTCGACATATACATTACCGGTGAGAGTTCCTTCATGAAAAACGAAAGGCCCAATAACGCTGTCCTGCCGTAACGCACACCACGCATTAACCTTGGGACTATACCCCACGTGCTTCCTGACGGTGTGTGGGTTTTCGGAAACCCAAATTCGCACGCTATGTCTGTTTACAGCACCGCTAATGTGAAAAGTCGCTTCGTGCGAAAATGTTATCTGCTGTAAGAAATGTTCATCGTCCTCTTATTTCTGGAACATGGTGTTAGCAAACTGCTCGAGTATATCAAAGCCCTGTGGTTTAAGTTCCTGAACAATCCGCACCTTGTACGCATATAATTTCAACCGATTTCGTATCACTCTGTGCGTGGTACTCTTTCGTACCTTGTGCTGAAGTTCAGCTTTCCGCACTGATTTTTGCGGTGGTCGAATGAAGCCTACATGATTTTTTTTTACTGTCTCTGCAGATGCTGAGGGTCGCCCAGCACGTTTTACCCTTTTCGACTGTACCTTTTTCTAAAAACTTTCGCATACAGGAATTTATCAATTTCACATCTGATGGTGGTTTTCTGTAACGAGTTTGAACCTTTCGGTGCACCATTTTTAGCGACTTTGCCTCGGCCAGCCACACGACCCACTGAGCATTTTCTTGTGTAGAAGCCATCTCTTCAGATTCTGCACCAACAGCGCTCCAAGTGGCGGACTTGGGTACTAAATCTCACAGCCAGCACAACGTTCAGAGCGCACCTACTCACCTGCAAAAGAAAATCGAAATCAGTGAAATCAGTGGAAAGTTATACCATTCGGAAATCAGGGTAATCATTTTGGGACCCCCTCTAATATGTTTTTTTTTTTACAGATTGAAATCTTAATTTATTACGTTTTACAGTTGTTACAGAGATTTTTAACGACTTTGGGATTGCTCTTTGGGTCGGAGAATTTACTTTTAAGACCTGAGACCTTACTTTTGATATAGACGTAAAAGTACGTACCTTCTTTGGATATTCGTTAGGTGTTCTTTTTCCTTTGTTATAAATAATATTGCTTATTTTACATTTGGAAATGCTAATTCCACGACTTTCACAGTGTTTTTTTTTCATTACAGAATACGAGCATGTTTCTTCGTAAAGAGAAAAAACATAACCTCCTATTCACAGCTTATTTACCTGCGCCATTTTCTTGGAAAAAGATATTTAGCTGCAAAAGATGTTGCTTTCGTGTTCATCCAACACGCTGTTGCCAGTTTCAATTCTTTGAACTTTTTTAATTTCCTGTAATTTCTTATCAAAAGCGTTCTAAAAATGTGTAAACATCCTCCGCATGTCTGCCTTCACAATTCTAAATAGATGACAGAACAGAGTGTCATCCTGATGGGAAAGCATATTTTATTTTTGAGTAAAAAAGATTTACTTTGAAATTCAGCCTTCCCTTTCTTTTGTTCTGCATTTTGCCATCTCCTTTTCTAAGATGTGTAAAACAACTTTTCCTAAAACGTTTAAGCCTACTGAGAGCTGCTGTTCAGTGAAGATAATTCCATTCCTATCATGTAAAACATGGGAACGCTCAAAGAATAGAACATACCTATAAACTAATAATTTCATGTAATCGAATTTTATCTTTCAAAGTGTGTATGCGTGCATGAAATCCTTTCAGCTTTTGGAACAGCAGTTGCATCAGAAAAAAATAAAAATTGAGAAGGCAGAGGGAAATGAAAATTGTTCACATTCTACGGCGAATGATGTAAAGATTGCTCCTCGAAAAGAAGAAGTCAGTTTTTGACATTTTATAGCTTTAAGACGAAATTAATTGGGCATGGAAAAAAATTCAAATTCTTATTTTCTGGGAACTTATCTCAACGCTTTTCTGTAATTTTCTTTATTCTCACCAAAAAATCCTGCTACGATCGTTCCAGAAATAACTAGTCTGATAAAAATTGCCTTGTGATGAATTTGTTTTAAATCTTCGAGGGAATTGTTTTTACAAACTGGTACAGTCTACGAATCCATAAAAAATTGTGTTGCTCAGCTGCACTTTTTTTCGCAGAAAGAAGAAGCGAAGGCGTAAGGGAACAGAAATGTGCTCGGTAATTAAGAGACTGTTAATGCATGGTATCACGAACAAAGTAAAAAACACAATAAACTAGTGCTCTTAGTTCTTAAACGTTTTCAGCAAACTGGGCAATCGCTTTCGAGATAAAATTAATGATTCCTTATTTTCTTCTGGAAATAAAATTAAAGAAAACATCTCTGATCTGAAAAATGAGAAGTTCGTAAATCTGCAACGTGTTGTCAAAACATCTGTAAAAAAAAATACTGCTCCTGCAGTTTGGAGACGATTACACAAGATGCAAGTTTTAATATTCGCTGAAAGAATATGAAACCCATGTATTCGGTCTGTGCATAAAGTTTTCCGCTTTCCACGTAAAAAGAGAAAGGATTGAAATTTTGTTAGAATTTCGCGCTGTGGGGTATAAGGTGGCTACACTGCGTAGAACGACATGCCCTGGCGACATCCCACATAAACTGTTAGTTGAGCTAAAATGTGGGGACCTACAAGTAAATATACGTCACTCTTTAATTTCAGGAAAACCCTACGACAGTGGAATTTTTCAAAATACGGCAGAAAGTTGTAGGTGCAAATACGTGTGGCAAGCAATGTGTGAAATTTAGAAGTGGTGCTTCCAACGTGGAGAACAAGAAGCGTAACTGGCGGCTTAAGGAGATGGAGAGAGCAGATTTGCACTTGTGAATTTTTCCCAGTGGACCACAAGGCTAGCAATATTAGAAGGTGGATCTAAAATTAACGCACATTATTTTTTCTGGCAACAGGTTAATAGTTAGGCAAAACAAAACGTATACACAATGAAACTACATTTCTTAGCTATGTTTCAACATAAGAACAGAGACATCAACCAGAAGTAATCGGGCCTTCCACGTTTATAAGTGAGTCACGGAAAATTTCTCATTAGTCGCCACCGGGAATCGAACCCAGTGTCTTCCAGTTATGCGCCGGATATGCTTCCACTGCACCACAGCGGCCTCGAATTCCTCCAGACTCGCATACACTAACTGTCAAACCAATTGGCAGATTGCTTCTTGGAGCCCCGCACAATGCTGAGGATTCACCAAAGATCAACTGAACAAATAATTAGAAGGCGAATGAATAATTAATACAGGCATTTGACGTGCACTAGGAACATCAAACAGAAGTCATCGCTTTTTCCACGTTTTACGCTCGAGACATTTATCCCAGCATAGTACCAGGTTTAGTATACTTTCTTCATGAAAGTCCGTTTTCTGGGTGTATAGCCATCTGCGGACAACGGATTTGACTTCGACAGCCGAATCGAAGCGTTGGCCCCACAGGAATCTTTTCAAGGGACCAAACAGATGAAAGTCCTAACACGCCAGGTCCGGATTGTACGGTGGATGCTGCAGCACCTCCCAGTCAAATTGCGCAATTTTGTCACAAACGTGTTGTGCAACATGTAGGCGAGCGTTGCCAGGAGGCAGTTTGACATATGCAGCGCCTCTGCGGGGTCTTTTGTGACGAAGGGCACGGGTCAACTTTGTCAATGTGTTAGCGTAGGTTTTGGCTTTCACAGTGGTCCCCGTTAAATGAAACTCCACCAGGAGAATGCCATGCATGTCCCAGAATACCATAATGAGGACTTTTTGTGATGATTGGGTTACCCTGAATTTTGTTTGGTGGGGGAGGCGGGGGGGGTGGGTGGGGGTGTTGGAATGTTTCCATGCCATACTGGCCTTTTCTGTTTCGGGAGTGCAGTAGCACTCCCAGGACTCATCGCCCGTCCCTGCACCTGCTAGATACTCATGTCCTGCGTAACGCATCAAGTGGTCCAACGATGACAGCATTCTCTCTCTCCCTTCTGTTCGTGTGTCAAATTCTTGGGCACCCATCGCGCACTGTCATTGCGAAATTGCAATTTGTCATGCACAATGTCGTACGCTACACCATACGAAATGTCAAACTTCTGTGCCACTGTGGGCGGATTGATCCACCAGTCACTCAGAATTACCTGTTCAATGTCTCTCACAGTGGCAGGTGATGACGCGGTTACAGGTCAACTAGACGCACGTGAGGCAGGAGAACCTTATTTGGGGCGGTATCATGCTTGGTAGCTGTACTGACCTCCACATTTTCCAAGGAGGTTCAGTCACTGGTGTCCGCTATTGTACCGAGGTTCTCCTGCCTCACGTGCGTCTGTTTAGAGGTGCTGTGGGTCCTGAGTTCCTGTTCATGGACAAGAACGCTACACCTCATCGTACAGTGACTGTGGCAGAGTATTGGAGAGTAAAGATATTCAACGCATGGATTGGCCTTCGAGGTCCCCGTACCTAAATCCAATCGAACACGTATGGTACCTTCTCGGAAGACGCTTGGCAGCACGTCACCAGCCGCCAGCAACGATTCCGCAGCTGCAATTGGCTCTACAAGAGGAATGGGCAGCGATGCCTCAACAGCTCCTTGACAACCTCGTCCTCAGCATGAACAGACGTTGTGAATCCTGCAATGCTGTCAGGGGTGATTATATCCCCTACTAAAGACTGGATTTTTCTTGGCATCCGCCTGCCACATGGGCGTTTCTGTCTTCTGTCCAGTTGTGCTCGAAGCTACCTTTTCAATAAAGTGCCTTTGTATCCTTTGGATTCCTTGTTTGGGCGGTTTTGCTCACTTGTCCCATATTCTTACATCTTGGGGATCTTATGGTATGATTTGAGTCGATGTGGAGCACTTCTGCACGACGTTACATTCGAAAAACCGTCTCGTCCTTAATTTTTGCACGCCAGTGTATTATTAAAAGCGGTTTGTTGGTCAAGAGAGAAAAGGGCGAGGGGTTCAGAGCGAGATCGGGTAAGATAGATTAGATCATTAAGTAGATGGATATTATGAGAGATTGAACGGCCTGGAACTGCGTAAGTTTGATTAGAGGAGAGAATGTGAGTGAGAATGGGGTTAAGGCGTTGGGAAAGAAGTTTAGTATAAAGTTTATAATCTAGATTCAAGAGGGAGATAGGGTGCCAATTTCCCAGGTCAAGGAGATCACCTTTCTTAGGGAATACAACAACATATACTATTGTGAATCGCCTTGGTAGAGGGGAGTGATTAAAACAGCAGAAAGTGCAGAAAAGAGAAACGGTAGAAGGAGAAGTAGGAAGGTTTTATAGAAGAGGAAAGTGAGGCCGTCCGGACCCGGTGCTGCACTAGAATTTAAAGAAGAAAATGTAGAGGATAGTTCAGAGAACGTGGGAGGAAGGAGGATGGAAGAGGCAAGATGGGGAGTAACGTGTGGTAGGTTAGAAAGAAGTGAAGCCAAAGCTGAAGAGGATGGCGGAGGAGATTCACAGAACTTCTCTGTATAGTACTTTCGGATTTGGGAACATAGAGTGAGTGGATCATCAGACACCTCTCCAGATGGTAGGCGAAGGTGCCGAAGTGAATTCGATGCTGTTCGTGTTTTTTCCATGGATGTAAGGAACTCGTAATTGGATGCGTCTGGCGATAGATGTTGTAGCCGGAGACGTCGTAGAGCTTGTTGAGCCAGAGGAAGGAGGATTGATCACAGTTCTTCTTTATAGTGGCAGAAGAGAGGATTACTTAGGCTTAGGATGGAGATCATGGAACGGACATGGTCGAGACGCATGTTGTAAAGCAGTTTTGCTTTAAACGAAAGGCTGCGAACGTGGAGAACAAGTTGCTGTTTAATCTCCAACCAAAAGGCTAGACCACAAGGAGCTGATTGAAGTTGATGTCGTTTGTCCTCAAGGAAAGAGCGTACTGAAGTACAGAAGTCTGGATCTGTAAGAAGAGTGTCGTCAAGAGTCCATGGACGAATTGTACGGGTTTGTGCTGGAACAGCTTGAACAATGAGAATGGTGGCGCAATGGTCAGAAGAAGCTGTAGGAGTGATAATAGATTTTGTCACAGCTGTAAGAAGAGTAGATGAGGCGTAGTATCTGTCAAGATGAGCTGTGTACGGATTTTGATTATATTGCGAGCGACAAGTATGTACAGTCGATAACGGATGGAAGTGACGGTGAACATCAATGAATGAGTTGTCGGATACCACTGACTGGAGAAAATTCACCAAGTTAACACGGCGTTATCTGGTGGAAGGAGATCGTTCCAGGGTAGGATTCAGAGTGCAATTGAAATCCCCTACAATTAAAACATGATCTATGGGGGGAATGCGAGACAGGGCACAACCAAGGCGAGTAAAAAGTATTGTCAAGTAGGTTGAAGAGCTTGGGATATAAATATTAAAGATAAAATAACCTGTTGAAGCTATGGTGAATGATGCACACAGTAATAGGACTCGACATAAGTTTCAAACAGAAAAAGAGGTAATAATGGAGTTGAAAGTATGGCGGATACCTATAGCTAGACTACTATGGGGTGATAATTGGTAGGCATGGTGAAATGTGTAGTTCCACTGGCGCCATCGTGACAGTATCGTAGTGGTTTGGAAATTTGTCTCTTGCAGTAAGAGAAGATCAGCTCCTAACGGAGTGAGGTCTTCATGTACCAAGGCATTAGAAAATGAGGATGCAAATCCCGGCAATTAGGTGATACAATCTTGAAGACTTTTTTCCATTAATGCTTGCTGAAGAACCTTGACAACAGGAGGAAATGATTTGAGTCGATTAAAATATGTTTTAGCCCACGGATGTTCCTTGCGAAGGCAGGAGAGGCATTGATTAAGGATTTGGATCTGATCAAGCACTAGAGGGAGAAACGATGCTTACTTCGAGAGTAAGTCATGCGCCGTGGAGTAGTCTGTCTTGTGTGACAGGTAGTGATGTAAATCTTCATATGAAATCGGTCCAGTGGGAACCGAGCCATCCTTAAGGTATTCGACGAGATCCTCAAATTTGAGAGGAGGCTCTTCGTTGTCCTGGATAGAAGAGGCAACAGTCTTCGATGGTGAATTCTGACGAGAGGCACCGCCAGTACGGTGAGAGGTACGGGGTGATGCGACAGTCTGCTTCTTTAGTGGGCGTCCTCGAGAGGATCCACGACGTTTCAGCGAATGCTCAGTCGAGCTCTCATCAACCAGAGATACGTGGCCAGAAAATTCGTCATCAGCAGATTTAGAAGTATCGATGATAAGGGCAGTGGAGGAACCTCCTGAAGGAGACTCCGCTACAGAATGACGACGCATGGGAAGCGAACAATTAAATGAGATAAAATCAATCCAGTTGCTGGTCGAAGGAAGGAGCGTTCGTAGGCACGCGTTGACTAACTCCTGCAGTCGATTTTTGAAATATCAATTCCGAAGCTTTCTGTGCAGTGGAAGATATTGCTCGACTCAGAAGAGGGCCAGAAGCTGTAGGAGAATTATTAGGAGCCTGTGATGCTAGATATGGACAATGTACACGTAGATGATTCTCTCCGTGGCAAAAAGTGCAGTGGAGGAAGGTAGTCACTTCAGTTCTCCTACGTTGCTGTCCACAACGAACGTTGAGCACCTTTGGGCAGGCGAGCAAGTGTTCATCAGATGGAAAAGATCACCCTTGCACTTCGACGAAATCCCCCACGGATTTATCGTCTGGATCTCTTGGCGCAGCTGAAAGAGTAGTAACGGGCCCAAAAACTCGGCGGAACTTACTACGTACAGTGCACAATGCAACGTCTGATACCTCAGGTGGGACCGGATGAAATGTAACTTGGATGGGCCGCTGAGAAACAGGTTCTGGTAAATGATGGACGTTTTTGAGGGACAAACCTTCTGCCAAGACAAGATCTGCATGTTCTTTGGGAGCAAAGTACACCAACACAGCTCGAGGTTTTCGAGCCATGTGAGTAATACTGGCTCCAGCTGGAAGTATCTGATTGAGAGCCATGCTATATTATTTCAACTTTGTGTCTGGGAGTGCATCGAAACACACTCCGAAGTCCATTGTAGAATAAAATTGTTTTCCCGCTGGGGAATGTTCGGGAATGTCTATGGAGGCATTAGTGCCATCAACACTAATGTACTTGTCTGTTAGGACTTCTGCAACAAACTTAGGAGCTTTTGTTCCAGTAAGAGCGGTAGAGTATGCCCTAGGAGCAGGACTCAAGCGTGAGGACTGCGACGCAACACGGCTGTCTGCAAACGGCTGTTTGAACTGAGCCGAAGTAGAGGGTAAATTAGCAGCGGTGTCAGACACATCCATGTCTTCACTTAAAGCGACAGAGGATTGCGCTGCACCAACGTCACTGGTCGAAGCAGGGCACGCAGCTTGAGCTGTAGGAGAGGAGTCACTTTCCACTTCTAGTGGTTGGGTGACGTCACCTCCAAGCATTGGAGGAGATTGATCTCGTATCGAGGAGGAGGAGGAAGAGTCAGGGAATGTCTCGCTGATATGGGCAGGGACATCGCTCTTATCAGCAGCCGCCATTTTTAATGGCGAGGGCTACCTGAGAAATCGACCAGCTCAGTCGAGAATTCAAATGATGATAACAGAAAAAGTAAACTACTCACCAACTTGGGAGATGTATCAAAACAAAGCACAAACCTTCAGCTTGAAGGAACACAAACTGAAAATGACGAGCCACACGATAAAACACACCAAATAGGCATAAAACACAGAGCTGAGAAAAGCGTGAATCAGGCCAAAGGTGGACCGACACCGTACTAATGTATGTCAATAAATACTATGTTGGTTTTCTCTTTTAGGTATCCAGTGACTTTTGTCAGTATAGTGTATATTTCCAGGGAGCAATAGCACTGCATTCGGACCTTTATCCGAACTGTCTATAGATAAAGGGTTTCCATTCTTCAGGTATATGAGTAATGCCAATGTTTTCAAAGAGCCCATTTATATCGAAGCAATGCCAAAGAGCATCAGTCACAACATAATATTCTGCATATGTTCCATATATGTTTCGGAACGTGGTCGATCTGCAGCTGGGATCCAATAAGCTAAACTCTTTCAAATGAAAAAGCAAAAGTTCTGCATTCGATTTTGTTAGCCTCAAATTTCCTATTAAGTCATCTAGTTCTTGGTGATTTGAAAAATGTGGCTGAGCACTGCAAGATGCACCTTGGAAGTCAGTATCTTGGTCGTCCTTGCAATCACCACCAGACTGGTCATCTTCCTCTACTGTCTCCACACTTTTTGGTGGCTGTTAAATGGGAGGCTCAGGTACTGGGCAACTGGTGCAGTAGATCATGGGATGTTGAAATATGTAATGACATCTCGGTCCCTAGGTTTCTTGTACTTGGAAATATATACTATACAAAAGAAACAGTTATCAAGATGACTCTTTGGATCCCTCTAAAGTAGAAGATTTCCTTGCACAACGAAGCCAACCTACCAAAGTTGGCATGCAACTACCACAGCAATAATGTGGTGCCCAAACCTTGTATTGGTCTTACAGAGGCATTCCGATGTAAACTTGATGTGCAATTGAAACTTAGTCCTTATGGTAAATGTGTGCTTGATTTGCTTAGGAACAATATATACCCACAAATATAACAGAAAGAGTCCGGGGAGAGCTTAAAACCTTTTTGTTTTGGCCATGTTTACACTGTAATATAGGCAAAAGGCAAATGACACTGTATTAATAAAACACAAAATTTAAAATAACTAAAACAGTTTTGATGATTCAAAAAGCTAAACCACAGTTGGAATGAGCGCCTTTTAATTGAATAAGCAAATTAAAAAACTACCATAAACAAATTTTGTGTTACACCGTGTAATGGTTGATGATGACGATTTATTCTTTTTAGTCCACTGGCAAACAAAAGAATAATTCTTCTTTAAGTCTTTAAAAGAAACATTTTCTGCAGTTCCGACGTTTTTTACTTGCTACCTAAAGTCCTGTCATCGTGTTTAGAGACGATACGATTCTACCGAATTTATGACAATTTGTCTCAAGTCGATAACGTACTATTCTTTACTTAAGAAACCTTACGGAACTCTCCTGACATCCGTCTTCAAGTTTTTCTGGAAGAAAGGCACGTTTCTCTGCCATTTTGGCGAACTTGTCAAAGTTCATTAGAACAACTAGAAAAGAAAGTAAAAACTGCCGAATATTTTAAAACTCATTAAAACGCGCTCACTTTCGCTTCGGAAAGTAGACTCTTTCCGAAAGTCTTCTGCTGCAACAACGTTCACCTCCACGAATAAGCTATAAATCACGTGTCAAGCAAATCTCATTAACTCAATTTTTCGTAAATGTGTCCATGAAGTTGAAATACTTACTTTCTATCCTAATCGGTTTCAATAATTCACTCCAGGAAAGTACAAGAATTGAGTTCCACAAAGTTTTGTTCATAGCAGTGTACGAAAAATAATTTTTGAAACAAACGACAACTTATAGCAAACAGGTTTTCTTTGCTTAGGCATGCCGTACTTCATATTTTCATCTCCTTTCATCTTTTTCGATGATTTCATTCGCACACACAATATATACATTACTACCTTACATTCCTTAAAAATATTTTTTTAAATGTTCAACTCTTGATATTTGAAATTAAGTAGTTGAACGGAAAAACTGAAAATGTTACAAAAATAGTAACTACATTAACACTAGATTCTTATAATCACACGACAAAGCTCTCATTGCTTTCCGATTTATTTGGAGACATTATTTAGAGACGGTATCTTGAGATGAAAGCGCTGCCACTTTCAGAGTGGGCTACGAAAGTGGCATGCGTTTGTTTCTGACTTTATTTAAAAAAATATATGTATGTGCTTGTAACATCATTTTGTCTGCCCGCCCGTCCGTCTGTGAAAACCATATCACGTGTCAAGCAAATCTCATTAATATTAGTCCGATCTGAGTTGTTCTTTTTGTCATTGAAAAGCCCGAACCGTGAGAATGATTACATTCGCTTTGCAGTACTTTTCCGATGTATGGCTTCGCCGCTGGAGAGGCATCAATACTGATGCTATTGAATTCAAAATACACTCACGGACAATGAAATTTGCGCACGTAGAAGAAAACGGTTACACGACAAAAGGACGCACGATAAAAGAGCGATCTACAAAAGAGTGCACGACAAAAGGGCGCACGACTAAGGATTCACTAAACTAGGCAAACTGTTTAACCAATTTGCAAGAAACGTTAAGGAGATATAAATTTCCAAATTGCTTATTTCATTGAAAGCAAACGTTAATTTTTTTGCACTACAATAACTTATAGGGAGTGCTGTCAAAAATATATTATTTCCAAAATGGCCCGTGAGGACTTCAAGCAAGCTGCTTATTTCTTTGTGTATTCAAATTCCAATTAAGCGTAGATGAGACATTGTTTGTACTGAAATGCAACCCATTCAGAAGGCTTTCTAAACGGTGTTGTTTTAAAAAAGGACCCAAGAGCGTTTTGAGTAACTGCTTATTTCTTTATTTGTATGTATGAAAGACCTGAAAACAAAAAGGGGAATTTTATGGAAGGAAAAGGAGATTTTTTGATGAAGGAAAATGAACAAAATCTTTTTTTAAAACAAGAAATAAAACAAAATAAAGTTTTATAATGAATTTAGTTTCTTACTGGTAGTTGTTGTAGTAGTTATAATGAACAAGCTTAACTGCTAGTAATGTTGTAGTAGTAATTAAGATGAATAAAGTCTTATGCTGGTTGTTAATAGTAACACTTAATGAAAGAGACCTAACAGCCAGACAGAGATCTGACAAAACTATGAACTGAGAAAAACGTACTTACTAAGGAAACCTTTTATTAGGAAAACTCCTGGTATTATCCACACACACTTCACGGGTTACACAACTACTCGATATCTGGCTCTCACATATAACGAAGCTCCTCTCACATAAACGAAGCTCTCTTTACACCAAACGAAGAACTCTTTACACATAAAACAAAGCACTCTCACGTAACACAAAAGCTCTCTCTACGCACATAAACAAACGCTCTCCCTACGCACATCAACAAAAAGCTCTCCTAGGTATCGTTGAACGCGCCTATTTATACTGCCTACCAGCACGTCATGACTACACTCGTTGCCACATATCATTCAGCGGGAGAAATAACATCTCGTTAAGTAAGAAGATAATTTACATAGGAAAATAAAATAACGAGATATAGTAAAATCAAAAGGAAACTGAATCTAGAGTGTACGTTACAGTTTTCGGGGCCCTTTTGGAAATATCTCTTAGGCCATTTCTGCAGGCTGCAGTTGGAGCACAAGACATTTTATGCATGCGTAAAATTTCACTCTGAATGTACAAAGACGGCAATTTCAGAAAAGGGCTTTGTAGCCTTTTTTGGAAAAAAAGCATCTTTTAGAAAGCCTTCTACATTAATATCATTTAGAGTACAAACGATGACGCTTTTCATTACGGTTGGTATTAATTAAATACACAAAAAAATACTGAATTTACTGAAAGATGCCCGGGGCCATTTTTGGAAATAACATCGTTTAAAAAGCCTTCTGCATAGAATTAACTTACAGTACAATAAATGACACGTCTGATTTTAGTTGGGAATATTTGAATACACAAAGAAATACCGAATTTGCTGAAAAGGCCCCAGGGCTGTTTTGGAAATAACATCGTTTAGAAAGCCTTCTGTATAGATTTCACTTAGAGTACAAAATATGATCCGTCGGATTTCAGTTGGGATTTTTGAATACAGAAAGAAATACTGATTTAGCTGATAGGGCAGTGGGGTCTTTTTGGAAATAACATCGTTTAGAAAGCCTTCTGTATAGATTTCACTTAGAGTACAAAAGATGATCCGTCTGATTTCAGTTGGGATTTTTTGAATACAGAAAGAAATACTGATTTAGCTGATAGGGCGGTGGGGTCTTTTTGGAAATAACATCGTTTAGAAAGCCTTCTGTATAGATTTCACTTAGAGTACAAAATATGATCCGTCTGATTTCAGTTGGGATTTTTTGAATACAGAAAGAAATACTGATTTAGCTGATAGGGCCGTGGGGTCTTTTTGGAAATAACATCGTTTAGAAAGCCTTCTGTATAGATTTCACTTAGAGTACAAAAGATGATCCGTCTGATTTCAGTTGGGATTTTTTGAATACAGAAAGAAATACTGATTTAACTGATAGGGCCGTGGGGTCTTTTTGGAAATAACATCGTTTAGAAAGCCTTCTGTATAGATTTCACTTAGAGTACAAAAGATGATCCGTCTGATTTCAGTTGGGATTTTTTGAATACAGAAAGAAATACTGATTTAGCTGATAGGGCCGTGGGGTCTTTTGGAAATAACATCGTTTAGAAAGCCTTCTGTATAGATTTCACTTAGAGTACAAAATATGATCCGTCGGATTTCAGTTGGGATTTTTCGAATACAGAAAGAAATACTGATTTTGCTGATAGGGCCGTGGGGTCTTTTTGGAAATAACAACGTTTAGAAAGCCTTCTGTATAGATTTCACTTAGAGTACAAAAGATGATCCGTCTGATTTCAGTTGGGATTTTTTGAATACAGAAAGAAATACCGATTTAGCTGATAGGGCCGTGGGGTCTTTTTGGAAATAACATCGTTTAGAAAGCCTTCTGTATAGATTTCACTTAGAGTACAAAAGATGATCCGTCTGATTTCAGTTGGGATTTTTTGAATATAGAAAGAAATACTGATTTTGCTGATAAGGCCCTGGGGTCTTTTTTGGAAATAGCATTGTTTAGAAAGCCTTCTGTATAGATTTCACTTAGAGTACAAAAGATGATCCGTCTGATTTCAGTTGGGATTATATGAATACACAAAGAAATACTGAATTTACTGAAAGAGCCCGGGGCCTTTTTTTGAAATAACATCGTTTAAAAAGCCTTCTGTATAAGATGAGACGTCTGATTTCAGTTGGGATTTGAATATACAAAAAAATATGTAATTTTCTCAAAGTGACCCCGGTGCCGTTTTTGGAAATAATGTCTTTTAGAAATCTTTCAGTTGAAGAAGAAAAATATCAAGCCTGTGGGGTAACCCTTTTCGTCCCATCGCCCTTTTGTAGTGCGCAATTTTGCGTTCCTCCCTTTTGTCGTATAGCTCTTTTGTTGTATCACCTTTTTGGTGAGCGCCCTTCTGTCGTTCGCCCTTTTAGCGTCCGCCCTTTTAGCGTCCGCCCTTTTGACATTCGGCTTTTTGTGGTGCCCTCTTTTGTCGTTCGCCCTTTTGTCGTGCGCCGTTTTGTCGTGATACGGAACAAAACAGGCTACAGCCGCGAAACTTTGCAAATAGCTAGAGTGCATGCAGTTATGGAAATCATCCACGTTTGGTGCGTGTGGGCATGACCGCACACCCTGTGGGAGCGCTGCAAGCACAAACCGGTAGCCTTATAAACCGGCGTGTAGTCGATGCCCCATGAAAACGAAAAGCACCGGCAGACGGAAGCAAGAGTACAGAGTGGCAAGAATGCCGGGTAGACGCCAGAGACGTCGATTTACGCAACTTACGGACTTTGAGAGAGGCCTGATCAACAGGCTGAAAACCGCCGGGTGGTCGGCACGCCGTGTAGCCCACTACATGGATCATTCTAACCATACCGTCGTACTGTGTTGGGTAGAGTGGTCACATGACGGCACTGACACACGGCGGAGCGGCTCCTGACGGACCAGGAGGATCACCGGTAGAAAGGATCAACGGAGCGTGCTCCAGGCACGAACGAATCCCACGGGGACCTGGTCCAATATACAGGCAGATGTATTGGCACCTGTGTGCCTACGAACCAATTTCCGACGCCTCGCGGAAGCGAATCTGCGATCCCAGCGCCCCTTACGTGTGCTGCCATTAACACCGGAACATCGCTGGCTCCGTGTGCAGTGGTGCCAGGCCAGAGCGACGCGGAACGGCACAAACTGGCGAAGTGTGGTGTTTGCCAATGAGTGCCGCTTCGTTTTGGGAACAGATGATCATCGTGCCCGGGTGTTGAGGTATCCGGGTCAACTGCACGATCCCAACCTCGCTATCGAGCGCCACACCTGCACCACTGCAGGCATTATGGTCTTGGGCACCACTGCTTACGATAGCTAATCAGCGCTAGTAGTGGTACGTGAATCATTGACGGGTAAGGGGTATGTGGATCAGATCCTCCTGCCCCATGAGCTCCCATTCCAGGTCGGGATTGCAGGTGTGCTATACCCAGGACTGCCTTCGTCATGTCCAGACACTTCCATGGCCTGTCCTTTCCTCGGACATGTCCCCTATCGAGCAGGTGTGGGACCAGTTGAAACATCGGCTGCTGCCGTGCCCCACTTTCCGGAATATGGAGCACACCGTCTAACATTTGTGAGCCAGTCTGCCTCAGAACATCATCAGGCGTCTGTTCACCTCGATGCCGGACTGTATTGCAGCATGTATCACCGCACGAAGCGGTGCGACGCGCTATTGAAGATGACCGGACTGCGTTCCACAGATCCCTCTGTAATTATTCTGCAGCTCTGTTTACGCCATCACGTGTATCATTCATCTGTATAATTACGTTTATAAAATTTCAATTCAATCCGATACTTTCTTCTTGGTGAGCAAATTTCATTGTCCGTGAGTGTACATTTTATTTCACATCATTGCTTCTAAATATCCGACTTAAAGTGTTCTTCCTTTTTTTCAATACCATTTCTATAACGAGACAAATTTTGGGTAGTGTTTCTTTTCAAGAAGTGCATAATTTTTCTCTTGGGGGCGTAAAGTAAATTACACATTCCCCAGGAGCGTTCAAAGGTTTGTTTTCAAAAGAGGGCAAGCAGTAGTTCTTACTTCATATTATAATATACTGTAACTCAAACACCACAATAAAATTTCGATTGTATCTAATTGGTTTGCAACCTGTTTTTACAACAAGCAATACTTAAATTGAAACTCAGAAGACACAAAAGTTACATAAACGTGATGAATAAATGAAATTTGACAGCTTATTGAGGGAATAAGGAAATTTCTCTGTTGTTGCCTTGAGCCGTGAAACTCCAGCGGTCACTCAACTGGTTATCACGAAAGAGAAAAAATACCTTGAAGACAAATTTCTGGAAGAAACTTCGAAAGTCTTTTTGTTTGTTTCTTTGTTTATTGAAATATTCTGCCATACAACTGGTAATTCAATACATAAGAGTAATTATACAATATACTCAACCACAATAAAACTACATAAAATATTAAATAATTAGTCAAAAATATTCAGTATACATGAGTACCATTTTAGATATTTCATAAACTTTTCAACAAACGAAACATGTTGAGTAAGTATTGTGAACACATAAATTATTTATGGTGCCATGAATCACCTCGGTGAATTGCATGGAGCCAGGGAAAAAGGCTATTTCCAAGTACAAGATCCCCAATTTAATAGGTGACAGGCCAGAGAGCACGAAACAGAAAATGTGCAGTATAATGCAAGTTAGTCATGGGGACTAGCATAATAAGTATATCATAAACTATAATCAGCATGCAACAATATATGAAAAAGTACTAAACAAACCGTCAAATACATAATGTGATGTTATTTAAGTATTACAATATCTTGACAAGCCAAAACGGCCGCCCCGGTGGCGCAGTGGTCTAAGGCGCTGGCCCATGATCATTCGTCCGTAAGGGGTCCGGGTTCGAATCCCGGTCAGGCATGGATGTTGTGTTTGTCTTACGGCACTGGCTCTCTCCCTTCCCTGGAACCAGTGACCCTAAATTAGGGACGGGCGACTGCTTATAGCCCATTGAGTTGCTCACGGAGGTCGTTAAACCTCCAATCAAAAAAACAAAAAAAAACCAAGCCAAAACGCCAAAAGTTAAACTAATGAAAAAGATTAAGCATAATACATGGTACGTACACTGGCGCGTAACACAATATATGAGAACAGTCCAAAACCTTAGATTTTGAAGCTACTTATGAAATATTTATCATACATGTAACAGTAGGTGGAAACTGTAAATAGGAAGGGACTAAATATATAACCTGCATTCCACCAATTCTGCCCCACAAACCATGCCGATATGAGAATCGATATGACTAATATTAACAACATATCCCCATGCCAACAATACACTACATTAAATAAACGTTGCACAATAAGTTATGCCCAGAGTGATATGACCAAAATACAGAAAATCTATAATTAAATTATAATACCTTAATATACATACACTATCTACCAACAAGTAATCCGACACCCCTGCAATCGACGATATCTGCGGTCCCGATACACGTGACGGCCGCCGCCGCCGTTAAATATCGTGTGGGAAACAACAACGCAACCAGTCGCATGTAAGATGTCACGCAGTTCGGAGCTCTCTGATTTCGAGAAAGGTGTAATCGTCGGGCATCAGAGAAATGGCCGATCCATACCTTGACATATCCAGCGATTTGAAGTACCCAAAATCGACAGTGGCCTACGTGATTGGCAAGTGGAAGATGAGAGGTGACTGTCGGAATGTGCCCCGACCCGGCAGACCCAAAAAACTGGGAGTTAGAGACCGACGGGTGCTGGCCAGAGAAATTCGGAAGAACCGCACCAAATCGATAGGCCACATCCGCGAGAAGTTTCAACAGGCATCCGGGAGTGTTCTTTCGTAGAACACTATCCGTAAGGAAACTCATCTGCTCGGTTATCATGGACGTGCAGCCGCCTACAAGCCTTTGATCACCAAGTCCAATAGCGCTGCTCGGCTAACGTGGTGCAAAAAACGTCGACACTGGACCGTTGAACAGTGGAAACAGGTTCTCTGGAGCGACGAATCAAGGTTCACCCTCTACCGTTCGGATGGCTGGGTCTGGGTTTAGCGTCTGCCTGGAGAACGCCTCCTGCCGGAATGTATTGTGCCAACTGTGAAGTTCGGCGGCGGTGGAATTATGCTATGGGGGTGTTTCTCCTGGTATGGCACGGGACCCTTGGTCGCAGTTCCTGGTAGACTCAACGCCGAGACCTACTGCACCATTTTGGGTGACCATGCGCTTCCTACGTTGTGGCAGTTTTACGGGGTGGACCCATGTTACTTTCAGGATGACAATGCCACCTGTCATGTTGCGAGGTCCACCATGGCTTGGTATGGTCGAAATGGGGTTAATCGAATGGACTGGTCTGCGCAGAGCCCGGACCTTAACCCTATCGAGCACCTCTGGGACGAGCTGGAGCGTCGACTTAAGGGGTGACCCCACCGACCGAAATCGGTGAAGGAACTGATCTGTCTTCTCCAAGCCAAGTGGAAGAAAATACCGCTAGCCGTCGTACAACATCTGGTTAAGAGTATGCCCCGGACGGTCGGAGCTGTAATCGCCGCTCGTGGAGGCTCCACCAACTATTGAAGGTGAATAAACTTCGTTTTCCTTTGCTATCACAGGTGTCCAATTACTGGTTGGTAGATATTGTGTATGTCTATAGTCATAGTATCATTATGTATAGCCGTGAGAGCCATGCAGGACAATGAGTCATACATAAAAAAGATCTGAATTACTGATGAAATAATGAAATCAGAAAGTCAAAAGATGGTAAGTGGATTAAGGTCGAACAGTCAGGAATCATAATCCATGAGGCCCACAACATGGGGAGCACAAAATTTAATACGCAGTAGTGAATTAGAATAAAAAAACAGATCAAAAGATGCAGACCACAATATAAGTAGTAATCACGTAGTCATTAAAGTAGTAAAAAATATTTTCCTGAATGCCCTGTAGTTAGCAACACCTCTAATGTCCGAAGGCAATTCGTTCCATTGTCGAGGACCAGCTGCAATAATACCATAGTATGCTATGTTCGAGCAATCCCTGGGAACCAAACAGTTCAAACTGCCCCTAGTGTCACGATAATGTGAAAAATGCATCAGCTCCAGGACGCCCAGGTATCTATTAGAATTAATTCTATTATGCATGAATAGTAATAAACGAAAAGTGTATAATTTATTAAACGGCAAAATGTGGAATAAGCTATAAACCCGGCTAGCACTAGGGGCATTACCCAGTAAACGAATGTATCTTTTTTTTTTTTTTTTTTTTGTAGTACAAATAGTCGAGAGACATTACCCCACGTGGACTTACCCCAGGCAAATAAACAGTAGAAGAGAAGAGAATAGATGAAAGAATAATATAAAACGATTTTAATTAGAATCGTCAACATTCCCGATATCCTGTGAATTACACTTATACTCATTCTAAGTTGAACTGCTAGATGATTAATGTGAGTATCCCAACGTAGGGACTCATACACGAAAACTCCTAGAAATATTATTGAAGATTTAAAAATAACAGGAACAACATTTAAAAAGTCCATTCAGAGCCGTTAACTGTGTACTACGACGAGATAAATGAACTGCATTTGTTTTGTCTGGGTTTATAGTTAAAAAATTACAGCAGAACCAACGAAAAATTCATGAAGATTTCGATTAACTGTGGGTGTCATTTCAAGCAATGAGCCCCGAGAAAAAAAAAACTGGTACCGTCTGCGAACAATACACGATGAGATCGCGAAGTTACGTTAAATGTATCGTTAATATAAACAAGGAAAAGAACAGGTCCCAGAACCGAGCCCTGCGGAACACCAGAGCAAATTTCACGTACAGACGAGCGGACTCCGCGTACATGGACGTACTGGGCCCTTTGTGACAGAAAAAATAGATACGGAACTTCCCTGATCCCAATATGATATAATTTAAACAGAAGAATATCTATAATGAATTAGCTTTATTTTGCTTTCTGCTAAGCTAATTATAATGAATAAGCTCTTTCTACCAGCTAGCTAATGATAATAATGAAGCTTTCCTACTGAGCTTCAAATAGTGAATTCAAATGGTTGTTGTTACTAGTTAATTAAGAACATGAATAAAGTCTTCTGCTAGTAGTGTAGTAATAGTATTGAACAAACTTATAACTGGTAGTAATGTCGCAGCAGTAATTAAAATGAATAAAGTCTTAACGCTGGTTGTTAATGGTAATAAACTAATGATATAAACCTAACTGCCAGACAGAGATCTGACAAAAACTATTAATTGAGAAAGACGTACTTACGAATAGCTCTTTTATTATGCGACTCTTGGTCATCCAAAGCACACACACAACTTGTTTCACAATAATGAAGAATCAAACTAATGGCATAGAACGAAACTCTCTCCTCTAGTATAACAACAAACGATCTCCCTATAACAACAAAAGCTCTCCTTATAACAACAAAATCTCTCTCCGTACAACACCAAACGCTCTCTTTGGGTATCGTTGAACGCGCCTATATATACTGGCTACCACCACGTCATGACTTACACTCATTGCCAGATCTCATTCATCGGGTGAAATAATATTTCGTTCAGTAAGAAGATAATTTACATAGTAAAATAAAATAACCAGAGATAGTAAAATCAAAAGGAAAGTGAATATAGAGTATACGTTACATCATCTCCCCCTCATTTTTTTTTCTTTTTTCTTTTTTCTTTTCCGAAAAACCTATCAATTTTGGAGTGTAAGTCTCACACTTCGTTGAATGACGTTTCTCGACCTCTTTTTTGTTTTGTTGTTTGGTGGCAGCAGTATTTACATTATCAAACTTGGCATGACAAAATTAAGAAATCTGTATTCGTCTGTGAAACTTGTATTGTTGAACAAAACAAACCTGCATCGGCATACCTTCCTTTTATTCTGCCTAGCAGGAATCACTTTTTTAATTTCAAATGACGTTCTCATTATTCGATGAATACATACCAACTGTATCAGCAGCGAAAATTGCCTGGAGCTGCCTAACAGTAACAATTTTATTATTTTAACCCTAAGCACATAGATATATACAAAAAATTGGGATTAGTAGATGGACATAGAAGAAATATAAAAAAAAACATATATACACAAAAAAGAATGCATAGGCCCACACGAAAAAAAGAAATTCTGACACGCCAACTCGTCGTGCAGGAAAAACAACCAACTAAGAAAAGAACCTGTCCACGAGAACTTACTTATCTCGAGGACGCATAAAAAACTCTAGTGCGATAACGTTTTCCAGGCCTAATCGGACTGGTAAAATCAGGTGGCTGAGATCTTTTCAAGGACTTTAATGGATCTGGAACATCGGTCTGCTGTCGGTCAAGAAATCCCGGCGGCTGACGGGAACGGTCAGGAATGGCGGAAATCTGGCGGTCCGGAAATCCCTGCGGCTGAGAAGAACGGTCAGGAATGGCGGAAGTCTGGCGGTCCGGAAATCCCTGCAGCTGAGAAGAACGGTCAGGAATGGCGGAAGTCTGGCGGTCCGGAAATTCCTGCGGCTGAGAAGAACGGTCAGGAATGGCGGAAGTCTGGCGGTCCGGAAATTCCTGCGGCTGAGAAGAACGGTCAGGAATGGCTGAAGTCTGGCGATCCGGAAATCCCTGCGGCTGATAGGAACGGGCTCCCCCAGGCTTTTGATATGGAGTCCCTTTGTGCTGGGGCCCGTTGTGTCCTTCCAGTAGTCTTTTGGACGGACGTGGCTCCGGCCACATCGTTTGCTTTCGCTTACGCCCGCGTGGCATGCGAGTAGCAGCAGGCATCGGCCCTGTTTGCCCTGAACGTAGGTTCCAGGGGCGAAACCCGGGCGGATGCAAAGACTTCTGCCGTCGTCGCTGTTGCGGCGAAGCAGATTGGGGAGACAAGTTACGTTTACGCCCAGCTTTTGGTGGGTCTGGACGGTTTGGAATATTTAAATTATTGTTCATAACTGATAAATCAGAAATGTCCGAAGCCTCTGAGTCGCTGCTGTAATTCAGTGGTCGTGCAGGGCGATGTTTATTTTTGCCTATAGGAATACTTTCTGACGAGGTATTCAAAGAAGTAGGAGCCTGCGTTGGTGCAGAATTATCAGAAAACGGCGCAGCAATAGTCTTGGCAATGGTTGGAGGGAAAGGAACGATACTAGTATGCGAAGAACTTGAGTCGAGCCTTAGTCTCAAGGGAGAATCAGGTTGCGTGTTTGGAAACCCGTCTGGAGGAGGGGAGGGTGAAGAAAAAATCACTGGAGATTCTTCAAAAATGTTTGTTGGTTCGTCCAAAATATCTGGTGGTCGATCGTGAGATATAGACTCGTGAGTCTGTGGAACAGAAGGTTGAGTAGGATTGATTATGAAATCGATATTTCGTTCATGATACTTGCGACACTGATCAACGTGTACGTATTGAAATTGATTGTCAGGTTTTTCAAGAACGATGTTATTTTCAAACACATTTGCCACCCGATATGGACCTTCGTAGCTGGGTGCAAATTTGTTCACTAAAGTATGCGAAACAGAAGACTGGAAGTGCGTTTCCACGAGAGTGAGATCTCCAACGACAAGATCTGGTTCCCTACGCCTAGGATTATAATATCTTGCTTGAGCCGCTTGTGCTCGTAGCATTGCAACACGAGCTTTTTCTGCCATGATGCGTACTGATTGTGGAGTTGGTCGCTGGTTTAGTTTGTCGATAATCCCCGTTAAATTTTCAAAAGGGGTTTTAATTTTGCGACCCAGAAAAAGTTCTGCAGGAGTAATTTTAGTAGATTCGTGGACAGACGAGCGTAGGGCGAACGCAAAAAGCTCCAAATGGTCATCCCATCGTTCATGATGACCCATTACAAATGTAGCAATCATTTTCACTAGCGTGCGGTTCACGCGTTCCGCAGGATTACTCTGGGGATGATATGGGGAAATGAATTTATGTTTAATGTGTAGTGTCGCACACATTCTTTCAAAAAGGTCAGAAATAAATTGAGGACCATTATCCGAAATTACTTTATTAGGTGCACCATATCTAGAGAATACTTCATTAACTAAGACATTACAAATAACTTTTGCCGTAGCGGCTTTAATGGGAAAAACTTCAACCCATTTAGAAAAATTATCAGTTAGTACTAAAACGTAACGAGCTTTGTTTTTAACAGATAAAGGATAAGGTCCCAATAAATCTATTGAAATAATATCAAAAACATGAGAACTTGAACTAGATTTCAAGTGACCGGCCGGTTTTACATTACGGTAATTATTAATCTCACACAAGTGACATGTATGCGAGCACACTTTGGTACATGCCAGGCCAATAGGCAACATCCCGCAATTTACAACGGGTCTTGCAAATACCTAAATGGCCTGCAAGAGGTTTGTCATGAAATTCATTTAAAAGGGCCATTCTAAGGGTTCGCGGAATACATGGGCGAAACTCCGCCCTAGTAGTCCTAGATTTTGTATAATAAAGAAGACCCTCTATTACTTCAAAATGCTGTGACCTTCCAGCCAGAGAAGGATCACTTTGTAGGGGCGAACCCGCAAGCAAAAAATTATAGATATCCCCAAAATCTGGATCATTTATTAATTCTGCCATTATCTGCTCTCTGGATGTTATATCAGCTATTAGAAGTAAAGGCTGACATCCAGGAGTAGTTTCTGTGGGGACCCCACAAATCGGAGCGCGAGACAATGCGTCCGGTAATTGATTCTTATGACCTGGCTGATATGAAATTTTAATATTGCTCTCTTCTTCAGAGCCCACTTCATAAGTCTTTGAGATAGGTGCTTAGCAGAATTCAAATACTGAAGGGCAGAATGATCCGTAATTATGTTAACTGTCAATTCATTAAGATAACATTGAAATTTATTCAGCGCATACACAACAGCAAGACATTCACGTTCCGTAGCTGAATAATTGCGTTCAGCTTTGGCTAAAGTACGAGACGCAAAAGCTATTGGATGCCCAGCTTGTGACAAAACGCAACCAAGACCAACTCCGGATGCATCAGTATAAATATCAAATTCCTTAGTATGATCCGGGAAAGCCAACACCGGAGGCTGAGTCAACGCAGACTTCAGTGTTTCGAATGCAGCGTTAGCCTCAGGTGTCCAAACAAACTTCTTGTATTTACGTTTTAAAGCATACAATGGCTCACAGATTGTAGCATAAGCGGGGACGAACTGCTGATACCATCCGGTCATTCCCAGAAAGCGTGATAGTTTTTTTGCTGTTTTAGGCCGAGGAAAGTCAACAATAGGCCTAATGTTTTTCATTATCAGTAAATAAGCCGTGGGGAGTGATTTTTAACCCCAGATATACAATCTCGTCCCTCGCTATCTGGCATTTACTAGGTTTTAACGTCAAGCCAGCATTGTATATGAGTTGGAACACCTGTTTGAGCAGAGAAAGGTGCTCGTCAAAAGTCTCGGATGTAATAATAATATCATCCAAATATACATGCACATGGGGACCCAGGACAGGTCTGAGAACCGTATCCATAAGCTTTTGGAAAGTAGCAGGTGCAGAAGCTAGTCCAAAGGGCATACGTAAGTATTCATAAGCCCCAAAAGGAGTCACAAAGCCAGTTTTATCGACAGAGTCCGGATGTACTGCCACCTGCCAATATCCACTCGCCAAATCCAAGGTTGACATCCATTTGGTTGACGACAGGTCATTTAAAATATGCGACATGACAGGTAGTGGATAATTGATCGTTTTTGTGACTTGGTTGAGCTTGCGGAAATCTGTCACGAAACGAAATTCATTGGATTGTTTCTTTGGAACCAAAAAGGCAGGAGCAGCCCAGGCGCTTGTTGATTCCCTGATTATGCCCTGCTTAATCATTTCAGAAATTTGAAGTTGCATTTCCTGTTTTTTATGTGGAGCACAAGGGTAAGGTTTCGTCGCAATTGGTTTCGAACCATCAGTGTCAATGACATGATAAACCACCTGTGTGAAACCAGGTTGATCAGAAAATAAACCAGAGCTTTCCTGTAAAAGGAGAGAAAGCTGGTCTCGTTGCCGCTCATTCAATTGGTTACTCAATAACAAACTCGTTATATCTACAGGAACCGTAGGAATCATTTCGACAGGTTCCGGAAAGGAAATCACATGTTGTACGAAATTCAAAGTTATTTGAAACTTATGAATAAAGTCCATTCCCAGTAGACATTTCACAGGTAGCTCGTCTATAAGCAGGAAAGAATGCGTAAAACGAGCTTTTCCCAGCCCTAAAGATAATGTGACAGTTCCTGTGATACTGAAGATTTCATTATTTGCACCTCGCAAATACTGCGTCGCAGGCTGAACGAGGACTGCAGGAAAATTGTCAGTGCAAAACTTTGTATTTAGGGCTGATATTTCAGAACCAGTGTCGAACTTTGTCTCGACAATAATATCTTCAATTGTCAAGAATACATCAGGCAACTGAGGAGTTTGAACAGTCACTAATACTGTTTTAGGGTCAGAATGCTTGGTATCAGGAAGCAGGACCGACCCTTGGTCTACTTCCTTTGGAAGTTTAAAGTAATCCTGGTTGGATTATCATGTGGTCTGAAACCTTGACCCTGCCGGGTATCGGGAAAATTTTCACGATGAGGAAAACTGCGTGAAACCTGCGTCGGGAACTCCGCGCGTCTGTTGACATTTTCATATCTATTACTTCTGCCCTCAGCACGGACAGAAAAATCATCATTGCCCTGAGCATGAAAACGTTCCGAATGCTGCTGATTGAAACGGGGTCGAGCATACTGTGCATTTGTACGATATCCTGAAGCTTGTTCAGAAACTCGCTGTTGGTTTGCCACTCTTCTGTGTGGTGGAACGTATGAAGCTTGGATGTGCACTGGTGTATGCTCGCGCTGAAAGTTATTATGCCTATTATGCCGCTGAGGGCTGTCGTAATAAGCCTCGCGGGGTGCCCGAGAATGGTGAGTTGCACCATGCTTGCCATGTCGCTCTTCATACGTGCGTATGAGGCGAAGGCATTCATGAATTGTGGCAGGGTGTCGAACCTCAAGAAAATCTTGTAAGAATGGGTCGAGCTGCTGCACGAGGGTATCCAACATGTCAACATGACTGGCATGTGGATCCCATAGGTTATATAAGCGTGTAGTTTCCAACGCAAATGCAACAGGGCTATCATTGGGACCTTGCTGACGCGAAAAAAGCTGTTGTGCAAGGCTAGCTCGACTGAGGCCGAAAGGAAAGACCTCCAAGAATTCTGCACGGAAATTCTCATAATGAGAATCTGGGTTCAACACTCTCCACTGCCGATACCAGGTCTTAGCGGTATCCCTCAAGCAAGTGCCGGCGATTTGGACTTTGCAGCCTTCAGGAATATTATATAGATCAAAATGATCTTCCAGATCTTCGAGGAACTTTAAGGACCCCTCCAAACCATTGAAATGAATTGTTCCTGCATGCGGCACGAAATGGGCAAGCATTCTGCTGCGCTGAGAGGATTGCACTCCCTCAGGTAAGACCCGCGACTCAGAGTAATAGGAAGCTGGTGCATTATGAAATTGTGAAGAATGCCTGGGTGCGTGTAGATCACTTATATCAAAGTGAGCCCCACAGGCTTCCTGCAGATGGTCAAGATTAATCCCATCACCACCGAAACTTGTTTTAATGTGGAAAATTGAAGTCGTCTCAGGTAGTGAAAACATGGGTAAGAATTGTCAAGATCTCGTGTTCGAGAAATGTTCGGGCGCCAATTATAATGAATTAGCTTTATTTTGCTTTCCGCTAAGCTAATTATAATGAATAAGCTCTTTCTACCAGCTAGCTAATGATAATAATGAAGCTTTCCTACTGAGCTTCAAATAGTGAATTCAAATGGTTGTTGTTACTAGTTAATTAAGAACATGAATAAAGTTTCCTGCTAGTAGTGTAGTAATAGTATTGAACAAACTTATAACTGGTAGTAATGTCGCAGCAGTAATTAGAATGAATAAAGTCTTAACGCTGGTTGTTAATGGTAATAAACTAATGATATAAACCTAACTGGCAGACAGAGATCTGACAAAAACTATTAATTGAGAAAGACGTACTTACAAATAGCTCTTTTATTATGCGACTCTTGGTCATCCAAAGCACACACACAACTTGTTTCACAATAATGAAGAATCAAACTAATGGCATAGAACGAAATTCTCTCCTCTAGTATAACAACAAACGATCTCCCTATAACAACAAAAGCTCTCCTTATAACAACAAAATCTCTCTCCGTACAACACCAAACGCTCTCTTTGGGTATCGTTGAACGCGCCTATATATACTGGCTACCACCACGTCATGACTTACACTCATTGCCAGATCTCATTCATCGGGTGAAATAATATTTCGTTCAGTAAGAAGATAATTTACATAGTAAAATAAAATAACCAGAGATAGTAAAATCAAAAGGAAAGTGAATATAGAGTATACGTTACATATCATGCTGTACACAGTCAAAAGCTCTTGATAAATCGCAGAAAATACACAAGACACATCTTCCAGAGTCTATATTAGTCTGTGTATAATTGAGAATATCCACGACCGATGTTTCCGTTGAAAATCAAAAAATTCTAGTAGTGAATTCCTGCTCCAGAGGATAATATCATAGCTTTACTGCACACATGAGCCCAGAAGCATAACAGAAAAAATAATATTTAGAACTAGTGCTATCACGAAACATTTTGTAGTACTTAATGGCATAGTCAGTTATCCGGGAAAGGGCAAGTGCCCTCTCTTGCACCCCCATATGGGCGGCCATGATTTCCATTCCATTGCACTTATGCGTCATAACTTATATAAAAATGCTTCGATTGCGACAAAACTTTATCAAGTTGTTGCGGAGGTATACTGAACAACTTCTGCTTAATATAATCGAAATGGAGTCAAAGGTCAGGGCACACGAGCGAGATTTATTCCACAGCCATTATCCTCATAACTTAAGTAATAGCTTGAGTAATGATTTCTGGTATGTTGGAAAGCGTATCATAATCAATTCATTTCATGATTTTACTAACTTGTTTATTTTGAAATTTTATCTTGTACGAGGTTTAACGGAGACGAAATGAAACATTAAAACATTGATAGTAAATGTTTTAAATATGTTTTGTCTCAGTATAGTTGAAGAAAATAATACACTGTATGAAAGACAGCAAATTTCAACGCTGACATTTTTCAGCTTCAATATTTAATTTCGTGGCAATTTCTGACAACTTTGGAATGCTTTATTATTATTATTATTATATTCTTTCAACTTTATTTTATAAAAAATCAGTATAAACACGACTGTAAAATAATAAAATGCCACTTCCTCCGATGCATCTTACTTTGTCATACTTATGTACGCATGCACACCACCCTCATGTGTCATCCACGTGCTCTACCTCGTCAATTATCAGTTAAAATTTAATTGAGAGTAGAAATGGGCAAAATGAGCGATCTGATGGACTTGTGACATGGTAGTTTGTACCGGGCGTGCTAGTTCAAGCGTCTCCCAAAAGGCTGCCGTACTGAACTTTTGACAAACCACCGTAGCAAGGGTGTACTGTTACTAAAGCAACAGGAAAAAAAGTCCCAGCAATCAGCGATACTATGGGCCGAAATAGCACGTGGATCAAAGAGTCAATTAAGACTGGCAAAAATCGTGCATGCGAACAGACAGACCGCGATCCGGCAAATCACTGCTTAATTCAACATTGGTCTCCCAAGGGTCATCTGCGAACATACCACATATCGGACCAGGTCGTGAGTGGGGTTACAACTACCTACTACCATGTCACCAGACTCATTTGGCTTATCTCCTCCACTAGCTGATTTCGTCCACAGGATTGCTAATTGGTGGAAGGTTTTTGCTTGTCAAAACTTTCTCGGTAAACTATCGCTATGGTTGTGCGTAAAAAGATGGACGACGTTTGAGAAATGGTCGAACCAACACACCCTGGCCAACTACTAGCCCCCTTTCAAAATCGCTCAGATAACTCGCTTTGCCCATTCGGACGCTCAATCGAACGCTAATTGATACTAGAGCAAATTGCGTTCTTTAATTAGATTGCAAACCACGCTCACGTTACGTTTTTACGTATTGCAATGAGTCATTTATCTGACAATAGCAGATTCACCTAATTGACTTGCATGTCGGTATATAATTTAGCAACTATAGGGTTTTCAGCAAACATTAGAAAGGCTTTCGGTGGTGATCAGTATATCTTACAGCAAAGGAATTTTTTCAGTGTCCTGACCTTTGACCCCATTTCGCTCATATTGAAAAAGGGTTCGTCTCCAGGTGGTCCCGTAGCACATGCTAAAATTTCTTCGAAATGAAACCATTTTTACCTAAGTTATGACGCATAAGGGCAATGACTGGATCCCGCCCCTATGTCCTGACATTTGACCCCGTTTCGCCCATTTTCAATAGAATTCGTGCCCAGGTGGTCCTCTACCACATACTAAAATTTCATTGAAGTCGAACCTATTTTACACGAGTTATCGTGCTGACGGACAGACAGACAGACGGACGGACAGATGGACGGATTGACAGACACAGACAAACAGACGGGCAAAGCTGGAGTATAAACTCTTTTTCAACCTACGGTTGGAAAGCGTAAAAAATCAGTATTTCAGCAGATTAAAAATTGCGACATTATATCATGATTATAATGCGAAGGTCGTAGCTAAACTCCACTTAGAGAGGAAATAATCTTAGGTTCAACTTTATTGTCATATCGAAAAGTTACCTACAGTAACGGACCAAAAGAAACGCAAAGGTCATAAGGTAGCTTTCAATAATTTTTTTTATCCAAAGTAGCTTGGTCTTGCTTTCAAATGTAAGTATGCATACTGATGTGCCAGAAAAACTGGTACAGACCAGCTTATGCAAAATACATAGCAACGTCACCTATGCGAGTACTCGGTTGCGTCCGGCAGTGCGTATATAAAGCGATAGAGCTATGTTCGGCATGTGAATGACAAGTAATAACGATTTAAGCGATTTTCAACGCGGTGTCATAGTTGGCGCTCGTGAGATGGTCCACAGAATTTCGGAGGTAGAAACGAAGTTCGGATTTTCACGGACGACCATTGCAAGAGTGTACCGTGACTACAAGAAGTCCGGCAAGACCTCCAACCTACGAAACCAGTGTGGCCGTAAAAAGACATTGGGTGAACGTGACCATCGTCGGCTGTCAAGAATCGTTTCACGCGATAAGCGTGCAACACTCTTGCAGGATCATCGGAATTCAATGCTGGAGCCTCAACAAGCATCAGCGTCCGGACTGAGCAACGTACCCTGCACGATATGGGCTTTGGGAGCCGACGCCCAACTCAAGTTGCCTTGATGGGTGCACGACACAGAGCTATGCGCCTCGCTTGGGCACGGCAACACCGCCACTGGACACTTGATGACTGGAAACAAGTAGCCTGGTCTAAAGAGTCGCGTTTCCAAATGTATCGGGCCGATGGAAGGGTTCGTGTGTAGCGCAAACTCTTTGAAGCCATGGATCCCGCCTGTCAGCAGGGAACTGTACCGGCTGGTAGGAAGTCCGTAATGGTATGGAGTGTGTTTAGCTGGACTTTACTGGGACCCCTGGTCGTCTACAAACGTCTCGGACCGGTCAACGCTACGTGTGCATCCTTTCTGACGAGGTACACCCGTTCATGTCCTACCTTCATGTTGATGGGTTGGGCCTGTTCCAACAGGACAATGCACCTCCACACAAGTGTCGGGACTCCACATTATGGTTAGAGGAGCATTTATCTGAGTTTGAGGTGTTGCTATTCCCACCCGAGTCCTCAGATCTGAACGTGATAGAACACATTTGGGATGCCATGCAACGCGCTATCAAACAAAGGAATCCGAGACCTCGGAATACATCCGAATTGTGGAACGATCTGCAGGAAATATGGTGTGCATTGCCTACAGCATATTTCCAGAAGCTAGTGGAGTCCATGCCCCGTCGTATTTCTGCAGTCCTGCGCTCCCGTGGGGGAGCTACCAAGCATTAGACTGGTGTGCCAGTTTTTCTGGCACTTCAGTGTATTTTGCTTTCAGATGTAAATACAATTTAACTTTCAACTGTAAGTATATATTTAGCTTCCAAATGTAAGTACCACTGGAATTATATTCAGCCAAAATTATTTATTAAAATCCTTTGTTTTAGCGTACTTTCGTTTTGAGATAGATTCGTGTAATTTAATCCAATTAGTTGAACAGAATGAATGTTTCCTGTATACATACATATACAGTGTGTGCCTAAAGTCCCTCTTTGATTACGACAAATCCTATAAAAGGAACTACGCTCGTTTGACACTTACGGTTTTCCAATATAGCTTATCTGAAATGCAGAGTTTTTTTATCCGGGTCATCAGTATACCTCAACGTGTGCTCCTTTTGTTACACGGAGAACATCCAGTCAGTACTCTATCTCTTTCGATGTCTACTGCAAAATGTCATCTGTGATTATCGCAAACGCTTCAGTTATCCTTCCCTTCAAAGTGTTAATATCTGCAACTGGTGTTGCATAAACTTGATCCTTAATGTAGACCCATAAAAAGAAGTCAAGGGGCGTAATGTCTGGGGATGTTGGTGGCCAGGGTATGGGACCATCTTTGCGTATCCATCTGTTAGAGAATTTGTCATCAAAGAATTAATGGACATGTATACCGCAGTGTGGGGACGCACCCATCCTGCTGGAACATTACCCATGGTTGCAGCTTTTCCAAAATTAAGGTGCAACATACGGTTGCATCATGTCGAGGTAAATGCCAGGTGTAATGGTGGTCTCAATAAAAAAGAACGGTCCAATTACTTTGTTGTGAATTAGTCCGCAACAAACATTGATTTTACGGCTATCCCTCTGTTTCGCCAAAAACACATGTGGATTCCCTGAACCCCAGATACGGGCATTATGTGTGTTCACTTTATCTTAGGTATGAAAAGTTGATTCGTCTGAAAAAGAAATCGGCTTCAGATAATCATTATCTTCGTGTATTTTTTTCAAGAATATCCATAACGAAGGTGACATGCCTGGGCCCATCATTAGGTTCCAAGGCTTGAACAATTTGCAATTTGTATGTAAAATAAAACCGAAGCCGCTTTCTTAAAATGCGGTGCACTGTCATCATAGGTATTCCAAATTCACTAGAGTCATGACGAATTGATTTTCTCGGGCATCGTTCAAATACATAACGCTCGACGTCGACAGTTTCCTCACTAATGGAAGGCCTTCCACTTCTTGCACGGTCACCGACACTGCCCCTCTGTTTAAACTTCTGATACCAGTTCCTACCGCTCTTCACACCTGGCGGAGCTCTGTCATGCTCACGACTAAACTTCCGCTGCACTGAAATCGCAGATTTGGTTTCATTAAACTAGAGAACACAATTAGCCTTCTCCTGCATAGACGCCATTTAGCCGACTGACGCTTTCAACAACAAACTACGTTGCAGACTTGCAGCGCCACCTATTGCTCCAAAAGTACAACGAAGAAAAAACTTGAGAATATGACCCAATCAATGCAACAAACCGCGTACGTCTAACTAGCTCGGTTCACTTTATAAGATTTATCCTAATCAGGGAAAGACTTTAGACACACCCTATATTTATCTAAACTGTTCTCTGAAATTCATAGGTTAGCTACTCAAGGAAAGCTCAGCTAGTAGATTAAACTTTAAAACTGCTGAAACCAGATTTTGCTTACTGTTGATGTACCAGATGTATCCATTTACAGCGATCTCGTCACACAACTCGAGCTTCACTGACCTCCATCACATCTCTTACACATGGCTTTCTGCATTTCATACGCATTATCTTTTTCACGTGAAAATTTTCTCAAGTCTTTAACTTCATTATCAGGGAATCCATTAGTAAATAACGATGAAGCTTACGAATTCCACGTAGTTCGTCTGCTAGTGAATATGTTGTCAAAATTAAGTACGTCAGATAAAATTATAGTATGGCGGAAACTAAAACGAAATTGTAAACTTTTTCTTCTACTTTTATGGATGCTTTTTATGCATCTGTTGTATAAGCCACATAAAATTCATGACATCACTTAATATTCTTATTTAGTAGAGCGAACGAATTTAGTTTGCAGGTCATAAACCAGACGTTGATGGTTCACTTTACACACACCTTCTTCGCTTATGATCTTAATTTTTTCTTTAAGAGTCTGTTAAAACCATAATTACATTTTAGCTGTAAAAGGACGGAAAATTATTGAGATATCTTCCTTCTGAAATTAATTCTGTGAAATTTCATATGAAGAGCAGTTGCCCCCAGTATTCAAGAGCATGCCCTTCAGAAATGTCAGCTCCGTTTTGCAGACATTCATTGTCCGCCCGTGCTTGTCAGTTGTACATGAAATCGTTGTTAACCTTGGAGGAACGGACAGGACTTCACGTTGGAACAAATCATTTCGACAGAAGCTGCTGCCTGAAATTAACTCGCGCGTTCAAGCTTCAAACAGGGCTGTTGTATGTTGTCTGTGTTTCAACAGCTGAAAATTCATTCCATTAACGCAGAGAGAAAGCAAAGGCACGAGTCAATTGTCTTACAGTTCCGTTTCGATGATATGTCGCTGTGCAGCAGAAATTCCTCAATCCGCTCGATAGAATATTCTTCCAATATAACACTCTCATTCTTTGGTGATTTCCACTGTGCGTATCCTCCAGTGGAAGAAATAATTATCAGGAATGACCTTTTGCTATAAATGAACGGGTATGAAAGAATTCTTAATCATTTGGAAAATGCTACCTTTTCATTTCGTTAAGTGACCAATTGGCCAAGCAGAAGAATTTTCACCCTAAGAGTTTGCATTAATTCTTAAGCTGACATACAAATTTTGAAGATGACAATCCGAGTTTTGGCGTAAATGTGGCAAGGATGGTAAGTCAGATAATATCCGAAAACTTGAAAATTTTCATCGTCCTGGAGCGGGACTCGAACCCGCGTCTCCCAGAAAACGCCTAGGTATGCTAACCACTACACCACCCAGAACGACCAAGTTTCAAGTTTCCGATCAATTTGAATTTAACCATCACAGGATTCATTAGTCGAAGCAACCGGCATTCATGTTTAGCGAATCTGGAGGTTAAGAATCTTATCCCGTGTTTGCCCGGAGAAGCAGATAAATCATGAAAGAAATACGGTATTACACCATGTAATACAAATTTTGAAGATGACAATCCGATTTTTGGCGTAAATGTGGCAAGGATGGTAAGTCAGATAATATCCGAAAACTTGAAAATTTTCATCGTCCTGGAGCGGGACTCGAACCCGCGTCTCCCAGAAAACGCCTAGGTATGCTAACCACTACACCACCCAGAACGACCAAGTTTCAAGTTTCCGATCAATTTGAATTTAACCATCACAGGATTCATTAGTCGAAGCAACCGGCATTCATGTTTAGCGAATCTGGAGGTTAAGAATCTTATCCCGTGTTTGCCCGGAGAAGCAGATAAATCATGAAAGAAATACGGTATTACACCATGTAATACAAATTTTGAAGATGACAATCCGATTTTTGGCGTAAATGTGGCAAGGATGTTAAGTCAGATAAAATCCGAAAACAAGAAAATTTTCATCGTCCCGGAGCGGGACTCGAACCCGCGTCTCCCAGAAAACGCCTAGCTGACGTTACTTAAAATCTCGCTCTTAATGTCATGGATTTCAAAAAAACATACGTACAGACGTATTGGGATTCTTAATAATTTGGCGTATTGTGCTGTGAAATATGTATACTCTGTTTAAACAGAATTCTTGTGAGACTTCACTTCCACCGCTCTAGTGATAATAAATTAGCAATGAAATACACAGAGTCCCATTAAGTAATGAGACTGATTTTTAAAAAATCCAGGAAAACACACAGGTCTGAAAGTTATTATTTTTTTAAAGTCATTTATCAGCTACGCAATGGCGGTAGCGTTTTCGTGAGAATTGCGCAGACGATTTTTTACGTTGTGCATGACGTCATTCAGTAGAAGAGCATTGTCACACTCTCTCATGGAGCAGAGAGCAAATATCCGGATCTCTTTGAAAT
Organism: Macrothele yani; assembly: GCA_039090855.1. Lineage (NCBI taxonomy): Eukaryota > Metazoa > Arthropoda > Arachnida > Araneae > Macrothelidae > Macrothele > Macrothele yani. The sequence goes on along the minus strand of CM076997.1, from coordinate 46,925,431 downwards.
TCGGTATAAGTGCATCTGAGACAGATGAATTGTTGCGTGATGTGTACGGGGATAATCCCCTATCTCGCGCACAAATATTCAGATGGTATGCACGCTTGAAGGACGGGTGGGAACAACGAAAGCCCCAAATGCCCGATTTCAGTGCACAAATATTGCGATGGTATGCACGCTTGAAGGACGGACAGGAATGACGAAAGCCTCAACTGCCCGATTTTAGTGCACAAATATTGCGATGGTATGCACGCTTGAAGGACGGGCAGGAATGACGAAAGCCCCAACTGCCCGAATTCAGTGCACAAATATTCCGATGGTATGCACGCTTGAAGGACGGACAGGAATGACGGAAGTCCCAACTGCCCGATTTCAGTGCACAAATATTCCGATGGTACGCACGCTTGAAGGACGGGCGGGAATGAGCGAAACCCGAATTGCCCGATTTCAGTGCACAAGTATTCCGATTGTACGCACGTTTGAAGTACGGGCAGTAATAGCGAAAGCTCCAAATGCCCGATTTCAGTGCACACATATTTCGATGGTATGAACGTTTGAAAGACGAGTGGGAATGACACAAACCCCAAATGCCCGATTTCAGTGCACAAATATTCCGATGGTACGCTCGTTTGAAGGACAACCGGGAATGACGAAAGCCCCAACTACCCGAATTTCAGTGCACAAATATTACGATGCAATGCACGCTTGAAGGACGGGCAGGAAGGACGACAAGCCCCAACTGCCCGATTTCAGTGCACAAATATTCCGATAGTATTTACGTTTGAAGGACAGGCGGGAATGGCGAAAACCCCAACTGCCCGATTTCAGTGCACAAATATTCCGATGGTACGCACGTTTGAAGGACGGGGGGGAAGACGAAAGCCCCAAGTGCCCGATTTCATTGCGCATGTCTGAACACATTGATAAAGTTTGCAAAAGGATAAAACGTGATCGTTGTGGGACCTTAAAGATGCTGGAATGTGAGGTCGGTGCAAATAAGGATGCGATTTTTTTAGTGCAAGATTTGAAGGGAAAAAATTTGTCAGATAACCAGAAACAAACGAGTGGAATACGCAAAAGACATCTTGAAGACTGCAGAAATAATGCAAACTTTTCTCCAAAGCATTGTGACGAGACATGGTGTTTTCGTTATAATCCTGAAATGAAGCATCTGAAGGCTCAGTGGAAGTCACCACATTCGCCCAAAGTAAAGACCCGGTTACAGAATTCCAAAATCAAGGCAGTACTTGTGTGCTTTTACGACACAAGGAACTTCTGCATCACCACTTTATTCCTGAAGGTGCAACTGTGACTGGCAATGTTTAAACATCCATTTTGGAACGATTGTGGAAGAGGATTTTTCATGTCAGGCCTGAGCATAAAAGCGTGCAGTGGTACCTCCTTCACGATAACCTACCCGCACACAGAACAGCCAGTGTACAACAATTTCTGATACAGAAACAGGTGTGTGTGTGTGTGTGTGTGTGTGTGTGTACTCAACCGTTATCCTATTCTCGAGATTTGTCACCGTGTGACTACTTTGTATTCCCTAAATTAATGCTGCCTTTAAACGGAAAAATGTTTCAAGACACCGAAGACATACATGCAAAGGACTGTGATATCAGCTCTTTACTCCATACCAAGAGGTGACCTCTGTTTCTTTCTTTGAATAATAGTGCTACTTCTTATATTAATGCAGAATGTATGTACTTCGAATAAAATACATTCAGGTAAGTTTTTCTGATTTTCAATTTTATAATAAATAAATACACAGTTGACGTGGATTAGGAACATCAAATAGAAGTCATCGCTCTTTCCACGTTTATAAGTGAGTCACGGAAAAATTCTCATCGGCCGGCACCAGGAATCAAACTCAGGGTCTTCCGGTTACGCGCCGGACAATTTCGAGGCCGCTGCGGTGCAGTGGAAGCATGTCCGGCGCGTAACTGGAAGACCCTGGGTTCGATTCCTGGTGGAGGCCAATGAGAATTTTTCCGTGACTCACTTATAAACGTGGAAAGAGCAATGACTTCTATTTTATGTTTTAATTTTATTTTAAAATTCAGCCTCATTACTTAATTGCAGCATTGTTTATAAATCTACATTTATCCACGCCACTCACACACACATACACAAGGATCATATAGGATTTCATGCTGCAACAAGAATGTTTTTTTTTTCATAATAGACTCCAGTCTAGTACGACGAATGCATTTACAGACGTTCTAGATTTTTTAAACCGATGTTCTAGATTTTAAAATTTTAACTGTGATTGTTTTTTGGCAGTTTAACGCTCTCCTGGATAATTTAAGAGTCACCCGGTACTCAAGTGGTCTTGTTTTAGGATCCCATGTAAGGCATATGTGGTACGTTTTTTCAGGGCACTGGCTCGATCCCTTCTCTAAAACCACTGGCTCCACATTAGGGAAAAGTCCCTAGAGCTGCTCATGGTGGGCGTTAAATCCCAAAACAAAATCAAAATAAGTGTATATGTATACTTAAGGCAAATGCAAACATTTAGTATGCATGTAAATCATTATCATTATTGTCAACGATTATCCGTCAAAGTCTGGATGAGTTTCTTCCGCAACTGTCTGGCGGGGTAATTGGAAAAATTACCAGTCAAAAGCAAAGCAGAAGTGAATTAAGTAATCTCCATTAACCCTTTAACGACCATAGCCGCCTGAAACGCCTGTCTAGAGTTAGTCAGATTTCCTACCCTTAGCTGTTCTTTAAATTTGAACGACCTCTGAGGGATCAGCAGGAGTTACCATCAGTGACCATTGCTATTACTAAACAAAGAAGTGAAACAAAAGACAGTTTCGGGTGTTATGGTATTTAGAGCGATACTAGATTTTAGGGTAGTGGTAGTTAATGGGTTAATCTTTATTCCTTTGTTCTTCCAGTTTAATGATTAAAAGACCTTCTGCAATGTGGGTTTGAAGAGTTTGGGATGCGTGCTGACACCTTGACTCACGCCCCTTCCAGTTTTTATTTTTGAAGTATCCTCAAATAGCCGAATCGTTTTGCACATGCATTTTCACAGGTTATTAATAATGCTATTGTATACATCTTCAATACCGCAATATTTCAACGGCATTACAACTGCTGATGGTTTAACAGAATTGAAGGCTGTGACGTATATTCTAAATTAACTTTCGTTTTTAGTTTATCTTCCTATGTAAGGTTTGAGTTTGTTCTCCGTTATACTTTCAAACTTAACATGACATCTTCTCTCTCACGAGAATACTGTTGGCAACACTCTTGAGATCAGAATGAACCGGACGCATGAATGTGTGAGATAAGAACGATAGATAAAAGGACGAGCTGTTGTGTATATGTGGTGGATGTGTGTTTGCAGACGTTCAATTATTAGATAATGTAATCTGATATCTGCTGTCTTAAAATTCTGGAGTGCTACTGAAATTCTTGCTGGGACCAATAAAAGAATTCCCGTAAGTTGACTTCTGTTTTATGATTCGTCTGGCCGTAATAATTCAACTAAGAACTATTGCATCGTATTCATATCTAATGATTTAGAAATAACGTAAGAACGTCAAGATCTCTACACGAAAAGAAATTACGTTATAAGGCCTTTTCGTAATCAGTAAACACCGTACAGTACGGGAGTTTGTTTTCCCTCACTCTTTCAATTAGTTCCTTCTGTACATGGATGTGATCTATAGTGTTGTAGCCTCTTCTGAATGCAGTTTGTTTTCACAGTTGAGGCATGCGCAGTGTTACCTCAAGCAATGTTAAAGAACCTTAGTGAAGATTTTATAAATCACTGTTAGACGGCTGAAGTTCCTGCGATTCTCAGTGTCACCTTTTTTATGAAGGAGAATCAATGTAGCATTGTTCCAATCATCAAGAATCTTCCCTTCATTGAGATAGCTAGTGAACACTTGGCAGAGTATGATTTCTATTATTCCTACACTGGGTTCTATCAGAAATTCGGCCAGCACATTAAGAAGATTATCTCCTGGGTTACTTCGAACGCGTTGTGATATTGTTCCTTCAGACACGTGACCGAATGAACCAGATGTACATCAACCAGAATAAGTGATTCCATTCCACAGTTATTTTCTCAGCACAAATTTGATGATCTGATGAAAGATTTGAATTTACGTAAAGAATCTCCACGTCCTATGTTCAAGACTCAATTTTAAAGCTTGTTATCATCAGGGATGTACACTAGTGCTTGTGGAAATCGCAAAACCAGGAAAGACTGCTAGTATTAGTATGTAACTTACAATATATATATATATATAAGAAGTTAAGACATACGAAAGATTAAAATATGAATGAAAACGCTCATCCAGTTTAAGAACAGCACCCTCTGAACTGTACGATCTTGGGTATAAAGAGCTAACTCAAATGAGATGTTGCAATCGCTGAAGAGCCGACACTGAGTCCAGTGGGGTATTTCTTGTGCCTCACCATGCCCCGTCGCCGACGAAGTTCGCAATATGACGGAACAGGCTGAGGATCATCAGACTTACCTAATGGACTTTGAGCTAGGAAGGATTGTTGGGATGAGAGAAGCTGGATTTTCTTACTGCAAAATAGCCACTCGTACGGGTCGAAAAACCAGAACAGTGTGTGACGTCAGTGGACAGATGAGGTTCGAACGCACAAAAATCCGGGAAATGGACCTCGAAATCCCACGATTGCACTGCATAGCAGACACCTCTACCGCAGGACATTGGCCGATCGCTCCGCGATATCCAAGATGTTAACGCAGCAGTGTAGCACTGTAACAGATCAGGTTTTGCCCTCCAGCACAGTTCGACGTCGAATGCTTAACATGCGACTGGTCACTAGAAGCTCATCCCACCGCATTCTTTTGACCCTCAACCACAGACGCGTCGGACTGCAACATGGGTTCTCGAACACATAGTGTCTTGCTGAATTTCAATAGTCAGGGTTTTCAGACGAATCACGATTCAACTGTATGCACTGTGATGGTCGCATAAGTGTTTGAAGACATCTGGGTGAACGGCACCTTGCAGCGTCACGGTTTGGGGCGATACAAATTGATAGAACCCTCAACAGACAGCGACACATCGGGAATGTTTTAGAGTGCAGATGTGATACCCTTCCTTCAAAGTTTGCCTGGCGCTATATTCCATCAGGACAAGGCTCGGACGAAGGTAGTCCGGAATCTTCAAGACCTCTTCCATATACGGTAGATACTACTAGTTCTCTGGCCTCCACGTTCGCCGGATATATCCCTGATCGAAAACGTCTGTGACATGGTAGCTAAGCGACTGGATGGTCAAGCGCCTCCGCCAGTCACCACAAGTGAACTCTCGTCTGGCATAGAAGCAGCCTTGCAGGCTATTTCTTGGGAACACGTCAAAAACATCTTCTATTCAATTCCACGCAGTATAGAGGTAGTAAACGTTGCTCGTGATGGCTTCGCACGATACTCAGTTTTGAAGTGAATTTTTTTATAGCTATACAAATGTAATAAGTTATCTCTTGTAATTTGAAGAATCTGTGATATAAATTTCCTTTGAATTGCGCGATTCTTTCTTGGTGTAGCAATTTTCACAAGGAGTAGTGTGTGTTGCATGATGTAGACCCTTAGAAGGAGAACCAAAATATATTTCCACGACATTTCTGAATTGCTAAACTACGTTTCTACTGTTTACAGCGCTTTTCTGGTAAGACGCAGTTTTTCAATAGCCTAAACAAACCCAAAAGGAGTTTCTTTAAAAAAATACATTTTTGCATCTACTTCTCTAAGCATTTCTTTCATTAAACATGTGAAGGTCTAAAACTTCCATTTACCAATGTCAACGTGAACGGATTTGCTAATATTACTGCACAGATTTCAAAGTCTTAGGTTGTAGCTTTGTTTATAGTCTGGTTGCACTAAAGTGCCTTGCTTTCTCTGTAAGTGGGGTATCGTTCAAAACCTAAGCACTAATAAAAAGAGAGCACGTGCATTTTCATATAAAAAAACCAGAACCTTGAGAAGAGTAAAGCTACGACTTTGATTTTAACAAAATATGCTAATCAGGCAATATCGCAGAAATGATTAGCATTTCGGCGTCATAGATGCACATGTCTCGGCAAATCAGGTAGTGCAATGTCACAGCCCCGAAAACGGCCGTTTTTCTGTTATAATCGCCGCATGTCTCGGTCTGTATGTCAGTGCTTGCTCAGCAGTGGGTAAAGATGCCTCGTCGTCGTGTAACACAGTCGTACAGTCACATCAGCGAGTTCGACAGTCGCATAATCAGCATATAAGACAGCAATGCTTTCCTCCGTCTCAGTAGCTGAGCCCATCTTACGAATTTATGATGTCAGATGCTAACAGAAAAATCACACATGGCGCCATGGATTGTTGGCCACCGTGGTGTAAGGCTAACGCCCTCAGCTAGATATCGAAAGATGTGGAATTCGGATCCCCAGCTGTCGCAGAACAACAATTTTTCGGTTGCTATGTGTTGCTAAAACGTAGAAAAAGCGATGTCTTTGTTTCTTCTTGAATTATAATCACTGATACTTTCATAAATTTAAAGCAAACTGACTAGGAAGTTCAGAATTCATTGTATACCGTATCAATAGGGAGTCGTTTTTAATGCTTCTAAAGTAAAACTTCGTGCATTTAGTGTGGAACATCAGCCGCCTGTCTGTGTATGCAATATCTCTTCCATCTATTTGTCTGGGGTAAAATTTATTTTCCCTTTCCGAATCTTGAACTTCGACGATTAATATCGTAACGAAGATCCACAATTTTTATAATTTTTCCCATGTATTTTTAGTTTTCGAAGATCTTTTAACGTACATGCATGTCGACCTCGATAAATACATTTTATTGCATCACTAATTCTAAAACTGTTCGTATATAAGACATCTTTTTCTCACTTTCTTTTTAGGGTGACAAAAAGTTTGAGCACCTCGGTGCTTCAAAGCACAGACTTCTGCGAATGGAAACATTATAGATGTACGTGACACTTCGCTCGCTCTATTTTCTTCTGCCATTAAAATTACTGACAAAAAATAGGGAAAATGAGTGAAAAATAATTTCAATGTTGCCATAATTCCTTTTCTAGCGTTTACCTTTTTTCCCGGTTTTCCCACTTATACAGAAAGTAAGGTACTTTAATGTAACCAGAATGCAGACAAATCAACAACCTAAGACTTTGAAATATTAGCAGAAACACTAAAAATTATCTTCGTACTTAACAATGGTTAGTGGAAGCTTTAGACTTTTATAGGTTTACCTCAAAACAGAAGAATGAGGTAGAGGAATGGATAGATGCGAAACTGCCTTTTTTTGATGAAACAAAACTCCTTTTCGGCTTGTTCAGGAGGTTCCAAAACGCGTGCTTAACCAGAGAAGTACTGCAAACAGTACTAGCAAATCCAAAGATGTCGTGGAAATATCACTCAGGGACAATGAAATCTGCGAACCTAGGTAGAAGCATCGGATTGAACACAAATTTTATGTACGTAATGATACATATGAATGATACACATGATGGCAAAAACACAGCTGGATAATTACAGAGGGATCTGTGGCAGCAGTCCTGCCATCTTCAATAGTGCGTCGCACATCCTCGGGCGGCGATACATCCTGCAATACGGTCCGGCATGGAGGAGAATATATGCCTGATGTTGTCCTGGGGCAGACTGGCCCACACGTGTTGGACGGTGTGCTCCAAATCCCAGAAAGTGCGGCACGGCGGTAGCAGGCATTTCAACTGGTCCCACACATGCTCGATAGGGGACATGTCCGGGGAGCGAGCAAGCTATCGAACTGTCTGGACATAATCTAGCCAGTACTGGGAAACCCGAGCCATGTGCGCGCAGGCATTTTCCTGGTGGTATAACGCACCTGAAATTCCCGGAACATGGGGTAGTACGATCTCATCCTCATACCACTGGCCAGTCAATGATCCACGTACCACTACTGAGCTGATCGACAATCGTAGGCAATGGCTCCCCAGACCATAATACCTGCAGTGGAGGAGATTGGCGCTCGATAGCAGGTTGGGATTGCGCCGTTGACCCGAGAACCTCCACACCCGGCCACGATGATCATCTGTTTCCAAAACGAAGCGGCACTCACCGCTAAATATCACAAGTCCCCAGTCTGTGGCGTTCCACGTCACTCTGGCCTAGCACCGCTGCACACGGAGCCAGCGATGTTCCCGTGTTAGTGGCAGCATACGTAAGGGGCGCTGGGATCACAGATTCGCTTCTGAGAGGCGTGGGTAAATGGTTCATGGGCACACAATAGCCGCTACATCTGCCTGTTTAGTGGACCGGGTCTTCGTGGTATCCGATCGGGCCTGGCGCACACTGCGTTGATCCTCTCTACCGGTGATTCTCCTGGGCCGTCCGGGGCCGCTCCGCTGTGTGGCAGTGCCATCACGTGTCCACTGCTCACAACACAGTCGGACGGTATGGTCAGAACAACCCACGTGGCGGGCTATACGGCGCGCAGACCACCCTGCAGTTTTTAGGCCGATGATCCGGCCTCTATCAAAGTCCATACGTTGAATAAATCGATATCTGCGGAGTCTACCCGGCCTGCTTGTCACTCTGTGCTCTTGTTTGCGTCTGCCGGTGCTTTTCGCTTTCATGGGGCATCGACTAAAAGCCGGTTTATAAGGCTGCCGGTTCGAACTTGCAGCGCTACCACAGGATGTGTGGCAACGTGCTCTTGCACCAAACGTAGATCATATGCATACCAACACGCACTGTAGCCACAGTATTTGCAAAGTTTCGCGGTTGTAGCATGTTTTCTTCTAGGTGCGCAAATTTCAATGTCCGTGAGTGTACTTTAGTTCTTCTAAAAATATTGACTAATTAGAGTTTAGGGTGTCTACATCGTACAACGTATATCCCTGATGGTAAAATATTTTTAAATTTGAGTCCTCAACACAGGAGCTGTAGTGGATATTATTTACGTAAGTTCGAATCTTTGATTAGATCAATTTTATCCTGAGAAAATAAGTGTGGAATGGAATCATTTACTCCGGTCAATGTACACTGTGTTGACAAAAATCACCGGACACCTCTTCAAAAGCAAATAAACGGACCCTCTGCGATGTTAAGATGTGCGGTGCAGATGCAAACTGTATAAAAACTAGCCTGCAGCTGATCGCGATCATATTGCACTGTGAGGTTGAGTGAAAATGTCGCGGCGGGAAAGAGCTGACTTTGAGAAAGGAAATATTGTTAGATGTTATATAAATAGGTTGTCCATGAGAGAAACCGAGAGGCGCTTAAACATACCCAAATCAACTGTTTTGGATGTACTGAATAAATGAAAAGCACATGGTGTGCCTGAAGCAGCAAAACTTACCGGCAGACCAAAGAAAATCAGTGATAGAGGACGTCGAAGCCTCAGGGAAGTCGTTACAGCTAATCGACAGAGTACTGCACAAGACCTCTGTGTACAGGTAAGTAAGAATGCTGGAACCTTGGTATGCACATGTACCACTCGCAGAGAACTTCATTCCATGGGTTACCGTGGTCGTGCGGCTGCTCATAAGCCTTTCATCTCCACTTGGAATGCTACTCGTCGTTTAGCATGGTGTAAAGGACACTTATCGTGGACCGTAGATAAATGGAAATGGATCCTATGGGCTGATGAGTCCAGATACACGATTCATCAGTGTGATGGCCGTGTGTAGGTATGGCGGCCGCTGGGGGAACGCTATTTACCACAGTGTACGGTTCTTACGTTGAAGTTTTGAGCTGGCATTCTACTCGTGAGGGGGTGTTTTTCGTGGTATGGTCCAGGCCCATTGGTTATCGTGGAAAAATTTGTTAACCAGCACGTCTACTTCGATATTCTGGACAATTATGCCCTCCCAACTCTGTGACAATACTGTGGAACCGAGCCTTGTTGGTACCAGCAGGATAATGCACCGAACCCTAAAGCAGGACTGTTACGGCGTGGTTTGCGATAATTCCATATCGTGTGCGGACTATCCAGTACAGAGCCCTGATCTTAATCCCATAGAGCACCTATGGGATGAATTTGAGCACCGCATAAGAAGTTTGGAACCAAGGCCTACTACTAAGAATCAGTTAGCGGCAGCACTATGTGCTGAATGGAAGCGCATACGTATCGCTGTGTTCCAAACCCTTGTCAAAAGCATGTCTCGAAGGGTCAGTGCATGCATTAAGGCCAAAGGTGGACCGATACAGTACTAGTGTATGTCAATAACTACTATGTTGTGCTTCTCTTCTAGGTGTCCTGTCACTTTTGTCAATATAGTGCATATCAGTTTCTGCCTTTGAAACCGGTTCATTCGGTTCCGTGTCTTATGGAATATGCATATCACAACGAGTCGGAAGTAAGAAAATCAGATAATCTCCTTAACGTACAGTGGCAAGATTTTGGATGGAATGTTGGGGTAGACAATATATTCCCGATTTTTCTTTCGCATTATATCCTTCCACTTTTTTAAGGCCAAAATAATAGTTATCATTTCTCTCCAAAGCACAAGAATTTCAAGCGGTATAACCTTTAATTCCGCTCTTCGAAAATCTTGAAACATCGACGTACTTTATGCGATACCCACAACTTGAATTGATCTCTTAATGTATTCCAAATTGAGCAAAATAAAAGATGTTAAAGAAAGTTGATATATTGCTTTCGTTTCAGTTTAACATATAGTTACCACAAATATAACAAAATTTCACTTGCAACATAGTTGTCACATCCGACTGCTGAGTCTCCTTATACATTTTTAAACTAAATTGACAGAGCAAATATTTGCCTGCATGAATATAATCTGACGTGATGATAAAAAAGCGGATTCGGTTTCTGAATTTAAGAGAAAAATTTCTTTAAAAATCAGTAATTAGATTCCAAGCGTCGAAATGCATACAGAACCGTGTATCATATCCTTGACTTCGATATCCTTCTTCGTCTCTTAAATACTTTCTGGCCCAGAAAGTGCTCTTCTGTCCATTAAAAGTGCAACACCACGAAACACAATATATATCGAAGCCATATTCAAAGTAAAGAAAGCAGATGATACAAGGGCGAATCGATTACCAATTCAGCACGATGAGACAAGGGCAACACATAACAAAACAGTATCTGGTGTTTTCACTATTACAGCTGCTACATGTCCAGGCATCGAGAGGAAGAGACGTTGGATGTGCGTTTGGGGAATGTCCATCCACGTAGTTTCGATCCGATGCCACCGTTCTTCCGTTGTAGTCGGGGGTGGTAGTTAGGGTGCTAGTCGTCCGGCGATCATGAAGCACACGTTTTCAATAGGCGACATATCCGGGGACCGCGCTTGCCTACGAAGACGTGCCACATGGGGGCGATCCAGGAAGGCTTGGACGTAGTGTGCCACATACGGTGGCGCATTATCCTGTTGGTAAATAGCACCAGACAGTCTCTGAAGAAATGGTACAACAACAAGCTCCAACACCTCAGTGATGTAAGGATGGCTTTTCAACGTACCGGTAATGCGAACGAGGAGCGTTCGGGAATCGAATCCAATAGCACTCCATACAGTAACTCCGGGCTCCGGGTCGGTATGGCACAGCACAATGCTGGACTCACTCAGCCTGTTACCACGCTACCGCCAGACACGGATTTGTCCCTCATGGTGCTGCAAACTGAAGCGGGATTCGACGGAAAACACGATGTCTTGCCATTCGCTCCTCAATGCGCGGCGTCTTGGCACCATTGTAGTCACAAACGCCGCTGTTGTACAGTCAACGGTAGCCAAAGCAATGGGTGCCGTGCAAAAATGCCCCCTTCCGTGCGGAGACTGGGTGTTGTGCTACACACCCGAACTGTTGAGCTATGGTGGTTCATGTGGTTGTACGACCCGTCAGAGCCATGCTCACCAGATGTCTGTTATCTCGTTGGTGGTGTGACTGGGTCGTTGGGATCCCGCACGTCGGAGTGTTTGCTTCTCCGCTACCCACTGACGTCATATACTTCCCACCGTGGCCGCATGCCGTCTAACACGAAAACCGATGTCTCGGAGTGAAAATTATCAATCCCGATATGGCACAATTCTCCTGCGATCGAAGTCGGAAGCCTGCTGGTAGGGCTTCCGTTGTCTTCGACGGGCATGCTGCAGCTCTCCGTGGCCAGAAACGGCGTGAAAAGACAGTTCGAATGCTTGACACCTGCTTCCTTTTCACCCATCTTATACGACTTCCATGGACGTTACTGTTCCATTTATTTTCCAAATGTGCTGCCCGGTCAATGATTCACATGTGCTCCTGTGTTCTGCCCATCTGCCAAATTTTGAACTCCCTGGGGTGCGATCTTCCTGGTCTTGCACTTTTAATGGTCACTTTAACTTTGGCACACGTAAAACTTCGGTTCTTTGCTTTCTGTACATGAATATTCCTACAGCACTAATTAAATTTTCTAAGATCGCGAAAGTTGTGGTAACGAAATGCAATCATGCCGACATTTCTCTCAAACTTTGAATAACAGTCTTCATTTTTCGGCGTGATAGAAATTTGTTATTACGAATTTTAATTAAATACTCCTTCTTTACTTTCCCGATTTCGTAAATCTTTTGTGTTTTGATGTCTCTTCCATTTAACTTCTGTTTAAACGTATTACTCGACTGCAAATGAGATATACTGGGGTTAAGCAAAATAATGAAAACACCGACTGCGAGTGGAGTACACGCAATGTACCATATTCAAATCACAGGTGAAAGTCACCCGCGATGTGAAGTATTTAAAGCAGTACAGTATGATGTCGGCTATAACGTAGCAGCGCGACAGTGCCGGGTAACGCAGCTGTTGTGGAGTAATTGCCGAGAATGTCAACTCTCAGTGATCTCAAAAAATGCATGATAATTAGTGAACGTCTTGCAGGAGCTTCAGTAAGTAGAACGGCAGGAATAGTAGGTGTAAGAAAAGGAACAGTATCAAAGATTATGACTGCCCACAAAAAATACATGGCTTAGCTTCCAGACGTGAAAATTATGGACGCCATATGAAGATGTCAGAGAGGGACAGCCAGCGTTATGCTGGCTGGTAACAGAAGACCACGGCACGGAAAATAGCAGCAGAGTTAAACACCAGTCGAGATGATCCAATTTCCATTATAACAGTTCGAAGGGAACTTCATCGTTCCGGTATTTATGGCCGTTCTGCAGTCCACAAACCTATGATTACTAACATCAATATAACGAAGCTTGTAAGGTGGTGCAAAGCTGCTAAAACTGGGAAGCTAAAGACCGGCAACGTGTCATCTGCTCTGATGAATCGTGCATCGTATTGTTGCCCACCACTGCTATGGTGTCCGGCGAAAGTTTAGAGAAGCGTACCACCAGGACTGTTTGGTGCAGGTTGTGAAGCACGGAGGTAGATACCTGATGCTGTAGAGTGACATGATCACATCTCCAACGTACTACTCCATTTTCCTGCATTGAATGTTGCAGGCATTTTCCCCTAGTGACCGTCTCTGGTTTCAGATAGATAATGCACCCGTGCATTGTGCGAAACGTCGAATTGTAGGTTGTAGAGCATGAGGATGAGGTACAGCTACTCTGGTCACTTCAATCTCCAGATCTCAATATTACTGAACATGTGTGAGAATATCTGGAGCGCCCTCCAACGAGGCATATTTTACAGGAAGATTTGGTCCCAAATTGCATTATCGTACTTCTCTAACTCGTACGATGAAGTGCCAAAAGTATTCTATTGTACACTGAAGTGCCAAAAGTCATGGGATAGCAGTATGGAAATTTTTAATTGGCGCTTCCGTCATGTAAAGGCTTAGATGCATACCACGATTTTTATCAGTTGCGAGGTGCAATCTACTGAGTGAGATTGAACAACCAGCAGTAGGATTATGGCAAGCCGATGTGAATTATCGGAGTTTGAACGAGGCATGGTAGTAGTACCCAGACGGATGGGACATTCAATTTCCAAAGTTGTGTTAACATTCAACATTCTTCGATCAACGGTATCACGTGTGTACCGAGAATACCAAATGGAAGGCACTACCACCCACTGTGGACAGCGGAGTGGCCGACCACGGGTGCTGAATGACCGTAATCAGCGGCGTCTGACCAGTATTATCCATTCTAACAGACAAGAGACACTAGCTCACATAACACCCACATTCAATGCAAAAGGTACCAGAGACATATCTGTCAGATCAGCGCAGCGTAATTTAGCGTCCATGTTGTATGGAAGCAGAAGACCCACCACAGCGTCTTTGTTAACACCACGACATCGAACACAACGCCGCACCTGGGCTTATGAAAACGATAATTGGACCCAGAAAAGCTGGAAACATGTGGCATGGTCTGATTAGTCACGTTATCAGTTGTTACGAACTGATTATAGGGTTTTGGGTGTGACGCAGACTCATGGACTCAAACTGTCAACATGATACTGTGCAAGCTGGCGGTTCCATACATGTATGGGGTGTCTTTACGTGGAAGTGTTTGGTCCAACTGGTCCTCTTAAACACGTAATTAACCGGTCATCGCTTTGTTGCTCTGCCGGGTGACCATTTGCAGCCTTTCATATATCCCAACAACGATAGGATTTAGCAGACGGACGATGCACCATGCCATCCTACTCAAGTTGTTCAAAATTGGTTCGAGGAGCATTCTGGACAGTTTCGACGAAAGGTGTGGCCAAAAAGTTCGCCCGACACGAACCCAATACAGCACTTTGGTGGAAAGGTCCCGCCCAAGATCTTGCACTTATAAATACCAGGGACCTGTGAGCGGCTGTAAAGACGGCATGGCTCAACATCTCTCCAGAAGTGTTCCGGCTACTTGTAGAATCGATGCCACCTCGAGTTGCTGCACTTCGCCGGGCTCCCTACACGATAGTAGTATGCACACTATATTGACAAAAGTCACCGGACACCTAGAAGAGAAACGCAACATAGCATTTATTGGCATACATTAGTACGGGGTCGGTCAATCTTTAGCCTTAATGCATACACTGACCCTTCGAGACATGCTTTTGACAAGGTTTTGCAACACAGCGATAGGTATGTGCTTCCATTCAATTCGCAATGCTGCCGCTAACTGTTCCTTAGTAGTAAGCCTTGGTTCCAAAATTCTTATGCGACACTCTAATTTACCTCATGGGGGCTCTAATGGATTGAAATCAGGACTCTGTGCTGGCCACTCCACACACGATACGGAATTATCGTGAAACCACGCCATAACAATCCTTGCTTTATGGCTCGATGCAATTATTCTGTTGGTACCAACAAGGCTCGGTTCCATAGTATAGCCACAGAGTTTGTAGGGCATAATTGTCCAGAATATCGAAGTGGACGTGCTGGTTAACAAATTTGTCCAAGATAACCAATGGGCCGGGACCATACCACGAAAAACACCCCCACATGAGTAGAATGCCAGCTCGAAACTTCAACGTAGGAACCGTACACTGTGGTAAATAGCGTTCACCTGGCTGCCGCCATACCCACACACGGCCATCAGACTGATGGATCGTGTATCTGGATTCATCAGACCGTAGGACCAGTTTCCATTGATCTACGGTCCACGATAAATGTTCTTTACACAATGCTAAACGACGAGTAGCATTCCGAGTGGAGATGAAAGGCTTATGAGCAGCCGCATGACCACGGTAACCCATGGAATGAAGTTCTCTGCGAATGGTACGTGTACATACCAAAGTTCCAGCACTTTCTCACCTGTACACTGAGGTCTTGTGCAGTACTCCGTCGATTAGCTGTAACGACACTAGTGAGGCTTCGACTTCTTCTATCACTGATTTTTTTGGTCTGCTGGTGCGTTTTGCTGCTTCAGGCACGCCATGTGTCTTCCACTTATTCAGTACATCCAAATGAATTGACTTGGGTATGTTTAAACGCTTCTCGGTTTCTCTTATGGACAACCCACTAATATAACACCCAACAATCTTTCGTTTCTCAAAGGCAGTTCTTTCCGCGGCGTCCTTTTCATTCAACCTTATTGAGCGATATATATTTTTTTTGATTGGATTTTTAACGACCATGGTGAGCAACTCAATGGGCTATAAGCAGTCGCCCGTCCCTACTTTAGGGTCACTGGTTCCAGGAAAGGGAGAGAGCTAGTGCCGTAAGACAAGCACAACATCCATGCCTCACCGGGATTCGAACCCGGACCCCGTTCGGACGAATGATCAGAGGCATGGATATTATACCACTGCGCCACCGGGGCGTCACTGAGCGATATGATCGCCGGCAGCTGCAGGCTGGTTTTTATACCGTTTACAGCTGTTCCACGCATTTTAACAACGCAGCGGATCCGTTCATTCGCTTTTGAAGCGGTGTCCAGTGACTTTTGTCAATATAGCGTATATCATGACTTTTGGCACTTTACTGTATAAATCTATTCCAAATTGAATTACTCTGTTCTGAAAGCACGAGGTGGGCCTACAGTTTATTAATAAAAAGGTTCACAGCAAACGCTAAGTGTTTCAATTATTTTGATAAAACCCGAAAGTTCTTTTTCGAGTTTCTGAGTAAATATACATTTATAGGAAATGCTGAAGTGTTTTTGTTTATCTAAGTTTATCATTCTATCTAAAACACTTTCTAGGAACTCAGTCTGTACAAAGAAGTATCCGAATACAAAAACTAATGTGAAACACGAACAGAATTCATGCTTATTCGCACAAAGAACATAGATTTTCT
The DNA here is from genome assembly GCA_039090855.1 of Macrothele yani. Taxonomy (NCBI): domain Eukaryota; kingdom Metazoa; phylum Arthropoda; class Arachnida; order Araneae; family Macrothelidae; genus Macrothele; species Macrothele yani. Next base: position 46,908,798 of record CM076997.1, on the reverse strand, counting down.
AAAGTGCATCGTTCGGAGAAAACCATATGTTCTCGAGAATAATCTGTTATCAACTTCGTGCAAGCACAATCCAAGTGGATGGAAAAATAACGCGATTCTCCATTACTCAGAATTTGAAAGTTGATTTATTATCGATACCCAGCAGCTTGAAAAACACAAGAGAATTATATAAAAACAATTTTGCGAACTAGGTAATGGAAGCTGAAAGAAATGTTATTCCCAACACGCACTTTAACAACTGTCGCATCGTCGAGGAGATTATTTGTTACGATGGAGGTAGATAATGACGCAAAGAGAAAGAATGTGAGAATAACATGTTTTCATGATACTAGATACAAAAGAATTTGCAGTATATGTTTAACTGTGCTCTCGAACTACGGCGTAACATTTCAACAAATGAAAGTGCTATCACAAAATATCTATCTATTTATCAAGGAAACTGAAAAAAGACATTGTTGGATATGTGATACACGGTAATGTGAGGTATGCTCAAACGACAAATGGATCCCGAGCAAAAATAAAGACAGATGCAGGACTAAAGCATATAAACATTCCCAAATATCTTGAAAATTATTTCAATGGAAATAGACAAAAAACCGAAAGAGACAGAAATAAGAACTAATATTCTTTAAATAAAAACATTTTTGAATGAGGATATTTAATTTAGCAACCCTATCATCAGGATCAAAACCTAGGTTATGTCACAAAATCACTAATTACGGTTATCAAGGAAATCATAGAGCCTGAACCACACAGTTCTAACGAATACTTTGTAACGTACCAGGAGACGTGACGTACCTGCCAGAAGGACGCACGCGACATAAAGGCAGATAGGAATCAGAATAAAACGTCCGCGTAGCTCAATTGGTAGAGCAACTTATTCCGGAATGAGGGGATCCGGGTTCAAATCCTGGCGTGGACAGAAATGAAGGAGAAATTTACTTCGTTATAATGGCGCCCGAACTATCCGGATGACCCGACCGTTCAAAATCTCGCATTGGTGTGATGTTTTTTCCACACCGCGAGATAGGGAAAATAAGAGAATCCCTTCTCCAGCACTTCAAAAAAAAAAAAAAAAAAAAAAAATAAGGGGGAGATGATGTAACGTACCAGGAGATGTGACGTACCTGCCAGAAGGACGCACGCGACATAAAGGCAGATAGGAATCAGAATAAAACGTCCGCGTAGCTCAATTGGTAGAGCAACTAATTCCGGAATGAGGGGATCCGGGTTCAAATCCTGGCGTGGACAGAAATGAAGGAGAAATTTACTTCGTTATAACTTCTAATTAAACTCTCCTTTTGAGTTCCTGTGTGTTCTTATTTAAATTTAATTTCTTCTTGTTAAATACTTTTCAAGCTTAACGTTACGAGTTCCTCCCCATGAATTTGAAGCTCGAAACTCCTAAAGACACACATAGGTCAAAGTACAATCTACACAGAATCGAGAGATAAGAGTTGGCGTGTACAATGTTTCTGAGGCATTCGGAAATAGGCATTATTTGTGTCATGACTAAATCCCTAATGTTCAAGCTTTGGAGACCTCCGAAATAAGCAATCATTTGTGCACTAAAAATCAGGAAATATGTTGTAAAAGAGAAGAAATATGCATTCTGAATTGTTTTACTGTAGGATTCTGTGAAAGCACAAATTTACCAGTAACGGGGATCGAACCAACCTGAATCCTTTTGCTCCAGTGCCAGTTGCTTTCCCATTAAGCTACACCGACTGAATTTATCACTGTAACCCTGCCGTTTTGATATGTGCATCACCGCTGTAGTACATCACAATTCATATATTTACGTGATGTAGATGTACAGTATGTACATTTTATTCTTGACTATTTTTACAAATGCACATCGTAAATTAACTTTTTTTATATTTTTGAAACATAAAAGCATGTCTTTTGTGCATGAAAAATGCCTGTATATAGAGAAAAAGTCCTTTCCACATTTACTGAGTTATTGCTGCATATTCAAAGTACGTAATCTAAGCGGGATACATACTTTCACAATGTTATGCTATCAAACAACATTACTAGAGAGCACCTTGGAATACCTTTTTTTTGTAAAGCGTGCCCTTGTACTCCAGATATATTTTCAATATAATGACTTCTATCAATTTAAAAGTGACGCAAAGTTTCATCCCTTTTTGGCAAGTCTTTGGTAAAAAAAATATTGTTGCCGTTCCGTCCGTCCGTTTGTAGACACTATAGCTCTGCGACTATTAGTCCGATTTGAAAAAAATCGTTTGGCATTTGGAAGCTTGAAATGTGCAAATGATGATTCTTTATTATTCCCAATTTCGCCGCTAGAAGACGTAAATGCATATGGTATCGAATTCAAAATGCATTTTATTCCATATATTTGCTTCTAACATCCGATTGAAAAAAATTATTTTACCTTTCGATTCCATTTAAGTCGAAAACTATTTTAGGTGTAGTTACTTTTTCAAGTTACCCACACATTGTCCTCTAGGGGGCGTAACATTAAACTGCGTTTTCCCCGATATCCCTTCTTCTGAAACTCCGACTTGAAAAATTCTTTCTGTAGTGGATACAGATTTTGATGGGAAATCTTTTCCACAAAATATCTAATTTTTGATAAAAAAAAAAAGAAAAATGGATTGGCCACCAGGTGGCGTAAGAGTTAATTTCTGCTTCTGATGTATTTACAGCAAAATCTGAGCTTCTAAAATGTCGATTGAAAAAACTCTTTTGTGGACCGATACCACTCACGTCGATAAACATTTTCAAAATTTCAAAATATTTTCTTCTTAAAATAATAAATGGTGTCACTGCTATGGGGCGTGAATGTGTATCTTATTTTTGTCAATATCTTTGTTTCTAATGGTCCCATTTGAAAAATTCCTTCTTTGTTGGATAGAGTTTGTTAATACCAATTTTGTTGGATAGAGTCGATAGAGTTGACATGTTTTTTTTTTCATATAATTTCAAAAGTTTCAATTCATACACTTGCCGCTAAGGGGCGTGAAGCTAAATTCCGTTTCCCCCGATATCTCTACTTCTAAACCTCCGATTTGAAAAATTCTTTCTAAGCCGGATACAACTCCTGATGGGAAATGCTTTGCATATATTTCTAATATTTGGTAAAGAATGGTTTAACCACCAAGGGGCGTAAGCGTTAATTTCCTCTTCTGATGTATTTGCAGCAAAATCTGAGCTTTTGAAAACTCAACTGAAAACATTCTTTCGTGGACTGATACCGCTCACGTCGAAAAACCTTTTGAGAATACTTTCTTCTTAAAATAATGCATGGTTTTTCCACCAGGGGGCGTAGATGCATAACTTTTTTGTCGATATCTTTGCTCCTAGAGTCCGATTTGAAAAGCTCTTTCCTTGTTGCAGAGCGCTTCCGCTGCCAAATGTCTCTCATATAATTTTAAATCTTTCTCAGCGCACAAGCCTCCCGCCAGAGGGCGTAAGCTCACAATGTCTGCAGGATTCAAATGCCCAATTAAAAACCTTTTCTTCGGACAGATACTATTAACTATGCAAACTCTGTGTGCGTATTTTCTTCTCAAGATAATGCCCGATTTCTCCACTGGTGGCGCAAACGCTTAATCTGTTTTTCTCAATATCTCTTCTTCTATATATGCGATTTAAAAAAATATTTTAACACCGGATGCCATTTACCTTTTAGAACACTTTAAGCTAATATATGAATAATTTTGTAGTTCACAGTTCTATCGATGGGTGGTGTTTGCCTACTTCAGTTTGCAGCTGTATCACCGCTTCTAAAAACACTATTGAGAAATTTATTCTTTACTGTATGCTATTCGATGCAATAGAGATGTAGAACATTATCCTCTTTAGATAACGCGTAAAGATCGGAACCTTTTCCCTTGATATTTCTGCTTTCGGAAGACGTATTTGAAAAGTTCTTTTTCCTTGGCATAGCTTTTTACATGAAGAATATTTTTCTCGTGTTTTCAACTTTTCCATTATTCAAAATTTTTTCACTAGCGGATGTAGACTTATGCTATGTTTCTCCTTCAACATTTCTTCTTTTAACTGTTCGATTCGTAAATCTCTTTCTCTGTGATACCTTCCATGAGATACTATGAGATACTTCCTGTGCGTCATTTGTTAATTTTTGTAACATGGTTTTTAACCGCTGTTGGAACTAAGTAGCTGTTTCTATTTCTGGATATTTTATCGATTGTAGAAACAGGTTTCTTTGTTTTTAAAGCCGTAAGCATTAACTTTTAATAGCTCTGATAAATTTAATTTGCGTCAGAATGGATTCAAAAGACGTGCTCATTACAACTGAAAATTCGGTGTCATCTCTCTTGCTTATTAAATGTTTTGGATAAATGCTCATTAATAAATACCTGTTCAATAATGACAGTTGACTTTCTTAAGAGTTGTTTGGCTTGAACGAAAATAGAGACCTGCTCCTCATCGGAAAGGGCATTCACGATACTTGAAACTCGTCCATTTACGAAGCATAATAAACTGCAGCGGAAACTCACGTTTCTCCCCTCGTTAAGACTGGTTGTGGCAGAAGATTCAATTCTGGATACATTACCTATAATCATAGGATTCGAGAGGGAGCTTTTAAGGAACCTTCTTCACACTGGATATCAATCTGTCAACGCCAGAATCAATATCCTCACTTCTTCTGAAACTCTGTATAATGCTTGAGCCAAACACATTGCTGGTGCAGTCGTTTAGTATATAGCAGAGGAAACTTTTCTCTTTTCGTTTGAAGTTGATGCGTTTGAGTACCACCATTCTTTAATATGGGAGAATGTTTTTAACAATAGGTTTGGCTATTGTTCCACGATCGTATTTAGAGTTATGCCTAAAGCCGATAATTTCGTTTATCAAAAATGCTTATTTTCGATAATTTCGTTTATCAAAAATGCTTATTTTTGATAATTACGTTTATCAAAATAAGCACATCGATTATCAAAATCAGCACATCGACCCAACACACTAGCGTCATCTGTCACGCCTTTTCTCCCACTCGGTCGTTGCCATCTCTCAAAGATTCATCGAAAGTTTCAAGAAGCACCGCTAGGGGGCAGCATCGACCCTACACACTAGCGCCACCTGTCACGCCCCCACATCCTTCGGTCACACGCCACGCCCCCTTGTTCCTTCTGCCGCAAGCCACGCCCCCTGCTCCTTCTCTAGAAAGAGCTGCTCCTTGCCATAGTCCCCGTCCTTTTATACTACAGAATAGTGCGAACACCTGGAAAATAAGCGTCTTTATTAATACGCTGTTGGATCACCATTTGCCTTTAACTCAGCTTCGAACCTTCTTCGAACACATTCATACAGTTTTTGAATAGTCTCCAGTGAAAAGTTGTACCATTCGTCTATCAGAAAGTCAGCCATTTACATCAGAGATATTGAAGAAGAAAATTTGCTTCGTACTCTGCTATCCAAAACTACTAACAGTGATTCGATGATATTCAAGTCAGGTGATTAGAGCGGAGACGGCAGATGTTGAAGTTTATCTTGATGCTTTTCAAACCAAGACTGAACTGTTCTGACCATTTGTTTGGACGCATTGTCACCTTTAAAAAATAGCTTCATTGTTGAAAAAAAAAACATTTGGATATGGGATGCACCTGATCATATAGAATGCTCAAGTACTTGCTCGAAGTAACTCAAACATGTGGAGTAATGGTGGGGCCAGCCTGATACCAAGATATGGCAGCCCAAATAATCACAGATCAACCCCAATGCCTGACAGGTGGAGCCAGACATTCCGAATTTTATGATTCCTTGGGGATTCTGCATACATGAACCCGACCTAATGGTGGAACTAATATAAAGAAAACGACTCATTGGACCATATCACACGATTTCTATCAACTGTTCGGATTTTATGCTTGTAACGCCATATTTTTCGCATTGTAGCGTTGATTTCTGCGATTAAAGGTCTAGCAATGTAGCTCTTACATATATGTCGACTTTACGAAGTTCTCTGAGAACTGCGATTGTGGAAACAGGGTCGTCCAGGTGGATATTGAGTTCTGCTGTCACTTTGCTGCAGTAGTTCTGTGTGTTTTTGACACAATCTTTTGTTAGTGTTCGACGGTCCCTCTCTTTTAATTTACGCTTCTCAACCGTAGGTTGAAGAAGCGTATATGCTCCAGCATTGTCCGTCTGTCCGCACGATAACTCATGTAAAAATTGTTCGATTTCGATAAAACTTTAGTACGTGGTAGGGGACCACCTGGGAACAAACTCTGTTGAAAATGGACCAAATGGGATCAAAATGCAGGACATAATAGCGGGATCCATTCCATTGCACTTAGGCGACATAACGTATGTAAAAATGCATTTATTGCAGCTAATTGTTAGTATGTTGTTCCGGAGTTATACTGAACGGGATCTGTTGAATATCATCGAAATGGGTTCAAAGATCAGGACACAGGAGCGAGATTTTTTTCCACAGCCATTATCCTCAAAACTTGAATATTGGTTTCTGGCATGTTTGAAAACGTATCATAATCAATGCATTGCATGATTTTACTAACTGGTTTTGTGTTTTAGCCTAATATTTTGCTTCGTCCATGAAGTCTTCCCATGCTTTGTGATCGCAGTCATAACCGTGTAGACTGTTGCTCTTGAAACACTAAACAGTTTTACAGCTTCCTAGACACTCCTGCTAATGGACTCCCACGATTTGTTCTCATTGGAAGTCTGACAGATCACGAATTTTATCAACTGCTCGTACGAACGGCTGCTGAACACAACTTGTACTACGCTGGCACATAACCTAGAGAATATATACAAAGAAAAGCTACACAAAAGATAATCACAGCGTTTGTAGTTTTCAGTGTAACCTACACAAATAACATTTACCTGTTCACATTATTTTGTCCAACATTTCTGTATTATGGGGTAAATGCAATCCTTCACGCATAATTTATGTACGGCGTCATATACCATGAATAAGTAGAATGCTACGATTTGTTGTATTGAGAAACACGTCTATTTTCTATTAAAATGTTATGGAAATAGCTTGTTTTCATATAAACCAACTTGTGGTTGATTAAATACACTTGCGGAAATTGAAAAAAGAACACCAAGAAGGAATTGGCGGACGAGCATGAAATTTACATATGTTGTTGGGGTCAAGATTACGTAGGTGTGATGTTAATTTCGGGACCAACCGGTGAGCGCTTACGCCACAGCACGTTATAATATGCAAATTATCGTCGGTGGTATTTAAGGAGTACGTCGAAGTGAATGTAATCAGTCGTCGGCGTACGGACACGTGCGAAGACCCTGAAGAAGCTGCAATGCCTGGACATGGATAACGTGTACGATTTCAGCAGTTATCGGACTTTGAGCGAGTTCGTCTAGTCCGACTGCGCAAGGCCGGGGGTGGTCGTGTCGTTGTTTTGCGGAGGGAATTAGACTGGAAGTATCGGTGGTGGTGCGATGGTGGTACGATGGTGGCGTACATTCCAATACGAGAAGACGTGGAACCGGGAGTCACAGACGGACTGATGAGCGGACCGATCGACGCATAAGAAGAGCGGCGTTGTCAAGCAGAACATCCACTGCAACGCAAATCCGAGCTGCCTTTGCACCTGAGGTGACTGTGCGAACAGTCACCTCAGGTGCAAACATCCGCAACCGTCTACTGGATGCAGGACTACGTGCACGTGTGCCTCTGGCATGTGTACTTCTGACTCCAGCCCACCGTCAGGAACGGCTGTAGTGGTGTCGCTAATTTCTGCACTGGAGAACGCAATGGCGATCTGTCGTGTTCAGCGATGAAAGCAGATTCTGCTTGGGAGCCTCCGATTGACACACAGGGCCTATACCTGGTCTCCTGGTGAAGGGAGCGATCAGCTATCACTCCCGTACACAACTAGTGTTTGTACCGGGTACGCTAAACAGCACCTCCTACATCAACAACATCATTCAGCCCGTTGTTGTGCCATTTGTAAGGTCGGTCCATCGTGGTGTTTTCCAGGAAGATAACGCACGCCCACACACGGCACGTGCAACGCAACATGCACTTCAGGGTGTGAGACAACTTTCATGGCCCGCACGTTCACCGGTTTTGTCCCCCATTGAGCACGTGTGGGATTTTATGGGACAACGACTTATCCGGTCTGCACAGCCAGCCACGACCATCCCCGATTTACGCGTCCAGGTTGAGGATGCTTGAAACTTAATACCCCAAACTTACATCCAACATCTGTACGACAGACTCCATGCCAGAATTACACAGTGTGACGCAGTTCATGGCGGTTCAACCTCGTACTAAACATGTTACATGGAAATGTTATTTTTCAGTTTACCAGCTAATACAGCTGTATTTTGCTATAATATTTTGATCACATTATCCTCTGTATTCCGTTATTATGCTGTATAAATTTCGTTGGTATCAGACGTCTCCTTCTTGGTGTTCTTTGTTCACTTTCCGCCAGTGTATATACGCGTCCTTACTGAGACTAATAAAAGATATGGACTCGTAAGTAACCTTGCTTTCTCTGAAACCTGACCGTTGAAGCAAAATATGCGTTAGTTAAGAATTTCAGGAGCTACCATCGCAAAGAAATCCGAGGTTTCATAGTGAAGCAAATTTACCTGACGTGAGATGCGTTATGTTGTGTTTTGCAGTGAAGCTAATGTAAACCCTTAAACGAGCAAACCTTATCGTGCTTTTACAGAGAAGTTGACAATAAAGTTCCATTCAGAGAAGCTGTTGAATAAACTAACATTTTACAAAAACGACGGCTACAAAACGCTCACGTCTAATTAAATTGTGGTTGTTTTACACTGACAAAACGAGCATTCTACAGCAATCTTCCAACTTCTGCTGAAAAAAAGGTGCTTGTCAGTTTCCAATGATTTGACTATATCAGTAATTCTATTCGGATAATTTAACAACCTCCACGAGCATCTAAATCTAGCATAAGGAGTCCGTGTTTCCAAATTTAAGGATTTCGTATCCAGAGCTTGGAGAGACACAGCACCAATTTTTCATCCGGGATTTAGACCCGAAATCCTCGCATGACTAGTTAGAATCCAGTGACCTTTAAAACCCAGCTACCAGGTCAGCATCATATTTACGGAAATCTTTACATATCACATTACAGTAATGTGGAAACGAATAATACAAATGGTATTAAAGTATAACTACATAGCAAATACGACATCCCCTACTGCTTGTGAAAACCGCCACACCATGAAGGACTACTGAAGGACTACTAAGCTTACAGAATACGTACAAGAAGTTACCACATGCAAATTATTGAAATGTCAGTGAAAATGCATTGGCTGTTTCGGAGCAGCACCCTCTGAACTGTCCTGTCTTGGGTGTAAAGAGCTGGCACAAACGAGAAGTTGCAATCAGTGAAGAAACGACATTGAGTGGAAAGAGTGGTTCTTGTACCTCACTATGTCCTGTTATCGAAGAAGTTCGCATTATGAACACCTGACGGACATTGAGCAAGACAGGATTGTTGGGATGAGAGAAGCTTGGTTTTATCTACAGGGAAATTGCCACTCGTACGGCACGAAACGCAAGTACAGTAAGTCCAACGTGGAGTTAGTGGTTAGATGAGACTTGGACGCACAGAAACGCGGGGAATCGATCGCAAAATCACACGACCGCACAGGTTGACAGATTCCTAACCCGCATGGAAGTGACCGATCGCACAACTATATCCACTAGTCTGATGAAGCAGTGGAGCACTGTCACGTCAGGCTTTTCCCTCGAGTACAGTTCAGCATCGTATTCTAAACATAGGACTGACCTCTAGCAGTCCATTGCTGCGCATTCCTTTGACCTTTAACCTCCAGACCCTTCGGGCTGCAGTGCGGTCTCGAACACAGACGTGGCAGGCTCATTGGCAACAAGTCGTGTTTTCTGACGAATCACGATTCAACTTGATGCGCTATGATGGTCGCATTCATGTTCGAAGGCATCGTGTGGAACGGCACTTTAAAGCGTGTATTTTGCAGCGTCATGCCCGCTCAACACCGAGGGTCATAGTTAGGGGCACCATTAGGTTCAATTCGCGATCTCACCTGCTAAGAATTAAGGGAACCCTCAGCAGCCAGTGATATATCAGGGATGTTTTAGAGGCAGAGCTGATACCCTTCCTTCAGAATTGTCTTAGCGCTATATTTCAGCAGGACAATGTTCAGCCACATGTGGTCTGAGACGTTCAATACCTATTCTATGCACGGCAGATAACGCTTCTTTCCTGGCTTGCACGTTTGACGGATATATCTCCGATCGAACATGACTGTGATGTGGTAGCTAAGCGATTGGCGCGTCAAGCGGCTCCACCATTCACTACAAACAAATTCTTATCTCGCATAGAAGTAGCCTTGCAGGCTATTCCTCAGGACGATATCAAAAATCTCTTCCATTCAATGTCACGCCGTGTAGAAGCTGTCATTGTAGCTCGACGTGGCTTTACACGATACGAAGATTTGATGCGAAATTATCTTGTATAGCTCTACCAAAATAATCAGTTATCTCCTGTAAAATTATGAATCTGTGATATAAATTTCATTTGAATAGCTCGATTAGTACTTTGTGTTGCAATTTTCACAATCAGTAATGTACATTGGTGACGCATACAGATATCAAAATAAAAATTATCATAAAACGTATTTAAGGGCTGTAGAACGAAAAGATTTAACGAAAACAGCGTGCATGCTTTCTATGGGATTCGCTTAGGCATCTCTGCATGGGAGTTGATGTCCCAAAACTTCTCCTTCATGGTGAAAAAAAACCCAGTGAATTAGGTTACAGATCCAAATTAAAAAATTAACAGAAATGTTTTAGTAGGTGCCGACTTGAAGAGCAAAATCTAAAAAGATCCATCCAGGGCAATGGCTATCTGGTAAGATTATCTAAATTTAGACTATATTGTGTCTTTAAGAGTGGACGGCCAAGCATTTACGTGGCAGATGTTGAGCATTAAGCCAAAACTCACTAGAAGCTCACTCAAAAAACACCTAGAAGTACTTTTGCTCAGTCTACACGAACAAACCAAGCCCTCATCGATTCCATAGCTATTTGTACAAACGAATGGTGAGTGTCAATCGAGAGATGTATTCACAACAGATGAGACCAAAGAAGGAATAACCAAGTTTAGTACGTTTAGAAAAAGGAAATTAGCTTTACGTTTTCAGAACTACGTTAAGTACGTTTAGAAAAAGAAAATTAGCTTCACACTTTCAGAACCACGTTAAGTGCGTGTAGAAAAAGAAAATTAGCTTCACACTTTCAGAACCACGTTAAGTACGTGTAGAAAAAGAAAATTAGCTTCACACTTTCAGAAACCACGTTAAGTACGTTTAGAAAAAGAAACGTAGCTTCACACTTTCAGAACCACGTTAAGTACGTTTAGAAAAAGAAAAGTAGCTTCACACTTTCAGAAACCACGTTAAGGACGTTTAGAAAAAGAAAATTAGCTTCACACTTTCAGAAACCATGTTAAGTACGTTTAGAAAAAGAAAATTAGCTTCACACTTTCAGAACCACGTTAAGTACGTGTAGAAAAAGAAAATTAGCTTCACACTTTCAGAAACCACGTTAAGTACGTTTAGAAAAAGAAAATTAGCTTCACACTTTCAGAACCACGTTAAGTACGTTTCGAAAAAGAAAAGTAGCTTCACACTTTCAGAACCACGTTAGATGCGTGTAGAAAAAGAAAATTAGCTTTACACTTTCAGAACCACGTTAAGTACGTTTGGAAAAAAATTAGCTTCACACTTTCAGAAAATGTCAATGAAAATAGTTTCTGGTACACTAAGAAAGGGTCTAATCTAATTCTGGAAGAGCTGCAAATCGGAAACGAGGAATTAAACAAAACTTAAAGAGTATCTTACCACGATTGGCAGTCTCGGGCCCTGACGCCATCAAGCAAATTGATTTCATGCATGCTTTTTCGATTTCACAAAAAGGATTATACATGCAGTATGAAAAAGCTCTGTTTTCTGCTTGGGAAAAATTGCAAAGTGTCAGATAATGAATTTGCAATATTTTTTAAAATATTTCATTAACAGCTTGATACATTTGAAATATAGATACTCATATCTACTGCTCAGAGCTCAAATCTATGAGAGTACGTTTCCCAAGTTACCTTCTGGGGCATCGCTTGAAAAATCACATGCTTTATGATACAAATGACCGACACGAAGTCATGATATCTCATCACTTATATATAACACTCATAAATCGAATGCCAAAAATTCATTTTTCATCGCTTTAATGTTGATGCTCATGCACTTTTGAGTTTCTGTGTTGAAGAATTTTCCCGTAAGGTTGGGTTAATTTGAAATTTCAGTTCAATGATATTTCAACATCATCACCACCGATTAGAAAAATTCTTTTAGCATTGCCTCGATTAGAGTTAGTCATAATCGGTGTCACCTAATTCGCTAAATGCACTGCTTTTCCACCAAGAAATGATAAGTTATGTTTGTACTTGGACTGTGCACTCTTCAATAACAACTGGTTCCCCAGATGGAATATGTGCATGCGATACAAATGGACAAACTAAAAGGTGCTAATGTAAGTAATAATGATATAATTTGTAGCTTGTTTAGTGAGATGCATATTAGGAAAACACCAGAGCGAGACATGTTCGATGTTGAATGTCCGAGAGGCAATATTGATCTGACGGCGATCTTCTATGACATATTTGCAAATGCAACGTTATTTGTGGAGTTTCCTAATAATTTCCTACTTAAGTGTGAAAATCATTCAAATCACATGCCTTCCTTCGGCAGAAATACCGTAAAACCGGGCATGAAATAAGAAGAAATTCACAAGCCAATAAATCATATCTCATCTTTTTCGAATTTATGAAAATCTGCATTTAGGGTTCTTTAATAAAAGATTTGGCTGATTTACGAAGATATATTAAGAGCCATAGGATGTAAGGTCAGGTGATGCGTAACATCACAGCCTCTCCTTGACAAATGTCAACCCCGCCTTCTCGTGGTGCATCCTGTTCCCACTAAAGGGGCTCTGACGACCGCCAATAGCGGTATAACTATACCATCGGGATCAGAGGAAATGCTATCCCACACTCACCAACCCGCTTGGCCAGCGTGGTGAGTTATGGCCAAACACCTCCAAAATGACTCTACAACTTAAATATTGGCCCTCAGTCTCCGGCAATTGGAATGTACCTGGCCAAGGCAGCGGCCAGTGCGACATGAAGGCAGAGGGTGCTAAGAATCCCCGGAGGACCGGACTAGGCTGCCATTTGATGCTGACCTGGGCTACCTATAACGGACGCTCCCTATCTTCTGATTCAAGGCTTCTTGAATTGGAAGAGGAACTACAAAGGATCAAGTGGGACATCGTGGGGCTAAGTGAGGTAAGGAGAAAAGGAGAAGATCTCATTGAACTGAAAAGTGGACATCTCTTCTATTATCGTGGGACAGATACTGGCAGGACTAGTGGTGTTGGATTTATAATAAACAAGAAATTGAAGGATAAAGTGGTAGAAGTTGAACGTTCCTCTGACAGAGCTGCACGACTCGTTATCCAACTATCGAAAAGATACCAGGCTCAGATTATTCAAACTTATGCACCCACCACAAGTCATCCTGAAGAAGAAATTGAAGAATTTTATGAGGAAATTCGTCATCTAAATAATAAAGGTAAGCAGCACTTGAAGATAATTATGGGAGATTTCAATGCAAAAATAGGGCACCGGCAACAGAATGAAACTTCAGTAGGTAAATTCGGTCACGGCAACAGAAACCAGCGTGGAAATACTCTCGTTGAGTTTGCAGAGGCAGAAGGATTTTTCATCTTGAACTCCTTTTTCAAGAAAAAGCCACATAGGAAATGGACATGGAGACATCCAATTGGGACGACAAGTGAAATTGATTTTATTATATGTAACAAAAAATTCGTCGTCGAAGACTGCAGTGTGCTGAACAAGTTCAACACAGGTAGTGACCATAGATTGGTGAGATGTAAGATGCACCTCAACACTAAACTGGAACGTGGCAAGCTCATAAGACAAACAAAATGTATTGACATAACCAACCTTAAAAAACACCATAATACTTTCAAGTTGGAACTGAAGAACAGATTCTCTGCTTTAGAAGGCCTAACATCGGAAGAAGTGGATATTTCGGAAGTTAACAGAAAAGTAACCAAAGCTCTTATGGAAACAGCAACAAAATTAGCTGGGTCTAAGAACAAGTTGCATGTGAACAAATTATCAGGAAAAACCAAAATGTTGATGCAAAAAGAAGAGAGATGAGGACAACTAAAGAAGATGTGACTTCCAAAGTGGAATATATAGAGCTATGCAAGACAGCACGAAAAAGTATCACTGAAGACGTAAAGAAATTCAACTGTGAGCTAGTGAGGAAAGCAATTGAAAACAACCAAAGCCTTAAGATAGCAAAGGGACATCTCAGTAAGGGAAAAAAACAGATTATGGCTCTGAGAAAAGAAGATGGTTCTATAACAAGAAATAGAGGCGAAATTTTGACAAGAGTGAAAGATTTCTACTCCAAATTATATGAAAGGGATGATACATGTACTCCAGACATCATGAAAGGTACCAGAGTTCTTCCAGTACTCCCAGCAGAAGTTGCTCATGCAATCAAGAACATGAAGCGGGGGAAAGCTCCAGGAGAAGATGGAATTACTATAGACATCATACAAGAAGCAAGTGGAGAAATTGAAACAGTACTCGCCCAAATTTTCACTCGATGCCTTAATGAAGGGAAGATTCCTGAGGATTGGAACAATGCTACAATGATCCTGCTACATAAAAAAGGTGACATTGAGGATCTCAGGAACTACAGACCTATCAGCCTCCTATCAGTGGTTTATAAAATCTTCACTAAAGTTCTTTCACACCGCTTGAAGGTAACACTGGACATGGCTCAACCGAGAGAACAAGCTGGATTAAGGAGTGGCTACAGCACAATAGATCATATCCACGTACTGAGAGAACTAATTGAAAGAGCGAGGGAATATGAACTTCCATTGTGCATAGCTTTTATCGATTATGAAAGAGCCTTTGATTCGGTGAAACCATCAGCAGTTACCACGGCTCTGAAATCCTGCGGTATTGAAGATGCATACTTTAATGTTATTAATAACATCTATGAAAATGCAATTGCAAAGATTCGGCTGTTTGAAAATACAACACACATAAAAATTGGAAAGGGAGTGAGACAAGGTGACACCATATCTCCGAAGCTCTTTAATGCCACATTGGAAAATGTCTTTCAATCACTGAACTGGGAAAACAAAGGGATAAAGATTAATGGAGATTATCTAACCCACCTTCGTTTTGCTGATGACGTAGTCATTTTTGCAACTACCCCATCAGAGCTGCAGAGTATGATCCAGGAACTTGCTGACAAGAGTAAAGAAGTGGGATTAAAAATGAACTTTCAGAAGACAAAAGTGATGTTCAATGCTTTTACAAGAAATGAAGATTTATCGATTGATGGAGAAAAACTGGAGATAACAGATACGTATGTTTATCTTGGACAGCAGATATCAAGTGAGGGTCACATTGATGAAGAAATTAATAGGCGTACAAAACTTGCCTGGAGAGCTTTTGGAAGAAACAGCATAATTTTCAAGAGCAATATGCCATTATGTCTTAAAAGAAAAGTGTTTGATCAATGCATCCTTCCAGTGCTTACGTATGGTGCAGAGACGTGGACCTTAACTAAAAGAGACATACAAAGGCTGCAAACAACTCAAAGAAGCATGGAGAGGTGCATGCTTGGTATAACCAGGAGAGATAAGAAGAGAAACTCGTGGATCCGAAAAATGACGAGAGTGGAAGACATCATGATCAGAGTTAAATCCCTGAAATAGCAATGGGCTGGACATACTGCCAGAAGGACAGACCATAGATGGACAGCCGAAATTTTAGATTGGATTCCAAGGGACAGGAAAAGACCCAGAAAAAGACCACATGGGAGATGGGTGGATGAAATTCGTAAATATGCGGGAGTGACATGGAGGAGACTGGCACAAGACAGACCGTTGTGGAGGAAACTTGGGGAGACCTTCGTCCAGCAGTGGATTGATAATGGTTGAAATGATGATGATGATGATTAAGAGCCATGTGAATAAGCATATTTTGTAATCCCGGCTATTTCACATTCTCAATGTACTGGGTTGTTATTAATTAAATACAACGTGTTTCAATATTTTATAAAAACAAAACTATTTAAAGTAGTGATACGCACTAAGAAAGGGTATAATCTGATCTTTCCACCTTTTGGCAGAGAAACTCTTGAAGTTTGTCACAACAACTTACAGATGTTCGATTTATGCCCCTTTAGTCACAAGGCATATATAAAGGTGGTAGTCGAAGTTTTGCCAAACATGCGGTTACACATCTTCACCAACTCCAGTAATAAGTTATGTGATACGTTGTTTTAGATTAGCTAAATTAACAGGAAGGGGAGAAACGAAGATTTTGTTTTTAACATAGTCCCACAAAAAGAGTCACAGGGTGTTAGATCCGGACTTCGTGGTGGTCGACATGTGACTAGCATGTTGTTTCTTATTGCACGGCCAATTCAGCGCTGTGTGAGATTTTTATCAAGGTAATTTCTAACTTCCGGATGCCAGTGGGGCGGTACTCTATCCTTTAGAAAATGAAGTTGTTGCTGTTTTCGTGCAGTTGAGGCATCAACTTCCCTTTACATTGTTTCCTTGGAAAAATAAAGAGCTATACACTTTTTTAAGGGATATAGCGCAGAATACATTAGTCTTCGAGGAATTCGGCACATTCTCCACTGTTGCTCTACGATTTTCAGTCTCCCATATGCGAATGGTATGTTAGTTAACTTTACCACTTATGTGGAATGTCGATTCGTCGCTGAAAATTAAACACTCACTAAAACTATCTTCTTCGAAACGCTCCTGTATTTCTGCACAGAAATCGCCATGTGCGGTTCAGTCTTTTTTACTTTGCCGCACCGGTGGCGCAGTGGTCTAAGTGATGGCTTCTGATCATTCGTCCGAAAGAGGTCCGGGTCGGAATACCGTCAGGCATGGAGGTTGTGCATGTCTTACGGCACTGAATCTCTCCGTTCTCTAGAGCCAGTGGCCCTACATTAGGGACGGGAGACTGCTTATGGCGCATTGAGTTGCTCACGGTGGTCGTTAAACCTCCAATCAAAAGAAAAAAAAAGTTTTCTAAAACGTGTAACGTATACTCTAGATTCGGTTTCTTTTTGATTTTACTATCTCTTGTTATTTTATTTTCCTATGCAAATTATCTTCTCACTTAACGAGGTGTTGTTTCTCCCGCTGAATTATATGTGGCAACGAGTGTAAGTCATGACGTGGTGGTATGCAGTATATATAGGCGCGCTCAAGTATACCAGAGAGCTTCGTTTTATATGTGATAGGTTCTCCCTAATTATTGTTATGCGATTCGACGATAGTACGAAAGTTCGGTCTAACAGTAGTTGTGTTATTTTGGAGTGTGTATTTGACTAATACCAACAGAAGCTCCCCAATAAAAGGTTAAACGTGAGTACGTTTTCTTAGTTCATTTTATTGTCAGACCTCTGTCTGGCCGTTAAGTCTATTTCATTGAGTGTTTACGTTAAGTTCAGGGGATATTGTGTTTATCGCTCTAATAAGGAGCTTTCAAGGTACTAATGTACTAAAAAAGAAGTTGTATTACTGATATTCAAGATAATGAGGAACGCTGAGTAAAAATAATTCCATATTCTTGGAATTTATTGCACGTGAGTGTCTTACCTAAACAAACTCTAGCACTTTGAAGATTAAGCACACTTTAGCTACGTCAAGTAACCTTTCAATAACCCTAACGTGACTTAACGTAAGCTTTTCTGCACTACACGTCCAGGCGGAGAATTTTATTCATTATAATTGGCGCCAGAACAGGGACTCGAACACGAGGTATTGCCACTTTTTCACTATGTCTTCATTACCTGAGAAAACTTCACTATTTCAACCTGAATCAAGTTTCGGTGGAAGTGGGGTTATTTTCGACAATTTGCAGGAAGCCTGTGGGTCTAACTTTGATGTCAATGATTTGCAAGTACCCAGGCATTCCTAACAATTTCGTCATTCACCAGCTTCATATCACTCTGAGTCGCGGGTCGTACCTGAGGTATTTCAACGCTCTCAGAGAGGCAAAATGCTTGTACATTTCGTGCCGCATGAGGGAGCAATTACTTTCAATGGTTTGGAGGGGTCCTTGAAATTTCTCGAGGATTTCGAGGATCATTTCGACTTATACAATATTCCTCAAGATTGCAAAGTGCAAATAGCAGGCACTTGCTTGAAATATATCGCTAAGACCTGGTATCGGCAGTGGAGAGTATCGAACCCGGATTCTCGTTATGAGAATTTCCGAGCGTAATTTTTAGAAGTCTTTCCTTTCGGCCTCAGTCGAGCTGGCCTTGCACAACAACTTTTTCTCGTCAGCAAGGACCCAACGATAGCCCTGTTGCATTTGCGTTGGAAAAAACACGCTTGTATAACTTATGGGATCCACATGCCAGTCATGTTGACATGTTGGACACCCTATTGCAGCAGCTCGATCCATTTCTACAGGATTTTATTGACGTCCGACACCCTGCTACAATACATGAATGCCTTCGCCTCATATGAACGTATGAGGAGCGACACGGCAAACATGGACCAACTAAACATGCTCGGAAACCCCGGGAGGCTTATCACGAAAATCCTCAGCAGCATAATAGGCCTAATGACTTTCAACACGAGCGTACACAGGTGCAAGTCCAAGCATCATACGTACCACCGCATAGAAGAGTGGTACACCAACCGCTAGTTTCTAAGGAATTTTCTGGGTACAGTACAAATGCACAGTATGCTCGACCCCTTTCCAATCCGCAGAATTCGGATCATTTTTATGCTGAGGGCAATAATGATTTTTCTGCCCGTGCTGATGGAAGAAATAATAGAAATGGAAATTTCAACAGAAATGCGGAGTTCCCGCAGCAGTTTTCACGAAGTCTTTCTAAGCGTGAAAACTTTACCGATACCAGGCAGGGCCAGGGTTTCAGACCGCATGAAAATACAACCAGGAATCCTTTAAACTTCCAAAGGAAGTAGACCAAGGAGTCGGCACTGCTTCCTGATACCAATAATTCTGACCCTAAAATAGTATTATTGATTGTCCAAACTCCTCAGTTGCCTGATGTGTTATTGACAATTGAAGATATTATTGTCGAGACAAAGTTCGACACTGGTTCTGAAAGATCAGCTCTAAATACGAAGTTTTGCACTGAAAGTTTTCCTGCAATACACGTCCAGCCTGCGACGCAGTATTTGCGAGGTGCAAATAACGAAATATTCAGTATCACAGGAACTGTCACATTATCTCTAGGGCTGGGAAAGTCTCGTTTTACACATTCTTTTCTGCTCATAGACGACCTACCTGTTAAATATCTAATGGGCATAGATTTTATCAATACTTTTAAAGTTACCATGAATTTCGAACAACATGTTATTTTCTTTCCGGAACCTGTCAAAGTGATTCCTACAGATCCTATAGACATAACGAGTTTGTTACTGAGTAACCAACTGAATGAGAGGCAACGAAACCAGCTTTCTCAATTTTTGAGTGAAAGACCTGGTTTATTTTCCGACCAACCTGGTTTCACACAGGTGGTTTATCACGTCATTGACACTCATGGTTCGAAACCGATAGCAACTAAACCTTACCCTTGTGCTCCCCATAAAAAAATGAAATGCAACGTCAAATTTCAGAGATGATTAAACAGGGCATAATCAGGGAATCAACAAGCGCCTGGGCCGCACCTGCTTGTCTTGTTCCAAAGAAACAACCCAACGAATTTCGTTTCGTGACAGATTTCCGCAAGCTCAACCAAGTCACGAAAGCGCTAAATTATCCACTACCTGTCATGTCGCATATTTTGCATGACCTATCGTCAACTAAATGGATGTCAACCTTGGATTAGGCGAGTGGATATTGGCAGGTTGCGGTACATCCAGACTCCGTAGATAAAACAGGCTTTGTGACTCCTTTTGGGGCTTATGAATACCTGCGTATGCCCTTTGGACTAGCCTCTGCACCTGCTACTTTCCAAAAGCTTATGGATACGGTTCTCAGACCTGTTCTAGGTCCCCATGTGCATGTATATTTGGATGACATTATTATAACATCAGAGACTCTTGACGAGCACCTTTCTCTGCTCAAACAGGTGTTCCAACTCATATATAATGCTGGCTTGACGTTAAAACCTAGTAAATGCCAGATAGCGAGGGACGAGATTGTATATCTGGGGTTCAAAATCACTCCCAACGGGTTATTTATGGATGATGAAAAAATCAGGCCTATAGTTGACTTTCCACGGCCAAAAACAGCCAAAGAACTATCACGCTTTCGGGGAATGACCGGATGGTATCAGCAGTTCGTCTCCGCTTATGCTACAATCTGTGAGCCATTGTATGCTTTGAAACGTAAATACAAGAAGTTTGTTTGGACACCTGAGGCTAACGCAGCGTTTGAAGCACTAAAATCTGCGTTGTTTCAGCCTCCTGTATTAGCTTTCCCAGATCATACTAAGGAATTTGATATTTACACTGACGCATCCGGAGTTGGTCTTGGTTGCGTTTTGTCACAAGATGGGCATCCAGTAGCTTTTGCGTCCCGTACTTTAGCCAAAGCTGAACGCAATTATTCAGCTACGGAACGCGAATGTCTTGCTGTAGTGTATGCTCTTGAAAAATTTCAATGTTATCTCAACGAATTGACAGTTAATATAATTACGGATCATTCTGCCCTTCAGTATTTGAATTCTGCTAAGCACCTCTCTAAAAGACTTATGAAGTGGGCTCTTAAGTTACAAGAGAGCAATATCAAAATTTCGTACCAGCCAGGTCATAAGAATCAATTACCGGATGCATTATCTCGCGTTCCGATTAGTGGGGTTCCCACAGAAACTACTCCTGGATGTCAGCCTTTACTTTTAATAGCTGATATAACATCCAGAGACCAGATAATGGCAGAATTAGTAAATGATCCAGATTTTGGGGAAATCTATAATTTTTTGCTTGCGGGTTCACCACAACAAAGTGACCCTTCTCTGGCTGGGAATTCACAGCATTTTGAAGTCATAGAGGGTCTTCTTTACTATAAGAAATCTAGGACTACTAGGGCAGAGTTTCGCCCATGTATTCCGCGAACCCTTAGAATGGCCCTTTTAAACGAATTTCATGACAAACCTATTGCAGGCCATTTAGGTATTCGCAAGACCTGTTGTAAATTGCGGGATGTTGCCTATTGGCCTGGCATGTGCCAAAGTGTGCTCTCATACGTTCAATCATGTCACTTGTATCAGATTTATAATTACCGTAATGTAAGACCGGCCGGTCACTTGAAATCTAGTTCAAGTTCTCATGTTTTTGACATTATTTCAATAGATTTATTGGGACCTTATCCTTTATCTGTTAAAAACAAAGCTCGTTACGTTTTAGTATTAACCGATAATTTCTCTAAATGGGTCGAGGTCTTTCCCATTAAAGCCGCTACGGCGGAAGTTATTTGTAAGCGGTGGGACGAACATCTTGAGCTTTTTTCGTTTGCCCTCCGCTCGTCTGTTCACGAATCTACTAAGTTTACTCCCGCAGAACTTTTTTGGGTCGAAAAATTAAGACCCGTTTTGAAAATTTAACGGGGATTATCGATGAACTAAACCAGCGACCAACTCCGCAATCAGTACGAATCATGGCAGAGAAAGCTCGTGTTGCAATGATAGGAGCACAAGCGGCTCAAGCAAGATACTATAATACTAGGCGTAGGGAACCAGATCTTGTCGTTGGAGATCTAACTCTCTTGGAGACACACTTCCACTCTTCTGTTTCTCATACTTTAAAAAATGAAATTTGCACCCAGCTACGAAGGTCCATATCGGGTGGCAAATGTGTATGAAAATAACATTATCCTTGAAAAACCTGACAATCAATTTCAATACGTACACGTTTCTCAGTGTCGCAAGTATCATGAACGAAATATAGATTTTATAATCAACCCTACTCAACCTTCTGTTCCACAGACTCAAGAGTCTATATCACACGATCAACCTTCAGAAATTTTGGACGAACTGACAAACCTTTTTGAAGAATCTCCTGTGATTTTTTCTTTACCCTCCCCTCCACAAGACTGGCTTCCAAGAACGCAACCTGATTCTACCATAAGACGAAGGCTCGAATCAAGTTCTTAAAATTCTAGTATCATTCCCTTTACTCCAACCATTGCCGAGACTATTGCTGCACCATTCCCTAATAACGCTGCACCAACACAAGCTCCTACTTCCTTGAATACCTCGTCAGAGAGTATTCCAATAGGCAGAAATAAACATCGCCCTGCACGACCACTAACTTACAGCAGCGACTCAGAGTCATCACATATTCCTGCTTTACCAGATATAGACAATAGTTTGACGATTCCTAAACGTCAGACACATATTACAAACCGTCCAGCAACACCAAAAGCTGGTCTAAAACGCAACTTGTCTCCCCAATCTGCTTCGCCGCAACAGCGACGAAGGCAGAGATCCTTGCGTCCTCCCGGGTTTCGCCCCTGGAACTTACGCTCAGGGCAAACAGGGCCGATGCCTACTTCTACTGTCATGCCAAACAGTAGAAAGAGAAAACAAGCGATGTGGCCGGAGCCACGTCCCTTCAAAAGAATGCTGGAAGGACAACACGGGCCCCAGCACAAAGGGACAACATATCGAAAGCCTGGGGAGCCCACTCCTGTCAGACGCAGGGAATTCCTGACCGACAGGCTTCAGCCGTTCCTGACCGACAGACTTCAGCCGTTCCTGACCGACAGACTTCAGCCGTTCCTGACCGACAGACTTCAGCCGATCCTGACCGTTCCTGTCAGACGCAGGGAATTCCTGACCGACAGACTTCAGCCGTTCCTGCCCGTTCCTGTCAGACGCAGGGAATTCCTGACCGACAGACTTCAGAATTTCTTGACCGACAGACTACAGATGTTCCAGATCCATTCAAGTCGCAGAAAAGATCGGCGCCACCAGAATTTACCAGTCCGATTAGGCCTGGAAAAAGATATCGCACTAGGGTTTTTTATGCGTCCTCGAGTTAAGTAAGTTCTCGTGGACAGGTTATTTTCTCATTATGTTGTTTTTCCTGCACGACCAGTTGGCGTGACAGAATTTTTTTTTTTTTTTTTTTTTCGTGTGGGCCTACGCATTCTTTTTGTGTATATATGTAGTTTTTTTTTTATATATATATTCTATGTCCGTCTACTAATCCGAATTTTTTTTATATATATATATATGTGTTAGGGGTAAAATAGTGAAAATTGTTACTGTTAGGCAGCTACAGGCAATCTTCGCTGCTGATACAGTTTGTTTGTAATCAACGATAAATATTTATAGAGTTAAAAATATAAGGAAGTAAAATGAAATCAAAAAAGTGATTCCTGCTAGGCAGAATAAAAATAAGGTATGCTGATGCAGGTTTGTTCTGTACACGTATAAAAAGTGTTTCCTGCTTCACAGACGACAATAGCTGCGGACACAGGTTTACTGAATTTGTTATGTCAAGCTTGAAGTTGTAAATACTGCTGCCACAAAAAAAAAAAGTACGACGATAAACGTCAGTCAGAGAAATGTAAGACTACACTCAAAATTTAATAGGTTTCTCAAAAAAAAAAAAAAAAAATAAGTGGGAGATGATGTAACGTATACTCTAGATTCAGTTTCTTTTTGATTTTGCTACCTCTTGTTTTTTTATTTTCCTATGCAAATTATCTTCTCACTTAACGAGATGTTGTTTCTCCCGCTGAATTATATGTGGCAACGAGTGTAAGTCATGACGTGGTGGTATGCAGTATATATAGGCGCGCTCAAGTATACCAGAGAGCTTCGTTTTATATGTGATAGGTTCTCCCTAATTATTGTTATGCGATTCTACGATAGTACGAAAGTTCGGTCTAACAGTAGTTGTGTTATTTTGGAGTGTGTATTTGAGTAATACCAACAGGAGCTCCCCAATAAAAGGTTAAAAGTGAGTACGTTTTCTTAGTTCATTTTATTGTCAGACTTCTGTCTGGCCGTTAAGTCTATTTTATTGAGTGTTTACGTTAAGTTCAGGGAGTATTGTGTTTACCGCTCTAATAAGGAGCCTTCAAGGTACTTATGTACTAAAACCGAAGTTATATTACTGATATTCAAGATAATGAGGAACGCTGAGTAAAAATAATTCCATATTCTTGGAATTTATTGCACGTGAGTGTCTTACCTAAACAAACTCTAGCACTTTGAATATTAAGCACACTTTAGCTACGTCAAGTAACCTTTCAATAACCCTAACGTGACTTAACGTAAGCTTTTCTGCACTACACGTCCAGGCGGATAATTTTATTCATTATAAACGTCGCTGCGCAACAGCAACAGAATTTGTTTTGCTTATTTGAAGCCCACAGAACGCCCTTTCCGCAGCATTGGGGGCCATCTTGCATGACTGGTCATGTAACGGTGAAAACGTACAATCTTTTGGCGACGCCATCTATAGAATGAAATCGTTACTACTGTTGATAGAACGGTGCATAGTGAGTATCAATATCTTACATAGCTTTAGTTTTATAAAATGTTGGAACTGTTTATTTCTTTTGTAATAGCCCTGTGTGTAATTAAGCAATCAGAAAATTAGTTGCCATTTCGAACGGTGTTGAACTAAATCAAACGCACAACATATTAATATTTACATATATAAATGCATTAATCTTTGAAATTCTGTTTTGAGTTTAATTGGTGGATTATATTTCGTCATCTTTGGTGAGAATTAAATTTATGATCCAATAAATGGTATTGAAAGTTTTATCCGAATTCATGACATATTGCAGTTTACGTAAAAAGCCTTCCGAAGTCATAATGCGGAACATATGCAGAAGTTAAATGCACTACCCTCATTCTTTGATGTCATCAAAGTAAATAATTCAGCAATGACAAGGTGATTTAAAATTCCGGATAAAGCAAATATAATCTAGTTACGAATTATTACATCACGCAAATGCATAAATGTTTCCCTAAGATTATGTACTTTGATGGATTTCATAGAGCTATTTCATTGTCTCCAAAAACTAAAACACTAGAAGAAAGAAACAAAAGATAGAACTCAAGGTAGAACATGTTGTCAGCAAACGATGAAAGAATTCTTCCTTCACGCAAAACTCCGTGTACTCTCGTGTTTTTTGTGGGTTTGTGCGACGGGAGAGAAAACGGAGAAGGTACTTCAATAAAAGGAATAATTCGTGTGAAAACAGGCAAATGGCAAGAAAAGAAGATTTCAACAGCTGAAGCTCAAGGAAATTTCTTCAAAGAAAGAGGTAAATTAAGGATTTTTTCTCTTTGCACGGGAATAGTCACGAGTCGTTAATTTTTGCTTACAAATTAAACGCTGTGGCCTCTTGCTAATCAAATCAATTGCGGTACCAACTAACTGTCTGTAACAATAATTAAGCAAGTAGGAAATGAAGTAAAATTTCAAATGAAAAACTGAACTAATAATAAATTTTTAAAATTATATTTTGAACTTGATGCTGATGGATCTCATACAATTATTTCATTGTCTATAAGAACTACAAAATAAGAACAGGGAAGGAATCAAAATATATGTTGTACGAAAATGTTTAACTTAAAATGTTCGTTATCAGTTCAAAAGAAACAAAAAAGAAAGAAATCAATACTAAAAGTAAATATTTTGCCCATGAAAAATCCAAAAAATCTTTCGCAGAAAATCCCTTGTACTCTCTAGTCTTTTGGGAGTTGACAAAGCCAATAAAAATTTTAAATGAAAAACCAAACCAGTAAAAATTTCCCTATCACATAAATGTATCAATCTTTTTTTAATTATCTTTTCAACTTGTTGACAGATTTCATACAATTATTTTATTGTCTGTGAGAACTAGAAAACAAAAAAAGAAAGAATTTATACTATTTTTTGTGCGAAAATGCTCAATTTAAAATGTTCTTTATCGGTTCAAACGAAACAAATAGGCAGATCTCAATACTAAAAGAGAAAATGTTGTCGATAGAAGATCCAGGAATTCTTCCTTAGCAGAAAACCACGTGTACTCTCGTTTTTTAAGTCTTAGTGTGAGAAGGAAAGAGAACTTCAATGAAAGAAAGAATTCATATGAAAAAAGCAAAGTGACAGCGAAAGAAGATTTAAACAGTTGAAGCTCAAGAAAAATTCTTTAAAAAAACGCATTGTGTCATGTCGCACAGTTTAACAAAATAAGGTTTAAAACCTTCATACTTCAACCACAAATGTCTTCCGAAATAAGACGTTCAGCAGATCAGAACTGAAGGATGATTGTTTTTTCTACTGTCCGCCTCATTAATTAAAATACCCTGGAATTTCACTTTATGCTCTTAGAGGCAAAAAGACGAAGTAAATAAATGAAAAGAAAAGAAAAGAATTGAGTGCCAGTGAAAAAACCTCTTTCACGTTTTTGTGAGCGCACAATATTACTTTGTTATATCGCGATGTCGTTTTTCACACGTGGCTTTTATTTTCCAAGCGTTCCTTTTTAAAGGAAATGACAAAATCTATTCTGCTTGCTTCTGTTGCATTCCAAACCATCACTAGGTTTAACAAAAGTATATAAAGTTATGTAGTGATCAATATTTAAAATGTATTTACATATGTGGCTTAGGGAACACCACGCTAAGTTCGTTCTTCTAATTCGCTCACTTTAAGTGAAACAGAAGTCATACAAATAAATTTCACGAAAAGTTACAGTTCCCTTTTTTATTTCGTCTATGCCCCATGGGCACTTCACTCGATATACCCTGAAGTGCCAGAAAAACTGGTACAGACGAGCTTATGCAAAATACATAGCAACGTTGTGACGTATATTCTAAATATACTTTCCTTTTTAGTTTCTTTCCCTATGTAAATCTTGAGTTTATTCTCAGTTATACTTCACACTTAACGTCATATCTTTTCTCTCAAACGAATACTGTTGGCAACATAATTAAGGTTGAATGAATGTGACGTACGCCTGCTATTTGATAAGAACGAGAGATATAAACTACGAGTAAACTGTTGCTTAGGGAGCGTTGTGTTGGAGAGCGATTAATGTGGAGCGTTGCGGAACGTAGCGTTGTTGGTGTGTGGTGTGTTTAATGTTGATACCGATTTGTTATGTGAAGTGCAACATCGAGAAATAAAGCATCTTTTCCGTAAGTTTGACTTCTGTTTTTTAAATGTTTCGTCTGGCCGTTAGGGTTTAATTTAGGAACTTTTTCATCGTATGGTGATGTTTTAAAATAACGTAGAAGTTAGAAAAGACTTTTACGTTACATTGGCCCCCGAACTATAGCCGAACAGATTCATAGTAGAAGTCACGGAAAATGGAAAACCGCACGGATCCTATCGGTCTCTTTTATGACTGTTATAGTCAGGATCACGAGGCTCGTAATTCTACAACAGACAATTTACGCACTCAGCGTTATAGAGTACCAAACAATTACTCAAGTGCTCTGCACGAGGCCTGCGGTTCCGACTTACGGGACAGCGAATACATGAGGTACGAAGCTTATGTACCGCGTACTTCGACTGCAGTGCCTCAACAACAATTTACCCCACCACCCCCCGTGAGAAGGAGCAAAATTCTTGCTCATTACGTACCCCATGCGGGTTCTATTGTATTCAGGGGAAACGGCGGATCGCTTAGGTTGTTGGAAGATCTTGACGATCATTTTGACTTATATAATGTTCCTGAAGATTGTCAAATACCAATTGCTGGCACACGTTTGCAAGACACGGCAAAGATATGGTACAGACAGTGGCGTCGAATGAACCCAGAGGGCTCATATCCGCGATTTCGAGCTGAATTTTTGGATGTCTTTCCTTTTGGCACCAATAAGGCCGGCCTTGCACAACAACTGTTTTCCAGGCGACAGCGAGCGTCAGATAGTCCAGTCTCGTTCGCTCTGGAAACAGTTCGCCTTTACAAATTATGGGATCCCGCTGCAGTCGAGTCTGATATTTGTGACACCTTACAACAGCAGCTGGATCCCTTCCTGCAGGATTTTTTGGAAGTTCGACGTCCTGTTTCCATTCACGAGTGCCTAAAACTCGTTCGAATCTTTGAAGAACGACAGAGCAAAGGGCAATTGTCACAGGTCCAAGAGTACCGACAACCTACGCAGTCCTATGAACCTCCTCTTCAACCTAATAGATATCAGCAGCTAAAACAGAACTTTCGTCAAGGACAATTTTTCAATCAGCCTCGGCCGGCTCCTTATCAGTCAAGGGTGGAGAACGCCTATCAGCAGTCTAGATAGATGCCGCCGCATCGTCGGGCACCAGAGGTGCGACATCCTGACTATTATGGGAACCAGGATTACAATCAAGTTTCTCGTCCCCGAGGTATTTACAACTCGGTTGAAAATACATACCCAAAACACCGTGCTGGGAGGCAAGGCAGACCTAATGATGTTAATGCTGCCTCTCCTGCACGTTACTATAACTCAGCACGTTCTGGTGCTTCGGCAAATTTACAAAATCAATCAAGACATACACTAATAGGTTTCACGACAATTTAAACCAGCAGGAGGTAGATGGGTCGAGTCTATCTCCTCGTTTTTCTGAAGACCTCAAATCTCTTTTTTTAACAATTCAAGCTCCGCAATTGCCTGATTTTCTTGTCACCTTAAGTAAAGTGGTGGTGTCGATTAAAATTGATTCTGGATCTGACATTTCTGCAATAAACTTTGATTTCTGTGCTGCTATCTTTCCAAATGCTTGTGTCGAGCCCTCCCAGCAATGTCTGCGGGGTGCCGACAATAATATATTTTCCATCTCGGGTTCAGTTCATTTACCTGTCAAGATTGGCAAAGATCAAGTTTCTTATACTTTCTTTTTGATCCAAGAGTTACCCGTGGATTGCCTTCTGGGGGTGGATTTCATTAAAATGTTTAAGCTTACACTTGATTTCGAGCATGGCCTAATCTTAATGCCTGAGGTTTCTCCTCCCACCCCAGAACAGCCTATTGATTTTTCTGCGGTTCTTGCGAGTGACAGATTATTTCCTGAACACAAGAGCCAACTTGGTCAAGTTTTACACAGCAGACCAGGGTTATTTTCTGATAAGCCAGGGTTTACACAGGTGGTGTATCATACCATTGATACGGAACGGGCTAATCCCATTGCATGTAAGCCTTATCCATGTCAGAACCAGGAAAAAGTTGAGTTCTAAAAACAAATTTAGGACAGGCTCCGTTCGGGAATTATTAAAGAATGACTTAGTCTTTGGGCAGCACCTGCTTTTCTTGTTCCAAAAAACTATCTGGAGAGTATCGCTTTGTGATAAATTATCGTAAACTCAATGCGGTGACTAAAGCTATCAATTATCCATTGCCTATAATTAGCGATATTCTCCTGGACTTATCGTCAACAAACTGGCTGTCAACTTTGGATTTAGTTATTGGCTATTGGCAGTTTGCTGTCCACCCAAATTCTGTAGAAAAAACTGGATTTATTACCCTGTATAACGAAGTAAATTTCTCCGTCATTTTTGTCCACCCCAGGATTCGAATCCGGATCCCCTCATTCTGGAATAAGTCACTGGCGGACATTCGTTCTGACTGCTATCTGCCTTAATGTCGTGTGCGTCCTGCTGGCAGGTACGTCACATTTCCTCCCGAAAGAGGGCCGGGGGCATGGCCCACGGGTCAGCCGTGACCATGAATCGTTGTAGGCAGCCATTCGCTGTATACCGTGCACTTGAGAACTCCCAGTCAATCTGGTGTGTGGAATGCAACTTCACACACATTTATTTTTCGAAGCGCTGGAGTAGGATTCTCTGATTATTCCTATCTCGCGGTGTGGAAAGTACATCGCACCATTGCGAGATCTTGAACGGTCGGGTCATCCGGGAAGTTAGAGCGCCATTATAACGACAGAAATTTCTCCGTCATTTTTGTCCACGCCAGGATTCGAACCCGGAACCCCTCATTCCGGAATAAGTCACTCTACCAATTGAGCTATGCGGACATTCGTTCTGACTGCTATCTGCCTTAATGCCGTGTGCGTCCTGCTGGCAGGTACGTCACACCCGTTTGGAGCATATGAGTTCTTACAAATGCCCTTTGGTTTGGCATATGAGTTTCTACAAATGCCCTTTGGTTTGGCATATGCTCCTGCAACGTTTCAGCGCCTAATGGACTCAGTCTTACATCCTGTGCTTGGACCTAATGTCCATGTCTATCTGGATGATATAATTGTCCTTGCTGAGACTTTTGAGGAGCATCTGTCTCTGTTGGACCAAGTTTTCGAACTGTTACATAATGCGGGTTTGACTTTAAAACCTGCCAAATATCAAATTGGACGAGACGAACTAGTATATCTAGGATTAAAAATTACCCCTAAAGGTCTTCTAACTGACGGCTCAAAGGTCAAGCCAATTTCTAACTTTCCTAGGCCTAAATCGGCAAAAGAATTGTCTCGATTTTTATGCATGACCGGGTGGTACCAACAGTTCGTTCCGGGGTACGCTACTCTATGCGAACCTTTATTTGCATTAAAACGAAAGTATAGACACTTTGTTTGGTCCACGGAGCGAGAGACTGCTTTTAATGCTCTTAAACATGACTTGGTTTCACCACCTGTGTTAGCTTTACCTAACCATGCAGAAATGTTCAATATTTTTACCGATGCATCAGGTGTAGGTCTAGGAGCTGTTCTATCTCAACGAGGGCATCCTGTTGCATATGCCTCTCGAATTCTTAACAAAGCAGGACGTAATTACTCTGCTACTGAACGAGAATCCTTAGCTATTTTATTTGCTGTTACCAAATTTAAATGCTATCTCAATCATTTAACTGTCAATGTCATTACAGATCATTCGGCATTACAATATTTAACCACTGCAAAGAATCTGTCTCGAAGATTGTTAAAATGGACACTTCGACTTCAGGAATATAATGTTCGAACTCAGTATCGCCCTGGTAAGTCAAACCAACTGCCTGACGCACTGTCTCTCTGTCCGGTCAGTTCTGGTGACCAGTCGGATACTGAACCCCCTCCCTACTTCTAATTTCGGAAATCACCTCAAGGGAGCAAATAATTTCTGAACTGCCGAATGATCCAGATTTTGGGAAAATCTATAATTTCTTACTCGCTGGTTCTTCTGCTCCTAGTTGACTTTCTTTAGCGGGTCTTAGTCAAAATTATTAGATCATCGATGGTATTTTGTATTATACAAAATTTGTGAATTCGAGAGCTGAGTACCGCCCTGCGATACCTCAGTCCCTCACCATGACCTTATTATTAGAATTTCATGATATTCCTCTTGCCGGTCACTTAGGCATACGAAAAACTCGTACTAAACTTCGAGATGTAGCCTACTGGTCGGACATGTACAATAGTAAACTCGCATACATTCGCTCATGTGAGTACTGTCAAAAGTACAATTATGATAATAAACGACCGGCCGGTCACCTTATTTGTAGTTCAAATAATTATGTATTTGGAACCATATCTATAGATTTATTGGGCCCTTATCCATTATCAACTAAAACTAAGTCTCGTTATATTTTAGTTGTTACAGATAACTTTTCTAAATGGGTGGAAGCATTCCCCATTAAAGCAGCTACGGCTGATGTAATATGTGATACTTTAATACATAATGTTTTTTCTTGTTTTAGATGTCCCCGTACCGTAGTCTTGGACCACGGGGTTCAGTTCATTTCGGAGTTATTTGAGCGAATGTGTGCAAGGCTTCAAATCAAACACAAATTTATCAGTCCATATCATCCTCAAGCCAATCCGGCTGAGCGTATTAATCGCACCTTACTAAAGATGATCTAAACTTTCATTGGCAATAATCATGAGCTTTGGGACGAACATGTTGAATTGTTTTGCTTCGCCCTTCGCTCATCATTTCATGAATCAATGCGGCTTACGCGAGCTGAACATTTTCTAGGATGCAAAATCCGCACCCCTTTGAGAATTTAACTGGCATTATCGATGAATTCAACCAAAGACCAACACATGAATCTGTAAAACTACTTGCGCAAAAGGCACGGGCTGCTGTCATTCGAGCTCAATTAAGCCAAGCTAGGCACTATAATGCGAAACGGAGAGAACCAGATCTCGCAGTTGGAGATTTGGTCTTGCTAGAAACTCATTTTCAGTCCTCCGTTGTATATGCGTTCGTTAAAAAATTTGCACCTTTATATGAAGGCTCCTTTGAATTGGTGGAATTGTACAATAATAATGTCATATTAAAGAAGCCAGATGGCTCCCTACATTCTGCGCTTGTGCAGCAATGTAGGGAATGGGTTATTAGAAGCAATGATGCAATTATTAACCCTAAATCTAGTAGGAATCCTCAGGCAGAGGGTGGGACTTTTTCACAAGCATGTATAATTGATGATGAAGTTATTGACCCCACCCCTGTCCTGTCCGATTCTCTACCTTCGTCTGAGAGGGTCTTTGCTTCCAATTTTCACGATTCACATTCTGACATTATCCCATTCACTCGGGTGCTGTTATTATTTCAGCTCCTCCGTCTCCTGCCTTCGCAAAAGGCAAGAGTTCTTTAGGTACTTCCAGTTCCTTTGGATATTCTTGTCATGTGCAACGAGGTTCATTTTCATCTGCTTCTCATACTTCAATCGCTCCATTTACTTCTTCACGCATAGTGCCTCCGTTTGGTTTTAAATCTAAAAAGTTAAAAAGAACAAGAACTGACATTTCATCTTCAGGTAGTTCCATCTCTCCTGTGCCTAAAAGAGTGGTACCTCTTGCTGAATCTGAATCATCGGACAATATTGTTGAGGTTCTTCAGTCTCCAAGTAAACAAATCCCTCCTTCTATTTCTTCTGAGCAGTTGCCTACTTTAGGAACATTTAAT
The DNA here is from genome assembly GCA_039090855.1 of Macrothele yani. Taxonomy (NCBI): domain Eukaryota; kingdom Metazoa; phylum Arthropoda; class Arachnida; order Araneae; family Macrothelidae; genus Macrothele; species Macrothele yani. The sequence goes on along the minus strand of CM076997.1, from coordinate 46,875,898 downwards.
CAATCTGCAGTAGGGCAAAAACGTCCTCTTTCGCCATCTAAACCGACCAAACGTCCGCCGCCTGAATTTCCTCCTCCTGTTCCACAGTCTCCTGGTGCAACTTCTAGTATTAGGCAACAATCCAGACATAGAGTCCAGCATTTGCATCCGCCAGGATTTCGTCCTTGAAATCTTCGCTCGGGACGGACGGAGCCTATACCTTCCTCCACCGTTCCTCGTCGTTCACGGAAGCGCCCTTCTAGTTTCACACCGCTTCTTCGACCGCAAAAGAAACGGCCGGATCTACACTCTTCTCAGATTCCGGGTTTGTCTCCAAGTCAGTCTGGGACTTCCTTGCTTCAGTCTGGGACTTCCTTGCTTCAGCCCAGGACCTCCTTGCTTCGGCCTGGGACCTCCTTGCTTCAGCCTGGGACTTCCTTGCGACAGCCTGATAACCCTGCTTCTTCTGGTCAACTTCCTTGTCCACGAGAAATCCTGAGACATCCCGGCGATCCAGTGTCCTTCAACCTACGCCTGTGAAGCGTGAAGCTTCGAGAGTACCGTTGTCGCTCCGACAACATAGTAAGCGTGTCCGCACACGGATCTTCTTTGCCAGCAACAGGTACTGTTAAAAACGTTTTGTTATTACAATTGATCTTCACGCTCAAAGGAACTTTTGCTGCACAGAACTTTACTTTAAAAAGACTATTTATTTGAACCTTTTTTGTTCTCAAAAACTATCACAGAACTTTTATGACAGAATGTGAGAAAAACAAAATATCACAGAACTTTGCTTTATAAAGACTATTTATTTGAACTTTTCTCTGTACTCAAAGTATCACAGAACTTTTATGACACACTTTGAGGACAAAATATCGCATACATTATCTCCTTGTTAGTATGTAATGCTTTTTTTGGTGTGGCGCCACATTATTTTTTTTTTTTTTTTAGTACTAAAATGCTTGTCACTTCAATTTTGTAAATGTTGTCTTTTCGGCAAAACATAAATATCAGCCATTGTCTTTGTTGATATCTATAAAGATGTTTCACTCCGAAGGTAGGGTTTCCCCTATCCCATCAAAAATTGATGTGCGAATCCGTGGGAGTAGTTCGAAGTCGGCCCTGGCCGCCAAGTGTTCAGTTAAAGGTTTTTGTGTTGTTGTTCTATGATTAACCATTTTGTGTGCTTGACACTTGTTGTGTTTGTTGTTGAATTTTTTCTGCAAGTGCAGTATTTTTTCAACTAATTAATTTACACCATGTTACAATGTTCGACTATTCAATTAACTTAGTTTGAATGTTTTTTCTTCCCTGAGAAGTTATCAGGAGTGGACGAATGTGTAAATTAAGTTCACGTTACAAATGTTGTAGTTTGTTTTCCTGCATTACGCCGTTATTTTTTTACTACTATGCCACTTCTTACATGTATATTGATGAATGTTCTCCGTATGTATTGTGACAAAATATTTCTCACGACTTATAAAATGAAGATTTGATATCGTACGTAAACTTTCTTTTTTTCTATGAATGTCAGTGATATTGCACTACTGATGTCTAGAGACTGTGTATTGATATAAAGTCAGCTACAGAAACTGGTCAACAAATCTCTTCTTCCGTTTTGTAAGTTCTTATCTGAAAGAGATGAATGAATGATCAGATTTTTTGAAAGGATACCTCTACAAAATTGATAGGTCCTTGGCAAAAAAAAAAAAAACAACAACCAAAAACGAGGGAGATGATGTGACGTATATTCTAAATCAAATTTCATTTTTAGTTTTTTTTTCCTATGTAAATCTTGAGTTTATACGCAGTTAGACTTCACACTTAACGTGATATCTTTTCTCTGAAACGAATACTGTTGGCAACATAATTGAGGTTGAATGAACGTGACGTATTCCTGTTATTTGATAAGAGCGAGAGATACAAACTACGAGTAAACTGTTGCTTAGGGAGCGCTGTGTTGGGGAGTGATTAATGTGGAGCGTTGCGGAACGCAGCGTTGTTAGTGTGTGGTGTGTATAATGTTGATACCGATTTGTTACGTGAAGTGCTACATCGAGAAATAAAGCATCTTTTCCGTAAGTTTGACTTCTGTTTTTTAAATGTTTCGTCTGGCCGTTAGGGTTTAATTTAGGAACTTTTTCATCGTACGGTGATGTTTTAAAATAACGTAGAAGTTAGAAAAGACTTTTACGTTATAACGTCACCTATGTGCGTACTTGGTTGCTTCCGCCAGTGCGTATATAAAGCGATAGACATCCTTGCCAGCTGTCAGAGCTGTTTTCGGCATCACAATGACATGTAATAACGATTTAAGTGATTTTCAACGCGGTGTCATAGTTGGCGCTCGTGAGATGGGCCATAGTATTTCGGAGGTAGAAACGAAGTTCGGATTTTCACGGACGACCATTGCAAGGGTGTACCGTGACTACAAGAATTCCGGCAAAACCTCCAACCTACGATACCAGTTTGGCCGTAAAAAGACATTGGGTGAACGTGACCATCGTCGGCTCTGAAGAATCGTTTCACGCGATAGGCGTGCAACACTCTCGCAGGTATCATCAAAATTCAATGCTGGAGCCTCAACAACCATCAGCGTCCGGAGCCGACGCCCAACTAGAGTCCCCTTGATGGGTGCACGACACAGAGCTATGCGCCCCGTTTGGGCACGGCAACACCACCACTCGACACTTGATGACGGGAAACAAGTAGCCTGGTCTGACGAGTCGCGTTTCCAAATGTTTCGGGCAGATGGAATGATTCGTGTGTGGCCCAAACCCCATGAAGCCATGGATCCCGCCTGTCAACAGGGAACTGTACCGGCTGGTGGGGGGGGGGGGGGGGGGGTCCGTAATGGTATGAGGTGGGTTTAGCTGGATTTCGCTGGGATCCCTGGTACGTCCACAAACGTCTGTGACCGGCCAACGCTATGTGCGCATCCTTTCTGACGAGGTACACCCGTTCATGTCCTGCACTCATGCTGATGGGTTGGGCCTGTTCCAACAGGACAATGCACCTCCACACAAGTGTCGGGACTCGACATTATGTTATTATGTTTAGAGGAGTATTCATCTGAGTTTAGGGTGTTGCTATTCCTACCCGAGTCCCCAGATCTGAACGTGATAGAACACATTTGGGATGCCATGCAACGTGCTATCGAACACAGGAACCCGAGTCCTCGGAATACACCCGAACTGTGGAACGTTCTGCAGGAAGTATGATGTGTATTGCCTACACCATATTTCCACAAGCTAGTGGAGTCCATGCACCGTCGTATTTCTGTAGTCCTGCACTCCCGTGGGGGACCTACGAAGTATTAGACCGGTGTACCAGCTTTTCTGGCGGGAAAGTAAAAAGTTGTATGCTTTTCCTAAACAAAGAGATTTTTTTAGAAAGCTATGAAAATCGTTTGAATGAATTCAAAAATGAATTTTCGAAATAGAGGAAATTTCTTGCGTCAGTTTGGGGGATGTACCGTGTAGCATGAATGAAAGGAAACATGGAAAGTGCGAAAAGAAAACTTTTTTTTTTTTTTGCGAATTCTCATTGACAGCGCATTTAGAATGTTTAATTGTAGTTTCGTAAGAAAGGTGCTTTCTTGTCGTTAAATGCAGCAAGAGTTTCAGACGCATCTCAGACGGTGTTGAGTAAGAAAAGCCAAGTGTGTGACATTGAAATGGGTTATTTGAAAGATCATGTAACATATATCACATTTAACTGAGCGCTAAACAGCTTTCGAAATGTATGGTGTGTTAGGAACCGCCTTAAGAGCAGGTATGTAACCAAAAGAACAAAATTGTTGGTGTTTTTTTGTGGTGTAAAAGTGGCTGAACTCCTTTGTGGAATGACAAACATTCTGGACGGCTATCAACATTTGGGTCGTTTGCACTTATGGAACAAATCATTAGAAATAGCCTAAGTCTACAAGTGTACGTGTTCCACAACATGTGTAAGTTACGTTACAGACCGGCGAAGAACACACAATGCTCGATACAGGAAATGCAATATCAGGAAGTATTAAAGTATTCCTGGTATTCCATCAAGTACTTGTCAGAGCGCCATGCAAAGTGGTGTGTATGTGTCGACAGTTGGATAATGTAAATTATTCAAGTTGCGAACCAATAGCGCGATAGGTTAGGGAAGTGGTCTCAAAGTCGCGGACCTACGCCAACTGTTCTGCGGCCCTTATGAATGATTACAAAAAAATAAATAAATCACATTTTTTTAAATATATTATATTAAATATAGTATAAACATGGTAATGCATAGCAAAGCCAATCATCTTTATGAGTAACACTATTTTGGGATTTGAGAGATGAAATAAAGATGTCCTTGAAAGTAAAGATGAAGACGTCTCCTCCTTTTTGATGATCCAAAATTGTTACATGATCTGGCATTCAGCACAGTTATAACTGGATAATTAAACGATTTGAATGTAAAATTACAAGCCTAAAATAAGCTAGTCCCTGATGTTATAGATAATGTTAACGCATTTTAGAGAAAAATTTAGCTTTGGGAAGCTCAGCTCAGAGTAGGAAATCCCGCTCACTTTCCCATTTTAAAAACTTCAGCTGAAGACGTAATCAACTTTGGTGAATGTTCTATGAAGATAGTTATGTTAAAAGAGGATTTCGACAGGTGGTTTGAATGTTTGAAAGACATGGAAAATATTTTCAATATATTCAAATCTCCATTTTCGTATAATGCTGATAACGTACTTGAAGAATTTCAGCTTGAATGAATAGACTTTTAGTGTGATTCTTTCCTAAAAGGAAAAATTCAACAGCTGCAATCTAACAGAGTTTTACCAGTTAGTTTCAAAGGACAAGTTCGTAAACATTGATAACCTAATTGCACGGGCTCTGTCCATTTTCGGAACAACATACTCATGTGAACAGTTGTTTCCAAGGACGAACCAAGTAAAACGTCTTGAAATGAATAGGTTAAATGACAGTCACTTTTGCTCACTTTTAACCCTTTAACGACCATAACGCCCAAAACGCCCGTACTTGCAAACGATCATAACTGCCCGAAACGCCTGTCTAGAGTGAGCCAGATTTCCTACCGTTACGTGTTATTTAAATTTGCGCAACCTATGAGGGATTAGCAGGAGTCACCGTCAGTCACTATTGTTGTTACTAAGCAAAGAAGTGAAACAACAGACAGTTTCAGGCGTTATAGTATTTAGATTGATAGTAGATTTTAGAGTCATGGTCGTTAAAGGGTTAAAAGTAGCATGTTCAAAGGACATTATTCTAAATATCGATAACTTAGTGACAGAACAGCGAGCCCACGTTTCTGGTCAGAATGTGTAATATTTTATGTACCATGTACCGTGTTCAGTCGGTAAAATATGATTGTTTTAAGATTTAAGTGAAAATAATAGCTACTTATGTAAAAATGATTATTTTCAGTGATCGATGAAGCGGTTTTTCTATTTACCGATTATTAGAAATAAAATTCCACTCTAGTGCCAAACCATTGGAGTAGTTTTGTAACGGTGATATTTATTCATAAGAAATTTATTAATATTCATGCGCCCCCTATAACTTTCTTCAAAACTGGAAAGTGGCCCTTCCAAAGTTCTGACTTTGAGACCACTTGGTTAGAGAGACGAAAGGGCAAATTGGCTCGGCGTAGCTAAATTTGTTCGTCCTCACATAGGAGTGTTCACCACCGCACTGGAGTGATCTCGGTGACGAAAACGCGTGTAAGGAGTGAGAATATCTGGGTGACGTCATTGGGAATTCTACCATCACACGGGTACCTTCATCATATAGCTACGTACGGCTGGTTCAGAGATGCACCAAGTGTAATTTTAGAAGATGCACCAAGTGTGAATTTTAGAAGATGCACCAAGTGGAATTTTAGAAGAGGCACCAAGTGGAATTTTAGAAGATGCACAGCATCCGGACACCAGATTCTGAGGGGCGACATAAAGCCCCAATCTAATTTTATGGTTAATAAATTAATATCAGAGATATGAGAGAAGTTAAGAAAACGTTCCAGTGGGAAAAATCGTCATGTCACTTACAACGTTTCTTTTTTAGTAAAAATAATTCATTGTAGACTAAGTGTTAGGGATTGGGATGATATGCAGTTGACACGAGCATTCCCCGCACAGAGCGAAACATACCCAAAGCAAACGCGGACGATAAATAGGAGGACAGCAGGGCTTCCAAACAGTGTATTGCAATAGACGAACATGGGTAAACGTGGTGATCTGAGCGACTTTGAATGTGGACGCATTGTCGGCGCAAGACAGATGGGTCATTCTGTTAACCACTTGGTAAGAACTCTAATGTACCCGACAGCAAATTTATTAAGGGAATATCATGAGTATTCAACCAACTGAAAATTACTGGACCTCGGTTGGGAAGTGTTACCTCACCCGGCGTATTACCCTGACCTGGCACTTACGGACTACCACCTTTATCGATCGTTACAGAATGCCTTCGCTCTCCAAACCTTTGATGATGCGGACGATGTGAAAACGGCATTACATGACCTTTTCGACTTTAAAACACCAGAAATTTTCCGGCGTGGGATTCACCTACTCATAGACAAGATGTCATACAGAATGATGGCAATCATGTAAAATCCTAGGTACGTTATTTGTTGTGTTCTCCTCCTTTATTGATAGCCTACAAAAACGGGTAGAACTTATGTACACACCCAATATATTACAACTGCCGTCCCTTTCCGTGGAGGAAGCTGTAATATGTTTATCACCGTACATGAAGAAAGTTTTTTCACTTGTAAAGCGGACTTTTTGTGTGGATTGACAAAGAGGAAGCTGACTTCTTAGATAATTCGGCGGCGTCTTCTGAATCATAGCTTTATATATTTTATTCCTTCAGTTTTTTATGACACAATGGCGTTTTATTGAAACTCTTAATTTTAAAGAAAATAGAAAATGATGTTTCCTTAGTGTAGCAAATCTGAGCTTGCAGCCGGCCGACAAGTGGCCTTGGCGCCCCACTGGGCTGATAGGTTCCTGCAGAGCATCGCGGCGGAAACGCATCGAGACTCAACAACTGTTTGTCGAATGTGGAGAGAATGGGTGAAGGAAAGTGACGTGTGTGTTGTAGTGTTACTGGTCCACGCAGGCAGACTTATGAAAGCTTCTATGATTGCATTCGGCATAGATGCATTGTTGTACATTTATTTTAACATTTGCTCGCTTGGCAAATTCCTAAAAGCTTGGTTTGAAAAATTACTTTTTCATCCGATATCTTTCACTACGAAAAATATTCGTGCTTATTTCTACATGTTTTAAAGTGCCACCCCTGTTGCTAAAGGACGGAACTAAATGCACTCTTTGAAAAAAAAAAAAGTAACCAAAAGGAATCAACCAAGGTTTCGTGGTTGATGTAAGGTGGTAGGAAGTTCATCATTACAACTAATATTATAGTTATTAAAATATACATACTTTCGGTAAGTAGCAATGAAGTTCTGGAGGCTGGAACTGCAAGAATGGTAGTCTCGCTCCAAATGGGAGAGTGTGAACCTTTATTGACCAGGCAGGTGAGGGCTGTAGATTGTGAACAAATTTTCGCACTGTACCTATGTTCAGAGAGCCTACTTTTTAATCTTCTTGTGGTAGAGCTAATATAATTGCAGTCGTTATCAACCTCCTTTCTCGCCTTAAGGGGAATGCAGTATATTCCATATCTATCTAGCATATCGACTTCATCTCGATCCCTTTTAACCCTAGCGAGGATGTTCCGAGTTCGGGTGCCAAACCATAAATTATAGCGGGCACACATTTTCATGACGTGAATACATTGTGGAACGTAATCCATGGCTCCAACGAATTTGGTGGGGTGACTCACACTTGTTAGTGTTGTGAATGACCATCTTTGAACTTCCCCCAAATGCGATCAACATGTGTTTTAGTGCTCGGACTTTGTGGAAAGTGAGAAAATGCAGAGTTTTTGCTGGTCCTTGATAAAGCCAAGGCTCAGTATTCTCGACACTTTCTGCATTCAGTTGTTCTTTTTTCTCTTTTTACTCACACCGGTCAATACATAACCATTTCTATGTTGTACTTGGTATGAGTCAAAAAAAAAATTTTTTTTTTGCTTCAGTCTCTTCTTAATAGAATGTGAATTCTGAATTTACATAACTGCTGCGTTGCGCGTTTTGATCTTCAGGTTATTTTGCAACTTTCGTTTTAAATTCTAAAGTTTTTCTTATGTTTTCGGCTTTGCTCTTTAGTAACTAATTTCAACTTACTATTTAGCAGCTTATGCGCAAATTCTAGTTGAAATGTTTTATTATTATTATTATTTTTTCTTTTTTTTTCTTTTTTTATCTATTTTCATTTAACTATTAATTTTAATTTTTATTTTAACGTGTTTTGGCTGATGTCTTTTTGGAGTGTAGTTAATACTCGAGTTTTGGTAATTTCTTGGACTGCTTATTTCCAAAAAAGTTTTTTCCTAGTTGGTTTGCTCGGACTTTGTGGAAGTGAGAAAATGTAGAGTTTTTGCTGGTCCTTGAAAAAGCCAAGGCTCAGTATTCTCGGCACTTTCTGCATTCAGTTGTTCTTTTTTTCTCTTTTTACTCACACCGGTCAATACATAACCTTTTCTATGTTGTACTTGGTATGAGTCAAAAACATTTTTTGCTTCAGTATCTTCTTAATAGAAAGCATAATCATGGTTATATATCTTCTGCAACTCAGTCCTGCGTTGATGGAAAGTAGATGAATGGGAGATTTCCCGGCGGACGAAAAAGTTGATGGAAGCCAGTTTGTGGTTTATGGGATGAGCTGAAGAAAATAGATCACTTTGGGTCTTGATTTACGTCCCCCTCATATAGGTCGTTTCATTTCATTTAACCATCACTGTCCGGATGCTTCTCTTTTGGAGAGTCCCAGCTCAGGATTCCGTATATTCATAATGCTAGACAGTTTGCACATTTGAAGGCAAAGCCATGTCCTTTTTTGATAGGTAGTTATAATCTTCGATATCATTCCTTGTGCTAAACGTACCATTTCTATCGTTCAAGTTACTGAAGCTCCTCCAAGATGAGCACCAGTGATCATGGCTTTTTGAGTTCACTGAGATACGACACTGTCGATAATTACTCCGCAACTGCTTTTACACCTGCAGCTGAGTCACTGCTACGTGATTGTCGACATCTTACTGCACCTATTTATATACCTCAGATCGCGGATTACATAGTACTTGTGATTTGAATTCGACGCATTGTGTGTAGTGGAGCAGTCCTGCAAAACAGAAGTGGCCTGACGCTCTGAAGACCAGCCAAGTCCGGAAGGTATGCCGGAGGTGGGGACGGCCAACAGACCTTTGAAATCGTAGAATGGCTTTGAAATCCTGCGATGTCGAAAATGTTTGCATTAGCATTATTAACAACACTTATGAAAATGCAAGGGCAAACTCCGGCTACTTGATAATACAGCACCAATAGAAATCGGAAAGGGAGTGAGAGAAGGTGACACCATATCTCCCAAACTCTTCCATGCCACACTGGAAAAGGGGTTTTGCAATCATTGAACTGGGGAAACAAAGGGATAAAGATTAATGGAGATTATCTAACACGCCTTCGTTTTGCTGATGACGTAGTCATTTTGGCAACTGCCCCTTCAGAGCTGCAGAATATGATCCACGAACTTGCTGACAAGACTAAAGAAGTGGGATTAAAAATAAACTTTCAGAAGACAAAAGTGATATACAATGCTTTTACGAGAACTGAAGATTTGTCGATTGATGGGGAAATGCTGGAGATATTTATGGATTGATGGGGAAAGCTGGAGACATTTACCTTGGACAGCAGATATCAAGAAAAGGTCACATTGCATGATGAAGAAATTAATCGATGTAGAAAACTGGATTGGACAGCTTTTCGAAGAAACAGTACACTTTTTACGAGCAATATTCCATTATATGTTAAAATAAAAGTGTTTAATCAGTGCATCCTTCCAGTGCTTACGTACGGAGCAGATACGTGGACTTTAACTGAAATTGACATACAAAGACTGCAGACAACTGAAAGAAATTATGGAGAGATGCACGCTTAGTGTAACCAAGACAGATAAATAGAGGAACTCATGCATACGGAAAATGACAAGAGTAGAAGACATCATGATCAGACTAAAATACCTAAAATGGCAATGGACTAGACATGTTACCAGAAGAACGGACCACCGATGCACAACCGAAATCCTAGACTGGATTCCAAAGGACAGGAAAAGACCCAGAAGAAGATAACATCGGAGATGGGTGGATGAAATTCGAAAGCATGGGGGATTGACATAAAGGGTACTGGCGCAACATAAGGATACTGCAACTTGAGGAGACCTTCATCCAGCAGTGGATTGATAATGGCTGATGAAGATGATAATATATACAATCTGGGACCATTTCACTCCCTATTTCTGTTTCGGTTAACAAAAGAGCTACAGATTTGTGCATAGCCACCACGCAAAAATAAATAAATAAATAGAGAGAGAGAAACAGAAAGCAAAAGAGAGAGAAGAAGAAGATGATGAAAGAGGAAACAACTCGGTTAAAATTACTATTTGTGTTTAAAAAATGTTGATTTCGATGGGTTGGTTAATGTTTTTTTTTTTTTTTTTTTTTTTTTTTGCCCAAGAGCGCCAGACACGTGACCTATTTCGATGGGGTACGAATGGATAAATAAATTTTAAAAAGTCCGATTCATTTAGGCTAAAGGTAGCGTGACGTCGCCAGGCATCAACTGCACCCCTGAATGCCTGCGCTCTAGTCGCCAGGCATCAACTGCATCCCTGAATGCCTGCGCTCTAGTCGCCAGGCATCAACTGCATCCCTGAATGCCTGCGCTCTAGTCGCAGTCGGTGTTTTCATTATTTTGCTGAACCCTTGTATATGTAAATATTAATGTAATACAACGTTTTTGTCAAAATTATTTATTTTTTCAAACCGACCACGGTTTCGCTGGGTATTGACATAGCTTTATCAGGGCGAATGGCAGGTAAATATTCAAATTGTATATGCCATCATAAATGGTAATTACAGTCTCGTGTTTTGGTTAAATGCTATCACGGGCTTGATAGAAATGGCGCGTGAAAACATAAATAATTGTGGCAAAAACGTTGTATTACCTTATGTAGTATTTTAGATCAAGAACCTTGTATATGGTCTTTCCAAAAATTCTAAATCCTCTGGTTTTGCTTATTCGTATAATTTGTTACTCGAAATACTAGTGGCGAACGAAAATAAGTTCCCTTCCGAAAACCTGTCGATCTCTTGTTGCATATTGCTCCTCTCACAGTCGTAAAACGACGCGAAAGAATTTGATGGGCTGTATGAAAGGATGCCAAAATTTATTTGTAGTGGGTGGATTCCAGAAAGGAAAATTTGAATATGAGACAGCGCCTTGAAGAGTAACATATTATCAATTACAATATTATTGTAACGAAATTTAAGCTGAAAAATATTTAGTTGAATATTTTATAAATATGTAGTCTGAATATTTTATTTGTGTCTGCGCAAAAGCTGCGGAAAAAGAAACTATTCTGATGATTTAAATTTGTTTATAATGAGAAATTATAAACTACTTTTACGTTTTTCTCTTCAACATACAAAAAAAAAAAAGCTTAGCTTGTTTGACTTCAAAAGTTACTGTAGGATTTCAAAACTCATTTTCAGATTTTTCTAACGCGGCCGATATATCTACATGGAGAATGCTAAAATGCATTTCTCACATCTTGCGTATTTTTGATGCATGTGTCATTTTTATAATCAGTATCTTTAGGCAGGAATCAAAAGAATGAAATCGATTTGCATAAAAAGATTTTTTGTCACATTCATGAATAAATCACGCACGAGTTGATCTTCCACGTCTTCACTTTTTTTCTTATCTTTCTTTTTTTCGTGTGTGTGTGTGTGATCAGCTTTTACTTCTTTCGTCGCACACCTCTGTCAATACGCTTCACTGTTTGCGTAACCAGTGCTTTGTTTTAACAGCTTTCATCGTATTTCTTCTTGTTCAAATCCCTAGATCCTTCCGGCTATGTGAATTTCACGCCTGAAATGGTGTACGTAGTTCACGGAACAAAAAATACAGATATTTCCTGAGTGATAAAGACATACAACACAAGCGCAAAATAATAGTCTCAGAAGAACCATGTAGAAGAAAAGCAAGACTTTCTTTGTTCTCATCCAAAGACAAGCCTTAACTTTTATTTGAAAAGAGTAAAGAAAAATGGTGAAAATAGGATTATTATAGATTGATGGTTTACTTACATGTTTTGCCTTACAACGTATTGAACTCTTAAGCAATCGAGAAAAATTATGATAAAGGCTTCAGCAGACAGAAAACTGAAAAACATTCCTGCTGACCTAATTAGGGGTGATCTTGATAATATGAGCACCATGTACACTATATTGACAAAAGTCACTTACATGTTCGCCTTACAACGTATTGAACTCTTAAGCAATCGAGAAAAATTATGATAAAGGCTTCAGCAGACAGAAAACTGAAAAACATTCCTGCTGACCTAATTCGGGGGTGATCTTGATAATATGAGCACCATGTACACTATATTGACAAAAGTCACTTACATGTTTGCCTTACAACGTATTGAACTCTTAAGCAATCGAGAAAAATTATGATAAAGGCTTCAGCAGACAGAAAACTGAAAAACATTCCTGCTGACCTAATTCGGGGTGATCTTGATAATATGAGCACCATGTACACTATATTGACAAAAGTCACTTACATGTTTGCCTTACAACGTATTGAACTCTTAAGCAATCGAGAAAAATTATGATAAAGGCTTCAGCAGACAGAAAACTGAAAAACATTCCTGCTGACCTAATTCGGGGGTGATCTTGATAATATGAGCACCATGTACACTATATTGACAAAAGTCACCGGACACCCCTTCAAAAGCAAATGAACAGATCCGCTGCATTGTTAAGATGCGCTGTACAGCTGCAAATGGTATAAAAACCAGCTTGCAGCTGACCGCGATCATATCGCACTGTGAGGTTGAGTGAAAATGTCGCGGCGGGAGAGAACTGACTTTGAGAAAGGAAAGATTGTTGGGTGTTATATCAGTGGGTTGTCCATAAGAGAAACCAAGAGGCGGTTAAAGATACCCAAGTCAACTGTTTTGGATGTACTGAATGAGTGGAAGACACATGGCGTGCCTGAAGCAGAAAAACCTACTGCCAGACCAAAGAAAATTGGTAATTGAGAGGACATAGAAGCCTCCAGGAGAGTCGTTACAGCTAATCGACGGAGTACTGCACAAGACCTCAGTGTACAGGTGAGTAAATATGCGGGAACCTCGGTATGTACACGTATCATTCGCAGAGAATTTTATTACATGGGTTACTGTGGTCGTGTAGCTGATCATATCTCCACTCGAAATACTACTCGTCATTTAGCATGGTGGAAAAAACATTTATCGTGAACCGTAGATCAATGGAAAAGGGTTCTGTGGACTGATGAATCCAGATACACGATCCGTCAGTCTGATGGCCGTGTGTGGGTATGGCGGCAGCCCGGGGAACGCTATTTACCACAGTGTACTGTTCCTACGGTCAAGTTTGGAGCTGGAAGTGTAGTCGTGTGGGAGCGTTTTCGTGGTAGGGTCCATGCCCATTGGTTATCGTGGACAAACCTGTTAACCAGCACGTCTACCTCGATAAACTGGACAATTATGCCCTACCAATTCTGTGGCAATACTATGGAACCGAGCCTTGTTGGCACAAGTAGGATAATGCACCGAGCCGTAAAGCAAGGTGTCAAAATCGCTTTATTATTATTCATCATAAGAAAACATAAGAGGGAGACGTACAGCGTTGGGCGTCTCACTGGGAAATAATACAAACTGTTAAAACATGATGGTATATACACTGCAATGACAATGGGGATGAATAACAAATGCTGCAAGCAAAGCGTATTGCACAAAAATTGCAGGAGAAGTGACAGAGAGAAACACATCGTGTCACATGACATTGGCTGGGCATGGTTTACAGGATAACACAGGCGAAACAATAGTACAGAATTAGAAATCTTCGCCTCCCCTCTTACAGCACAGGCTATAGCACGATCACATGATATACATGGAGACGAGTCGTAGAGTGGAGGAGGGGCACCAGGATGCCACGGAACTCAGCAAAGGAGGTGTAGAATGTCCTAGGGTACTGATAGGTGTAGCAGTCCAGAGTCAACCGCAAACCATGGAGCGACCGGCGTCCAGGTAGCATAGAAGGTGGCTTCTCGACGACTAAAAGAAGCCGACTGGTACTCCAGGCGGAGTCGAGAAAGCAATCGATCTTGGAAATGGCACAAAAGTGCTGCGCTGGCCTGGTGTAAAGAGACCGGCGAGGAAACGCTGCGGAGTTGTTGAAGGTATACGTACATAACGTGTTTAACCAGCACGAAAAGATAAGCACATACTGACGGAAGAGGCGTAGGTAGATGAGCCCGCAGAAGAAGATGTATGTAGGCAGTGAACGGAAGATCTTTAGAACAAGAGCGACTGGCAATCCGGAAAGCCTGTTGGAGGAGAGGCATCAGGATAGGACAGTAAAGGTAGACGTGAGAAACGTCTGCCTCCTGTGCGCAGAAGGAGCAAAGAGGGGAGGAGAGAAGGGACATGCGAAAGAGAAAATACGGAACAGGGAGGCGATTATGCAAAACGAGCCAGTGGGTATTAATTTCAAGAGGGGCGGATAAGGGTGAGCGGGCAGCGGCCCAGACAAGAGGAAGAGAAGCAGGGGGAACCTCGAGAATAGAAACCGGTGAAGGGGTGGCAAGGTGCACTAGAAAACGATAAAGAGATTTAGAGGAGAGAGAGGAGAGGGGAAGAACCGAGTCTGAGTGTCGGAGGAAAAACGGCAGCGGAAGAGGGGCAGAAAAGACAGAGACGAGACCGGTGGGGGAGACAAGATCAGGGAAAAGCGAAAGAAGTGCAGTAAGCAGGGAGTCATAGACCAAACGGGCGGATGGGGACGAGAGAATAGCAGGGAGGAGGCCAGAGAAAGGACGCCTGGATAGATCCGAGTTAGTGAGGTCTTGTACGGTTACTACACCTGCTCGGAGCCAAGAGGGGAATGAAAAGCAGGGGAGATGGGGGATGAACAAGGGAGTTGAAGAAGAGGGGTTCAGAAAGAAGCTCTATATTTGAAGAGGAAGGGGAGCGAATGAGGGGGAGAGAACGAAGGTGAGGGAGGGCTTCAGAATATGCAGGTGGGAGTTTCGAGGAGGGGGGAAGGACAGCAATCCATGAGAACTAAAGAAAGAAAAGAAAAATGTGGGTTACGCAAGGACGCAAGAACGTCACGTACCTGAACTGCGGAAGCCACTGGAGCTGTCAAAAGGTGAATGAAGTTGATCACTCGGCTTGCTTTGTAGCACAGCGGGACATCAGCTAGCCCGGCATCACCATAGAAGGGAGGATCACAGAGTATGTGGACGTTAATCCAGTGATGACCCGCCCATATTACTCGAGTAAGGCAGCGTGTAACCTCCTGGAGACAGAGAAAGCGGGGTCGTAGATGCAATCCAAGAATGCTTGCAGATGGACAGAAGGTATGCTCTGGTGAAATCTGCACGCTGGTAGTAGGACGTACAGAACTGCCCACGACACCAGAACGCAGCTCTGCGGTGGAGGCGAGGATGGAGTTCCGTGCGAGTTGCACTGGATGTAGCTTGTGGTGCGCCTAAGTGTACACCCAGGAAGCGTTAGGTAGTGGATGACCATGTGACCCCCATCGAGCATCCATGCGATTGGACCACGACCCCCACCAAACACCGGTGCTCTTAGACGTATTCAGTTCAGCTGCAGAACATGCAGCATATGCGGAGAACAAACGACGAAGCAGTTGGAACTGTGAGTCGCTACGAATGCAGACGGTAATGCCATCTGCATAGGCAGAGTAAATGACTGAGTGATGCCGTGAGCTGGCAACTAGTGGTGGAAGTTGTTCTAGGAGAGATGTTTGCAGAGAGCGTAGAAAGGGCTCGACGGCGGCAATCGCAAACAGTTGACCAGGAAGCGGGCAGCCCTGACGAAATCCCCGCTGGAAGGGAACATGTGCTGTGAGAAAAGATGCCGTCTTGACATGGAAAACGGCTTCCCGGTAGAGGGAGAGAAGAACAGAGACAAAATGTGGAGGAAAGCCAAAGTGTAACAGGGTTTGTGTTAAATATGCCTGTGAGATATTATCGAAAGCGGAACGGAGGTCTAAGGAAAGGAGACCAAGAGGTTCAGAATGAGTCTTGGCAAGATGAATGAGATCGTGAAGAAGTTGAACATTGGAGGAAAGAGAACGGCCAGGAACAGTATAGGTTTGAGAGTCAGCAAGGATGTGAGGAAGGACAGAGTTTAGTCGACGGGAAAAGAGCTTAGTATAAAGTTTATAATCTTGATTGAGAAGAGAAATGTGGCGCCAATTTCCCAAATCAAGAGGGTCACCCTTCTTGGGAAATAGGACCACATGTGCGTCCGTGAAACTCCTCGGGAGGGGGAGCAGTTAAATGCAGCAGAAAAAGCGGAGAGGAGAAAAGGCAACAGAAGAGGCAAGAACGCACGCGATAAAAAGGAAAATAGAGGCCGTCCGGACCCGGAGCGGCATGGGGGTTAAGGGAAGAGAAGGTATCGGACACCTCCTTGGATGTGGATGAGAGAGACAGGTTGTGAGCAAGATGAGACGGAACTTGAGGCAGGTTATTGAGAAGATGGGGAGAGCAGAGGGAGAAGGGGACGATTTTTGCTGAACTTGGTGGTATAGAACTGACGAACGTGAAAGCAAATCGCTGCCGAATCGGATGTGATTTCGCCAGAGGGGAGGCGAAGATGACGAAGCGAGGTAGAAGACTTACGTGCAGATTCCATTGATGTTAGAAAATCATAGGTGTATTCCTCCGAATTGAGATGTTTAATACGCAGACGTAAAAGTGCTTGCTGCGCTACAGGTTTCAGCAAAGCCTGAAGCTCCGCCTGATATGCTGGAAACAGCGGATCTGACAACCCAATCAGTGCGAGCATCTGCCTGGCGTGATCGAGGCGCATCTGACTGGAAGTCGTCATAGTGAAGGAAAGTTGCTTGATATGTAAGAGGAACTGATGCTTGACATGAAGCCAATAGGTCAAGGCACAGGGTGCGGAATGCAACCCTGCCCGACGAGCAGCAAGGAAAGAACGGACAGAGGCACAACAGTCAGGATCAGTGAGGAGATTGCAGTCAAACGTTCACGGACGTACAGTCCGAGGGAGTGACGCCGCAACAAACACTGTGAGGGTGACCGTGCAGTGGTCTGAGGAAGCAGTAGGTTTGTGTCGCAACTCGGTAATAGACGCAAGAAGCGGTGTGGAAACGTAAATCCGATCCAGGCGTGCAGTCGAAGGAAGCTGAATCCCAGACGAGCGCCACGTGTGTGAGGTCTCTTGTGGATGTAGGCGCCTATTAGCATCGGTGAAGGAGAAATCAGCAACAAAGTCATGGAGTAGTGCGACGAGATCCGTCTGACGCTCTCGTGACGAAGGAGAGCGGTCCAGTGCCGGGTCAAGGGTGCAATTGAAGTCTCCACCCAAGAGCACACGATCCGAAGGCGAGACTTTCGAGAGAGCTTGACGGAGTTTGGTGAACAAGATGGATAAATGAATAGAGGTGCACGGAATATACACATTAAAGATGTGAAATCAAGCTCCGCCAACTGTGAAAGAGACTTGCTGGAGTAAATCCCGGCATAAGTTCTGCACTGAGAGTGCAGTGAGGGTGGATCGGAACTGCTGATGTATTCCGATAGCAAGCTCACCATGAGATGAATAACGAAATGCATAATGGAGCACATAATCGCTAGCACGCCAGCGAGTAAACAGAGTGGATGAACGGCAGTTTGTTTCTTGCAGTAGTAACAGATCATCCCCGAGGAACGAGAGGTCTTCCATTACAGGAGCATTCGCTAGTGGGCAAGCGAACCCTCTGCAATTAAGGGTCGTGACCTTGAATGGAATGGTCAGTCGTTGATTAGAGGAGTCGCGGAGCAACTTTCAAGAGTTGTCGTAATCGGTTTACGCAGCTAAGGGTCCATGAGTGGTGCACGGGGTAATGTACAAACCCACGAAGGTACTTAGCAATGCATCCGGCTTGCAGGAGCAGCGCGGGAAGAATGTCTTCGCGCTCTCGGAGGTAGTCATACGTCGACTCCAGGTTCGTGGTGTGGGTGCAAAACTGATAGTAATCTCCAAGATTGAGAGGTTCTGAAGGAGCACCACATTTGGAGAGAACACTTGAAAAGACCTCAAACGAAGGCGAAGACCCATCATCATCAGTGTCCCTTTCAATTTCTGTTGGCGCACGAGAGGGAGAAAAATCTCCTAAAGATTTGGTAGCACGGAACGGTTGCCCCTCCGCAGAGGGAGATTTCTTCTTCTTCTTCTTCTTCTTCTTCTTCTTACGTCGGGTACCTGTACGAGTGTCAGAAATGCGTTCTCCAGAGAGCGACAAAGCACGGGAAGCAGACGCAGAGTCAGAGGAGTTATCGACGCCGCCGTCACACTCGGATACACCAACAGTGAAGACTGGTGGGAAACCAGCGGCGAAGTCTCCCGATGTTACCACGTGATCACGAGTAATAGGTGAGGCGAGCACTGGAAGATGAAGGTGGAAGATGAGGTCAGCATCAAAAGACGCTCGTTGACAAGAGGCTTTAGATATACTTTTTGTGTAACTCGGCCCTGGGGCAGTTGGCACACTAGAACACGGTGCAGGTCGAGAGCGAGATGTAGCAGGAGGCTGCTTAGAGGCGGGAGGCACTCTAGAAGCCGTGGGAGCTGGATACTCGTAGTTGGGGCAACGAGCACGCTGATTCCCAAGTTCTTTGCAATTAGCACAGTGTTCTGATGTTAGCATGTTAATTCTGTAGGAGAGCTGCCCACATCGGATGGTTAGGATCCGTGGGAACTTACGGAGATGCTCCTCTGATGGAAAGATGAGTCGAACACTACGGCGAAAACTACGAACATTCTTATTTGCAGGATCCTTGGGCGCAGCTGAATGTGTGATAACAAGACCAACAATCTTACCACACTTACTAAGTGCAGTACATATCATCGCATCCGAGATTTCGGGGGGCACCGGATGCAAGGAGACCTGAACTAGGCGCCTGGCGATCGGTTCAGCTTCAAGGTGGTTATCTCCCAGGTCAAGACCAAAGTTCAGAAGCGTGTCAGCATGCTCTTTGGATGTGAAATAAACAATCACCGTCCGCGGCCAGCGGGTGAGGTGAGTAATGGCTCCGGCTGGAAGAAAAGCAAGGAGCGTATCATAATAGACCTTGCAACGGTGTATTCGGAAGAGAATCTAGGCACACTCCCAACTCGCGGGTGGAGTGAAGTTCCTGCGCAGCTGGTGAGAAGTACGGAACGTCCAATTGAAGTGAGTCACCTTGCATCTGGACATGGGCATCCGCAAGGGGAAGGCAAGTCGTTTGCGTCGGTAGGGACGCACCTGAGGTAACGCTATAATAAGAGCGGGAAGGCAAACCTCCATGCCGCCCAGGTGGCGCAATGGTCTAAGCGATGGCCTCTGATCGTTCGTCCGAACGGGGTCCGGTTCGAAACGGGCGACTGCTTATAGCTCTTTGAGTTGCTCGCGGCGGTCGTTAAACCTCCAATCAAAAAAAAACCTACACTGGAAGGCAAAGGTGCAGCGCTGGATGAAGGAGCTGACACAACGTTGGGCAAGGCTAGGGAGGGAAGAGAAGCAACGCCCTCAGAGATATCCATTACGTCATCGGCAGCATCAGAAGCGAACGCCGTAGCATCACCACCAGGAGGAGTGGAGTCAGAGAGTCCAAGCGTAGAAGAAGAAGAGCAATAGGCATCAGAAGGAAGACGATATTCCTTTATCATCAAGGACGGACGCTGATTGGTTTGCTCCGTCAGAGATAAGGATCGACGTAGTAGGAGAAGCTGTGACGAGAACGGGAACGCTGCTCTTATCAGCAGTCGCCATCGCCGATGGCGAGGCCTAATTTAGTAAAAACGACCAACTGGTCGAGAAAATAAAGTGCTGATAGCTAACTGAAAATAGTACTCACCGACTCGGAAGATGTCTTAAATGAAAGATACAACCTTCGTCTTGAAGGCACGCACAAAAGTTAAACGACAGAGCACAGAAATCACACTCAGTAGACGGCGAAACACGGAGCTCAAAACAGACACGACTTACGTCCCATAAAGCAAGGACTGTTATGGCGTGGTTTGACGATAATTCCGTATGGTGTTTGGACTGACGAACACAGAGCCCTGATCTTAATGGCACAGAGCACCTATGGGATGAATTAGAGCGCCGCATAAGAAAGTTTGGAACCAAGGCTTACAACTAAGCAACAGTTAGCGGTAGCATTATGTACTGAATGGAAGCGCATACCTATCTCTACGTTCCAAAACCTTCTCGAAAGCATGTTTCGAAGGGTTAGTTTTCACACAGTATTTATTAGAAGAAAGATACAGGAGATGTGCTTGAATAAATCATCTCAAATGAAGTATAACAAAAAAAATATTTACTTACGCTACTGCTTATTTACACGGTTTTGTACATTGATGATAGTAAAAAAACAGTTAATTACACTCGAGTGTCTGGTGAGTCTCTGACAAAGCAAAGAATAGGACCAATTCAGCTTGAAGAGCGTTGTACAATATTAATTTTTGCACAGTATTGAAGCAAGGAATAATACAGAATTCGAGCTTGCAGACATAGATTCAAAAGACAGGTGATGAGAAATTAACAGATGTGTGCAGCTTGCGCTACGTTAATTATAGGATTCGGTGCAACGTTTGCATGACAACAGTTAAGTGCAGTAGAAATCTGGCGAGGCAATATGAATCTCTGATAATACAGAGAGTAAAATCAATCCAGAATGATGAGCACTATAGAGTATAAATTTTACACAATATTGATGAAAAAAGTTCTGACCAAAAGGTGATACATTGTGGGCGACTCGGAAAACCAGGAGGTTGCAGGTGATCAAGGAGACAAACATGAAATCAAAAGTTCGAAAGACAGATCATGAAAAATTTACTGATGAATGTGGCTCGCGGTACTACATGTTACATACAACGGTGATATGAAAAATAGTTATATACAATAATTTTCCTGAGAATACAAAAGAAAAAATAATCTCTGAAAATACAGAGAGAAGACACAACTCATCACAGTGAGTATTGGAGAACACAAATTTACACAGTTGAAAAGTAAAATTACACATTTGAATCAGGAATTGAAGATAAGAATATAACGACAAAGTTTACAGATGTCTGTGGTTCGTGAAACGACCTATATACATGATTCTGTACAATGAGAAGTTACAATTTATATATATTGGTTTGTCAGAGGTGGTGGAAGTACAGTTTGTTTCCTGCAGAAGTAATATATCAGCATTCAGTGGAGCAAGATCCTCTCGTACCAGCGCATTCGCAAGAGGTGTCGCAAAACCACGACAATTAAGTGACACCACCTTGAATGTCTAGGTTAGTTGTGGGATGCAGTAGGAATTGACTGGCTGTAGTGATGGAGTGGAGTCGACGGGGAAAACAAGCACTCCACGAGACCTCGTCCGCAGTGCGCCGAAGAGTGTTTTCAAGTGAGTGTAATTGAACCAGCACTTGTGGAAGAGCTGCTTCATACTGCTGAATGGAAGTGCGTGCTGAGGAAGGGCTAGAGGATCCTAAAAGGCAATCCAGCACGTCCTCGTATGGCAGAGGCTCAGCAGGGAAAGCATTTTCAGCAAGAAAAGTTGTGAATTCATCTAGTGAGGGAAAGGCACCCTCACATGCTGTTTCAGAGGAAGTGTGTAGAGGCGACCTGGAGAACGGTCGTCGAGAGCTGACGGAGCGAGTGGATGAGCGGGTAGAAGAGCGAGATGATCTTCGGGACGCCAGAGTCTTTGACTTCTTCGTCTTGGGGTGAGTAGCACCACTGCGTTTTCCAGCAACCACAAAAGCTTCATGATCGTCTGGAGAGTCTGAACCCGAAGCGTTACCTGTGACTCGTGTCATGGAGCCAACGGTAAAAGCTGAGGAGTGGTCAACATGTACATCAGCAGTGGTTGTAAAAGTACTAGGGGAAGTCGATTTTGGAAGACTGGGAAAGTTCTTAGGATCAGCAGGAGGTGGAGGCATCAAAGTCGTTTGTTGACCAATGGCAGTAAGCTGACTTTTGGAAGATCTTGATTCCGCGACTTTCCTCGAATAGGAAGAAGTCTGTGAAGCGTTGGTGGACAAAGTATAAGAAGATGTAGTGAGTGGAGCTGTTTGCAGGGAGGCACTTGGGCACTGAGCCCTTATGCGACTTTTGCTCTGACAGATAGTGCAATACTGTGAAGTGATTATCTCAACTCTTCGGCGTTGCTGTCCACAGCGGATATGCAAAACATTCGTAACCGCTTTCAGCTGAGCAACAGATGAAAAGAGGACTCGAGAAGTGCGGCGGAAACCCCGAATCGATTTGTCTTCAGGGTCTCTGGGAGCCGCAGAGAGAGTTGTTATGGAGCCAACAACTCTGCCGTACCTGCTGAGCAAGGTGCAGAGTGCAGCGTCGGATACTTCTGGTGGTACGGTGTAGAAGGACACCTGCACCGGGCGGTGTGCAACCGGTTGTGCTAACAGATGCACGTCATTGATGGTTAGACCTTCCGTAAGGACCTGGTCAGCATGCGCTTTATCCTTAAAATAGACCAAGACAGATCTGGGTTTTCGAGCTACAAAGTCTATTGCATCCTTTGGTAAGATAGTTTTGAGGGCTCGGCTATATTGCCACAGCTTAGTGTCGGGAAGCGCATCAAAATAGACACCCCGTTCCATAGTGGAGGAAAAAAGGTGACCAGCTCGGGAATCCTCTGGTATGTCAATTGTACCAGTAGAACCGACGATAGTGACATAGGATTCAGGAAAAGGCATAGCAGATGAAAGTGGGGGTGTGAGGACCCCAGAAGTTGCAGAAGCATAGGACGCTTGGGCAGACATGGGTCGAGAATTCGATGAAGCGGCCCCTAGCAGTGAGAGCGGATCAGAAAGTTGATGAGAAGTAGAAGCTATGAGCTCAGTATTGCTGATAACGGATACGTCATCATCTGCTGAGATGTAGATAGGAGACTTGGCACCACCGCACTTGGTGGGAATTATAGCTGGAGAAGAAAAGGTGTCCATGACGTCGCAATGACGCTCGGGAGCCACCTCATTAAGCTGAGCAGGAGCTACCGCGGTATAGGAGGAAGAGAAAGCTGGCTGATCTGCCAAGATAAGGATGTAGGCGTCACCCTTGTCTGCCTCCGCCATCGAAGCAATGGCGAGACTTTAACGAAAAAAGACCAGCTTGGTTGAAAAATAAAACAGTGAATAATGAGAAAATATGGCACTCACCAACCTGGGATATACACGAACGTAAAGTGTAGAACTTCAACTTGAAGATACACGCAACCACAGAAACTAAAGCACTCAATAAACACCTTATAGCAGCGAAAATCACGGAGCTCAAAACCCAACCACTTCGAGCTTCGAAGGGTCAGTGCATGCATTAAAGCCAAAGGCGGACCGACACCGTACTAATGTATGTCAATAAATGCTATGTTGTGTTTCTCTTCTAGGTGTTCGGTGACTTTTGTCAATATAGTGTATATCGTACGTTACCGCATATTTATTTCAAAAACTGGATTCACGCACGGATGATCTAAAGTAAATTGTGTTAACCGGGGATTCTTAACATTTTACTGATTTTAAAAACATTATTTTACAAAATAGGGAGAGGGGTTAAAAATTTTCATGAGAAAGATATATCAAGAAACATGCGTATATGAGGGCTGTTCAAGAACGATTTGCGCGTTCTTTTTTAAATATTATGGCTATATATTGGAACTAAAACATCATTATAGCATATACCCCAATCCTCTTCGTGTGAATGAACCTTTCCGGGCCGTTGCGTTGCACGTGATTTTCAGTAGAACGCTGTGAAGAAGCGTCGGTTTGCTCCCGCCTCTCGGTTGAATCATGGATATTTCAGTGGAACAGCGTGCAGGTTCGAAGTTCTGTGTTCGTTTAGGGAAAATGTATTCGGAAGCGTACGAAATGTTGGTGCAGACATATAATAAGAGTATAATGCTACATCGTACATCATAATGGTAGTTAAGGCTGTCTTTGAATGAGTGTAAGAGAAATTCTATTCTATATCTGCAATGTAAATTCTTTTTTACACATTTTCTCGAAGACTATTACTTTTTAGTGTTCGAAATTTTGATTACTAATAAAAACGACCAATAGCTAATATGTGCTACAGTTATTATTGCGCAAAAAAATGTTAGAACGTTTTTTTATTAATTCAATTTATCTGACTCGAAAGTATTCCAATTTGGCGCTAGATGGCGCGATAAGTTAGCTTAGTAGTATTTCTGTCTGGAAGAAAAGAAATCTCTCATTTCTGTCTAATTTTTTAAAATTATCTTGGCCAAACAGAAATAATTAAATGGGCCCAAAAGTGAGACTGGAAACTTGTCTCCCGTAAATCATCTGAAATCCCACTGTACGTTCAATGTTTGAAGAGAAAATGTGCACATTACCAGAAAACCCTTGAATTTGAGACAGAATCTACGCCTACCTACTAAGCTCCACCCCAAACAACGTCATTGGTTAAAACGTAACAGAGCGTATTTTGTCTTTTCATTGTGGAGCCAACGACAGATTGCTTTCATTCTGAATATGGTAAGGTCTTCAGTCATTCGCTGAGGCCAACTTCTGGGACAATCCCTCAAAACGTAAAAGCCACGCCTAAGGAGTGATACTTTGCGCCATGTATCGCAGAAGATGAACCCTAAAACTCATCCAAAGTCAGCCTTAATAGAATTTCGCCAATTCCGAGAATCGTTTCAGAAACAAGTGGGTGTCGCCAACAGCCATTTTTGATCAGATAGTAAGTACTGCAGTAGTAATTATTCGTGGGAATCATCGGCTCACAGTGAGGCAAATGGCAGGACGTTTACGCATTTTAGTTGGAAGGGCCCACACTATACTAAGTGAGAAACTACACATGATGCGAGTCAGAGCAAGATGAATTCCTCGGTTACTGACCCCTGAATAAAAACAAGTTTGTATTGAGTTGTGTGAATTTTTGAAGCAAGAAATTGCTTCAAAGGGGGTTTACATGAAGTCAGTTCTTACAGGAGATAAAACTTCCCTTTATCACTACGATTCAGAGGGCAAACAGCAGAACTCTGTTTGGAAAACTCGGTCCTCTCCAAAGACAAAAATGGCAAGATGTGAAAAGGTCTGCCGGGAAGGCAATGGTAATCACTACCTTTGATTACCAAGGAATGGTGTACCAGAATGTCGTGCCACCGAATATCACGGCTAATGAGTATTACTACGTGTCTGTTTTGACAAAGGTGATCGCACATATCCGTAAGAATCGTCCACACATTCACCACCATGATAACGCTCTTTCTCACGTGGCGCAGAAAGTCACTACCTTCTTGGCTGAAAAAGATATTTGAACGATTCATACCCTACAACAGTCCATATTTAGCAGCCTGTGACTTTTTTCTTTTCCCAACTCTCAAAAAGAACTTGAGAGGACGTAGGTTTACGTCAACAGAAGAGATAGTCAAAGCTTCAGACGCGGCTCTGAAAGGGGTGTAGAAAGATGGCGTCCAGCATGTTTTTGAGGAGTGGCAGCGATTTTTTGGACAGGTACATTGGCTGCGGAGGAGATTGCTTTGAAAAGGACCACAGCCATATTTAGTTCAGATTCGTACATACGTGTTTATAAATTTCGGCGCAAGTCTTTCTTGAACGGGCGTCGTAAAAAAAGCTGACTTCATTCACTAGATAGCATTAGGTCAGATCAGATGTAGAGGATTTTACGAAAGGAGTGTCTGACCCCAGGCCTTAAACAGCTCTTAGAAATATGATACGAAGCTAGGAGATTTGGGCTAGAGTGCCGGATAGGAAAGGGACACGGAAGCGAGGTAGGAAGATGCCCTTATTTATTACCGGGGGGGGGGGGAGGCCGCACCCGAGGTCCGTCGGCTTAATGTGCCCATCCGACGCACGATGGATATTTAGTGGTTTGAACGTTCGCACCTGCCTATGATCGAATCTGAAATTTCTCCGTAGCAGTCACGAACGTTGACCTCCAGGCCATCCGCTGAATGACAAGCACGACATGATACGATATTTGAAGAAGTTTTAGAAAGGGAGTGTCAGACCCCAGGTCTAAAACTGCCCTTAGAAATAGGAAGCTAGGAGATCTGAGTAAGTGAACTCAATAGGAAAGACAAACAGAAAATTGAGTGAAAGGAGAGGGTCATATATCTTTCAAACTGTGAACCGTGACACCAGTCCGGGAGGAAGGGGGCAAGAGGAACCAAGCACCGCACAACACCGCAGAAAACACTAGCCAACATAATTTTTACTTCCAGTAATATACTATTGGGTTGTCGGAAAAGTCATGACATATTTTAGCCATGTTTTGCAAAGGTCATTTATTGATAGAAAGAACAAACATCAATCAATGATATAATTCCCGTTTTGTTCGATAACCTTTTGCCATCTTTCAGTGAGCTGCAGAATGCCTCGTTCATAGAAGGACCTGTCTTTCGTGGCGAACAACTGTACAAGGTGCTGATTTACAGCCTCATCTAAATTAAACGTTATACCACGCAAGGACTGTTGAAGAGAGCGAAACAAGTGGCAGTCTGACGGCGCAAGGTCAGGCGAGTATGCTGGGGGTGGCAACACATTCCACACAAGCTCCAATAATTTTTGGCGGGTGATCAAACTTGTGTGTGGTCTCGCGTTGTCGTGATGGAACACAACACCTTTACGATGAACGAGCTCTGGATGATGGATTCGTTCAAACTTTCCAACTGCCGACAATACACATTCTAATTGATTGTTTGGTTCCGTGGTAGGAGCTCGAAAAACACGACACCTTTAAAATACCACCACACTGAGACCAGAACCTTCCGCTGATGAATGTCTGCTTTCGATGTCGTTTGAGGCGAAGTAGCCCGTCGGGACTAAGACGGTTTGCGCAGCACTATTGTTGTACACAATCCACTTTCCGTCACCAGTTATCAGTCGCTTCAAAAAAGGAACGTTTTCCTCACGTTTAATGAGCATATCGCAGATGTTTATACGCGCCGTCAATTGAGCTTCTTTGAGTTCATGAGAAACCCACACATCAGGGCTTGCTTACTTATCCCAGCTTCTTCAGGTGGTCGTGAACGCTCGAATGATGGATGTGCAATGTGTCTGCAATCTCTCCTGTCGTGTAACGTGGGTTTGACTCTATCAATGCCTTGATTAGGTCGTCATCAACCTCGGTTGGCCTCCCGGACCAAGGAGCATCGTTGAGGTCAAAGTCACCAGCACGGGATTTTGCGAACCACCGCTGGCACTAACGTTCTTGCAGAGCATTATCACCGTACACTTTATGCAACTTTTCACAAGCTTGACGCGCGTTCTTCCCTTTACGGAAGTAAAACAGTAAAATATGGCGAAAATGCACAGTTTGTTCTTCCATCTTCAACTTGATGCCAAATCTCCGCAAATCAATCAAATCGTTCACTATTCCTTTTGCACTGCAACTAGAACTGGCACCTGTCGAATGCCATAGTGATAACAGAGCTGCGCATGCCTGTAGTACTTCCAAAACCACCCAACCGCCATCGGGTGCCAACATACGTCCTGACTTTTCCGACAACCCAATAGCTATTTTCAGTCAATATTTATGTGTTGTGTAATATCCAGCCGTAACTTGCACCCTCATAGCAGAAAATTTCTCCTCAGTCTGTGACGTTTATAGTGGTCCACACAAACCACAAACATCTGCGGGCAAGATACATACTGGGTGCGAAAAGCGAAGAAAACTTGCACTGCGATGAAAAGTTGATAATGGTATAAGGCTGGATGGTATATTGGTATGAAGCTGGAAACATTAGCAAATAAAACTCAGAGGTCACGAAATTCCTTGGGGTATACTTGAGAATAACGCACTTTTGTATGCGAAATTGAGGACCTGGGTGGACTAACGATTTAGCGTCACTTTCGCTGTTATTTCTCCCATTCTATTTTCCAAAAGTAGACACTGTAACTGTTCTCTTCACCCTTCTTTTAACTGGACTGTCATTACCGAAATCAACACTTTTGTCGCTCGACTCACTCTCTATTTTAATATGTATATTTCAGTAAATAAATAGCAGAACTTACACACTACCCCGTGCAACATTTATAGGATTAACTAACGACTTAACTTCAAATAGCTGTTCTGTGGAATAACAGTTTAGAACGCATCTCCAAATAAAGCTTCCTCCTGCCATCTATTGGCCAGTTAGAGCAAAAAAACTCGCAGAGATTATAAATTACAGTGTGTGGTTTTAGGAACTACAATGGGAGGAATAACAATTTAAGAGACGTTACATTTTCACACTCGCTAAATGTTTTTGTGGCAACTTGATATGAGGTCAAATGTTGAATGACGCATGTTAACGAGGCAAATAAGAATGATATTTACGATTGTACATTCGCTCTCTTTTGGAGGCTCGATCTCGTTTACAGATCCGCTAGATTGCAGAGTTTTACCTACTTGTTAATGATTAATTCTCGCACGTTCAATTTTGGTTTTGTTGATGTTGAAGCCTTAAATTGTTGCTGAATTCTTAAAAGAACTGAGAAGCATTTAGTATATTTGAGAATTTGTTGTATTTCGCTTTCGAATTAATGGATTTATTTATTTGTAACCCCACCCCTACAGATGGTATATCTTGTTGCAGGAATTGCTATAGTTATATTTACAGTGATAATTACCAAGTGATACATACAATCTTGCAAAACATGCTTTATGAAAACAATTATTACTTACATCAAAAATATCCGGAAATTCTTCAAGTGAATTGTAAAATTTATACATTTTACATGACGGATAATTTTTTCCAGCCTCAGTTCTGCAAAATGGCACTGCAAATACTGTATTACACATTTTGCCCTCGGTAAACGTGGGACACGGACACTTAATTGGTTTACAATTTGAGTTTCATCAATATCTCCATTGATGATTCAGTGCAGGAATTTGAGTTGGAGAGCCTGCCTTCTCGTTTGCATAGAGGTAATCTTGAAAAATGTCAGAAGGTCAGCCGTCGGGATGTCCACTTTGTAAACACTAGTCGATTTGTAAAAAAGGTGTCCAAGATTGTCTTTTTGTTTTAACTTTCTCGATCTCATTTACTTGAGTTACGGGGGTAGAGTTCCAAATGATTGTCACCTATTCCAGTGAGGATCTTACCGTAGTTTAAAAAATGCGAATAAGTGCCTGAGTTTTCGAAAAATATTTCGAATGTCGCATGATAAATCCAAGATTTCTGTACGATGTACGTACAATTATTTTGATATACATTTTAAAGTGTAAGTTCGAATCAAACGTGACTCCTAAGTCCTGGACATCGTTTGTCGGGCTAAGAGTATAGTCGCCAGCTTTGTAGTAAAAAAGAATTGGTTTTCTTTTCCGCGAAAAGGAAACGACATGACACTTGGAGATATCGAGGTAGAGATGGTTTAATGTGCACCACTGAAGCAGGTTATTGACGTCAGTTTGAAGGACAAGACAGTCATCAGGAGTCTGTACATTGCGATAAAGTTTGAGATCATCAGCAAACAAGATACAAGGGCCATTAATGATTAAATACAAAGTGAATTCTGTTTTGATGTATTTATCGGAATACCTATCGAAACCAATAAAGCTTGAAATATTAAGTAGACTTAATTTCACTGGCTGTTAGGCTATATAGTAAATAAACTTGCTTTAAGTAAAATATTTAAATAAGCTATCTGAATCACAGCTTAACGAAAGCGAACGTTTCAGGACAAAGATTATTCACATTTAAGTAATGCCACTGTTTGGTGTAACATAGTTAATGGATATCTTCAGCCAAATACACTAAGAGCATAAGACGGTTGTACCTAAAGTAATACAAAAGCGGGCATAACTTTTTTATTAACTGACAAATGTCGTTCAAATTACACATGTTGTTAGAGTAACTCTTTCGCTATACAAAGGTACTACTCAACATAGTTTCCATCACAAGCAATGTATTTCCACCATCGTTTAACCCAACTCTCGAAACCTCTTTGAAAATATTCCGGTGTGAACTGTTGAACCCACTTCTTCATAGCCACTTTTACCTCATATGTGTCATCAAATCGTTGTCCTCGGTCGACTGTCTTTCATTGGATAGAACATGTGGAAGTCGGAGGGCGCCAGATCTGGGCTGAACGGTGGATGTTGGACCACCGACCAGCCTAATTTGCTGATCGCCTGATTCGTTTGCCAAAGATGTGTGTGGTCTCGATATTTTTCAAGAACGTAAAGATACTCCTACGTTTCATCCACTGTCACCAGATCGGAAAAAAACACGTGTCTTCATTGGTTTCAAACGCCTCCAGCATATCAAAGCAGACTTCCACCCTTCTCTCCTTCAAATCGGGTGTCAACTGCCAATGTACCCACTTTGCACACACACTTTACGATACCCTAAGTCTTCCACCATCTTCTGTACGGCATTGTGACCACAGTCCAGTTGTGCAAAAAGTTCACCAATTGTGAATCGTTTCTACGTGGGAATCAATTCATCCACACGCTGACGATTCGTGTCAATGGTCGCAAATGATGGTCTCCCACTGCGCGGTTTGTTTTCGATGCTGGTTTCTCCTTCTTTCAACTTCTGCATCCATCTGTGCACATTGCTTGCTCTTGTCAATGGTGTCATCTCCGTAAAGATTCTGTTGCCTTCTGTGGATATCAAACAGCCGCACCCTTCCTTCGTCAAGAATTCAATGACGACACGTTGCTTCTTCTTGAAATCCACTATTTACCTGCAAGGAAGAAAAATGGCTACTATAGAGAAATAGTTACTCTACCAACATGTGCAATTTGGACGACCTTTGTCTGTTAATAAAAGAGTTATGCCCACTTTTGCATTACTTTCGATACAACCATTGTACACTGAAGATCAATTGAATTGGAGATACCTGTCCACCACCTTTCGCCCTGATGACGGCGGCTATTCGTCTCAACATGGACTCGACAAGATCCCGGAAGCGTTGGGAAGACATACGGATCCACGACCCCTGAACAAGCTCCCACAGTTCACGAAGATTTGATGGAGGGGGGCCTCAAACATCTCTCTCGATGACATCCCAGATGTGCTCGATGGGATTGAGGTCAGGTGACCTAGCTGGCCAAGGAAGCGAGGTCACGTCGGTGGTGATTTCATCCATCCATTCGGATACAATTCGGGAGTGATGGCAGGGTGCATTGCCTTGTTGCAGGATGAGGTCCCCAGTGGGATGTTGAAGACGCACAAACGGGAGCAAATGGTCGTTCAGGATATCCCGGTAACGTTGACCTGTGAGGGACGATGTCACAAGTACCAGGGGTCCCATTTCAGTCCACGTAAACAGTCCCCAGACGAGAATGCCCCCCCCCCCCGAGCTTGAAGAGTACCCTGCAGGTAAGAATGACCCATCGCTTCATGTGGTTTGAGCCGTACTCGTATCCTGCCATCCCCATGTACCAACGTGAATCTTAACTCATCAGTCCAGGCAACATTTCTCCACATGTCTAGGGTCCAGTGGCGATGTTTCTGCGCCCATGCTAATCTTTGCACCCTGTGATGAGCGGTCAGCAGCGGTACCCTCGTGGGACGATGGCTTCTATACCCCATAGCGAGGAGATGGTTCTGGATTGTGTGGCTGCTTACACACTTTTGTGCACCAGCGTTAAATTGCCGAGTGATTTCTTTCACTGTGGCCCGTCTATCCGCTGTTACAATGCGAGCTAGTCGACGATGACCCCGCTCATCCACACGCTGTTGCCCACGACAGTTTGCTCTTGCGAGGTTGGTTTTACCAGATTCGATGCACTTACGGTGCACCCGTGACACAGTGGCTAGTGAAAATCCCAGTGCCTGAACTACTTCCGAGATGGAGTGACCCATTCGTCGGGCCTCAACCATTTTCTCACGATCAAATGCGCTTAGATCCTTCGTCTTACCCATACTGCGTCCAGCTCTTACTGATTCCCGTTGCATCACTCCTTATATTGTCGGATCGTTGCATACGTCATGTCGTTTCCGTTTACAGGGCCGCCCAGAGCACTACATTTACATAACGCCAGCTGTCTGTAATTCAATTGTTCTTCAGTGTATTACACAGAGTACACCGATCGTCTTGTACATCTAAAGTAGTCTAGAATATTGGGCAGGACTACAAACATTTTGTGTACTGAGCTAAAACGAGTTTCCTGAACTGCGACTATCTTGTCCGTATGCTATGCATAAAAAATTTAGCATCCCAAATTCACAAAATACTTATTTTTCAGAATTGCTGCTGTTTTAGGATCATGCGTTTTGAGTCTGTGGCAATTCTTGATAGTAAAATTTCTGCTCTATAAATTCTTACCGTCGTTCTTATTTGAAACGATTCCGTCACACACCGACACATTGTAAACGCAGACAAGAAAACGCTGTGGCACAAGTTTGTCGTCTGTTTATTGCTGAAACATAGTTTGTCTCTTTTTTCTACGACAGCTTTCCTATTTTAGCCACCTCATTGGGATCTCGTCCTTTCATTCTCTGAGCTTTCATTGAAAACCAATAAATCGGTGTCATTTTCAAAGGCTATTTCTGTTCGAGAGAGTATTTACTGTCCAAGCCTAGATAGCTTTCCAATAAAAAATCGAAAAAGAATCGTGAAGAGGAACTCTTTGATCTTCCCTTTAGGAAGTTATTCCCTTCTTATCTCCTACGGAGTGTGAAAAGGGGCATTTCTGTTCAGTTCGAATGATGGGCAAGCAGCCTAAAAGACAAGGAAGTCCTATAGGAATTCTCAGAGGGAAAGACCTAAGAGCGCATAAAGAAAAAGTCTAGACGCTACGCTTCGATAGTCAAAGAAAATTGGAAGACGTATGATATTAAGGCTGAAACTTTTCTTAGAAAACCGGGGAAGAAAAGTTTTACACAAAAGCACTAAATAGAAATGATTATGAAACAATTTCGCCGACAACATGGGAGCGATTATCTCTATTAATGGTCGTCAAGTCAGTAGCTGATCCAGCGGGGGCGCCTGGTTCCCTCACGCCCCAAAGACGATTTTTCCTTTTAAAATGGCCAATATCTAAATAAATTGTAGGATCTTAGGGGACGAGAAGCCTCTATAAATATTTAAATATGATTTACATATTCAATTGATGTATTATTCAAATTTGCCTTACAGTGACGAATATGACTTTTTTTCGTGCGTTGTATGTTCAAGTAACGGCAGTGTAAGATATATTGTATAAGAACGGACAATTTATTCTCACAAGACACTGCTGGTCATTTTGTGAAACTTTTCCTAAAAGACGCCATGTTTGTTCGAACTGTTTAAGAGAGTCGTTGTTGAATACAATAGTGATCTTCTGTAGGCTTTTTGACATTCTTGGAGGCGGAATCGAAATGAAATTCGTTATGAGCTGTCAAGAATTCGATTCTCAAACGGTTGAAGGGCTCGCGAGGAGAGGGCAGACAACAAGGACATCCGAAGTTGCTATGAGCAGGAGAAATATTTTTTTCTTTCTGTGTTCTAAGGATGATCACTCGCGTAAACGTCAGAATGTAAATATATCCTGTAAATAGAATTGTTTCTCGAAATTCAATAAATGTTTACAATCTCACCTAGTGTTTTCCCTAAGGGACTGCTTCATTCATTCTGAAGGATAAGGCGAACCAAAAATACGTATTTGACCTGCCAGGAGAAATAGATGCCCAGCTTCATCACATAACGAATGCAATTAGTTTTGTAAAAGTTTAGTAACAAATCCATAGGTTTTCGTAGAAGTTTTCAAAACAACTAAAATTTATTGTTAATTTGGAGATAAAAAGTTCTGTTCTGGCTCAAGCACAAAACAGAACAAAACAAAAATCTTATGGTTCATAGACAGAAAAAGATGAGAGCGGAACTAAAAAGAGATTTTAACTGATCATGAGAAGCAACGGGTAAGCTTTGTTCTGTTTTTTTTTGTGTGTGTTTTTTAATATTTTCTGGCATAATTAATTGTTGAGAGCAGGGAAAGTCAACGTTTGAGGTGGACTTTGGTGTGTACCTGAGATAGTGTGAATGACGTTTGAGGTAGACTTTGATGTGTACGTGAGATAGTGTGAATGACGTTTGAGGTAGACTTTGATGTGTACGTGAGATAGTGTGAATGACGTTTGAGGTAGACTTTGATGTGTACGTGAGATAGTGTGAATGACGTTTGAGGTAGACTTTGATGTGTACGTGAGATAGTGTGAATAACGTTTGAGGTAGACTTTGATGTGTACGTGAGATAGTTTGAATGACGTTTGAGGTAGACTTTGATGTGTACGTGAGATAGTGTGAATAACGTTTGAGGTAGACTTTGATGTGTACGTGAGATAGTTTGAATGACATTTCAGGTAGACTTTGATGTGTACGTGAGATAGTGTGAATGACGTTTGAGGTAGACTTTTGATGTGTACGTGAGATAGTGTGAATGACGTTTGAGGTAGACTTTGATGTGTACGTGAGATAGTGTGAATGACGTTTGAGGTAGACTTTGATGTGTACGTGAGATAGTGTGAATGACGTTTGAGGTAGACTTTGATGTGTACGTGAGATAGTGTGAATGACGTTTGAGGTAGGCTTTGATGTGTACGTGAGATAGTTTGAATGACGTTTCAGGTAGACTTTGATGTGTACGTGAGATAGTGTGAACTGTATAGAAAATGCTGCATGGAAAAGAAGTTAATGCCGCTCAAAAACTGCTTTTAAGACAATTATAAATAAAAGAAATCGAGAGAGTACCCTAATACTCTTTGGAGATAATGTATGCTATGCATCTTTTGCATGCCAAGGTCTTTTTGGGTGTGAAATAAAACGAGTGATTCGAGAGTATACATTTTTTACGTACAACACATTGTCTATTCCCATCATTCACGACCACGCCGAGCCACATTTCAGTGCATTCAGAGTGGAATTAAATCATAACAGCGAACAATAAGGTTTACTAATTCCTGACATTGAGGGGTACTTTGATAGGTGGATTAATGAAAGAAGATATGTGAGTCATAAAAGTAAATGTTTACTAAATTGTGGGACGGCGATAGTATTTCGACTGTTTAGTTTTACAAAAACAATATTTATTATTATTATTATTACAAAAAGATGATTCCACCTCTTTCTGAGGGTTTTCTCTTCCTTCCGGGAAGGGTACGACGTACCAAGTCTGGAAAGTGGTAATTCTTTCTCTCAGTTATCCAGCAATTTGCTTATTATCCTACAAGTGTTCAGGATAGGTGTCTTCTGTAATTCCATGTAGATATTAGGTTGAAGGTCTAGTGTTTGCATAGAGCTATGAATGGTCTTAGGTATACCTTCTGTGGCTGATATTACTATGGGAACTGTAGTGACGTTTTCCATATGCCATATTTCCTTGACTTCGTATCGTAGGTCGTTGTACTTTGACAGCTTCTCTTCGTGTGTCTTCTGGATGTTACACGTGTTGGGCATGGCTATGTCAATGAGGTATATTGACTTCTTCTTATTATCGATCAGGACGATGTCGGGCCGATTGTGGAGGATGGTCTCGTCTGTTCTGATCGATCTGTTCCAGTACATCTTGTAGGTGTTGTTCCCTAAAAGCGTTGTTGGTTCATACGTGTAGTAGGAGAAGGCTCAGTTGTAATGAGGTGGTGCATTTTTGCCAATTTCTGATAGAGTATCTTGGCGACTTGATTGTGCCTGTTGGTGTACTCTGTTTCTATGAGGACTCAGCACCCTGTTGTGATATGTTGGATGGTCTCTGATGCTTGATGGCATTGCCAACATGTGTCGCTTTTGACTAACGTGTCCATTATTATTATTATTATTATTATTATTATTATTATTATTATTAAATTATTCAGGTTTGGACGAACGCAAGAAAAGACCCTTCCACCGATGAAATGTGATGTAGCTATGAAAATCCATCAAGCTGAAACCTGACCTCAAGATTAAAAGAAAAGATGAATCGCAAGTTTTTTAGTGAAGGGGATTGGTAGAATTTGGTCTGGGATATCTACAGGTCATACGCCATCGTGTTATACATTTTTTTAAAGCTCTCATCAATAGCAGGTAATTTCACATCCAGGTCGAAAGGAAGCCAAATTGCCGTCCCGGTGGCGCAGTGGTCTAAGCGATGGCCTCTGATCATTCATCCGTAAGGGGTCCGGGTTCGAATCCCGGTCAGGCATGGATGTTGTGTTTGTCTTACGGCACTGGCTCTCTCCCTTCCCTGGAGCCAGTGACCCTAAATTAGGGACGGGCGACTGCTTATAGCCCATTGAGTTGCTCACGGTGGTCGTTAAAATTCCAATCAAAAAAAAAAAAAAGAAGCCAAATTTTGCTACGACGCACCGTTTTCATAGCATAAAAACTAAATTTTTTGTAATGGTTTTCATCTCATTGGGCATCAGGTTCTGAGAATGTACGCAGATAGCAATGAGATATCGTTACGTTTATGTGTAACGTGATGAAATAATGTTCAGCGGTAGTTTAGTAAAATTTATTGTTGAGTAACAAGGAAATTAACCATTGCTGCGTCATTCATGGGACAGCACGTGGCAGTATCAGATTTCAGCAATAGCTTTGACAATAACGCACCATTACCCATTTTCGTTATATCTAAATTTTTTACTTCGCATTTATTTTACTAGAGTCGGAAAGGAAGCATAAAATCAAAATGCACGAATAATGACCGAGCTAGCGGCATTTGAATTTTCATTTTTGAAATTGATATTACTCATTAGGCAGGATATTTTAATCATCAATTTATTAGGAAGAAAATAAAGCGATGTCGCGTGATTGCAATTTCGAACAAAGTCGAAAGGATCTTCGTAAAAATGCCATTATCATCCATTCTTGTTTTTTGTGCTTCCCAGGGTGATAAATCATAGCAGATGTTCGCCAGTGAGTTTGGTTTCCACGGCAACGGACATAACGAAACCTTTAAGCATAATAGATTTTAATAAGGCTGGCCGTTTCGACCTCGGCCAGATTAGCTGGACATGTCGGTGAGGAAGCTTACGCATTATGTGAGAATGTCATTATTGCTTAGCAAGTAGTAGAGATGATATCGCGCAAGGTCAAGGCCGGAGATGAATCATACTTGAAGTTTGACAAGATAAAAGGAGGAAAGCACATGAAAGTAGGCATTCTTTTTATAGCGAGAGTCAGATAATGCTATTTTCTAAACGCATGGAGAGGAAGATCTCGAAATTCGCCACTATTTCTCATTGTATCAATCAATTATTGAAGCTGACACCATCCTTTATTTAACCCACGGCCCTTCGATTCCAGCTTCTCTTCTCAACACTAAATTGTCGTCACCAATTACGATGCTGTAAAAACATTTCAGTAATGCAATGACAAAGAAAAAATTGCTCTCTGCCATTAATCTGCGCACGTGGACGAAATTTAGGTATTTTTTTTTATACTAAAAAAGCCACATCATTGGACGTTGAACTAAACAACATTTATCCAAACGGGTCAAATTCGACGTCGGGTTTTTTTAGTGTTACTAAAAAGGTAGAAAATAAAGATATCGTGATGTACACTGCATTTTTAACCATTCGCTTTTATCAAGGTTTTGAAAAAATGGGCTGCACCAAGAATATTTACACCAGGAGTCCGTTTAATTGGAGTAAGAGCACAAATTAAAAAACTAGAACGCTAGTTTTTAGTGCCCGAAGACGGGCGGCTTCATCAAACTAATACTTGCAAGGTTGAGTACAGAATCATACTGAGGAAATTTAAACTAAAACAAACAGAAAAACACGTAATAAGTACGTCATGAGCACGTGATGTCAAACAAAAACAATAGATGACAAGTAAGATGATCACGTTCGTGGATGTATATCTAGAAGGGCACACCAGACAGCTGGTAGATCTGTGGAAAGATCAGAATTGCAAGCGCTTTCGACTGCTAGTATTTCCACGGATCCCATGAAGGCGGTGGTTTTAGGGTCTGTACATCGAGCTGATTTCTTGAGGTCGTCCGATTGAGGAATGACGCCGTGGTTCGCAACTTCCTTCGCTAGAGCTGTTGTAAGCTTTTGGTTCGTAATGTCACGCTTGTGCTTGTTAATTCTCAATCTGAAGGATGTTTTTCTCATGCCAATGTAATGTTTAATGGAGAAGAGGGATGGAGTAGACTCCTGCGTCTGAGAGAAGCACGGTTGGATCTCTGTTCGGTCTTAGGGTAGCTGACAAAGACCTCTGAGGCTATAGACTGACATCAAATCCGAACTCTCTGAGGGTGTTCTTGAAGGAAAAGGCTAGGATAGGGATGTATGGGATTGAGTCCAGGAATTGCCGGTTGTTATCCCTTTCGTGGACCAGTGCCGTCTTAACACTTTTGGGGTCCTGCACCGTCACATTTTCGGCGGCCGCTGATCTTTTATATTATTATCAACCATTATCAATCCACTGCTAGATTAAGATCTCCCCAAACTTATTTTCCAACTGATATAGAAACATTCAGTATCCAGCAACATCCAGTAACTTT
The DNA here is from genome assembly GCA_039090855.1 of Macrothele yani. NCBI lineage: Eukaryota > Metazoa > Arthropoda > Arachnida > Araneae > Macrothelidae > Macrothele > Macrothele yani. The sequence continues at coordinate 46,837,298 of CM076997.1, read as the reverse complement.
TTAATACCACTTGAATGAAAAATGGTACATCACAAAAATTATAGAACTCCATGAAGTTTACCAAAGTACTCGCATTTAGTTGTTTAGTAAATTACAAGAAAATGAGTGCTGTAAGATGAGGTTTCTTCTCCATTCTACAAATCATTCAACGGAAATTAAATTAAAACAGAAGAAAGAAATAAACCATTCAGCGCCGTTTCCAGGCAATATGACGCATCGAACAAGAATGCGATATGCGGAGCCGATCATTGCTATTTACTTAAACACCGAAGATTGAACATACGTAAGTAGCCCTAGTGGGCAAAGGCCTATGATAACCACACGTGCACTTCTTGGTACAGGTAGATAACACAAATGCCTGTTTAAATGGAAACAGTGATTAGGAAGAAATGCGATGTATGCGTGGAAGGAGAAAAATAAAATGTCTTACTCACATGAACATGAGTTAATTTTAACGTATTTTTACATCTAGCTCACTGAATGAGGTTTGGCCCTTAATTTCTTTTGAAACTGAATCATCTGTGGTCGGGAAAAAGTTTGTGTTTTAAAATTCGACAATTCTCCGGTGAGAACATAAATACTTGGATATGCGCTTGTGGAAGTGTAGTAGTTCCATTAGATTCGGAATTCTGGAGATGTATGACAAAAACAAGATCAAACGAAACAGTTTCCCCGACAATCAAAAATAAAATCCATGCGCTCACGACATTTTCTTGAGAAATGTTGTTCGGTTACATGCTGACACGCCACTTTGTTTTGCGGATACCTCATACATATTTACGAATTAAACACTTTTACTTCCGTTCAGAATTTTCATTTAATTGTTTTATCAAATCACTGTCATGCCACACTCGGGACTGGAAGCGAGGTCCGCTTTCTTTGTTCCTTATTTTGTCGCAAAAGATCCATCCTAACACCTAACCTCGGAAGTTCTTCCGCCGCGATGGCTTCTGATCACTCCTTCAAGATGGGTCCGAGTTTGAATCCCGGTGAGACATGGTTGTTGTGTTTGTCTTGCGGCGCTGGCTCTCTCCTTCCCTGGAGTCAGTGTCCTTAAATTAGGGACGGGCAACTGCTTATAGCCCATTAAGTTTCTCACGGTGGTCGTTAAACCTCCACTCAAAAAGCAAAAAAAAAAAAAAAAAAAAAACTTCCCTCCTATCTCCTCACTCAGGAAATGAAAGCTAAAAGCAAGGTTTGAAAAACAAGGTGGAGCAACTCCCGATTTTCTACATTAGTGTTTCGTCTTTTCATTAAATAACAACTCCTGGTGAGTGGTGAAAGAGTTGGACTTTCTGTAAATTCATAAGACACTTGGAGCGTTGGGGGCCCCAGTTCAGGTGTGGGCCCTGCGCACCGGCTCCATTGGCCCACCTCTTAATACGCCCATGTCGTGGACAGATGGGTTGTTTGTCTTGGTTTCTACACTCTTGATATTCTGTTCAATAATCCGCAAGTCGTGGCCTGTGGATGAGGCGAGCTCGTTTAGGTTACGCTTTTGTTGATTTTTTCCCTTATGTAAATATTTTAGTTGCTTTACATTATATTTTCCATAATGAACGTTACGTCCGAAGTCACGTAGTTGTTCTTATTTTGCTCTATGATTGGTAGTCCTTAAGTCATACGTGATATAATTTCTTTGTTTGGGGGTACGACAGCCCCCAAACAAAGAAATTATATCACGAAACAATTAAGTGCAACTCGACGCACTTAATTGTTTCGCGGATCGTATTTCCGCGATATTTTTGCGAAGTTTAGGATTTCTTTTTCGCGAATGTCAAAAATATCCGCGAATTTCAGTTGTCCCCCCCCCTATTTTTTCCTTATTTCTATTGTAATTTTCAGTTTATTTTTCATATTTGAATAAATTTAATACTGCCTTCATTAGAATTTACGCGAAAAACATACCGCAAAGTAATTCTACTCCAAAGTTCGAATCAGAACTTTAAACCTTGAATTACCCCTCAAGATTGTTCTTTACGAAAAGCCACTTATCGAAGAAGCTTGATGAATAATTCCAGGGCGAATTATCATGTAATATTACGTCATTTCTATCCCCCGTCACTACTGAATGACCTTGGCGACTTGCCGCGTTATTAAACCGTAAACGAAATGTCGTCAGTTGAATTAGTAGTTTTAACTGGGAAAAGCAGCTCACAGAAAAGAGTGTTTGGGTATCGCAGGAGCTTAGCTTGGAAAAATTGTGTGCTTTCGTGTGAATATTTAGTTTATAAAGTTTCTTGATATCGTTTGTTAATTTTGAGAATGAGCCACGTGAGCAAAATGCGTGCATCTGAAAGATTCATGTGAACAGAAATCTATTGTTCGGTTCGTGTTTCAACATACCAGTGAATTGTTCCAGAAAGGACAAATGCGAAAAGCATTTAGCAAGCAAGCTGCTTAAAAAAGATGTGTCCGAACAGTCAACCGAAAATAATGCAGAAAAGCCTTGATGAATTAATTGAGAAAAGAACTAAACAAGAACAACATCGCTCAACTGAACTTTCAAAATGAACTGGTGCATTTTCTGCAGCTAACATCACACCTTCCAAACTGGATAATTCCACATTAAAAAATTGGAAAATTCGTTGAAAGCAATTGGTACATCATTTGTTTCGAAATGAAAATTGGATAAGGAAATGTTATTTGCCGAAAATATATGATATTAACAAGCAATAAGTTAAATATTTAAAAAATGACTATCTGGTGTAAGCACCATAGCAGACGAAACAACTGATTCTGAAGAAAAGCACATTTTGAATATTCTTAATGTTCCCTCAGTTAAATCGAAATGTTGAAAGCTGTAATGCTGAAAGCTCTTTGAATGTAATTTTGCTTGAGTACATCACTTTAGCATCCGTAAATTTAAAGCAGTCAGCAAGGTGTACGCGTTAATAAGTATGACATACCTTTTTGCGAATATAATAGCTTTTGTGACAGACAACGCATCTTACATGTCCAACACGTGGGGAAAGATCCTGAAAGCCGAATGTTTGAGGAAATATGGTATTTCGCGAAATTTCGGAATTCACTCCGAAATTTCGCTAAAAGCTGTCAGCTTTTCGCGATTTACCCTACGAACGCTCCATGAATTTTGCCCTTTTTTTCCGCGATAAAATTACTACCTTAGCTATAAGCAGTCGCTCGTCACTAATTTAGAGCTGCTGGTTCCAGGAAAGCTAAGAAAACCAGTGCCGTAAGACAAACACAGCATCCATTCCTCACCGAGGTACGAACCATTACCCACATTGGACGAATGGTTAGAAGCCAGCCCTTAGACCACTACGCCACTGGAGGGGTGTGTGATGTATACCTCTATTCATTCTTCGTTTTGGGCTTCTATTTTCTTATGTAAATTTTGTTACTTCTTGGTAAAACATTTTCTAATTGAACGGCACATTACTTCCTCTAACAGCTAGAACAGTTTCGGTACGTTGATAGTGATTCAAAGCAAACAAAATAGCGAGGCTGATTGTGAAGATAGAGTGATGTGTAGAGATGTACATACATTGAGAGTAGATTGCGAGCCGTTGATATTGCGAAAGAGGTTATTGCCTGTTTGATGTACACTATATGATCAAAAGTATCTAGACTCCCCTTTTGAGCAGCCTGTATGCATCACAGCCATGGCGCATGCTGGTATAAATAATCGTACGTGGCCTAGAAAACATCATACACAAGCAGTAAACGTAGAATGAGCACACGGCAGAACTCAGTGACTTTCAAAATGACACTGTAATAGGATGCCATCTAAGCAACAACTCAGTTCATAGACAAGCATTAAAGGTAAAATGGGCGTACGGCAGAGCTCAGTGACTATCAAAATGGTACGGTCAGATGATGCCATCTTCACAACAAGTCAGTTCATAGACAAGCATGAAAAGTAGAATGGGCGTACGGCAGAACTCAGTGACTATCAAAATGGTGCGGTCAGAAGATGCCATCTTCGCCACAAGTCAGTTCATAGACAAGCATGAAAAGTAGAATGGGCGTACGGCAGAACTCAGTGACTATCAAAATGATGCGGTCAGAGGATGCCATCTTCGCAACAAGTCAGTTCATAGACAAGCATGAAAAGTAGAATGGGCGTACGGCAGAACTCAGTGACTATCAAAATGGTGCGGTCAGAGGATGCCATCTTCGCAACAAGTCAGTTCATAGACAAGCATGAAAAGTAAAATGGGCGTACGGCAGAACTCAGTGACTTTCAAAATGGTACGGTCATAGGATGCCATCTTAGCCCTAAGTCAGTTCATAGACAAGCATGAAAAGTTGAATGGGCGTACGGCAGAACTTAGTGACTATCAAAATGGTACGGTCAGAGGATGCCATCTTCGCAACAAGTCAGTTCATAGACAAGCATGAAAAGTAGAATGGGCTTACGGCAGAACTCAGTGACTTTCAAAATGGTACGGTCAGAGGATGCCATCTTCGCAACAAGTCAGTTCATAGACAAGCATGAAAAGTAGAATGGGCGTACGGCAGAACTCAGTGACTTTCAAAATGGTACGGTCAGAGGATGCCATCTTCGCAACAAGTCAGTTCATAGACAAGCATGAAAAGTAGAATGGGCGTACGGCAGAGCTCAGTGACTATCAAAATGGTGCGATCAGAGGATGCCATCTTCGCAACAAGTCAGTTCATAGACAAGCATGAAAAGTAGAATGGGCGTACGGCAGAACTCAGTGATTTTCAAAATGGTACAGTCATAGGATGCCATCTTCGCAACACATCAGTTCATAGACAAGCCAGAAAAGTTGAATGAGCATACGGCAGAGCTCAGTGACTTTCAAAATGATACGGTCATAGGATGCCATCTTAGCCCTAAGTCAGTTCATAGACAAGCATGAAAAGTAGAATGGGCGTATGGCAGAGCTCAGTGACTTTCAAAATGGTACGGTCATAGGATGTCATCTTCGCAACAAGTCAGTTCATATAGAAGCATGAAAAGTAGAATGCGCGTACGGCAGATCTCAGTGACTTTCAAAATGACACTGTCGTAGGATGCCATCTTCGCAACAAGTCCGTTCAGAGACAAGCATAAAAAGTAGAATGGGCGTACGGCAGAGCTCAGTGACTTTCAAAATGACACGGCTACAGGATGCCATCTTAGCCACAAGATGACATCCTGTGGCTAAGACGGCATCATAGACAAGCATGAAAAGTAGAATGGGCGTACAGCAGAGCTCAGTTACTTTCAAAATGGTACGGTCATAGGATGCCATCTTAGCTACAAGTCAGTTCATAGACAAGCATGAAAAGTAGAATGGGTGTTTGGCAGAGCTCATTGACTATGAAAATGACACCGTCGTAGGATCCCTATCTTAGCAACAAGTCACTTTGGGAAATTTCAGCTCTACTGCAACTGCACTGTAAAAAATAAGTAGGGTGAATTTAGTCATTTTATTTTCTGTCGGAGCTTTTTAATTTTCTGAATAGATTTGCAATAATCTTTTTTTCTGTACGAAGACTTTTCGCAAATTAAGCATTTTAATCGTGATTTTTCAAAGCAACAGATGCTTATCAACTTTATCCTTTTAAACTGACAATGACTTTCAATTACTTTAAAAAAAGGTGAAATGTACGTTTTTATAATATAGTCAACTCCCGATTAATTATCAGCATTAGTGGGCGGCGGCACGAGTATCGAGGATAACAAACCTCGCGGATAATCCACATTTTTACAGGAAAAATAAATTAATCTACAAGTTACACCTATAACATGATGCTGTGTTTTATTCAGACTAGTAGTTATTATCGCAAGCATAACACATACTGAAAAGTTATCCGTTTAAATCTTAAAATAATCAGCTACTTACGGCAAAACATTTTTGTTTGATTCGGGACTGCAGTTTGCGCAAAACCAGCTTATTAGCTAATAACGTATCGTCTTATCTTTCAAGGTACTTGAACAGGCTGTCGACATGTTGCAATGCTGATTCATGATTCACCCATAACTGTGAAATCTCCTCCTCATTTTGTCCACTTCCTTCGTTTTGATCCGCCATTCCTCTAACTTTATTAATTATCCGTTAGTCATTTAAATGTTCAAATCCAGGGTCATGTATGTCGCAGTCCAGCCATTGGGCAATATTAGTTTCATCAACGTTTTCTCCGGGAACCGATTTCACTAATTTGGTTAGTTCTGTGATGTTAGCGCTTGTATTTTCTTCAGAAGCGCAATTTTCATCAGAGAAAAGTTTTCTCCACTACCTACTGATAGTGATGGGTTCAACTGAATCCCAGGCGCTTGCCACGTCATAGATAGAGTCAAGAATTAAATATCCTTGCCAGAAAGTCTTTAAGTCGCATCCTTCTTCAATTATTTTTTGTAATAAAAAATATAACCGAGACCGAAAAATTACCTATGTTTTAGCGACTAAAACATTATTACCGCAAAGTCGCGTCGCGGATAATCCGCAACACAGTTAAACCGCTCGCTGATAATCAGGAGTTGACTGTATTATTTCATAAAGCTGCTAAGCATAAAATTTCGGACCATCCGTTCCAACTGACCCCCAACCCCACTCCCAGTCCCCGTATCTTGAAAAGAAGAGCTACTTCGCGAGTTTTAAGTTTACATTCGTTATCCGCACGTCCAAATTAGTTAAAAATAACTACTTTGGTCTCAGATACATTTTGGCTGTTATCCAGTGTAAGAAAACTTAGAGACGTGTGCACCGTTTCCCACGAATGTCCGATGAATGAGTAACACTTCCGTGTATGAAACTTCACAAAGAAGTGAACTAACCAACAAGTTTCAAAATTAAACAATTGAATTCTCAATTCACATTTTAAGAAATTTCCACAATCGAGTTCACTCATAATAAGCGCCAGTGAACTATAGAAATAATTGGTGGAACTATATCATAAGTGGTGCAACTATATCATAAGTGGTTGAATTATAGAACTTCCTTAAAATGTGAATTGTCGGAGATAGAACTTCAAGAATAAATGAATGAACTGCCATCATTAATAAATGAAGACTAACGGTCTTTCTCAAAACGTGAACTGAGGGAGGCCGTTTTTGATTGGGAGTTAAACGACCACCGTGGGCAAGGGAATGTAAGTCGCAGCCCGTCTCAAATGTAGGGCCAGTGTTTCCAGCGAAGGCGAGAGGTAGTTCCATAAGGCAAGAACACCATCCATGCTTTACCTTGAATTCGAACCTAGACCCATCTCCGACGAATGGACAGATGCCAGCGCTTAGACCACTGCGTCACCCGAGCGGCTACTGACGGAGATAGAAGAACCACAAATGAATGATTAGCTGGCATCATAAGCGAATGAACTGACTGACCAGTTGAACTCCTTTAAAATGGGAACTGACGGAGATCAAACTTCAAAAATGAATTATTGAACAAACACCCTAAGTGAGTGAGTGTACTGACAGATTGAACTCCCTTAAAATGTGAACTAACGGATATATAACTGCAATAAAGGAATGATTGACGTAGGTGAACTGACAAATGGAACTTCCTTAAATTGTGAATTGAAAGGAAAAATCTGTAAAAATTAACGATGTAACTTGATAAATATCATTTGCTTGTTATATTTTCATTTTATGCATGTTTCAAATTCACTTGAAACTCGATAATTCTAGGAAAGCTATGACTCGAAGCAGAAATCAATAACAGAATGGTGAAAACCTGTAATATATTAAAGGAAAAATACGCCTTTTTTTGCACAATAAGAAATTTTGATGTCTTCAGTCATAATACGTGTGTTCTCTGCTTTCATTTTCCTGTATATTTTGACTGACTATTCGAAAAAAGTCGGTTTCGCGTGGGTTAGAAGACATGTCGGTAAGGAGTTGAAATAAAACAATTCATAAAAAGTCATACTATGTGGTTCTCAATTTAATTCCAGTTAGGAACTATTAATAATAAAGAAGAAAAACAAAATTCGGTATATGATTCTGAGTGTGTGTTTCCACATAATGTCATAAGTAATAAATGCGATTTTTTGCGAATATGTTCATTGCGAAAAAGATCCTATTTTCCTTAAATTTTGAAAACTGAAACAGAGCAACTAAGTGTTCCATTAACTCAGGCATTACAATAATCCTTTCATCTTCTTTATGTGACATGTTAAAAATAAAGCTGTAAACAAACTAGATAATCTTTGTGTGCATTTTACAATAGCACGAGAGTAATCGCATTAAATTTAACTCGTCTGAAATTCAAATCCCTGTGGCAACTTTTTTTGCTCTTTCATCATCATAAAATTGCCTGATGCTTATTACAAAACCATGAGCATATCTTCTGAAAAATATAGTTTTATAGAAAACAGAAACTTTTTATATTGAAGACATTGCTGCTCCACGCATTGATAACACAAGAACGATCAAAAACACTAAACATTGCTTTTCAATACCTGCCATGTTCTCTGGCTGAACTGACAAAAAAAAAAAAAACAATCAATCAATGTAGTCTAAACATTTCACCTTCGGTTTCTTAAAATACGTAAGCATTGTGTGAGGGTTTCTTTCATTTTATTTTATTTGCGTCATTTGATAAAAGACGGCGGTACCTGTACAGGTTATCGACACGGCAGCGAAGACTATACTTTGGTATTTTTAGTATTATTGATTTATTTGGATGCGGCTATGTGGGTTAACGACTGCGAGCGTGTGCGTAAAAAGCATTAGTTTGTGTTACAAAGCAGTACCACTAATATCGGCTCGTGTTATGACCCACACAAAAAGTATTTTGCTTTTCTTCACACCATATTTCAGTTTCCTAAACTCAGGTTGCTGAAAATCGTTTTTTTTTTCTTTATTGGAGGTTTAACGACCACCGTGAGCAACTCAATGGACTATAAGCAGCCGCCCGTCCTTAATTTAGCGCCACTGGTTCTAGGGAAGGGAGAGAGCCAGGCCCTAAGACAAACACAGCGTCTATGCCTCACCGGGATTCGAACCCGGACTCCTTTCGAACGAGTGATCAGAGGCCATCTGCGCCACCGGGGCGGCAGGTTGCTGGAATTCTTGTTTTACGTTCACTCTGCTAAGTTACAATATCAGTCATCATCATCAATACTTTTCAATCCATTGCTGCATGAAAGTCTCCATGGTCTCATTCACAACTCTTTGTTTTGAGCGATTCTCCGCTATGTCACTTGGACCTCCTTTTGATTCCCCCCACCTATGTCCCACGAGGTCTTCTTTAATATGTTTTTTTTCTCTTTATACCCAATCTAGTATTTTGGGTCTGCTTTTGATTTCATCCATCTATGTCCCACCTGGTCTTCTATGCATTTTGGTTTTCCTTGTACCCAATCTAGTATTTTGGGCCTGCTTTTGATTTCATCCATCTATGTCCCACGTGGTCTTCTTCTATGTATAATCTAGTATTTTGGGGCTGCTTTTGATTTCATCCATCTATGTTCCACGTGGTCTTCTTCTATATATTTTCGTTCTCTTTGTTCCCAATCAAGTATTTTGGGCCTGCTTTTGATTTCATCCATCTATGTCCCACGTGGTTTTCTTCTATGTATTTTTGTTCTCTTTGTACCCAATCTAGTATTTTGGGGCTGCTTTTGATTTCATACATCTATGTCCCTCGTGGTCTACTATATATTTCCGTTCTCTTTGTGCCCAATCAAATATTTTGGAACTGCTTTTGATTTCATCCATCCATGTTCCACGTGGTCTTGTTCTATGTCTTTTTGTTCTTTTTGTTCCCAATCAAGTATTTTGGGCCTACTTTTAATTTCATCCATCCATGTCCCACGTGATCTTCTATGCCTTTTTGTTCTCTTTGTACCCAATCTAGTATTTTGGGCCTGCTTTTGATTTCATCCATCCATGTCCCGCGTGGTCTTCTTCTATGTCGTTTTGTTCTCCTTGTACCCAATGTAGTATTTCAGCTGTTCAACGGTGGTCCGTTATGAAAATATGTCCTGTCCGTTGCCAATTGAAGGTCTTAAACTTTGATGATGATGTCATCAGCCGTTGGCCTTTTGGTGAGTTACTTTTACTACCTTTCTTGGTTACACCCTATGTGGCACAAAAACATTGTATGAACGTTGCAATTTGGTTTCGGTAGTTGGGAATTCGTTTCTGGTTAGTTCAAAACCTTTTTAAAATGTTGATATATGGTTAAATGGAATACTATGCAACAGCGGAAGTTTTGGAACGTTAGTGAAATGTTCAAAAAAAGATGATATACAAGTATGTGTGTTGAAATCGTGGAATTTTCAAAACGATTTTTAAACGTTTAAAATCAGGCTCAGCTTTCAAGACCATACAACAGCAAAAATTAAAACGAATGACAAACGCGCCTATTGTTAAAAGAAAGTGGCAACTTTTTTAAAATAAGTACTAGATTTCTAAAAAAAGTAAGTTTCCTCAGGTTTTCGGCAGACAGCATATATTTCTATATTTCTAGAGTCCATTGTCAGTTCCTTTCACAAAGCGTGATCCAGCGTCCTATTTTGGTCTACACGAAAAGCTGCAAGTGGAATTGGTCCTTTTATATTGTTGATCTTGCTGTTTGATTGCTTTGTGCTGTGTGCGTTTTCATTTTTGTTTTCAAGAATTTATTCTGTCTTTGGTATCGTTTTAAAAATAAGTGAGTCTTTCTTAAATAGCGCTCCATCTGATTTTCTTTTAGGATGGAAGGACAGTTGAAAACTGTTTCCTCTTACTTTAGAATTTGCTCAGAAAGCTTTATTCATTCATCTAATTATCCTTATTTCTATTAATTCCATTTGCTGTACGGTCTTATTGGTTATTCCGAGAGGGAACGCCTGTGTTACCGGTTACACCCAGGAATTTCTCGTAGGGTTTTCACCTACAGGGAAGGTTTAGATACAACTACCTATGCCGCATGGGACTTTTGTGCTGTGTATCAAAAGCGAAGTTTGATTGAAACTAGAGGATCAGATATGACAGAAAGTGGACAGGTCAGGGAAGTACGAAAACAGATTGAAAGTGCAAGGCCCCATAGGTGAGAGTGACAGACTATGAGATCACAACGAGCATTTCCAGAGAGAAAGAACAAGAAAGAAGGAAGGAAGGAAGAAACAGATGATCTTCTTTTAACGGAGGTCCAATACACCGGGAGGGCGTCTTAAGGTACCAAGCTGACGCCTAGTGGGTATTCAGTGGTTCAAAGCAACTCAACTTACCTAGATTGAACCCGCGACCGTCTGGTCGGGAGGTGGTTGCTCTAGCTACAAGGCCACTCGCGGCGGTATTCTTAGTTTTTCGAGTGTATGTTGCATATTGTTGATAAACTTTACGTTCTAATAATAAATGTTGTACTTATATTACTAGAATTACTGCACATTCCAAAAAATAACAGAACACCACCACGATATATGAGCTTCCATATTCGACAGACTTCAGAAATAATGATAGTTCTTTTTGTTTTGTTTTTCATGATTTATTTATTCTCGAACATTAATATGTTGACAGAAAAGAAAATAATTATATTTTTACAATACATAACTATGTAAATTTTTGTTTTGTTTATCTTGAGTTATTTAAACAGTAATGAAGCATGATAATGCATTTGGGTTTTCCTTCTTTCAGGATAGTCACGAAGCGATCATAAACACGAACATAAAAACGGAATGTTTCATGCTTAGAAAAAGGTACTTTATGACAATTCGTTTCGCTGCCAGTAGGCACGTTATGGCCGACCTTACGCTGTTTACAGTACGGAGTGAACGTACCATAATATTGAATTCCACCATGGCCATATCTGAAGATTTTACTTCTTACCTTTTAAAAACAGAACAACGAACATAGCAGCAGTAGAACGTGTCACACGGATCTCGGCAAACCACACAATGCTTCTGCATATCGTGAACTTGGATGACGTCAGACATCCAGTATTGTTACAGTATTTCCTTACAACCGGCAGCCGAGTAACCTTGGTAATAATTGCGCACCACATGCACACGTGCAGATTCGAAATCAAACACATCTCGAGGACGCAATATCAACAAACTTCCCTGGCGTACGAGCTAGTGTGTGCTGAGTTACTAAATGCTGGGTGTAGAAATGGCTTTGTCATGAGATCTGCAATATTGTCTTCTAGAGATACAGTATTTCAGTTCTTGAATTTTAGAAAGCCTTTGCGACACGTCTTTAATGTGGTGGTGTTTTATATTTAATTCTTGAGGGATCAGATTGTACAAGTTTAATTACTGATTGGTTATCTTGAAATACATACTTTGATTCCTAACTACTGTCCTAAATAAAACTTTTCAAAAGTTCTAACAACCATGTCAGTTCTCTCTACTTACTCTCAAGCTTGCTGTAATTACGACACAGTCCTCGAAGACAATTACATTTATTAAACTTCATAATTATTATTCTATGGTTGGCTTTTAGGAATGATTGTTAACATTACAAACTCTCTTCTGTGAAGATGTTTTTTGGGAACTAATGGTTACTGCTCAGACTAAAAAATCAAAGATTTTCATTCAAGATTCATAAATCCTCTTAGAGACTTTATTGCCTTTTTGGTAGCTCCGTTGTTCGTGAATGAAGTGAATTTTTTCCCCCTCTAGATTTTTGAACTACTTTTAAATTTTTATGTCAGATTAATGTGAGTCTAGTAATGGAAAAAATATTACCTAACAGTGAACTTTGCTCAGACTGTATGTTTGCGTATTTCGCGAACACTACACGCACTGTATCGATAATTGCGAGGGGAAAAAACCTAGTAGAGCAACAAAAGGAACTTAAAGGATTCGGCACAGCATTTGAAAGAAGAATCAATAAACCTTTAAAAGACACAACGCTTAGTTCTGCAGTACATAGATACGCGCGCTTATTCGATATCTGAGTTAGTTAGAAGAAATAGCTATCGATATTGGAATATAGTAAAATTCCTCTACGTATTCACACGTGAAATAGCCTTCAGAATCTGCTTCCGAGGTTTTTTTCTTTATGTGTTATATGTAAGAAACAAAAAACCAGTGCATTGCGAAAGCAAAAAAAAAGCAGCTCATTTCATCAAGTATTCCCATGTTCACCGCAACTTGCATTTTTCAATTCATTCACTTATTTCTGCAGAAGCAAGCGATTTCGCCTTGTAAAAGATCGTTTTATTTCATTTTCATGGAAGAAAGATATAGCTTTTTTACTTGAAACCTTTTCCTTGGAGGGATTAAAAAGGTCATATTTCACCTGGAGCATCTGGCCGTCAGCTTTATCCCTTAGAATTTCCCGAAGGGATGCCTCTTCAACTGCAAAAGAAGCTTTTAATATTGTACAATTCGGTGACTGTCTCGCTTTTTTTAATTTAACATATGGTAGTTTTTTTCTCTTTTTATATAGAAATGAAAGAATAAAAGCACTGACGCTAATGCCTTTTTTTGATAGCCTACAGAGATTTCATAGATAATTTTTTTCTTGGATCGAATTTTTCGCATATCATATTATAGTAATTGTTTTAATCCCAGCAATGTTTCTTTTTTTTTACCTTACGCCAATTCTTTTGTTTTCAAGATTTGGATTCTTTTTTTCCTTTTGTTTAGGTGGTACAATATACAATACACGGTAATAAAACTAACACCAGTATATCTACAAATAATCACCAAATATAGAAAACTAGGTGAAAGTTCATCAATAATGACGGGGAAAATAAGATATGTAAAGTAATTTTTAATAACCAGGTATTCCTTTTGTTTGCTATGTCCAAATGTATAAAAGTATGTTACTAAAAAATAGTATAACTATACTAGTGATCCGACATTTTTTGGTGGAGAATAGAAATGAAAGTTTCCAAGCTTTCGCACATCAACCAGATGGCTTTCTCAAAAAAGGTAGACAGCAAACTGCAAACTGGATAATAGAACGTTTCAATAATTTGAACTCGGTGAGTTGACTTGACAATAACGAGCAGATGCAACCGTAATCAGGCATTCAAAGACACTAGGCGTTATGTTCTTTTAGCACACGGAATCACGGAAGGAAAACGAAGAGGCAATCACTATTTGAAGAAGTAATTCCAAACTCGTGGCAACTCTAGTGAGACGCGATCATTGCACGACTCGCTGTTGATTATGATCTCCAAAGTTTCGCGAATGGCAGTAGATTTCGGGGTGGAGTAGGAAGCTAATTTCTTTACGTCATCCCACATAAGAGCAGTGGACTTGAACTTGACATCTCTGGACAGTTCCGTGCTTATTTTGCCGTCCTTTATGTCCCTTTTATGTTCGTTGACTCTAATTCTAAATGAACGTTTAGCCATTCCAATGTACACTATCTACCAACAAGTAATTGGACACCCCTGCAATCGACTATATCTGCGGTCCTGATATACGTCACGGCCGCCGCCGTTAAATATCGTGTGGGAAACAACAACGCAACCAGTCGCATGCAAGATACCACGCAGTTTGGAGCTCTCTGATTTCGAGAAAGGTGTAATCGTCGGGTATCACAGAAATGGCAGATCCCTACGTGACATATCCAGCGAGTTGAAGTACTCAAAATCGACAGTGGCCTACGTGATTGGCAAGTGGAAGATGAGAGGTGACTGTCGGAATGTGCCCCGACCCGGCAGACCCACAAAACTGGGAGTTAGAGACCGACGGATGCTGGCTAGAGAAATTCAGAAGAGCCGCACCAAATCGATGGGCCACATCCGCGAGGAGTTTCAACAAGCATCCGGGAGTGTTCTTTCGATGAATACCATCCTTAAGGAAGCCCATCTGCTCGGTTATCATGGACGTGCTGCCGCCCACATCCCTTTGATCACCAAGTCCAATAGCGCTGCTCGGCTAACGTGGTGCAAAGAACGTCGACAGTGAAACGTTGAACAGTAGAAACAGGTTCTCTGGAGGGACAAATCAAGGTTCACCCTCGACCGTTCGTGAAGCAGGGTCTGAGTTTAGCGTCTGCCTGGAGAACGCCTCCTGCCGGAATGTATTGTGCCAACTGTGAAGTTCGGCGACGGTGGAATTATGCTATGGGGGTGTTTCTCCTGGTATGGCACGGGGACCCTTGGTCGCAATTCCTGGTAGTCTCAACGCCGAGACCTACTGCACTATTTTGAATGACCATGCGCTTCCTACGTTGTGGCAGTTTTACGGGTTTGACCCATGTTATTTTCAGGTTGACAATGCCACCTGTCATGTTGCGAGGTCCACCATGGCTTGATATGGTGATAATGGGGTTAAACGAATGCACTGGCCTGCGCAGAGCCCGGACCTTAACCCTATAAAGCACCTCTGGGACGAGTTGGAGCGTCGACTTAAGGGTGCCGCCACCATCCGAATTCGGCGAAGGAACTGGCCTGTCTTCTTCAAGCCGAGTGGAAGAAAATACCACTAGCCGTCGTACAACGCCTGGTTGAAAATATGCCCCGGAGGGTTGCAGCTGTAATCGCCGCTCGTGGAAGCTCCACCAACTATTGAAGGTGAATAAACTTTGTTTTCCTTTGCTATCACAGGTGTCCAATTACTTGTTGGTAGATAGTGTAGTATTGCTTGGGGCTGTCCGGATATGGTAGAGTAATAGCATAAGCACCTTCTTCATTGGAAGGTGGGTTCTTGTCAGTGTTTCCCTTAAGCACGATATATAAAAACGTCAGAGACCTGATGCCAACACCAAGGTTCATGTTCTTCAGTGCGTTCTTTAGCTGATAGGAAATATTTGGTATATAGGGAATTGAGCCCAGGTAGCGTAGCTGTGGCATGGAAAGATTAGTATGCCGGGTTCGGGTTTTCTCACATCCGTACCTAACCTGATGCTCCGATACTTTATTCTGCCCCGCTGACTACAAGACAGCTTCATTTCGTTCTCGAATCCGAAGAGTATTTGCATTCTCCTCAGATTTTTCTTCTAGGAAATGCGAATTGAGAAACGTTGTCGAGTTGGCCACTGAGGCAGGATAAGCCCCGAACATGGTACATCGCTACATCAAGAAAACCCGAACCAGTCGTACTTGTCTTTCTATGCCGCAGCTACGCTACCTGAGCTCAATTTCTTATATACCAATTGTTTCTTATCAGTTCAAGAACGCTCTGAAAAAGATGAACCTCAGTGTTGGCATCAGGTCTCCGATATCTTTCTATACCATACTCAAGGGAAGCACTGACAAGACCCCACCTTCCATTGAAGTAGGTGTTTATGCTATTCCTATACTATATCCGGACGGCTACAAGCGATACTACATTGGACTAAACGTTCATTTAGAATTAGAGTCAACGAACATAAAAGGGACATAAAGAACGGCGAAATAAACACGGCACTAGTAAGAGAAGTCAAGTTCAAGTCCGCTGCTCCTATGTGGGATGACGTAAAGAAATTAGCTTCCTACTACACCACAAAACCAACTGCCATTCGCGAAACTTTGGATATCATAACCAAGAGCGAGTCGTGCAATGATAGCGTCTCACTGGTGTTGCCACGAGTTTGGAATCAGTTCTTCAAATAGTGATTGCCTCTTGGTTTTTCTTTCGTTATTCCGCGTGCTAAACGAGCATAACGCCTGGTGTCTTTGAATACCTAATTACGTTTTCATCTCTTCGTTATTGTCAAGTTAAGTCACCGCGTTCAAATTGTTGAAGCGTCCTATTATTCAGTTTGCTGTCTACCTTCCTTGAAAAAGCCATTTGGTGATGTGCGAAAGCTTGGGAACTTTGATTTCGACTTTACACCAAGAAATGTCGGATCACTAGTGTGATTATACTGTTTAAGTTCAGTTGGTGCATATTTCCTTGCCATTTAATTTGTAAAAGTATGTTTCAGGCATATTACAACAATAAAAAGTATATGTTTCGTCAACATCAAAACAACGAACATTACAGCAATAAAAAAAGTATATTGGTTGAGGCAGAGATTCAGCAATTAAAACAGGCAAGCGCTCTTTCCACTGCGCCACCAAAGTGAAGCAAACGTTGTTCAAACGTTCAAACAAAGGACATTATATGATGGATAGATGTAACAATATGGGCTGAAACCATTGGCCCTTACGACGGCCTCTAGTCTATGTGGAATTTCCCACAGAAGTTTTCCCACAGAAGTTTTTGTTAATACTCGCAGATATATTCCACCATTCAGACGTCAAAATAGTAACTATTTCAGCTTTGTTTTTCGGGCGATCTCTTCTTCCACGTACCCGAGAATCAAATTAATCCCAGAGTTTCTCTATAAGGTTTTTGTGAGGATTGTATGCTGGCTAGTCCAACTTTCCGACACTCATATCCTCAAACCAATCTTTAATGACGCGATAAATATGACTTGCAGCGTTAACCTGCTGGTTGAGGTATGCAACTTCCTCAAAGTACTGCCACAACCTTGGTAGTACACAATATCTCAGGACGTATTGGTCGAATTCAGAATTCGCGGTTTTTTCCGAAAAGACTGATGGGCACAAGCCGAGACACCAGAAACAGCTCCGTACCATACGCTACGTCCTCCAAACTTCATTGTGTGGATCATTAAGCCCTGGATAAATATTTCTCTCCCCGGAATGTCCATCGCACAGATAGACTGTGTGCTGGGACTTGTCAATCCACAGAGTAGTTGTCTATTGGCTTACAGTCAAAATTTCATGTTCCTTACAGAATTATTTATAGCCTGCAGCAAAGCGAGCAGTATGATACAGTACAATGTCCTACTGATAGAAGTATGTGCCTTCCTGAAAGTACTGTCACAACCTTGGTAGTACAAAATTGCTCAGGACGTATTGGTAGAATTCAAAATTCATGGTTTCGTCCAAAATGACCAATGGGCTCAAGCCAAGCCACGAGAATTATCTCAATACCATCATGCTGCCTCCTCCAAATTTCCGGATGGAGACGATTAAGCCCTGGAGGAACATTTCTGCCGATATCCGCCAGTCCCAGGAATTTACATTGCACTGGTAGATTGTGTACTGCGACTTGCCAGCCCACAGCGCAGTTTTCCATAGATCGACAGCCTAAATCGGATTTCTTTACAGCGTTATTTATAATCTGTAGCAAAATGAGCAGTATGATATGGTACATTGTCCTATTGATAGAGGTGTGGACCTCCTCAAAGTACAACGACAACGTCGGTAGCGAATTATTTTCCAAGACGTTTAGGTAGAGCTCATGTATCATGGTTTTGTCCAAAAAGACTAATGAGCCCAAAAACAACCACAAAAAGACATTTCCATACCATCACGCTGCCTCCAACAGACTTCACTGTCTTAGCAATCCAGTCTAGAAGAAACCCTTCTTCCGGCATTCACTAAACCCAGTAACGACCGTCTAACTGACAGACTGTGTACCATGACTCTTAAGTCCCAAAGAAAAGTTTTCCTTTGATTTAAGTCCAAGATAGACTTTCTTTAAACCACGCAATCGGTGTGTGGCATTAGTCGAAGTGATTAGGTGCTTATGAATGGGGGCTTGGCAGTGGTTACCCATGTCTTGCGGCATCCTACGCACTGTTCTTGTACTAACATCAATACCCAATAGTCTTATATAAGGATTTCGTGATTTGAGGTACTGATGATTTGCGTTCCGAGCTGCCAATCTTTTCTAGAGCTCTCCTGTCATGCTATGCTAGCTTCGGACGTTCGCCAGTTAGATTCTTGAGAGATTCAGCCACAGTATTCTGCCACTTGTATATCCCATCACATAGGAAACTTCGGAATGCTATGTACGTAGTGAATGCTTATGTGGCACAATAGCATCAATCCGCTATGTAAATCAATTAACTCTGTCAATTGAGAAATCTGGCATTCACAGTCGGAATTTTGTCTCATTATGGCCTTACGAATATATTTCTAATTGGGTCTGGCTCGTGGTGCCTCCATCGGACCTAATTCACTTTCAATAGAAAGGTGACTTGATATTATGGGAAGGTCAGAGTATCCATGTTGCGAATCTCTCTTATTGTTGACATGTACACGTGCATTTACACTTCCTTTACTTAGAGCTGGGCGCCACAAAAAGAAAGTGGATTTTTTTAAACTACTCATCTGCAGTTACATTTAGATCTGAAAATCGTTTTCGGGAATAAATCAACCAGTCCTGACATTAATGATTTTGTAGTAACCATTTCTATCCCCTTTAATTGTCTCAAAACCGCTGTACACGAGTCCGCATGCTAACGTTTTCCGAAATTCAAATGATACTCCTTTGAAAATAAATCAATAATCACGTTTCTGAAACTTCATATGCGCTTTCTTTCTGATGTCGTCTACCGCGTGTTTTCATCATTTTATTCTTGACAATGTATCATGCATTAATGCCATTAGCATGTATCGTATCTGCTCCATACTTTGTTTTTCTTTGTTTAACTCTGCCGAAACCTAATGCCACCTAAGGATTACTTCAAAGTGTATTGTTTATTCGAAAGAGGAAATTAAACGGTTATCTAGTATCGCACGCCGAGAAATATCAATAAGGTTTCCCGCTCTTCAAAATCTAGTGTTCAGACGACGACAAGAGAAAATATAGATGGTTCCAGACACTTTAGATTCCGTTGTTCCTAAATTAATAACGTCAAACTTCAACATTCTCTATGTCAATCGACTTTGTTTGCTGTACAGATTATTAGAATGGATTAGCAGGTGTGAAAGCAAGATGATTTTGCAAAAAGGGAGAGAGACTTGAAAGAATTTGAACCTCATACTACAAAGTTCTTGCCAATGGCAGAACTGCAAATATTTAATGAAGGGCAACCATAAAAAAGTTGAATAAAGGCCTTGGATATAAATAGCTCTTCAAAACAAATGGAACAGATAAAAATTTAAATATGCATCCAACACAGGCCATTCTAGTCTAATCATCCACAACATGGCGCCCTAGTAAATGATATACGTAAATAGAAAGGATTAGATTAACTATAATATCAAAATAAATTATTCCAAAGCGAAAATTATACTACAAAAGTAATGCTAAACTCTAGTGAGGGGAATTTATCAAGGAACTAGAAGCTTGCTCAATTTATGTATTGAATGTCTTTCTTATTTTAGGATGAAACCTCGTAGGAAACAATCGTGGAAGCAACCTGATCAAGGAATATGTGATATCGGATAATTTAACTTAGACAAAAATTCCTGTCATTGGATTACAGATGAAATCGAAAGGTTTAGGGCGAGCAAACGAAACAAAATGATTAAAAAAGAAAAATGCGTTTCGCGCAGAACTGGATTTCAACGGACTGAAAGACAAACACTCGTTATATAAGAATGATTTCCTAAGTTTAGGATATAATAATAATATATGCCTGCATTAGAAAGCCTATCTCAGAAAGTTTAAAGTTTTTAAGAAAATCCTTTTGTACAATAGAGCATCCCAATTTCCTTTTTCTTTCTCCGGATTTCTTTCACAATCTATACATTACCCAATGCGGCATATATGCATGTTTCATTTTATTATAGAACGGAATCTTTGTCAATTTTTATACCACACATCAAGTTTCTTCTCAGTTTTGTACCGTTTGGAATTCTCACGACTCCCAACCTTTCTATTTGATCTGCCTGCGGCCAATCAATTTTCACCTGCATCTCATCACTGCGAGACTCAGATTTGTCTCCTCACTTTGAGATTTATGGAACATTCAACCACGTGCAGGAAAGTTCAGAGGAGAAAAAGGAAAAAGAAATATGAAAAGGAAGAGAGAAATGTTGTATCTCTAGGGAAGCATGCCGAGGATGAAACTCCTGCTTCGGAGTGCGAAGGAAACCGGATTCACATTTATAACAAGATGGAAGACGGGTCATAGCGATATCAAGTGAGGATCACATTAATGAAGAAATTAATCGGCGCATAAAACTTGGCTGGAGAGCTTTTGGAAGAAACAGTACAATATCCAAGAGCAATATGCCTTTATGTCTTAAAAGAAAAGTGTTTAATCAATACATCCTTCTAGTTGATAAGTATGGAGCAGAGACATGGACTTTAAGTAAAAACGGCATGTAAAGGCTGCAGATAACTGAAAAAGGTATGGAGAGATGCATACTTGGTGTAATCAGGAAAGATAAGAAGAGGAACTCATGGATATGGAAAATGTTAAGACTGAAAGACATAATGATGAGTATGAAATCCTTGAAAGGGCAATGGGCTGGAAAATGTTGCCAGAAGAACAGACCGCAGATGGATAAGTGAAATTTTAGACTGGATTCCAAGGGACAGGAAAAGACCAAGAAGAAAACCACATGGGAGATGGGTGGATGAATTTAGAAAGTATGCAGGAGTAATATGGTAAAGGAGACTGTCACAAGAAGACCGTTGTTGAAGAAACTTGGGGAGACCTTCATCCAGAAGTGGATTGATGATGGTTAACAATGATGATGATGATGATATATATACTGAAGAGCAATTGAATTAGAGACAGCTGGCGTTATGCAAATGTGGCGCTGTGGGCGGCCCTGTAAACGGAAACGACATGACGTATGCAGATATCCGACAATAAAAGGAGTGATGCCACGGAAATCAGTAAGAGTCGGACGCAGTATGGGTAAAACGAAGGATCTAAGCGCATTTCATCATGGACAAATTGTCGGGGCCCGACGAATGGGTCAGTCCATCTCGGAAGTCGTGCAGGCACTGGGATTTTCACGAGCCACTGTGTAATGGGTGCACCGTGAGTACATCGAATCCGGTAAAACCATCCATGCAAGGGTCAACTGCCGTGGACAACAGCGTTTGGATGAGAGGGGTCATCGTCGGCTTGCTCGCATTGTAACAGCGGATAGACAGGGCCACAGTGCAAGAAATCACTCAGCCATTTTACGCTGGTGCACAAAAACGTTTATGCAACCCCACCATCCAGAACCATCTCCTCGCTATGGGGTACAGAAGCCATCGTCCCACGAGGGTACCGTTGTTGACCGCTCATCACAAGGTGCAAAGATTAGCACCACTGGACCCTAGACACACGGGAAAATGTTGCCTGGACTTATGAGTTGAGATTCACGTTGGTACATGTGGATGGCAGGATACGAGTACGGCGCAAACCACATGAAGCGACGAATCCTTCTTGCCAGCAGGGTACTCTTCAAGCTGGTGGGCGTGGTATTCTCGTCTGGGGACTGTTTACGTGGACTGAAATGGAACCCTTGGTACGTGTGACATCGTCCCGCACAGGTCAACGTTAGCGGGATATCCTGGAAAAAATTCTTCCTCGGTGGGGGTCCAACGCACGATTGTTTGTATGCGAGTACGAAATGCTTCTGACTGCGCCACTAAGACACCTCCCTCAAAATCACATTTAAGGAACAAACGGAGAAGAATATAATCGCATAGAAGATGGAAATGTTTTTTGCTATGAATGAGAGTTAATTAGGCACTCTTTCGTAGATATTTATTATTTTTCTCAAAGGTTCACATTTTGTTTTACTTCTTCTGTAGGAGGATTTGTCGTAAACTGAATATTTTCGGTCGAAATTCTTCAAAGCATAAATGTTTCGGAACTCCAAATGTTTTTACACAGACCAGCCATTATATTATGACTATCCACAGACTAGAGAAATGAGCGCACCTGGAGACCGAACGGTGGCGCAGGCGACGTTCAGAGAGAAGAACATATACAACCCGAAGGCCGGCTTTCGGTTAGTAGAGTGTTCGGAGTCAGAAAGTGAAAAGCTGCCGTTTTATTGGAGTTTGATAAAGGACAAATTGTGATGGCACGGAGCCTCGGAGCTACGATCTCGGAAACGGCGCGGCTTCTGGGTTGTTCACGTGACACTGTAGTGAGTACGTATCAGATGGCCAAACGACGAACCGTTGTCAGCCGTGTGTCGTCCGCAGCTCATTGATGCCAGAGGGGAGCGGAGACTGCCGCGCATTGTTCACCGCGATCGCAAAGCCACAGTGCGACAAATCACCCGCAGCTGCAACTGTGGTGACCAGGGTAATGTGTAACAGCACACAGTTCATCGTAGTCTTCTGTGCATGGACCTGCATAGAAGAAGAACCATCCGGGTCGCCATGCTCACTGCATGACATCGCCAACAACGCATGAAATGGGCCCAAGATCATCGATATTAAACCTTGGATGATTGGAATAAAGTGGGCTGGTCTAGCGAATCAAGTATTTTGGTGCATCACGTAGACGGCCCAGAACGGATACGCCTATTACCAACGGAGACACCTAGATGCACTGTTGGGCGGACACATGCCGGTGGCTGCGATGTTATGTTGTAGGCGAAGTTTTCTTAGGACACTTTAGGCCCCATTATCCGAATAGCACAATCCCTGACAGCTGACAGGTTTCTGAGCATCGTTGTGGACCAAGTTCACCCATCATGGCAATTGTGTTTCCTGCTGGTGATGGCCATTACCAACAGGATAATGCGCTATGCCACACTGACAGAATCGCTAAGGAGTGGTTCGAGGAACATTCGGGTGACTTTCTGTTAATGCCCTGGCCTCCAAATTCACCTGAAATGAACCCAATCGGACATTTGTGGTTCGGCTTGGAAAAGCGGGTTCGCGCTAAATCACCACCACCCCGAAATGTACGGGAACTATGGGACCTGCTGTCGACATTATGGTACCAGATACCCCAGGATAGCTATCACCACCTAGCCGAATCGATGCCTCGCCAAGTGGTCGCTGTTTTACGAGGTAAATATGGTCCTATAACTTATTAGGTAAATTGTCATAATGTAATGGCTCATGTGCGTAAACTGAGAGTGATTTCCAAGTATTTTTAAGAAAAGGTGAAATGTAGTGCTTCACATAATTATTTTACAAAACCCGCAAATATAAAATTTGATCTCTATAGCTATGATAAATAGATTTTGAGTTTAGTCCACAGACTGAGGCGTAGATATGATCATCCTACGAACCTTTCTTCATATAGATAATTTTCCGTCATATGGAAACAGAAAAAGAGAGAACAGAATTTTTTAGTTAATTTTCGAACGGAATCTCGTAAAGGTTCTCTGAAAATTCAGGGTTTTTCGATAACACGTCTTAAAACATGAATGGAATACGGGATTACACCATACAATACAAATTTTGAAGACGACAACCCGTTTTTTGGTTTAAATATGACAAGGATGGTAAGTCAGATAATATCCGAAAACTTGAAAATTTCGTCGTCCTGGAGCTGGAATCGAACTTGCGTCTTCCAGATACCGCTCGGGTATGTTAACCACTACACCACGGGGAACGACTTGAGATCGGAAACTTGAGACTTAGCCGTTCTGGATGATGTGGTGGTTAGCATACCAGGGCGCTATCTGGGAGACTTGGGTTCGATTCCTGCTCCAGGAGGACGAAATTTTCAAGTTTTCGGATATTATCCGACTTACCATCCTTGTCATATTTACACCAAACAAGTTAGTAAATCATGCAATGCATTGATTATGATACGCTTTCCAACATACCAGAAATCATGACTCAAGTTATTACTCAAGTTATGAGGATAATGGCTGTGGGATAAATCTCGCTTCTGTGCCCTAACCTTTGACCCCATTTCGATTATATTAAGCAGAATTTGTTCAGTATACCACCGGAACAACATACTAAAGTTTTTTCGCAATAGAGGCATTTTTAGTCAAGTTATGAGAATAATGGCTGTGCAATAAATCTCGTTCCAGTGCCCTGACCTTTGACCCCATTTCGATGATATCCAACAGAGCCGCGTTGGTATACCTCCGGAACAAAATGATAAAGTTTCGGCGCAGTCGAAGCTTTTTTACGTAAGTTATGACGCATTAGGTCGATGGAATGGATCCCGCTCCTATGTCCTGACCTTTGATCCCATTTCGCCCATTTTCAGTAGGGTTCGTCCCCAGTTGTCCCCTACCACATACTAAAAATGTCATCAAAATCGAACCATTTTTACGCGAGTTATCGTGCGACAAACAGACAAACTGACAAACCTGGAGCATATGCGTTTCTTCAACCTACGGTTGGAAAGCATAAGGAACAAGTTAGTAAAAATATGCAATGCATTTATTATGATACGCAGTGGCGGCCCCAGGTACGGGCATACCGGGCAACCTCCCAGAGGGCCGCACCGCTTCCAATTAATTAGTAGTTTTTGCCTGGCATCACCTTAGTTCAAGGTCATATACAAATAAATCACCAATTTTAATAATTGTTTACTGCTTTTAATTAATGACATCAAAAAGTTACTCGATTAGAATGTTTTTATTTTTTGGTCAGAGATATTTTTTCAGAGGGAAGTTGTGGAGAAATGTCTAATTTTTTTTTTTTCAGGATATTTTTCATAGGAGTTTTGCCGCAATTTCGGGTACAAGTAGTGAATTGCAAATCTACTCTGGACTATATAGTGATTTGATTGAAGACTTCAGCCACAACAAAAGTCGCAGAATTCTTAAAATAATAGACTTGTCTTATAATTATACAGCTATCCTTGTTTATTTAGTAACAGGTCATTTTGGAACGGGTAATATTTTGGATTCCTAATTATATTAATAAACAATGTATTGCATTACATCGTGTTTATTTCATTTAAATCAATACCACAATTCCCGATAAAGAAAAAAAAAAAAAGATTTGCTTTGAAATGACATTCACCCCAAGTGGGGGTTTGTGTGAGAAAAAAAACGAGCGACTGGTTTACGGTCAGAGTAAGCCACATGTAATTTTTTTACGTATATATACATATATATATACAGTATATATAAGGGGTTATTGCGATGGTTTGGGGTTATTGCGATTGCGAAAGGTCCCGTGAAGAGCCATCGCCCGGGCCCCGCAAAGACTAGGGCCGCCACTGATGATACGTTTTCCAACATACCAGAAACCGTTACTCAAGTTATTATTCAAGTTATGTGGATAATGGCTGTAGAATAAATGCCGTTCCTATGCCCTCACCTTTGACCCCATTTCGATTATATTCAGCAGAACCGGTTAAGTATACTTCCGGAACAACATGATACAGTTTTGTCTCAATCGAAGCATTTTTACAAAAGTTATAACACATAAGGGTGATGGAATAGATCCCGTTCCTATGTCCTGACCTTTGACCCCATTTCGCTTATTTACAATAGGCTTCGTTTCCAGGTTGTTCCCTACCACATACTAAAATTTCATCGAAATCGAACCATTTTACCCAAGTTATGACGCATGAGGGCAATGGAATGGATCCCGCTCCCATGTCTTGACCTTTAATCCCATTTCGCCGATTTTGTACAAGGTTCGTCCCCATGTAGGACCCTACCACGTGCTAAAATTTCATCGAAATCGAACCTTTTTTACGCGAGGTATCTCCCGGACGGGCAAAACCAGAGCATATACGCGTCTTCAACGTATGATTGGAAAGCGTAAAAAACGGATTGTCATCTTCAAAATTTGTACATCTTAAAACAGTTTCTCCCCGTTGTTTCACGGAAAATACTGAATCTGGAATATACCTCTTTAATTAACGAACGGAATCACAAAAAATAGCTAGTGAATTTTAGAAAACGTTTTACAGCGTGGGTAGTTCATTTATCCGATTGCGTGGGCTCTTTCCCTTTCCTGAAAGCAGTGGCTCTAAATTAAAGACGGAAGACGGTTTATGCCCATTAGGGTTGCTCATGGTGGTCATAATGTACCAGAACAAAAACAAGCAAAAAAAAACCCGTACATTTTATAGTAAGGCACTTGCAAGTTGTTAAGGAAAGCCTTGAATTCATCATAGGAGCAAATGATTCCAAATAACTACGATTAACTTCTGAAACGCAGTCGAAAGAGGATGCCGTTTTGAAAACAAATGTTCCACAGGTTATAACCGGCAACAGTTTAGAAGCAAAAAGGTTATTCTCACTAAGATCGCATCAAATGAAAATTTAAACAGAAAAAGCAAAGTGAAGACAAATGTGCTGATATTGTAGAAGGCCTTTCACAATGGCTTAGGAAAGCGAGACTAATGGATGTCCCAGTTATTCGTGGAATAGTGATCCAAAAACGGGAGGGTTTTTCTAAAATTCTTGGAGAAAACGATTTCAGAGCAAATTCTCGTTTGCGGACGCAATGGAAAGCAAAGGACAACATCGTATATAAAACGGGTTATAGTGATAAGGACCAAAACTCTACTCCCTGTGGACGGAAGTCCTACATGAAAATGACAAATGCTCGAACAGCGGCGTTATTTATTATAAAGAGACATGGCGAAGAAAACAGCAGGAAAAAATTAACAACTGAATTTTTATCATGGATTTTTGAAAGCCACAAATCTCAAAAATTTTTAAATGCGAATGAAACGGTTCTTTCTTGTTGATTACATCCTGAGCAATGTACAAGTATAATGTTTAAAAAGCGATTTGTTATCTGTTGAATTAAACAAAACTAGTAAAAGAAGTTTGTAATTTTTTTTATTAGCGAAATGACAGGATATGTCAGAGGTTTTGAATCCTTAAACAGCTCACTGTAGATTATGAATGTTTATAACGCAGTGAATACCTTTTGAAATAGGATAAGGAATAATAGAACAAAAACGTCGTGTTCGTGTTAGACAATTCTTTATCTCATCCCTAGTGTTGTTCCGAAATGTAAAACATGTCCTCTTGTCCATGGACACGATTTCGATTGTGCAAACTCTTAAAGGTGTTTGTCCCATTCCTTTAAAACGCAGTACCAAAAGAACACGAGAATAAAAATTGTGGACGCAACCGTTGCAGGCGAGAGATTGGCATCAGAAATTGCAAAAAATCTGTTTGTTAAACATGATTCGCAGAGTTTTCAAAGCTTGGGAAAATGCGACAAACATCTGGATTTCCAACTGCTTTCACACAGCAGGATTTTCCAAAATGATGATCTTAATGTAATAATGACTTTTCTGACTATTCATACAAATATGTTCTTTACAAATATTGATCTCAATGCAAGAGAGACAGAGAGAGAGAGAGAGAGAAAGAGAGAATTTCATCAGTTTTTTAAAGATTGGATTCCCAGTGAGACACAATGCAGCGTTTAAAAAAACAGAGGACGGGCCCATTAAAGAAATTCAGGAAGGAGTATAGGAATTTGAAGCAACAGGCGAGATGATTACAACTGCGATTTAATACCACCAAATGTAACATTGCAAATGTGCTGTATGCTTCTATTTAAGCTGCTTTTTAGAATTTCTGTTTGCCGCCCTGGTGGCGCAGGCTTATGACCATTCGTCGGAGAAGGGTTCGAATCCGGGCGAGGCATGGATGTTGTGCTGGTCTTATACGGCCCTGGTTCCCTTCCTTCCCTGGAACTAGTGGCCCTAAATTAGGAACGAGTGACTGCTTATCGCCCATTGAGTTACTGACGGTGGTCGTTAAACCTTCAATCAATAAAAAAGAAAAGAAATTCATCCTAAATAATTTTTTGTTATTCATTGATTTATTGATTAAAGATTTTCTCAGTGGAAGGCGCATTATGTCCCTGAACAGCTTGCATATTTTGACAATGCTGATAATGTTTCATAGAAAAATAAACAGACGATGTTGAATGTGAACAGTGTAGAGACAGTGGAGATTGTGAATATTATTTGGAGTTGATACAGCGAAAGAGATTGAACTTAGCTGGATAACTAGTGGAATTAACGAATACATACTTTTGCTATATAATTGAGATAAAGGTTGATACAACAGCCATTCAGTGTCAGCTAACAAATTACAACGTTACGATTCTATTGTATTAATGACCTGAATTTCTAGCACGAGGAAAATCATAAGATAATTGTACACGTAAGTAATTATTCTTACAACCTAATCGATATTACACACTTAGTTTCTTCAGAAATGTGATATGTATTCAACAAGCCATCTAGGAACGTTAAATAATTAGCTAATTCAGCTAAAAACAAAGTTCAAAATTTAAAAACACTGCGCACGTCAAGCTCTGCAAATTCTTAGAATACGTTTTGAACAAAACGAAGCTTTCCGAAAGTCTCACGAATTTGAAAACGAAGTGCTTTATTCTTTTGAGGAACTTGTAAACAATCGACAGTTAAACAAATATATAGACATATGGGTTTTTTCCTATGGCTGCTCTACTGAAGGTATGTATCTAATTTTGCTAACTTTATTAAACTATAATTATATAGCGTATTATAACTGAACATCAGTGTCTGTTTCTTTAAATTAATTGCATGAATATGTATTTTACAAAATAAATTTGTTTTAGATTTTTCTAATGACTTTCAAACACATTTCTTTCTTAATTATTCTCACACAAATTTCTTTCTCAATGATTTTCATATACACTTGTTTCTTAATGATTTTCACACCAATTTCTTTCTGAATGATTTTTACATGAGTTTCTTTCTCAAAGATATTAGATTTTTAGATTTTTTTCTGAATGATTTTATATTTTTAGATTTTTTTCTGAATGATTTTATATTTTTAGATTATTTTCTGAATGATTTCAGATTTTTAAATTTCTTTCTTTTAGGTTTTTACATTTCTTTCTTAGTTATTTTCATATAATAAAATTTTTTAGTATATGAAAAATTATTGTTACCAAGGAGTTAGCACTAGAACACTAGATATGTACTTTTGAAAGTTATAAAAAAAATTCTTTGTGTTTAAGGCAGCTTAAATAGAGGTATAAAGCTTGTAAGGCTCAAAATCAACACCCAGTAACACTAGTCTTTTAAGTCACGATCCTGTAGTTTTGTAAACAGCATCTTTTTGTATGCATTGTTCGCGTCTCGTAATTTACGTAAGTTTTTTTGTACAAACTCACTTTTAGAAAGCGCAGCTTGAGAATAGACCCCTGAAAACGTAAAAATAATCAACACTGATCATAGACCACCAAAAATATGATTTCATTCTAAGCTGAAAATGAATACATTGCTTTATTTATTTTTTTTACCTCAGAGTAGGACATTTTCTTAAGTTGTTTACCTCATGCATAGCAAAAAAGTGAGCAAAAGAACACATCGCATGTATTTCACCGTAAGTGCTGATACATTTCAATTCCGTGTCTAGCAAAGGTGCATCAAAGGGAAAGCTGATATTTGGTCCTCCGGCTGTACGTTAGATGCGTTTTACACTATATTTATGATTTCTCGCCAAAGGTTTTGTTCCCACAAGCAGGGGGATTTCGTTTTTTAAAGAACATTAAGCGAAGAACATTCTTTCTTTCCAATTTACAACAAGATTTCTGAAGCCATTTTCACTGTAATTGAGTTTTCCCAAAAGTCATTTTGTAACAGTAAGAAGACAACCCCGTTTTCTGAAAACTTCCATTCATTTTACTCATCACGCTTCAAAAGATCTTTTAACGTAGTACGGGATAAAAAGTTAATGCCATCTTCAATATAAATGCCACGATCATCACCGTTTATAATAATATTATACGAAATATTATTTTTACACGATTTTCTGTTCCCAGAGTACATTCTTAGATTCACTGCACCCAGGACGAAAACATTTCGTGGTGAATTAAGAACGTTCCACATCGTTTCTTAAATGCTTTAAAATAGTTACTATACTTTTTCGGAGATGGCAGAATCAATTTTTGTAGCAGCGGCTCTTCAACTGGAATATTTATTGATCGGTAGTTACACTACTGTTCGAATATATCTCCCCTAGAGATTCGTGATGTCTTCTTTTTCATCGCTGCTTGATCTCTCCTTTCTCTTTACTAACGTCGTTGAAATTGTTGTTTTATTACGGTGACAGGGCAAAAATGTTCACCACTGTGCTTCTTGGAGGTATTAAAGCGTCAAAAGAAAAAAAAACGATCGTTGTTGCTGTTTATGGTTTCGTTATTCAAAGGTAAGGTTTCATAAAAGTACTCTGATATTTAAATATCTGCAAAATAAGCATTTTTATGAGATCACTCAGTTCTTCACGTATTGTTTAGTAATTAAAAGCTTGAAGAATCCATATTAGAGCGTATTGCTATTATATTTATAATAAGAACTATAATCCAGTACAAAAAATTTAGAAGACGTTCGTCTTCTCCCCTGCGACCTCAGCTTCAGTGTCGGCTGTTCAATGATCCTCTCTTCAGTCCTTCTCTTCCACAGGCGCAAGGGCAGGGAAACGTCTATAATCAAAAACACGCTTAGGCGTGTTTTAGGAGAGATAAACGTCTAGAAGAAAAATGTACAGTCCAGTACACAAATTTGGAAGAGATGAACGCCTTCTAAATTTTTGCACTGGACGATAGTTATTATTAAATTATATCGCTTACGCCCTAATCTGGACTCGTCAAGCTTTTAATGTCTAAACAATACGCGAAGAACAGATTGACCTCAATACTATTTTCAAGATATTTATACTATTGTACCACGTAACTAATCGTATAATCTCTTATTAAGAATATTTCCAAGATTCGTACAACTCGTAATGTTGTGATGCTTTTGTTTTCATTCCTTGGAACCTGTTGTTTTTTAGGAGCACCATTTCCAGCATATGTCCATTAATTAATGTTTCATCATATGTGTGCCTAATGGCAGCATGCAATCTGTAGAGTTTGACTGTTTCGTCGATTGAACGCAGTTAAGGCTGTCTTTGAATGAGTCTTAAGCTTCATCTTCTGCGATAGATGGCGCACAATATCCCTCCTTGAGCGTATCTTTTACGTCTTGAGGGATTGTCTCAGAAGTTGGCGTCAGCGAATGACTTGAAGACCTTGCCATATTCAGAATAGAAGCGGTCTTTCGTTGGCTCTACAATGAAAAGACAAAATACGCACTGTTACGTTATAACCAATGGCATTGTTTAGGGGCGGAGCTTAGTAGGTAGGCCTAGTTTCTGTCTCAAATTCAAGTGTTTCCTGGTAATGTACGCATTTTCTCTTCAAAAAATTAACGTACAGTGGAATTTAAGATGATCTATAGAAGACAAGATTCCATTCTCACTTCAGTGCCCATTCTTTTTGATTTCTATTTGACCTAGATAATTTAAAAGAATCAGACAGAAATGAGAAATTTTATTTCTTCCACACAGAAACACTACCAAGCTAACTTCTGGCGCCATCTAGCGCAAAATTGGAATACTTTTGAGGCAGATACATTGAATTTTAAAAAAATATTCTAACAAATTTTTCGGAAGAATAACTGCGACACGTATTAGATATGGGTCGTTTTTATTTGTGCTCAAAATTTCAAACTCTACAAAGTAATAGTTTTCGAGAAAATGTGTACAAAAGAATTTCCATTACAGATATAGGACAAAATTTCTGTTACACTCATTCAAAGACAGCCTTAATTGTTCGTGGTACAACTAAAAATTCAACAAAACTTCGCCTTAAAGCACCCATTAAGTGTATCCTTCTGCAGTAACTGATTTCCCTATAAAGCTTAGCGAGATTTTTCGGATAGCTTAATTACATATGAAAGAGCTTGTTAGGGCACTGAATAAAAATATGCAGATGAACTGAAATAACGTACGGTGTCCACTAACTTATTTAATGGTCCTTTGTAAGCACACGTAGGTCAGTAAACATTAAGTGCAGATCATAATTCCAATTTGTATTCAATCACTATCTCTTTAACATGAGAATAATCAAGTGATCGATCCTCACGCAGAATAATCGTAAAGCATTTTCGAAATTCGACCAACAGTTGCAAGCTAGTGAACAAGGCATTTGAAACAATCACGTTCCGCGTGATTGACTGAGCTCAAAGCTCGTACAAATAAACTTTCACCTAACCCCCTGATGCAATTCAAAACAGCACTTTTACTCTCGTCGTTCGCATACGTCGTTCTCTTGACGTGTCGTCGCGTTGCTCCAAAAACATAATTCGGGAAAAGAAAAAATATAGCGTTAAGACTAGAAAATGCTTAACGAGAATAACCAGAATTTACATACGAAAAAGGAAGGTTAAATTTGCGTATACTTTAGAAATCATACTCTAACCACTGGTGAATCAAAGTCTCTCTAAATTATTCCCACATTTCTTGTTCTGTATATAAGCTATTCCATATCGGTACCAAAAATATCATGGAAATTATTTCAATATAGCAAGAGCTTTATTTTCGACTTTTCAGTGATTTTATGGCTCATAAATAAAAATAAAAACGCGCCTCTCACTCCATAAAAACAATCCAGTTGTTTCCCTCATTGGGTCATCGTCATCATCAATCATTATTAATCCCAGCGTCGATGAATACCTCCCCAAATTTCTTTCAAAACTCTTTGCCTTGGGCAGCTCTCCCCAATGTCACTCCAGCACACTTTAGAATTTCACCACACATTTCCCACGTGATATTCTTCTGGGTCTTTGCTTGTCTGTTAATATCCCATCCAGTATTTCCATTGCCCAACGGTAGTCAGTAGTTCCAGTATTGTCACTTGAAGATCATTACTTTGATCATGATATCATCCATCCTTACCATTTTCCGATCCATGAGTTGCTTTTCCCATTTTTCTTGGTTGATCTGAGCACGTATCGGAATTATACTAATTATTAATGGGAATTAGATACGTTTTGGGGTGTAAATTGACTTTAAAAGGTTTCTGACGTTTTGTTTGGAGCATGAAAGTGCCAGTTCGATATTTTTTCCTTTGTTTTGGTGTTTAACGACCATGTGACGTACTACAGAGGTAAAAACACATGTCAAGACGACAAATCTGCAGCGAGACATTTCTGTTCGCGTAGCTCAGTTGGGAGAGCGACTTACTCAGGAGTGAAGGGACACAGGGTAGATGCCCGTCGCGGACAAACTTGTGTTTTGACTACCACTGTGAGCATCTTTAAGGACTATAAGCCCGTCCCTAATTTAAGGCTACTGGTTCCAAGAAGGGGTGAGAGGCTTTTTCGTTAGAAAACACACCACCCATGACTCACCTGGTACCTAAACCCGGGCCCACTGTGACGAACGGTTAGAAGCCATCATTCACACCAGTAAGCCAGCCGGGAAGTTTCAGTGCCACAGTCCGGTCAATGAATTCAGTTAATACCCTAATTTTCAGTCGTTTGGAGAGACGAAAACTTTTCGTTTGCATTTATGATGCACATTTATTACTTGATGAATGCCTTCAATGTAGACGTTTAAAAAGATACAACAAATAATTAATCTTCTGTAACGAGCCAACACGTTGTGAGCAGATACGAATCTGCCAATTAAGTAAGTTGCAAAAATCTTCTGCATGCAACAAATAATAATTAATTTATTCAATTAAAGGCAGCAATATATTTGCCCTTGATCTCTATTGCAAAACTGCTTAGCGTTTTAGCAATAACTGTGACAGTTTTGAATGAAGCATTCTCATATTCATCCTTCCCAAGAAAGCATCGACGCTTTCATACCATCTAAAGGATCAAAAGCATTAGCACTGTTTCATTCCAGCAAAAGTGTCATTACCTTTTTATTCTGGCATCAAATTCCTCCTATCTTCAGGAAAAACATTTCGCGTGTCTTTTGTCCATGTTCAGTTCTTTCGTTGCTTGGAAGTCAGCCAACATATTACCCGGATCATTAGCTTTTTGGAATAGTTCCTTCTCTCACTTCCAACATGCATTACTTTTTCCTGCGACTCTCTGTTCCAGGATCGTTCACACACCTTATTCTTTTCTTTCTCTGTCTTTTGCTTTTTTTTTTTGCTTCCTGTACTTGGTAACAAGACAGAACAGTATTGAGACACATACATGAATTTTTTTCTTCTCACGCATTTTTAGCTAGAGGATCATCTCAAAGGAATTATGTTGCGATATTGCAGCAATGAAGACCACATAGTGCTAGTTGCTTTGTATTATTGTCATTTCTTTTTCGGTGTACGTTCCAACACCAAAAGACCAGGATAAAAGGGGAAAAGGGATAAGTAACTGGAAAGAACAAAAACACATTGATGATATTGAAGGACAGAGTTCCTTCGGAGTAACGGAAACGTTTTCTAAGAAAAAAAGAACCACGTTTAGATTAAGTCGGTAGATAAGGATAATGAGCAGCATTGAGTTGCTCTAACTCAGCGTGGGTCCTTAGAGAACAATTTCCAGTAGAAAAGTAGGCACGATTTCAATTCAAAAGTTTGCTACTTTCTCTGGGCATTCGTATCTTTTGAGATACTTTGTGTCACATACTGAATTGCAGCTCCCGATGTCATGGATAAAATGAAAGGGGACCATGTTACACTACAACTGACTTTTTGCAATGGTAAACAAAAAGCGTGTTATCACGTCCTGATGGTGTCGGATTTCTAGTTACAAGAGACAAGAATAAATGAGCTCATTAGAAATTTCAGTACCTTTCTGTGCCTTTCTTTATTGCCCTTGCCAAAATCCAAGTTTGTATATTTGCATACACAAACAGATGCCTTAAGTAAATAACTACGACCAATAAAAGCAAGACAAGCATTTGTAGCGAACGCCTCGCCTCCGTCAAATAACTCGTCTTTGAAGAAATTACAACTTATGGGAAGAAATGCGACAAGTCGCATGCTCGAAAGCTTAATTACAGATATTACAACCATTCTTCAGGTAATGACTTCTTATCTACGGCTTGCTGACCTGACTGCGAGCGAAGAGTTTTCAAAAGTCTAAGCACTTCGAATATATCAGCTAACTACAAAAGTACGCATTTGTCATTTTTCGAGGGAACAAAAGAAACAGCTTGTAATGATTGAATTTGTGGAGAGATGTCGTTCCGCCCGCGGTATATCGTCCGTTGAAATCTCAAACTGTCCTGTGCATATGAATGAGATGAGTAAGGAGTTTGGTAGTGGAAAGACGTGCGGTTACAATGGCGATGTCAGTGGAGATTATTCGTGGGTGTTTGTTGTAAACTCGGTTCATCTGTTGCATAAACAACTCGTCGCATTTGCTTAGCATTCCGGCCAGAGGCGGTGTGTTGGTTTCGAAAGTTCAGAGACGGAGAAGAATTTCTTCAAGAAAGAGTCCGGTGTGATCGTCTTGTCAGCCTTTACACAGAATCCCTGAAAGTTGCTAGTGAGCAGGACAGTAGCCCCAAAAGCTAGGAACTGTTCCAGTCACTTGATGTTAGTGTTGAAACCTTCAGAAGACATCTGCATGCAATAGATAAGGCATATAAATTATCTAAGTGAGTCCCTCACGAATTGTCTGCGGTGAACAAACAGCAACGTGATTTTCTTGCATTGCTGCCTCGCTATAACAAGGAGTCATTTTCGGATAGAGTACTCACATGGGATGAAACGTGGGTCGACGGGTTGTCAATCAGTGACACAATTCCTCATACATCAAAGCCAGCAGTGCATCCACGTAAAGTTGTGCAGTGTGTATGGTGGACAGCACCTGGTGTTCTTCATTACGCAGTCTTGCAACGCGGCCGAACGATCACGGCTGCAGTGTAATGTAAACAACTTAAACGTGTGTGTGTGTGAGGACCTGAAAAAGAAGGAAGCAGCAATGGTCAACGGAAATGGAGTTCTGTTCCTTCAAGAGAACTCTCGTGCCAACTACGCTTCATTGACCAGAAACACTATTAAAGAACTTGAGTTGGAGCTTTTATATCATCCCGCTTATTTACGAGATATATATCTCCTTTAGATTATCACTTGTTTCTTTCATTAGACAATCATGTGCTGCGGACACGACTTCAACTTTGATGAGTTGCACGATTCCCTCCAAAACGTTTTGTCTTTCCATGACCCGGCATTTTATCACACGGGTACACAGGGTGCACAGCAAAGTCCCTTTAGCCTGGAATACCTTGCGACCGGAGAAAGGTTCAGTTATGCAAGTGAGATAACGGTATAGTAAAGCGACTACGCCCGATCGAATGCAACCAATAGCAGCACCTCTAGTGGCGAAATGCGGAAGTTAGCCATTGCAAATCGAAAATGAAAAGGAATAGAGCCAAATTTTCCAATTACAAAGTTGCAGAGCATCAATTAATTAGTACAAAACGACATTTGATTCTCACGGATAAGATAAATAATCGCCTGAATACCCTACAATGTACGAAATCGATGCGCGACGATTTGAATTTGCATATTCACATTTCGCAAATGTAGGCGTATGCAAATGCAGATTGTGACGTTGTACCATACCTACGATGTAAAATCCAGTAGCAGGATGTACCCTGATCAGAATTTTAGGTCTACGTACGCTGTGTGAAAATAGCGAGCTTGGATTTCTGGGTTTAAATAAAAAAATCAGTAGTATGCAGCAACGCCTACAAGTCTGCTGGATCTACGTCGTCATGTTACAGATGCTTGCAGTAGTGTGATAATTTCCATGCTGAGGAATGTGCACGCAGAGTTACTTTCACGAATACAAATGTGTATCGTGGGCAATGGCGAACTCTTCGAACATACTCGACATTAACTTTTTATCACTGTGCGCCAGTTTGGCTTTTTTGTTTTTGTTTTGTCTTGCGTCATCAAACTGTATTGACATAAGTACGCATTTATGCAATAAATTGCGTGTATTTGCTCATACCTATGCCTGTTCCCTTCAAACGTTCACACAAAAGGTCGTGCATCGATTTCGAACATTTTAGGGTATTCAGACAACAATTTATCTTATACATGTAAAACAAATGTCGTTTTGTGCTAATTAATTGATGCTCTACAGCTTTGTAATTGGAAACTTTGCTCCATATATTTTCGTTTTCGATTTTCAATGGATAACTTCTGCATTTCGACACTAGGGGCGCTGCTATTGGTTGCATTCGATTGGGCGTAGTCGCTTTACTACACCGTTATATCACTTGCATAACTGTATCTCTCTCCGTTCGTAAGTTATCCCAATCTAAAGGGGCTTTCCTGTGCACCCTGTATATAAGTTGTTCACACGTTGGTAGAACGTTGTTCATACCCATGGTAATTACTTTGATGAATAAATTGCTTTTCTACTACGTATGTGTTATACTTTGTCTCAGTCTGCAAAAACGGCAGATACTATTGTGATTACCTGATATGACGCTTAATAAGAAAATGTAACAAGAGTAACAACTTAAATAAGTACAGATATCCAAAATGGAAAGTTAATTGGATACTATGTACGTCACAATATGTGTACAATATATTTCTCTTTTAGAGATAATGGATGTAAAGAAACCACACGCATACACTAATGGGCCAAATCATTTTGACCATCGCTTTTTCTACTTGTGGAAGGGCCCCACAGTAAGTAGGAGAGACGTCACTGAACGGCGAGGAATATACTGCGTGGACAGAAATCGCAGGATACCTATCTAGTAATGGGTAGACCTACACGTCGCCCAGATAAAGGCAGTTCCACGGCAAAGCATTGAGTCCACTAGACCACGAAAACGTTCCTCAGGTATCTCCACCCATGCTTGCTGCATCGCTACTCATAACTCCGTCATATTCCTTAGTGGAAGATCGAAAACTCGAACGGACCTTTCCACAGCATCCCAAAGAGTTTCCACACGGTCCATGTCCGGTAAACAACAAGGCCATTCCAGCTTGGGAACTTCTGAAAAATGCTCTTGTAACCATATTCTGGACACTACGTCTCTGTGGGAAAGCGCATTGTCCTGTAGGTGCATCATGACCATGTACAGATGCAGATGGTTTGCAAGGAAAGGACACGTGACGTGGAACGACAAACCAGAGAGGTTCAGAAATGTACCTAGACGTACCCGAGTTTGCAACATGGGCAAGCTGAGCACGCCTCAGATCACAACTGAGCCTCTACCAGGATGCACAGTTTCGTGTTAATATGCCAAGTTCATCACTGTGTGAGGTTTACGCCACAATCGACTCTCTCGTCTTAGCGAAATAAACGGGAACGGAACTCATCGGAGCAGAAGACCTGTCTCCAGTCATTCTAAGCCCACTGCTGACGGTTTTTATCCAGTTAAGGGTTACAATCCGTTGATGTGGCCTTAGCAATGGGATTCTGGTGAGTCCGAGACTTCCATAGCTTATTGCGGCTAATGATCGAGTGATGACATTCGTAGATACACTTCTGGTGCCTTCCTCGTAGAAGGCGACGACGATTTGTGCCACTGCCGGTGTCCGGTTGGTTACACCTACGTGAGACAAACGTCGCCTTCTTTTCTTTTTTTTATTGGAGATTTAACGACCACCGTGAGCAACCCAATGGGCTATGAGCAGTCGCTCGTCCCTAATTTAGGGTCACGGGTTCCAGGGAAGGAGAGAGAGACAGTGGGATTCGATCCCGGACCCTTTTCGGACGAGTGATCTGAGGCAATCACTTAGACCACTACGCCACCGGGGCGGCCAAACGTCGCCTTCCGCGTTTATTCTCCACCTTTCTCCACAAAAAGCGCTGTCAACGATGCGACGTTATTTCAGAAATGGCGTACCTCAAATACGACCTTGCTACTCTCGAATGTAGATATTGTACTTCGTAGCTCTCCCGCGGTAGAGTGATTCATGCGTCGGGCACCCATTATTAACTGTTTTTTAAACTGTGTTAAGTCACAACATTTTTCCATCAAATTACCATCTAAATAAATGCAGTTATGCCCTCCTAGCTTCATATCTGCCTAGGAGTGGGTTCGTACACTAGCTAAAAGTGCGACAGAGTCGAGTTGCCCATTAACCAGGTATCCCATGATTTCTGTCCTCTCAGTGTGTATGTAGAAAGCACATATCGCACAGGGCGTGTCAGCTGAACACTACCAAGCCCATGTAATGAAGAAAAGGGAGGACTCCTTAGAGTTTGAACGAAAAATTATTACCGGCGCAAGGAAGGCGGAGATCAGCATCTCCGGAACGGCTCGCATAGTTGGCTATTCCAAGAATGCTATAGGAATGGAGTGGCGGGTGTGGTTTGAACAGTGACACACGTTCAACCAACGTGCCGGAGACATCATACAACCACTGGTTGAGAGTGACGGTGAGAACGTCAGTTGTCACGTGAATTAAGGGACCATAAACGGCTCACGAACTTTTCATCCAACAAAATCCAATGGAAGCTCTTGCTGTTCAGCCCAAGTAGTCGGCGGCTCCTCCTTGTATCCGTACAGACCGACCATTACCGGCAGCAAGCTCTGCTTGCATTGCGTACTGGAGCAGAGCAACTGAAAAAGAGTTTGTAGTGTTTTTAGTGCATTTGGTCGTAGATATCAGTTACATGTTTATTTGAAACGAACACACTTGCATGACATCAGTGTAAATACGCTTCATACTGAATTTGTTTTTTTGTTTCTTGATTGGAGGTTTAACGACCACCGTGAGCAACTCAATGGGCTATAAGCAGTCGCCCGTCCCTAATTTAGGGTCACTGGTTCCAGGGAAGGGAGAGAGCCAGTGCCGTAAGACAAACACAACATCCATGCCTGATCGGGATTCGAACCCGGACCCCTTACGGACGAATGATCAGAGACCAGCGCCTTAGACCACTGCGCCACCGGGGCGGCCATACTGAAATGTTTAGTGAAGTTAGGTCGTGGTCCAGATAGTTTAATTATGACACACAACACTTAATTAAGCACTTAATAACACCAACGGCTAGCAAAGTCAAATCTACTTACGAATTCAACCATTTGATGGTATTTGATTGGTATTATGCACAGCGAAACACAATTCACTTCGTTCGCAATCCTCTAGTACTTCGACATTATAACGCAACTCCATTTCGTATGGGAGATTGGTGTTACGCTAGGTCTAAAACCATGACTAAAGAAATGTTGAACTAAATGAGAATACGATGCAATAGTTGCACGGAATAGCTCACATTAAGGTTTTACGGCCGCATGAAACATGTGCAGAAGACAAACTTACGACAACCTTTTATTGGTCCAGCAACGATTGATGAAATCTACAATATAGCACTGCGAGTTTCACACTTCACATATAATGCCTTAACTATCTATCGTATATTCTACATTGCTGACCACCCAAAATGAAACACCAAGAAGGACACGAGATAGCAAAGCCAGATTTACTGGACACATAACAACAGATACAAAGATAAAACGATTGAGCTTACAGGCCTGTGCGACTTGCGGAACACGCAAACATCAGTAGTTCGAGGGGCCCCCATGGCTGGTAATAAAAGCCGCTACACGCCGCGGCATCGAACGAAAGAGGCTTTGCATGTGGCCTTGGGGTATGTCGGTCCAGGCTGCTTCCACACGTTGCCACAGTTCATCAGACGTAGCCGCGGGTGATGCCTGCCGGGCCACTCGGTAGCCGATCAGCGACCAGACGTGTTCATTGGGCGACATATCGGTAGAACAAGCGGGCCACGGCCGCAGTGACACCTGGTGGGCCGTGAAGAATTGTTGCACGATGCGTGCCACGTGCAGGCGCGCATTGTCCTGTTGAAACGTGGCCGCTGGCAGGTCCTGCAGGTAAGGAAGGACTACAGGCTCCAAAACGTCGGAGATGTAGCGGTGGCTGTTGAGTGTACCGGCGGTGCGTACCAGAGGGGTGCGGGTGTCACATCCAATTGCGCCCCAAACCATAACGCCAGGCGACGGACCGGTATGTCGATGCATAATGCAGGCGTTATACAATCTCTCGCCGCGGAGCCGCCACACGCGGATCCGAACATCCGAACATCCGTGTTGCAGCCAGAAGCGGAATTCGTCGGAGAAGACAATGTCGTGCCATTCCGTAGTCCAGGTGCGGCGTTAAACGGCCCACTGCCGCCGCACTCGCCGGTGGTTTAACGCCAATGGTAATCGGAGCAATGGGCGCCGTGCGACAAGTCCCTGCTTCCGCAGACGACGTCGAACGGTACGTGCTGACACAGGTTGATGCGCAACACACCCTAATTCCTGCGCTAACGTTCGTGATGTGGCGGTGCGACCAGTCAATGCCCGCAGCACAACATGCCGGTTCTCTCGTTCGGTGGTGCGCCGCGGCTGCGGTAATCACTCACTTCGGTCCGTCCGTCCCTCCTGCACCCACCGAATCCATGCCGGCCTCACTGTAGCTGGACGTCGTCCCACACGGGCGCCGATGTTTCGGTACGATAAACCGCTGTCGCGATAAGCCACTATTTGTCCTCTGTCAAACTCCGAAACCTGCTGGAATGACTGCCGTAATCTGTGACGAGGCATCAGAAAGCTTCCCACGCACTGGTCCGGCAGCACAAAACACTTCCACTACTTACACCCCGCCTTCTGTGCACCCATCTTATAGTGCTTCTCAGTGGCGTGCCGGGCGCACATGATTTGCATATGCCCTGCAATGCTAATCGTCTGCATGTCCTCTCGCGGGCGACTCATGCTGCGAATTTCAGGCCAATCGGATGCTTCCTTCGTGGTGTTGCATTTTGTGTGGTCAGCAGTGTGGCTAAACAATGATCGAACATCTCCACGCACACACACATACACTAAGCAGCTGCTGTATTGTACTTTTTATTTGACGTTCTTATCACATTCATACGTCAAACTCTCTGACCTCAAGAGTGTTGTCACCCTCATTCATGTGAGAGAGAAGATATCACGTTACGTTGCGAAGGTGCAAAGGAGAACAAACTCAAATTTACATAGGAAAAGGAACTAACAATGAAAGTTAAATTAGATTATACGTCACAACATCGAAATGCAACAGATTCCCAATATACAGAATGCTCCTCAAGTATTACAAACTCAATAACAATTTAAGGCTTCAGTATCCACAAAGCGAAATATTCAACGTGAAATAGTTAATCAAATTATATAAGATCAATCGCTAATCCCGCGTAACATCAAAGTAGCCCGAGTTCGTTCAAGAAATCTCTCTAAA
This sequence comes from Macrothele yani, assembly GCA_039090855.1. Lineage (NCBI taxonomy): Eukaryota > Metazoa > Arthropoda > Arachnida > Araneae > Macrothelidae > Macrothele > Macrothele yani. The sequence goes on along the minus strand of CM076997.1, from coordinate 46,794,863 downwards.
GCAATTGCAATGATCTCACGCTCTGGCCAACTTCTAACGAGAGCCCCGTACCATCGTAAATATCTCTCTTATAAGTCATACTATCGTAAATATAGCTCTTATAAGTCTTATAATATATCCTATTATCAGTATCGATCATATACTTCATTCACTCTTTGACACAGCGGCATGCTGTAAAACCAAAATTCAGCGAAAGAAAAAATGTAGCGTTAAGTTGAAGAACTGCATAAAGGGAATGAATCAAAATATACATAAGATAACAGGAACCAAAAAAGGGGAAATTAAATTAGAGTATACATCATAAGTTTTCTGATCCGATAAATCCAGGAATCTCTGTATAAAAAGTAAAAAAAACATTCATAATAATAAAAACAAGAACATAATGAATATAAGATACTGAGATTTAGAATAACATAAACGAAAGAACGATAGAAACGAAGATGAAGGAAAACAGTAACACGCGAAAAAAGTTGAAAATTAAAATGAGAAAATGAAAGATTTTATGAAAGGTAAAGAAAAGCACAAAAAAAGAGAAAAAGTCAAATTAAATATACGATATTGAGGAAGAAATAAAGCAAAGAGAACAAAAAGTAGGATGAATCAACAAAAGAAAAATTGAGTGATAGAATAAAAGGAGCAAACGAAAAACAATGAAAACGTAGTGGAATGGATAAAAATAAACAGAAAAGACAGCTTACAGTAATGGAACTTACACCTCAGTATTATATAACTTGAATTATTTATTCCGTTTTTACTGGTGTAACAATTTACAAAAATACACAAAGCCTCCCGTTTGAAGTTCGAAAACTCTGCACTTAGTCATTGTGTGTTTTTGTAAATTGTTACTCCAGTAAAAACGGAATAAATAACTCAAGTTGTAGAATAGATAGCGTTGATAACACTGAAACATGGTAACATGAAAAAAAGGAGCTGCTTAAAGTTTATTTCACTCCATAATGACAATTCAAATTGTGCCGAAAATCAATCATTTATTACGTGAATATAAAATGTAACTGAACGAAATATTGTATCCTTGGATATCAATGATATATTAACAATCCTAAAGTCCTTTTCTTTACATTTTAATACAATATTAAAAATCTTCAGATTTCACCATGCACTTGCTATGAAGAGTAGATCATACGTTATGAAAAGCTTAATCGGTGAGGCATTGAAAAATCTCACTTTTTTTGGACATAATCACCTTGCATTATGGTGAAAGAGCCACAAATGCGACGACTACTCTCCGGTTTGGCTAACATTCTACGAATTTTGCCTTAACTACTGAAAGAACACGGAACTACCTCTGTTAGTGATGTGAAGAATGGTATGATTAATGGAGTAGAAAACGGCATTTAATTTTCTATCCGGGGACTATTTAAAAAGTTCTGACCAGTTAAGCAAACACAATTATGTTCAATGGCTCCATGAACAAAAAGCTATCTGCGGTGATGTAAATGTTCTGGATAGGTTTTTAAACCGAAAGTAAAAAGTGAGCTTGTTATGTTTTTCGTACTGTACGATTACTGCTACAGCAAACCTGCTGAGTTTTTTCAGTACTAATTTTGTTGCATTAAAGAAACAGAATTAATTTTACAACATGAATTTTTATCTTGTGGAATGTATGTGCGTGACTACGAGCTGCTTTTGGTAAAATGTTTGTAGCGAGATCAATTATACAAGTAGTATAACTTCCTTTCAAACGGAACTTGAAACATATATTCCAGTTCTGATATAACGAAGTAAATTTCTCCGTCATTTCTGTCCACGCCAGGATTCGAACCCGGATCCCCTCATTCCGGAATAAGTCACTCTACCAATTGAGCTACGCGGAAGTTTGTTCTGACTGCTATCTGCGTTTATGTTGTGTGCGTATTGCTGGTAGGTACGTCATATCTCCCCCGCCCCCGAAAGAGGGCCGGGGGCATGGCCATCGGGTCAGCCGTGACCATGAATCGTTGCAGGCAGCCATCCACTGTAGAACGTGCACTTGAGAACTCCCATTCAATCTGGTGTGTGTGGAATGCAACGTCACACACATTTATATTTCGAAGCGCTGGAGAAGAGATTCTCTGATTTTTCCTGTCTAGCGGTGTGGAAATAACATCACACCATTGTGAGATTTTGAACGTACGGGTCATCCGGATAGTTCGGGCGCCATTATAACGAAGTAAATTTCTCTGTCACTTCTGTCCACGCCAGGATTCGAACCCGGATCCCCTCATTCCAGAATAAGTCACTCTACCAATTGAGCTACGTGGACGTTTTTCTGACTGCTATCTGCGTTTATGTCGTGTGCGTCCTGTTGGCAAATACGTCACACTAAACATGGTCGATTCAAAGACCTTGGGAAGAAAGGGAGGTAATAGCGGTTATAAAATGGGAACCACATGCAGGGAATTGTAAAGCTCATAGTTTACCGAACAGGAACATCAAAAATTATTTTTGTTTCAGCTTTTAGAGAGTTTCTACAGAGTTTTATTGACTTCATCTAAAGAAATAACACTGAAAGCCTCTTAGCCAGGATGGACAAAGAACATTGATGCAAAATGTAAGCTTTTGACTAGAGCTGTGATTATAATATATTTTTTGTCTTTTAGGGCGATGTAGGTTTATTCGTTTTTAGCACTAGAGGTTTGTTCTTTTTTTTTTTTTTTTTTTTTGGAGATGTAGGATTTTTTTACCACTATCGACGGACTGTTAGTAACGTGAGAGATTTAGAGATTTATGTAAAGGGTTTTAGGAAGGGAGTGTCTGACCCGAGGTCTGAAACAACTCTTAGAAGTAGGAAGCTAGGAGATTTGGGTTGGAGTGCCTGACAGAAAAGTCACACGGAAACGAGGAAAACGCCTTTATTTATAACTGCAGGAACAGTGCCCGGGGTCCGAGCGTTTAACGTAACCATCCGACGCACGGCGGATATTTAATTGTTCGAGCGTTCGTACCTGCCGAGAATCTATCCTGAGACTTCTCCGTAGCAGTCACGAACGCTGACCACTAGGCCACCTGTTAGTGACGGATTAGCATAAAGAGCTAGTGAAGCTTTCAACCCTTTAAGCGCCCCTTGTACCTGAAACAAATGGTGCCCAAGGTTTTCTGCGCCCCCATACAAAAATATTCACACAGTGGAGGAGTTTGACGAAAGCTGCTTTAAAACAATTCCTTTCTCTCTCTCTGATCTTAGCAGTACCGGCCATAAACCTATCAAGGGTAATAACGTCTCCCATCTACAGTGACCTTTCTATTCCTTTATTCTATACTCCATGACCCAAGGCATGATGGGTAAGGTCTGGCCTATCGGCACGGACATCATGCCGCTGGGTAGAAACAAGCTACAAATTTCTTCACTACCCTTCCTTAGGGTCTGCGCTGTTTCTGTAGATAACTTGGGAGATAATCAGGAAGCAAGGACTAGTCTCCATCGTCCTCTTAAGATATCGCTTTGAATAACAAAGCTAAGCGGAGAGCAACACTTTCAGATGCGCAGGTTCTCTCGTTCCAGCAGTGTTCGAGTCACTTCGTAGACAGCGAATGTATTTCTTAGAGCTGAATTCAGCCCATTTTCCTTACTCCTAGTTAACTCATTCTTGCCGGTTAAAGAGATAAATCATTCTTTCTCTCTGCACGCGGAAGTGATCCATCTAGTAAAAGGATTTTCTGTTTAAAAAAGAAATGCACGCTCGAATCACAATATTGTAACCACCAGCTAATATCTAGAGTAACATGGAGTAAACAACACAATATAACTTTAAAAAATACAGGTATTACAGAATAGATACATAAGATTATTCGACCTAAACACACTTAATAATTCTATACCTAATTTTATCTTTAGGTTAGAAGTAAATCCCAATAAATATAATATACTTACAATAAAACAATTATTTGACTATAATCTTGGTAAAATAATGTTCAGAAGAATTAAAAACGATTTATACCATGGCTTAATATCATTAAATATTCATACTCATACTTATGAAACCAGGAATCGGTCAACACTAATACCTAATTTCCCTCGAACAGAAACAATTAAAATGAATATAAATTATTCGGGTCCAAAACTTTGGAATCCTTTGCCTTGTGACATAACATATATTAACAATTTTGACCTATTTAAAAAAATTCAAACACCACCTTATGAACAAATCTCTCGATTAGTATAAAAATTAACCTGAGCTGGTCGCTGAATTGATTTCACGGCTTATGGATAGACCCTGTATCTATATCATCATCATCATCATTGTCAACCATTATCAATCCACTGCTGGACGAAGGTCTCCCCAAGTTTCCTCCACAACGGTCTGTCTTGTGCCAGTCTCCTCCATGTCACTCCCGCATATTTACGAATTTCATCCACCCATCTCCCATGTGGTCTTCTTCTGGGTCTTTTCCTGTCCCTTGGAATCCAATCTAAAATTTCGGCTGTCCATCGATGGTCTGTCCTTCTGGTAGTATGTCCAGCCCATTGCCATTTCAGGGATTTAACTCTGATCATGATGTCTTCCACTCTCGTCATTTTTCGGATCCACGAGTTCCTCTTCTTATCTCTCCTGGTTATACCAAGCATGCACCTCTCCATGCTGCTTTGAGTTGTCTGCAGCTTTTGTATGTCTCTTTTAGTTAGGGTCCACGTCTCTGCACCATACGTAAGCACTGGAAGGATGCATTGATCAAACACTTTTCTTTTAAGACATAATGACATATTGCTCTTGAAAATTATGCTGTTTCTTCCAAAAGCTCTCCAGGCAAGTTTTGTACGCCGATTAATTTCTTCATCAATGTGACCCTCACTTGATATCTGCTGTTCAAGATAAACGTACGTATCTGTTATCTCCAGCTTTTCTCCATCAATCGATAAATCTTCATTTCTTGTAAAAGCATTGAACATCACTTTTGTCTTCTGAAAGTTCATTTTGAATCCCACTTCTTTACTCTTGTCAGCAAGTTCCTGGATCATACTCTGCAGCTCTGATGGGGTAGTTGCAAAAATGACTACGTCATCAGCAAAACGAAGGTGGGATAGATAATCTCCATTAATCTTTATCCCTTTGTTTTCCCAGTTCAATGATTGAAAACATTTTCCAATGTGGCATTAAAGAGCTTCGGAGATATGGTGTCACCTTGTCTCACTCCCTTTCCAATTTTTATGTGTGTTGTACTTTCAAACAGCTGAATCTTTGCACTTGCACTTTCATAGATGTTATTAATAATATTAATGTATGCATCTTCAATACCGGAGGATTTCAGAGCCATTGTAACTGCTGATGGTTTCACCGAATCAAAGGCTTTTTCATAATAGATAAAAGCCATGCACAATGGAAGTTCATATTCCCTTGCTTTTTCAATTAGTTCTCTCAGTACGTGGATTGATATGATCTATTGTGCTGTAGCCACTCCTGAATCCAGCTTGTTCTCTCGGTTGAGCCATGTCCAGTGTTACCTTCAAGCGGTGTGAAAGAACTTTAGTGAAGATTTTATAAACCACTGATAATAGGCTGATAGGTCTGTAGTTTCTGAGATCCTCAATGTCACCTTTTTTATGTAGCAGGATCATTGTAGCGTTGTTCCAATCCTCAGGAATCTTCCCTTCATTAAGGCATCGCGTGAAAATTTGGGCGAGTACTGTTTCGATTTCTCCACTTGCTTCTTGTATGATGTCTACAGTAATTCCATCTTCTCCTGGAGCTTTCCCCCGCTTCATGTTCTTGATTGCATGTGCAACTTCTGCTGGGAGGACTTGAAGAACTCTGGCACTGGTACCTTTCATGATGTCTGGAGTGCATGTATCATCCCTTTCATATAATTTGGAGTAGAAATCTTTCACTCTTGTCAAACTTTCGCCTCTATTTCTTGTTACAGAATCATCTTCATTTCTCAGTGATATAATCTGTTTTCTTCCCTTACTGAGATGTCCCTTTGCTGTCTTTAGGCTTTGGTTGTTTTCAATTGCTTTCCTCACTAGCTCACAGTTGAATTTCCTTACATCTTCAGTGATACTTTTTCGTACTGTCTTGCATAGCTCTATATATTTCACTTTGGAACTCACATCTTTCTTTAGTTGTCCTCATCTCTCTTCTTTTTTGCATCAACATTTTGGTTTTTACTGATAATTTGTTCACATGTAACTTGTTCTTAGACCCAGCTAATTTTGTTGCTGTTTCCATAAGAGCTTTGGTTACTTTTCTTTTAACTTCAGAAATATCCACTTCTTCCGATGTTAGGCCTTCTAAAGCAGAGAATCTGTTCTTCAGTTCCAACTTGAAAGTATTATGGTGTTTTTTAAGGTCGGTTATGTCAATACATTTTGTTTGTCTTATGAGCTTGCCACGTTCGAGTTTAGTGTTGAGGTGCATCTTACATCTCACCAATCTATGGTCACTACCTGTGAGTTGAACTTGTTCAGCACACTGCAGTCTTGGATGACGAATTTTTTGTTACACATAATAAAATCAATTTCACTTGTCGTCCCAATTGGATGTCTCCATGTCCATTTCCTGTGTGGCTTTTTCTTGAAAAAGGAGTTTAAGATGAAAAATCCTTCTGCCTCTGCAAACTCAACGTGAGTATTTCCACGCTGGTTTCTGTTGCCGTGACCGAATTTACATACCGAAGTTTCATTCTGTTGCCGTTGCGCTATTTTTGCATTGAAATCTCCCATAATTATCTTTAAGTGCTGCTTACCTTTATTATTTAGATAATTAATTTCCTCATAAAATTCTTCAATTTCTTCTTCAGGATGATTTGTGGTTGGTGCATAAGGTTGAATAATCTGAGCCTGGTATCTTCTTGAGAGTTGGATAACAAGTCGTGCAGCTCTGTCAGAGGAACTTTCAACTTCTACAACTTTATCCTTCAGTTTCTTGTTTATTATAAATCCAACACCACTAGTTCTGCCAGTATCTGTCCCACGATTGTAGAAGAGATGTCCACTTTTCAGTTCAATGAGATCTTCTCCTTTTCTCCTTACCTCACTTAGCCCAACGATGTCCCACTTGATCCTTTGTAGTTCCTCTTCCAATTCAAGAAGCCTTGAATCAGAAGATAGGGAGCGTCCATTATACGTAGCCGAGGTCAGCATCAGATGGCAGCCTAGTCCGGTCCTCCGGGGATTCTAAGCACCCTCTGCCTTCATGTCGCACTGGCCGCTGCCTTGGCCAGGTACATTCCAGCTGCCGGACACTGAGGGCCAAGACTTAAGTTGTGGAGTCGTTTTGGAGGGGCTTGGCCATAACTCACCACGCTGGCCAAGCGGGTTGGTGAGTGTGGGATAGCATTTCCTCTAATCCCGATGGTGTAGTTATATCGCTACTGGCGGTCGTCAGAGCCGCTTTAGTGGGAACAGGATGCACCACGAGAAGGCGGGGTTGACATTTGTCAAGGAGAGGCTGTGATGTTACGCATCACCTGACCTTACATCCTTTATCTATATCATCATCATCATCATCATTGTCAACCATTATCAATCCACTGCTGGACGAAGGTCTCTCCAAGTTTCTTCCACAACGGTCTGTCTTGTGCCAGTCTCCTCCATGTCACCCCTGCATACTTTCGAATTTCATCCACCCATCTCCCATGTGGTCTTCTTCTGGGTCTTTTCCTGTCCCTTGGAATCCAATCTAAAATTTCGGCTGTCCATCGATGATCTGTCCTTCTGGCAGTATGTCCAGCCCATTGCCATTTCAGGGATTTAACTCTGATCATGATGTCTTCCACTCTTGTCATTTTTCGGATCCACGAGTTCCTCTTCTTATCTCTCCTGGTTACACCAAGCATGCACCTCTCCATGCTGCTTTGAGTTGTCTGCAGCATTTGTATGTCTCTTTTAGTTAAGGTCCACGTCTCTGCACCATACGTAAGCACTGGAAGGATGCATTGATCAAACACTTTTCTTTTAAGACATAATGGCATATTGCTCTTGAAAATTATGCTGTTTCTTCCAAAAGCTCTCCAGGCAAGTTTTGTACGCCGATTAATTTCTTCATCAATGTGACCCTCACTTGATATCTGCTGTCCAAGATAAACGTACGTATCTGTTATTTCCAGCTTTTCTCCATCAATCGATAAATCTTCATTTCTTGTAAAAGCATTGAACATCACTTTTGTCTTCTGAAAGTTCATTTTTAATCCCACTTCTTTACTCTTGTCAGCAAGTTCCTGGATCATACTCTGCAGCTCTGATGGGCTAGTTGCAACAATGACTACGTCATCAGCAAAACGAAGGTGGGTTAGATAATCTCCATTAATCTTTATTCCCTTGTTTTCCCAGCTCAGTGACTGAAAAACACCCTCCAATGTGGCATTAAAGAGCTTCGGAGATACTTATGTATTTATTTAATCTTTCAAGTATATTCAATATGCTTTTGACTTGTCTTTTGTATTGTTCTTTTTTTTTCTTTTTAGTACTAGGGGTGGGTGGGCTATGTCAGGCCTTATGGCTTTTCCCCTCCTCCTTCTGTTTGAAAATTATTTTGTAATTGATTGTATTGTTTGTATTCTGAACTGTAATATGTGGCAACTGAAAAATGAATAAATGAAAAGAAAATGAAATGAAAACCGCCATGTTCAGCGCGGACAGCAGCTAGACAGGCTGGGAATGACCCTATAAGGTGTGGAAGGTGTTCACAGGTATGTGGAGCCATGCTGATTGCAGTGCATCTTACACCTGCTGAAGGGTGCGTGGTGGAGGATCCATGGACCAAACAACAAGATCGCGGTGGTTCCACAGATGCTCAATCGGTTTTAAGTCTGAGGAATTACGGGGTCACGGAAGTACTTTAAAGTCTTCATCGTGCTCTTCCAACCACTCTCGGACATTTCTAAATGTGTGACACGTCGCATTGTCGTGTGAAAGATCCCATCCTCCCCTGGGAAGACAATCATCAGCATGTATCAGTGTACGTTGTCTGCAATGATGGATTTATAATGATTCGGTCCATAGTGTCTTCCATAAATATGAGTGGACCCAGAGAATGCCACGTAAATATTCCCCAGTCAAAAACGATGCCCCCACCAGCTTGTGCTATTCCAGCAATGGTTGAAGAGTATTTGTTCGCCGATGTTTCTCGTCTTTTACGCCAATGTCCATCCGTTCGATGAAGCAGAAAACATGACTCATCGGAGAAGGAGATACTTTGCCAATCAGCGGTGGTTCAATTCCGATACTGCCGTGCACATGTAAGTCTTCTTTGCCGATGCACCTTCGTTAGCATAGGTACAGTGACCATCCGTCTGCATCTGAGTCCCATACGCAGCAGGACTCGCTGACCTCTCGTTTTAGACACACCTCCGGTAGCCCCCAGGTTCATTCGGCCAATAAGTTGCTCCACTGTAGCGTGTCGATCGGCCCTCACGCACCTTCGAAACCGACGTTCACCTCTCATATCAATGGCACTTGGTGCTCCGCAATTTGCGCGTCGCTTATTCCCAATGATGCCATTTGTCCAATCACGATACACTTTAACCACAGCAGCACGCGAGCAGTTCACAAACTGCGCTGTTTTAGAAATGCTGACACCCTTGAACCGAAAGCCGATAATCATCACTTTTTGCAAATCTGATAAATCTCTCCTTTTATTAATGACAGCAACGAGTGATATGTTTTTTCAGAATGCCTACAGCACACCTAATTACCCTCCAAGCCAGCTCACGACACGTGCCTTCTTTCATTGGCTACGTGCTGTTGACGTCAAAAATAGGAGGTGGTCACAATAATGTTACTCGACTGTGTAGATTTCTCGCTGTTTACGGCGCCTTTCAACTTTCACTAAATACGTAAGCATAAGCAGGACAATAGGTTTTGATGTCTCCTAACTCGGGTCGTGGGTGGCCTAGTGGTCAGCGTTTGTGACTGCCACGGAGAAGACCTCGGGTTCGATCCCAGGCAGGCACGAACGCTCGAACCACTAAATATCCGCCGTGCGTCGGATGCGCACGTTAAGTCGTCGGACCCCGGGTAGTGGCCCCCCGGTAATAAATAAGGGCGTCTTCCCCTTTCTACTTCGTTTCCGTGTCACTTTCCTATCGGGCACTCTATCCCAAATCTCCTAGCTTCCTGTTTCTAAGGGTTGTTTAAGACCTGGGGTCGGACACTCCCTTCCCAAAAGCCTCTACATATGATCTGATGATCTGATGTCTCCTAACTGATCCCGTACAAAGCACACAGAATTTAAATAAAGTCGAACGTTTTAAAACTTCATTCGTTTAAATGAATTCACAGGTTAAAAATCGCTGAAACGTGATTTGCATGCGCACTACAGATCTTTATCGCATAGCAGATATTGAGATGTAATTAAAAAACCTGCAAAGACCTTCTGATGTTAAATTGTGGCCTGATTAACATTTGGAAAGTCAAATATACTGAGGAAAGACTGTTGCATAATGCCAGTAATCAGCAGTTAGCAAGCGTACAACGCAAACAAACCTGCCTCATTAAAGTTCTCGTTAATTGCTTCACTGAATGGAAGCCGTTAGAGCTGAGCTCTTGAAGTAATCCAGATTACCAAAAAATAAAAAAAAAATCCTGAAATTTGAAAGAGTATTGGGTGGAAGGCCAGCTAAAATTTAAATACTTTACAGGCAGTTGTTTATCAGCAAAAAGTAAGCAAGTTGCATCCGTTAATTGGCAGAAGAGTAACAACAAGCCGTTTAAGTCCCAGGAGATAAATCTCAGATTAACCCATCTTTGTTTTTACAATGCTAACACCAAGCGAAATTTAAAAAGAAAAGTGAATAAATGATGATTCGTGATCCTTGGGTGAAAGCAAAATAATGCTTCTACGTCTAGTAATTGCAAGATTCGTTTCTTGACATAAACTCGTTTAAACTGAGCTGTATTTAGCATCATGTTCATGAAGAGATTTTCTGACTGCCTCTCCAGATCACAGAAAGGAGCTTTTAATGGCGTAATTGTTTCTCTAGGACATTAGGGATTAGAGAAAGAATTATTTCTGTGCTGTGCAATTGATTTTCTTAAAATCATTTTCTTCAAGTTTAGCATTCTTTTAAAAGGACTACACTGTTAAAAGTTTTGTAGTAGGTTGCACCAAAAAGTGGTGCTATACCAGCTGCACCACTCTCTGAGAAAAGGTAAACTATCGTGTTTTGCAAACAAAACCCAACAACGTGGTTCAAATTTTCACCACATTATGGTATAAGGTTGCACTCAAGATTCAACCATGTCGTTGGGTTTATCTTGCATCACAGAATGGTGTATCTTGAATGGTGTGTAAAGAGGTGCAGCTGGTGTAGCACCACTTTTTGGTGCAACCTACAACAAAAAAACGTTTAGCATTGTATACTTTTTTGATGCGCTCTAGTGGATAATATATAAAAATACCACCATGGTGTATTGTTGCGAAGATGTTCGTATAACCTGATCAACAGTTTGTGGGGCTACAGGCAAGCCCAAACTTGGAGTTCTTGTGAAGTAACATCGCCTACATCAGGGGTCGTCAACCTTTTAATACCTACCACCCACTTTTGTGTCTTTGTTGATGGTAAAATTTCCTTACCGTCCAACGGTGCAGCAGTAACTCAGTTTAGCGCAAGTGCGAAATAATTTTTAAAGGGGAGGGTTTGTAAAAAAATACTTATTTAAATTTATCTTTTTATTTATACTTTATGTATGTTTATGCATACACTGAAGAGCAATTGAATTAGAGATACCTGTCTAGTAACTTGTAGCACTACCTTTTGTCCTGATGACGGCGGCGATTCGTCTCAGCATGGACTCGACAAGACACCGGAAGCGTTGGGAAGCTATACGGATCAACAACCCCTGAACAAGCTCCCACAGTTCACGAAGATTTCATGGAGGGGGTCATCTCTCTCGATGGCATCCCAGATGGGCTGAGGTCAGGTGACCTAGCTGGCCAGGGAAGCGAGGTCACGTCGGGGGAGTGTTCCTCCAACCATTCGGATACAATTCTGGAGCTGCATTGTCTTGTTGCAGGATGAGGTCCCCAGTGGGATGTTGAAGACGCACAAACGGGAGCAAATGGTCGTTAAGGATATCCCGGTAACGTTGACCTGTGAGAAACGATGTCACACGTACCAGTGGTCCCATTTCAGTCCGTGTAAACAGTCCCCAGACGAGGATGCCAACCCCACCAGCTTGAAGAGTACCCTGCTGGCAAGAAGGATCCATCGCTTCATGTAGTTTGCGCCGTACTCGTATCCTGCCATCCGCATGTACCAACGTGAAACTCGACACATCAGTCCAGGCAACATTTTCCCAAATGCCTAAAGTCCAGGGGCGATGTTCCCGCGCCCATGCCAATATTTGCACCCTGGGATGTGCGGTCAGCAGCGCTACCCTCGTGGGACGATGGCTTCTGTATCCCATAGCGAGGAGATGGTTCTGGATGGTGTGGCTGCTCACACGTCTTTCTGCAGCAGCGTTAAATTGCCGAGTGATTTCTTGCACTGTGGGCAGTCTATCCGCTGTTACAATGCGAGCTAGCCGACGATGAACCAGTTCATCCACACGCTGTTGTCCACGGCACTTAGCCCTTGCAGGGATGGTTTTACCGGATTCGATGTATTCACGGTGCACCCGGGACACAGTGGCTCGTGAAAATCCCAGAGTCTGCACGACTTCCGAGATGGAGTGGCCCATTCGTTGGTCCCCGACAATTTGCCCACGATCAAATGCGCTTAGATCCTTCGTCTTACCCATACTGCGTCTGTAACGTACCAGGAGATGTGACGTACCTGCCAGAAGGACGCACACGACATAAAGGCAGATAGGAATCAGAATAAAATGTCCGCGTAGCTTAATTGGTAGAGCAACTTATTCCGGAATGAGTGGACCCGGGTTCGAATCCTGGCGCGGATAGAAATGACGGAGAAATTCACTTCGTTATAATGGCGCCCGAACTATCCGGATGACCCGACCGTTCACAATCTCGCAATGGTGTGATGTTATTTCCACACCGCGAGATAGGAAAAATAAGAGCAGCACTTCGAAAAAAAGAAAAATAAGGGGGAGATGATGTAACGTACTAGGAGATGTGACGTACCTGCCAGAAGGACACACACGACATAAAGGCAGATAGGAATCAGAATAAAATGTCCGCGTAGCTTAATTGGTAGAGCAACTTATTCCGGAATGAGTGGACCCGGGTTCGAATCTTGGCGCGGATAGAAAAGACGGAGAAATTTAATTCGTTATACGTCAGACTGTTACTGATTCCCGTCGCATCACTCCTTATATATTCGGATTGCTGCATACGTCATGTCGTTTCCGTTTACAGAGCCTCCCACAGCGCCACATTTGCATAACGCCAGCTGTCTCTAATTCAATTGCTCTTCAGTGTAGATAATTTTAATTTGATGAATTTTAGCATCTCCATCGATACAGCACCTACTAGTGCGGGAGCTGCTTAAATTGAAGAAAATGAAAGTTAAATATGAAAACAATAAAGTTTGTTGAAATTACCTTTAATTAATGATTAATGAGTTCCTTGAGGCTGATGCTGCGAGACTTAATATTTGATATCTGGTTCGATTTTCCTACGGGACAAACGAAGGTCTCCTCTTTCGTTGATATTCGGACTGTTTCTCTGTTTGGTGATAATATGATTAACAGTACTAAATCCTGATTCTACAAGATATGAGGCAGGGAAAGATATCAATAAATTAAATATCATTTTCTACATATTTGGATATAATGCAGGCATTTGTTTTTATTTTGCCAGTTTTTGGTATCCACCACTATCGAAATTACATTTGCTCTCTCCATCACTTTTAAGTTCTAATATTTCTCCTTGGCAAGTTATATCATCCTCAAAAAAATGTGCAGTAAAAGGGTTTATCATTCCGTCAACACCTTCAAGTTCAAAATATCTTTAAATTGTTTTTCCATACCCAATTGAAGTTCGTTGAGGTGGTTACTTAACCTCTCAATTTCCTCTGGAGTTACATCATCTTTTATAGATGACAATTTGGCAAATTGATGAAATTCTGTCTTCAAAAGATTATGACGTAGAAGATCAAGCTTTTCGATAAATAATGGCACACTATTTTTGCAACTGATAAGAGTTATATTGTCTCCTTGAAGCTGCAAATTAATTTAATTAAATCTCTTGAAAATGTCTGCCGAGTAAAAGGCATATTTTTTTACTGTTTTTAACTGTTGACAGAGACCAGTCTCATTATTACTTTCAACAAACTGTACCACACTATCATATAATGCTACAAACGAAACAAACATGTACCCTTTGAGAGCCATCGAGCTTCTGTGCGTAAAAGTAACCTAATAAATTGCGCATTATTGTCGTGGTACAGCTGTCAAAACATTCTATCACCTTTGGCATTAGATTTGATCTTATTTACAGCTCTAAGTATTAAAATTAATGATAAATGGAGACTTGTATTATACACTGACGGAAAAAAATTCCCAACACCAAAAAGGGGTTGTGTTAGATAAACGACAGTTGGTAGGCGGTGAGAGTACATCTCTAAGATGACGTCTATGCAAATTTCGCGCTCGGCGCATACGTGTGGCGCTAGTAGCGCCCTTTGGAACGTGCAAAGCAGGTTTGCTGTAAATACGCGCTCTAACGTTCGTGAGCATTATTTATCGTTGAGATTCGACGTAGTGTGTTTATGTTAGTCAAGAATGCCTTTAAGATGACGAAAAAGCCATTATCAACAGCTCACGGAGTTTGAACGAGGTCGTGTAATAGGGCGACCAGAAGTTAGATATTCTTTCCGCAATATTGCAGAACGACTTGGCAGGAATATAACCACTGAGCATGATTGTTGGCAGCGGTGGTCAAAGGAAGTTACTGCCTCAAGAAGACCAGGTTCCGGCCGGCCACGTGGCACTACTGAGAGGGAAGACCGCCGTGTACAGCGTATGGCCGTGGCGCATCGTACCGCGTCTGCGGCAGCAATTCGAGCTGCAGTTGCCACCACAGTGACACAACGAACTGTTACAAATCGGTTACTTGAAGGACAGCTCCGAGTCAGACGCCCTGTAGCGTGCATTCTATGTACTCCAAACCACTGCCGTTTGCGATGTCAGTGGTGTCAAGCTAGAGCGCATTGGAGGACGGAGTGGAGATCTGTTGTGTTTTCTGATGAAAGCCAGTTCGGCCTGGGTGCCAGTGATGGCCGTGTGTTGGTTAGAAGGAGGCCAGGTGAGCGCCTGCAACCAACCTGTCTGCGGCCGAGACACACTGGACCAACACCTGGAGTTATGGTCTGGGGAGCAATTTCCTATGACAGCAGGAGCACTCTCGTGGTTATCCCACTCACCCTGACGGCACAGTTGTACGTCGGTCTGGTGATTCAACCTGTTGTGCTGCCATTCGTGAACAGCATTCCAGGGGTGTTTTCCAACAGGATAACGCTCGCCCGCATACCGCTGTTGTAATCCAACATGCTCTACAGGGTGTCGACTTGTTGCCGTGGCCTGCTAGATCACCAGATCTTTCACCAATCGAGCACGTATGGGACATCATTGGACGACTACTCCAGCGTCACCCCCAACCAGCATTAAACGTCCCTGTATTGACCGACCAAGTGCAACAGGCATGGAACTCCATCCTACAAACTGACATCCAGCACCTGTACGACACAATGCATGAACGTTTACGTGCTTGCATTCAACATTCTGGTGGTTACACCGGTTATTAATGTACCAGCATTTCACATTTAAAATGGCTCTTCTCGCGCTCACAATAAGCTGTGATCTTGAAACCTTAATCGATTAAATATGTTACCTATACAAATGTATTGCCGCCATTTCATTCCTCTACAACTATTTTTTCGTGGTGTTGGGATTTTATTTCCGTCAGTGTACTTAAATGTTTTCCTACAAGATGTTGTCTGTGCACCACACAATGAATTCACAAAACGTTTGGCACTTCTTCTTTCAAATAAGCATCAAATCCACGATAGCGACCTACCACGGATGATGCTCCATCAGTAGCGCATGCAACAATATTGTTCAAGGATATATTATTTTTTGCAAAGCACGATTTTGCAGCATTAAATATTAATAGTCCTTTTGTATCTGTAATAAGATTTGCAGTGAATAGCATTTCTTCTTGCAATGTATCATTTTCATCAAGGTACCGTACATATGTCATCAGTAGAGAAATATTATCTTCAATGGTAGGCTCTCCCAACTGCATGGAAAATGAAGAGTTTTGGAGAATACCTATAAGTTTATTTTCCACATTAACCGCCATTTCGTCAATGCGTCGCTTTACTATGCTACTGCTGAGGGGAAACGTTTTTAAAACTTCAGGTATGTCCTGATGCATTACTGTTGAGATAAATTCTTTGATAGAGGCTATTATCAATGTTTCTCCAATATTATGGCTTTTACCACTTTTTGCAATTATTCGTGATATACGATAAGCTGCAGTTAATCCATCTTCGTTGTTTGCATGTTATTTCTTAAATGATGCAGTTATTGTTGAACGATTTTGAAATATTTTATACATTTCTTGAAACTATTCAATGGGCTTATCTGTATCTTTTGAATGCTTTGTAGCAAGATGTTCTCGCAATCGACTTGGCTTCATTGGATAATGTCTTGTGGCACAGTAAACACACTGAAAGCTGTTTATTTGTAACAGATTTGATCAAACTCATATTCAGATACTCCGGTAAATAGCCATGAGCGTATTTCTTTCTTGGAGACATGGGTTCACAGTTTGTTGCACAATTTAATAAATCGTTCCAAGACGTGGACGCGTGCTTACTTTCACAAATCTAACCACGTACTGCCCCCCACCATGAAAGAGGTATAGCTCGAAGACTGAATGATGGCGGATAGTAAACACCGCCCTCTTTATGCAATATTAAAAGCATGTTGAGCTGAAGTCGCAACGGTGAAAACTGTGTGAGAAAAAAGAAGACGTTCCCACACTTCACAGATGTGTTCGTTTATATAAACAACCCGACTCTTCATTCAGCTTGTGTGTGTGAGTGTGTGTGTGTGTGTGTGTGTGTGTGTGGCGTGTGTGTGTGTGTGTGTGTGTCACGTGACTGTACCTCGTGGGAAAAGGCGATGGATCGAGCCATTTTATTTACACGTGTACTACGTTGTCAAAGGGAAAACATTTTTTTGTTGCTCTTCTGTAGCGATAAAAAGTACACAGGAATTATTAGGTGTTACTTTTAAGTGCTTTCACACAGGTGTTTCTGTCGTCGACCTTTAAACGTTGTGTGTGTTTTAGCTCTGCAGATAACATTCTCTGCGAGTAGGAAAAACGTTTTTTTTTCCAATTAATTTCTTCTTATATTATTTTGTGCGTGATCTATACCATTAATAAAACGTGTTTTCTGCTATCCTCAATGCTCTGTATTTACGGATTACCTTGTATTAATTATTATCTATATTCAAAGTTTAGAGATGGAAAAGTAAATTGCAAAGGCATATTTCAAACAGTCAAACTCGCGAAGTTGTTAGCAATGTATTCGATATATAGCGGAAGAACGAAATTGTTACAACGGACAAAAACGCCCACCGCCCACCATGAAAGCTGGAATCGCCTTGCTAGTGGGCGGTAAGGACAGGTTGACGACCACTGGCCTACATAGTGTTAAAATAAATGCATACCTCTTCCCATGTACTTCTTATTTAAATGCATGTGATTACTTGAGATTTGTTTATGATGGCATTATGGGCGATGATTTGCTTTTCAAAATTAGTGTGTAACCAGTAATTGAAAACTCTTTATTACTTTTCCTTGAGAAGTCACCGTAAACGAGTGTTTAATGATAGAAGGGGTTCCGGATTAATTCACAAAGAAGCAAGCAGATTACTCCACATTATACAGTACACTGACGGGCCAGATCCTTAGACCGTCACTGTCTCGATGAGTGGTTGCATCACACAGCATGTAGCGGTAACGTCACTAACAAGCGAGGAATATACCCTATATACACAAAGGTATCCGGTCTTTTTGTGATGTTTTTAGGTTTTAAGAATGTAAATACCGTAAAACCTGTCAAGTTCGGCACCTCCTAAGTTGGACATAGTTTGGTGGAACAGAACAAACTCTTATTTTAGCATGTAATACCTTAACTTGGACACCTCTCTATCTTGGAAGTTGGACGATGTTTACATGCTAAGTTAGATAAGTTCCTCGAAATAGGCTTTGTGTATTTAGCATGAAAAAAGTAAACAGCTAAGTTATTGTGTGCACCGGCAGTTAAATATATACAGATACAATTGGAAGGCCATTATATATGTCCTACACCTTTTGATCTTCATTATCTGTCACCAGAGATAATCCCTTAGCTCTTGTCACTTCCAGGATCCTGCCATTTCCCCCACATTCATTCGTGACAGTTGCTAGGTAGCCACTCCTCCCAACACCCTCACCCTACGTCCTTCAATTGTCAGCTTCTTGTTACCAGCGTGTGTACACACACTAGAGTGAAAGTACACGTGAAGAATGGATATTTGTTAGGTATCATCCACCCCTCGTTTTTAAACTGTCAGATTGCTGCTGCCTCTTCCTTAGTGAAACGCCTCCTACTCCAAAAATCCCAATTTAGTCTCTTTGTGCACTCTGGTAAGGTGACTCTGATTTAAGAGAAGTGCACATTAAATCTAAATTTTTAACAATGAGCAAACGCAAATTTGTTGAATGAACTACTGAAAAAAAGAAAATACTTCTTGATCATCTAGAGTCTACACAAAGATGACAGTGGCATAAAGTTAGCAGAAGAGTTCGGCATATGAAATTCTACTGT
Organism: Macrothele yani; assembly: GCA_039090855.1. Taxonomy (NCBI): domain Eukaryota; kingdom Metazoa; phylum Arthropoda; class Arachnida; order Araneae; family Macrothelidae; genus Macrothele; species Macrothele yani. The sequence goes on along the minus strand of CM076997.1, from coordinate 46,776,143 downwards.
TCCCAACATAACCAACAGAAGATCCGATATCATAAATGCATGGTAACCAAACTGGTCTGGAACAAGAAAACATAATCTATAGAACAGCGCATGATGACCTTAATCAGAAAGTGCTTCAATTTTTTCGATGCTGCCGAGGCAAGAACATTCCCATTAGTGGCCCTCTTCTTCAGGAAAAGAGTAGAGAAATCACTTAAGAGTTAAAATTGGAGTCATTTTTTGCAAGCAACGGATGATTGGAGTCCTTCCGGAAACGAAGCTATATCAGTTCTAAAGTTCTTTGTGGTGAATCAGCTAGTGCCAACGTCCAAGTTTCAGAAGACTGGAAAAGTAAACTTTCAAGCCTAACATCAGAGTACTATCAAAAAAGCATATTTAACACTGATGACAAAGGTCGTTTTTCTGGCTGTTACATATACGTTCGTTTGTGGAAAAAGGTGAAACATGCAAAGGTGTGCAAAAGTTTAAAGAAAGAATTACAGTTTTGCTGTGCTGCCGTGCTCGACGAGAAAACGTGAAGCCTTTGGTAATTGGAAATGCTGCCTACCCTAGAGTAGTTAAGAATAACAATGTGAAAGTAAGCAACCTTCTTGTAATATGGTGGCATAAGAAGAAAGCCTGGATAGCTGCCGCATTCTTCTGTTGCACACAATAAAGTATGCAAGCAGAAAAATTCTAAGATTCGTCGACAATTCATCACGTCAAGGTGACTTGAAGTTATCAAACATTACAATAAAATTTCTGCCTCCTGAGTTAACGAATGAAGAGCAGCCATTAGGCAAAGGAATTATTCAGTCTGTAAAGTTGTTACACAGGAAACAGCTCATGTGGAAGCTTATCCATGCTGCAGAAACTTGTGAGATGGAGCAAAGTTTGTCAAACAGGTCATAGTTCTAGACACAGTCCGGTGGGTTATGAAGCAGCAAACGATCTTCTTGGGACGCACGATATTGAATCTCCATCGAGCAAGAGAGACTATGACAGATATTCTTTGGAGGAAGAAGGAAAAATACGTGGAAGAACTCCTACACACGAAAGTTCAAAGCAGTGTGTCAAGAAATTAGAACAGTAGGCTTTTATGCAAAATATGTCAAAACTCATTGAGGCTGTGTTCAATCTGCGCAGTAAAACAGAAAGACAATGGGAATCCGAAATTAGGAAAATGCAAATTCTTCTGACAAAGTACTATTCTAAAGAGAAAAATTATTTCTGCATCAACTTGACTGCATCAATTAACCCTAAAATATGCGTAGAAATTGTTGTGGAAGTAAGTGTATATATGCAGTTTTCTCGATTTCCGCTTTAAATATGAAAGTATATAAATTTTATGGAATCTTTCTGCATACAAACACGATTGAGTCACATTATTGTGATCACCAGCTAATATCCAAAGTAACCGCCATGTGCAGTGCCGACAGTAACTAGACGGGCTGGGTGTGACTCAATAAGGTGCTGGAAAGTGTTCACAGGTACGTGAAGCCCTGCTGACTGCAGTGCATCTAACAGCTGTTGGAGGGTGTGTGGTGGAGGAGCCATAGAGCAAACAACACGATCGAGGTGGTCCCACAGATGTTTAGTTGGGTTTACGTCTGGGAAATCGGAAGTACTTTGAAGTCTTCATCGTGTTCTTCCAACCACTCTTGGACAATTCTAGCTGTGTGACACATCGTATTGTCGTGCTGAAAGATCCCATCCACCCCAGGGAAGACAATCAGCATGTATGAGTGCACGTGGCCTGCAACGATGAATTCATAACGAATTCGGTCCATAGTACCATCCACAAGTATGAGTGGACCCAGAGAATGCCACGAAAATGTTCACCAGACTATAACGCTGCCCCTACCAGCTTGTGTTCTTCCAGTAATGGTTGAAGAGTGCTTGTTCTTCGATGTTTCTCGCCTTATACACCAACGTCTATTCATTCGATGAAGCAGAAAAAAAACCGTGACTCATCGGAAAAGGCAATCCTTTGCCAATCAGCGGAGGTCCAATTCCGATACTGCCGTGCAAATGTAAGCTTTTTCAGCCGATGCACCTTCGTTGGCATAGGTGGAATGACCATCCGTCTGCATCGGAGCCCCATACGCAGCACGATTTGCTGAACTGTCGTTTTAGAAACACCTCTGGTAGCGCCTTGGTTCATTCGGCCAGAGTTGCTCCACTGTAACGTGTCGATCTGCCCTGACGCGATTTCGAAGCCGACGTTCTTCTTTCACATTAATGGCATGTGGTGCTACGCAGGTTCCAAGTTGCATATTCGCAGTGGTTCCATTTCTCCAATCACGATACACTTTAACCACCGCAGCACGCGATCAGTTCACAAACTGTACTATTTAAGAAATACTGCCACACTTGGCCCGAAAGCCGATTATCATCCCTTTATACAAATCTGATAAATATCTCCTTTTATCCATGACAGCAACGGGTGATATGTTTTCAGAATACCTACAGCACACCTTATGCACACTTCAAGACGCGCCGTCTTTCACTGAATACGCTTTGTTGATGTCAAAAGTATGACGTGGTCACATAAATGTGACTCGACTGTGTATATGTATAGCAGGAATTACGTTGTGTGCGCAGTGCTGCTTTATGCTACATTGCTGAATGACTTTGTAATAGTAATTACGCCGCCCGGTGGCGCAGTGGTCAAAGCGATGGCCTCTGATCATTCGTCCGAAAGGGGTCCGGGTTCGAATCCCGGTCAGGCATGGATGTTGTGTTTGTCTTACGGCACTGGATCTCTCCCTTCCCTGGAACCAGTGACCCTAAATTAGGGACGGGTGACTGCTTATAGCCCATTGAGTTGCTCACGGTGGTCGTTAAACCTCCAATCAAAAAAAAAAAAAAATAGTAATTACAGTATCTAATTCAAACCATTTGTTTGCCACATGTTATAAAGAGAGTATTTTGATATTGTTTTACTGAAAAAGGAATTCATGGTACCTTACTGTATACGTTGGACACCTCCCTAAGTTAGACACGTTTAGCGGGAACTGTGGGTGTCCAGTCTACAGAGGCTTTACTGTACATGTAAAAATCTCGGTTTAGAACAACAACATTACGTGAAGATTAATTAACTATCGTACTTGATTGAATTGAGCTTATTCACGGATAGTTAAGCACATAAATCTCACATTTTTAGGAATATAAACCACCGTTTGTGAAAATTGCAACACCAAGAAATAATTGTGCTATTCAAATGAAATTCATATCGCACATTCCTCATGTTACGCGAAATAACTGATTACATTCGTAGAGCTATGCAAGTTTTTTCGCTTCAAAACTCAATACCATGTGTAGTCACCTCGAGAAGAAACAACAGTCTTTACACTGCGTGGCATTTGAATGAAATATGTTTTTGATGTCGTCCTGGGGAATAACCCTCCAGGCTACTTCTATGCGAGACCAGAGTTAACCTGTGGTGAATCCAAGACCTCTTCAATGCACGGTGTCTACCGTGCATTGAAGAGGTCTTGGACATTCCAGGCAACATGTGGCCGAGTATTGTCATACTGGAATGATAACTATGTGCCAGGACAACTCTTCAGAATGGGTGTAACATCTGCTTCTAAGGCATCCCTGATGTATCGCTGGTTATTGAGGGTTCCCTGAATTAATATCAGACGAGATCGCGCATTGAATCCAATAGCGCCTCAAAGCATGACGCTTGGTGTTGAGCCGGTATGACGCCGCAAGGTGCCGTTCACCACGTTGTCTTCAAACACGTATGCGAAGATCATGGTGTATCAAGTTGAATCGTGACTCGAGAGAAAACACGACCTGTGGCCAGTCAGCTAGCCAATGTCTGTGTTCGAAACCGAATTGCAGCCTGAGGCGTCTGGGGTTGAGGGTCAAGGGAATGCGCGGCAATGAGCTGCTAGCGACCAATCCTCTGTTACGTAGACGACGTCAAACTGTGCTGGTGGATAAAGCCTGAACAATGACAGTGATCCACTGCTGCGCTGATCCCGTGGATGTCGCTGTGTGATTAGTCACTGCCGTGAGGTAGAGATATCTGTTGTCCCATGCAGTAGTGCGATTTTGAGGTCCATTTCCTGGATTTCTGTGCGTTCGAGCTTCATCTGTGTACTGACGCCACGTTCGTATTATACTGGCGTTTCGTCTATACGAGCGGCAATTTCGCTGTAGGAAAATCCAGCTTCTGACGTCGCGTTCGCATCACTGTACTGGCGTTTCGTCCCGTACGAGCGGCGATTTCGCTGTAGGAAAATCCAGTTTCTGACGACACGTTCACATCACTGTACTGGCGCTTCGCCCCGTACGAGCGGCAATTTTGCTGTAGGAAAATCCAGGTTCTGACGCCACGTTCGCATCACTGTACTGACGTTTCGCCTAGTACGAGCGGCAATTTCGCTGTAGGAAAATCCAGTTTCTGACGGCACGTTCGCATCACTGTACTGGCGTTTCGCCTAGTACGAGCGGCAATTTCGCTGTAGGAAAATCCAGTTTCTGACGTCACGTTCGCATCACTGTACTAGCGTTTCACCCCGTACGAGCGGCAATTTCGCTGTAGGAAAATCCAGCTTCTGACGTCACGTTCGCACCACTGTATTGGCGTTTCGCCCCGTACGAGCGGAAATTACGCTGTAGGAAAATCCAGCTTCTCTCATCCCAACAATCCTTCCTCGCTCAAAGTCCGTCAAGTGTTCATAATGCGACCTTCTTCAGCGACGCGGCATAATGAAAACCAAGAAACACTTTTTGGACTCAATGTTGGTTCTCCACTAATCGTAACATCTCTTTTGAACAGCATTTTACAACCAAGACGCTGCTCCAAACCCGCATGCGCATTGTCACTATTTTTTATCATTAATCCAACCTGTTGCATACATTTTGTAAGTTTCAAGGAAGTACCGGCAATCCTTCATGGGTGCAATTTTCACAAGCAGTAGTGCATCTTGAGATTCAATGAAGACAAATGTACTTACAGAAACTTCAACGTTTGTTCAGTCCTTTAGGAACTTTCGGAACGTAGCACAAGTCACCATAATACTCATAACGTGCAATATTCTTCAAGCGTAGCAATCTTAAAAACAGATTAGTGCTCTAAGTTCGAAACGATACATCAATCAACTTCTAACAAACTCGAGACTCAAAGCATCAAACTAGCAACTGACCCTTTAACAACCATGACCCTAAACTCTAGTATCACTATAAACACCATAAAGCCCGAAACTGTCCGTTGTTTCGTTTACACTTTGGTGTGATTATTCTTTGTTTAGTAACAGCAACTGTAACTAAAGGTGACTCCTGCAGATTTAAAGAATAGGTAAGGGTAAGAAATCTGACTCACTTTGACAGGCGTTTTGGATGGCTATGGTCGTTTGTGCGTATCCGCGTTTTGGGAGTTACGGTCGTTAAAGGGTTAATGCGAAACAGCAGTTTTACGTAAATCAACTAAAAACATCGGACTAGAGCTGTCAAAAACGCTTCACAGCTTCTAAGCCAGCGAACATGCATTGTAAACAACGTGCTTATCTCTACTTTTTATACAGCCATTTAATTTCCGACCTCAATTCACGCTGCCAAAAAACATTCATTCGAGAAAGAAAACATTGCCTTAAATTGGAAACTGCTTAAGGAGAATGAACCAATATTTCCAGATATACAAAAACTAAAATGGAATGTTATATTAGAGTATACGTTATAACCTCAACATATGAAAGTCATCGCACGTTTTCGGAACCAAACGCTGATGCACGGGGTGTGCTGAGTGTTGTACATAAAGTGGAACGCTGGCACATCTGACAGACCGCATTGGTAACGACTGCGCTGGGCGGAGCTGAAGTGGCGGATCTTGAGAAGAGAATGATAGTTGGACGCCACCTGTGTAAGTAATCAGCACAGAGCATTGCCGCTCTTCTGAGATTTCCAAAATGCACTGTCGCTAACGTTCTTCATCGATGGAAATGAATTGATGTTAAAGCCTCACTATAGTAGGATGTACAGATTCAGTCATCATGCCAAATGAAATTTACTGCCGAATGTGAACGAGGAACACACGTTCTCCGATACAGGCCTGGCTGACGGCGTCATACAAACCTCTGAAACAGATATATGCACCACAACGGTCGTTTGGAAACTGCATGCCCAATGTTACAGCGATAGATCTGCCGCGCACAAACTCTATATTACTAAAGGAAACGCCAGAAGACGACTGCTGTGGCGCCTCGTCTGCTGTTCGTGGGCAACAGAAGAGTGGAAGAGGTCGTGAGGAGTAATAAATCACTCTACTCACTTTTCCGTTCGAATCGACATATTTGGTTGTATTTTCCAAGAGAAAGCCGTCAGGTGTACAGCATTTTCCCTACACAGTAAAGTTTGGAGAGGGGTCTGTGGTACTGAGAGCTTTTTTTCTTTTGGGAAGAACTCGGTGTGTGGCTGTCTAACACTAGTGTAACGGCAGCCGTGTACAAAAACGTTCTGAACAATTCCTTACTGTGTGTCGGTATTTCAGCACAGATCCCTTCCTATTTCAGCAAACTCGACGGCCATACTATATTGAAAGGTCTATCTAGGCCTGGTTCGAGGAGCAGTACGTCGAAAAGTTAGGATGGCCATCTCAAAGTCTGGATTTACATCCATTGAAGTATCTCTGGGACGAACTGAAACGCTGAATGGAATCTAGACTGGTAAGACCGCCCTCTACAGCAGCTCTGGCAGACGTTTTTCAGCAGAAATGGAAAAAATTCCGGTAGAGACCAACCGGCATCTCGTAGAAAGCATTCCTAGAAGAGTCACTGCAGTCATAATGGTCAAAGGTGAGCCAACTATGCACTGATGTCTGCTAATAAATGCTTTTGTTTCCGTTCGACCTGTGTCCTAATACTTTAGTTTATTTACTGCATATACACTGAAGAGCAATTGAATTAGAGATACCTGTCTAATAACGTGTAGCACCACCTTTGGCCCTGATGACGGCGGCGATTCGTCTCGGCATGGACTCGACAAGACACCGCAAGCGTTGGGAAGCCATACGGATCCACGACCCCTGAACAAGCTCTCACAGTTCACGAAGATTTGATGGAGGAGGGTCAGAGCCTCGAACATCTCTCTCGATGGCATCCCAGATGTGCTCGATGGGATTGAGGTCAAGTGACCTAGCTGGCTAAAGAAGCGAGGTTACGTCTGTGGAGTGTTCATCCAACCATTCGGATTGAATTCGGGAGCGATGGCACGGTGCACTCTCTTGTTGCAGGATGAGGTCCACAGTGGGATGTTGAAGATGCACAAACGGGAGCAAATGGTCTTCCAGGATATCCAGGTAACGTTGACCTGTGAGGGACGATGTCACACGTACCACGAATCCCATTTCAGTCCAGGTATACAGTCTCCAGACAAGAATGCCTCCCACACTAGCTTGAAGAGAACCCTGCTGGCAAGAAAGATCCATCGCTTTATGTGGTTTGCGCCGTACTCGTATCCTGCCATCCGCATATACCAACGTGAATCTCGACTTTATAACGTAAAAGTGTTTTCTTACTTCTACGTTATTTTAAAACATCACCGTACGATGAAAAAGTTCCTAAATTAAACCTTAACGGCCAGACGACACACTTAAAAAAACAGAAGTCAAATTTACGGAAAAGATGCTTTATTGAAGATGCTTTCTCCAACACATCGTAACATAACATAGCACTTCGCATTGAAAGCACCACACACGCTCTACATTAAACGCTCCACACAGCTCTACAAGCAACTCACCACGCCACGCCACACGAGCAACTGTTTTCTCGTCGTTTATATCTCTCGTTCTTATCTAATAACAAGCATACGTCACGTTCATTCCACCTCATTTATGGTGCCAAACGTATTCGTTTGAGATAAAAGATATCACTTATAACTGAGAATAAACTCAAGATTTACATAGGGAACGAAACTAAAAAGGAAAGTTAATTTAGAATATACGTCACAACTCATCAGTCCAGACAACATTTTCCCACATGTCTAGGGTCCAATGGCGACGTGTCCGCGCCCATGCTAATCTTTGCACCCTGTGATGTGCGGTCAGCACCGGTACCCTCGTGGGACGATGGCTTCTGTACCCCATAGCGAGGAGATGGTTCTGGATTGTGTGGCTGCTTACACGTTTTTGTGCATCAGCGTTAAATTGCCAAGTGATTTCTTGCACTGTGGCCCGTCTATCCGCAGTTGCAATGCGAGCTAGCCGACGATGACTCCGCTCATCCACACGATGTTGTCCACGGCAGTTGGCCCTTGCAGGGATGGTTTTACCGGATTCGATGTACTCACGGTGCACCCGTGACACAGTGGCTCGTGATATCCCAGTGCCCGCACGACTTCCGAGATAGAGTGACCCATTCGTCGGGCCCCGACAATTTGCCCACGATCAAATGCGCTTAGATCCTTCGTCTTACACATACTGCGTCCGACTCTTACTGATTCCCGTCGTATCACTCCTTTTATTGTCGGATCGCTGCATACGTCATGTCGTTTCCGTTTACAGGGCCGCCCACAGCGCCACATTTGCATAACGCCAGCTGTCTCTAATTCAATTGCTCTTCGGTGTAGATGATTCGCATTGGACTTGGTATATCGTCAATACGAAGCCCGTGCAATGAGAGAAGGGAAAAACGTAACGAGATTAAAACTTGGACAAAGAACCAGGAAGCTTATGTACGGTATTTCAACAACCACACGATTTGTATGCTGTAGGTTGCTGTCGTAGTGAAGGTGTTTCACGTATAGTAAGAGCAAGGACACACTGCAACGAGAGACCACCACTTCTTGTGATAGTCGTGGTAAACGCCTATTTCGACGTGCTGTTAGTCATAACAGACAGCACCCAGTTCCTTAGTTAAACGGCTGACTGAAATGTTGACACATGAGAAACGCTTCTAAGCACGGAGCCAAGGGTTTACACTGTTGCTGTCGGACCTTAGGATCTGGCGGCTTGTTCAAGTGTCCATATTGACTGGTAGTCATCGAGAGACAGCTTTCATTAACTTCTGCGTACAATATGTTGCACAACGCCAGCTTGATCACGTGGTCCCTGTATTTTAAGGAAAGTAACTAATTATTAAGATATTGAAGAGCAACGTCTTAAACGAAGATAAGCAACTGGGCGCATGATTGATATCCTAATAAATATCCACCAAGTTACACTGCTCAACGAAGAAAACTCCGCACTAGAATGTATTTGACGGAACTCTATGCCAATTGGTGGGTATGTGTTGACAGTTGGGTTATGAAAGTAATTGAATTTGCGAACCAATCACATGAAAAGTGAGGGAGATAAAAGTTCAGAGTTCAGGGTAGATTAAAACTTAAGAGTTCAGAGTTTATTATAAGTTCAGAGTTCAGAGTAGATAAATTTGACCATCCTTACTTCGGCGGGAGAGCCACTGCATCGGAATGATCACGGTGAAGAAGATCCTAGTAAACAAAAAAAATACCTAAGCGATGTAATTGAGAATCCTATCATCATGTGGATACCTTTATCTGTGGCTTGTTAGTGACTACGTTGCATCGCGGAGGAATCGCACATGGAGGCAAAAACAGTCAGCCCAACCCAATGTGGCGATAGTGGTTGGAGGAAGATAACGTGAGTCGACACAGAGGAACTAGTGCGGATATGTGAACGTTTAAATTCCTCCTTAGCCACGTTCGACCGCAAGCCGTTGCAGCCCCTCATTCCACGATGTACGACATTCGACGAGTGTACGGGAAGCTATGGACATTCCCTTATCAACACGGACTGCGAATCGCATATTAGTGCGGCACGTTTGCCCTCTCGCCGACTGCCACTCACCCGAATACATTGTCACGCAAGGTTATAGTGGTGTCGGATCAGACATGAGTGGCAAGACGAGTGGAAATATATCGTATTCAAAGAAGAGTCCAGATTCTGTCTCAATCTCAACGATAACGGATTGAGAGTCTGGAGACAATGTGATCATCGGAATGATTTTATTACCATCTATGTCATTCAACGGATCCTCAGCTTTGTATCATGACTTCGGGCACTATTATTTTCGGCAGCCATTCACCGCTCGTACGTATAGTGGATATAACGAGAGAACGACGCTGCAGCCTATTTTGTTGCAGTATTTCCATGGTATCCCTGATGCCCAGTTTCAACAACATACTGCCCGCTGCACACTGACAACATAAGCATACAGCGCCTAGAAGGTGTTCAGGTGGTGCCCTGACCAACTTGATCACTAGGTTTGTCTCCAATAGAAAGTATGTTTGACTTCATTGGCAGAAAATGTAACGCCCCTGCAAGACCCCTTCTCATTGTCGATAAATTGCGGACACAAAACAACGACGCATGGTCAAAGATACCTCCGAACATCATCTTGGGAAATTTCGACACGATCCCACCACGTGTTGCCGAATGTGTAGCACAATATGTCGGTCACATGATTGACTCAGTCCACATCATGCTGCCTCCTCACATTTACATTCATTCAATACCTCAGAAATAATTCTACTTGCCTACATTTGTGGTAAGTTTCGTCTCATATCACGGTTTCTTTCATAATGTGACATTTTCTATGTCGAGTAATGCATTTGAATTGTTGCATCAATGTGGGCAATTGAGTTATGTTGTTGTTCGACTACCTGTCATCTTGAAAACCCACTTCCTTCTGTAGACATAAAATACAGGTATATATTGCTTTCAGTATGCAAGTTAATGTATTTATTACATCCCATTTATTTGTGTAGCCCACTTACAGAGTTTAAAAAAAACTATTTGAATAGCTATCAGCCTTTTTTACAAAGTTATTTTTACTTCCTTGCACAAACTCAAAGCCACTTTTGGTGAACCATCACTACACAAATTGCTCTCTTATTGGCTGAGGGCAATCCTTCCTGTTTTTAGATACATTCGAGTCCCAGGTAAGCTCCCGATAAAATTAAATTCCAAATCATTTTTATTTTGGGTTATTTGAGCCTTCACTTCCTAGTTAAGACATTGACTAATGAGTTTCAAGCGATGGTCCAATTCTAAAATCCGGTGTTTAAGATACCGTGTTACTGTTCTCATATTATTGGAAAATATTTGAGTTTACACGAGTACCTAGTCATCTGTAAAAAGTGAGGAAAAGATCTATGCGTATACTGAAATTACACGATCGGCGACGGGGTATGATTAACCAGCAAGCCACCTACCACACGATCACGAGTTTAAGGCAACTCGCCACGTCGGTGGTGTTGTGTATATTTAACCTGCCGCAAACAGCCAAATACCTAAATTTCCGCTACGTGTGTGTGTAAAGAAAAAAAGGTTAATTTTCACAATCCTGCGCAGGCAATTTACTTTGGAAAATCACTCCGTTTTCGCATATTTATAGTCAAGAGCTTTTGAAATACCGAGAAAGGGGCATGTTTTGTATTCATTATATTCCAGCTTTAAACAATAAATTTCCATGAAGCCTCAAGGGTGATGCTATATTTTGGCGCTAATCCAAATTGTTCTTGTCTCACGGTTACTTTTCCTTGCTTTTTCTCCAGTCACTTGTTAAAATGAATGTTATTATGCAAGCAAAAAACATCACTTAAGTGCACAACAAAGGGAGATCTGCAGTCAAGTAGATTTCCTGAACAATCTCATCACTCAAAAAAAAAAAAAAAAAAAAAAAAAGTTAAGGACTATATTAAGCAGTTTTTCACATCTTACCAACGAACACCTGCTATAACCATTTACTTAATATATGGATATATCTCAGGAAACTATTCAAAAATAATTATTTTGGAAAAATTTGAATTATGTGAGTTTCACCTTCAAAAGTAAACGCATAGAATAAATGTACTTTAGAGCGCACCGCAGGTAATTTATCTTAAGCTCAGAAACAAATGTTGATTTGAAGACGCGAGTTTTGAGTCCAAATTTATAGAACAGTTAAAACAAGAAAGCTGACACCGAATTTTCGGGTGTAATGAGCACGTCTTTTGAGTCCGTTGTGACGTGAATTAAGTTTATCAAAGCTATTCAAATTCAGTGAAAACGGTGTAGAAAACATGTGGTATCTCACCTAAGAATAAAGTTTTTCAATACAGTTTTTAATTCCGCAGATATTGCTGTAAAAGAAATCGTGAACTTACGCCCTCTAGTTGAAACTTTGTTTGTTAAGAAAAAATTTAAATTGTATGAGGAATATTTCGCAGTGGAAACGTTCTCCAACAAAGAAAGAATTTTTCAAATCGGATTCTTAGAAGCAGATACATGTACAAATATAAGATATGTATCTACGTCCGTTGGGGGAAAAACGATGCATTATTTTAAGAATAAAGTATTCTCAAAACGTTTAACGATGTGAGCGGTATCGGTCCAGGAAAAAATTTTTTCAGTCGAGTTTTCAGGATCTCACATTTTGCTACAAATATATCAGAAACAGAAATTAACACTTATGCCATCTGGTGGATAAACCATTCTTTACCAAATGTTGGAAATATATGAAAAGCATTTTCCATCAGGAGCTGTATGCGATACAGGAAGAATCTTTCAAATCAGAATTTTAGAGGCAGAAATATCGAGGAAACGCAATTTACCTTAACGCCCCCTAGCGGAAAGTCTATGATTTACTTGAAAATTTTGAAGTTTTATGAAAAACATTTCGAACAGGAAACGCTATCCAACAAAGAAGGAAATTTTCAATTCGGGTTCTTAGAAGCAGAGATATTGCAAAACATATGATATACGTCTACGCCCCTTGACGGAGAAACCATGCAATATTTGAAGAAGAAAATATTCTGAAAAGATTTAACGACGTGAGTGGCATCGACACATGGCCGAATAATTTTTCAATAGAGATTTTAGAAGCTAAGATTTTGTGGGAAATACATTAGAAGCAGAAATTAACCCCTACGCCCCTTGGTAGCCAAACCATTTTTTACCAAAAATTAGAAATTACATGCAAAAGATTTCCCATCAGGAAATGTATTCGCTGAAGAAAATATTTTCAACTTGGTGTTTAGAAATAGAGATATCTGATAAAATGCAATTTATGTTTACGCCCCCTAGCGGAAACTCTATGCGTGACTTGAAAACGTGACTATACCTAAAATTCTCTTCGACATAAATGGAATCGAAAGGTAGAATTTTCACAATCGGACGTTTAGGGGCAAATATACGGAATAAAATGTATTTCGAATTCGATATCATCTACATTTTCGCCCTCTAGCGGCGAAATTTTACATCGTAAAAAAATAAAAAGAAGAAATAAAGGATTATGATTCGCACATTTCAGGCTTAGCATTACAAAAAATATTTTATCAAATCAGACTAATAGTTGCAGAGATATGGTGTCCACAAACGGACGGAGGGACGGATGAACAAACAGATAACATGAGCACGATCTTTTTTTACAAAAGACGTGCTAAAAAATTGGTACACTTTCTGCGCCTGGCGTTTAACACAAAGACTGGATCTGCGAAATGAAACCCGACAGGGGAAGTGGGATAAGCAAACATTATTGGTTGTAACATGTAGCAGTAGGGTGCTCAAAAAGAATGACAATGAAAAAAGGCAAAATGAATATATTTTTACAAATCTGGAAAAAATGAATATATTTTTACAAAGCCATTTAAATGGGTGCTCATGCTTGTTTGAACAATGTTTGTCTGAAATTAGGTTCAGCTTCTGGAGTGATAAAAAAACTTTTCTGCGTTGGCATCTCTTGTAACGAACAAGCGTGAGAAAGTAGGATTCACACAAGAAGCGCTTATACAGAAGTTCGTTTATTTAATGGTGTTAATAGGCATACAGATTCGCCAAGCTTACGCTCTGTACCGGGAGGCTTTTTCAAAGCAATGGCAGACATAAAATGCGTCTTTTAATAACGCATGCCAAATCATTGGTAGTTCAGTAGAGATCATATCATTACATGATAGTTTGCTGGAGAGGATTTCGATCGTTTTCCTGACGGCAGTTTCTTTAAAGTTCCTCTATGGGACAATTCTTCTAATACTATTCCATAAAATAGCCACTGAGCAATGCATTAATGACTTCTCTGACAAGGGCTGTATTCTGTATACAGTAGGTTTGTGGCAAGTTGCTCGAATCGGGTTCTGGTTCGGGCGTCGAATGAGGCATCGGCTCTGTACTTGTCTTACGGCGCTGTACATGCTGTCCCCCTGCCGGTAGCCAGTGACTATTGGGACGGCCGACTGCCTACAGCTCTCAGAGATACACACGGATGTCGTTAAATCCTCAGTCTCCTGAAACAAAACGTCCAACTTTAGTAACATGTATCAGTGAATGGAAATGTTATTAATGGTAATAGGTATCACATTCCAGCAATTCGTGCTGCATTTGTACAAAATTTCTGAGTTTTGGCCTTTCTCTGTGTGCGAGTGTACCACGTTTTAGTAACCACTCTGGAAACTCGTTGGTCACAGACATACGTGGGTTCCTGGTTTAGGGTAGTTAGTTCTCCCTGATAATGGGTAGCAGTACAACACCTTCGAGCACACGCAACACCCATACGTCATCTGCGACGCTGTCAGGACGAGTAGCAACAAAGGAACGCATTTTTCCTCTCGACCGTGGAGGCGCCAAGTTTCGTTTTAACCTCTCCAAGGTTATGCTTATCTATTCTTAGAATAGGAGCAGTTTTTACTATTTTTGCTGGGTTGATTTATTGGTTTCCTTTATTTTTCGGTATGATAATGAATCCAAAGCGAATGAAGCTTCGGTTTTTGTAATGTTTTTAGGGGTTAATATGACCTTTTTTTCCTCAGCATGTTTTAAGGTTAAATGGTATTCTGACACTTCCGCTGGTCACTGTCTCAGGGGTCGTCTTCGTGACGTCACCGTCCAGAAGCGCTCGTACATCCACACCATTCCGCTTAAGACTGCTAGCTCCCGTTCTTACGGTATGAAAGTTATTAAACATTGTGTCTCACTTCCAGGAATTTGAAGCTCCGTTTTCGTAGCAAACTAATTTTCTTTTTCCTAGTTATACGTCAAAAAATCGAACATGCGTTGTGGTGCGTAACTGATAGAAACGTGTCGCTATTGTTATTCGAAAACCAGAAAGAATGGCGTTGATTACCACAGGTTTCCGAAAGATTAAGTTTTGCAAAAAACATGGAAATTGAGGTGCAAAGTAATGGACAGTTTCAATGAAGAAATACAAAATAAAGTAAAAAAACCATAGGTTTAATTTCTCGAGTAAGCTAATAATTACAATTAATAACGGAGCATTTAATGACATTAATTTCCAGCATTTTAATTAATGTTCCTGAAGATTTCATTTGTTCTGCATAAATGGATTTCTTTATGAGGTTCTAGTAACATAATTTTATGGTTTTTCTTCCTTCTTTTCAACTTATTTAAAGACAATATCACAGTTGGATATACAAGACAATATAGAGTTTCAGAAGACAAAAGTGATGTTCAATGCTTTTACAAGAAATGAAGATTTATCGATTGATGGAGAAAAACTGGATATAACAGATACGTATGTTTATCTTGGACAGCAGATATCAAGTGAGGGTCACATTGATGAAGAAATTAATCGGCGTACAAAACTTGCCTGGAGAGCTTTTGGAAGAAACAGCATAATTTTCAAGAGCAATATGCCATTATGTCTTAAAAGAAAAGTGTTTGATCAATGCATCCTTCCAGTGCTTACGTATGGTGCAGAGACGTGGACCTTAACTAAAAGAGACATACAAAGGCTGCAGACAACTCAAAGAAGCATGGAGAGGTGCATGCTTGGTATAACCAGGAGAGATAAGAAGAGGAACTCGTGGATCCGAAAAATGACGAGAGTGGAAGACATCATGATCAGAGTTAAATCCCTGAAATGGCAATGGGCTGGACATACTGCCAGAAGAACAGACCATAGATGGACAGCTGAAATTTTAGATTGGATTCCAAGGGACAGGAAAAGACCCAGAAAAAGACCACATGGGAGATGGGTGGATGAAATTCGTAAATATGCGGGAGTGACATGGAGGAGACTGGCACAAGACAGACCGTTGTGGAGGAAACTTGGGGAGACCTTCGTCCAGCAGTGGATTGATAATGGTTGACAATGATTATGATGATGATGATAGAGTTGCATATAATTAAACTTAAAAGGCATGATCACTATCCCTGCACTTTTCCTTAGAGCCATATCAATACCCCATTAGATTAAACAAATTTGAAAAAAATGCATACTACATTTCTTCAAAATCTCAGTTTATTCTAAATATCCACATAGCTGTCAGTTTTTCCAGCGTGTATTGCAGATGTGCTTTTGCATTGCCTCTTGGTTGTACATTTTCAGATTCAAAGCGTATTTGAATTCAAAAGTGACAATTTTCTCGCGCGTGCTTCAGTTAAATCAACGGTCTACCCGTCCTGTTGGTTGCGACGTCCTGTACAGTGACGTCACTACGTAAGGGACCGGTACTTCCGCTGCGAATTAGGCGGGACGAGCAAATCTTATTGGTTTTAACATGTAGCAGTAAGATGCTCAAAAAGATTGACAACAAAAAAGACGAAATGAATATATTTTTACAAACGTGGGAATTCCTTTTCACGAAATGCGAAAGCGATTCAGAAGTCATTTAAGTGAGTGCTCATGCTTGTATGAACAATGTTTGTTTGAAATCAGGCTCTGCTTCTGTAGTGACAAAAGAACTTTTCTGCTATGGAATCTCTCGTAACGAACAAGCGTGAGAAAGTAGCATTCACTCAAAAAGCGCTTATACTGAAGTTCGTTTATTTTGTTGTGTAAGACGCATACAGATTCGCCAAGCTTTCGCTCTCTACTGGGAGGCTTTTTCAAGGCAATGGTAGACATAAAAGGCAGGGAATTAAAGCACTTCAGAAACAAAGATGCTTTTTTGAAATTAACACAGGTGAACACCATGAGCAGTATTATAATTATAAGGTGTGCCGCGATTTTTTTTTTTTTTTATTGGAGGTTTAACGACCACCGTGAGCAACTCAATGGGCTATAAGCAGTCGCCCGTCCTTAATTTAGAGTCACTGGTTCCAGGGAAGGAGAGAGCCAGTGCCGTAAGACAGACACAACATCCATGCCACACCGGGATTCGAACCCGGACCCCGTTCGGACGAATGATCAGAGGCCATCGCTTAGACCACTGCGCCACCGGGGCGGCGTGCCGTGATGTTTTTCTGTCTTTTAATAACGCATTCCAAAACAGTGGTAATTCAGTAGAGGTCATATCATTACATGATAGTTTGCTGGAGAGGATTTCGACTGTTTTCCTGATGGCAAACTCTTTAAAGTTCTTGTAAGGGACAGTTCTTCTAATACTGTTCCATAAAATAGCAGCAGAGCAATGCATAACTTCTTTGACGAGGGCTGTATTCTGCATGGCTTGGTTGATATTTCGCACGTGTTCCTTACTTCTAGTACACACTAATTGTCATAAAAATACGCGCACCAGGAAAAAAACCCTGCGATTAAAAGCGAAACTCGTCGAATAGCTACGGGGAGGGCAGTCATGCAAATTATTAAAGTTTCGTGCGATTCCGCATGCCCGCGTGCCCGAAACCGGCGCTGCAATCGTAATCCTTGAGGTTCATAAGGAGCCGCGCAGGGGACTCCACATTCGTGCCGATATGCACGGTAAGAGTCAGGTGAGATCCCTAAGCGATAGACATGCCGAGAAGCCGCCATAGATGTGAGTACGGGCAACTGACGGAGTATGAACGAGGCCGTAGCGTCGGAATGGGAGAGGCAGGGTGGCCGGCACCGAATCGGACGCCATTTGGGTCGTCGGACACTACGGTGCAATCGTGTTGGGAGCAATGGACGCGGGAAGGCACCCAGACACGGCCGACTGGCTCTAGCCGATCCAGACAAACCACCAGCGCAGTGGACCGTGGGATCGTGAGACAGGCACGCACAGATGCAACGACGTCCTTGTTCAATATCCAGAGACATGCGGCTGCTGTACAAGAAACTACTGTGTCGACCAGAACCATTTACAAACGCATAGAAAAGGCAAATCTGCACTCCCGACGGCCCTTACCTTTTAATACCTGACCATCGTCGGCTTTGATTGCAGTGGTGTCGGCAGCGAGCAAAGTCGAATGCTACTTACTGGCGACGTATAGTGTTCACCGACGAATCCCGCTTTTGTATGGAAACGGACAACCACCGTGTCAGAGTGTGGAGGACCGCAGGTGAGCGCTACAATCCCAACCACACTGTACAGCGACACACGTTCCGAAATGCAGGCGTGATAATCAGGGGAGCCATCGCGAATAACAGCCGTTCTTCCCTCGCAGTGATCCGAGCGACGTTGGCAGCAATGCTACGTACAGAAGATCGTGCGGCCCCATGTGCTGTCTTTCCCGGCGGGACGGCCCGGTACCATTTTCCACGAAGATAACGCCCGTCCGCACACGTCTGGGGTTTCTCAGGATTGTCTACGTGATACTTCGACGCTTCCGTGGCCTGCCAGATCGCCTGATCTCTCGCCCATCGAGGGCGCGTGGGACCAGATGGAGCGCCAGCTTTCTTCATGTCCCAGTGTTCGTGATTTAGAGCGTCAGTTGCAAGAAGTGTGGGTCAATATGTTCCAGGATAACACTCGGCGTCTCTTTGACTGCATGCCGGACCGTATCACCGCATGTACCCGAGCAGATACATGCTGCGGTACGGTCCGGCAAGGCGGTCCAACGCGGTACTAACGCTAACCGGAATGTGTACTGTATGTTCTCGGGAAATCGGTCTGCCGCTGTGATATTGTAATCACTTTTGTCCTTGGTATGTACCATGTCACTACTAAAATCTCATTTGAATCCAACGCCTCCTTCTTGGTTCGTGGAGTTTTATGACAATGAGTGTATAAAGATTGCTTTGTCTTTCCGATATACACTATAAAGTCACCAGACGCCCCTTCAAAAGCAAATGAACGGGTCCGCTGCGTTGTTAAGATGCGCGGTACAGTGGCAAATGGTATAAAAACAAGCCTCCAGCTGACCGAAATCATATCGCACTGTGAGGTTGAGTGAAAATGTCGCGGCGGTAGAGAACTGACTCTGAGAAGGGAAAGATTGTTGGGTATTATATTAGTGGGTTATCCATAAGAGAAACCGAGAGGCGTTTAAACATACCCAAGTCAACTGTTTTTGAGGTACTGAATAAGTGGAAGACCCATGTCGTACCTGAAACAGCAAAACGTACCAGCAGACCAAAGAAAATCAGAGACAGAGGACGTCGAAGCCTCAGGAGAGTCGTTACAACTAATCGACGGAGTACTGCACAAGACCTCAGTGTAGAGGTGAGTAAACATGCTGGAACCTCAGTATGTACACCATTCGCAGAGAACTTCATCCTATGGGTTACGGTGGTCGTGCGACTGCTCATAAGACTTTCATCTCCACTAGGAATGCTACTCATCGTTTAGCATGGTGTAAAGTACATTTATCGTGGACCGTAGACCAATGGAAACGGGTCCTACGGACTGATGAATCCAGATACACGATCCATCAGTCTGATGGCCGTGTGTGGGTATGGCAGTAGCCCAGGGAACGCTATTTATCACAGTGTACTGTTCCTACGGTCAAGATTGGAGCTGGCAGTGTACTCGTTTGTGTGTGTGTGGGGGGGGTTGTTAGTATGATCCCGGCCCATTGGTTATCGTGGACAAACCTATAGCACGTCTTACTCGAAATTCTGGACAATTATGCCCTACCAACTTTGTGGCAATACTATGGAACCGAGCCTGTTGGTACCAGTAGGATAATGCACGGAGCCATAAAGCAAGGACTGTTATGGCGTGGTTTGACGATAATTCCGTATCGTGTGTGGACTGGCCAGTACAGAGCTCTGATCTTAATCCCATAGAGTACCTATGAGATGAATTAGAGCACCGCATAAGAAGTTTGGAACCAAGGCCTATTTATAAGCAATAGTTAGAGGCAGCATTATGCACTAAATAGAAGCCCATACCTATCGCTGTGTTTCAGAAGCTTGTCGAAAGCATGTCTCGAAGGGTCGGTGCATGCCTTAAAACCAAAGGTGGTTTCAGAATCGCTTTAATGTAACAAAACAGAGGAGACGAGCAACATGGAATCGTCTCAAAGAAAAAAAAAAAGGACAGGAATGATACAAACTGATAAAAGCGATGAAATGTACATTGAATGAGTAATGACAAATTTACAACGTGATGCAAGCAGAGCAATGCTTGAGGAAGAACAAAATGATCACAGGCGGGTTACCGCAGTGCGAAATAACAACGAAAAGTTAATGCAGAGTCTTAACTCACCGTGAGATGTAACGGACTTGCTGTAACAGCAAACCACGGGGTCACTGGTGACCACGTAGCATAGAAGGAGCTTTCACGGCATGCGGAGATGGCAGACTGATACTCCTGCTGTATCACCGTGCACAGAGTAACGGAAGGCATGGTGAAAGGTGAAGTCCCAAGTGCGCCATCTATGAAAAGGTGTCGAGGAGTGGTAGTTCATCTCTTGCAGAAGCAGTAAGTCCGCCCCAAGAAGAGAGGAGATCTTCCAGAACGAGAGCGTTAGCGAGGGGGTTAGCAAACCCCCTACAATTCAGAGTGGCGACCTTGAATGGGTAAGTCCGACGTCGGATGAAAGGCATCTATGACGGCTTTCTGGAATGTGTCGAGGCAATTGATGATACCACGACAACACAGGACGTAGTCGGGTTGCTTGGCATGATGACGGAGGTATTTGAGGATGGAGGTTGCTTGGTCGAAAACCTTAGGAAGAACTGCTTCAGACTGCTATAAAAAGATGAGAGAACCCTCTCGATTTGTTTTATGAGTAAGAAACTCGTAAAGATCTTCAAAGGAGACAGGTTCTGAAGGAAGAGAGGCATTGGTAAGCAGAGTCGAGAAATCTTCAAAAGTCGGCAGAGGACCCTTGGACTTTGAATAGGAAGATGTAGAACGTGACAGGGGAAAACTTGGAGCCTGCTAGACGGGTGGAACGATGTGGGCGGCCAGTCGAAGAAGGTGACTTCTTCTTTTTCCTCCGGGACATGGTACTGGTAGTAGAGCGACATTTGCCGTGGATCGATGACACACGAGATGTGGAATCAAAAGAAAGGTCCACCTCATCGCCGGGAACAAAAATGTCGACGGTGAATGAAACTTGAAGATCAGCTGTGATGTCCTGTGATGGAGAGAGAACACGAGAAGGCAAGGAGGAGTCATGCGGAGTAAAATCCGACAGAGTGGAGAAAGCAACATCGGAAGACGCGTGTTATCGAAGGCTTTAACCACATTTTCGGCAGAACTGGGTCCAGGAGGTGCAGACGCAGGAGGAGGCATGGCAGCAGAAACGGAGGAAGAGGTAGAATGCCGCCTTGGAGCTCCAGGTTTCAGTGGATCTGCATGGAGGCAAAGAGCGTGCTGATGGCCATAAGCCTTGCAGCGTGAGCAATGAGCAGAGGTGAGGAGTTCAATCCGGCGGCGCTTGTTACTGCAACGCACATCGAGGAACCGTGGAAACTTTATGAGATACTCTGCCGACGGGAAGATGATGCGAGCAGTTCTACGGAAGCCACAGATATGTTTATCTTCGGTATCAGAGGGGGAAGAGGAGAGAGTCTTCACTGGGCCGAATACTCTGCGGCATCGACTAAATGCAGCACACAACATATCATAAGATATCTCCGGGGGGACCGGATGTAGAGAGACCAGAACAGAACGCTGGGCGATGGATTCGGCTTAGAGGAGGCGATCGCCAATTGATAGGACCCGAGACAAGACAAGCTCGGCATATTGTTTCTTCGAAAAATAAACAGTCACAGTTCGTGGCTTTCGGGTGAGGTGGGTGATGGCACCAGAAGGAAGCATCTTCTTGAGAGCAGAGTTGTACTGCTTCAAAGGAGTGTTGGGCAGCGCATCAAAATAAACTCCCAACTCGAGGGTTGAATGAAAACGTTAACCAGCAGGAGAGTTCTCGGGAATGTCTAATAAGATGGTGTCACCATTGAGAGTAACGTAAGAATCCATAAGAGGCAGACGAGACGAGGAAGAAGCCGGTGGAATGCCAGAGGCAGCCGCAGAATACATGCGTACAGAAGCGCCTCTTCTGGAAGGCATTGACGCAGCATGAGACAATGTACTGGAAGCAGAGGCAGTAGAAACTGTAGAGGGCAGATTAGCGGCGACATCAGAGACGTACATGAATTCATCATCACCAGCAGAGGCCTGGGACGTCACATCCACGTTCTCAATGGCAGCGTCGAAGACCTGAGCAGGAGAAGACGTGCAAATGACAGGAGGAAAATTAAGAGTCTCTCCACTAACAAGCAAAGATGATTGATCGGCTGCCTCTGTCGTTAGAGAGGCGACGTGAGGAGCTGCAGCGATGCGGGGTTAAGAAAGAAAGTTAAAGCACTGATATAATGAAAAAGAATGAGCACTCACTAACTCGTGAAGGATCTTAAACGAAAGCACACACCTTTAACTTCGGCACACACACAGAAGAACAATGATGGGACACACAAAACACGTACGTGAAACACTCAAACACGGAGTTCGTGAAGACACGTGTAGGCCAATGGTGGTTTCAAAATATCTTTATTCAAGGTAGAAATCAGGAGACGAACTAATAAGGACGTCTAAATACAAATAAAATACGATCAAAGATCGTTAAACTACTAAAACCTATATAAAAATATACAGCATAGTGCACAAGTTGAAAAATGGAGCAAAATTACAGCTCGTGATAAATGAACAGCGACAAGCATGTCTGGGCATTTAGGAAGGATTTTAACAAAAAACTTATTGCTCATAAGTGCATTGCTGTGCGATTAACAAACTTGTTCAAGAAAATATTGAGAGCTTCAGGAGACAACATTTCTCTTGCAAAAAAAAAAAAAACAATAAGACAGTAAGGTGTAACACATCATAGTTACAAGAATGTACAGTACAAAGCAATTGACAAACTGATCATAAGACAAATCAATGAAATGATGAATATCAGGAGAAGAACAAACTTGGACTTCCTGGTGTAAATATAATATATTACCTGTTCGGCAATATTCAAAAACAATGTACAGATATACAGCACAGTGTCAACATGTTACAAATCAAAATCGGACCATATACAGAAATGTAACACTATTCTGTTGACCAGATAGAAAATGTAAGTATAATAAGAAAACACACGATGAATAAACCTTTACATATTCTCACTATCCATATGTAGTAATAGAAGAATGATAGTACCAAGCATCACCTCACACAAAAGAACAAAATAGGTATAATGTTTTTCAAAATATATTACTCATGAGTACAACACCATGCAATTGACTAACTTGTGCAAAAATAAATACAGTAAGAATCATTAGTCAACATGTCTCTTGAAAGAAGGTACGATATGACAGTGAGTTTTAACACAACATATTTACAAGGATGTACAGTACTATGCAATTTAAAAAACTGATTATCAGACAAATCATTGGAATGTTTAATAACAGGAAATAACTAAACTTGGACATTCTGATGCAAATAAGATGGATTACTGTAAGGTCAGGTGATGCGTAACATCACAGCCTCTCCTTGACAAATGTCAACCCCGCCTTCTCGTGGTGCATCCTGTTCCCACTAAAGGGGCTCTGACGACCGCCCATAGCGGTATAACTATACCATCGGGATCAGAGGAAATGCTATCCCACACTCACCAACCCGCTTGGCCAGCGTGGTGAGTTATGGCCAAACCCTCCAAAATGATTCCACAACTTAAATCTTGGCCCTCAGTCTCCGGCAGCTGGAATGTACCTGGCCAAGGCAGCGGCCAGTGCGACATGAAGGCAGAGGGTGCTAAGAATCCCCCGGAGGACCGGACTAGGCTGCCATCTGATGCTGACCTTGGCTACTTACAATGGACGCTCCCTATCTTCTGATTCAAGGCTTCTTGAATTGGAAGAGGAACTACAAAGGATCAAGTGGGACATCGTGGGGCTAAGTGAGGTAAGGAGAAACGGAGAAGATCTCATCGAACTGAAAAGTGGACATCTCTTCTACTATCGTGGGACAGATACTGGCAGAACTAGTGGTGTTGGATTTATAATAAACAAGAAACTGAAGGACAAAGTTGTAGAAGTTGAAAGTTCCTCTGACAGAGCTGCACGACTTGTTATCCAACTCTCGAAAAGATACCAGGCTCAGATTATTCAAACTTATGCACCCACCACAAGTCATCCTGAAGAAGAAATTGAAGAATTTTATGAGGAAATTTGTCATCTAAATAATAAAGGTAAGCAGCATTTGAAGATAATTATGGGAGATTTCAATGCAAAAATAGGGCAACGGCAACAGAATGAAACTTCAGTAGGTAAATTCGGTCATGGCAACAGAAACCAGCGTGGAAATACTCTCATTGAGTTTGCAGAGGCAGAAGGGTTTTTCATCTTGAACTCCTTTTTCAAGAAAAAGCCACACAGGAAATGGACATGGAGACATCCAAATGGGACGACAAGTGAAATTGATTTTATTATGTGTAACAAAAAATTCGTCATAGAAGACTGCAGTGTGCTAAACAAGTTCAACACAGGTAGTGACCATAGATTGGTGAGATGTAAGATGCACCTCAACACTAAACTTGAACGTGGCAAGCTCATAGGACAAACAAAATCTATTGACATAACCAACCTTAAAAAACACCATAATACCTTCAAGTTAGAACTGAAGAACAGGTTCTCTGCTTTAGAAGGCCTAACATCGGAAGAAGTGGACATCTCTGAAGTTAACAGAAAAGTAACCAAAGCTCTTATGGAAACAGCAACAAAATTAGCTGGTTCTAAGAACAAGTTGCATGTGAACAAATTATCAGGAAAACCAAAATGTTGATGCAAAAAAGAAGAGAGATGAGGACAACTAAAGAAGATGTGACTTCCAAAGTGGAATATATAGAGCTATGCAAGACAGTAAGAAAAAGTATCACTGAAGACGTAAGGAAATTCAACTGTGAACTAGTGAGGAAAGCAATTGAAAACAACCAAAGCCTAAATATAGCAAAGGGACATCTCAGTAAGGGAAGAAAACAGATTATGGCACTGAGAAAAGAAGATGGTTCTGTAACAAGAAATAGAGGCGAAATTTTGACAAGAGTGAAAGATTTCTACTCCAAATTATATGAAAGGGATGATATATGCACTCCAGACATCATGAAAGATACCAGTACCAGAGTTCCTCCAGTCCTTCCAGCAGAAGTTGCACATGCAATCAAGAACATGAAGCGAGGAAAAGCTCCAGGAGAAGATGGAATTACTGTAGACATCATACAAGAAGCAAGTGGAGAAATCGAAACAGTACTCGCCCAAATTTTCACTCGATGCCTTAATGAAGGAAAGATTCTGAGGATTGGAACACCGCTACAATGATCCTGCTACATAAGAAAGGTGACATTGAGGATCTCGGAAACTACAGACCTATCAGCCTCCTATCAGTAGTTTATAAAATCTTCACTAAAGTTCTTTCACACCGCTTGAAGGTAACACTGGACATGGCTCAACCGAGAGAACAAGCTGGATTCAGGAGTGGCTACAGCACAATAGATCATATCCACGTGCTGAGAGAACTAATTGAAAGAGCGAGGGAATATGAACTTCCATTGTGCATGGCTTTTATCGATTATGAAAAAGCCTTTGATTCGGTGAAACCATCAGCAGTTACAATGGCTCTGAAAACCTGCGGTATTGAAGATGCATACATTAATATTATTAATAACATCTATGAAAATGCAAGTGCAAAGATTAGGCTGTTTGAAAATACAACACACGTAAAAATTGGGAAGGGAGTGAGACAAGGTGACACCATATCTCCGAAGCTCTTTAATGCCACATTGGAGGGTGTTTTTCAGTCACTGAGCTGGGAAAACAAGGGGATAAAGATTAATGGAGATTATCTAACCCACCTTCGTTTTGCTGATGACGTAGTCATTTTTGCAACTACCCCATCAGAGCTGCAGAGTATGATCCAGGAACTTGCTGACAAGAGTAAAGAAGTGGGATTAAAAATGAACTTTCAGAAGACAAAAGTGATGTTCAATGCTTTTACAAGAAATGAAGATTTATCGATTGATGGAGAAAAGCTGGAGATAACAGACACGTACGTTTATCTTGGACAGCAGATATCAAGTGAGGGTCACATTGATGAAGAAATTAATCGGCGTACAAAACTTGCCTGGAGAGCTTTTGGAAGAAACAGCATAGTTTTCAAGAGCAATATGCCATTATGTCTTAAAAGAAAAGTGTTTGATCAATGCATCCTTCCAGTGCTTACGTATGGTGCGGAGACGTGGACCTTAACTAAAAGAGACATACAAAGGCTGCAGACAACTCAAAGAAGCATGGAGAGGTGCATGCTTGGTGTAACCAGGAGATATAAGAAGAGGAACTCGTGGATCCGAAAAATGACAAGAGTGGAAGACATCATGATCAGAGTTAAATCCCTGAAATGGCAATGGGCTGGACATACTGCCAGAAGGACAGATCATCGATGGACAGCCGAAATTTTAGATTGGATTCCAAGGGACAGGAAAAGACCCAGAAGAAGACCACATGGAAGATGGGTGGATGAAATTCGAAAGCATGCAGGGGTGACATGGAGGAGACTGGCACAAGACAGACCGTTGTAGAGGAAACTTGGGGAGACCTTCGTCCAGCAGTGGATTGATAATGGTTGACAATGATGATGATGATGATGATGCTAATGACTAACTGCAATATTTATACTCAAAATGTAAACTAAAGACGAACTAACTTGAACGTCAATGTAAGAAAAAAAATACAAGATGAGTGTCACAAAAACAATTTGCTGTGTAAACACGTACAGCCCTTTATAAAAACCCATGCGGTAAATTTCCAGAAGCTGTGCAAAGATCTTGAAAACAGATTGTTGATATTTACATATGCATTTCTGATTCAAAAAGGTCAAATACCAAATCTGCCGACCGTTAGGTACAATGACGCTGGCGAGCTGGTAAACCATGAGGCAGCCGGTGACCAGGTGGCAAGGAACTGGCTCTCCCGACGCTGAGTAACTGCAACAGAATACTCTAGCCGAAGTCGAGATGTCAGACGGTCGCGGAAATGGCATAATAATGCCGTAGAAGCTTCATGCACAGTCAGAGGAGTAGTCAAATATCTGCAGCGTTGATGAAACACGTAGATTACATGCTTCGCTAAAATAAAAATATAGGCACAGACTGATGGGAGCTTGACTGGGGGATAGTTCTGTAGCAGAAGAGTCCGATATGCATCAAATGTAAGATCTGCTGTAATGGAACATTGGGCGATAGTAAATGCCAAGTTCAGCATTGGGAGTAATATAACACAGTGTTGATAGACATGGGAGACATCAGCCTCCCGAGCACAGAAAGGGCAAAGAGGGGAATCGAGAAGAGACATTCGGAAAAGTACGGAGGGAACAGGAAGGTGGCGATGGAGGAAAAGCCAATGGGTATTAATTTCTAGAGGAGCAGAAAGAGGAGACAGGGCGGCTGACCACACCGTAGCAGTGGCAGCAGGGGGAACATCAGGAATGGAGAGGAGGAGGAGAAGAATGGGACATAGAGAGGAACCGATAAAGAGCTGACACCGAGAGAGAAGAAATGGGATGAGCTGAGCCAGAAGTAAGCAAGAAAAGAGGAAATGGGAGAGAAGCAGAAGGAACAAAGGAAAGACCTGAGTGGGAAGCAAGATGAGGAAATTGAGAAATGATAGATGAAAGAATAGAGTCGTAGATGTCACGAGAGGAGGAGGAGAGGAGAAGAGAGGGAGGGAGGCTGGCGAATTGTCGCCAAGAAAGGTCAGGGTTAGTGAGATCTTTAACTGTTACCACACCTGCTCGGAGCCAGGTAGGATAGGCAAAGTACGGAAGATGAGAGGGGTGAATAATCGAAGAATAAAAGAGGTTCAGCAAGGAGCTCAGTTGTGGAATCAGGTGGAGAACGAGAGAGAGGGAGGGAACGAAGGAAAGTTAGAGCTTCACGGTAAACAGGGGAAGTCGAATGAGGGTGAGGGGTCGGTGGTCCATGAGTAGTAAGGAGAGAAAAGAAAAGTTAGGGTTGCTCGGGGAGGCGATGACGTCCCTAGCTAAAACGGCATCTGGTACTGGCGACGTGAAGAGACGGAGAAAAGTAGTAATTCTGACGGCCTTGTAGTACTCCTGTGTATCAAGGAGTCCGATGCCGCCGTGATCCGGAGGGAGGCAAAGCTTTGTGACACTGACCCAGTGGTGGCAGGTCCAAATCAGAGAAGTAAGACATCGGGTAATTTCATGAAGGCGGAGTTGTAGAGACTTGACACCAAGCCAAGAGTGTGTGCACAAGGAAATCAGGTAAGTTCGAGAGAGGCGAGCTCTCTGGAAGAATGATGAGCAGAACTGGGTTCTCCGCCAGGAGGCAGTTGACCTGAGCAAGCGTGGGTGAATAGTATTCCACGTGTAGAGGGGGGCAGCTTGCAAGGAACCAAGATGAACTCCAAGGAAGCGCTGTGAGATGGACGACCAGCTTGCTCCCCAAGGGGTGTCTACACGATGTGCCCATGAGCCGCACCATAAACCAGTGCTTTTAGATGAGTTGAGCGCTGCACCGGAGCATGAGGCATAAGCTGCGAATAGACGTTGGAGACACGGAAACTGTGAGTCATGACGGATCCAGATGGTGACATCATCTGCGTATGCAACAGAGGTAGTGGCATGATGTCTTGTGCAGGCAGAGAGTGGTGGCAGAACTGCTTTAAAGGATTGGTGTACAGTGCGGAGGAAGGGTTCAATTGCGATTGCAAAGAGTTGTCCGGAGAGTGGGCAACCCTGCCGCACTCCCGGCGGAAGGGAATAGGCGCTGTGAGAAAGTTGGGCAGCTTGACCTGGAGAACGGCGTCTTGATAGAGTGAGAAAAGAAGAGAGACGAAGGAAGGAGGAAAACCGAAGTGAAGGAGTGTAGCCGATAGATAGGAATGTGAGATATTATCAAAAAGCGGATTGTTGGTCAAGAGAGAGAAGGGCGAGGGGTTCAGAGCGAGATCGGGCAAGATGGATTAGATCATTTAGTAGATGGATGTTATGAGAAAGTGAACGGCCGGGAACTGTGTAAGTTTGATTTGGGAGAGAGAATGTGAGTGAGAATGGGGTTAAGGCGTTGGGAAAGAAGTTTAGTATAAAGTTTATAATCTAGATTTAAGAGGGAGATAGGGCGCCAATTCCCCAGGTCAAGGAGATCACAACATATGCTACTGTGAATCGCCTTGGTAGAGGGAAGTGATTGAAAGCAGCAGAAAGTGCAGAAAAGAGAAATGGTAGAAGGAGAGGTAGAAAGGTTTTATAGAAGAGGAACGTGAGGCCGTCCGGACCAGGTGCGGCCCTAGAGTTTAAAGAAGAAAACGTAGAGGATAGTTCAGAGAACGTGGGAGGAAAGAGGAGAGAAGAGGCAAGATGGGGAGGAACTTGTGGTAGGTTAGAAAGAAGTGATGCCAAAGCCGAAGAGGATGGCGGAGGAGATTCATAGAACTTCTCTGTATAGAACTTTCGGACCTGGGAACATAGAGTGAGTGGATCATCAGACACCTCTCCAGATGCGAGGCGAAGGTGCCGAAGTGAATTCTATGCTGTTCGTGTTTTTTCCATGGATGTAAGAAAATCGTAATTGGATGCGTCTGGCGATAGATGTTGTAGCCGGAGACGTCGTAGAGCTTGTTGAGCCAGAGGAAGGAGGATTGATCGCAGTTCTTCTTGATAGTGGCAGAAGAGGGGATCACTTAGGCTTAGGATGGAGAGCATGGAACGGACATGGTTGAGACGCATGTTTTGAAGCGTTTTTGCTTTAAAAGAAAGATTGCGAACGTGGAGAACGAGTTGCTGTTTAATGTCCAACCAAAAAGTCAGACCACAAGGAGCTGATTGAAGTTGAGGTCGTTTGTCCTCAAGGAAGGAGCGTACTGAAGTACAGAAGTCTGGATCTGTAAGAAGAGTGTCGTCAAGAGTCCATGGACGAATTGTATGGGGTTGTGCTGGAACTGCTTGAATAATAAGAACGATGGCACAATGGTCAGAAGAAGCTGTAGGAGTGATAATAGATTCTGTCACAGCTGTAAGCAGAGTAGATAAGGCGTAGTATCTGTCAAGGCGAGCTGTGTGCGGATTTTGAATATGTTGCGAGCGCCAAGTATGTACAGTCGATGAAGGATGGAAGTGACGGTGAACATCAATGAATGAGTTGTCGGAGACCACTGACTGAAGAAGATTCACCAAGTTAACACGGCGTTCTCTGGTGGAAGGAGATCGGTCCAGGGTAGGATTCAGAGTGCAATTGAAATCCCCTCCAATTAAAACATGATCTATGAGAGAAATGCGAGACAAGGCACGACGAAGGCGAGTAAAAAGTATTGTCAAGTGGGTTGAAGAGCTTGGAATATAAATATTAAATATATGATAAGATGTGGAAGCTATGGTGAATGATGCACACTGTAATAGGTCTCGACATAAGTTTCGAACCGAAAAAGAGGTGATTATGGAGTTGAAAGTATGGCGGATACCTATAGCTAGACCACTATGGGATGATAGTTGGTAGGCGTGGTTAAATGTGTAGTTCCACTGGCGCCATCGTGAGAATATCGTAGTGGATTGGCAATTCGTCTCTTGTAGTAAGAGAAGATCAGCTCCTAACGGAGTGAGGTCTTCATGTACCAAGGCATTAGAAAATGGGGATGCAAATCCCCTGCAATTAAGAGATACAATCTTGAAGACTTTTTTCCATTAATGCTTGCTGAAGAGCCTTCACAACAGGAGGAAATGATTTGAGTCGATTAAAATAGGTTTTAGCCCACGGATGTTCCTTGCGAAGGTGGGAGATGCATTGATTAAGGACTTGGATCTGATCATGCACTAGAGGGAGAAACGATGCATACTTTGAGAGTAAAGCATGCGTTGTGGAGTGGTCTGTCTTATGTGACAGGTATTGATGTAAATCTTCAAATGAAATCGGCCCAGTAGGAACCGAGCCATCCTTAAGGTATTCGACAAGATCGTCAAATTTAAGAGGAGGCTCTTCGTCGGCCTGGACAGAAGAGGTAGCAGCCTTTGATGGTGAATTCTTTCGAGAGGTACTACCAGTACGGGGAGAGGTGCGGGGGTGATGCGGCAGTCGGCTTCTTTGGTGGGCGTCTTCGAGAAGAAGCACGACGTTTCAGCGAAGGCTCAGTTGAGCTCTCATCAACTCGAGATTCCTGGCCAGAAAATCCGTCATCAGCAGATTTAGAAGTATCAATGATAAGGGCAGTGGAGAAACCCCCTGAAGGGGACTCCGCTACAGAATGACGACGCATGGGAAGCGAACAATTAAGTGAGGGAAAATCCAGTTGCTGGTCGAAGGATAAAGGGTCCGTAGACACGCGTTGACCAACTCCTGCAGTCGACTTTTGTGAAAGTTTCGATTCTGAAGCTTTCTGTGCAGTGGAAGAAGGTGTTGCTCGGCTCAGAAGAGGGCCAGAAGTTGTAGGAGAATTATTAGGAGCCTGTGATGCTAGATGTGGGCAATGCACACGTAAATGATTCTCTCCGTGGCAAAAAGTGCAGTGGAGGAAGGTAGTCACTTCAATTCTCCTACGTTGCTGTCCACAACGAACGTTGAGCACCTTTGGGCAGGCGAGCAAATGTTCATCAGATGGAAAGATCACTCTTCCACTTCGGCGAAATCCTGCTATGGATTTATCGTCTGGATCTCTCGGCGCGGCTGAAAGAGTAGTAACTGGCCCAACAACTCGGCCGAACTTACTGAGTACAGTGCACAGAGCAACGTCTGACACCTCAGGTGGAACCGGATAAAATGTAACCTGGATTGGACGCTGAGAGACAGGTTCTGGTAGAAGATGGACGTCTTTGAGGGACAAACCTTCTGTCAAGACAAGATCCGCATGCTCTTTAAGAGCAAAGTACACCAACACAGCTCGAGGTTTTCGAGCCATGTGAGTAATACTGGCTCCAGCTGGAAGTATCTGCTTGAGAGCCATACTATATTCTTTCAACTTTGTGTCTGGGAGCGCATCAAAACACACTCCGAAGTCCATTCTAGAATAGAATTGTTTTCCCGCTGGGGAATCTTCGGGAATATCTATGGTGGCAGTAAGGCCATCAACAATGACGTACAAGTCTGGTAAGACTTCTGCAACAAACTTGGAAGGAGCTTTTGTTCCAGTAAGAGCGGCAGAGTATGCCCTAGGAGCAGGACTCGAGCGTGAGGGCTGCAACGCAACCGGCTGTTTGAACTGAGTTGAAGTAGAGGGTAAATTAGCGGCGCTGTCAGACACATCCATGTCTTCACTTAAAGCAACAGAGAGTTGCGCTGCACTGACGTCACTGGTCGAAGCAGGGCAAGAAGCTTGAGCTGTAGTTGAGGAGTCACTTTCCACTTCTAGTGGTTGGGTGACGTCACCTACAAGCATTGGAGGAGATTGGTCTCGTGTCGAGGAGGAGGAGGAGGCGGCAGGAAATGCCTCGCTGATATGGGCGTGGACATCGCTCTTATCAGCAGCAGCCGCCGCCATTGTTAATGACGAGGGCTGCCTGAGAAATCGACGAGCTCGGTCGACAATTCAAATGATGATAACAGAAAAAATAAACTACTCACCATCTTGGGAGATGTATCAAAACAAAGCACGAACCTTCAGCTTGAAGGAACACGAAAGGAAAATGACGAACCACACGATAAAACACACACTAAATAGGCACACAACACGGAGCTCAGAAAAACGTGACTTAGGCCAAAGGTGGAGCGACACCGTACTAATGTATGCCAATAAATGCTATGTTGTGTTTCTCTTCTAGGTGTCCGGTGGCTTTCGTCAATATAGTGTACATCTTTTCCGTGATGTCAGGATAACCAGAGGTATAGCGTACACACCCGTCTTTCCTTTGTCACACTGCCTCTCTTTGCAACTTGATATTACATGTGTAACGGGGTCAGTGACTCCATTGCGGTTTAGATGTATTTAGCTTCAACCAATATCGAAAGCCTGGAACATTTGTGATGGATTCTGTGTATCTCAGTTTTTACTAGTTGATTTTGTTATCGCAGATATTATGCGATTTGTTATAGTTCTATATGTTCTGTATATGTCATCTTTCTTATATCGAGCCTTTAGAACTCTGCTATAAATAGTATCAATTTCCTTATTATTTAGGTAGTCGGATTTGCATAATTTATAAATATTATCGCTTTCCTTATTATTTTAGTAGTCGGATTTGTGAATCCGAAGGAGCATGTTTCCGTACGGCAGTTGGTTTATAACAAACGTGAAAATCGAAGCTGGGTGTTCAATTTCGTTTGAGCGTGACGTCAAGATAATTCAGCGTCCCATTCATTCCAAGTCGTGTTCTAAAGAAGTGGAACATCAAGTTTCGATTTTGACATTTATTATAAAACAATCTCAGTACCAAACTTTGCTCCTTCTGATTCACACTGCCCAAAAGAGTAAAAACTTTCTTAGTTTAAAGCATGGTTCTACAGAGCGTATGACGTGTGCAAACCCGCTTAACTAAATAGGACTTAAGAAGTTGATTTATCGCTATAACAAGCATCTAATGAAATCATGTCAGGAAATAAAGGATGCATAAGAATGTACCTCACCATAACACATAACTTGGTTTTCTCTTTTTTAATTTAAATAAAATATTTTGAAACTTTCATTTTGGAGTTTTACTCCTACATTTTGCTCTTAATCACTAGATCATACCTTAGGCAATATTTTCACATACATGCAACTTTCATCTGAAACGTATAAACAGCATAAAATTGTAATACCAGATTTGAATTTTTCATAGCATATTTAAAAGAGATCATGAAAAATCTTGAAACGATAAAAAATACGCATCTTCTGCAGCTGAAAGATACACTATCTACCAGCAAGTAATTGGACACCCCTGCAATCGACGATATCTGCGGTCCTGATACGCGTCACGGCCGCCGCCGTTAAATATCGTGTGGGAAACAACAACGCTACCAGTCGCATGCAAGATGCCACGCAGTTTGGAGCTCTCTGATTTCGAGAAAGGTGTAATCGTCGGGTATCACAGAAATGGCCGATCCATACGTGACATATCCAGCAGGTTGAAGTACCCAAAATCGACAGTGGCCTACGGGATTGGCAAGTGGAAAATGAGAGGTGACTATTCGAATGTGCCCCAACCCGGCAGACCCACAAAACAGGGAGTTGGAGACCGACGGGTAGTAGCCAGAGAAATTCGGAAGAACCGCACTAAATCGATGGGCCACATCCGCGAGAAGTTTCAACAGGCATCCGGGAGTGTTCTGTCGATGAATACCATCCGTAAGGAAGCACATCTGCTAGGTTATCATGGACGTGCTGCCGCCCACAATCCTTTGATCACCAAGTAAAATAGCGCTGCTCGGCTAACGTGGTGCAAAGAACGTCGACAGTGAACCGCTGAACAGTGGAAACAGGTTCTCTGGAGCGACGAATCAAGGTTCACCCTCTACCGTTCGAATGGCAGGGTCTGGGTTTGGGCGTCTGCCTGGAGAACGCCTCCTGCCGGAATGTACTGTGCCAACTGTGAAGTTCGGCGGCGGTGGAATTATGCTATGGGGGTGTTTCTCCTGGTATAGCACGGGACTCTTGGTCGCAATTCCTGGTAGACTCAACGCCGAGACCTACTGCACCATTTTGGATGACCATGCGCTTCCTACGTTGTGGCAGTTTTACGGGGTGGACCCATGTTACATTCAGGATGATAAAGCCACCTGTCATGTTGCGAGGTCCACCATGGCTTAGTATGGTGACAATGGGGTTAATCTGGACTGGCCTGCGCAGAGCCCGGAGCTTAACCCTATGGAGCACCTCTGGGACGAGTTAGAGCGTCGACTTAAGGGGTGCCCCCACCATCCGAAATCGGTGAAGGAACTGACCGGTCTTCTCCAAGCCGAGTGGAAGAAAATACCGCTAGCCGTCGTACAACGCCTGGTTAAGAGTGTGCCCCAGAGGGTCGCAGCTGTAATCGCCAATCCCCAACTATTGAAGGTGAATAAACTTCGTTTTCCTTTGCTATCACAGGTGTCCAATTACTTGTTAGTAGATAGTGTAAATAAGTGAACAACCTCATTTATTTCTCGAACTGTGAAAAGGATTGACGCAATATTTCGGAATATTTTTTCACACGATTTTCACACTTATATTCATATATGACCACGGACATAGCGCTTTTAGGTAAGTCACTATGCGCTGTATGGGAGACGGTCGGTTCTGACCGGTGTTCGAATCCCGGTCTTGCCTGCCATCTAGTCTACGGTTTTTCCGGAGTTTTCCTCAGGCTCCCTTTGGCTGGGGACCAAAATGCATAGATGGTTCTCTGTGAAGTCGACCCTGGATGTACTTTGTCCCCTTATCCGTATGCAGGCAGCACAGGAACGGCAAACAGGCTGCATTTATTTGCCAGTAGCCCTCAAGGGCACATAGTCGTCTTTTTGGGACTCAACCCGTGGTGGGCGGACTAGATAAATGGACGGATTGATATACACTGAGTGGCCGCTTTATTATGACCACCCCTAAGTACTTCGTTAGGCCACCTTTTTCCTTCAATACTGCGCCGATTCTTCGTGGCATGGAATCCACGAGGTGTTGATAGGTGGTTTGTGGAATCTGAGACCATGCTTGATAAATAGCACTTTTCAGGAGTGCGAGATTGCAGGGTTGTAGATCCAGCTGTATCATGTCTCGTTCAACTTCATCCCACAAATTACCAATGGGGTTAAGATCTGGAGATTGTGGGGGCCTCCAATCTGTGCAATACGAGCACTATGGCAGGACGCATTATCTTGTTGAAAGTAGCCATCTCCATTGGGATAAACCATCCACATGACAAGATGCACTTGGTCCGCAACGATGTTTAGATATGATGTGCCAGTCAGACGTTGATCAGCACGAATTAAGGGGCCCAAAGCATTCCAGGAAAACATTCCCCAAACCATAACGTTCCCTCCACCAGCTTCAAGGTTTGTAGCAATGCATTTGCGGTCCATGCTTTGAAAACGTGATTCATAGGACTACATAATTTGTTTCCAATTATGACTATCCAATCCTTGTGCGAACTGGAGACGTTTTCTGTTGGTAACTGCAGACAGCAAAGGTGTTCGAACAGGCTTTCGGCTGCCATATCCCATCCAATGCAGTGTACGTCGAACAGTGCGTGCAGAGATCATTTGAGAGGATCCTTCATTAAGATGATGTGTAATTTGCTGCACTGTTGCCCTTCTGTTGTCTGTTATCAGTCCGTACACTCTCTGTTCCGCTCGAGCAGTCACTACTCGATGACGACTGCACGTTTCACATAGTGACCCAGTTTTTTGGCAGACAGTCCAGTCTTTAAACCCTTTAACAACATCTGCTCTGGAACATTTCACGAATGCGGCGGTTTCGCTGAAACTCGCTCCATGGCTCCGAGCTCCTACAATCATCCTATGTTGAAAGTCCCGTCAAATCGCAGTTTTTACCCATCTCGTCACCCAAAAATCACTTCTACTGCTGTCGCAAGCACTATGCTTTCCCTTATTATATTAGCCTCGCCCTCTGGTGGCAACAGTGTGCAGCTATAGCTCATTTGCTTAAAACTGTCAGGTGGTAATAATAAAGTGGCCACTCAGTGCATATGCTATGGAATTACAGAACGCGATTTTTTTACAGTGCTGAGCTAGCTACATCTTGGATTTAATCTCTCACCAAGAGCATCAGATTTTTATGGAAAGCATGCACGGATACAACGACCTGGTCGACTAAACGCTGTATACAATGTGTAAAGGAAAGAATAAATGAGCTTCGTTAGAACTATTTTTAGAGCATAAGATCTGATACATCACGAAACTCTTGTTCTTCCATGACATATTTTTGAGGAAATCCTAACAGATAACAAGATGCAGGCAAAAAAGAATGAATTTTTTTTTTTTTTTTTTTGCTTTTTTTAAAAAAGAGACAAAGTATTTGTGAATAATCCGTGAACATCTCGCTGACAGCGGAACGGAAAATCCCGAGAAGTTGTTCTGACGCACAAACATAAAATAGTTCTCAAAAATCGATGAGACGGCGAACATTGTTAACACGGAAAAACTAGAATGTATCGAACTTTAGAACGGGGATGAAAAATATCACGGCGATGTGAAAGAAGCAAATGCAGATCCTTCAGAATTCACGCCTAACCTAATACAGTAAAACCTCTTTAGCGGACCCTCTCTAATGCCAGACACATCCATTTAAAGAATAATGTTGTTATCCCCAGTCCCAATACACACCGTTGAGTCACATTATTGTAACCACCAGTTAATATCCAGTGTAACAGCTGTGTAACAAGCTGGGAGTGATTCAGTAAGATGATGGCATGTGTTCACAGGTAAGTGGAGCCATGCTGATTGCAGTGCATCTGACAGCTGCTGAAGGGTGCTTGGTGGAGGATTCATAGAGCGAACAACACGAAGGTTCCACAGATGCTCAAATGGGTTTAAGTCTAGGGAATTAGGGGGCCAACGAAGTATTTTTAGGTCTTCATCGTGCTCTTCCAACCATTCTCGGACGTTTCTTGCTGTGTGACACATCGCATTGTCGCGCTGGCAGATCCCATGCACCCCATACAATCAGCATGTATAGGTGTACATGGTCTGCAAAGATGGATTCATAACGAATTCGGTCCATAGTGCCTTCCACAGGCATGAGTGGACCCAAAGAATACCACGAAAACATTCTCCACACCATAACGCTTCGCCCACCAGCTTTTGCTTTTCCAGCAATGGTTGAAGAGTGTTTGTTCTCCGATATTTCTCACCTCACACGCCAAAGTCCATCCGTTCGATGAAGCAGAAAACGTTACTCATCGGAGAAGGCAATCCTTTGCTAATCAGCTGAACTCCAATTTGGATACTGCCGTGCAAATGGAAGCCTTTTCTACCGATGCACCTTCGTTAGCATAGGTGCAGTGACCATCCGTCTGCATTGGAGCCCCATACGCAGCAGGGTTCGTTGAACTGTCGTTTTACATAAGCTTCTGGTAGCCCCCTGGTTCCTTCGGCCAGTCTGTTGCTCCACTGTAGCGTGTCGATCGTCCCTCAAGCACCTTCGAAGCCGACGTTCACCTCTCACATCAATGTCACGTGGTGACTCGGCTGTGTATATGCTCAATGGACAAAAACTAGAGGTACTATTATAGCACGAATAACAGCCTGTATACGCCAGAGTCTCGATTCCACCAGACGCCGTTGGGTTTCTGGAAGAAATGCCTGTTGCAGGATTGTTCTCAACTGCGCCCGAGACGTCGTTCCACGATCCACAGACCTCATGTTCTGCTCTACGGCATCTCAGAAAGTTTCAGCAGGACTTTCTCCCGAGGACAGTAATGGGAACTGGATTCTTTCGAACTCAGATGAGTGTTCCTCCAACCAT
Source organism: Macrothele yani (assembly GCA_039090855.1). Taxonomy (NCBI): domain Eukaryota; kingdom Metazoa; phylum Arthropoda; class Arachnida; order Araneae; family Macrothelidae; genus Macrothele; species Macrothele yani. The sequence goes on along the minus strand of CM076997.1, from coordinate 46,737,756 downwards.
AGCTGAGTGGCTGCGACCCGGTGGAGGAACGCATTGTTCTACTGGGACACAGCATGTGCCTCTGAACACGCGAAAGCCATAAGAGCGTGTAGACGATCTGCTAGGACATGGTCGAAGCGCGCAGTGGTTAAACACCTCTCCAGACACACTAAGAGACCTAATGTGTCGCATGACAAGGCTCTCCAAGCCATTACAGAACCACCACAGTCTTGAACAGAACCGACCTGGCACGACGGATCCATGGCGTCATGCTATCGACGCCACACCCACACCATTCCGTCAGCTCGGTAACCTAAAAACGGGATTCATCTGACCACACGATACGGATCCACTCTGCAGGGATCCAGTTTTGATGTTTCCGTTCGGACACCCAAGCAGCGTTCGCTCGCGGACGCTGCTTGGGTGTCCAACCTTTAATCTGGATGTGTTATTCGTCGCCGTTTCCAAGCGCACAGTCTGCACGAGCATGCTTTTTCTGCAGTCAGCAATGGCATGTGTTTGGCCACCGCTTGCTCTTCGGGAGCTGGTACGTCCGTCGATGGTATACCCGTGGTACACCGGTGATACACTAACCATAGGAAACCCTAGGGCTCTTACCACTTGGGCGATATAATAAGTCCATTTTCTTACGATAACAATGCGTCCACATTCAAAGCCGCTCAGATCACCACGTTTACCTATGTTCATCGATTGCAATACACTGTTGGGAAGCCCTGCTCTACGCCTATTTATTGCTTGTGTTCGGTTGGAGTCTGTTTCACTATGCGCGCGGGATGCACTTATTAAATACCCATCACCCCTATCACTAATCTTTTGTCCTCTGAGTGTTCATATTTCTGTATATTTACCTCGAAATAGCGTACCCCCGTATAACGGGCAACAATCTTGCTCATAAGATAGTTAAAAGCATCAACTTTTAAGGAAGAAATCGGCGAGTTTTTGCATAGCTTTTTTGGACGAAAATAGGGAACTTTTTGTCTTCCAGATACCCATTACAAAAACTACTCGTCTGGGGTTTCAATACTGCCGATAATTTCTTAGAAGTGCGCAAAATAGCTGCCATCAGCCAAAATGGGGTATACATTGTAAATTTAGGTAAGGATTTCGACGCCGTTTTGGAACTTATTACGTGTCTAAATAGTGAAGGAAATGCAAAAGATTTCATTACGATCGATGAAGATCTGTTCATCAAAAGGCCAGAACACTATGCGCGAGCCCTTTTCTTTTAAAAAGTAGGAAGTAAGAGATTTGTTTGAGGAAGCATCTGTTGCTGTTGTACAAGATCTGAGCAATTTTTTTAAGACGCTGTAAATTACAGCGAAGAGTTACCAATGTTTTTTTGTAAGCAATGGAATAAGGCAGGATTTTCATTATTGAAAAATTTAGAACTGCACTTTCAAAAAAGTACAACGATTTATCCTCCCTCCCAAAAAGACACACGCCTTTGTCAGATTTTTTTGCAGCCAAGTAATTTGCTGACTGTTTTAATTAAATAATGCGCGGTAAGTTCGTAAGCTTTAAAATTCATGGTGTAACTTATTTTACAGGGTGTTCCAAAAGTCATTGAAACATTTAAAAAAATTATTAAAAAACTATTCGAGATAGGAACTAATTTTTTCCGATCTTGTAAACATACTTCAAAAAGTTTATTTTCGTAGAGTTATTAAACTTTAAAAGTGAACCTTTTGTTGCGCGGATTGCATCAATCCGATATTCAATTTCAGCCCATGTACGTGACGAAGCGGATGCTGTAACAGATGCAATTGCAGAAAATATGCGAATGTTCAGTCCTTCAACACTTTACGCTTTGGATGAATAAACTTTGTCTTCCCCATATCCCCACAAGAAAAAGTCTATAGGTGTGAGATCTGGAGATCTGGGAGGTGTGAGATCTGGAAATCCATCTCGTCCAATCCACCTGGTTGGAAATCCCTTATTAAAAAAAATCGCACTACCTTACCCAGATGTGGCAGTGCACCATCTTGTTATCAAATTATTTTAGGATGTAAATGGCAAACTTGAGGGACATCAAAAATTTGAATCGTGTTCAAGTAACTTTTTTTGTGACTGTGCATTTTGCAAAAAAACAAAGTTTCGATCACACGATTAAGCTACACCGCACTATCTATCCCGGACATGTTCGATGAAGTGATGTTGATTCTCAGACCCCCAAATTCTGATATCGTGGCTGTTGACTTTACCAGAAACACGCAAAGCTGCTTCATCTGCAACAAGTTAGTAAATTCATGCAATGCATTGATTATGATACGCTTTCCAACATACCAGAAACCATTACTTAAGTTATTACTCAAGTTATGAGGGTAATGGCCTTGGAATAAATCTCGCTCCTATGCCATGACCTTTGACCCCAAATCGATGACATTCTACAGAACTGGTTCAGTATACCTGCGGAATAGCATGCTAAAGTTTTGTCGCAACAGAAGCATTTTTATGTAAGTTATCAGAGTAATGGCTGCGGAATAAATCTTGCTTCTGTGCCTTGACCTTTGACCCCATTTTGTTGATAGTCTACAGAACCGGTTAACTATACCTCCGGAAGAACATGATAAAGTTTTGTCGCAATCGAATCATTTTTACGTAAGTTATGATGCATAAGGGCGATGTAATGGATTCCGCTCCTATGTCCTGACCTTTGACCCCACTTCGCCCATTTTCGATATAATATGTCCCCAGGTGGTTCCCTACCACATACTAAAGTTTCAGCAAAATCGAACTCTTTTGGCGTAAGTTATGACGCTTTAAGGCAATAGAATTGATCCCGCTCTTATGTCCTGCTTATCCTTTGACCCCATTTTGCCCATTTTCGATAAAGTTTGTCCCCAGGTGGTTCTCTACCACATACTAGCATTTCGTCGAAATCGAACTCTTTTTGCGTACGTTATGACGCATAAGGGCAATGGAATGGATCCCACTCCTATGTCCTGATATTTGACCCCACGTCGCCCATTTTCAATATAATATGTCCCCAGGTGGTTCCCTACCACATACTAAAGTTTCAGCAAAATCGAACTCTTTTGGCATAAGTTATGACGCATGAGGGCAATGGAATTGATCCCGTTCTTATGTCCTGACCTTTGACCCCATTTCACCCATTTTCAATAGGGTTCGTTCCCTGGTGGCCCTCTACGACATACTAAAATTTCATCAAAATCGAACCATATTTACGCAAGTTATGACGCATAAGGGCAATGGAATGCATCCCGCTCCTATGTCCTGACCTTTGACCCTACTTCACACATTTTCAATAGGGTTCGTCCCCAGGTGGTCCTCTACGACATACTAAAATTTCATCGAAATCGAACCAATTCTTACGCGAGTTATCGTGCGGACAGACGGACGGACACGGCTGGAGCATATACGCTTCTTCAACCTACGGTTGGAAAGCGTAAAAAAGAAGTCAAAATTTGTTTTCACAAGAAACATGTCGCAAAAGTAATACAACGAAAATTACTTTTGAGAACATTGTTCATTAGAAATCTAACGAGCTAATGAGGAAGTGTAAATTCGAGGACATCTGAGCACAAACCTCAAAATTTGAGGACAATTTGCGTCCCCAAAGGCAGACGTTTTTGGGGACAGCAAACAAAATACGAGGACTGTCTTCAAGAATTGGAGACTTCTGGTCAGCTTTCCCTAAATTAAGGACGGGCGACTGCTTATAGTCCAATTTGCTCATGGTGGTCGTTAAACTCCCAACCAATAAAAGAAAAAAAAATGACCCAGACTATGTCATTCCCTGGAACCAATGGCTCTAAATTAAGGACAGGCGACTTCCTATTTCGCTCGAGTTGATAATTGTGATCGTTACAACACCGCAAAATTAAAAAAAAATAAATAAAGGAAGGACAAGAGAGAGAAATATTAATCACTGATGTACGTAGAAAAAAAGTGCTTTCAACAATTAGAAGGGTCTCTTTTACTTTGATTTAGATGAGTGAAATACTCGGGGTTTTTGTATTACGAAAACTACTTTTTATATTTAACTTTTTAAAAGAAATTCCAAATACTCTCCGTGATTTGTCATAAGTAAAAGTCGCAGATCGTTTTTCCTTGTTTCATTTAGAGCATAAAACAGGGATTTAAAAAATTGACATTCCGTAGCGTTTTTAGCGCATGCGCACTAAACTGCACGAAACAAAACGATTAGAAATACACAGTCGAGTCACATTATTGTGACCACCTCCTACTTTTGACGTCAACAGCGCGTGGCCAATGAAAGAAGGCGCGTGTCGTGAGCTGGTTTGGAGGGTGGCCACTTTATTATGACCACCCCCTCAGTACTTCGTTGGGCCACCTTTTGCCTTTAATACTGCGTCGATTCTTCGTAGCATGGACTCCACGAGGTGTTGATAGGTGGTTTGTGGAATCTGAGACCATGCTTGATGAATAGCACTTTCCAGGAGTGTGAGATTGCAGGGTTGTGGGTCTAGCTGTCTGATGGCTCGTTCAACTTCATCCCACAAATTCTCAATGGGGTTGAGATCTGGAGATTGTGGGGGCCACCTAAGCAAAGTAAACTCACCGGCATGTTCCTGAAACCAATCCTGTTCAATACAAGCACTATGGCAGGACGCATTATCTTGTTAATGTATCCATCGCCATTGGGATAAACCATCCACATGACAGGATGCACTTGGTCCGCAACGATGTTTAGATATGATGTGCCAGTCAGACGTTGATAAACACGAATTAAAGGGCCCAAAGCATTCCAGGAAAACATTCCCCAAACCATAACGTTGCCTCCACTACCTTGAAGGGTTGTAGCAATGTATTTCTGGTCCATGTTTTCGCGCTGTTTCCGTCAAATTCTCACTCGGCCATCGGCATGGTGCAACTGAAAACGGGATTCATCGGACCACATAATTTGTTTCCAATTATCGACTGTCCAATTCTTGTGCTCCTGTGCGAACTGGAGACGTTTTCTCTTGTTAACTGCAGACAGCAAAGGCGTTCGAACAGGCCTTTCGGCTGCCATATCCCATCCGATGCAGTGTACGGCGAACAGTGCGTGCAGAGATCATTTGAGGGGATCCTTGATTAAGATGGTCTGTAATTTGCTGCACTGTTGCCATTCTGTTGTCTGCTACCAGTCTGGACACTCTCCGTTCTGCCCAAACAGACACTTGTCGATGACGACCACATGTGAGTAGCGACCCAGTTTGTTGGCTGACAGTCCAGTCTTTAAACACTTTAACAACAGCTGCTCTGGAACATTTCACGAATACGGCGGTTTCGGCGATACTCGCCCCATGGCTTTGAGCTCCTACAATCATCCCACGTTGAAAGTCCGTCAAATCGCATTTTTTACCCATCTCGTCACCCAAAAATAACTTCTACTACTGTCGCAAGCACCAAGCTTCCTTTTTTATACTAGCCTCGCCCTCTCACGGCAACAGCGTGAAGCCATAGCTCATTTGTTTAAAACTGTCAGGAGGTCATAATAAAGTGGCCACTCAGTGTATAAGGTGTGCTGTAGGCAATCTGAAAACATGAGGCCGCGGGTGGCCTAGTGTGCAACGTTCGTGACTGCCGCGGAAAAGGACCTCAGGTCCGATCCCAGGCAGGTACGAACGCTCGATCCAATAAATATCCGCCGTGCGTCGGGTGGGCACGCTAAGCCGTCGGACCCCGGGTACTGGCCACGCGGTAATAAATGAGGGGATCTTCCTTTCCCTTTCTACTTCGCTTCCGTGTCACTTTCCTATCGGGCACTCTAGCCCAAATCTTCGAGCTTCCTGTTTCTAACGGCTGTTTAAGACCTGGGGTCACACACTCCCTTCCTAAAATCATCTACATATGATCTGATCTGATCTGAAAACACATCACTCCTTGCTGTCATGGATAAAAGGAGCGATTCATTAGATTTGCAAAAAGGGAAGATTATCGGCTTTCGGGAAAAGGGTGACAGTATTTCTGAAACAGCGCAGTTTGTGAAATGTTCGTGTGCTGCCGTGGTTAAAGTGTATCGTGATTGGAGAAATGTCTCCAATGCGAATAAGCGATGTGAAAACTGCAGAGCACCACGTGCCATTGATGTGAGAGGTTAACGTCGGCTTCGGAGGTGCCTGAGGGCCGATCGACACGCTACATTGGAGCAACCCACTGGCCGAATGAACCAGGGGGATATCGGAAGTGTGCCTAAAACGACTATTCAGCGAACCCTGCTGCGTATGGGGCTCCGATGCAGACGGATGGTTACTGCACGTATGGTAACGAAGGTGCATCGGAAGAAAAAGCTTACATTTGCACAGCTGTATCGGAATCGGACCTCCCCTGATTGGCAGAGAATTGCCTTCTCCGATGAGTCACGTTTTCTGCTTCATTGGACGGATGTATATTGACGTAAAAGGTGAGAAACATCGGAGAATAAACACTCTTTAACCATTGCTGGAAGAACACAAGCTAGTGGGGGCAGAGTTATGGTCTGGGAATGTTTCCGTGGCATTTTCTGGGTCCACTCATACCTGTGGAAGGCACTATGGACCAAATTCATTATGAATCCGTTCTTGCAGACCACGTACACCCATACATGTTAATTATCTTCCCTGGGGCGGATGGGATGTCCCAGCACGATAGTGCGATGTCACACAGCTAGAACTGTCAAAGAATGGTTTAAACAGCACGATGAAGACTTCAAAGTACTTCCCTGGCCCCCTAATTCCCCAGACATAAAACCAACTGAGCATCAGTGAGACCACCTCGATCGTGTTGTTCGCTCTTTGGATCCTCCACCACACACCCTCCAGCATCTCTCAGATGCACTGCAGTCAGCATGGCTTCACATACCTGTGAACACCTTCCAGCACCTTATTGAGTCACTCTCAACCCGTCTAGCTGCTGTCCGCGCTGCACACGTCGGTTACTCTGGATATTAGCTGGTGGTCACAATAATACGACTCGACCGTGTATGCATACTATGTTATTTTCATTTGAAATATAATGTATGTACTCTGTGCAATCATTTCGTAAGCTGAACCACCTTTCAGTTTATGGTTTCTGGCATTTCATTTCATTACCAAGACGGAAAGGCAAGTCGAATATAATCTTCTTTTCGATATGAAACGTTATCTACCTTACAAATGCGTATTTTCATTTATTGACGGCTAATTCTATTTACCCAAGAAAATGTTAAATGTGCCCATTTTGCCCGTTGCTCACTAGGTGTGTTATTTTCATACCCAAAAACTGGCGTTTCGCTAAAATATTAAAAGCAGATTTGGCTGTAAAAATGTGCCCATACATATTTATATTTTCTTCTTAGCACTTGGCGTGGTCATCGAGACCATTTGCACTTTCATATTTCCACTGACAATTTCGCTTTGCACTTGACTTCTTAAACTGCTTCGGATAACGAACATTTCTTTCGAAACATCATTGCCTAAGTACGAAAAGAAACCATGGACTGACATCATAACTAATTTAGTACGGATTTTTGCGAATTTTTCTCGTAGCTCAATGGGTGTGTTATTTTCGTACGCGAAAATTGGCATTTCGCTCAGTTTATGAAAGCAAGACTGTGCAAATCTGGTCATACATGTATATTTCAATGGCACTTGGCGTGGTCACTGAGAACATATGCACTCGCATATTTCCACTGCAAATTTGGCTTTGCGCCTGCCTTCATAAACTGCTTTGCCTTACGAAAATTTATTTCAACACATCACCATTGCGCATGTAGAAAAAGCTACCATGGGCTTCATTATAACTATAAACTAATTCAATTCAGTGCAGCATTACAACTATGACTAATTTATATTCTACTGAATGTGGATTTTTCTCGTAGCTCAATGAGTGTGCTACTTTCGCACGCGAAAATTGGTGTTTCGCTCAGTTTATGAGAACAGGACTGTGAAAATCTGGTCATACATATATTTTTCAGTGGCACTTGGCGTGGTCACTGAGAACATATGCACTCGCATATTTCCACTGCAAATTTGGCTTTGCGCCTGCCTTCATAAACTGCTTTGCCTTACGAAAATTTATTTCAACACATCACCATTGCGCATGTAGAAAAAGCTACCATGGGCTTCATTATAACTATAAACTAATTCAATTCAGTGCAGCATTACAACTATGACTAATTTATATTCTACTGAATGTGGATTTTTCTCGTAGCTCAATGAGTGTGCTACTTTCGCACGCGAAAATTGGTGTTTCGCTCAGTTTATGAGAACAGGACTGTGAAAATCTGGTCATACATATATTTTTCAGTGGCACTTGGCGTGGTCACTGAGAACATATGCACTCGCATATTTTCACTGCAAATTTGGCTTTGCGCCTGCCTTCATAAACTGCTTTGGCTTACGAAAATTTATTTCAACACATCACCATTGCGCATGTAGAAAAAGGGACCATGGGCTTCAATATAACTATAAACCAATTTAATTCTATGCAGCATTACAACTATGACTAATTTAATTCTGCTGAATGCGGATTTTTCTCGTAGGTCAATGGGTGTGCTACTTTCGCACGCGAAAATTGGTGTTTCGCTCAGTTTATGAGAACAGGACTGTGAAAATCTGGTCATACATATATTTTTCAGTGGCACTTGGCGTGGACACTGAGAACGTATGCACTCGCATATTTCCACTAGAAATTTGGCTTTCTATGACTTCAGTTGTTGGCACTGACTTCTCTCTTCAGTTAAATAAGTGACAGACAGAGATCTGAGATATTTTAACACCAGATTCAAACTTTCAGCGTCTACGCATGGTGTGCATCTACATTGCCATTGCAGCGGCGGTTGTTGCTATATATGATACATCATCCTTTTTTCATACAGAATATACAATACCAATACACTGAAGAGCAATTGAATTAGAGACAGCTGGCGTTATGCAAATGTGGCGCTAAACGGAAACGACATGACGTATGCAGCGATCCGACAATATAAGGAGTTATGCGACGGGAATCAGTAAGAGTCGGACGCAGTATGGGTAAGACGAAGGATCTAAGCGCAGTTGATCGTGGGCAAATTGTTGGGGCACGACGAATGGGTCAATCCATCTCGGAAGTTGTGCAGGCACAGGGATTTTCACGAGCCACTGTGTCACGGGTGCACCGTGAGTACATCGAATCCGGTAAAGCCATCCCTGCAAGGGCCAACTGCTGTGGACAACAGCGTGTCGATGAGCGGGGTCATCGTCGGCTAGCTCGCATCGCAACAGCGGATAGACGGGCAACAATGCAAGAAATCACTCGGCAATTTAACGCTGGTGCACAAAAACGTGTAAGCGGCCACACCATCCAGAACCATCTCCTCGCTATGGGATACAGAAGCCATCGTCCCACGAGGGTACCGCTGCTGACCTCACATCGCAGGGTGCAAAGATTAGCATGGGCACGGGAGAATCGCCACTGGACCCTAGACATGTGGAAAAATGTTTCTTGGACTGATGAGTCGAGATTTACGTTGGTACATGTGGATAGTAGGATACGAGTACGGCGCAAACTACATGAAGCGATGGATCCTTCTTACCAGCAGGGTACTCCTCAAGCTGGTGACGGTAGCATTCTCGTCTGGGAACTGTTTACGTGGACTGTTTACGTGGACTGAAATGGAACCCCTGGTACGTGTGACATCGTCCCTCACAGGTCAACATTACCGGAATACCCTGAACCACCATTTGCTCCCGTTTGTGCGTCTTCAACATACCACTGGGGTCCTCATCCTGCAACAAGTCAATGCACCTGGCCATCGCTCCCGAATTGTATCCGAATGGTTCTAGGAACACTCCACAGACGTGACCTCGCTTCCTTGGCCAGCTAGGTCATCTGACCTCAATCCCATCGAGCACATCTGGGATGCTATCATGAGAGATGTTCCAGGCTCTGGCCCATCTGCATCAAATAAGCTTGTTCAGGGTTCATGGATCCGTATGGCTTCCCTCCGCTTCCGTTGTCTTGTCGAGTCCATGCCGAGACAAATCGCCGCCGTCATCAGGGCGAAAGGTGGTTCTACACGCTACTAGACAGGTATCTCTAATTCAATTGCTCTTCAGTGTATAATCAAACCTAAGCTTTGGGGCTTGTTAAAAATGAGTATCATGTTTATAGCTGGGTACTGTTTAAAATACACTGTTGCATAAAATTGAAGATTAATGTATAAATTCGTTCATAACTCGAAGTATTTATGAGGAAATTCAAAGAAATCTGGTAAAGAGGCTTATTATTTATTACATTACTTACGTAACACAAGCAGGAGAAATTTATAATCTTAGAATTTGTTCGCCTTAATATTACCATCTCGTAATTTTCATGATAGAGCATTTCCCCGAAAAACATATAAACTCTTTTGCTTAAGACATGTTGTATTTTAGCATGGAGTTTCATCCCCTTGAAGTTTAAGCATAGACCCTCATAATATTTATGAGGATATTGATGAGGTCTTAAAACATCAGTGACCACTTCTTAACAACAGCTGTTCCGAATTCTTAAAATGTTCTAGCGTAGATCTGATTAGCTCCAATGCCTCTCCCTATATCATCCCATACATACTTAATGGGATTGAGGTCAGGAGATCTTGGTGGCCCCTCCATTCAGGAAATATCTTCGCTTCCAGAAATTCATCGACCAAATGAACTCGACGGCGTTGAGCATTATCAACTAAAAGAATAAAATCTGTACCAATGCGCTCTCTTGCATGGCTGACATATGGTTTATTGCCTCTATACCTCAGGGCAGCAACAGGGGGACTATGAAAGATGTGCAGGTCTGTGCACCCGACCGTCATGATTCCTGTCCAGACCATCAAGTCACAGCAACCAGAATGATCCCTTTCTCTAATGTTAGAGGGACTGTTACGAGTCCGTCGTTCTCCCTGTATGTGTAGGTCTGTGTTCTCGACAGTCATGATTCCTGTCCCAACCATCAAGTCACAGCAACCAGAATGATCCCTTTCTCTAATGTTAGAGGGACTGTTACGAGTCCGTCGTGATCTCTGTATGTGCAGGTCTGTGCGCCCGACTGTCATGATTCCTGTCCAAACCATCACATCACAACCACCAGACTAATACCTTTCTCAAATGTTAGAGGGACTGTTGCGAGTCCTTCGTTCTTTCCAGATGTGCAGGTGTGTGTGCCCGATCATCATGATTCCTGCCTAGAAAGTCAAGCCACTACCACCAGAACAATTTCTCTAATATTAGAGGGACTGTTTACCAGTCCCTCGTTTTCTCCCGATCGGCATGCTTCTTGCCCAGACCATCACGTCACTTCCACCTTTCTTTGATGTTAGACGAACAGTTGCGGAATCCTGGTTCTCCCCAGATGAGAGTACATTCCGAATCAGTATTTAATATAAATTGCGATTCATCCGTGAAAACAACATTCGTCCACAAGTCTGGACGCCAAGTGTGATTTTAGCGAATGCACGTTAAACGAGTTCGTAGGGCGGCAAACGTTCTAGGTACACAAATAATAATTGGTCTCCTTGCCTAAAGGCGTCTGTCAAGAAGTCTTCTCCGAACAGTATGATTTGAAACCCTCGTCTCTATAGCTGCTGAAAGCTACAGAAAAAGTTGTTTAGCTGATATTACTGGAAAACTGACTATTATAGCGATCGTCTGCGGTGGTTGTGACTCGAGACGGTTTTGTCGATTGCCGACGAATATCTTCTGTCTGTTAAAACTATCTCCATATTCTTGACAGGATATTTTGTGGAGCATTTAGTGCTCTGGAAAGTTCTGTCTGGGACTGACTTGCCTTCCTCCTACCTATCGTTAAACTCGATATCATTCATACGATGTCATCGTATCATAATCAGCACGACGTGCCTCCGAAGTGAAAGCAAGAATTGCTTAGAACACCTACAAGATGCGAATAAACCGACGTGTCATTTTAGAACTTTAAGAGGCCGATGTATCCTAACCAAGTGGGGCTCAAACTTTTCTGCGCTCCCTGAACAAAAATATTCATATAGCGGCCGCTTTCTTCTTTCTAAACGACACGTCAAATGCTTTCTTTTGCCAAAATTACAACTAAACAATTTATCTCCTTCTCATCTCATCGGTACCGATGATAAACCTGCAACAAGCGACACACCCTTCCTTCTAGTTCTTCATTCTCTGGTTCACTACGCCGGTTAAAAACGGTAAGCCTTCCTGATCTATGGACATCATGCTACTGGGTAGAAGCAAGTGACTCAAACATCTCTCTCCTTTCTTAGATTCGTCGCTATTGTAATAGCCCATTTTGAAGGTAATCAGGCAGTAAGTATTAGTGTTAATGACCCCCCTTAACGATCACTTTGAAAAATAAAGCTAAGGGAAAAGCAACACCTTCTGACGGAGGAGGCTGACTCGTTCGACCCGCGTGCGACTAGTTTCTTAGACAGCGAATATATACGTTCGAGCTGATTTCAGCCTATTTTGCTAACCCCGAGTTAATTTGTTTCAGCCGCTTAAAGGATTAACGCAATCCTAATTTCCATATTCGGGCTTACCTGTGGCAATCCTGAATGCGGGGTAGTGTTCCACGTAGGGAAAGTTTCATAAGAGCTAATTTTCAGTGAATTATTATTTATTTTACATACATCGGCAACTATGTACGTTTTGTAGATTCTTCTTTAATTTTGAGCACCAGTGTAGCTGTAATTTGCTAAAAATTAACATTATATATGGATACCTTTAAATAGATTTTACCAAATTCAGTGCCTTCGGTGAAATTAAACAACAACAATTGCAATATTTATTTTTTTTTTTGTGTGTGAAGGTTTAACGACCACCGTGAGCAACTCAGTGGGCCATAAGCAGTCTTCCGTCCCTAAATTAGGGATCATGAGCCTGCGCTTACAGCAGGTCTGTGCGCCCGATATATGCTCAAATATACGGATACTAGAAGGCTGAGTTTTGAAACAATTAGAGAGGATACTAGAAGGCTGAGTTTTGAAACAATCAGAGAGGATACTAGAAGGCTGAGTTTTGAAACAATTAGAGAGGAGTGGAAATGATTTTGTGTATTGTTAAGAAATATACGGATACTAGAAGGTTGAGTTTTGAAACAATTATATATTGATACTAGAAGGCTGAATTTTGAAACATTAATATACTTGATTTTATATTGATACTAGAAGGCTGAGTTTTGAAACATTAATATACTTGATATTATATTGATACTAGAAGGCTGAGTTTTGAAACAATTATATACTTGATATTATATTGATACTAGAAGACTGAGTTTTTGGTACTAGGAGGCTGAGTTTTGAAACAATTATATACTTGATATTATATTGATACTAGAAGACTGAGTTTTTGGTACTAGGAGGCTGAGTTTTGTATACTCGTATTGATACTAGAATTGATATTGATACTCGTATTGATACTAGAATTGATATTGATACTCGTATTGATACTAAAAGGCTGAGTTTTGAAACAATAATATACGGATACTAGAAGGCTGAGTTTTGAAACAATACTAGAAGGCTGGGCTGCGGAGGTCGTTAAACCTCCAATACAAACAAAAGAGGCTGGGCTGAGTTTTGAAACAAATATGCGGATAATAGAAGGCTGAGTTTTGAAACAATTAGAGAGGAGTGGAAAATGCTTTTGTGTATTGTTAAGAAATATCCCACTAACATCAAGCTCATTTTGAGAGCGAAAACGGATGTTTTCCATACTTCAGATTGCTCCGTAATGCAGACAGCTTCATCTTGAATTGTTTCTGACGGCGAAGTTCGTTTGCAATTTGGGTAAGAAACTGGAAATTAATTTCATATATTATCGCCACAACAAACATGCTGGGTAATTGTAAACATGTTTCGCCAGAAAATGGAAGCTTTAATATAAACAGCCATCTAACGTTTCAGTCATGAACTTGAAGGAATGTAAATAGGCACAACATTTCGAAGCATTTCAAGGGAATTTGCTGAGAGATTAACACCAGTACCCACTGTAAGAATTCGTCGCGCATACATTTTGCGTGAAGGATATGGAGAATAAACATGACGCACATTTCATACACGGCAATAAAAATATTTGTGAATATTGTTGCTTCTCAGCACGTCTTAAAAAACAACGGTCGTGCTTATAGTGTCACTACCTCTGTCTCTACGCCTGTGAACACCACAGCTCTGCATTTGCTAAGCCATTTTGAAAAATTAATTTCGCATTCGGTGTCCTGAATTATGTGAACGGTAATTCTTACTTTTTTAAATCCTTCCGATGCATGATTTCACCGCCAGGTAGCATAATTGCAACAGTTGTCAGATTTAAAATACATTTAATTCGATACCACTGATTCTAAATACCAGAATAAAAAAACTACCGTATTGTTCTTTATATAACCCACAAACCATTAAATTTAGCAAAAGAGAAATTTATTCATATTAACATAATTCGCAGCAACACATTATTCGTAGATCGTTTAAAACATCGTTGGACAACTAATACCTACGATGTTAATCCCTAACATCAATTTCCTACAGAATAGTCGCTATTCACGGGATGACCAAGCTATCCAAAGGAATAGGGTAAGAAAAAAGATGTTTTTATTAAAAAAATATTTGTAATTTTTAACGTCTTCCGGTTACTTTCAAGTGAATAAAGAGCAAACGTTTTGAGTTTCTTCCTAGCATGGCCTTAGTTCTGTAGTTAGGCATGTCAGTCTCCTAGTGAGATTTCGACTTATGCAGTCCCGTAGTTAGGCCTGCTGCACTCACAAACGTGTGTGATGCTGAGCTCCCCACACAATGTAATCTTCCGTGAGACCAAATAACATCTCCTTCGTTGCATCATCAAAATGTACATTCTCTTTCAAAATGGTCGTAAGCGCACTGGCGTCCAAAAGTTAATCATAATCAACAAGTGTTAAATTACAAAAAAAGAGTAGGCACAATGTAACAGGTTGTTCACTGTACAAAGATATCTTAGGAAGGAACTAAATGTACAGTATATATCACATAAAAAACGACGAACCAGCGAAACGTAGCAATAGTTCAAAATGGTGAAAATAGCAGGAATATTCCGGAGGCGTTTCTGATTTTGAACAACGGTCTAGTAAGGCGTATGGAGACCTCTTGCAGCGTTACAAGTGTCACACAGATATCTCGTGATGTTGAATAAGGAGAATCTGTGGAAACAAATCCCTAACCTGAACAAGAGCAGAACGGAGTTCCCGAGAGTTTTGGCAGGAGATAGACGACTTGCAATGGGTCTCCCCAATGCATTCCACACACGTTCCATCGGGTTGAGGTCTAGGGAATGCGCTGGCCGCCGTGGCATACGGTGGATATCTGCATTTCCTAGATAATCATCGACAATAGCACCTCAATGAGATCGAAAGTTGCCTTCCATGAACAGAAAATCTGGGACAACTGCACCCCGAAAATGTCTCACGTAGGGATTAAGGATTTTTTCTCTGTATGCCCGACCTGTTAAAGTTCAGCCATAATAGATATGGAGCTGTGTGTGCCCGTTGAACATAATGCCACCCGAGACAAGTACACCACACTTCTGTAATGGTGCATTTCTCGGATATTTGTGGGGAAATAACAGATTCCAGGTTATCTCCAGATGAGAACACGGCACATGGCACTTCTGAGACTGAACCTGAATCCATCGTAAAAGAGGACCTCTCCAGATGAGAACACGGCACCTGTCACTTTCGAGACTGAACCTGGATCCATCGTAGAAGAGGACATTGGCCCATTGATTTTCGCCTCAGTCTCGATGTTGTCTACACCACAGAAGTATGGCATTTCTAGCTGAGAGTGAGTGGGATACAAACTGCAGGTCGTCTAGCATATAGTCCTCGTTCGTTGAGCCATCTGTTTACTGTTTCTTTGAAACAGCTAATCGTCCAGCCGCAAACAGCTCTAAGACAAGCTCTCTCGCTGACATCGAATGTTTATGTCTCGCTGTTAGTGCCACATCATTTCGAATACTAAAAGTAACAATACCCAATAAAAAATGAGTATTCAGTGTTATAAATGAGGAATGTGCTGTGGTTTCAATAAATGTCCAGAGAGACCCAAACAAAAAAGCGTTGGCGAACAAATCTCCCAGTCGCCATCAAAACTGCAGCCCCAGCCCACTGGCGATTCCCACCGATGGGGTCTGAATCAGGTAAGTGGTGGTAGTCCGTGGAGATAGCTTGTGCCGGTCGATCACCCGACGGATCATGTCCGAGGGAAAGCACCAAGCGGATCCCGGCAGGATTACCCCGCAACGGCTTTACCACACAGCTATTTTGATAAAAACAGCTCCATTACTCCCTGCAGAGTCAAAATAGACGTCAGCGCAGGAGAAGTCATCTAGGTATACCCATCATTCTGAGCATTGTAATTCGTGGACAACCTGCAACAGATTGACGATTAACATCTCTGGTGTCCTGGTAACTTCTCTAAAGTCTAGATACAATGGCTTGATTAACGCCATTGGCTCTGGCAACACTACTCTGCGTCCAGCCGGAATCCAACATTCCGATAATCCGACCACTTTTACACATATTCACTTGCCGTCTTCCTGACATACTATTTTAATTAAAAATGTATTTTTGTTTTGATTTCAGGTTTAACTATTACCGTGAGCAACTCAGTGGGCTATAAGGAGTCGTCCTTCCCTAATTTAGGGAAGTGAGATGAGCCAGTGCCGTAAGAAAAACACAACATGCATGCCTACCGGGCTTCGAAACCTGATCCATCTCTGACAAATGATCAGAACCCATCGCGTAGACCACTGCGCCACTGGGGTGACTTTGAAAATAAATTCTAATTCTTGCAAGGTGAGCTGACGACAAGAAATGCCGCTTTTCGCATTTTTTCAGCTCTTTCTCAACTCCACAAATGTGCTGCTTCGCCTTTCATGCATCACATGGTATTGTGTCATGATTTCCTCATATGAATATTTTCACCTGCTCCTCACTGTACTTTGTTCCCTTCTTCTCTCTTCGCTTGTTCTAATATGTCTTTTTCAACTATGCTTAACTTTTGGACACCAGTACATATAAAAAAAGAAAACTTATTTCCAACTTGTTATGACTTGACGAGGATGTTAACAGCACAACTCTTTGAGGATTTCCATCTCGTGTTGCGTAATTCACGCATTGTTGGTAGTTTTCTAAAAATACTACCTCTCCTACCAATTATGGGATTTGATTTAAAATCGAAGTGCAGTAAAAAAGTTTTTTTTTTTAATAAAGCAACGTAATATAATCCGCAGAACAGAAATTTACAACTTTTCAGCAGATAATCCGAGGATTATATGAAGAAAAAAATAAGATATCATTTGCTTTCAGTACGTCTTACAACGAAGACACTTTTAAGTACGGTTTGTTTTTCAGATGATTCTCAGCTTTTCTGCTATGGGACGTAAATTCATATTGCAACCCTCCCAATAGATCTTCCTTTAAAAGTCCAAATTCAAAAATTCCTAATCTACCGCACAGGGTTCGTGGCATTAAATATTTCCCATAAAATTTCGAATTTCTCCAATTATGGCACTAGGGAGGCTAAAGAAAATATTTCTGTGCTCGGTGCATTTGTCACTGTATTTTCTCTTATAACGTAATCTTCTTTTTCAAGTTCAAATATTGTCGTTCTTACGTTATGTCTATATCATTAGGTATGAGTACGATGGAAAACTTCCTTAATTAAACCTTTACGGTCAGACGAAACATTTAAACAGAAGTAAAACTTACGGAAATTGGCTTTATTCTAGGACTATATCAATAGATCAGATATCACATTTCTATATAATTCACATATCACATCTCCAACACACATCCAACATCCCACACGAGCAACTGTTGTATCCTAGTTCTTATCTATCGTTCTTATCTCATACAGTCCTACGTCGTGTTCACTCTGACCTCAAATGTGTTGCCAACGGTATTCGTTTGAGAGAGATGTCACGTTAAGTTGTGAAGTATAACTGATAACAAACTCAAAATTTACATAGGGAAAGAAACTAAAAAGGAAAGTTAATTTAGAATATACGTCACACTCTCCTAAATACTAGATTGGAAAAGTTCATTTCTGATCAGATATTTATTCTTCGTGGAGCAAAATATTTTGCGCATATTTTTTGTTTATAATAATATAGTGTTTTTGTCACGGATCTAAATATCTACCTCATTACGTACTTTCGGTATTTCTGCTTCCAAAAGTATTTGAAAAAATATTTTTAATATCCGGTTCCCTTTAGTTCACGAATGTTTTTCATATACACTTGGCTTTTCACAATGCACAGTTCTGACGCAAGGAAACGTTAGAGGGCACTTATTTTTACAACTGTATAGCCGTTTTGCAAAATCCTATTGAAAAATTTATGTTTGTATTGTATCCAATTCGCCGTGGAAAATTCAAGAAAAATGTTTCCTGTATGCAAGGCCCATCCCCTCCTCCCCTCAGACATATATGTAAGAACATCGTGATGCTATCTCTGCTTCTAAACGTCGTATTTCAAGATTTTTTCCGTGGCATAGCTATTGCATATAGAATATTTCTCACATTTTCTCTACTTTTTCATAAAATCTAAAAGCGGCAGAACATATTTTTGTATGAAAGAGTATCTACGATTCTAATAGTCCTATGGGTAAAGCCTTCCGTTTGGGAAACTCTTCACTATGGCAAGAATTTCGTGCCCTTATTTCCTTTCAAATAAAGCACAGCCATTCCGTTAAAGCGCAAACCGTTGTACTTATCATTAATCATTCTCCATCCGCTTCTGCATGAAGGTTTCAACCAAGTCTCTTTCAGGATACTCTCTGTCTTCAGCTATTCCCTTGAGTCCTACATACTTTCTTGTGTTCTTCGGAGTCATTTCCTATCCCTTGGTGTCCAGTCTAGCATTTCATTTATCTAACGATGGTCACTTCTTGTAGAAATAATGTCCAGCTCATTGTCACTTGAGCGTCTTTGATCACGATGCCATCAACTCTTGTCATACTCCTGAGCCATGGGTTCTTCTTCCAGTCTGTCCTGATTATCCCAAGCATGCACATCTGCACGCTTCTCTGAGTTGTCTGCAACCTCTGCATGTCTTTTTTTTTTGTTAGGCACCATGTCTGTGATTCATAAGAATAAACTGGAAACATTGATTAAGCACTTTTCTTTCAAGATGTAATGGTAAATTGCTTTTTAAAATGCGCAATTATATCACGTTCTCCATCTTATACTATTTTCTTATTGTTCGATTTGAAAATCTCTCTTTGTCACGGGTATCTTCGACTATGAGAAGCATATTTTGATTTTTCTTACATAATGTTTACGCATTACGTAGCATTTTCTATTTTTGGGATTTTTCGCTTATGTTAGAAAACTGGCTGCAAAAGTTAATTTTGAACGGACTTCATTTACTTTGAAGAGTCAAGCGCACAGTGTGCAGGTTTGCAACTAGGTAGTGTAAATCCATCCCGTTTCTTTGCTATGCTTTCTTTTTCTTAAACCTCTCTTTTGAAAAAAATATTTTTGTGTCGGTAAGGATTCAAAAGATGTGCTCGTTACAACGGAGAATGCTGCATCATCTTTCTTTCTTTATTTAGGCATCCAAATATGACAGTTGTCGAATACGATTTTTAAACGCGCATATCCCATAATGCTTCGAAAGTTTTATAAATTATGTTCTAGTTTAAAGCACACATATTGGTGTTCATAACGGCCAAGGACTTGCTTTTGATGTGAACGCGAGGCAACCGTACGCTTCAGGATTTATCTCTTCAAGAACTTTTAAAGTGATACATGGTCACAATTATGCATACAGTCTAACCATACGGTCTAACCAAAGCCGTCTAGAAAGCACAATTGTGCATACAGTCTAACCATACAGTCTAACCAAAGCCGTCTAGAAAGCACAAGGTCATGACATTAGAGAGATAAGTTCCCTTCGTTTGTGACGTCACTCTCATGTTACACGATACGTCGGTATCGTGCTTGACGTCACACATGACAGCGTTGGAAACAAATCAGTAGCCTTGGTACAGTGCCTAGAAGAATTAGTGTGTCGTGCTCCCTAAGATGTCCCTCACGGTTTTGTGACCAATCGTCATGAAATGACAGAGGGCGCTGGCATCGGAAGTTACGTTAGGATGCTTCATCGGCTTCATGTTATTCAATGGTGGGAAGTTTGTTTACCAAGGATTTGCTGCCTTACAAAACTTCAAATTTTCACAAAACAAAGGTTAGTGGAGAAAAATCTTTTTGGCAGTATCTTTGCTAACTCGTTGTAGCGCGATCATAACAGTAATAAACTAGGAAATTCAACAGTTGATCACTGAAACGTAATAGGCTTATTCCGGTGTTAGTTTTATTCAACTGTGAACTGTGGATTGTTTATAACGAAATTTATTTTCGAAATTAGTAACTTTTTATTCGTGAAGATGTAGAAGTTGATCAAGTATTGGCTGTCACGCGTTAAACCAACTGTGTGATTAAACTTAAGTGCAGTACTGAAATCGACTGCAACAGTTAGTTATAAGATCATAAGGAAATAATGTCAGCTGTGAAAGGACTGGTAAATTCTGCATTAGCAAATAATAAAAAAACATAGAAAACGGAAAAGGCAAAGTAGCTGTTTTGTGCCAGGATGTAATACTGGCTATAAATCCTGCAAAAATGAAATATCACTCTTTGCTGTCCCCAAAATACGTGATATGTTGAGCAAATGGGATAAGGCAATTCCCAGAGCTGATAAGAAACTTGATGAAAGTTGTGTTGTATGTGCCTTGCACTTTGAATCTAAATTCATGGAGATGCATTATCGTTCCACTATTCAAGGTAAGGAAGTTCTAACATGCCGAGACAAACCATTACTCAAGCCTGACGCCATACCTACTATTTTCCCAAATTTACTGAAATATTTAAGTAAACCTTTACCAAACAAACGTTCTACAAGGATTACATCTTCTGTACCAGAAAAAAAGAGAAAATTGGAGGACAATCCTCGTTTAATAGATACCAACACAAAAATGAATGAAGACCTTATTTCATTTGAAGAAATATGCAACGTTACTTTGCCAACAAAATTTTGGGTAACTGTTACATATGAAGAATCTCCAAATGTTGTGTGCTTTATGAAATGGAAAATATACTCGAAAGAACATACCAATCCTGATACCAAAATTGTTGTTGAAAAATGTTCAGAATCTGAAATTTCATGTATTGTGTACCATAAAGGTATAGAAATTGTTAAAGAGAAAGTAAATTCATGTAAAAGTTTGGAAACCATACTGGAAAAGGCCAATTCCTATCACAGCTGTCGTGGTGTTGGAACTCTTGAAGAATTTCCAGAAATACCTAAGCACAAAACAGGTGAGCAACTCCTTACTCGAAATCGGAAGTTTTGGCAAAATAGGAAATGTGTTGGTCCTGTTAGTGAAAATGGAGCAATATGTTCAGCATGTCAGTACCAGCGCAAGCTTTTATTAAATCACAGATCTGTGTTAAAAAGACGAAGAAATGGTAGACCTGTTCTGACATGTGGAATAAAGTTAAAAATGGCACATCAAACTTCAAAGCTATTAAAACAACATAGTCTTTTTGAGAAATAAAATTAAAAAATTAAAAGTTAGAAACAAAAAATATACATCTAATAACTTGACTAACAAGTTGAAATTTTTATCTCATAAGCAACAATTAGCCATA
This sequence comes from Macrothele yani, assembly GCA_039090855.1. Taxonomy (NCBI): domain Eukaryota; kingdom Metazoa; phylum Arthropoda; class Arachnida; order Araneae; family Macrothelidae; genus Macrothele; species Macrothele yani. The sequence continues at coordinate 46,716,158 of CM076997.1, read as the reverse complement.
GGTGAATGCATTAAAGCTTCAGAGCGGAAGAGTGTAAAGGTATGACAGCAGTTGGTTGTTAGAATGCATTATAAAGAGAATGAAAAGTCCCCGGCTCTATGAGCACATGGGGTTAAACAAATTACTTATTTTGCCTAGTCGAACCTGTTTGAAAAAATATGTGAAATCATATCAAGCTGGTTATGGATTTAATAAGAAAATGTTTGAAACTTTGAAAGGTAGAACTGCTGAATTAAATTCTTTCGAAAGGCATGGTTGCATAGTTTTTGATGAGATGAAACTTTCTGAGCACCTGCAACTAAAGTCAAGTGGGACTATTCAGGGATATGTTGATTATGGATTGTTTACACCTGCGGAGAAAAAACATGAGTAATGTGACCATGGTTTGGTATTTCTATTTCAGCCGTTTACTGGGGATTGGACCCAATATTTAGCAGTATTTGCCACAAAAAGTAATATGAAAGGGGATATGCTCAGTAAATTTTTAACTGAAGCAATAATATTATCCGAAAAAGCTGGATTATTTGTGGATGGCATAGTAGGTGATGGAGCATCATGGAACAGATCCATGTGGCGTAAATTTGGCATTGGCGTGACTAGCGCAGGAGACATTAAATGCAAGGTGCCTCATCCTGTTGATGGACACAGATATCTGCACTTCTTTTCAGATTTTCTCCATTTAATCAAATGTGTACGTAATGCATTTTTAAAATATGGATTCAGTCTTTTAGAAGGTCGAGTACATTCAGAATTTATAAAAGCTGCATGGAAGTTGGATCGAAACGCTCTTAGTTTAAGAGCAATGCCAAAAATAACTCAAGCTCATCTGTGACGTACCTGACAGCAGGACGCACACGACATAAAGGCAGATAGGAATCAGAACAAATGTCTGCGTAGCTCAGTTGGTAGAGCGACTTGTTCCGGAATAAGCGGCCTCGGGTCCGAATCCAGGCGCTGATAAAAATGACGGAGAAATTCACTTCGTTATAATGGCGCCCGAACTATCTGGATGACCCGACCGTTCAAAATCTCGCAATGGTGTGATGTTATTTCCACACCACGAGACAGGAAAAATCAGAGAATTCCTTCTCCAGCGCTTCGAAAAATAAAAATGTGTGATGTTGCATTCCACACAGCAGATTGACAGGGAGTTCTCAAGTGCACGTTCTACAGTGGATGGCTGCCTGCAACGATTCATGGTCACGGCTGACCCGTGGGCCATGCCCCCGGCCCTCTTTCGAGGGGGGGGGAGATGTGACGTACCTGCCAGAAGGTTCGAATCCCGGCGTAGACCAAAAATGACGGAGAAATTTACTTCGTTATACATCTTACTCCAAACAATTTTGAAAAAATGAAAGTTAACTTGGCATTTCAGATATTCAGTTTAGAAGTTCTTAAAGGCCTGTTTATTTATAAAGACCAAATAAGTTTTCAATACGGGGATCCAGAGCCAACTATTATGTTCATAACAAAAATGAATGCACTCATTGACATAATGACATCAAGAACTCCTTATAATTCTTTATACCTGAATAGCTCAAAATATGAGTTTCTTAAAGAGTTCTTGCAGTTCTTAGATATTTGGGAGATGCATGCCGAAGGTAATGGTTTCATCTCTGAAAGTACTGCTACAGGTTAAAAGGTATCGATTAGCAGCGCTTTATCCCTTGTTGAATACTTGACGCATAGTGCTCATTATTCTTACCTTTTAACATCTAGACTAAGTCAGGATAAAATTGAAAACCTTTTCAGCATTATTCGCCAATGCAAAGGATGTAATGATCACCCCAATAGCACTAAATTTCTGACAATTGTAGAAATGCTAAGTTTTTATAAATTTGCTAAACCTCCAAGAGGTGGTAATGCTCCACCTTGTGTAGTAAATTCACTAATCAGTGTCCCACCAAAGGAACCAGAAGAATCAGTTCTTTCGGTTATTGATTCATTTTTTGAAACCGGAAGTCCTAATGAAAATTCTTCTGACCTTATGCGCAAAGAAAGCAGTTTGGAGCATAATATTCTGGTCCAGCAAAAGAGTGATGTTCGTCTCATATATTATATTTCAGGATTTGTGGCTCGTGTTTTTAATAGAAAAATTGTGTGTGAAACTTGTAAAAGCCTTCTTCAACAGGATAAGGTGTCTATCAATAATGTTAATGCAGAATACACAAAACATTTTGATCAGGGAGGGCTGACATATTCGTCAAACAAACTTTTTGCCTTGATCTATGAAATTGAAGAAAAATTTACTAAGTGCTTCAGTTTTCTTGAATTGCACCGAGATAGCATTTTGGACATCATACAGGCTTTACGTGGTTCCACCTTGAAAACAGTTGGTTGCAAAAATCATGAAATAGAGACCACTAGTAAAGTTATTCAGTATTACATTATGACAAGACTTAATTTCTATTTAAAACAACAAAATAAGAATCGTTCATCCAAAAGGGAACGGCAAAAACACTTAAAAATGCGGAGGTGCAATTGATCCTGCAATTAACAGTTTACTAAATTCAGTTTCATATGCAAATTGTCAAAAAAACTTTTTGAGTCGGTCCATTAAATTTATACTGGAAATAGTAACAGAGAGAAGACATTCAAATACAGTAATAATATAATTGTGATACTTCGGTTGTAATTGTGATTATACATATGGATTCCAAATACTGCATGATTAGTTTTATATCCCACCTACTTTTATATCTGTGCTGATATACACAGTCATAGGTATTCTGCATATAATACTAAACTTGCAACATGTTTCTAATTTCTGAAAGAAACCGAACAAAATTATTGTGTTAACATGTACTGCATATCGGATACTCCTGAAGAAATGAAGCCTGTGCTGATACACATAACTAGACATTCTTCGAACCAAGTTTGCAACAAACTGTTCAAGTGTAATTTTTATTTATTCATAACAAACTAATAGATTTAGATCTTGCATAATCTTACAGCTTTGTTTGTTTAACTGCAACAGATTATGGTAAGCTTAACTATCCTAAAGATTCAGTAGTGTTAACTACCATTGCCTGCTATTGTATTTTCTTGTGGCTGTTAAAGGAAGAACATGAGCACAAATTTATTTCTCTCACATCAAAAGGAGATTATCAGTTAACTCTGCATCAGCCACAAGACTGCGTGAAAGTGCAATCAAAAGCAGGACCACAATTCATTATTACTTATTGCAGGGCTGAGAGTGAAATATGTGATCAAAAAGCAGAACATCTATTCAATGTTACATATTGAAAGGGGGAAATGTGCAGGTTGAATGGAAACAATCTTAGCTATGTAAATTTTTTCTGGTCGTGTAGAAAATAGATCTGTGAAGGCAGTACAAGAAGAGGTAAGCATGAAACAAATTCATAATAATATTTTTTATCACAAATGTTTAAAACCAGCATTCTGTGTCCCACTATTACATGGAAGTTGGCGATGTATTCTAATAAAACATCACTGCCTTGAACTTTAGCTTTGAGTCACCCTGAAATTTCTGTGCTTAATCTTTTCAGTAACAATTCATTAAGAATTTAATTCTCCTGACATGTATGCACATAGGCGTAGTGTGACAAATTTTTTTCGGGGGGGGGGGGAGGGCATGGATAAGTGTAAACTGGTGTTTTCTTGGGTTGGGAGAGCATTTTTGAAAATATTTTTCCTGAAAAGGCACCTGTTCAGTTGCCATTGGTGCCAAACCTGTAAGGTGTGCCAGGATTTGTTGATTCACCTTAATGAATACAAAAAAAGCAACTCCTTTCGAAGCACCCCATGCATGGCCATCTTAGGGGGTGGGCCAACGGGGCTGGTGCCCAGGGCCCCTAAGGTCCCAAGAGTCTTATGGGTTTACAAAAAGTTAAAATCTTTTACCACTCACCAGCAGGTTTTTTTATTTAAAGAAAAGAAGAAACGCCAATCCAGAAGGTTGGAAGTTTTTTTGCCTTTTTTTTAAACCTTGCTCATAGCTTCGATTTCCCGAGGAGGCAGGAAGAAAGTTCGGGTGGATCTTTTGTAACAAAATAAAAAACAAAACCGGCATCCCTCCCGATCTTAAATGCGGGTGAGGCCTGAGGGCCACACACAAATTGCATTTTTTTCGGAATCATTTTTTAACTTTTAAACCGTCATTTGTGTTATATATATGAAGAAGCGCACGTATGTTTATCACTAGGGTTTGCCCACCTGGGCTACTTTTATATTTTTTTACATCGTCGCTGTTTACACAAATAACTGATGGGGGCTGCATATCCGCATTTTTGTCCGGTGCGTCATGTCTGAAAAGGGCGCTGGTTGGTATCTTTCTTCAGTTTCAATTTAATTTTCGTTTAATAATTTGTAAGATAGGGAAGAAATATTATATCTTCCAGCACCCATTTTCTTGTAATTTGCTGAACAACAAAATGTGAATGCAATTTGGTACACTTCATGAAGTTCTACAATTTTTGTCATGTACCATTTTTCCAGTGATCGAAGTGGCACAGAGCTACTGCCGATATGGTCGACACGAAGATTTTAAATCAAAAGCCATTCTGCTTCAGTATGTTAAGTGCTCTGCTGCTACACTAAAACTGTAGTGTAACAGCAGAGCACTTAACGTCTTTTCAGTCCCAGCTACTAATCATTTTTCAATTTTAGCCATTAAAAATATCATTTGCTGATTTTTGCGTTAAAATTTGTGATTTCAACCTAATTTCTTTACGTACTTTGAGACGGGTTTATAATTTATTACATACCAGGATGGGTAAACAATGTTTTTTTAACTGCCGGTATGCTCACTTCCATTTTTGTTAGCTACCAGTATGCCATACCTGCCCACTTCGAACAGGCATTTTTCGTTCAAGTGGCATTTAAAAAGTTACTGGATATTGAATATTGCTTCTCATAGGGGTAACATGGTAATGGTGGTGTATATAATAATTCTGATACATTGTATATATATATCCATATGTTGTATATGTTCTGTATATACATAATCGGGGGCCTCGAAAAATATGACGGCCCAGGACCCCCAAAAGCGTTAAGACGGCACTGACCTCATGCTGTCATCTGATGATGAAACCCATCGTAAAGATGACTGCATGCTATTGCGCATGAATTTCTGCTGGAAAGCAGTCATTACAATGATGGCTATTACGTAGTGTTCCCTTCGCTGTATATCACACTTTATGGCATTTAAAAGGAGAACGACTAATTAGTTTTTCCAATTTTTAAGTGGGGAGAGGGGGGCACATGCCCTACTGTGCCTTCCCCATGCTACGCCTGTGTGTATGCTACATTAATAATTTCCTCTTTTTTTATGGGTAAAAATAGTTTACAAGTACTGCATAGAATTATCCCATTTATACAGACTCCATGAACACCCACTTCTTAATTTTTACCTTATTAAACTTTTTACTTAAGGTGCAAAACAATTTTCCTCTCTTCACTGCAAAACATTTGAATAGCAAATTTAATCACATAATTATTATAAGGTGAATAAAAGTAAAGAAAAATGTTATAATTATTTTTCTTTAAAAGAATGTCATCATATACATTCAGGTTTTGTATATTTACTTCTGTTCAGTATGATTCATTTTGTTTATCGTATCACAGGCAAAGTTTTTTTTAGGAATGATTTTTATAAATGGATTACAGTTGGTATATTATTAGAAAATAGACCAATTTTAAAAATAGTAATCGCATTTGTTGTATTCTATTTTTAACTCATTAAAAGGCTTCTTTTCAAAGCCACACTCTGCAACTAAATGGAAAGCATTAAGTTTCAATATTTATTTTGATCCCATGTTCTTACCAAGAAATTTAGTCACTCATTGCTCAAAAATGAAGTACATTATTAAATAATTTTAAGTTTTTAGGTTACTGAATTTCAAGACCTATTTGGATTATTGGAATGCAAATTATAAAGCCCATGTCTCATTGAGAAAATATTTCCCCCTTTTTTTCCGGTAAGGTTTTGAGGGGCAAAATATTTTATTTTTTTTAATTTTTACTTTATACTGTAAGTTGATGTTTCAGTGATTGTAAACTGCATATTGGTCTCCAGTGTTTTTGCATAATGTAACCCATGTATGACTCTAAAACTTCCGAAATATCTAACATTAATGTTGACGTTAGCACAATGCAAAGCTTAACTTAAACTACGATACCCTTATTAATGAATCTTAAGCACCCCGTTCGTTCTTTTTTTTTTTTTTTTTTTGGGTGAGGAAGTGGTGAAAGAGGTGTGTCGATTATTTCGTAAATACTTAAGTTATCTGCTTATAAAATATCGTTCAAGGAGTACACATAATGCTGACGAGCTGGGTGTGTGTCATAGAAAGATGTGCATTTTCGTCGTTCTTCCTGCCGAAAAGCGACGTGACATCCGATCGCAGCGCCATCTACCGCTTTCATGATTGCGGGCAGCAAGTGTTTCTGCGAGCACGACACACTAATTCTTCTAGGCACTGTAGCCTTGGTTTCTTCTTGACGTCACTAAAAGAGGACTATCATTTTTCTAGTGTCGTGGCCTTGTACTTTCTAGGTGGTCTTGGTCGAACCCACATATAAAGAGCATCGGTAATACAAAATTTCGCATAAATCGAAGTTTTTGCAGATCCCTCGTACTTCATAAATTCACCCTTCTTATGTTAATCGCATATTACAAAAAATAACTTTAGAGAAACGGCATATCAAAGTTCAGCACCGTTGCCAACATTCACCCAGTTTTTTCACTGGAGAACGAGGAATTAATTACTTGCTGTGTGTGTGTTGACAACGCTCCATGGTTTCCTTAGAGACAGGTCAGTTCGCATGAGAAAATAAGTGTTTCTGCAGCCCCGGTGGCGCAATGGTCTAATAGCTGGCTTATGATAATTCATCAAAGATCGGTTCGAATCCCGCTGAGGCATGGATGCTGTGTTTGCCTTACGCACTGGCTCTCTCCCTTCCCTGGAATCAGTGCGCTAAATTAGGGACGAGAGACTGCTTATAGCCCATTGAATTACTCATCGTGGTCATTAAACCCACAATCAATCAAAAAATACATTTTTTATCTGTCCAGTTATAACGAAGTTCAACTATGCCGAATGCTTTTGGGTCTCTCTTCAACTTCGTTACACTCTGGTTTGACTGTATTTTGCCTGAAATAGGTGTTTATATAAACTTCTGGTAGACGAAATGTCGAAATATTGATGGAAACTTCAAAAGTCGAAACTAAGGTGCAAAATAAACTTTATTAATTGAAATAATCACAGCTAGCAGCAACATACATCTTTGTGAACAAAGACACAAGTTTCTGCATACTGTCGCTGAAACATGTCGAGCTTCGGAATGCCGCAAACTCATCGAATGCAATTTTAGCTGATGTTTGTTTCGAGAACAGTTTACCCTGTAGTAAGGTTTCCTTGTGCTTGAATAAGTGATAGTCCGCAGAGTACAGGTCAGGTAAATAAGGTGGATGACGTTAGGTTTCGTACCTGAAATGGTACGGCTTCTAGATCGTTTGGCATGCAACATATGTTCTTATCATGGAGAAGTATGGGCTCAAGGCGATCTTTCAGCACTGGCTCTCTCTCTCTCTCTCTCTCTCTCTCTCTCTGTCTGTCTTTCTGTCTTTCCTGGAACCAATGGCTCTAAATTAGGAACTGCTTATAGCCCACCGAGTTGCTCACAGGGGTAACTAAACCTCTTGCCCAATAAACATAATAATAATAATAATAATAACTGGTTGGAACGAGTTAACTCGAGGTATAAGCGAAATTGGCTGAAATAAGCAAGAAGGAATATATTCTCTGTCTAAGAAGTGAGCCAAACGCGGCTGGAACGAGCAAACCCGCACATCAGAAAGAGTTGCTTTTTCCTTATCATTGTTATTAAAAATGGTTACTTAGGGATATTATTGAAACAAATCTTTCTTGACGGAGTACCTGTTGAAAGGGCCATAACACTGTTGCTTTACCTAAGAATGTAAAGAGAATATGTATGAGTCACTTGTTCCTACTTACAGGCAAAATGTCCGTGTCAGGGGGCTAGACTTTCTAGACTTTCCCCATGGAGTCTTGGGTCATGGAGCAGAGAATAAAGAAGTACAAAAAGGCGCCAATCACATGTGACAGGTTAATGGATATTGCTGCTGAGATGACGGGGGCAAATAATTGTTTTGCCGTAGCTTAGGTCAAACCCGGCCGCTATGTGAATAATTGTGTTTAGGAATCGCGGAAAAATTTGGGAACCATGTGGTTCAGGTACAATCGCTACTTAAAAGGTTAAATATGCGTATCAAAAGGCACATGGAGCGTTGTGTTGATTCCTAAATCACCTTCCACCTGTACGAGCACGCAAAATCTAGCATTTCAATTTCATCTGCAAGAACTTGATATGAACACGATTAAAAGTAAGAGAAGTATATTTTGGATGGGTACACGGAGCTCTAAAAAATTAGCATATTGCAAATGAATAGGAAGTGTTCATATCATTTATTACAGATATGAGCAAAACGTTCTGAGATTTCCCAAACGGATAATTTGAAACGGTAAACAATATATATGTAGTTTGTTCCATTATTCCTTGTGAAAATAATAACAGAAGTACATGGCCCTTTACAAACTGCTTTTACAGAAGTCGTTTCGTTGAAAGTACAATGTTCTATACTCCGGATAAATAACCCTGTGTAACAGAAAAAATTGTTTACATTGATTTTTTTAACGCGTCTTACACAATACAGAGGCGCTGTTTCCAACGGTGGTCTTAGTTTTTTCTTATTACCAACACTATTTTAATTATCTTAAATTTTGTGTTTTTATTAATACACTGTCATTCGCTTTTGTTACAGAGTAAACACGGCCACGACAAGAGGGTGTAAGCTCTCCCGGGCTCTCTGTCATGTTTGTGGGTGCTAAATTGGGCCTACGCAAGTCAAGCACAAAACTACCAGAGTGACTAAGTTTTCCATTGCATATCAAGCTTACTTCGGAATGTCAATTGGATATCAAGACACGGTTTAGGGCACCGCATTTTTGCTGTGGTAGTGGCACGCCAACATTGGAAGGTTGGCTTCGTGGTGCAAGGAAAGAAATGGCATTTGCCATTCCTCGAATTTTTATAGAGCCAAAGAGTCATCTTGATAATTGTTTCTTTTGTATGGTGGATATTTCCAAGTACACGAAGCCTAGAGACCGGAGTGCCATTACATATCCCAATACACCATCATCTACTGCACCAGTCCCACATTGCAATGAGCTTACCATTTCACAACCACCACAAAGTGTGGAGACAGTAGAGGAAGATGTCCAGTCTGGTGGTGATTGCAAGGACGACCAAGATATTGACTTCCAAGGTGCATCTTGCAGTGCTCAGCCACATTTTCCAAATCAACAAGAACCAGATAATTTAATAAAAGACTTGGGGCTAACAAAATCAAATGTATAACTTTTGACTTCTCTTTTGAGAAAGTGGATCTTGTTGAATCCCAGCTGCAAATCGACCACGTACAGAAAAATACGTGAAACGTAAGCACAATATTATGCTGTGACTGGTGCTTTTTGCCATTGAGAACTATGTTCTTGAGAACATTGACATTCCTTATGCACCTGAACAATGGGGACTGTTTATATTCAAAACTGTTTGAAGTCTGAAAACAGTGCTATTGCACAATGGAAATACTCTGGCGGAAAGTGAAAAAAGAACACCAAGAAGGAATTGGCGGATGATCATGAAATTTACATATGTTAATGAGGTCGGGGTTACGTAGGTGTGATGTTAATTTTGGCACCAATCGGTGAGCGCTTACGCCACAGCACGGCATAATATGCAAATTATCGTCGGTGGTATTTAAGGAGTACGGCGAAGTGAATGTAATCAGTCGTCGGCTTACGGACACGTGCGAAGACCCTGGAGAAGCTGCAATGCCTGGACATGGAAAACGTGTACTATTTCAGCAGTTATCGGACTTTGAGCGAGGTCGTCTAGTCGGACTCCGCGAAGCCGGGTGGTCGTATCGTCGTATTGCGGAGCGAATTGGACGGGAAGTATCGGTGGTGGTACGATAGCGGCGTAGATGGTCCGAGGAACATTACTACACGAAAAGACGTGGAACCGGGAGTCACAGACGGACTGATGAGTGGACCGATCGACGCATAAGAAGAGCGGCGTTGTCAAGCAGAACATCCACTGCGACGCGAATCCGAGCTGCCGTTGCACCTGAGGTGACTGTGTGAACAATCCGCAACCGTCTTCTGGATGCAGGACTACGTGCACGTGTGCCTCTGGCATGTGTACCTCTTACTCCAGCCCACGGTCAGGAACGGCTGCAGTGGTGTCGCCAATGTCTGCACTGGAGAAAGCAATGGCGATCTGTTGTGTTCAGCGATGAAAGCAGATTTTGCTTGGGAGCGTCCGATGGCCGTATGCGTGTTTGCAGACGCACAGGGGAGCGTCTCCACCCTTCTTGCATCCGCCAGCAACACACGGGGCCTACATCTGGTCTCCTGGTGTGGGGAGCGATCACCTATCACTCCCGTACACAACTAGTGTTTGTACCGGGTACGTTAAACAGCACCTCCTACATCAACAAATCATACAGCCCGTTGTTGTGCCGTTTGTAAGGTCGGTCCATCGTGGTGTTTTCCAGCAAGATAACGACCGCCCACACACGGCACGTGCAACGCAACATGCACTTCAGGGTGTGAGACAACTTCAATGGCCTACACGTTCACCGGATTTGTCCTCCATTGAGCACGTGTGGGATTTCATGGGACAACGACTTATCCGGTCTCCACGGCCAGCCACGACCATCCCTGATTTACGCGTCCAGGTTGAGGATGCTTGGAACTCAATACCCCAAACTTACATCCAACATCTGTACGACAGACTCCATGCCAGAATTGCACAGTGGGAGGCAGTTCATGGCGGTTCAACCTGGTACTGACCATGTTAGATGGAAATGTTATTTTTCAGTTTACGAGCAAATACAGCTGTATTTTGCCATAGTGTTTTGATCACTTTATCCTTTGTATTCCGTTATTATGCTGTATAAATTTTGTTGGTATCAGACGTCTAATTCTTGGTGTTCTTTTTCCACTTTCGGCCAGTGTACAGACCCTTCAATTCCAGCGGCACACTCCATGCACATGAAAGACGATTACACTGATGTCAAGCCTCATCTAAAAAATCAAATATCATGAATTTATTTTGGATGTCTGTGCTGATTTTAAGATGATTGGGTTTTTCTTTTGGGAACTTCCACCTAGCTTTACAAAATATCCTTGTTTCTTTTGCTTGTTGGACAACAGAGAAGTGAGCGAGCATTACCAAGAGTTAAGTCGCAAGCTGGTACAAAGAATGTCATACTCGACGCCCTCGTTCCAGTACCAAAAAATATTTTTATCCCCGCTGCATATCAAGTTGGAACTGGGGAAACAGTTTGTGAAAGCATTGAATCCTGATGGATAAGCATTCATGTTCATTCGATCAATGTTCCCAAATCTCTGGGATGACTATGCAATAGATGCTATATTTGTAGGGCCACAGATAATTATTATATTGCTAGCTGATGAGGACGAACAGCATCAAAATTATGGATTGAAAGTTTATTTTCACTGCAATATTAGAATGTCTTCACTGCAAAACTTTAAAAGCTATCAAAACGAGAATTTTCTTTTGGGATCACCTTAGGGTTTCAGTATTGAAGCAAAGCTTTCAATGATGTTTGTCCTTCAAAACGATATTCAGAAGATTCAACTGAAATATAAGAAATTACTTGATATAATCGTTAGTTTTGGTTTTGATTCTAACTCTGGAAAAGTCGCTGGATTCGACGTATCTACACCGAAAAGAACATTTTCGAAGAGGACACCGGTGATTTAAACGGAAATCTGAACGAAAATTTGTGTTTGAATTTATCCCCATTATTTTCAGCAGCACGACAGCGTTAGCTTCTGTATTCCGAAGAAGAGTATAACAATGACGATCAGTAAAAACCTAAGCTACGCAAATATGCCCCAGGTCGTCGGGGTGAAAGGAAAACAGGCTCCAATAAGGAAGTAAAGCTGTACGCGTTTCTTCAGAAGCGACTTTCGCTTGAATATGGATCCCACTTGCTGATGTTCCGCATAGTTCTCATTATCTCTGGAATGGCTCCTTTAAATATTGCATATGAGCCTTCAAAGCCATAGGGGAAATTTAAAACTACGCGTGTGCGATTTCTCGTTCGTCGGAAACCTAGTCGTGACTAGAAAATTCAATTGAAGCTCTTCCCAAGGAAACATTTTTAACTCAGGCGAAATTATTTTGTTCAGTGTAGAGTTCGGATACACGTGCCGTAACACCGAGCTTAATGGCAAAGGTTACATTTTGAAAAGGACACGTAGGCGCAGATCTTATTTCATGCATCACCCACGTGCTGTCGCCGCCTGTCACCTGTTGCAAATGTTCAATGTCAGGCGGACTTTCATCCCCAGTCATCGCAATGTTTCGTGAACGACGGAAAGGGCTTTTACAGTCTCAATCCACATGATAAAATAAAATAGAGTTTCTTTTTTCTTCTGATGCAAAGATGCTTTTAGTTCAGCTATTTACGCAAGAAATATGGCATTGGTGAAGAAACTTTCGGAGAACTTTGGTTTTTTTTTCGGTCGCACGTGCTGTCTGCATCAACCGCTATCATTCAATGTTAAGAAATGCTGCGTATAAGCACGAACCCATGGACATATTTCAGAACATTAAATTATCTTCCTAAATGTTCGGAGTTTTCTGTACAGATTCTTTAAAACTGAGTAACATTTTTTTTTTTGGAACTTTCTTTTGAGCACATTAGAAAAAAACGTTGAACATCCTTTGGCTTTTTGTATGTAACAACATTTTCGCGCAAAAATCATGTTTTAATCAAAGGAACTTTTTTTAGAATAAAAGAAATGTTAGAAATATATCAAAATAGGATTACATTATAGTGTGAATGGAAGTGAATAAATGCAACCTGATTTTATTGTTGTAGGGAATACTTTTAATTAATAGATTTTGAACAGCCGCCCCCCGGTGGCGCAGTGGTCTAAGGCGCTGGCCTCTGATCATTCGTCCGTAAGGGGTCCGAGTTCGAATCCCGGTCAGGCATAGACGTTGTGTTTGTCTTACGGCACTGGCTCTCGCCCTACCCTGGAACCAGTGACCCTAAATTAGGGACGGGCGACTGCTTATAGCCCATTGAGTTGCTCACGGTGGTCGATAAACCTCCAATCAAAAAAAAAAAGATTTTGAACAAGTGTTTCTGAATTTTCATTTACTAATGAATACTTTTTATGAATGCAAAAGTATAAACGTTTTCTGATTGTTATAATATGATGAATAATTCATATGAATTAAAGTGAACGAATGCATGATGATTTTGAAATTTGAATGAATACTTTCTATAAATGGGAAGAAACTAATGTGCGCTCATTTCTGTTTTTTTTTCGGGGGACGGGCAGACTAAAGATGGAAGTTTTTGAAATCCATCACAGAAAAATAAAACTTAATGAGAAAAATATGAATAAGTTAAAGTAGTTTTTTCTAATGAAATTTGCTGCATTTTTATTAAATTAAAGCATTTTTTTTAATGTAAGCCGCATTTAACCAAAAACAAAAAAGACTCCTTTGCCCTCCCTCTAACTACGCCTCTGATGAGACTTTATTGTAATGAATGAAAAATAATAAATATAATGAATGTGTGAAAAGTATAATATTGTAACAAATGTTCTTATAAATGGATAAAAACGAAATGAATAGATGTGTGTTTATTTTGATTTTTTATCATCATCATCATTGTGAACCATTATCAATCCACTGCTGGACGAACGTTTCTCCAAGCCTCTTCCACAACGGTCTGTCTTGTGCCAGTCTCCTCCATGTTACTCCCACATGCTTTCTAATTTCATACTCCCATCTCCCATGTGGTCTCCTTCTGGGTCTTTTCCTGCCCCTTGGAATCCAATCTAAAATTTCGACTGTCCATCGATGGTCTGTCCTTCTGGCAGTATGTCCAGCCCATTGCTCGTTCGTGATAGCCGTAGTGTTGGTGGCTCTAATATTTTATACATTTTAGTGTGGAATATCTCGTCCCTCACTCACCTGTTGCGTGGCCAGGCTGTCTAAAGGTACTGTGTACGTTTTGAGCTACTTTTCTAACGTTCTCGTCCTCGTATTAGTTCATATTCATCCGTTTTCCTATCGTTTGCTCGGTTGTTTACGTTTGGAAGCTGCCAACATGGCGGCTTCCGGTATTTCCTTATCATCTCTGGGCGTGGCGGATGCACGTCACGTCACACTTCCCACGTCCATGGAAGTAAACATACTCTCGTCCTCAGATGTGTCTGCTAAGATGCCTTCCCAGCTTTCTAGTACTCCTGCTCCGGTGCTTTCACTGGACTTGGCTGCGCTTTCTTCTTCAGCTCCTGCATCTGCCTCGGTGCCCTCCCTGGGTACTACTGATTCTACTGCCTTGCCTTCGGCCTGTGCTTCTCTTCCCTCACAGCCTTCTGTGCCTGCCGGATCCAAACAGACATCTCTTCCGAGGATGTCATTTGCCTCTAAAGTGAAACGAGACGCTACTTCTACGTCCGATTCCTCTCCACCAAGTGGTCTTTTGCAATCAACACCTATTATTCAGGTATCCAACCACAAGGGGACGGTAACGATAGATAACAATTCGCAGATTGGCCGTGAGTTCCATAACCTCCTGGATAGAGGTGTGCTCTTTCATGCCTTATCAAATACTCCATTGCCACGCTATATGTAAGCTCTCTGTGGACATGTGACGTCTGCGTCCATTGCGGGAATTTCCCGTACTCCTCGGGGTATCTCGGTTCAGTTCAATCACATGGAGGATGCTGACTTTTTTCTTGCACACAGACTTTCGATTGGGACTAAACATCTCATCCCTTCGCCTCTTTCTTGTCAGTCACAACCGGTGAACATCACGTTCTATCCTGTTCCACAGGAAGTGCCTGATAATGCACTACCTCTTCTTGTCAGTCGTGTATGTAAAATTGTTGACAAGGTTCGTCGCCTCTCTGACGCTCCCCGCGGAACTCGATTTACACATGCTACAGGACCTCGCCGTCAGTTATTGGTCGTCTTTTCCACTGAGAAAGCCTTGGCGGATTGCCCTGCCGAAGCTACTGTTGAAATTGGCTCACGAACGTACAGTTTCAAGGTTTTCACCACTCACTATTGTACACACTGTTTAACACAGGATCACACTACTACCTCCTGTGAACGTTTTCGACGTGGACGTTCATCAAGTTCGCAACCCACTGCTGACTTTCTACTATCCCCACTACCGGTAGTTTGCCTGACGCGACCTCTTCGTTTCTCCGTCATACGAACATTTTAGTCACGGATAATGCTGCCTTTCCTCCTCTCCCGACCCGTACGATTGTGCATCCACCTTCAAGATTGGCAGAGATGTCTTCTACTACAGATGTGTCATCAGCGCAGTGTTCCGATCCGGATGTGTTTAGTGGAGGTTTGGCAGATCGGACGTCTGGCTCTTCTCCTAGCCTCTCGGATATCGGATTTCCAAATATAACTTTGTCTACAATACCCTTGTTGCCACGTCTTCCTGCAGCCTCGGCTGTTGTACCAGTCGTCACTAAAGCTGATCTGCTACGTATTGCTTCTTCGGCGATGTTGGTTTCCTCGTCTCCTGCCTCAGGAGGTGAGCCTGATCCACTAATGGATACATCCGCCTCAGCATCTTCTTCGAAGCGTATTGTAACTTCTAAAGGCGCCGTAAAACAGAAAAATTTAAAGCAACTTTCTGTGCCTCTTTCTGAGGATTCATCTAGTGTCCCCGATATTTCTGGTTCCGATGTTTCTCCACGTAATGATTCTTCAAACAGTATGCTTCTCCGCTAAGGTCCTGTTAATCATCTCTCTGATGCTGCGGTTCTACAGGCCATTGATATGTTTCCTCCAGTTCCTGGACCACTGTCCAGACAGCAACTTTTACGATTTTTTCAACCTGCACGTACGATTGTTTGTTCTGAAGAATTCCTCCATTCACCTGATCTGGACCCGTTTGCAGCGGTAACGCAATTCGAAGCTTATGTGTCATTTCTTAAATCTCTGTGTTCCACCGATCCTCGGTATCAGGCGTTTTTGAGACGTTACACGCGCCGTCTCTCCTCCTTGAAGGAGCTCGCTGACAAGCATATATGTGATACCTCATTTCCTCTTGCCGATGACCTTTAGCTCACTTCTCCAAACCGAACACTTTTTGTTCTCTTAATGCTAGGGGATTTGCGAACGGGTTCGCAAATTCTCTGGCTTTTGTAGACTTAGTGCCTGTTGATTCTGATGTTTACTATGTATTTTAAATTTGCTATATTTGTGTGTTTTACTGTGTTTCACAAGTAATGTATTTTCAATTTGCTGTAATTGTGTGTTTTTGTTGTGTTTTCACGAATAATCGGCCTCGTTACTTGTGTGAGTTCCCCAGTATCTCTTTATCATAATCTTATCTGTTGTTTCCTGAATTTGTGCCTTGTTTTTTAAATTTCCTATACTTGTAAATTTTTGCTGTGTTAGTGCTTTCCACGATCGCGAATTACTATAGTGGTACATTTGGTACCTTTGTTATTTTTATAAAGTTGATGAGTTACTCAATAATGTTTTGCGCTCTAACCACAATTAAGTTCCGTTCGGATGATTTATGATGGCATAGTACATTTCATATTACTTGTGCACATGTGTTATTCATATCGATTAACATGCCGATATGCCATTCACTGTTCGTGTGCAGATTCATTTCCTTTCTGTGTAACTTTGTGCTGCATCGTGGATGTACATACATTGCCGCACTTTTGTTTTCTGTACTGCAACTTTCAATGAATCTTCTATGTTTGCACTTCGTTATAGCAATAAACTGGGTACCACTTTGGTATCCACAGTTACCATTACCAATACCATTGAAATTTCAGAGATTTTACTCTCATCATGATGTCTTCTATTCGTGTCATTTTTCTGATCCACGAATTCCTCTTCTTATCTCTCCTGGTTACACCACACATGCACCTATTCATGCTACTGTGAGTTGTCTGCAGCCTTTGTATGTCTTTTTTAATTAAGGTCCACGTCTCTGCACCATACGTAAGTACTGGAAGGATGCATTGATAAAACACTTTTCTTTTAAGACATAATGGCATATTGCTCTTGAAAATTATGCTGTTTCTTCCAAAAGCTCTCCAGGCAAGTTTTATACGCCGAATAATTTCTCCATTTGGGCGACCCTCACTTGATATCTGCTGTCCAAGATAAACGTACGCATCTGTTACTCCAGCTTTTCTCCATCAATCGATAAATCTTCATTTCTTGTAAAAGCATTGTACATCCCTTTTGTCTTCTGAAAGTTCATTTTTTATTCCACTTCCTTACTCTTGTCAGCTAGTTACTGGATCATACTCTGCAGCTCTGATGGGGTACTTGCAAAATTGACTACGTGATCAGCTAAACGAAGGTGAGTTAGATAATCTCCATTAATCTTTATCCTTTTGTTTTCCCAGTTCAGTGATTGAAAGACATTTTTCAATGTGGCATTAAAGAGCTTGGGAGATAAGGTGTCACCTTGTCTCACTCCATTTCCAATTTTTATGGGTGCTGTGTTCTCAAATAGCCGAATCTTTGCACTTGCATTTTCGTAGATGTTATTAATAATATTAATGTATGCATTTTCAACACCGCAGGATTTCAAAGCCATTGTAACTGCTGATGGTTTCACTGAATCAAAGCCCTTTTCATAATCGATAAAAGCCATGCACAATGGAAGTTCATATTCCCTCGCTCTTTCAATTAGTTCTCTCAGTACGTGGATATGATCTATAGTGCTGTAGCCACTCCTGAATCCAGCTTGTTCTCTCGGTTGAGATATGTCCAGTGTTACCTTCAAGCGGTGTGGAAGAACTTTAGTGAAGATTTTATAAACCACTGATAGGAGGCTGATAGGTCTGTAGTTCCTGAGATCCTCAAATCACCTTTTGTATGTAGCAAGCTATCATTGTAGCCTTGTTCCAATCCTCAGGAATCTTCCCTTCATTAAGGCATCGAGTGAAAACTTGGGCGAGTACTGTTTAAATTTTTCCAGTTGCTTCTTGTATGTTGTCTACGGTAATTCCATCTTCTATTGAAGCTTTTTCCCGCTTCATGTTCTTGATTGCATGTGTAACTTCTGCTGGGAGGACTGGAAGAACTCTGGTACTGGTACCTTTCATGATGTCTGGAGTACATGTATCTTCCCTACCATATACTTTGGAGTAGAAATCTTTCACTCTTCTCGAAATTTCGCCTCTATTCCTTGTTACAGAACCATCTTTTCTTCTCAGTGCCATAATCTGTTTTCTTCCCTTACTGAGATGTCCCTTTGCTATCTTTAAGCTTTGGTTGTTTTCAATTGCTTTCCTCACTAGTTCACAATTGAATTTCCTTGTCTTCAGTGATACGTTTTCGCCCTGTCTTGCATAGCTCTATATATTCCACTTTGGAAGTTACATCTTCTTTAGTTGTCCTCATCTCTCTTCTTTTTTGCATCAACATTTTGGCTTTTCCTGATAATTTGTTCACATGGAACTTGTTCTTAGATCCAGCTAATCTTGTTGCTGTTTCCATAAGAGCTTTGGTTACTTTTCTGTTAACTTCAGAGATGTCCACTTCTTCTGATGATAGACCTTCTAGAGCAGAGAATCTGTTCCTCAGTTTCAATATGAAGGTATTGTGATGCTTTTTAAGATTGGCCACGTCGATACACTTTGTTTGTTTTATGAGCTGCAACGAAATTTTTTTTATCCGCGCCAGGATTTTTATCCGCGCCAGGATTCGAACCCGGGTCCCCTCATTCCGGAATAACTTGCTCTACCAATTGAGCTACGCGGACGTTTTATTCTGATTCCTATCTGCCTTTATGTCGTGTGCGTCCTTCTGGCAGGTACGTCACATCTCCTGGTACGTTACAGGTGGATCCCACATCTTACCATTCTGTGGTCACTACCTGTGTTGAACTTGTTCACCACATTGCAGTCTTCCATGACAAAGTTCTTGTTACACATAATAAAATCATTTTCACTTGTCCATCCATTGGGATGCCTCCACGTCCATTTCATGTGGGGCTTTTTCTTGAAAAAGGAGTTCAAGATGAAAAACCTTTCTGCCTCTGCAAACTCAACGAGAGTATTTCCACGCTGGTTTCTGTAGCCGTGACCGAATTTACCAACTGAAGTTTCATTCTGTTGCCGTTGCCCTATTTTTGCATTGAAATCTCCCATAATGATCTTCAAGTGCTGCTTACTTTATTATTTAGATGACGAATTTGCTCATAAAATTCTTCAATTTCTTCTTCATAATGACTTGTGGTGGGTGCATAAGTTTGAATAATCAACAGGTTCAGATTTGATTTTATACAGAACATTAATAATAAATAGAAATGAATGAATTTTGATTTTATACAGAACATTAATTATAAATAGAAATGAATGAATTTTGATTTTATACAGAACATTAATAATAAATAGAAATGAATGAATTTTGATTTTATACAGAACATTAATAATAAATAGAAATGAATGAATTTTGATTTTATACAGAACATTAATAATAAATAGAAATGAATGAATTTTGATTTTGATAAATACTGCTTAGAAATGATAAGAAATGTATATGTGCTGAGTTTAATTTGATAAAGAATAATTACAATAAATGAAAATGAAGGAACAGATGTTGATGTTGTAATTAACAATTCTTAAGAAGAGGCTGAATGCATGTGTGATACATATGGTGCTTCAATGAATATTTCTTATGAAAGGAAACTAATGAATGAATTGCGATTTTGAAAACAGAGTGAATGTTCCCGTTGATAGGAAATGAATGAAGATCGGGTAATTTCGATACTGTAAGATTTACCGTAATTTTCACCCATCCGTCTTTTTTCTGCGTCTAGGCTCTTGTCTGGACTACAAAACAAAATGGTAATGCATATATTTGCTTAATGAAATAGAAAAAAAATGAAATAAAGGCGTATCGTTCGTTGGATTTTGAGAATGGGACAATGCACACGTCTGCAGTAATTATGTGTATACGTAATATATACGAAAATCTTATTTAGTACCTCTAATTTGTGCAAATGCACATTCTGAAAATAACAATCATCAAACGTTCTTGATCATAAAGTCTACAGTCTTGTGACGATTTTATATATCAAGAGAATACAACGTGGTGTGTCACAAATATTTATTTCTTCAATTCGACCATGGTTTCGCTGTGTGTTGACTTTGAGTTTAGAACCACCAAATTTGCTATAATATGTCATGGTACTCTAACTTAGATGATAGACGGTTTTTGGAACGGGTCGGGCACGGGGTCAGAGCCCACCACAAAACATTTCGTAAAATCTAAAGTTTTCAATTTCGAACCACCAAATTTGGTATACTATCTCGTGAAACTCTAACTTAGACTGTAGACGGTTATTAAAACGGGTCAAGGCCCGGCAGGATCATAGCCCCACGTACAAAATGTTCGTAAAATCTACAGTTTTCAATTTAGAACCACCAACTTTGGTATACTATCTCATGGTACTCTACCTTAGACGGTAGGCGGTTTTTAAAACGGGTCAAGGCCCGGCGGGGTAAGAACCCGCATACACAAAATGTTCGTGAAATCTACAGTTTTCAATTCAGGACCACCAAATTTGGTATCATGAAACTCTAACTTAGAAGATAGACGGTTTTTAGAAGTGGTTGGAGCCTGGGGGGTCAGAGCCACCCCCATACAAACTTTGCGTAAAATCTACAGCTTTTAATTTAGAACCACCAAATTTGGTATACTATCTCATGGTATTCTAACTTAGATGGTAGATGGTTTTTGGAACAGGCCAAGGGCCGAGGGGTAAGACCCCATATACAACATTTTCGTAAAATTTGCAGTTTTCAATTCACAACTACCAAATTTGGTATCATGAGACTCTAACTTAGACGGCAGACGGTTTCTGGAAGGGGTTAGAGCCCGGGTGGTCCGAGCTCCAAGCATAAAAATTCGTAAATCTACCGTTTTCAATTTAGAACCACCAAATTTGATGTACTATCTCATGGTACTTTAACTTATACTGTAGACGGTTTTTAGAAGCGGTTGGAGCCAGGGGGGTCAAAGCCACCCCCATACAAACTTTGGTAAAATCTGCAGTTTTTAATTTAGAACCACCAAATTTTTTATATTATCTCATGGTACTCTAACTTAGACGGTATACAGTTTTGGAACGGGTCAAGGCCGGGTAAGACCCCCCCCCCATATACAACATTTTCGTAAAATCTGAAGTTTTCAATTCAGAACCACCAAATTTGGTATCATGAAACTCTAACTTAGAAGGTAGACGGTTTTTAGAAGTGGTTGGAGCCTGGGGGTCAGAGCCACCCCCCATACAAACTTTGCGTAAAATCTACAGCTTTTAATTTATAACCACTAAATTTTTTATATTATCTCATGGTACTCTAACTTAGACGGTAGACAGTTTTGGAACGGGTCAAGGCCGGGTAAGAGCCCCCCCCCATCCATATACATCATTTTCGTAAAATCGGCAGTTTTCAATTCAGAACCACCAAATTTGGTATCATGGAAAGCTAACTGTCATGGTCTGAATGTCGTTGTTTATTTAGTCTTATTCGTTTTTGTGTATATTTTCTATTTCTTACCATATGCTGCACTTACTTGTTTTTTCTTGCTGCCACCAGTCTAGATTGGGGTAAGGTCTAGACGCCTTATGGAGATCACTTTGTTTGAGACAGAGGCGTGTTTGAAGATTTCCAAGCTGGTGTAGAAATGAGCCGAAGATAAATAACTAACAAATTTATTCTCCACCACTTAGGGTAGGATTAAGGTTGGTTTGACACCTTGCATACAGAATAATTTCAGATGACAATGGAACTTGAGCTGAGTACAACAGAATTATGGTGCTTCCTGGTTAGCACCGTTCAGTTCCTCTTGGGTACTTGATTGATACATTCATAAGTTACACAGCAGCACTATGCTTTTATGCACTTTTGATACAAGATATGAGATTACTCTATCTCAGATATAATAGATCTAGACCTCGGCCTGATCCCTTGGAACAAATATAGATTGTACTTAACCGCAGTTAGTTGATATCTATACCTAGCTAACTCGACCGCAGCCGAGCGCTGTTCTTACGGCAAAATCATCCCACGCGATGACCTGACGTCCTGCTCTGGTGAAAACTAGACGAGAAGAGAGCGCCAAAAAACTAACTTCCTGAGTTCTCCCCAAACTTTTCTGAGCCCCAGCGAGCGCTTAGCCAATCACAAGAACGCATTCGACCTCCCCCTAGCTGGGCATCCTTCACTCTCCGCGTCCTGCTTCCCACGGTTTACATCCGCTGGATGGCTGCTCTTCTAAGAATTCCATGCTCCCAGTTCCGAGAATTCATGGGCTTGTTGTGACCTTGTGAACTGGACACCAAGATGGATGTCATTCTCCCTTCCTCGCTTTTCACTTCAAAAATGGCGTTCCCTTGCCCATTTCTGATTTTTCCCACGTTTACCCTTTTTTTTTTTTTTACATTCAGCAGTTCCTATATTTCTGTGCGACGCTGGCATTTTTTTCAATTCTTTTTTTCCTAATGGTTTTCACATCATCACAGTCCTCCCTCCCAAGTTTTTACGACTGTTTCTTTTCAAGTGCCACCTGACAAGAAACCAGTCACTTGAGCTGTCTTGCTGTATCCTGCACTAACTGTTCTGGACTGCCTTTCATGTAACAACGTTAACTGCTACCTTCTGTTACTGACTCTGAGCTACACGTTTACACCATTAATTCTATTATGGTTCAGCCAAGTTTCTCCAAGTATGTACAAATGATGATATTCGACACCATTCACTAACACTAATTCACACTGATACTAATACCTACAATTACTACACACTACCACATTGTACTAACACTAATACCACTGATTATATATTATGTACATTACCCTACACTAATGATTACATAATATGTACATTACACTAACACTAATGTTTACATGATTACAGACACTAACCACTACACGCTATTACTACGGCTATCCACTATTTACACTCGTCTTGATAACCCGTCAGCATTCCCATGCTTCGCTCCTGGTTTGTATTGTACCTTGAAATTGTATTCTTGTAAATACAAAGACCATCTCATCAGTTTCATATTCCTATCTTTTACGTGATCTAGCCAAACTAATGGGTTGTGATCACTCACTACTACAAAAGATCGAGAGTCCAAATATGGCTTTAACTTCTGAATTGCCCAAACTACAGCTAAAGTTTCCTTTTCTATAGTTGAGTATCTTTTTTCTGTTTCTGTAAGCTTTCTGCTTAAGTATGCCACTGGATGTTCTTCTCCATTTTGGTCTCTTTGACTCAATACTGCTCCTAATCCAATTCCACTGGCATCAGTTTGCACAAATGTATCCTTGGAAGGATCAAAACATTTGAGCACACCGCCCTCTGTTAATATAAACTTCAGAGTTGAGAACGCCTTCTCACACTCCTCATTCCACTCAATTTTGTCTGGATTTCTTTTTTTCAGCGTCTCTGCCAAAGCACTGGAAATGTCTGCATATTGCTGAATGAATTTCCGGTAATATCCAGTAATGCCTAAAAATGCTCTGACATCTCTTTTGGTGATTGGGCGAGGCCACGTACAAATTTTGTGAACTCGTGCCTCTTCCGGTGTTATCCCGTCAGGTCCTACGTGAAATCCCAAGTAATTTATACTAGCGTTACCAAATTCACTTTTCCTCGGGTTCACTGTTAGTCCTGCGTCTTTTATTTTACCCAACACTGACTCTATATGGTGTAAGTGTTGGTCCCAAGTTCTGCTGTAGATAACTATGTCGTCAACATAACACTTGGCATAGTCTTCTGTCCCTTTCAACACCTTTGACATTAATCTGAGATAGGTCGGAGGGCTGTTCTTTAGACCAAAAGGCATCACAACAAACTGGTACAGTTTATCCGTTGTGGTAAAAGCACTTCGTTCTTTCGCTCGTTCTGTCAAGCTAACCTGCCAGTAACCTTTGGTCATATCCAACTTAGTCAAGTAGTTGCACGTGTGCAAACCACTCACCAACTCATCTATGTTCGGTGTTGGAAAAGCATCCCCCTTTGTAATCGAGTTGAGCTTTTTGTAATTCACACAAAATCTCATGCTCCCGTCTTTCTTGGGTACTAGCACTACCGGTGCAGCATAAGGGCTCTTACTCTCTTGAATGATTCCCATCTCCAACATTGTGTCAATTTCTCTGTCAATGATCTCTTTCTTCTCTTTGCTCACCCTATATGGCTTACACTTTACAGGGGTCTTATCCATCAATTCGATGTCATGTGTAACCACATTTGTTCTCCCTGGTATCTCCGTCAAGATACTTTGATACTTTTGTAGCATCGCTACTAAATCTGCTAGCTGAGCTTGAGAGAGATTCTCTCCAATGTTAAGCTCATCCATTTTCTCACCTTCATCTCTGTTGGGTAGGGCTGGCAAATCTGATCCACTCTCCTCCTCTACACTTTCGTCTCCATAGCATACTGTGCTGATACCTTCACTCCTCCGATTGTACTTCTTTAACATATTAATGTGATATGTCCGAGGGCACGGCTCGTCTTCACCTACATTGATGACATACGTATTCTCAGCCTTTCGGCAAAGTACCTTGAATGGTCCTTCCCATTCCACTTCCATAGCCCTCTTTCTATTCGGAGTGAGCACTAAAACTTCTTCTCCCTCACACAACACTCTCACTCGTGCCTTCTTATTATACCACTTTGCTTGCTTGATTTGAGCATTTTCTAAATTTTTCTGTGCCAATGTCAGCCCTCTTTCCAAATTTTGATTCACTCTGTTTACATATTCTAATAGGTCTAATTTCTCTTCTTCTGATCTTTCAATCTGTCCCCTTAACAAATCAAGTGGTCCTCTGACATTATGTCCAAAAATTAACTCAAACGGCGAGAGTCCTGTGCTCGCCTGGGGTACCTCTCTACATCCAAATAAGATGAATGGCAACATCTTATCCCAATCATCGGGACTATCCTGACTCACTCTTTGAGTAAAGATTTCAGGGTTCCTATATATTTCTCCACTAGACCGTTGCACTGAGGGTGATACACGCTAGAAAATAAGGGTTTAACACCTAATTGCGCCCATAATTCCTGGGTCAACTTACAAGTAAATTGCTTTCCTTGGTCTGAAAGAATTTCCTTTGGAAAACCGACACGGGAAAACATGTCGATCAATGCAGTTACCACTTCCTCAGCCTCAATTGTTTCCAAAGCTCTTGCGTCAGGGTATCTGCTGGCATGATCAACCATGACCACTGCATATTTCATGCCTGAATTACTAACATTCAGAGGTCCAACTAGATCCACTGACACTCGAGTAAAAGGCTCCTCAATAATAGGCAAAGGGTGGAGTTTGCTTGGTGCATGATCTCCCTTTTCTTTACCAACTGGCACTGCGGACAAGAATTCACATACTCGGCTATGTCTTTGTACATTCCTGGCCAATAGAAATTCTTTAGTACTCTGTCGGTAGTTTTTTTGATTCCCAAATGACCAGATATTGGTAGGTCATGTGCTATCTCTAAAATTCTTTTCCTACATGCTTTTGGGGCTACCAACTGAACTATAGCATCTTGTTTGCCTTTTCCCTGGAACACCCTTTTTAATATCTCTTCCTCCAAAATGAAATGTGATGTAGCACTTTCATCAGGAATAGCGACCTCCAATTTTTTCCAAACATTTTCCAAACTTACATCAGTTTTCTGCGCTTTACTGAATTCTTCAGATGTAAACATCTGAGATAAATTCTCGTCACTCTCCACTACCCTATCCATGTCACTATCTCCAACCTCTTGCTCGCTTTCACTATCTTCACCCATTTGTTGACATGAACTTGCACTACCTACTTCTTGAACCTGATGTTTCTCGACTTTACTCTTTTTAAGTTTTTCTTCCTCTTGAGCTCTAAACATTCCCCTAGTTAACACCCCACACTCTTTCTTATGAGTGCTATCTGTACTTTGTTCACTCTGTGGGTTACTATTTCTTTCTATACTTCCTACATCTTGTTCAGTAACTTGATTTATGTCTCTCTCTACTTCCAATGGTTCCTGACTTTTCTTTTCCTCCTCTTTATCCCTATTCACTTCACTACTTGGGTTTTCTGAGGGTACCACCCAGTCGTTTCCGAGGATTATATCCCACGGGATCTCTGACACTACTGCAAACTCGTGTGTCTTCATCCTATCATTAACTTCTACAGTTACCTCGGCTATGTCCAACTCTTGTTTGTTACCAGTCACGGGGTAAACTGTGACTTTCTTACCTGTTTGTGTTCCTGGAGGGACGTTACTGCTTTTAATAAGAGAAATGCACGACCCTGTGTCACGCAAAGTGCAAAGTGTCTCTCCGTTCAACTTCGCTTGTCCTAAATAAGGGCCAAAGCTAGATTCTGGTGTTGCCCAAACAGATTTTGTGGTTGAACACAACATGGATGGAGATTTTTCTCTTAATGACTGGAAATTCTGTTTACTAGTTCCCGCTTTATCCTTTACACTACTGTCAACCTGCGGTTTACTTGTTGCTACCTTATCTCTACTTCCTCTACATGCAAATGACTTGTGACCAGTTTTTCCACATATGTAGCATCTAATTTTTGAACCCATTCCTGATGCATCAGTTGAATTTTGAACTTGCTTTCCCTCTTTAACCTGTTGTCTTTTCTCCTGACTAAAATATCCTTTACCTGGTTGATATTTTTGACTACCCTGTAACATACTGCCTTTCTCTAGCCTCAACATACCTGTCAGCTAATTTGATTGCTTCCTCAAACGTTTCAGGTTCATTATCTTTAATGTAAATTTTTACAGATTCGTTTACCATAGAATATAACTGTTCTAGCAATAGTACACTCTTTAATTTTTCAAAACTATTCTCAACTTGAGCTCCAATTAACCATTTATCTAATAACTCTGTCAATCGTACACCATACTGATGATATGTTTGATTTTTTCCTTTGTTGAAATTTCTAAACATGACTCTATATTTCTCTGGAGTGATCCTATACTCTTTTAATAGATTTTCCTGTAGCCTATCAAAATTCTGGACTTCATCTTCTGCCATGGAATGAATGACACTGGCCCCTCGTGCAGATAACCTAGGGATTAAAAGTGCTGCCCACTTGGAACGTGGAATTCCTAGAGATGTGCTGATTTTAATAAATTCTGTTAAATAGCTATCCATCTCATCTGATGTTTCTGAGAATTTTCTGATAATATCCCCATAGCTATGTAAAGGTCGCTGAGAATTATTATCATACCCACTGGCTTCTGTTACTCCTTCCAATTCTCTTAGTGTTATTTGCAATCTTAATCTTTCGACATCTTGTTTCTTAGATTCCAGCTCTAATCGTTTTAATTCCAGCTGATAATTCCTCTCGGCCCCATTAATCCCACTATCAGTATTACTATCGGCGATCTCTTCTCTATTTCCCTCTCTTACCCTTTCTCTCGAGTTCAGTTCTACCTGCCTATCTGCTTCTCTTAAATCCATTATTAATTCTTGTCTAGTTTTTCTCTTAGCATTTATCCCTCTTAATTGGCACTCTTGCCTAAGATCTTTAACTGAAAAACTCGCGTAGCTATCTCCCATTTTGCTTAAACTTCTTAGAATTTTAAGAGTTTGATTTTATATTTCACATTAAGCTTCCATTCCAAAAACTATTCTTATATACATTCTTGATAATCTTCCATTCCAAAAACTATCATTACATACACTTTTGATAATCTTCCACTCCAAAAACTATCATTACATACACTTTTAAAAACCTTCCACTCCAAAAACTATCATTACATATACTTTAAGCTTTTTTTTTTTTTCTAGCAAATACTATCACTTGCTTCACACCTTAACATACTACAATACACTGAATTCTCTTACTTAAAGCTTGTTTTCTGTTTTTGTTTTGTTAAGTGTTGCAATAATGTTTTTTTTTTCATGCAGTGTACATGTCTCTGGGCGTATTTTGTGCTCAGTCTTAAGAGTTAATAATATTTTCCAAAATTACGGTACCTGCAGTCCTTGTATGGCGCTGCCAGATTTTTTTGAGGAGGTAATTTCCTCCTTACGTGTAATTTACGCTGCACCACGCTTTATTGTTTTTCACTTCTCACCTGCTTAAGTAATTAACAACTTGAGGGGCGATGCTTACTTTTTTCCACTTGATGATAGCACTGCACTATCACCTATGTACACTCACTCACTTCTTTCGGCGATGGGAACTCTCTCTGGCTTCAAGGGGTTTCAGTACGGAGGGAACGTCACCTCTCCACACTTGAGGCTCGCGGGCCGTTGCTGTTTCCTTGGTAACGGACGACCTCTGACCTGTGGCGATGTTCCACTCGGCGTGTTCGTTGCTTACGCGACTTCCGGTTTTCGCTCCGCAGTTGTCCGTGAATCGTACGAAAGCCTTCTCCGCGGCGTTTTCTATAATGGGAACTTTTCTGTTTTCGATCTCTAACGCTGCGCTATGCTTCAAAGCAAAAGTCATTTTCTTTCTGTAATTCAGCTCCTTTTTTTTTATTCTACTTCCGCTCTTTCGATGCTTGTAAATCTTCTGAACGATCCCAACCGCTGCGACCATCTGTCATCGTCTATCTGTCGTTGTTTATTTAGTCTTATTCGTTTTTGTGTATATTTTCTATTTCTTACCATATGCTGCACTTACTTGTTTTTTCTTGCTGCCACCAGTCTAGATTGGGGTAAGGTCTAGACGCCTTATGGAGATCACTTTGTTTGAGACAGAGGCGTGTTTGAAGATTTCCAAGCTGGTGTAGAAATGAGCCGAAGATAAATAACTAACAAATTTATTCTCCACCACTTAGGGTAGGATTAAGGTTGGTTTGACACCTTGCATACAGAATAATTTCAGATGACAATGGAACTTGAGCTGAGTACAACAGAATTATGGTGCTTCCTGGTTAGCACCGTTCAGTTCCTCTTGGGTACTTGATTGATACATTCATAAGTTACACAGCAGCACTATGCTTTTATGCACTTTTGATACAAGATATGAGATTACTCTATC
Source organism: Macrothele yani (assembly GCA_039090855.1). Classification (NCBI taxonomy): domain Eukaryota; kingdom Metazoa; phylum Arthropoda; class Arachnida; order Araneae; family Macrothelidae; genus Macrothele; species Macrothele yani. Next base: position 46,687,040 of record CM076997.1, on the reverse strand, counting down.
TCAGATATAATAGATCTAGACCTCGGCCTGATCCCTTGGAACAAATATAGATTGTACTTAACCGCAGTTAGTTGATATCTATACCTAGCTAACTCGACCGCAGCCGAGCGCTGTTCTTACGGCAAAATCATCCCACGCGATGACCTGACGTCCTGCTCTGGTGAAAACTAGACGAGAAGAGAGCGCCAAAAAACTAACTTCCTGAGTTCTCCCCAAACTTTTCTGAGCCCCAGCGAGCGCTTAGCCAATCACAAGAACGCATTCGACCTCCCCCTAGCTGGGCATCCTTCACTCTCCGCGTCCTGCTTCCCACGGTTTACATCCGCTGGATGGCTGCTCTTCTAAGAATTCCATGCTCCCAGTTCCGAGAATTCATGGGCTTGTTGTGACCTTGTGAACTGGACACCAAGATGGATGTCATTCTCCCTTCCTCGCTTTTCACTTCAAAAATGGCGTTCCCTTGCCCATTTCTGATTTTTCCCACGTTTACCCTTTTTTTTTTTTACATTCAGCAGTTCCTATATTTCTGTGCGACGCTGGCATTTTTTTCAATTCTTTTTTTTTCCTAATGGTTTTCACATCATCACACTAACTTAGACGGTAGACGGTTTCTGAAAGGGTTGGAGTCCGGGGGTCGAGCCCCCGTCATAAAAAATTTCGTAAATCTACAGTTTTCAATTTAGAACTACCAAATTTGGTATACCATCTCATGGTACTCTAACTTAGACTGTAGATGGTTTTTGGAAGCGGTTGGCGCCAGGGGGTGGGTCAGAGCCCGCCATACGAAATGTTCGTAAAATCAACAGTTTTCAATTTAGAACCGCCAAATTTGGTATACTATCTCATGATATTCTAACTTAGACGGTAGATGGTTTGTGGAACGGGTCGCGCCCCGGGGGTCAGAGCCCTCCACATACAAAATTTTCATAAAATCTACAGTTTTCAATTCAGAACCACCAAATTTGGTATCATGAAATTCTATCTTAGACGGTAAACGATTTTTGCAAGGGGTTGGATCCCGGGGTATCAGGGCCCACCTAATAAAAAAATTCGTAAAATCTACAATTTTCAATTTAGAATCACCAAATTTGGTATACTATCTCATGGTACTCTAACTTAGACTGTAGACGGTTTTTGGAAGGGGTTGGATCGCTGGGGATCAGAGCCCCCAATGCAAAATATTCCTAAAATCTAGTTTTCAATTTAGAACCACCAAATTTGGTATACTATCTCATGGTACTCTAACTAATTTTGTGGTTCTAAATTGAAGACTAAAGATTTTACGAAACTTCTGTGTGGGGATCCCTTGACCCGGGCTCCGACCCCTTCCAAACACCGTCTACAGCCTAAAACGGAGTTTCTTGAGATAGTATACCGAATTTGGTGGTTCTAAATTGAAAAGTGTAGATTTTACGAAAATTTAGTATGGGGGGCCTTTGACCCCCGGGCTCCGACGCCTTCCAAAAACCGTCTACATTCTAAGTTAGAGTTTCATGAGATAGTATACCAAATGTTGTGGCTCTATATTGAATACTGTAGGTTTTACGGAAATGTTGTATGGGGGCTCCTACCCATTCCAAAAACCGCCTACAGTCTAAATTAGAGTTTCATGAGATAGCATACCAAATTTGGTGGTTCTAAATTGAAAACTATAGATTTTAGGAAAATTTTATGTGGGATCTCTGACTCCCCCCTCCCTCGGGCCCCGATCCGTTCCAGAAACCGTCTACCGTCTAAGTTAGAGTACCATGAGATAGCACACCAAATTTGGTGGTTCTAAAATCAAAACTGTAGACTTTACGAAAATTTTGTATGGGGGCTCTGACCCCCGGGCTCCAACTCCTTCCAAAAGCCATCTACCGGCTAAGTTAGAGTACCATAAGATAGCACACGAAATTTGGTGGTTCTAAATTGAAAACTGTAGATTTTACAAAATGTTTGTATGGGGGGCTCCGACCCTCGGGCTCCAACTGCTTCCAAAAACCATCTACAGTCTAAGTTAGATTACCATGAGATAATATACCAAATTTGGTGGTTCTACATTGAAAACTGTAGATTTTACGAAAATATTGTATGGGGGTTCTTACCCCCGGGCCCCGACCCGTTCCGGAAACGGTCTACCGTCTAAGGTAGAGTACCATGAGATAGTATACCAAATTTGGTGGTTCTAAATTGAAAACTGAAGATTTTACGAAAATTTTGTATGGGAGAGGGGGGGGGTGTTCTGACCCCCGGGGCCCCGACCCGTTCCAAAAACCGTCTGCCGTTTAAGTTAGACCATGAGATAGTATAACAAATTTGGTGGTTCTGAATTGAAAACTAGATTTTACGAAAATTTTGTATGTGGAGGGCTCTGAACAACTGTGTCCCGGCCCGTTCCAAAAACCATCTACCTTCTAATATTTTTAGTGCCAAAGAAAAAGCGTACTATCCTGTCTGAGTGTCCAAGCCTTATAAATTTGATCAGGGCGAAAGGCGTTTGTAATCGTACGTGTTCCTGCATTATTTTGTATGTAACCAAAACTTGTAAACGCGACGAATTGACGTAGTCGACGAATTTGTCCTCTGCGAATTGACGTAGTCGACGAATTTGTCTATGGCGAATTGACGCGTGACGAATTGTCGTAGTCGACGAATTGACGCAGTCGACGAATTGAAGCAGGCGACGAATTGACGTATAACCGAAAAAAACGGCATGAACTTATGCATCAATCCAATATATTGTTGAATAACAATGAAATTAACTATTGTTGCTTTTCTTAATGGGACATCATTCGAAAATCAAATTTAAAGAATGGTTTTGGCAATGACGCATCATTACCCATTTTCGTTGCATCGAAATTTTATGCATGGGATTTACTTTACAGCTGTTGGGAAAGATGCATAGCTTGAAATGCACATGAAGCATAAAACTCGTCGGCTGTCGTTCAAGCGTCACGTCCGTGCATTTGAGACGACCACGCAATAGGTCAACGCCAGGCACCCAATTAGATACGAATTAGGCAGATTTCTTGCCTGTCACTATACGCTAATACTTCCGTTGCTCATTTCCGTTACATCGAAGTTTTTTACATGAGACTTACTTCATTGCTGTCGAGAAAGATACATAGCACGAAAATATAGATTGCTTTGTCGCTTACGTTAATTGTACTCCAGGTAGAAAAAGATGTTTCCTTCCTTTTAAACAAAAGATAAGCAAATTTCAATTGTTTAATTAACATACTTGCGGTGTTGTTCTTCGAAGAAACATTCCAATGTAAACTAAGTAGTCGGGTTTTTGCCACTCACAAAACGAAAAACAAAAAAATAAGTATGAGTATTTATTCCTGCATTTCAGTATATCCCCATTCCCGAGTGGCGATAATGCCATATTTGCATGAAATTCCTGTCAGTTTTTGGGAAGAAGAGAAGATTGTACTTGAAATAGCTTTGTTATTACTAAATCAACCAGCTTTATGTCGAAATCCGCTTTATAACGTTTAATAAAAACACTAGAGCAGCGACAATAAGAAGAGTGACAAACAACAACCGCAAAGGAATGCAGCACATCCTAACCAATAGAGCCAGGACAGGCAAGAACCCCATTACTCTTAGACGGTGGTGTTACTTTCCAGTAAGTAGCAATAGTCTATTATGCTTAACTTTATTCATCTCTGAAGGGGTTTTTTTTAAAAGAAAAGGTATTTATCGCGTTGGAACAGATATCGATAAGTAAAATTTTCTGCCTGTTGAACGACACTGTTTTGCTAGCGTGGTGAGGTATGGCCAAACCCCTCCAAAATGACTTAGTTATTTTTGCAACTACCCCATCAGAGCTGCAGAGTATGATTCAAGAACTTGCTGACAAGAGTAAAGAAGTGGGATTAAAAATGAACTTTCAGAAGACAAAAGTGATGTTCAATGCTTTTACACGAAATGAAGATTTATCGATTGATGGAGAAAAACTGGAGATAACAGACACGTACGTTTATCTTGGACAGCAGATATCAAGCGAGGGTCACATTGATGAAGAAACTAATCGGTGTACAAAACTTGCCTGGAGAGCTTTTGGAAGAAACAGCATAATTTTCAAGAGCAATATGCCATTATGTCTCAAAAGAAAAGTGTTTGATCAATGCATCCTTCCAGTGCTTACGTATGGTGCAGAGACGTGGACCTTAACTAAAAGAGACATACAAAGACTGCGGACAACTCAAAAAGCATGGAGAGATGCGTGCTTGGTGTAACCAGGAGAGATAAGAAGAGAAACTCGTGGATCAGAAAAATGACAAGAGTGGAAGACATCATGATCAGAGTAAAATCCCTGAAATGGCAATGGGCTGGGCATACTGCCAGAAGGACAAACCATCGATGGACAGCCGAAATTTTAGATTGGATTCCAAGGGACAGGAAAAGACCCAGAAGAAGACCACATGGGAGATGGGTGGATGAAATTCGAAAATATGCAGGAGTGACATGGAGGAGACTGGCACAAGACAGACCGTTGTGGAGGAAACTTGGGGAGACCTTCGTCCAGCAGTGGATTGATAATGGTTGACAATGATGATGTGTATACGTTCAAAAACTCCTCTATTTCGTAACTAGATCTTTGAATTTTTTTTTTTCGGATTTGTTGTACTTGAAACTGATAGATTGTTCCTACTGCTGCTGGTCTTACTAAGGAGTAAATTTATAGCGCTCAGAAAAGTTCTGACATTGCTGATGAATCGGAAAACAAAGAATGATCCTTTGAATGAAAATCACCTGAATGATAAAAATATTTTAGACCTTTCCAATTAGTGTTCCGTTCATTTATAATGTGCCAAAAGATGTGTTTCGCTGTCTTAATAAATGTGACACTTATTATGACGAAACTTCTTGTACAAATGTTCAGAAAAAAATCCCTCTTTTCTATTAAGAATGATTCATAAAATTATTATAGTAGTATCGTTTTACTTTTATAGTAATGCGGTCTAAAGTCTTATAAACACATTTTATAGCAGTACCGTATGAACTGGTATTAAATCATTTTTTAAATTTAGAATAGTCTAAATGAAATGAAATTAATGCTGCACGTAATTGTAAAATTGTAGCAGTAAAGACTGCGAAATTATTAATTAAAGTTAAACCCTTTAATAAAGTTTATCTTTAATAGTAACAAAAACTTCAGCTACTTTAAAATAGTATATTAATCAGTAAATTTAGTTATTATGTCCATTTATTGATCTTAAAAAGGACTTATTCCATATATCGAATTTTCTACACTGCTGGCCACCCAAAATGCAACACAAAGAAGGACACCAGATAGCAAAGCCATATTTACTGGACACATAACAACAGATACAAAGATGAAACGATAACGCTTACAGGCCCGTGCGACTTGCGGAACACGCAGACATCAATAGTTCGTGTGGACCCTGTGGCTGGGAATAACGGCCGCCACATGTCGGGGCATCGAACGAAAGGGGCTTTGGATGTGGGCTTAGGGTATGTCGGTCCAGGCTGTTTCCACACGTTGCCGCAGTTTATCAGGCGTGGCCGCGGGTGGTGCTTGCCGGGCCACACGGTTACCGATCAGCGACCAGACGTGCTCGACAGGCGACATACCGGGAGAACAGGTGGGCCACGGCAGCAGTGACACCTGGTGGGCCGTGAAGAACTGTTGCACGGTGTGTGCCACGTGCGGGCGCGCATTGTCCTGTTGAAACGTGGCTGCTGGCAGGTCCTGCAGGTAAGGGAGGACTACAAGCTCCAAAACGTCGGGGATGGTGCGGTGGCTGTTGAGTGTACCGGCGATGCGTACCAGAGGGGTGCGGGTGTCATATCCAATTGCGCTCCAAACCATAACGCCAGGCGACGGACCGGCATGGCGATGCATAATGCAGGCGTCATACAGTCTCTCGCCGCGGTGCCGCCACACGCGGATCCGACCATCGTGGTGTTGCAGACAGAAGCGGGGTTCGTCGCAGAAGACAATGTCGTGCCATTCCGTAGTCCAGGTGCGGTGTTTAACGACCCACTGCCGCCTCACTCGCCGGTTGTGTAACGTCAATGGTAATCGGAGCAATGGGCGCCGTGCAAAAAGTTCCCGCTCTTGCAGACGACATCGAACGTTACGTGCTGACACAGGTTGTTGCGCAACACACCCTAATTCTTGCGCTAACGTTCGTGATGTGGTGGTGCCAGCCGTCAATGCCCGCCGCACAATATGCCATTCTTCTCGTTCGGTGGTGTGCCGCGGCTGCGGCAATCGCTCACGTCGGTCCGTCCCTTCCTCCTGCACCCACCGAATCCATACTCGCCTCACTGTGGCTGGATGTCGTTCACATGGTCTCGGTACGATAAACCGCTGTCGCGATAAGCCACTATTCGTCCTCTGTCGAACTCCGAAACTTGCTGGAATGACTGCCGTATTCTGCGACGAGGCATCAGGAAGCTTCCCACGCACAGGTCCGGCAGCACAACACACTTTCACTGCTTACAGCCTGCCTTCTGTGCACCCTTCTTATAGTGCTTCTCGGTGGCGTGCCGGGCGCACATGATTTGCATATGTCCTGCAACGTTTGCATGTGTGTTGCATTTTGGGTGGACAGCTGTGTATATATCAAATATTTCGGCCGTCAGGTACGACTTTGTTAAATAGAAGTTCCACCATATTTTACGACCAATGCAATTTCTGTTTCGAAATGGCATCTTTTGCAGAAACTTATGAAATTTGTGAGCTTTTAAATGTACCTACGTTTAAAGCACATGCAAAAATTCATGTGGAACAGGGTTTCTCTTTTTTCCACTGCCGACGGAAATCCACAATTTTTAAGGATTTATTTTTATGGGATATTAAATAAATGATACATAACAAAGATCGAGAAATTATCCCAGGAATAATATAAACATCAATTTGGATTAGCTTTAGCTTTCTACCGACACAACGCATTAATGTGCATCGTTAAGCTATAAGCAATACCCTAAGACAAAGATAACGATCTGATCGAGCCTATAAAACATCCACTAAAGAGCGGCAGAGGAGATATAATGCCCACGCGATCAATAAATTTGTCACTGTTTATGTGCCAAATGGATCTGATCGGTGTGATGTACTTCTCCTAAAAGAGGCTGCTGGTTACCAGAGTTACTGAAACACACCGGTTCTATGATGCCCGACAGTAAGCTGTCATGTTTCCGAAAGACAGGGGGCTATCATTTTCAGGTTATGTGCCAATGTACCATGAAAAATAAGTTAGTAAAATCATTCAATGCATTGATTATGACACGCTTTTCAACATACCAGAAATCGCGCGCAGAAAAATTTATTTCCTTCAAAATCTCCTTCAGTATACTTCCGGAACAAAATACTAAAGTTTTGTCGCAATAGAAACATTTTTACTCAAGTTATGAGGATAATGGCTGTGGAATAAATCTCGCTCCTGTGCCCTGACCTCTGACCCCATTTCAATTAAATTCAACAGAACCGGTTCAGTATACCATCGGAACAACATGATAAAGTTTTGTCGCAATCGAAGCATTTTTACGTACGTTATGACGCATAAGGGCAATGGAATGGATCCCGCTCCTTTGGCCGGACCTTTGACTCCATTACGTCCATTTTTCAATAAGATTCGTCCTTATTTTGGCCGCTACTGCATACTAAAATTTCATCGAAATAGAACAATTTTTACGCGATTTATCGTGCGGACAGACAGACAGACAGACGAAGAAAGCTGGAGCATATACGCTTCTTCAAGTACCCTAAGACAAAGATAAAAAAATCAAGCCCAGCAAAAAATCCTTCAAATGTGTGAATTATTCGCCCCAGTAAGTAAATTCTTCACACCGTGCCGTTGTGGCATTTGACCTCGCATTTCTGGTAGTATAGGACAAACAAATACCAATCATATTGGATATTAATAACATTCGCTTTAATTAGGCATTTTTGTGATTGAATGCAGTTAAAATTGAGACACACATTTATGATAATACGTAAACCAATTGCGGTTCAGAGGGTGTTCCAACATTTTTAGAACGATTTTCCAGCAATATATCTAATGTTTAAAATAAAATTATTTCTTTTTTAAATGTTCTATCTCATAGCGCTTTGTCTGGATATGAACCTACACCTAGATTTCCAAGATAACAGGGCATTTCTTAAAATTCATAGTGGTATTTATTCCACTCCTTTTCCACTGCTTTCCATAGTCCAATCATTGATTTAGGACTGCATTTAGATAGCTCTCTTTTTAGCAGTCCGAAGGAAGAATAGTTTATTGGTGACACATTAGGGGACTTTGACAGAATATGAGCAAAAAGCATAAATTTGATAGCTGTCTCTTTTTTCATTTTTTCAAGAAATACAGGAGTAGATTTGGATGCATGACCGAGAGCCTTATCCTGATGGAGCACTACTCTTTGATGGCTCTGTGGACAAAGAAAAGATATAAAGACATAACTAAATATAGGAGTTAAAACACCACTCTAAATATAGGAATTAAAACATCACTGTAAATCAATGAATCTCTAAATATAGGAATTAAAACACCACTGTAAATCAATGAATCTCTAAATATAGGAATTAAAACATCACTGTAAATCAATGAATTTTTAAATATAGGAATTAAAACATCACTGTAAATCAATGAATCTCTAAATATAGGAGTTAAAACATCATTCTAAATAAATGAATCTCTAAATATAGGAGTTCAAACATCACTCTAAATATAGGAGTTAAAACATCGTTCTAAATAAATGAATCTCTAAATATAGGACTTAAAACATCACTCTCAGTAAATGAATTTCTAAATATAGGAGTTAAAACATCACTCTAAATCAACGATGTGGTCTTGCATATCATCAACAAAGAGAAAACAAAACCATACTATACTCATATGTATATTTTCTCAATTTCTTCCGCAAAGTCATTGCTTTGTTTTACTGTGATTCTCTTCGAAAAATAGCGAAGGTTTATTTTGATTTCATGTTAGTTTTTTTTCGTGATGACATTGGAAGAATCCTTTACCGAATGCTGTTCATAGACATGTGCGTTGTGGTTATGTTCCATCGAGTCGTGTTCGACTCTTGGTGACTGTATGGACAAACGGCCGCCATCTCTGTCTGTTCTCAGCAAGATCTCGCAGCTCTTCGATGGGCATTCAACTCATGTCTTTGATTTCATCGGATCATCTTGTTTTCTGTTTTCCTCTGCTTCTGCTTTCTCGAACCTTGCTAAGCATGATCATTTTTTCAAATCCATTACTGGCATCCATCGCATGTCCCAAATATGTGAGTTTTTGCTTACAGATCATTGCCTCAAGGAAGTAGCTGGGCTTAATTTGGTCAAGTACTGATTCATTAGTTCTTCCTGCCGTTCATGGAATTTTAAGTATCTGTTTCCACGTTCATAATTCAAAAGCTTCTATCTTCTTACTCTCCCTCTTACTCAAAGTCTAGCATTCAAAGCTATACATCACCACAGCAAAGACTACTGATTTAACAATGATGATGTTTGTTGTCATTGAAATGTCTTTACTCTTCATCATCTTCTCTAAATTTATATTGCTTTTCTCTCTAAGGGCAAGCTCCTCCTTATTTCTCAAGCACACTGCCCCTCGTTATCTATTCTGCAGCCCAAGCGAATAAAATTGTCTACGACCTTCACTTCCTCCCTGTGAATTGTAAACTCTGTAAGGTTGGAAGTTGACATGACTTTTATCTTCTTAATATTTAATATTAAACCTGATTTTGCGCTATCCGATTTTTACTTTTCTTGATGAGGTCCTCTAAGTCTTATTTATCATACTTGTATGATGAAATAATAGCTTTGCGGCCGGTCATGGAAAAGATTTATTGTAAATGCTGTGCGGCAGTGGTTCAACGGTGTATAGAAGTCTGGGTATTTCGACCTTGTCGATAGGATATTTACGCCGTTCTGAGAATTATCTAAAAGTCATCTTACACTTTCGAATGAGAGAATTAAGTGAGATTAACAGGTGAGTACCTAAAGCCAAATCAGCGCTAGTGTGAAAGAAATAAGGAGTGAGCTTAAGGGTAACGACCTGCAGAAAGGAAAGGAGGGTTGTTTAGATGCTATTTGCTGAAAACAACTTTCCGATTTTCCAATTGCCTTTTCTGCCTGAATCACAGGATGCAGAATGTTTTTCTGAATAACACGGCTGCGATGGATTCCCATGTGTGGGCTGATATTTGACTGATTTGGTTTACACAACAGATATTTATATAATAATTCTATAAAATAAGAAAGGTGACACCGAATTTTCAACTGAAATGAGCACGTAATTTGGATCCTTTGCGACACGGAATGTATACTTTAAAACAAGGTTTTATAAAATCGAAAAATTCAACAACAATAACAACAAAAAATACATTTACACCACCTAGAAACAAACTGCTTTTATAAAACGTATGGTAGAATTGAAGGACAGCCTGGTACTGGAAGATCAAGAAAGAAATGTATTGACAACATTAAAGAAAGCACGCACTCAAACTCTGTAATAGAATTACAAACAAGTTAGTAAAAATCATGCAATGCATTGATTATGATACGCTTTCCAACATACCGGAAATCATTACTCAAGTTATTACTCAAGTTATGAGGATAATGCCTGTAGAACAAATCTCGCTCCTGTGTCCTGACCTTTGACCCCATTTCGATGATATTCTGCAGAAACAGTACAGTATACTTCTGGAACAACATGATAACGTTTTGTCTCAATCGAAGCATTTTTACGCAAGTTATAACGCAAAAGGGCGATGGAATGGATCCCGATCCTATGTCGTGACCTTTGACCCCATTTCGTCTATTTTCAATAGGTTTCGTCCCCACGTGGTCCCCTACCACATGTTAAAATTTTATTGAAATCGAACCATTTTTATGCAAGTTATGACGTCCAAGGGCAATGGAATGCATTCCGCTCCTATGTCCTGAACTTTGACCCCATTTCGTCTATTTTCAATAGGGTTCGTCCCCAGGTGGTCCCCTACCACATACTAAAAGTTTATTAAAAACGATCCATTTTTACGCAAGTTATGGTGCATAAGGGCAATGGAAGGCATTCCGCTCCTATGTCCAGACCTTTGACCCCACTTCACCCATTTTCAAAGGGTTTGTCCCCAGTGGCTCCCTACCACATACTCAAATTTCATTGAAATCGAACTATATTTACAAAAGTTATGAGGCATAAGGGCAATGTAATGGATCCCGCCCCTATGTCTTGATCTTTGACCCCATTTCGTCCATTTTCAATTGGGTTCGTCCCCAGGTGGTTCCCTACCACATACTATGATTTCATCGAAATCGAACGATTTTTACGTGAGTTATCGTGCGGACAGACGGACGGACAAAGCTGGAGCACATACGCTTCTTCAACCTACGGTTGGAAAGCGTACAAAAGCACAGCAGACAGAAAAAAATGGCGAAAATTTATCTTTGAGAAACTCAACCTGCCATGAGCGGAAGAGGAAGAAGAAGATATACTGTACATTGATTAACAATTCATGTTGCATTAACAAATAATATAACTGACTAACTCAAAGAGCGTTAGAAAACTTCAGTAGCCTAGACTTTCAGCTATCACAATATTTTAATGAGTAATTACGGAGATCTAAGAACAAAGCGTTCTGGGAAAGCCGAGGCTAATTTGTACTCTCTCCCACGAATGTTTCGTTTCTTTTCGCGGAAACATCTAATGATGGAAGATAACGAATAATGGAAACCATAAAAGTAGAAAGCCATACAGCCGCTTATTAGTGGTATTAAGTTTTGAATCCTGAATGCTATTGGCTGACACACGGGGAATGTGACTGTATCTATTTTAGTCCTTTGTTAACTTTAAAGGATGTTTACTCCCCCCAATTTTCTTTTTACAACTCGAAAACAAGGAGTCAGCTTGATGGAAATATAATCATTCCCAAATATCCGTCTTGAGTTATCATAATCTACTACACTGAAGTGCCAGAAAAACTGGTACAGACGAACGTATGCAAAATACATAGCAACGTCATTTATGCGCCTACCCGGTTGCGTCCGCCAGTGCGTATATATAGCGATAGATATCCTTGCCAGCTGTCAGAGCTGTTTTCGGCATGAGAATGACAAGTAATAACGATTTAAACGATTTTCAACGCGGTGTCATAGTTGGCGCTCGTGAGATGGGCCATAGTATTTCGGAGGTAGAAACGAAGTTCGGATTTTCACGGACGACCATTGCAAGGGTGTACCGTGACTACAAGAATTCCGGCAAAATCTCCAACCTACGATACCAGTCTGGCCGTAAAAAGATATTGGGTGAACGTGACCATCGTCGGCTGTCAAGAATCGTTTCACGCGATAGGCGTGCAACACTCTCGCAGGTATCATCGGAAATCAATACTGTGCAACGTACCTTGCACGATATTGGCTTGGGGAGCCGACGCCCAACTCGAGTCCCCTTAATGGTTGCACGACACAGTGCTACGCACCTCGCTTGGGCACGACAACACCGCCACTGGACACTTGATGACCGGAAACAAGTAGCCTAGTCTGACAAATCGCGTTTCCAACTGTTTCGGGCAGATGGGAGCATTCGTGTGTGGCGCAAACCCCATGAAGCTATGGATCCCGCCTGTCAACAGGGAACTGTACCGGCTGGTGGGGGTTCGTAATGGTATGGAGTGTGTTTAGCTGGACTTGACTGGAACCCCTGGTACGTCTACAAACGTCTGTGACCGGCCAAAGTTATGTGCGCATCCTTTCTGACGAGGTACACCCGTTCATGTCCTTCATTCATGCTGATGGGTTGGGCTTGTTCCAACAGACAATGCACCTCCGTACAAGTGTCGGAACGCCACATTGTGGTTAGAGGAGCATTCATCTGAGTTTGGCGTGTTGCCATTCCCAACCAAGTCCCCAGATCTGAACGTGATGGAACACATTTGAGATGTCATGCAACATCGCGCTATCGAACACAGAAATCCGAGACCTCGGAATACACCCGAATTGTGGAACGCTCTGCGTGAAGTATGGTGTTCATTACTTATAGCATATTTCCAGAAGCTAGTGGAGTCCATGCCCAGTCGTATTTCTACAGTCAGTCCTGCGCTCCCGTGGGGGACCTACCATGTATTAGACTGGTGAACCAGTTTTTCTGGCACTTCAGTGTATATTTACCTCCCAGACTTCCACCCCTTTCGTTTGACGCAAGGCCTCTTCACACTCTCATTCATCACGCCGTCGAGGATCCAACCAAACTCAACACCCCAACTCAGTCATTCAGTCACTCTCCTTCGACTAACCCCCATATCCCGATGGACTACCGTTTTCTTACACTGCAGCCTCATTACCTGGAGTGATTTCATTTGAAGTCACCTAAGTTCTTGTAGATACCCGAAATCCAAGAACCTTTAGAGAGTTGTTATTGCGTCTTTCTGACTGGAAAAGCTGTTGATGAAATCCAAAACAAAAACAGCGTATGTTGTTTCGTCATCAAATCATCAATGTCAAAAGCATCCCTGGGTGATAGAGCCCGCTCGAGCCCGATAAGCAGTTTGCAATATGTTGCTGCAGACTGGTTCGGGACCGAACTAAAATGTCTCAGCTCTATTTAGAATTCGTCACTGTCACTGAGAGGAAATACGTAGTCAAGGCCCTAACCTATACTCCAAAAAAAAAAATCCTAACCACTGTACTTCTGAGGATGTTCTGATGGATGTTCTTAAGATATCCGGAAAGACGGTAAAATAAAGCAATTAGGCAAGAATGAAATACGGGATTACACCATAAAATACACATTTTGAAGATGACAATCCGTTTTTTTCTTTGGTGTAAATATGCCAAAGATATTAAGTCATATACACTGCTGGCCACCCAAACTGCAACACCAAGAAGGACACCAGATAGCAAAGACAGATTTACTGGACACATAACAACAGATACAAAGATGAAACGATTGAGCTTACAGGCCCGTGAGACTTGCGGAACACGCAGACATCAATAGTTCATGTGGCCCCCATGGCTGGCAATAAGGGCCGCTACACGCCGCGGCATCGAACAAAAGAGGCTCTGGTTGTGAGCTTGGGGTATGTCGGTCCAGGCTGCTTCCACACGTTGCCACAGTTCCTCAGGCGGTAGCCACGGGTGGCGTTTGCCGGGCCACTCGGTTGCTGATCAGCGACCAGACGTGTTCGATGGGTGACATATCGGGAGAACCGGCGGGCCCGGCAGCAGTGACACCTGGTGGGCCGTGAAGAATTCTTGCAGGATGCGTGCCACTTGCGGGCGCGCATTGTCCTGTTGAAACGTGGCCGCTGTCAGGTCCTGCAGGTAAGGGAGGACTACAGGCTCCAAAACATCCAAGATGGTGCGGTGGCTGTTAAGTGTACCGGCGATGCGTACCAGAGGGGTGCAGGTGTCATATCCAATTGCACCCCAAACCATAACGCCAGGCGACGGACCGGTAAGGCGATGCATAATGCAGGCGTCATACAGTCTCTCGCCGCGGTGCCGCCACACGCGGATCCGACCATCGTGGTGTTGCAGGCAGAAGCGGGATTCTTCGGAGAAGACAATGTCGTGCCATTCCGTAGTCCAGGTGCGGTATTCAACGGCCCCTTGCCTCCGCACTCGCCGGCGGTGTAACGTCAATGGTAATCGGAGCAATGTGCGCCGTGCGACAAGTCCCTACTCCTGCATACGACGTCGAACGGTACGTGCTGACACAGGTTGTTGCACAACACGCCCTAATTCATGCGCTAGTGTTCGTGATGTGGCTGTGCGAGCCGTCAATGCACTCCACACAACATGCCGTTCCTTTCGTTCGGTGGTGTGCCGCGGGTGCGGCAATCGCTCACGTCGGTCCGTCTGTCCCTCCTACACCCACCGAATCCATACTGGCGTCACTGTGGCTGGATGTCGTCCCACACGGTCGCCGATGTCACGGTACGATAAACTGCTGTCGCGATAAGCCACTATTTGTCCTCTGTCGAACTCCAAAACGTGCTGGAATGACTGCCGTATTTTGCAACGAGGCTTCAGGAAGCTTCCCACGCACAGGTCCGGTAGCACAACACACTTCCACTACTTACACTCGCCTTCTGTGCAGCCTTCTTATAGTGCTTCTCGGTGGCGTGCCGGGCGCCCATGATTTGCATATGCCCTGCAATACTAATCGTTTGCATGTCCTCTCACGGACGACGCATGCTGCAAATTTCAGGCCAATCGGATGCTTCCTTCGTGGTGTTGCATTTTGGGTGGCCAGCAGTGTAATATCAGAAAACTTGAAAATTTCGTCGTCGTGGAACGGGAAACCGCGTCTCCCATATAGCGCCCTGGTATGCTATTTTTGAGTCGTAGCAATCGGGTATGAATGCCGGTTGCTTCGACTAGCGAATCCTGTGATGGTTATATTCAAATTAATCGGAAACTTGAGATTTGGTCGTTCTGGGTGATGTAGTGGTTAGCCTACTCGGATGCTATCCAGGAAACGCGGATTCGATTCCCGCTCCAGGACGACGAAATTTTCAAGTTTTCAGGTATTAGCTGACTTACCATCCTTGTCATATTTACAGCAAAAACCGGATTGTCATCTTCAAAATTTGAAACAATTATTTTGTTTGTTTTAGAAACGTGGCCATGCCGTTTAGTAAAGTTATGAAGAGAAAAAAAAACACCACGGTTTACCTTCCCAAAGGTAGGCAGTTTTATCAACGGTCCTCCATCTTGATTGTAAGAGTTCCATGAACCATTCCATTGCAAGAATCTACGCCATTGTAAGGGTTCCGCGAGCCACTCAATTGTAAGGGTTCCACGAACCACTCCATTGTAAAAATCGACGCCATTGTAAGGGATTCAGGAACCACTATTACTTCTTCTACAAAGTAGTAGAATTAACCATTTAGCGACCAGAACTCTGAAATCTTGTGTCGCTCAGAATATCACAACGCCCGAAACTGTCTGTTTCTCCTTTCAAAATTTTCCACCTCTCCCCAAAGTTAACAAAAAGAAGAATGCGTACTCAGTCACCACATGAAACTTCCGATGTGCATTGATCTTCAGACATTTACCGAAGGTAATCACCGCATTCTTCCACGGAGAAGGCATGCAATATCATTATAGCCACGCGAGATACTAGCGTAAGCATTACTTGTTTAGCGACAACAATGATGACTGAGGGTGACATCTGTTAATCCCGTAGAGGCTGTGTAAATTAAAAAATAACAACAACAGGTGGGGTAAGAAATCTTACTCTCTAAACGGGCGTTTTCGGGCAGTCGTGGTATCGTGGTATTTTGGATCTAAGGGCGTTTCTGGCGTTATGGTCGTGAAAGGGTTAACTCATCTATTACCATGAAAACAAACTCTCCCCAAATTTCGTCTAACAGCATCAACGGTGAGGTGAATTTCCTTAGTGTAAGGTTTCCAAACTCATTATTGACAAAGGTGTATTGCATTGTATTTCATATGTAAAAGCTATGAGTTTTCTATCCCCCTTTCATGTAGCGTATAAGAAATTTATTAAAAAAAAACGCATAGTTCCTTTAAGCATTAGTATGTAAATTACCTGAAAATTTCTTAGAAAAATATCTGTGTATTATCTGAGTGACACAGGTAAATTTTAAAATGTAAACTATTTATTTCTGAAAACTTGAGCTAAGACTAGGTACATGAGTACTGGTGGAGGTGGTTACGTTAATAACACATCGTCATGACTTCAGTTTTACTCTATCAAAAGCCACTAAAGAATGGATATAATTCATCCAGATGGTTCGAACCTGTAGTGCGCTAAAGAAATGTATTGCTCACTGAGAAAACAGGAAATCGAACCCTGCATAGTGCTGCATTGCTATGAAGTAAGCGACAAAATACATATATCTTATCCTTTCTCTTCCGGCGTTTGTCTCCCATGCCTGCTGCAGTGTTGGATCTGTCGTCCTACTACCTAGATTACCTTACCTAGAACCATTAGTACCATTTCCTAATTCTACTTCCGTGATCTTTTCTATCTCCTATTTTTCTTCTCGTTCCTTCTTCTACTTCTCAGTTGCAAACTGATAGGCTCGTTTTGCTTATCGATTATGGGTTCATTTAATTGTACTGTAGATGCCCATAGAACCTTTTTCTCCTCAAATAGTCACTTACATAATTTTGGGACTGCTGGATATTCCTATCCCGAGGGGAGAAGCTAAAAGACCGAAAGGTAGCATCTGGCGTTTCATTTGTCACTCACCATATTCTCAGATGTTTAATACAAGAGTCCCAAAACTCTCTGCTGGTATTTGTGATCACCAGCATCTGCAGATTCCGTGGCCTTTACTAAAATACGGGGCTTTAAATGTCACACCACATCTTGCTCTGCATTCCACGCATTTGTTACTACGAATTTTGATTTTTAAAAATCCCTTCTCGGCTTGTCACATTCCGGCTCCATAGTATATACACAATGGAGTCACATTGTGACCACCAGCTAATATCCAGAGTAACCGTAGTGTGTAGCGCGGACAATAGCTTGACGGGCTGAGAGTGACTCAATAAGGTGCTGGAAGGTGTTCACAAGTATGTGGAGCCATGCTGACTGCAGTTCATCTGACAGCTGCTGGAGGATGCGTGGTGGAGAATCCATAGAGCGAACAACATGATTCGGGTGGCCCAAAGACGCACAATTGGGTTTAAGTCGGGGAAATTAGGGGGACAGAGAAGTTTTTTGGAGTCTTCATCGTGCTCTTCTAACCATTCTCAGCCATTTCTAGCTGTGTGACATGTCGCATTCTCGTGCTGGAAGATTCCATTCTCCATAAGGATCATTCTTGGGTGTACGTGGTCTGCAAGGATGGATTCATAACGAATTCGGTCCATAGCGCCTTCCATAGGTATGAGTGGAACCAGAGATTACCACGAAAACATCTTCCAGACCACCACACACTGCCCCCACCAGCTCGTTTTATTCACGCAATGGGTGAAGAGTGTTTGTTCTCCGATGTTTATCGCCTTATAAGGCAGCGCCCATCCGTTCGATAAAGCAGAAAACGAGACTCATAGGAGAAAGCAATCCTTTGCCAATCAGCTGAGGTCCAGTTGCAATACTGTCATGGAAATGTAAGCCTTTTCTGCCGATGCACCTTTGCTAGCATAGGTGCCGTGACCATCCGTCTGCATTGGAACGCCATACTCAGCAGGGTTCGCTGAACTGTCGTTTTAGACACACTTCCGGTAGCACCCTGGTTCATTCGGCCAGTGAGTTGCTCCAATATAGCTTGTCGATCCGCCTTTACGTACCCTCGAAACCGACGTTCACGTTTCACATCAATGGCATGTGGTGTTCCGTAGTTTCCACGTCGTTTATTCGTAATGGTGCCATTTCTCCAATCACGAAACACTTTAACCTCAGCAGCACGCGAACAGTTCACAAACTGCGTTGTTTCAGAAATACTGCCACCCTTGGACCGGAAGCCGATAATCATCCCTTTTTGGAAATCTGATAAATCGCTCGCTTTATCCATGACAGCAACGAGTGATATGTCTTCAGATTGCCTACAGCACACCTTATATACCCTCCAAGCCAGCTCACGACACGTGCCTTCTTTCATCGGCTACGCGCTGTTGGCGTCAAAAGTAGGAGGTGGTCACAATACTGTGACTCGACTGTGTATAATACTGAGCCTCGGTTTGACAGCTGGTCAGCGAATATTTTTCTAAATGTGCTCTATTGCTAAGGGAAGCAATATGCAGCTTTTTGACTTCCCATGGCCTCCGATGCTTCTGAAAATACCGAGGAACATATTTGAAGAATTTCTCTTTCATACTTGCTGTCACTTTACCCCTGCCTTATGGCATTATATCCCGGATTTTTTAGTTTGAGAATCTTGGAAATGAAAGCTTTATGGAACGCCTGGACTTATACAGAGTAAGCAAGTGCTATGAATTTGCGATTGTAGGTCTGGGGAAGGGAAAAGAAGAAAGAAAGAATTTATAATCCGAATTTTCTCTTACCCCTGTTCTTAACTGTGGAACGAAAGAGAAATCCATAAATACTTGTAAATTAGGAATGTTAATTCAAGGCGGATTAATTAATGGAAACATTTGGGTAATCCCTAATTTAAATATCCTCAACAAGAATTTCAAATATTATTCGAAATACGAAGGATATCGCGCTGACGTAACTATACACTCTAGTTTAAAGATTCGCATTCTCAGGTTCTAGCAAATTCATCCTTTAATCTCTTATCCTTTGGGAAGAAAGGTTGGTCCGCGTTGTTTTATATAATATATCGAAATTCTTTTTGGATGTGTAAAAGAGATGCTCAAGCATTTTTTAATAATATATAATTGAAAATTTTCAAAATTTAAAAAGAACGTCGTCATTCTTTTAAGAACAAGAGCTTATCCGAAAAAAAAAGTGACCCATTAATCGAATGCACCTGGAAGATTTCCACAAGGTTCTAAAAACAAGAAACTGGTTTTCCACTAACTTTTATGAAAGAGGAGTCAATACTTAAAAACAAAATGTCAGCAGAATTTCGCTTTCTATTCAGGGAAACCCAAGTCCTTCTTGGTTTCTCCGATATCGACCGTTTCTAAGAAAAGTAGGAGTTCCATTTTTAAAATCGAGTTGAAATTCTCTGATTTATTACAGTTTTGCGGATATCCATCCGCGAAAACCAATCTTCAGGCGGTGTATCAAATGCGGAGGGTGGGATGTATATGACCGTTACACTTCCTGCCTTGTTTTCCAGGAACGTGCGATGTGAACCGCAACGTTAAGCTACGTAAAAGACTGGAGGTAATATTTAGGCTGGCCCTGACAACACAGTGATTAATGACACGAATTAAAGCTTATCTGAAGGACTTGAGCGAAGTCATTAATTAATGCAAGATTAATTCTACCCTCTCCAGGACACAAACACAACAGCTTACTTGAGCTGAAATTCAACGGATCATTTAGGGCAGAAACACGAAGCATGAATCGGCTTTAGTTCTAAGAGCACGCGAATTTTTTTTTCTGATTATGCTCTCGAGCTTTCCACTTATTTTGGCAACGTACCCAACAAGACGAATTCGCAATTCTGATTATTGTCTAAAAGCTATAACGCTGGCGCACGATCGAAACGTATGTCTTTTTGTTGCTGTGTACAATTTCTTTCACATTAGTGTGGTGTTCGTTTTCATTAAACGGCAAGGTGTGTGCATAACCATCCAATATCATGCATTTGTGAGAATAAATCAAATTCTGGAGTAAATCAGATATGCTTACTGTCATTTCTTTGAGAAAGTACGCATTTCGTGCTCCACATGCGAAACTACTATACAAGGTATAGACTTGCGGATGTACTAAATTCAAAACTATCCCCATATATTTCAGAAAGATTTTAAAGATTACTTGTACATTCTACGCATATATATCCCTACACATGTCTTCGTTGTGACTGTAAGCCCATCTTTTTAGTGCTATCACTTTATCACTGCATCTATTGGCCAGTCAGGCTGCAGAAGCACTATCTCAATACGCAAAACATTTTACCCTGAATATTCGAATTTTGTATGGCCTGAATATTCGAATTTTGTATGGCTTTTATTATTTATTAAAAGGCTCTTAATTACGTGAAACTGTTAGGAGTTATAATGATTTTGAAATCCTGCGGCGCCGAAGATGTAAACATTAGCATTATTAACATCATCTTTGAAAATTCAATTAGAAAAGTTCGACTGTTCAAGCACGATCTAAGAAGTGTAACACTGTGTGACGTGCCTGCCCCGCAGGACGCACATGAAATAAAGGCAGATAGCTGTGAGAGAAAATGCCAGTGTAGTATAGTGGAAATCACTCGGAGCGAGAGTTGTGGGTTCGAATCCCGCCCATGGCATAAAAATGATGGAGAAATTAACTGGTCCAAGAGGTGTAACTTTTGCGCGACGACAATCTCTCAGGAACGATATCACCGTCGTTTGAGAAGGCTTGTTCGGAGAAATAGGACTTCTTGTGTGTAGCAATTGATCATAGCATTCGATGAAGGCTGCATCTGATTCATTTCTCAGCGAACTATTCATAGGGAGTTGAAGTGGATCGGCATTGGCAGTCGCACGCTTATAGGTAAACCGCTGATTTCTGCGAATAACCGGAGAGTTCGTCTACAGTGGCATCAGGAACACCATGACTAAACACTGGAAGACTGGAAAAACGTCATGTGGTCCGACGAGTCTCGGGACACCTTGTTCTGTACCGACGGTTTGCAGAGAGTTTGCAGGAAGGCCCATGAAGCAATGGAAATAGCTTGCCTTGTAAACACTACTCAAAGTTTTGGAGGAGATGTTATGCTGTAGGGCGCCTTTTGTTTGTTCGGAACGGGTCCCTTGATATTGCTCGTAGGTCGGGTGATGTCCAAAGATTATTTGAACATTGATGTCAAGTCTTTCTGCAATGTTGACTTTTTACACAGCAGACAACGGCTGTTTCATGGACGACAATGCTACTCTCCATTGCACAAGATGTGTTCTGGAGCGGTTAAGCGACCATGACAGCGATATCAACCATCTTCCCTGATCACAACTAAACCCGGATTTGATTCCCTTTGCAAATGTATGAGAGATGTAACGAAGGATGTACCGAAAGTAATGCAAACGTTGGCATAACTTTTTTTAATAACTGATAAAGTTCGTTCAAGTTACACATGTTGGTAGAGTAACTGTTTCTCTATGCAAGGGTACTACTAAGCATAGTCTCCTTTACAAGCGGTACATTTGCGTCATAGCTGAACCCAACTCTCGAATTCTCTTTGAAAAAATTCAGGTGTGGACTGTTGTACCCACTTCTTCAGATCCACTTTCACTTTGGCTGTGTCTTTAAATCGTTGCCCCTGGACTGTCCCTCATTGGAACGAACAGGTAAAAATTGGAAGGCGCCACATCTTGGGCGTACGATGGATGAGGGACCATCGACCAGCCTAATTTTCTGATCGCCTGATTTGTTGCCAAATATGTGTGTGGTCTCGCATTGTCACGGTGACTATGGATTCTTTTCAGATTCTTGTACGGTTTCTTCCTCCTAATGGCTTCTCTAAGCTTCTTGAGCGTCTCAATGTGCTGCTTGCTAGTCAAGGTACGGCCACGTTTCAGAAAATCAAGGACAATGACATCCCTGCCATCCCAAACACAGTCACCATGACTTTCTGTGCTTATCACTGGCTCTTGAAGTTTTTAAGCCTTGGGGAAGAGGTGTGACATTATTCCACGAATTGATTCTTCCTTTACGGATCGTAAAGATCCCCCCCCCTTTTAACCCTGTCACCAGATGAAAAAACACCGTGTCTTCATTGGCTTCAAACGCTTCCAGCAGATCAGAGCAGACTTTCACCCTTCTCTCCTTCACATCAGGTGTCAACTGCCAAGGTACCCACTTTGCACACACTGTCCGATACCTTAAATCTTCCACTTTCTTATGTGTGGTATTGTGATCACAGTCCAGTTGTGTAACTAGCTCATGGACAGTGACTCGTCCCTCGGCGCGAATCAGTTCATCCATTCGCTGATGATATGTATCAGTGATCGCAGATGATGGTCCCCCATTGCGTGGTTTGTCTTCAATGCTGGTTTCCCCTTCTTCCAACTTCTTCATTCATCTGCGCACATTGCTCTTGTCAGTGGACATTGCTCTTGCCGCGTAAACATTCTGCAGCCTTCTGAGGATGTCGGAAAGCCTGCACCGTTCTTGCGTCAAGAACAATGAGGGCACGTTGCTTCTGCTTGGAATTCATTTTTTACCTGCAATGAACAAGAAAAGTTACTATAGAAGAAGAGTTACTCTACAAAAATGTGCAATTTGAACAACCTCTGCCAGTTAATAAAAAACGTATGCCCACTTCTACATTTCTTTCGGTACAACACTCATAGAAAAACAGATCCGGGAGCAAAGTCATCCTTCCTTAAATCGGAGCCAGTTTGAGTACTGTTTGTAAACGCCTGGTATGCTGTAAACATAGACGCACTCCAACACTTTGAGGAATCTTCACTGCTGACCACCCAAAATGCAACACCAAGAAAGACACGACATAGCAAAGACAGATTTACTGGACACGAAACAACAGATACAAAGATGAAACGATTGAGCTTACAGGCCCGTGCGACTTGCGGAACACGCAGACATCAATAGTTCGTGCGGCCCACATGGCTGGCAATAAACGCCGCTACACGCCGCGGCATCGAACGAAATAGGCTTTGGATGTGGGCTTGGGGTATGTTAGTCCAGGCTGCTTCCACACGTTGCCACAGTTCATCAGGCGTAGTCGCGGGTGGTGCTTGCCGGGCCACTCGGTTGCCGATCAGCAACCAGATGTTTACGATGGGCAACATATCGGGAGAACAGGCGGGTCACGGCAGCAATGACACCTGGTGGGACGTGAAGAATTGTTGCACGATGCGTGCCACGTTCCGGCGCGAATTGTCCTGTTCAAACGTGGCCGCTGGCAGGTCCTGCAGGTAACGGAGGACTACAGGATCCAAAACGTCGGAGATGTAGCGGTGGCTGTTGAATGTACAGGCGATGCGTACCAGAGGGGTGCGGGTGTCATATCCAATTGCGCCCCAAACCATAACGCCAGGCGACGGACCGGTATGGCGATGCATAATGCAGGCGTCATACAGTCTCTCGCCGCGGTGCCACCACACGCGGATCCGACCATCGTGGTATTTCAGGCAGAAGCGGGATTCGTCGGAGAAGACAATGTCGTTCCATTCCGCAGTCCAGGTGCGGCGTTCAACTGCCCACTGCCGCCGCACTCGCCGGTATTGTAACGTCGACGGTAATCGGAGCAATGGGCTCCGTGCGACATGTCCCCGCTCTTGCAGACGACGTCGAACGGTACGTGCTGACGCAGGTTGTTGCGCAACACACCCTAATTCCTGCGCTAACGTTCGTGATGTGGTGGTGCGAGCCGTAAATGCCCCCTGCACAACATGCCGGTCATCTCGATCGGTGGTGTGCCGCGGCAGCGGCAATCACTCACGTCGGTCCTTCCATACCTTCTGCACCCACCGAATCCATACTCGCCTCACTGTGGCTGGATGTCGTCCCACACGGACGCTGATGTCTGGGTACGATATACCGCTGTCGCGATAAGCCAATATTCGTCCTCTGTCGAACTCCGAAACGTGCTGGAATGACTGCCGTATTCTGCGACGAGGCATCAGGAAGCTTTCCACGCACAGGTCCGGCAGCACAACACGCTTCCACTACTTAAACCCCGCCTTCTGTGCACCCTTCTTATAGTGCTTCTCGGTGGTGTGCCGGGCGCACACGTCCTCTCACGGGCGACGCATGCTGCGAATTTCAGGCCAATCGGATGCTTGCTTCTTCTTGGTGTTGCATTTTGGCTGACCAGCAGTGTATGTCCAAGTGCATACGTTATGTAATTAGTGACCTGCACACTAAGTTTTAAAAAGTGTGCCAAGATATAAAAAACAATAAAAGAGAGCATATTAGGAAAGCAATTGATACTGGTTACCATTAACAGAAGTTTAAAATGGCCAGATTGGTTATGGAAAACAATAGATTTCTAGTGCTGTAAAGTCATGTAAGCTGTTTTCGACGTGGAGCCTAATGGTGGGGGAGGGAGAAAAGACTGATGCAGAAAAAACGGAGTTCAATCGAAATCACACCTAATGTTCAAAATTAAGAGAATTTGCACATTTTTTCGAATTTCTGAAAAACTAGTGGACACATTTTAATAAATTTTGGTATGGATACACAGTTGCATAAGAGAAAAAATTATACCATACAACAGTCATGGTACGCACTCATGATCGGCAGTAAGGCTGATCAGCGCAGGAATATTCAAAATCCACGTTACAAGATCGAACATAAAATGACTCTAATATGGGGCATGGTCCGCTCTCACAGTCATACAGCTCACACAGCGCGACGTCATACTGGAAACGAGGCAGTTGATGAGTCCCTGTAGCAGTCGGTCTTACTCCTGCAGCAACGCACTTTTCATTTCCTGGATACTTCTTGGAGGGGGATGGCGAGCTCCAATTACCCTCCCAAGAGCGTCCCAGACATGTTCGACAGGGTTTAGGTCTGTCGATCTGGCTGACCAATCCACCTAGCGAATATCCTCACTTTCAAGATAATCGTCGACCAGGTAAGCTCTACGTGCACGAGCGTTGTCGTCCATAAAAAGGAACACAGGGCCAACTGCGCCCCTGAAAAGTCGAATATAGTGCTGTAAGATCTCATCCCTATATCTCCCAGCAGTCAGGGAGCGTCTGTCAAACACATGGAGAGGTGTGCGACCGTCCAACATGGTTCCTGCCCAGACCATGACACCTCCGCTGCCATAGCGGTCCCTTTTTCGGATGTTGGAGAAAAGGTATCGGGTCCTAGGTTCTCTCCAGATGAAGGTACGTCGATAATCAGTGTCCAGGCTGAATCGCGACTCGTCTGTGAACAGAACGTTACCCCACTTAAGTCTGGTCCAAAGCTGATGTTGTCTGCACCCTGCTAAACAGACTCGCTTGTGTGCTGAAGTGATCGGGTGGCAAACAGCGGGTCTTCTGACAAAAAGCCCTCTCTGATGAAGCCTTCGGGAAACAGTTGTGGTGATGCGAGCAGCCATCGAAAAAGAAAAAGAAAGACAGCGAGGGAGAGAGCTATGTGGCCTGTGTGTAAGCCCCCAGCACGGGAGGTGGTTTATGACGTTTTCTGCGGACACGTGCAACTGAGGGGTGAACCGAGAAGCCAGAAGAAAAGGGGAGTGGTTTTCTTGGAAGGATACCAGCCAGAGGGATGTTACTTGCGCGTCCAGGCAGTTGCTCGTTTCTTTTGTGAACAAAGGAAGCATTATGATGTGATGTTAAATGTTTTCTGTTCATGTATTTGTGTGTTCGTCTGGTTTTATTAAAAACCATTTATTTGAACTCCCTGCATTTTTAATTGGAACAAAGCTTATGTTAATTTGCACCGACCTGCGATGATGAGGAACGGCTGGTCATAACAAATGCCAAAAAATGTTGGCCAACGCTACCACAGATAATAACATGTGAATGGAATCAACACCACCACATGTAGTAAAACGTTTCGTACAAGCAGGGGGATTCACCCCCCCCAACCAACCAACAATAACGAAATACAACAAAAGTAACCCTTGAAACTCGGGTTCCAGTGGCGGCATGCAGCTCACTGTGCAGGTGTAGCAGTCCTGCGGCGCCTCGCTGAAAGTGATAAATAACGATCTTCATCGGCCGTCGTGGCTCTTGGACAACCTTGCCCAGCCCTTCTCGATATGGATCCGGTGTCCTTAAACTGTTTCCACAAATTGCAGACGACACTGGGAGTTGCATTGAACTCTGTAGCAACCTGCACTTGCGATTGCCCTGCCTCCAATTTACCTACGATTCTCCACCTCATTCCGTTATCAATAAGTTCGTGGCAGCTCATTTTACTTGACAGCTTATGAAATTGAACCAATTCTTGCAAGAAACACAACGAATGTCGCCGAGGAGTACGAGCGAACTAATCGCGGAAGAAAGTCACGTGTGCTTTTCATGCCCTCAGATGTCACAGCTCCGCCCACACGCACGTGTACGCTTTCGTATTCGACACTGTAAATTTGCATTTTCAACCGGCGGCATAATTTGTACCTTTGGTTCCGTACTTTTTGTGAAAATCGACAAAATGTGCAAATTCTCTTAATTTTGAGCACCAGTGTATATAAAGTCCTAATACAACGCTGTTACAGTTGTTATCGTCCAAATTTTTTGTTTTGTGTTATATGAACAAATTTCATCCTGTTGTATTGTTAATTGTGTATTTGTTTGTACGTGCACATGCATGTACACAAATATATGTGTGTATATGTATGTATGTATGTATGTATGTATGTATGTATCTCTTAGGGAGAAAGATCTCCATGCATGCTTCCATTATTATGCCTTTCGCATACAGAGATCAATTGTAGTTTCAAAAAGAAATTGTTTTTAAGCGTTAACCTCCAGATATGTAAAGGTTTTCAGTTTGTTTAAATAGTCATTAATGAAGCTACGGGGAGAGCCATTATCCTAGAATTTTCTAATTTACTCAACAAATCAGTTTTTGAGGTTGATGGTGGAAAAAGTGCTTCTGTTGAATAAATTACAGCAATTTTAGTAGTTTGTGCAGTGTGAATTTTAGCTGATTCTTTTAAAAAATACTCTCTTGGCAAAAAGAAAAAAAAACGAAGCACCATGAAAAAGTCTTTCGATCTCGATGTAATTCCGCAAACAAGTACCTCAGGTCCGAATATGCAAATGATTAAAAAATAAAACCAATGGCTGAATAGATGCCTACCACAGAGCATGGAAACCTTGCCTCGATAAGGGTAGGTCAAAAGCAAAGTGCGTACGCAGGAACAATTACGACAGCCTATTGCGGTTGCATTAACCTCCACGGACTGTGAGGATCCCTCGACGCCGGATCCGTGCAAAATACGATCACTTTAGCGAGTTTGAAACTGTACTGTAACTGGGCTAAGAGAGGCCGGTTAGCCATGTCGCCGTATCGCCAGGCATTTGGATCCGAGCAATGTGGCAAGCGGACGATGTTGGCGCAAATGAGTCAAGAAAGGCTAAACCCAGATATATGCGGGAAGAGGACGGCGGAGGGCAACAACAGAACACGAGGATGAAGCGATTGAAAGGGGCGCACGAACAGAACCGAATTTGTCGCTATCAATCATTCCTGGCCATGTTGCGTTTTCTACAGGTACGGATGTGGCCAATGGGACCGTTGCCATACGACT
The DNA here is from genome assembly GCA_039090855.1 of Macrothele yani. Lineage (NCBI taxonomy): Eukaryota > Metazoa > Arthropoda > Arachnida > Araneae > Macrothelidae > Macrothele > Macrothele yani. Next base: position 46,659,314 of record CM076997.1, on the reverse strand, counting down.
TGCTGCACGGGGACTACGTTCGGGGAGACCTCTCCGCAACCTACCACTAACCAGCGAGCATCGGCGGCACCGGTTGCAGTGGTATCGGGCCCGATCCACGTGGGACAATGGCCAGTGGCGTCGTGTTGCCTTTAGCGATGAGTCACGGCTTGCACTTCGCACCGATGACCAGCGCATACGTGTCTGAAGACGAACCGGCCAGCGCAAAGTGGGAAATTTATGAGATTACTCCCAGTTTTAATATTATGTAACGGGTTTATTATCAGTACAATACGTGCATAAATATAAAATGTTTTATATTTCACATTTTAGAGGCAACAAAAGAACAAAATCGAACATGAAGGGTGTTATAAGGATCATTCAAAGGAAAAAGAGGCAAAGGGCTACACTGCAACGCAAGATGATATGCGGAAAGCCGGAATACAGGTAAGTTGACACTGAAGTCCGGCTTCCTGCGTACGATAGAATGCAGCAGTTTAGCCGAAATGTAACTGGAATTCCAAACTATGCATTGTTTAAATGTAATGTTTAGCCTGAAAGGATACAAAATGATGACACAGAGCAGGAAACAGAAACGAAAAATCAAATATTTTACCTGTAAAGTAGAATAACAGAACAAATATTCGGAGAATAATTGTTCTGAAATTCTCATACCTTGAAGAATACCTTCAAGGTATGAGAATACTTTGTTCAAAACATAACTGCTTGGCTTCTTTAACTCTGTGATATTGGGGATATAATTTGAAATTGAAGTTTTCGGCTTGTTTGCGTATCCGTTGGTACTGACGTGTGGACAAATTAATATCCGCCATTAATGCAAGCGCTTGTTCCGGAGATACTGACGCTGGCTTTTGAAGCAACGACCTCCGAGCCTTCTTAATAGTCGTACCCTCTTCGGAGATGCAGTAGAGTGTCCTTTAACAAATTCTGCAGAATCTCTTTTTTCTTCTTTTCGTAACTGAATTTATGTAGCCGTACACAGTTCTTCGCTGCTTGACTGCAGGAGGTGTTGTACCTTTTGTCTTTTAGCCTTCGGACCACAGGCACTGAACGGCTTTGTTGTCCGGCCAAGTCAAATCATGATAGTTTTTGTTGTATTTGGGACAGCCTTAAATACATTTCCCGCAAAAGTACTGTTTTCGTTAAGCCGAAATGCATTATAATGCAGAAAGCGCTGTCTATGCCTTTTTATTTTTTCCCATTTGTTACAACATTTTAGGCAGAAATCTTTTATTTCCAATTGTAAGCATTTGAAAGCAGTTTCAGAGGTCGCTGGATTTCCTAGTTCTTGCAAAACATATGCCATCAGGGCGTCTAAGTTCGACTCTTTCGGATTTTCACCCCATATCTCGAACAGCGCCCTGCGGAAAATCGAACTTGTCATTCAGTAAAGCATGCAAAAACATCTCCGTTCGCAGATATTCGCAAATGTTCTTTCACGAATTAGATTCCTATATGATCGAGCTTTAAGCGAAACGAGGCACAAAGCGAAACTTGGTGAAAATCTACTCTGAAACCTTCGATACACTTACGACATGGTTTGTATATTGAATATAAATTCCTCCCATTTTCAAGATACTTCTACCAGCGGACACCAGCTACCTGGGTGACACTACTGGCACTAGTAACTACGAATAACCATAGGACTTACACTTTGAAGTTCAGTAAAGCTTTACATGGGGCTGGGGACGCACACAAGTCAAGCGAACTCGCAGTACTGAGATGACAGAGTCATAGCTGCGTGGGGCACGTTTACATCGCTGCCTATCTCGACGAGCACTACAAACTACCTCTGGCGATCTTTGGGAAAACTAACTTCTTTCTCGTGTGCTGTAGACATCCAAATATCGAAATCTACAACGGATTCGAAAATCTGTCCAATTTGATAAATTGCATTTTGTCACACTGTGCCGCGCAAGGGTCCTGCCTTTACCGTAGAAAGGCACACGGCTTGCTCATCGGGAGTGGCTGTCTGGGAACTATTTCCTACCATAACCGGGCACTCTTGTTAGTCCTCCACTTCACCCTCAACGCTCAACGGTACGTCGACGACATTCTACGATCTGTTGTGCTGCCATTTTTACCGCAGCATCACCGAACAATTTTTCAACAGGATAACACGGTACAGCTCTCCCTGCCTGCCTCAGTAATGTTGACACCCTTCCAAGGCCAGCCCGATCACCCGATCGCTCACCGATTTATATGGACGTTCTGAGCCTGTTTGGGACATGATGCTACACCACTTACGCCCATCCCGGAATGTGGCGATTTCCAGAATGTGGGGGACACCATGTGGCATGCTGTGCCTGAGGACATTACCTGTGAACTGTATGTATCTATGCTACTCCGGGTACTCTCCTTTTTCCAAGGCAGGTGGCATTATAACGTACTGACTTGTTTCACTCGTGTAGCTGTTTTATCCGAAACAAATGCCCAGCTGCTACGTAATTACAATAATTTATTTTCCTAAACATGTACATTGTACCACACTGACTTCTATCTCGATTGGATGATTCCTTCCGAGTGCTTCGTGTATTTTTTTTTTTTTTTTTTTTTTGAAAATAGTGTTTAGTGATTCTGATGTTTATACTGAACTAGCGGAGATACCCGACGTTGCCCAGGATAGATATAAAGTTTGTTTTCAAGTAACAATGGAAATCACACTATACAAAATAACCTACCATGATGAACAGCGTTCAAGTCGGGCCTCATGCTGTTCCAAGGTCTTTGCAGCCCTAGATACACTGGCTCTTTCCCGTTGATCCATAAGTCTTCGATCACGTTGATCGGTTGTCTCACTCTCTCGAAGTAATTTTACTTTCTTTGCTTTCGGCTGTATTTTTTGGAGGCATTTCACCACACTTGCTGAAAATTTTATTATAAAAATCACAATTTATAATGGACGTTCTGAGCCCTAAAAACGCGAAATAGCAAACATGCACAATAATGCACTTCCTGCACTCCGCATTCAGCTTTCTAGAGTGTAGATATAAGTACAACCTGATCACACCCAACGTGAAAGAAGATTAGTAAAAAAAAATTACGTAGTTAACAATAATATACGGAATTTTTTTTTTTTTTGCTAATCTCGACAACAAAACCCATTTGGATAATTCTTTCACCGTCGGGAATCTTTCCGGAGGACATAGGCTATTTCGTTTATTTGTTATTATGTTTTATTATTTTTTTAATTTTGTTTTATTATTTTGGCTGTAATACCGAATAACATCGCTTTGAAGTAGTTTCCAATTTCCCATGTATCGTTCCGCTTTGTTTGCATACAACCTAATCACACCCAATATGAAAGAAAGTAGTTCACGATAATATACGTAATTTTTTTTTACTGATCTTGAAAACTAAACCCATTCAGATAATTCTTTCACCGTTGGGAAACTTCCTCTTTTCCGGTGGACATATAGGCTATTTCTTTTACCTAACACCAATACTAATCTTGTATTTAAATTTTATGTATGAAGAAGACCGTTTGTTTTAACTTCATGCTATTTGAGAGGACCACGCCTATTGGTGGGAATCTGTAGCTCCACAAATATTTGAGACTCCTGCGCCAATTTTTGGGAGTCTAATGAAACTTAATCCTTACAAAGAAAATGCCATGGTAACAGAAAAAAAAATGCTTATGACAATATGTTCCACCGGTGCGTTGTGTTTTCAAAAATCGGACTCTTCCCCGTATGCCTGAACCGCGGAAGCTTGCGAGGAGTGAGGCGTCACCTGACGACCGTTGCTCTGACACGCGGAGTAATACAGCAGCAGTCAACTTGCACCCAGTCTATAGAGGGCCCCGTAAAAACACATTTGACTAACTTAGGGATGGAATTTCGAAAAATCGTCCCGCCTGTATTTTAATCTGTGTAATGAAGAGTATGTATGCCAATTTTGGTACAAATCCATCAAACCGTTTAGAAACGTATGCGGAACAAACATACAGACTTTCACTTTTATGTATGTAGAGATTAGTTGAGCGGCAATGACGCTTTTTTGTCAAACAGGCTAATCTCAGTAGACTGAGAGAGTAGTTAAATTGTTATGTCCCAAAGCTCAGGTTCTAGCACTTGCGCACTAATTTTCTTAATCGCTTAAACTTCAACATCAAAACAGTTTCTGGACATATGTTTTGCAATGTTAAAGAGAACTAAGTCTAGTGCAGTTTTGATGTGCGTTTCAGAAAACGGGATGCTGGATTTTCACCAGTTTCTGCTTTTTTCATTTTCCCGTACTGCATAAGTTTATTTATTTTTGTTTGCAAAGTTTCAGGGCAATAAGTTACTGCTTCTTTTTCCTTTATAGATATTTTCCGTAAATCGCTCTACCTTCCCGTTATTTGCTGGTTCGTAGGAACTCTCAAGTATCGTTTTATGCGATTTGTTGCGAGATAGTGTTTGGCACCTGCTGAGGTGAATTTCCCTTGTAAAAGGCATAAGAAGTCGGAAAACCATATCAGGATAAAATACACCTACGCGTAGATTCTTTCTTCTGCAGGAATTTGTTTTAGCATACATGTCTTCTTTTCGTGCCCTATGCCCTTCTTCGTACCATTCCCTGCACACATTTGCTATCTGCATCAATCAATGTACTCGGGGCCAACCTAAAATGACTATGAAGTGGAATTTGGTAGAGTCTTTTCAACGAAAAGATAGCTCATGGTAGTTTGGTGTTTCTCCACAGTAATTAGGTGCAGTGAGTCGGGGATCATCTCCAAAACCCTGAACGTGTGCCACTGTAACGGAATGCAGAAGATACGGAGACTTCCACCTGAGCTTTCTTTCAGCAACTTCACTCTCAAGAAGAAAGGAGTAACGCTTAGTTCCACCAAAACTACTTGAATGTCCATTTACCCTCACATTTGCAGTAAATAAAGAGCGCTCATTGTTCACCAACTCTGACAATGACGTCGCCAAAACACGAATACCTGCATATTTTAGAAACGCGACCGAAACTGAAGTCTTCATTTACCTACGTACAACGTTTAGAACAACTATATACTTTCTAAGTCACGGGTCGAGCTTGAATACAGATAGGATCTATATTCTGAAGTGGAAATACGCATTCACAGTTTAGCCACCCCGGTGGCGCAGTGGTCTAAGGCGCTGGCCTCTGATCATTCGTCCGTAAGGGGTCCGGGTTCGAATCCCGGTCAGGCATGGATGTTGTGTTTGTCTTACGGCACTGGCTCTCTCCCTTCCCTGGAACCAGTGACCCTAAATTAGGGACGGGCGACTGCTTGTAGCCCATTGAGTTGCTCACGGTAGTCGTTAAACCTCCAATCAAAAAAAAAAAAAAAAAAAATTCACAGTTTACTGAAAGATCACTGTCACCCTTATTACATGTGACAGAAAGTAAGCTTCCGAGGGTATGTCATCGTCAGATCAGATCATATGTAGAGGATTTTAGGAAGGGTGTGTCTAACCCCAGGTCTTAAACAACCCTTCGAAATAGGAAGCTAGGAGATTTGGACTAGAGTACCCGATAGGAAAGTCACACGGAAGCGAAGTAGAAAAGGGGAGGAAGGCACCCTTATTTATCACCGGTGGGCCAGTACCCTGGGTCCGACGGCTTAACGTGCCCATCCAACTCACGGCGGATATTTAGCCGCCCCGGTGGCGCAGTAGTCTAAGGCGCTGGCCTCTGATAATTCGTCCGTAAGGGGTCCGGGTTCGAATCCCGGTCAGGCATGGATGTTGTGTTTGTCTTACGGCACTGACTCTCTCCCTTCCCTGGAACCGGTGACCCTAAATTAGGGACGGGCGACTGCCTATAGCCCATTGAGTTGCTCACGGTGGTCTTTAAACCTCCAATCCAAAAAAAAAAAAAAAAAACGGCGGATATTTAGTGGATCGAGCGTTCGTACCTGCTGGGATCGAACCTGAGATTCTCTCCATGGCAGTCCCGAACTAGGCCAACCGCGGCCCATGACATTGTCAGTCATGTCCGAGCAATGCTTGAGCTTCAAAACCACTGTGACGTCATAGTTTCTGTAATCACGTCACTATATATGAACAATTTGTCTCCTTTCCTGTTGAAACATCATAGAGGTCGGTTCTTTCCGTCTTCCCATTTTCGCACGCTTAAGGTAGTTTTTGTGTTAGCATTCGCTGTGCGTTAACTCGTAACCAAAGGATTCAAAGCGAGCCGATTGTAACAGTGATTTTGTCACTGTTACAAGCAAGACAGTGACTTGCAGTTCCGACACCGCTGTAATAAATGGTGATTTTGTTACCGTTTAAAGTCACTATCACGTCCGTGGAACTGCCACCGTTTTCACCGTAACAAGAAAGTCACAGTTTAGCCCACCTCTAGAGTACAGTAGTAGCATTGTACCAATGGCATGGGATGCAAAATTAACATGTATGGGTTGGAAAATTGTACGAGGGTCTTTCAGCAAGTTTGTATCCAAAAACGCAAAGAAAAGCTGATCCCACTTTTAATTTCTGTGTTGATTCCCGCCGTCTTTACACGATCATTATTCTAAAAACAGATTCAAGTAAACACATTTGACTGTTTAGATGATTTAATAAAATTCATATAGAAGACATTAGAACTTTCAGGCCCGCAACGGACCCATCTTCAGATGTTATTAACAGAATGGAACTGAGCATGATTTAAATACTTTAATGTTATGTGGTTTTCTTGATATTGTGACCTGCTCACGATGGACATCATATCTCGTGAAAGGTTTGTTAACATCGATAAATATATTACGTGTGAAGCAACGTATTGAAAACTATGTTTGACGGAAATAATTGGTGTAAGTCTCTACATGTTATAACTCATTAAGCACCGTTTTCCAAGATAAAGGGATGTGACAAGGAGTAGCATCATTGCAGCATTCTTCACCATATTTGTGAATAAATAGACTTTCTAGTAGTAGGATTGATGCTTTTGAGTAGGGCGTGGCGAGGATGTTGGCTTCGTTCCAGCATGGTTAATGAGATCCTTTGCATGATAGCCTTGATGGGGAAGTCCTTGATGAGTTTGTCTTTATTTTATATTGGTGCTCTTTTAAACGAGTTTTTAATGAGCGAAGTGTAGATCCAACATATATACGATCTTCATATTCAATGTCTATTGTCTTCATTGGGATGACATATACTCCATATCGGTTGTCCAAAGGAACAACATCTCTATCATTTTTTATTCCTGAAAGTACATTGTGTGTTCGTACTCCGAAGCCAATATTGTGACGGTGACAAACGTTTTTTGAGTATATTGATGATGCTGGGAATGTATGGAAGTTATCCCACATATTTAACTCGTCTGTGATTTTTTATTAATGTGGTATCTAATGTGCGTTTCATTTTCTTAACTATAGAATTAACGATGTCATCTGAGTAGCCATGATGAGATGCAGATATTTTAATTTTTGCTATTTCTTGATTTCGTAATGTTACTGTAGATGAGTGGCTAAATGCTCGTCGTACTTGGAATTGGATGGATGCGAGTTTTTGGTTTAATGGATGAGATGATTGAAATGGAATCATGACTGTAGAGGATGTGGGTTTTTGATACACTGAATATTGAACAGTTTGTTTATGAGGGTCTCGTTTTAAATAGAAATCCAAAAATGGTAAGGTATAATTCTTTTCAAATTCCATGGAGAACTTAATAGATGGATATTGAGATGATAAGCATTCTAAAGCATCTATCCTACTATTAGAAAGTTTATTTATTCAAAAATATGGTGAAGTATGCTGCAATGATGATACTCCTTGTCACATCCCTTTACCTTGGAAAACGGTGCTTAATGAGTTATAACATGTAGAGACTTACACCAATTATTTCCTTCAAACATAGTTTTTAATACGTTGCTTCACACGTAATATATTTATCGATGTTAACAAACCTTTCACGAGATATGATGTCCATCACGAACAGGTCACAATATCAAGAAAACCACGTAACATTAATGTATTTAAATCATGCTCAGTTCCATTCTGTTAATAACATCTGAAGATGGGTCCGTTGCGGGCCTGAAAGTTCTAATGTCTTCTATATGAATTCAATAAATCATCTAAACAGTCAAATGTGTTTACTTGAATCTGTTTTTAGAATAATGATCGTGTAAAGACGGCGGAAATCAACACAGAAATTCAACGTAAACACGAAATCAACATTTACTTACCACTTTAAATTTTTGGCATATTCCTCGGTCACTGCAACGCACTTTTCCGACCGATGATCTAGAGGTTTGATTCCGGTAGAAGAAGGTCTTTCTCGCAAACACAACTACGACCACATCAGAATCGGAAGCACACTGCTTTCCATGTACGTTTTCTTTCAACTTGGGGAACAAATAAAAGTCAATTGGGGTAGAGCCTGGGGAATTGGAAAGATGCTAAAACGTCTCCAATTTTGTGGTCTGTATGGAGTTTTTTCCAATCTGAGGATTCTGACTCAGCGCATTGTTCTGAAGAAGAATATTTCTCTTCGAAGAATTCAACGCTTCTTTCCTCGATATTTGCATGACGTTGGTCTTGTAATGTAGTGGTGCCTTTTTACTGGTAGGCAATCATTAATAAGCTTTCTGCTTTAGAAAAAAATTCTCATGTCATCACCATGTCGGCTAGTAGAAGAATACCGAACTTCTTGGAAGGTGAAGAAAATGTATGTTTCCATATTAAACTTTGTATTGCATTCTCTGTGTCAAAGTGATGGAAGCCGCCCCGGTGGCGCAGTGGTCTAAGGCGCTGGCCTCTGATCATTCGTCCGTAAGGGGTCCGGGTTCGAATCCCGGTCAGGCAAGGATGTTGTGTTTGTCTTACGGCACTTGCTCTCTCCCTTCCCTGGAACCAGTGATCCTAAATTAGGGACGGGCGACTGCTTATAGCCCATTGAGTTGCTAACGGCGGTCGTTAAACCTCCAATAAAAAAAAAAGTGATGGAACTGTTTTACGCACTGCAAAAATCCTGTAGCAGAAATTCATTGGATCCGAATGAAGCATAATAAAGTTATTGAGACGCATTCGCTTGTGGCACATCTCTTGCTCACCTGTCAACATTCGTCGAACCCTTAACGCTGACCTTATACTCTTCAAAGAATTCGTCGAGACTGGATTGACACTGTTGATTTTAATGGCTACAGAAGCAGCTATACACCTAATGGTCAGGGCTTGATCACCGGACAGGCCAGCTGTGCCCGATTCCTGGGCTCTCCTTTATAAAAATTGTTCCTAGAAATGCCCTAATCGTAAGTGAACTTCTTTTCATTCTTATTATTACCACTGTGAAAGTAATATTTAATGTGGGATTTCCTTGTTCCCTCACATGAGGTTAAATCCCCAATGCTTTCATTAAAGAGCAGTTTCAGTTTCCATAAAATCCTTTGCTAGTCTTCTATGAAATTGCTGCCTCACTTCAAAATGACAAATTTTGCATTAGAATATTTTACGCATTTTAAAATAAGAAATTATTGTTACCAATATTATTATTAAAAATATAACAATTTTTCTATCTTTAATTACATTCTACGACTTTTGACTGTTACACAATCACATTTGCTATGTAGGATTTAATATGAAACAGTTCCGTCATTTGACGCAAAGATTCAATAAAAGGCATATCATGTTTATCAGGCAATATCTCCAGAACTATAAATTGGTGAAAGATTCTGTTTCGATGGGGACCTCACAATTTTCCTGGGGCTGGTTCCGGGTGGTCTCAGTCAGGCTCTGTCAGCAGTCATTTGTCTGCCTGGTATTAAAAGATTTATGCACGCAATAGATGTTTTCCTCATTGTATGGTGTGTAGGGTCGTCCAGAACGATCTCTACTATTGGAACAATCCCTGTCACAACGAAATTCTCTGTGTTACTTGACAAGTGTTTAATATGCAGGAGCCTTGGTTCGCAATGTCTGTAGCATATCATCATAGACCTACCGTGGAGACATCTTATTCGCAGAAAGGCACTTTTTCACCGCATGTAGTCCTTTTCTCACACAAAGCTTATGTTAATTTATGTCCCGTTAGTCAATTCTGCTTCATCCTTCCATTTCCATATAAATATCGTCCAACACATTTTTCACCCATTCATATGGAAAATTTATTACTCAAACATGGTTCCCCTAAGTAGTTGTAAGATATGGATACTATCGGAGTATAAAGATTTACAAACTCATTGCTGCATTAGTTAGCTCAAAAACCTTTCACTTTTCTCGAAGCTTATTTCATTTTCTTTCACCTCTTAAGTCGCACGGTGTTTGGGATGTGTTCGTCCATTGGGGTCTTTAAATTTTCTTTTTCCGTTTAGTGTTTATTTTCTGGTTAAATGTTAAATAATTGCAATGATAAGTTTTTAATCTATGTGATAAGGGTTCGTCCTTCGTTACTTTTCTTGATATTTGTGGTGCTGAGTACCATCATTTTTCCTGTATGATGGCAGTTTTTATTAGAATGCAAACAGATAATTGGGTTCTGCAGTCGCTAATTTCTATTTAACGGATTTCCTGGCTCTTTCACAGACTTCTTCGAACTGTACATTTTGTTTTCACACCCCGAACGCTAAACTTTGCAACTTTGCTTTTTTTTTATTAGGGGTTCAACAACCACCGTGAGCAACTCAATGGGCTATAAGCAGTCACCCGTCTCTAATTTAGGATCACTGGTTCCAGGGAAGATAGAGAGCCAGTGCCGTAAGACGAATAGAACACCCATGCCTCACTGGGATTCGAACGCGGACACTTCGCGGACGAATGGTCATAAGCCAGCGCTTAGAATACTGCGCCACAGGGCCAGCAATCTTTTATTTTTCTTCTCCTTTACTTTTTCTTGTACTTCATTCAGACATCAGGTAATCAGCGACTTCTTTTGGATTCCTCAAAACCTACGTTCTCACTATTTTCACCATTGTGGCATTCCACCGGTCTTTGGCACTTGTCATCTCCTTGGTTTTTATCTTTTGCAGAGGTTATGACCTTAAAAATTGGCTTCACTGTTTTCCCCTTCACTCTTCAAAGTTGAGTTTAGCTTCCTACGTATGATACCTTCATCTCCTTCTGCAAAATCTCTACAAATATGTAAAATGTTTTAAGTGTCGAGGCGTTACCACCTCTGTTTGGATTAGTTTGCAGTTTCTGATTTTTATTCATCTGTGTCTCCTGTCTGATACATAATCCATCTGTGACGTATTTCTCTGGATTAAGAAGGTCATAATACACCGATGAGTCATTATATTATGACCACTTATCTAATAAGCTGTCTGACGCTCTTTAGTCAGCAAAACAGCTGCCGTTCGGCGAGGCATCGGTTTCATGAGGTTGCGATAGGTAACCTGGGGTATTTGGTACCGTAATGTCAACAGCAGGTCCTCCAGTTCCCGTACATTTCGGGATGGTGGTGATTTAACGCGAACCCGGTTTTCCAAGTCGAACCACAAATGTTCGATTATGTTCGTGTCAAGTGAATTTGGAGGCCAGGGTACTAACAGAAAGTCACCAGCATGTTCCTTTAAGCACTCCTTGACGATTCTGGCAGTGTGGCATGCCTCATTGTCCTGTTGGTAATGGCCATCAACAGAAGGGAACACAGTTGCCATGAATGGGTGAACTTGGTCTGCAACGATGTTCAGATATCTGACAGCTGTCAGAGATTGTGCTATTGGGATAATGAGGTCTAAAATGTCCCAAAAGTACATCGCCCACAGCGTAGCACCGCCGCCGCTGACCTGTTTCTATCCCACAGCCAATCCAGGTGCCATAGCTCCCGTTAGTAATCGGGGCCTCTGCTCTCGGCCGTCTACGTGATGCACCAGGGATCTTGATTCGTCAGATCAGATCGCATTCTTCCAATCACCCACGGTCCAATCTCGATGATCTTGGGCCCATTTCATACGTTGTCGGTGATGACATGCAGTGAGAATGGGGTCTTTGGCTACGCAGGCCTATGCTCGGGAGGCTGCGACGAACTGTGTTCTGTAACACATTGCTCTGATCACCACTGTTGCAACTGCGGGTGATTTGTCGTAATGTTGCCTTGCGGTCGCTGTTAACAATGCGCGACAGTCTCCGCTTCTCTCTGGCATCAGTGAACTGCGGACGACAGACGGCTAGACGACGGTTAATCGTTTGGCCATCTGTGCACCACTTTTGATACGTACTCACTACAGCGGCACGTGAACAATCCACAAGCCACGCCGTTTCCGATATCGTAGTTCCGAGGCGCCGAGCCACTACAATTTATTCTTTATCAAACTCCGATAAATCTGCAGCTTTTCCCATTCTGATTCCGAAACTACGATATCGGAAACGGCGTGGCTTGTGATTTGTTCACGTGCCGCTGTGGTGAGTGCATATCAAAAGTGGTGCACATATGGCCAAACGATCTCTAATCTGCTCTGTGAACTTCACACGCGCCACCATTCGGTCTCCATGCGCGTTCATTTCTCTAGGCTGGGGTCGTCGTCGGCTGATTGGTGTATGTTTCTCCTACTCCGCAAACACGTTGGTCAAAGGCAACGCGAAATATTTTATTGTATTTCGCGTTGCCTTTGGCAGGCAGAAATATTTTATTATGTATCCATCCATATTCTTTCCTCTAAAACCTTTCTGACGTATGTTTAACTTTCCTTTTGGGTTTCTATTCTCTTATGTAAACTTAGCTACTTTTCTTTAAACATTCTTTATCTCTTGAACGATTCATTACTTCCCAGAAGATGTTTTGCAAGTTGGCAACACTCACAGTGAGTCAAAGAAAGATAAGATGTCGACTTTGAATAGAGAGAGTTGAGTAGAGAGTCGAGCAGATAATTGGAGCGTAGCAGCTGATATGGAGTTGCTGAGCAATACACGATAGAGATACAGCGTTTTATATGTATTACGAGATTTATAATAAAAAGACAAAGCATTACAACCATTGTGATGTTGATCCTCCACGTGCCACCAAAACAGCCCTTACCAGGCGAGGAATGGACGCTACAAGATTTCTAAAGGTGCCATGTGGTATCTGGTACCAACACGTTAACAGCAGATCCTTTAACTCTTGTACGTTATGTGTTTGAGTAGCTGCAGATCGGATTTGCTGTTCCAATTCAAACCACAGATGCTCGATTCGATTGACGTCCGGGAAATTTGGAGACGAGAGAAATACCGGGAATCCTTCCTCATGCTCCGAGAACTCATCTCGAACAATCCGTCCCGTGTGGCATCGTGCTTTATTCTTCTGAAAGAAGGCGCTTCAAGAGAGGAATGCCGTTGCCGTGAAGTGATGTCTTGTCTGTAATAATGTTTAGGCAGGTGGTAGATGTCATTGTTTCCAGCGGATGAATGGCTTGACCCACGGTTTCCTAGCAGAACATTACCCAAAGCATTACACTTCCTCCACCGACATGTTATCTTCCCGCGGTGTATTCTGGTGCAAACACGTCTCCTGGTAAACGACGCATTCATACCCAGCCGTCCACATGTTGCAACAGGAAACGAGATTCATTGAACCTATTTTGAACCATTCAAAGTCTTGTTTTGATGCCCACTGGCTCGTTGTTTTCTCTTTTGACGGAGAACCGAGGTCAGCATGGGCACTCGGTGTGGCTTGTGGATACGCAGCCTCAGAAGGATCGATGTACTGTCTGCGAGTTGCGCTACAGTATTCCTTCTTTTGGCGCGAACCATTCACTCACCTGTAGCATCGAGGAGACGTGATCGGACCATACCTTTCCGGCAGCTGGTGGCTATGCCATTCTCGGATCACTTTTTGGAAATACCAACACTGCTGACCGTTAGAATCCCACAGGCCTTGCGATCTTGGAAATATTATGACCCAGTCGTGTGGCCATTTCAATTAGGCATGTTTCAAATTCTCTTACGTCCCCTGCCTTTAAGAACAAGAATGGCACTGATTAACATAGCTCATTACAAGGCGTTATTTATACCATTTTATGACCTTCAAATGCGCCGTTGTTTACCTGGTTTTACTTCGATTTTCATAAAGACGTACTGGTCATAATGTTTTAGCTCTTCGGTGTATGTTTGCGAGTTATTTTTCGAGAGCTGATTGTTGAAAAGAAGAGCTTTGCTGTCACTGGATTTGATGCTCTGCGGAGATCTGAGAGTCAGCATGTGGAAGTGGGCATTACCTTTTAAAGACAAAAAGAGTTGGAACTACATAAGAATAGTTTCTCGTCCTGATTGTGTTTTTGGACCGGTAATATAAGATAAACTACTTACTCAAAGAGTTCAATGTATGTCAACGAAGCTATTTCCAAACATTAACTAGCGGAGATCTACATTATCACGAAAACTTACAGCTATTTAAATCCATACCCCTTCATCCACTTATTACTTTTGTCTTTTTCAGATTAGATCATATGTAGAGGATTTTAGGAAGAGAGAGTGTCTGACCCCAGGACATAAACACCCCTTAGAAATACGAAGCTGGGAGATTTGGGCCAGAGTGCCCGATAAGAATAAGACACGGAAGCGAAGTAGAAGACGCCCTTATTTATTACCAGGCGGCCAATACCCGGGGCCTGACGGCTTAACGTGCCCATCCGACGCACGGCGGATATTTAGTGGTTCGAACGTTCGTACCTGCCTGGGATGGAACCCTGGGTCTTCTCCGTGGCAGAGACGAACATTGACCACTAAGCCACCCACGGCCCCTTTCGTACAATATTTTTCGTATTCCCCGAGAAAGAAATTTAAACTGACTTTTATTGTTTCGATAAAATTATATATTATTTTAAGTGCAAAAGTATTTTAGTCGCATAGTAAATTTAGGTAACACCCAGATCGATGGTAGAATAAATAAACTCCGTATTACCAAGAAACACGAATACGAAGAAAATTTCTTCCATTTATTTTGGCTTTTGATAGAAAAAAAAATATTAGGAAGTATTCCCTTATCAGACACTGAGAATCAACCGTGAACCATGTGAAAATCCCATGGGCAGTTTTGTCATCTGTTTGGCAAGCGTTCATGAAAAGCAAAAGAAAAAGAAAGATAAGGAAAGAAAGAAAGTAAAGCGAGAGGTGGAGATAGGAAAAAACTCTAATAAGGCAACACCCTAAGGAATGAGCCAAACAACATAACACAGAGTTAGATAGTTTCACGCAGCATCATTAAGCTCATGGAAGCGTATTACAACAAAGTTATATCTAAGTGTTTGAAGCAAAGTGCAAAAAAAAAAAGGAAGAAGCTAAGCTAGAAGCAGTTTAAATTGCCACGCTCAATACAGCTATGGCAAATTGTTAGTTTTAAAACATTCTTTTGATGTTTAAGAAAGCTGAACAAAGATGTACAATACAGAGGATGTTAACTCATTTTTAGAACGATTTTGCAGCAATATAATCAAAGTTTTAAATATAATTATTCCTTTCTTAAATGTTCTGTCTGATAGCCATAGATTCTACATCTAGATTTCCAAGATAAGAGAGTATTTTTTTTTAAATGGTAGTGGTATTTAATTCCACTCTTCCACCCCTCTGCCCCTGCTTTTCATAGTCAGCTCTTTGTTTTGGGTCTGTGTTTAGAAAGCGATCTTTTTAGCAGTCCGAAGGCACAATAGTCATTGGTGTCACATGAGGGGACTTTGAAGAACTATGAGTAGAAGCTATAGACCTGACAACCCGTCTCTTTTTAAAATTTTTCAAGAAATAAACTGATAGATTTGCATGTATGACTGGTAGTCTTCTCCTGATGCTGGAGTTCTACTCTTTGAACGCTCCGGGGATAAAGTAATGGTACAGTCTAACATCTATTTAACGGACTGCGATTTAACGAATTCCGCGATTTTACGTACATTTTTTATGGTCCGGACGGAACCACATTGAAATTAATGCTCGGAGTTTTCCGATTTGACGAACACGTTTCCTCAATTTAGTGAACATTTTTTTATGTTTTTAAACCACCAAATTATGATAATCATCATTTTCATGTTAAACGTTAACTAGAAAGAGAACCTTTCGCAACACGAAAATTTTAGGCATACAGTTAACCAGCGTTTCAAAGAACATTATCTGCGACACAGCTTGACGGAATCATAAATCAGTTTGCCTTTCATCCGACTATCAATCGCAAGCTTCTTACAGGAGGAAGCAAATGACCAACAAGTTCCAAAGGAGCGCAACGTTTTCTGGCATGGGTGGGAATTAGGAAAAAGAAAGGCGGTGTGGGGGAGGAAATCTAGAGCACCGTCGGGATTCTTGTTTTCAGCTACAGACAGAACGATAACTTCCTTTGGAGTCGGGAGACACACATTGTGCGTACCCATTCTTGAACCTCTGGAATTCTTCCCCAAATTGTGCTTCTTCTTTTCTTCTCAGTGTTAAATCTACAGGTCAAATTAAACAACAGAACTCTTTTACCGATAAAGTGTCGGTGAACATAGATAGAACTAAAAAAGTTAGAAGTGAAATTTAATGATCGCTGCAGTTTGCAAAAGTGCATTTTGTGAGAGCATTAAAAGAGAGGGAAAATATTTTTAATCAAGTGAAAAATGGACATTTCGTCGCAGCTTGATGCGAACCCAGAATCACAGACTGCTCTAGCAGACTCGGAATTTTCAAGTCAACGTTGTGTACCATAGCAAAAAATAGAAAAGAAATTGAAAACTCTGCAAACGTGGGCATTTTTCGAGTAAGAGGAAATCAATGAAAGTGAGTTAGAAAACGCTCTTGTCACTTGGTTGCAACAAACACGGGCTGTACATTTGCCTATTAGTGGATCATATGACGAAGAAGTCTTGTCTTACTTCTACGTTAACTTAACACGTCAACATACTAAGAAATAGTTCCTAAATGAAAGAAACCTTAACGGCCAGACGAAACATGTAAACAACAGAAGTCACATTTACGGAAGAGATGCTTTATTCAGGATGTAGCAAACACATCGTAGCATAGCATATTGCACTAAACTCTCCACACACCACACATTATCACAACACTCCTATTAATAATAATCAGTTTACAACCCAACGCTCTCAAGCAATAGATTACTCGTCGTTTTCATCTCTTGTTCTTATCAAAACTCAGGCATGCGTCACGTTTATTCAACCTCAATTTTGTTGCCAAACGTATTCGTTTGAGAGAAAGATATCACGTTGAGAGTGAAGAATAACAGAATAAACTCAAGATTTACATAGGGAAAGAAACTAAAAAGGAAAGTTAATTTAGAATATACGTCACAATCACTTCCGAAGGAAAAAGCAGTTCATCTTGCTCAGTGGCCCCAAATAAATAAATTCACCGCATCAAATGAATGGATTGATCGTTTTAAGCAGACATTACATAGTGTATAGAGCTCTATCCGGCGAAAGCAAAAGTGTTGATTCCGTGACGGCATAAACGTGGAAAAATGAACAGTTCCCATAAATTATTGAAGTGTACATACTGTGTGACGTTTTTAATGCTGATGAAACTGGACTGTTTTACAACCTGCAGCCAGAAGAAACACTGCGTTTTGGAAATGACACCTGCCATGGAGGAAAGACATCAAAAGACACAATCACTGTTCTTCTAGCTGCCAATGCAGACGGGTCAGATAAATTGCAGCCATTTATTATAGGCAAATCTGCTAAACCACGTTGCTTTCCAGCATGCGAAATCTTTGCCCACCAAATATGAAGCAAATACAAAGTTATGGGTTACCGCAGCTTTATTCAAACATTGTGTAGAAGCCTTGGATACTCAGATGCCGGCAAAAAGGGAAAAGTACCCTTATTCATTGATCAGTGTTCTTCGCATCTTCAGGTAAACAATCTGAAAAATGTTCAAGTCATTTTTTTCCCCAGGGAATTATACCAATGAATTGCAACCGCTGTATCTGGGGGTGTCATTAGGTCTTTTAAAGCCCATTACAGAAAGTTTCTCATGCGAAAAGTACTTTCTGTTATCGATGCAATGATGACGCATTTAAAGTTACGGGATGCATTCCATTGCCCTTATGCGTCATAACGTGCTTAAAAATGGTTCGATTTCGATGAACTTTTAGTATGTGGTAGGGAACCATCTGGAGAGGAACCCTATCGAAAATGGGACAAACGGAGTCAAAGATAAGGACATAGGATCGGGATCCATTCCATCGCCCTTATCCCATATTATTAAGGTGGACGCCAAATAATTTTGCTTCCTATATTTCCAATGGAAAACTTTTCTTCCTTCAGAATTAATGTGTTCCCAAGGATGAAAATTTGAACATCGATTAAAATAACTTCATATTATAACTTGGAATACTTAACATTTTCTAAAAGATAACCATAATTATATTAAAAAACAATAACGTTTCCTTTGGTGGTGTTAAAACCAGAAAAAAGATGGCGCGACCTGTACTTTGATGACGTCAGTAGACAAACAGATGTTGGATTGCATAATTATGGTTATTTTTTAGAAAATAATAAGTATTCCAAGTTATAAAATGAAGCTATTTTAATCGAAGTTCAAGTTTTTATCCTTGGGAACGCATTAATTGTCCAGAAAAAAGATGGCGCGACTTGTACTTTGATGACGTCAACAGATAAATAAATGTTGGATTGCATAATTATGGTTATGTTTTAAAAAATATTAAGTATTCCAAGTTATAAAATGAAGCTATTTTAATCGATTTTCAAATTTGCATCCTTGGGAACGCATGAATTGTGAAAAAAATGTGTACAGCAGTTTTTCCATTGGAAGTATAGGAAGCAAAATTACTTGACGTCCACCTTAAAGGAGCAATTCTTGTATCAATGAACATTTCATTTTGAAAACGGCTCTAAGGATTTTGATGAAAGTCGTTACCCTACCGTTTTCTGGTACTAGAAATCGATTTAGCTTGATCTTGACTTTAGGAGAATTCGTTTACTGGGTTAAATAACCACGAATCACCACGTTTTTAGTGTGGTGTCATGGCGTTGTCATATTAGATGTTGGCGCGCGGTCACGCCCTCTGTCTCATTACGTCCCGCGTTGTGTGGGGATGCTATTAAAGTTTGATGGCGTCACACTCTTTCGAGCAGATGGTCGCGATTCCCTATCTGCCTCATTACGTCACGCGTTGTGTGAGTATGCCCGTCCGCACGATAACTCGCGTAAAAATTGTTCGATTTCGATGAAATTTTAGTATGTGGTAGGGGACCACCTGGAAAGGAACCCTATAGAAAGTGAACGAAATGGGGTCAAATTTCAGGACATAGGAGCGGCATCCATTCCACTACTCTTATGCGTCATAACTAACGTAAAAAAGGTTCTATTTCGATGAAGTGTTAGTATGTGGTAGGGGCCTGCCTGGGGACGAATCCTATTTAAAATGGAAGAAATTGGGTCAAAGGTTAGGACACAGGAACGGTATCTATTCCATAGCTCTTATGCATCATAACTTACGTAAAAATGCTTCTATTGCGAGAAAACTTTATCATGTTATTTCAGATGTATACTGAACGGGTTCTGTTGAATATCATCGAAGTGGGATCAAAGGTCAGAGAATAGAAGCGAGATTTATTCCACAGCCATTATCCTCATAACTTGAGTAATAACTTGAGTAATGATTTCTGGTATGTTGGAAAGCGTATTATAATCAATGCATTGCATGGTTTTACTAACTTGTTGTAACACTCGTTTTGGGAGATCCGTGCTTTATCAATAGTCACGATAAATTTCCATCCGTTTTCGGCTAAGTGATTTTCATAAAAAAGTGAACATAGTGTTTAGTGCTCATCCACGTGTCTGGGCAAAAGGCGGTAAACATTATATATTTTTTTCTTCGTCGGATTCCAAATCTTTGTTTATTACCTTGTTTCCAGTTGACAAAGAGAATTTCAACGACTTAGCGGTTGCTCTTTTGTTATGTGGATTTTCTTTTAAGACTGTAGACCTCACTTTTGAAATACTTGTAAAAGTACGTACCTTCTTTGGATATTCGTTTGGTGTCCTCTTTTCTGTTAAAAGCAGCGTTTCACAATTTTTCCCTCTATTATTAAAAGTATTGCTTATTTTGCATTTAGAAATGATAATTCCATGATTTTCACAGTGTTTTTAATTACAAAATACGAATATTTCTTTTCATAAAGAGCAAAACCATAACTCTGTATCCATAGCTTGTTTACGTGAGCCATTTTCTTAGCAGACGATATTTAACAGCAACGCATAAGAGCAGTGGAATTTCGTTCACTTTCAATAGCGTTCCTTCCCAGGCAGTCCCCTACCACATACTAAAATTTCATCGAAATCGAACGATTGTTACGCGAGTTATCGTGCGGACGGGCATACGCACACAACGCGTGACGTAATGAGGCAGATGGGGACGCGACCATCTGCTCGCAAGAGTGTGACGTTCTAAAACTTTAATATGATCCACACACAACGTGTGACGCAATGAGAAAGATGGCGTGACCACGTGACCATGTGTTACCCATGCTTCGAAATGATAAAAAAATAATAAAAAATCTTAAAAGCAAACGAAATAGCCTATGTCCCCCGGACAGCTTCCTAATGGTGAAAGAATTATCCGAATCGGTTCAGTTTTCGAGATTAGTAAAAAAAAATTCCGTATATTATCGGGAACTACTTTCTTTCACGTTGGGTGTGATCAGGTTGTATATCTACACTCTAGAAAGCTGAATGCGGAGTGCAGGAAGTGCATTATTGTGCATGTTTGCTATTCCGAGTTTTTAGGGCTCAGAACGGCCGTTATAAATTGTGATTTTCATCAAGTGTGGTGAAATGCCTTCAAAAAAAAAAAAAAAACCCAAACCCATCGGACAAGTTCAGCCGAAAGCAAAGAAAGTAAAATTACTTCGAGAGAGTGAGACAACCGAACAACTTGATCGAAGACTTGTGGATCAGCGGGAAAGAGCCAGTATATCTAGGGCGGCAGAGACCTTCGAACAGCATGAGGCCCGACTTGAGCGTTGTTCATCATGGTGGGATTTTTTTTTAGTGCGATTTACATTGTTACTTGAAGACAAACTTTATGTCTATCCCGGGCAACGCCGGGTATCTCCGCTAGTTGGTTCATAAAATCTTATATCTAGGGCTCTATGACAACCGAAAAAAAAAGTTCTTTCATGGAGGATGGAGACTAGAGAAAAGTTTTTAGGTTTCTTTTCTGTGGCGGAGGTAAATCCCAAACAGAAAACATAATGTACCAGTAATTTTTACAAGATCTAACGCAATGAAATAACTGTACCATCTACTCCACTTATGAGTTCTGATCAATAAATAACTTCAATGACCTTTGGCAGAGGATTACGGATAATGTAAATCGGTGTATCCCAACGTTATTACACACTATTGAGTAGAGGGCGTTATTCGGCTCACGAGTTTGAATAAAACGGCAATGTACTGGATACACAGTCGAATCACATTATTGTGACCACCTACTAGTTTTGACGTCAACAGCGCGTAGCCAATGAAAGAAAGCACGTGTCGTGAGCTGGCTTCAAGAGTATGTAAGGTGTGCCGTGAGCAATCTGAAAACATATCACTCGTTGCTGTCATGGATAAAAGAAGCGATTTATCAGATTTGCAAAAAAGTATGATTTTCCTCTTTCGGGCCAAGGGTGGCAGTATTTCTGAAACAGCGCAGTTTGTGAATTGTTCGCATGCTGCTGTGGTTAAAGTGTATCGCTATAGGAGAAATGGCACCATTGCGAATAAACGACGCGGAAACTACGGAGCACTACGTGCCATTGATGTGAGAGGTGAACGTCGGCTTCGAAGGTGCGTGAGGACCGATCGACACGCCACAGTGGAGCAACTCACTGATCGAATGAACCAGGGGGCTACCGGAAGTGTGCCTAAAACGACAGTTCAGCGAACCCTGCTGCGTATGGGGCTAGACGGATGGTCACTGTACCTATGTTAATGAAGGGGCATTGGCAGAAAAGGCTGACATTTGCACGACAGTAACGGAATTGGACCTCCGCTGATTGGCAAAGGATTGCATTCTCCGATGAGTCACGTTTTATGCTTAATCGAACGGATGGACGTTGGCGTATAAGGCAATAAACATCGGAGAAGAAGCACTCTTCAACCACTGCTGGTAGATCACAAGCTGGTGGGGCCAGCGTTATGGTCTGGGGAATATTTTCTTGGCATTCTATGGGTCCACTAATACCTGGGGATGGCACTATGGACCGAATTCGTCATGATTCCATCCTTGCAGACCACGTACACCCATACATGCTAATTGTCTTCTCTGGGGCGAGTGAGATCTTCCAGCACGACAATGCAACAATGTGTCACACAGCTAGCGAGAAGTTCGAGAGTGGTTGGAAGAGCACGATGAAGACTTCAAAATACTTCTCTGGGCCCATAATTACCCAGACGTAAACCCAATTGAGAATCTGTGGGACCACCTCGATCGTGTTGTTCGCTCTGTGTATCCTCCGCCGCGCACCCTCCAGCAGCTGTCAGATGCACTGCGGTCAGCATGGATCCACATATTTATGAACACCTTCCAGCACCTTTTTCATTCACTCTCAGGCCGTTGAGCTGCGGTCCGCGCTGCACACGGTGGTTACTCTGGATATTAGTTGCTGGTAACAATAATGTGACTCGACCGTGTAGATGTGCAGTATTTTTCCTCCCATAAACTGCAGGCGATGAAATTCAGGAGTTTGGAAAAATAAAATATTCCGTCGTATAATCCGCAGACCGTGAAATTCAGGTGAAAAATTTCGTCGTATAGTCAGCACCTGCGATGTTGCGTCCGAACTGTAATTTGATGCAAAAATGTCGCGACTCACAGAAAGACCCAAGTGTCAGAAAAGCACGATTCTTCTATTGAAGAAAAACCCTGTCATTTTTACGTGCTTCTATTTTACCTTCAGGTGAGTAAAGAGCAATGATCATGAGTATTTTCAGCATTACCACAGTTACGTAGTAATACCTGCAGCACCCGCGAGCGTGAACTTCCGGAGACATCACGTGATCGTCCAATTGAGCAAATAATACCGTTGCGTTGTATTTTTCTGTCAAAATGCTCAGAGTAAAATAAAAGAGAGAGAAAGAGAGAGAGAGAGACTTAATGGCATATTATCCGTAAAGCCTAAATTTATAACTTTTTTAAGACATGATCAGCGGATTATCAGAGAAAATAGTTAAATTCATTGTTACTCCACAATATATTTTGCTAAACTATCACCAAACGTTATTTCAACACGTTTTACATCAACGTAACAATGTCCCATTGCAATCTGCGCAATGCTGAATGTGATAAAAGGCATTACAAAAATGCATTTTGATGCTATCTATTTTTCCCGATAGTAGTACAGAATGCGTCGTAGCGAAATTAGGCTTCCTCTCGAATCCCCCCCCCGCGAGGGGAGTTGCTTGCTATTGACTAGAGCTTTGGAATGATGTATAACACGATGGGGTGAAATCTGTAGATATCGTAGACTAAATGTTACCAATCCTGCTCACTGACTCACTCACGATTCAGCTTTTCTTTCTACCTTGAAATCAAATCTTAGTTTATTGCGCATGCGCTGATGATCAAGCAGTGTCAGGCTTGTTTCTTACATTCGCCTAAATCTGAATGATATTTAATAATAATAATAATATTGCTTTTGAAAAGCTAAACAGCCGAAATACTTCCTTTTGGCACCGACACAGTTCAGTAAATACAATATTTATTTGTATGACTTACAAATCTTTTTTCATTATATTTACGGAAATAACATTCATCAATCCACCTACCTAAGTACCACTCAATGTCAGGAGTTAGTAAATCTTATTTTTCGTTGCTATGATTTAATTCCACCTATTATGTACCGCCCTGTGGCTGGGTATGATTGTGAGTAACGAGAATTAATGCAATGAGCTGCACTTAAATGAATGTATACTCTCGAATAACTCGTTTTATTTCACAACCACAAATATCTTGGCGGGCCAAAGATGCATAGCATTAATTATATACAAAAAGTACCGAGGTACTCTTTCGATATTATTTTTTTATTGGTCACCCTACTTACTTGTTCTTCTTCTCGTATTAGAACATCGAAAGTTGCGTGGCTATCACAAAACATATTAGGATCAGTGGCGTATCTTGGGTCCGAGACCTGGGCTATCTTCCCCCTCCCCTCCCCCTAGTACTGTTTTTTTTATTGCGAAGTTTAATTTTTAATTGTTAAGTAATAGAAGTAACTTTTTTTTCTAAATTTCAGGTACATGCCATTGCTAACATGATACCAAATAATTATGAAGATTAGGATTTGAGCACTTATTTGTACATGAACTCCATTCTTTTTTTCTTTTGTGTGAACTTCAGTGTTACATTTTCATAAAATGTTTCTTCTGAGTACTTTTCCATATTTCAAAAGAATGTTTTTCTCTATTGACAAAACAGTGAAGTTTTTCGAATGTGCATGTGTGGCTCTGAGATACATCTTGTTTCTTTTTAATGCTGAAAAACTTTCGGCAGTTGCAGTAGTTGACGGAAAGTTTAATATGAGGTCGGCTAATTTCTGCACCTCACTAAACACTATGTCCAATTTATTCAACTTTATGCAAAACGCAATGTCTCTTACTTTCAGTTCATTTTTTAGTCGAGCTGTATCAAAATTTGAATCATAGAGATCTTTAAGTTCTGACAGTACATGTTCAGGGAAGCTTTCACAGAATTTATCAAAACAGTTCTAAACCAAGAAAGCCACGAGTTTAAGATATAATATCTCTGATTTTAATTCATTGACACTTCACAAAAACTGAAACAACTCTCGCGAAATACTCTTATGGGAGGGAGTATGCGAGTGACTGAGATAGTCCATCTTCGTTTTTCGCAGATAACCGTTTCCCAAAGCAATGAGCCAATCTCCTCTACCAGCTGAATCATGTTGTCATGGAAACCCTAGCAGGCGATTGTACGGAAGGTTTTCGCATCAGAACTGCGAAGATTCTGGAAGAGCTGCTTGCGTTATGCCGTCGGTTTTCGCTCGCCAGACTGAGTCAAAGAAGTGAATCAGCACAAGTTTGTTTTCGCAGCGAAAGCATCGACATATTTTAATACCGTTGATAATTGACTTTTATTTTTGTATATTTAATTCAGCGTTTTTGTGTGTGTGCATTCTCTGGGCTTCGCAGCTAGACTAGCTAGCCTCGAATATACGCCACTGCTTAGGATGAATTTTGTTTCAAGTCGAAAAAAATTTAATTCGCAATATTATATGAAATGTCTTTTTTTAAGATAAAAAAGTTCTTTAATTTTTTTTTCGAGTTTTTCATTTTTTTCTCCTGGAAATTGGTATTAGGGTTGACGTTCTTTTAAGGAAAGATATTCGACCAAGAACATCCAAGATTTTGTTAAGCGTCATCGATTGCTTACAAACAAAAATGTTTTCCGCTGTTCTGAAAAAAATATTTTCAACTGAAAAGCCCTTAAATACAGAAAAAAATAATTTTAACCGATAAGCCTTTAATAAGGAAAAACAATAATTTCAACTTATAAGCCCTTAAATACAGAAAAAAATAATTTTAACCGATAAGCCTTTAATAAGGAAAAACAATAATTTCAACTTATAAGCCCTTAAAATCACAGATAAACCACCCCAGTAGCACAATGACCTTGGCCAACGGTTGGCCCAATGATATTTTTGCGTCGGCAGCGTTGGGCGAAGGTTGTGTTGTTTATCGAAGATTGGCCAACGGTTTTTGCAACTACACATAACCAACCATTTATCAACAAATGACCACTTAACGGTTGTCCGATAGTTGTCCGATGGTTGTCCAACAACACATGACCAACCATGGTTGTACAAGAACACATGATCACATTGGAAAACTGTTTGCAACAGTTTTCAATGTAGGTCCAACCGTTGAACCAACACATATCCAATTGTTGGCTGCCGAGTCGCCTCGTCGCTGGGCCGACCGTTGAAAGTCCACGGTTGGTCCAACATAATATTACTACCTGGGCAACGTACATTAAGTTTTTCGCTATGATAACTCAAGGCACGCGAAAAAACATCTGTCGAAATGTCCACGCCAAGATAAGATTAATTTCAGCTTTTTCGGCCGTTTGCTGATTATCCGCTAAAATCACAGTTCCACATCCCGTTCGATTTTCGATTCAAATCCTCTTTCAAGAAGCATGACATTTATTATAACAGTTGAAATAATTGGTTCATATTTTTGGAGTGCAAATCCTCAAGTTGAAGATATTTATACTTGACTATAAGCTAAATATCTTGAACCAAGAATTGGAATGTACACTTTTGTTTACAAGGAGCCTGTACCCCAGGACCAGTGGCTTAGCGTGGCTTTCTAACAACGGCTTGTGTTTGGGGGCACGCACGTGGGGTTCTAGAGCCGAAGTCGTAGCCACACATATTAGAAGCCCGTTAGTCCTCAGGAAATAGAAACCGTTAAATAGACAAATACTGTCAAATTGAAGTGTTACATACGAAGAAGTAAAAAATTAGTATCCATAGTTTTCATTTCAGGGTCTCTTTAGTAATCCGACAAAGATTAAGCCCTCTTAGTTTGTTTGTTTTTTGTCGAGAAGCAGCTCCTTCCACGGTGACCGTAGACAGAAAAAAAAATGCTTCCTTTCTGATGATGGTTTTCTACATTAGCAGTTCAATCTGGAAAACTAACTCTGCTTCGTAGTTCAATTATGTTTTGAGGAGTTCAAATACCGCGCAGTTGCAAATATTAATCTCGAATGCAGAAATAAAGTTTCAATCTAATATTTTGAAAGGTAAAAAGCAAAACAAAAGAAAACAACTTAAGGCTAAAAAAAAACCAGACTGTTCTCGCGTTCACTTACTCGATTTCTGTATTTTTTGTAATTTAACTACGTGTATGTTTTATACAAGAAAAATGGTACATTCGTTTTTCTTAAAATCCAGATAGATTTCTCAAGACCAAAAATGAAAAGAAATCATGGAATAGAAGCGAAGGAGACAGAACGACGAAAGACGAAAGCTACTGAAGCAGAAATTCGATCCGAAAATTGCAATCTTCCAAATGAAAACGGACAAAATACAAAAAGGAATAAAAATCTGTCCCCGATCCGAAACAGCTATTTACAAAGAAATTCTCAAGCCTTGATTAAAGACACAGAACGAACGAAAGGTAGTAGGGTTGACGTCCTTTTAAAGGAAAGTTATCCATTGTAATGAGAAAATGGTTTCGAACATTAGTGTGCAAATAGAGAATCAAGGTGGCGCACTGGTCTAAGCGATGGCCTCTGGCCTCCGACCCTTCGTCCGAAAGGGATCCGGGTTCGAATCCCGGTAAGGCATGGATGTTGTGTTTGTATTACTTGTATTACGGCACTGGCTCTCTCTCTCTTCCCTGGAACCAGTGACCCTAAATTACGGACGGGCGACTGCTTATAGCCCATTGAATTGCTCACGGTATTCGTTAAAATTCCAATCAAAAAAAAAAAAAAATAGAGAATCAAATAAGGTGGACATTTGAATATACCGATACACGTGGTCCTGAGGCTAAAGCATTAATACATGGTAAAACGAAAACCGTATAGATGCTGAACTATTCCCCTAAAATGTTGAAGAATATACAGTGAATTATCAAGTTATCTGGAAAACCTACCTAATAACGTGTTGATACAAACTTGGACTGAGTGCTCAATTCGGTTAAGATCTGGTGACTGTGAGAGACATTTTAGGACTTTGAAGTCACTCTCGTGCTCCTGGAAATGCTGTGTAACGATATGAGCTTTGTGGCGTGGCGTGTTATACTGCTGGAGAATATTCCTCTTAATTAGAAAACATCATGCATACGTACGGATGTGCCCGGTTATCAAAGATTTTAAGACACCTCGTAGTATCCAAATATTGTTCCATAGGTATTAAATAACTCAGTAACGCCATGAAAACGGGACCCAGATCATTAGTCGCCTCCGCTAGCCCGAGTAGGAAACGGGTCAAAAATTTCGGACCCGACCCGCACCCGTACGGACCCGGAAATCTGCTTTGAACTATAAATTCGAAAATCAATTTATACATATATACATATGAACTTAATATATATATATTCATCCCAATAACTGCTTGGTATTTAATAACTGAAATCCTTTATAATAATAAAATTTGGTTACTTGCTAAATTTTAGTGACATTTTTAGTGCCAGTATTTTGGTAATCCGGAAGTAATGGCTGACTATAACCGTGACGATGGAGTATATTACAAATGGGAATCATTTTTTATGATCGCACAAATGTATTTTTTACGCTTTCCAACCGTAGGTTAAAGAAGCGTATATGCTCCAGCTTTGTCCGTCTGTCCATCCGTCCGCACGATAACTGGCGTAAAAATGGTTCAATTTCGATGAAATTTTAGTATGTGGTAGGGGAACACCCGGAGACGAACCCTATTGAAAATGGGACAAATGGGGTCACAGGTCACGACGTAGGAGCGGGATCCATTCCATTGCACATATACGTCATAACTTGCGTAAATAGGGTTCGATTTCAATGAAATTTGACTACGTGGTAAGGGACCGCCTGGAGACGAGCCCTATTCAAAATGGGTGAATTGGGGTCAAAGGTCAGGACATAAGAGCGGGATACATTCCATTGCCTTTATGCATCATAACGTGTGTAAAAATGGTTCGATTTCGACGAAATTTCAGTATGTGGTAGGGGACCACCTGGGGACGAACCCTATTGAAAATGGGCGAAATGGGGTCAAAGGTCAGTACATAGAATTGCGATCCATTCCATCGCCCTTATCCCATATTATTAAGGTGGACGTCAAGTAATTTTGCTTGGTGTCACGTCAATTCGTCGACTACGTCAATTCGTCGCCTGCGTCAATTCGTCGCGCGTCAATTCGTCGACTACGACAATTCGTCGCGCGTCAATTCGTCGCATGCGTCAATTCGTCGCGCGTCAATTCGTCGCGCGTCAATTCGTCGCGCGTCAATTCGTCGACCACGACGATTCGTCGCGGACAAATTCGTCGACTACCTCAATTCGTCGACTACGTCAATTCGTCGCGTTTACAGATTTTGGTTACATACAAAACGAATGCAGGAAAACGTACGATTTCGAACGTCTTGCTCCCTGATCAAATTTATAAAGTTTGGACACGCAGACAGGATAGGAATATTACGTTTTTCTTTGGCACTAAAAATATTAGACGGTAAACGATTTTTGGAACGGGGCAGGGCCCGGTTGGACAGAGCCCCCATATACAAAATTTTCGTAAAATCTACAGTTTTCAATTCAGAACCACCAAATCTGGTATACTATCTCGTGGTATTCTAACTTAGACTGTAGACGGTTTTGGGAAGCGGTTGGAGAGGGGGGGGGGGTAGGCCCCCTACAGAAATGCCGTAAAATATAGTTTTCAATTTAGAACTACCAAATTTGGTATATTATCTCATGGTACTCTAACTTATACGGTAGACGGTTTTTGGAACGGGTCAGGGGCCCGGTTGGTCAGAGCCCCCATACACAAAATATTCGTAAGATCTGCAGTTTTCAATTCAGAACCACCAAATCAGGTATCCTATCTCATAGTACTCTAACTTACACGGTTGTCAGTTTATGGAACGGGTCAAGGCCCGGGGAGTCAGAGCCCCCCCCCCCTACATACAAAATTTTCGTAAAATCTCGTTTTCATTTCAGAACCATCAAATTTGCTATCATGAAACTCTAACTTAGACGCTAGACGGTTTTTGGTAGGGGTTGGCGCCCGCGGGTTCGGAGTCCCCCCCCCCTCATAAAAAATTTCGTAAAATCTACAGTTTTCATCTTAGAACCACCAAATTTCGTATACTATCTCATGGTACTCTAACTTTGACGCTAGACGGTTTTTGGAAGGGGTTGGAGCCCGCGGGGTCGGGGCCCCTCCCTCATAAAAATTTCGTAAAATCTACAGTTTTTTTTCTTAGAAACACCAAATTTGGTATACTATCTTATGGTACTCTAACTTAGACGGCAGACGGTTCTTGGAACGGGTCGAGCCCCGGGGGTCACAGCTCTCCACATACAAATTTTTCTTAAAAACTACAGTTTTCAATTCAGAACCACCTAATCTCGTATACTACCTCATGGTACTCTAACTTAGACGCTAGACGGTTTTTGGAAGGGGTTGGAACCCGGGGGGTCAGACCCCCCGAATAAAAACTTTTTCGTAAATACTACAGTTTTCAATTTAGAACCACCAAATTTGGTATACTATCTCATGGTACTCTATCTTAGACGCTAGAAGGTTTTTTGAAGGGGTTGCAGCCCGGGGGATCGGCCCCCCCTCATAAAATTTCGTAAAATCTACAGTTTTCATATTAGAACCACCAAATTTGGTATACTATCTTATGGTACTCTAACTTAGACGGCAGACCGTTTTTGGAACGGGTCAAGCCCTGGGGGTCACAGCCCCCACATACAAATTTTTCTTAAAAACTACAGTTTTCAATTCAGAACCACCTAATCTCGTATACTATCTCATGGTACTCTAACTTAGACGCTAGACGGTTTTTGGAAGGGGTTGGAGCCCGCGGGGTCGGGGCCCCTCCCTCATAAAAATTTCGTAAAATCTACAGTTTTTTTTCTTAGAACCACCAAATTTGGTATACTATCTTATGGTACTCTAACTTAGACGGCAGACGGTTCTTGGAACGGGTCGAGCCCCGGGGGTCACAGCTCTCCACATACAAATTTTTCTTAAAAACTACAGTTTTCAATTCAGAACCACCTAATCTCGTATACTACCTCTCATGGTACTCTAACTTAGACGCTAGACGGTTTTTGGAAGGGGTTGGAACCCGGGGGGTCAGACCCCCGAATAAAATTTTTTTCGTAAATACTACAGTTTTCAATTTAGAACCACCAAATTTGGTATACTATCTCATGGTACTCTATCTTAGACGCTAGAAGGTTTTTTGAAGGGGTTGCAGCCCGGGGATCGGCCCCCCCCTCATAAAATTTCGTAAAATCTACAGTTTTCATATTAGAACCACCAAATTTGGTATACTATCTTATGGTACTCTAACTTAGACGGCAGACCGTTTTTGGAACGGGTCAAGCCCTGGGGGGTCACAGCCCCCACATACAAATTTTTCTTAAAAACTACAGTTTTCAATTCAGAACCACCTAATCTCGTATACTATCTCATGGTACTCTAACTTAGACGCTAGACGGTTTTTGGAAGGGGTTGGAGCCCGCGGGGTCGGGGCCCCTCCCTCATAAAAATTTCGTAAAATCTACAGTTTTTTTTTTCTTAGAACCACCAAATTTGGTATACTATCTTATGGTACTCTAACTTAGACGGCAGACGGTTCTTGGAACTGGTCGAGCCCCGGGGGTCACAGCCCCCACATACAAATTGTTCTTAAAAACTACAGTTTTCAATTCAGAACCACCTAATCTCGTATACTATCTCATGGTACTCTAACTTAGACGCTAGACGGTTTTGGAAGGGGTTGGAACCCGGGGGGTCAAACCCCCGAATAAAAACTTTTTCGTAAATACTACAGTTTTCAATTTAGAACCACCAAATTTGGCATACTATCTCATGGTACTCTATCTTAGACGCTAGAAGGTTTTTTGAAGGGGTTGCAGCCCGGGGGATCGGCCCCCCCTCATAAAATTTCGTAAAATCTACAGTTTTCATATTAGAACCACCAAATTTGGTATACTATCTTATGGTACTCTAACTTAGACGGCAGACCGTTTTGGGAACGGGTCAAGCCCCGGGGGTCACAGCCCCCACATACAAATTTTTCTTAAAAACTACAGTTTTCAATTCAGAACCACCTAATCTCGTATACTATCTCATGGTACTCTAACTTAGACGCTAGACGGTTTTTGGAAGGGGTTGGAGCCCGGGGGTCAGACCCCCGAATAAAAACTTTTTCGTAAAATCTACAGTTTTCAATTTAGAACCACCAAATTTGGTATACTATCTCATGGTACTCTAATTTAGACGCTAGACGGTTTTTGGAAGGGGTTGGAGCCCGCGGGGTCGGGCCCCCCTTCATAAAAAATTTCGTAAAATCTACAGTTTTTATCTTAGAACCACCAAATTTGGTATACTATCTTATGGTACTCTAACTTAGTCGGCAGACCGTTTTTGAACGGGTCAAGGCCCGGGGGTCAGAGCCCCCCACATACAAATTTTTCTTAAAAACTACAGTTTTCAATTCAGAACCACCTAATCTCGTATACTATCTCATGGTACTCTAACTTAGACGCTAGACGGTTTTTGGAAGGGGTTGGAGCCCGGGGGGTCAGACCCCCCTGAATAAAAACTTTTTCGTAAAATCTACAGTTTTCAATTTAGAACCACCAAATTTGGTATACTATCTCATGGTACTCTAACTTAGACGCTAGATGATTTTTGGAAGGGGTTGGAGCCCGCGGGGTCGGGCCCCCCTCATAAAAAATTTCGTAAAATCTACAGTTTTCGTCTTAGAACCACCAAATTTGGTATACTATCTTATGGTACTCAAACTTAGACGGCAGACCGTTTTTTGAACGTGTCAAGGCCCGGGGGTCAGAGCCCCCCACATACAAAATTTTCTTAAAAACTACAGTTTTCAATTCAGAACCACCTAATCTGGTATACTATCTCATGGTACTCTAACTTAGCTGCTAGACGGTTTTTGGAAGGGGTTGGAGCCCGAAGGGTCAGACCCCCCGAATAAAAACTTTTTCGTAAAATCTATAGTTTTCAATTTAGAACCACCAAATTTTGTATATTATCTCATGGTACTCTAACTTAGACGGTAGAAGGTTTTGGGAACGGATCAAGGCCCGGGGGTAAGACCCCCCATACAAAATTTTCTTAAAATCTTTATTTTTCAATTCAGAACAGCCAAATTTTGTGTCATCAAACTCTAACTTAGCGGGAGACGGTAAGTGAAAGCGCAACATTATTAACTTGATTTGTTATGCAAACCTTATAAATACGACCACAGCGATTAAAAGTTACTAAAGAGTCCTTGTAAGTAATATTTTTTGACCGAGTGCAAGTACAGTTTACGAAATGTCAACAGGTCAAAATATCTAAAGTAACAATGAAATTTGGAATATTTCTTTTTTCTATTTTTTTATTTCAGTTTTGACACTTGTATTAAGTTTTAAAAACATATATTTCTGCTATCGTATACCTTGATTGTGCTTTAAACAGAATTTCTTACCATGTTTTGGGTATTTTGTTTCGTGTGGTTGCAGTTCTTTTAATGTTTTGGGCATTTCATTTTGTGTGGTTACTTCTTTTTATGTTTTGGGCATTTTACTTTGTATGGGTGTTTTTGTTATGTTTTTGTTCTTTTCTTTTCTGTGGTGGTTGTAATGTCGACAGGATGAAAAGGGAAAACTGTGGACAGTCACGATGCCTACTTGCTTCTAATTTTTTTTTTCAAATACAGCACATGATTTTGTATTGAGTTATACCACTTACTCATTAAGCGACTACAGGTTTCTTTAAATATGAACGTTTTCTTAGAGCCTTTTGTTTCCTCTACCTAGCTTTTTCGGTTCCGCAATTTCTTTTCTTGGTTTTAGAATATTTTCCTTATTATTAATCTATTTTCTCATGCAAACTCTTTATGTAAGGTATGTTTATTCTATCGAAGTATTTTGCAATTATACGTAAAGCCCTGTTGCTGAAGTAAAAAAAAATATTTCCAACTGAAACAACGCAGTTCAGATATTTTCCCGCTGTTAACTCAAAGAATGAAAACAAAAACAACAATTTGTGCAATGGTTGAGGCATGAGACAGTACTTACTGGTAACCAGGCAAAGTTTTAAGGAAGAATGAGCTTAAGAATTTCTAACTGCAACAAAAAAGAGCATCCGCACTGTATCCCTCCCCATCCCCTAGTGCCGGCCTTTGGACGTCTTGAAAGAGAAGTCTTAAGGACACATCTGTATCGTAATTGCCTGAGCATTCGCGACAATCTTCTGGTGTCGTAGTAGAAAAACACACTTCCTACTTCGCCTAAATTGCTTGGATGTAATGCCAACGAACAAAGTTTTGCTCTCGCATTGGATTTCTGTTGCTTTTGATGGAACACTTTTCCCCTGGGGTTCACCGCTTTTACTTTAGTCTTCAAGACAGGCGGCAATACACCCCAACGTAAAACACCAATTTCACGGCAATTAACTGCAATTAGCGAAAGAGAGGGGCGGTACAGGAAATAAGTCGAACGAGACAGATCTGAACTTAGAAAGTCGGGGGAAGGTGTTGCATGAAATACTGTGTTTGGCTTACAGATCATTTGGCACGTAGGGACGTAGGTTTCGTTTAATATGTTACGGGGTAAACAAATTGTCTTTTCAGTATAACAATTTTCTTTCATACGCATGGTGCAACACAAAAAATTTGAATTTATTTTTGAGAATTAGCATGACGCCTACCGGCCTAGAGTACAGCTGCCCAGTCCGCGCCTGCTGCCGCCTCCGGAACCTGGCTCCCGGGTTCTTCGCATCTGTTGATCCCCCCGCCTGGAGCGTCCCAGCTGTAAAATACATGTACCTCTGCGTTTTGGAAAAACAAAACATAAGATGCCGATCTTTAAAATTAACCACTTCTTGTGACCGCAGGTACGAAAATCTTGAACTTCGCTTAAACCCTAACTGGAGGAACCAGCTTCACGTGATTGTCTGTATTCTGAGTGTTTTATTGAATGGTTGCTCATTAGTTCGTAGTTGACTGGAGAACAGAGAACGTGCTTGTTGAAACCTTTGTTGTGCGTTGTCAAGTGATAATAGTGGAAATTTGTCATTCTAAATATTTTGGAAAGAGAAAGTGCATTGTTTTCCGAAGGCACTATGCAGATGAAGAATGCAACATAAATAGTTAACTCACAAAAAGAAAATGATTTGCTGAAATGGAAAGGGTATTTATTTTGCCATAACAGAGTGCGAGGTGATTTACGGTATTGTCACTGTATTGAAAGAAATTATGGAAATTGTACTGGCTTTGCTAGTACTATTCTTATTGGAGATGAACACAGGATGCGCAATGAGAAACCACATAATCATGCTCCAAGATCGGAGAAAAGTGATGTTGCTGTTGCAAGAGCGCAAATAAAAGAACGAGCAAGAAATACGGACGAAGCCCCTGCACAAATTATTCAAACCGTGACAACGTCAATGGCTACAGTAAATGCAGCTTACATGCCTAATATGGATGCACTAAGGCAAGTTGTAAAAAAGAGAAGACATGCCAAGACATGCCTGCGGAGCCTACGACTTCAGAACGGATCGATGCCCCAATAAATTTACAGGAGAAGATGGTGCAAAATTTCTTGGCAGACATAGCGCATTTGGACATCAAAGAATTATTTTATTTTTAACAGAGAATAATTTACGAAAGCTTAAAGAAGCACCCCTCTGGATTATGGATGGGACATTTGAAACTTGTCCAACCCTTTTTAGGCAATTATGTTCCATTCATGCTATGGTTGA
Organism: Macrothele yani; assembly: GCA_039090855.1. Lineage (NCBI taxonomy): Eukaryota > Metazoa > Arthropoda > Arachnida > Araneae > Macrothelidae > Macrothele > Macrothele yani. The sequence goes on along the minus strand of CM076997.1, from coordinate 46,624,006 downwards.
AACGAATCCAGAGATGCACAGACTTGTCCCACTAGTTTATGGGTTACTTTCCAGCAAGTATAAATAATATAATACTATTATAAAGTATTTTTGTAGGATTTACAAGACTATGATATTCAGCTTGCACCACAATATACGCATAATAATAGATTTTGAAATAGCTACCGTTATAATGCTGCTAAAAAGGAATTTGGAAGCAGCACACACAAATGTTCTTGGTTTCATCTCGGAAAAAAATGTGCTGAGGAATATCCATCCTCTGACATAGCCTTGGAATATAAGGAAAACAGTGAGTTTGCTCTCAAAGTCAGACATTTTCAATCACTCGCATTTTTTTCATCTGATGAAATTCCAGCTGCTTTTGAAGAAGTGAAATCAATTTTACTAGAATATGCAGATTCTGTAGTTCAGTGGTTTGAGGAAAATTATGTTCTTGGAAAATTTCGTGGAAGCAAAAGAAACAATCCAAGCAGAAGCCCTCCGCTGTTCCCACCAACAATTTGGTCAGTTAGTGAAAACAATTTATTTGGCTTTCCCAGAACACAAAACGAACTTGAAAGATTAGACAGACGCTGGAATACAATTCTGGGAGAGAAAAAACTGTGACTGTACAAAATAATCAGTGAAATTGCGAAAGAGCAGAGAACAACTATGGCTAAAATCGAAAGAGTGATAGCACAGATTCCAACAAATCCACCCAGAAGAGAAACGCTGGCAAGATAAAAAGGAATTCGAACTTCTTTAGTGCACAGAGACAATGTTAACATGCTGGACATTTTAAGAGGAATTTCATATAATTCTACCCTTTACTAAAATGTGCTGGTATTTCTCACTAATTGAATTATACCTTTTACTAACTTGTATTTGAATTTTTCAAGAATGTAATTCCGCCGAAGATGCAAGAATGTAAAACACAACGCAAAATTAAAAAAGTCAAAATTTTCAAAATAGCATGTCAAAAACATAAAATGTCAAAAAGTAATCCAAAATGTGAAACATATAAAAATTCAAAATGCAATCCAAAATGTGAAACAAGTAAAAATTCAAAATGCAATCACAAGTCACAAGCATTACAAAAATGCGAAACGCTATGTAACAAGTACAACACAAAATAAAACAAATGCCAAAAAAAAATGCATACGCTTTGTAAAATGTACAAAATAAAATAAATGCCATATTCACAAGGATTTCATGACGAGTCAAGTTAAAAATGAGCTTTTACTTAGACTTCAAATAATAATTACTAGCCTCTACACCTTTTTAAGTATTTCATAAGTGCAACATCATTAACCTGACTTGTCATCAAACATTATCAATATGACCATAGCATACAATCAGTTAAAAGACTTGTTAATGGATGAATTGAGGAATCACCAAGTTCAGCGGGTGAAAGTTAATGGTTGCTTATAGTTTTGTACTCTAGTAAATGCGCAACACAGTAAACTTTACTTTCTCTGAAAATTTTATGTATATGAGCACGGTTGATTGAAAACTGATAAAAAGGCTTAAGGCCTGTTTTTTAATTTTTGTGCCTCAGTCAAAACGCAGTACCATAACCTTGGCATGTTATCGAAACCTTATGAATACGTCGGACTAAAAATTCCTAAAAAAAGTTTACGCCTAAGGTCTTGTAACTAAAGTTTTGTGACAGGGTAAAACTGCAACATTAATAACTTGACATGTTATGTTAACGTTGTGAATATGAGCACGGCGGATTAAAGATTTCAACAAATAGCCTTTGGGATTAATATGTTGTAGCTGAGTAAAAATGTAGCATTATCTTGATTATCTATATAAACCAAACTACGTGCTGAAATGGCCCAACTATATATACGTATACTTCAACCCTATACCGAAGCGCTGACAAGGTGAAAACAAAAGTGCAATTTTGTACGGTCCCCTAACATTTTATGGCCAGCCTACATGGAAGTGGACACCTTGATATCAAAAACATACTTTTTGTACGGTCCACAACAAATAGCAATGGACACGTCGCAATCTTGAGGGGGGGGTTAACGACCACCGTGATCAATTCAGTGGGCTATAAGCAGTCGGACATTCCCAATTTTGGGCCACTGGTTCCTGGGAAGGGGGACAGCCAGTGTTAGAAGTCAAGCACAACGTCCATGATTCACCGGGATTTGAACCAGGATCCTTCTCGACAAGTGGTCAGAAGCCAGCGCCTAGATCACTCCGCCGCCGTAGCGGCACACGTTGAAATGTATTTTTCATACGGCCCCAAACGCTCTTATGGACATACTAGATTGAACTGGACGCAAATAAATCATTAATATAATTTGTACTAGCAGGGATACCAGTTATTTGCCAGGTACATATTACTATTTGTGGAATCACCAAGTTCAGCGGGTGAAAGTTAATGAATGAAAAAGATATTCCTGCAATTTTCCAGTAAACTTATTTTAAATTTTTTGATTTAGTTAATTTAATTTTGCGAAACAAAAAAGAAAGAAAAAGGAATGGGAATACTTACCTTCTAGGAGACATCTATAGAACTGCCGTACATCTGGCGTGTGCTTCTGTGAATCCCGCGACACAGAAATGCAATGTACCTATGTGATGTCGCATGCATACGACTTCACATTGGCATTGATCATCTTTTTCTTACCGTTTTGAATTTTGAATATCTGGAACTCTCTGTTTACATTACATGATATTTCTTTCTGATAAGCCGTTCGTTGGTAGTCAAAGCTAAACTATATAGATTTGTGTTTTTAATACACCATTAAACGAATATTTTTGCACTTTATTGTTATCTACAGTCCCTAACTTAGACCGTAGGTTGGTTAGTTGGTTGGTTGGTTGAAGGTTTATGGTGCAAAACTCTCAAAGGGCCAAAGAGCGCATTAGAACGTAAATAGGGTATTCTTAAGAGTAAAAAACGGAACTTTTTACGAAAATTTTGCATGGGGCTACCTTGACCCGGGCCCCGACCCCTTCCAAAAACCGTCTACCGTCTAAGTTAGATAACCATAAGTAGTATGCAAAATCTGGTTGTCCTAAATTGAAAACTATAAATTTTACGAAATTTTTATTAGGAGGGAAGGGGCTCTCACCCCGGGGTTCCAGCCCCTTCCAAAAACCGTCTAGCGTCCAAGTTAGAGTTTCATGATACCAAATTTGGTGGTTCTGAATTGAAAACTGTAGTTTTTAAGAAAATGTTGTATGTCTGTGTGTGTGGGGGCAGGGGGGCTCCGACCCCCAGGGCCTTGACCCGTTACAAAAACCGTCGACCGTCTAAGTTAAAGTACCATGAGATAGTATACCAAATTTGGTGGTTCTAAATTGAAAACTGTAGATTTTACGCGGCATTTTTATGGGGGGGCTCTTACCCCCGGGCTCCAACCCCTTCCAAAAACCGTCTAGCGTCTAAGTTAGAGTACCATGAGATAGTATACCAAATTTGGTGGTTCTAAATTGAAAACTGTAGATTTTGCGAATTTTTATATGAGGGGGGCCCTTACCCCCCGGGCTGCAACCCCTTCAAAAAATCGTTGAGCGTCTAAGTTAGAGTACCATGCGTTAGTATACCAGATTTGGTGGTTCTGAATTGAAAACTGCAGTTTTTAAGAAAATTTTGTATGTGGGGGCTGTGACCCCCCCCCCGGGCTTTGATCCGTTCCAAAAACGGTCTACTGTCTAAGTTAGAGTACCATGAGATAGTATACCAAAGTTGGTGGTTCTAAATTGAAAACTGTCTGCTACCACTTTGTTCTCTCGTTGGCGGGCTTGGCCCTACGATTTTCACCATGCTTATCGAGTTGGACGGAATGGTGGCCTTGCACTTGGGATCCATCACCGCCTACTCCCTCTGATTTCGACGCCAGTGATTCGTGCCTTACATGTGGACAACCTCCAGGTCGCTGTCTTTTGCATTGAAAACGTGACCTATCATGTTTTTAACATATATGTCCCCTGTGATGAACGTCTGTTACCTGATCTTCTCTCCACACTCCGTACAGAGCTGTCATGCATCCCACCGTCTGAATATATTCTCATCGGCGGAGATTTCAATTGTACGTTGTTGCCGGCCCTTGACCGCAATTCAACCGTTGGAGAATACCGCAGACAACGTGTATTACAGATTTCCCAGCTAGTTGATGATTTTCAATTGGTTGATGCGTTCCGGCATCTACACCCGTCGGAAATCTCTTTTACCTGGCGCTCTTCCATCCATGGCAGCACTACGGCAGCACGGTTGGATAAATTTTATGTTTCGACTGCTCTTCTCCCGTCGATCGCAGCTGCTTCCCATCATCCTTCCGCCGCTTCAGACCACAGTATTGTCAGTCTGTCGGTGTGTGTTTCGCCTTCACCTTCAAGGACTCAACGAGTATGGACTTTTCCGGACTCGCTCCTGGATGATCAACAATTTTGTGTTGCTGTGCGTGAGTTCCTCCGAAGTCGTCAGCCCCTTCTTGATACTACGTCCGACGCGATGCAACTGTGGCTCAGTGTCAAACATGACTTGGTCCTTTTGTACGGCGCTACTCCCATGCCTCTCGGAATGAGAGCGATATGAAAATTGCGAATCTACGTGCTCTATTGTCGATGCTCTCTCTTGATGATCCGCAATACCCCGGCTATCTGGCAGATCTCCACGCTTTGCTTCTTCCTCGCGCATCCGATGCAGCCTGCAGGATGCATTTCTTGCATCTCTCCCCTACAGCTGATTCTCACGATTACTTAACCGCCTTGGAATCTCAACATCGTTCTGCTACATCTTTGCGTCATCTTCGCCTCCAGGATGGTTCCATCACTTCGAACCCATCGAAGCTATGCACTTTCACCAGACAGTATTTCATCGCCAAGTACAGTGCGGTAACGCAGTCTTCATCCTCATTAGCTTCTCCTCTTCTCTCCTCTCTTCCTCAGGTCCCCTCTACATTATCTACTTCTTTACTCTCTCCTTTCTCTCTTCGCGAACTCCGCGAGGCGTTCGCTACTCTCAATCCTCATGCCGCTCCTGGACCTGACGGCCTTCCTCTGTCCTTTTATCGTGCTTTTCTACCGTGCCTTCTGCCTTTTCTGTCTGCGTGTTTCTCGTCTGCTTTTTCCTCTCCTGCGTTACCGCCCGACTTTACTTTGGCACACACCATCCTCCTTCCTAAGAAGGGTGACCTCTTGGATCTTGGAAACTGGCGCCCTATCTCCATCCTAAACACTGACTATAAGTTCTATACAAAACTCTTATCCCGTCGCCTTAATTCTGTTCTCTCTTTCGTTATTTCTCCTGACCAGACATACACTGTGCCTGGTCGGACTATTTCCACTAACGTTTCTCTTCTCCTTCATCTTCACTTCCTCGCTCGTTCTTTTTTCTGAACCTCTTGCCTTTCTCAATCTGGATCAAAAGTCCGCTTTTGATAACGTTTCTCATTTTTATCTCTCTGCTGTCCTTTCACAATTTGGCTTTCCTCCTACCTTTTCTTCCGCACTCTTGGCCCTTTATCAGGGCGCCAGTTTCCATGTTCGAGCAGCCACATTTCTAACCGCTCCAATTCCGTTTAAGCGAGGCATCCGGCAAGGATGTCCGCTCTCCGGCCAGCTATTCGCTCTCGCTTTTGAGCCTTTCCTGTTAGCAGCCCGAAGATCACTCCTGGATGTCCTACCGCCGACAGTGGCTAGTACTCGTCATCATCGAATAATTTTCACCGCCTATGCTGATGATGTGACCTTTTGCGTCCGGGATGAATCTCAATTTGATCGCCTGTATTCTGTATATCAACAGTATGTTGCATTATCTGGAGCAGCGCTGAATGCCACTAGAAGTACTGGCTTATGGTGCGGGGCATGGGCTGCCCGCACCGATGCTCCTTGGGGTGCGCAGTGGACAGCCACTACACAGAAGATCCTCGGTGCGTATGTCGGATTGCCCTTGGCTTCTGCATCTGCCACCTGGACTGCTCTTCTTCCCCGGATACAACGGACTGCTGCCTACTGGAGTAAAGGCCCGCCCTTTCACATCGTTCCGTCAACGAGCAGCCGTTGTTCGTCGACAACTTATCTCTCTATGCGAATACTATTGGATGTCGACGGTTGTGCCCGTGTCACAAATGATGACCATCACTCGCCTCTCAACTTCCGTCATCTGGTCTTCACATCACTGGGTTAAACCTGCCACGCTTCATCTGCCAGCCTCTTTAGGTGGCATCCAGCTTCCCGATCCAGCTTTCCTTTATAAAACACATCGCATTATTCATTTCATTCGCCTTGCCACTTCAACTGTTCCGTCCCTTACCACTACCTTGAATGTTCTAGCTTCTTTCCGTGACCCATCTTTCACCTTCCTACTGTTTCTGAAGATGGATGCATACTCTCTTCTCCCGTCCCACCTCCCTCCTGTCCTGCGAGAGGGCCTTTCTCTCTTTCGTTCGCTTCCTCTTCTCCGTTCTTTTCCTTCTTCAACTCTTGATCTCCTAGATGAACCTCTCTTCTTCTCTTCTCTTATTCACCCTCCTAACCTCCCTTACTTTTACTTTCCTCATTGGATCCGCTCTGGTGTGATAACTGTCCGTTCTCTCGTAACTTCTGATCTAACCTGGAGACCTCTTTCTTCCCTGTTTCTATCTCCAACCATTACTCTTGCTAACGAATATCTTCTTCTTCGCACAGCGCTTTGGAGCCTCTTTCCACTCCTCGCTTCACCTGATGGTCTCTTCTCGGTCCCCTCTGCTCCTCTTTCTCTACCGTTCTTTCTCCTCATTCGTAGCTCCCCGGTTCTAGTTACTTCTCTCTCCTCCTCTTCTCTTTATTGGCTTCTTCTTTCCCCTCCCACACTTCCACTTTCTGTTCATTCTGCTCCTCCTTCTCTTCTCCCCGCCATCTGGACAGCATCTACCTCTGCCCTTTCCTCCCCTCTTGAACTCAATGTCCATTGGCAATTTCTTCACCTTCGTCTCCCCGCCCCATCAGTACTGTTTCGCATGACCCTTCTCACCTCTCCGCAGTGCTCCTTTTGCCCTGAAGTCAGCGACGTCCAACATCAATACCTATTCTGCCCCGTTCTCCTGCCAGTCCTAAACACAGCATTTCGTTTTGCTGATCGAATTTGTGCTCGATCGTTACCATTTCTTGCATATGCTTGGCTACTCCAAACTAAGCATCCACCTACTCACTTGCCTCCTGTGTGCCGTTAAATTTTTCTTCTTGTGAAGTTCACTGTCTATGCTTTCCATCTTCAACAACGCTTCCCCGCTCTTATTCCACCTCCTCAGGAGGCAAGTGCTATCATTCGGAGACGCTTCCTAGCACGGTTAACCACTCGCCTCCAAATGGAGCACTCTCGTGCTGCCTCAACAAACACCGATAGCGTTTTTCAATCCACTTGGGCCCAATCGGCTGGGTGGTTCCATATCCACAATTTGCAGTTACATCTCAACCTATAAGTGGGATTTTTGTTGTCGCCCACGTTCACTGTAACAAATCATGTTTTTACGTATTAATTTTGGTGCTTCGCTATTTGTGATTTTTCTGTTTTAATGTGCCATTGAAGATAGCTCACCATGTTTTCCCATGTTCTCTTCGATAATGTTGGGTTTTATGTTGTTGTATATAATTCTTCCTTCTGCACAGTTTACTGCCCACTCAATGTCCCCTTCATTATGTTGAATATTTTTTTTAAAATCTTAGTCACTGTGTGTATAATATAATGTAACAAGATGCCCTTCTGAGTACATTTAGCGTTATTTCCCCTTGTCACTGAATACTTCTGTACATATGTTGTAAATTTTGAATGTAGCATCACTGATGCATTTCTGTGATTAGTACCTAATGTTTAATCTTTAGTATGGTAGTAATGCTTAATTGGAATTTGTGCATAGTATAGAATCATGTCTTGACCTGTCTACAATACTGTAGGTAAACATTTTCGTTTGTATCGCTCGTTTTTTTTTTTTTTTTTTTTTTTTTTTTTTTTATGATTTTAACAATATTTTGTTTTACGTTTCACTGGAACCTTCCAGCTGATGTATATACCGCTGTATTTATTGGCAGAATTCCATTGTCATGTACATAGAAATGTTATTTTACTGAAGAATAAAGGCAATTTTGAAATGTAGATTTTACAAAAAAAATATTCGGGGGGTGTCTGACCCCCCGGGCTCCAACCCTTCGAAAAACCGTCTAGCGTCTAAGTTAGAGTACCATGAGATAGTATACCAGATTAAGTGGTTCTGAATTGAAAACTGTAGTTTTTAAGAAAATTTTGTATGTGGGGGCTCTGACCCCCGGGCCTTGACCCGTTCCAAAAAACGGTCTGCCGTCTAAGTTAGAGTACCATAAGATAGTATACCAAATTTATTTTTGAAAAAGATAGTATACCAATTTTATTTTTGAAAAAATGCAAGAATGGGTACTTTTTTTTAGGAAAGCCAATACACAAAAACACATAAACATTGGGAAAAAAATGATATCAGTATACATTTTCAAGAAATTGGGAAATTTGTGAAATAATTTAAGGAAATATGTCGTTTAAGGTAAAAGCTCTAAATAAGCACGCTACGGATATATGATGGCATTTTTTGAATCAGTATATGCGCATGACTATTATCTATACAGTGAACTAAAATGCAAGTGATGTTCCTAAACACTGCTGAGATATACTCATTCTTACATGCATTAGTGTGAATTTTCGACAAATGTCTACACTATGTTGAATGTAAATACAGTAGCCATTATAACGAAGTAAATTTCTCCGTCATTTCTGTCCACGCCAGGATTCGTACCCGGATCCCCTCATTCCGGAATAAGTCACTCTACCAATTGAGCTACGCGGACGTTTTATTCTGATTCCTATCTGCCTTTATGTCGTGTGCGTCCTTCTGGCAGGTACGTCACATCTCCTGGTACGTTACATCATCTCCCCTTTTTTTTTTTTTTTTTTTTTTTTCGAAGTGCTGGAGAAGGGATTCTCTTATTTTTCCTATCTCGCGGTGTGGAAAGAACATCACACCAATGCGAGATTTTGAACGGTCGGGTCATCCGGATAGTTCGGGCGCCATTATAACGAAGTAAATTTCTCCGTCATTTTTATCCGCGCCAGGATTCGAACCCGGGTCCCCTCATTCCGGAATAAGTTGCTCTACCAATTGAGCTACGCGGACGTTTTATTCTGATTCCTATCTGCCTTTATGTCGTGTGCGTCCTTCTGGCAGGTACGTCACATCTCCTGGTACGTTACATCATCTCCCCCTTATTTTTATTTATTTTTTTTTTTTTTTCGAAGTGCTGGAGAAGGGATTCGCTTATTTTTCCTATCTCGCGGTGTGGAAATAACATCACACCATTGCGAGATTTTGAACGGTCGGGTCATCCGGATAGTTCGGGCGCCATTATGACGAAGTAAATTTCTCCGTCATTTCTGTCCACGCCAGGATTCGAACCCGGATCCCCTCATTCCGGAATAAGTCACTCTACCGATTGAGCTACGCGGACGTTTTATTCTGATTCCTATCTGCCTTTATGTCGTGTGCGTCCTTCTGGCAGGTACGTCACATCTCCTGGTACGTTACACTATAACCTAACTTTAAACTGACAAGCAGCAAAACGTTTACTTCATCGCATGCAGAACATTGTAAAAAAGATGTGTACCAAGTTTCATCAATTTATTTACATACCTTTTGCAGTTATCAGGTTTTCCGTAAAGAGTTCGGGACGAAAATCTCATCCTGCAAAAAACGCGTTTCAAGTGTCACTTCCCGTTCATTTGACACCTGGGTTTAGATATTCCGATAGCTATAACTTTGTATCTATTCATCGTAGACGAGAAACAAAGGCAGTTTTGGAATCTTAAAGAATAGGGCTTTAAAATGAACGCGTTTTTACAAAATGTGAAATTTGGCCCAGAACAACTGTTTCGACGTAGTGGGACAGCTTAAGTCACAAATCTATCCCACAATACCGTTATCTATGCTTCGTACGCATCAATATCATTTGCACTGAGCTGTTTGTAAAGCCATCGCAACATCTGGGACGTTCTACAGAAAGAAAGCACGACTCAAGACGACAAATCTGCAGCGATACATTCCGTCCGTGTAGCATAGTTGGGAGAACAACCTACTCCGGAGTGAGGAAGCGCGGTTTCGATCTCCGTCACGGAAAATCTTGTGCTGTCGCACATCATACAAAGGATGTCCCCACATTTTTAAAACGTTTTTGACCAGAAATTGCAGAAAACAAACGAAGTTCAAAGAATTGAAACTGCAACAGTGTGTTAAAAGAACACGAAAGAAACATCTGTTGCAGTTAAATATCGTATGCTAAGAAAATGGCGCAGGTAAACAAGCTGTGGATAGAAGATCATATATTTGCTCTTTACGAAGAGAACAGCGAACAATTAGATTTACTATACTATCGCCACATAACAGTTAAATCGAAACATTCAAAGCAAAGTGTTTTGCTTGCAATCCGGATGTTGAATGACAAGATCATCTCAAATACCTCGTTTTAACTCAAAGCTTGTTCGTATATTTAGATTCACTTTTGCTTATTATATTTCACTTTGCGTGATTGAAATACCTATATACTGTACATATGCTGTTCTTTTTTTTTTTTTCAAAAACTCCAAATTTCATGTTGTTTCTTAATTTACGGAAACCAGTAGAGAGCGAAATGGTAAAATGCGTCATTTTTAATCATTAAATGCAACAGAAAAAAAATTGCTTTCATTTCATTTCATTTCTTTTATTTATTCTTTCAGTTGCCACATTTTCTTACACATAATGCTTTATCTGTAAACAATATATGTACTGCAGCAACTAGGAAAAGGAGGGAAAAGGCCGTAATAGCTCTGCTCTCCCTCGAATATAAAAAAACATGAAGCTTAATAGAAAATACAAAAAATAAATAAAAAGACAAGCCAACACATATTTAGCAGATTAATATATGAATAAAACAGGAACTACCTCACAACCAATACATATATCAATAGGTTCCACCATTAGTAACCTTCATTATAGTTAAATAAACAACAAATATCGTTTGCAACTCACTCTATAAGCACATTAACTCATATTTCTCCAGTTTTACTCTTTTTAGCACGTCTTTTGTAAAAAAAGATCGTGCTTCTGTTATCGGTATGTCCGTCCGTCCGTCCGTCAGTCCGTCCGTCCGTCCGTCAGTCCGTCCGTCCGTCCGTCAGTCCGTCCGTCCACCTGTACCCACAGTATCTCTGCAACTATTAGTCCGATTTGAAAAATTCCTTTTGCATTCGGAAGCTCGAAATATGCGAATGATGATCCTTCATTTCGTTTTTTTTTTTACGATGCACAATTTCGCCGCTAGAGGGTGTAAATGCAGATGATGTCGAATTCAAAATTACGTTTTATTCACCATATTGGCTTCTAAAAATCCGATTGAATTTTTTTTTATCTTTCGATTCCATTTATGTCGAAGAGTATTTTAGATATAGTTTCTTTTTCAAATAATGCATAGATTTTCCGCTAGGGGCGTAAAAGTAAATTGCATTTTTCACGATAACTCTTCTCCTAAAACTCTGATTTGAATTTCTTTTTTCAGCAGATACATCTCCTGATGGAAAATTTTTTGCATATAATTTTGAATTTTTGGTAAAGAACACTTTGGCCACCAGGGGGCGTAAGGGTTAATTTTTGCTTCTGATGTATTTGCCATAAAATCTGAGCTTCTAACATACCGATTGAAAAATTTCTCCATGGACTGATGCCACTCACATCGATAAATATTTTCGGAATATTTTCTTCTTAAAATATTTCATAGTTTCTCCGCCAGGAGGCGCAGATGTATGTCTTATTTTTGTCAATATCTCTACTTTTAGGAGTCCGATTTGAAAAATTCCTTTTTTGTTGGATAGTGCTTTCCGTGTGACATGTTTTTCATATAATTTCAGAATTGTCAAGTAGTTCATAGACTTTCCGCTAGGGGCGTAGCGGTAAATTGCGTTTCTCCCTATATCTCTGCTTCTAAACCTCCGATTTGAAAACTTCTTCCTGCACCAGATACAGCTCCTGGTGGGAAATCGTTTGCACATAATTTCTAATTTTTGTAAAAAAAATGGTTTGGCTACCAGGGGGCGTAAATCTTAATTTCCGCTTCTGATGTATTTGCAGCAAAATATGAGCTTCTAAATTCTCGATTGAAGAAAACGTCGTTTGTAGACCGATAGTACTCATGTCGACAAACCTTTTAGAAACATTTTCTTCTTAAAATAGTGCATGATTATTGCGCCAGGGGGCGTAGATGTCTATCTTATTTTTGTCAATATCTCGAGTTCTAGGAGTCCGATTTAAAAAATTCCTTTTTTGTTGGATAGTGTTTCTAGTGTAACACGTTTTTCCTATAAATTCAAAAATTTCAAGTAATTTATAGACTTTCCGCTAGGGGGCGGAAAGGTAAAGTGCGTTTCCCACTATTTCTCTGCTTCTAAATCTCCGATTTGAAAAATTCTTTCTGCACCGGATCGCTCCTGATGGGAAATCGTTTGCACTTAATTTTTAATTTTTTGTAAAAAAATCGTTTGGCCACCAGGTGGCGTAAGTCTTAATTTCCGCTTCTGATGTATTTGGAGCAAAATATGAGCTTCTAACATCTCGATTGAAAAAAAAGTCTTTTGTTGACCGATGCTACTCACGTCGACAAACCTTTTAGGAACATTTTCTTCTTGAAATAATGCATGGTTCCTACGCCAGGGGGCGTAGATGTATATCTTATTTTTGTCAATATCTCTACTTCTAAAAGTCCGATTTGAAAAATTCCTTCTTTGTTGGATAGTGTTTCCGATGCGAAATGTTTTCCCCATAAATTCAAAATTTTCACTTAAATCATAAACTTTCCGCTAGAGAACATAATGGTAAATTGCGTTTTCTTCTCCCAAAACTCCGATTTGAAAAATTCTTCCTGTATTGCATACAAGACCCGATGGAAAATATTTTTCACATAATTTCTAATGTTTTGTAAAGAATAGTTGGGACACCAGGGGTCATAAGTGTTAATTGCTGCTTCTGATGTATTTGGAGCAAAATCTGGGCTCCTGAAAACTCGACTAATTTTTTTTTCTCAGACCGATACCGCTCATATGGATAAACCTTTTTCGAATACTTTCTTCCTAAAAGAATGCATGGTTTTCCCACCCGGGGATGTAAAGTCACATCTCATTTTTGTCGATAACTCTGTTTCTAAAAGTTCGCAAGCCCACGATTCTGTTTACACCTATTCCTGAGGGATTAAAGACCCGATTAAAAACTTCTTTCTTCCGTCAGATGCTATTGTTTTCCACACCGGTTCCATTGACTTTGAATAGCTTTGATAAATTTAATTTGCGTCAGAACGTTTTCAAAAGACGTGCTTATTACACCCGAAAATTCGGTGTCATCTTTCTTGTTAATTAGTCTTGGCAACTATACCTGTATCTTTTCATTTTATATTATAGTTATCATCCTTTATTGTATCCCGTTTCCCAGGTAACATTATGCATACTGTAGTGTAGCGTATTCAGTATAACATCTTACAGTCACTACCCAGTATCATCAGTTTTGAAATTCGAATAAGGTATCAGTATTGCACTTGTGCGCATGTGCACGTTTTTCTTTACTTTTACCATTAGTATACAGATAGAACAACCTATAAAATAAAGATGGGTTGCTATTCCTGGCCTTTGGTATTCATAAAAGTTATTAAAGGATCCAGCATACAAAACTGAGTTAAAAGGTGCCAGTACATTAAATTAAGAATTTGTTACAAACGCGCTTTACGTTTGACTTCTAAGCTTCTTAAATGTGCGAGAAATTATTAAACAGAAGCAGCATTCTGATTGAATCTAAAAGTGCTTACAATACAAATTTTGAAGATGTGAATCCGTTCGTTGGTGTAAATATAACATGGATATTAAGTCAGATAATATCCGAAAACCTGAAAATTTCTTCGTCCTCGAGCGGAAATCGAATCCGCGTCTCCCGTATATCGCCCGAGTATGCTACATACTACACCACCCAGAACGACGAAGTTCCAAGTTCCCGATTAATTTGAATATAACTATCACAGGAATCGTCAGTCGAAGCAACCGGTATTCGTATGTAGCCAATCTGGAGGTTAGAATTCATTCTCGTGATCGCCCGGAGGCGCAGAATATCAATGACCGAAATACGGGATTACACCATTTTTACAATGCAGATTTGGGACATGTGATTCCATTTATTGGTGTAAATATGGCGTGAATGTTTTCGGATATTATCTGACTTAAACATCCATGTCATATTTACACCAATAAACGGATTCACATCTTCCGAATTTCTATTGTAAAAATGGTGTCATCCCGTATTTATTTCACTAAAAGTGTTTCTTGGCACGTGTATGTAAGAAACTGAATATGCTTACAACATCAATTCGTCCGTCTGTCCGCTCGTTTATGAACACTATACCTACCATTAGTCCGATTTGAAATATCTTTGCATCGGGAAGGGTGAAATGTGAGAATGATTATCCTTGCTCCACGATTTTTTTACGATGAATAAATTTGCCGCTAGAGAAGGTAATGTAGATGCTAACGAATTCAAAATACACCTACGCAAAAAAAAAAAAAAAGAAAAAAAAATCACTCCACGAAAGTCGTTTGATCTACATGAAACTCTGCAAGCAAGTACCTCAGGGCCAAATATGCAAATGATTAAAATATAACGACCAATGTCAAAATAGTGGTCCACCACAACGTACGGGAACTAAGCTTCGAGGAGGGTTTTCCAAAAGTAAAGCTCGCAGCCGCTGAAAATTATGACACAGGATCGCATGTGCATTAACCTCCACGGATTGTGAGGATGCGTCGACATCGGATCCGTGAGCAATATGAGCAGTTCAGGGAGTTTGAGATAGGGCGCATATATAGGCTCAGGAGGCCGGTTGGTCAAATCGCCGTATCGCAAGGCTTTTGGGACGATGCGACGTGGCCCAGCAAAAACACAAGTGTTGGGAAACTGCTGGCCACCAGCTGGCAGTGATGCGTCACTGCTGGCTAAAATCTGCCGCTTACGGCCCGGTAGCGGTCCGTTGGTGGCAGCGCTATCAGTTGGCGAGCCATTGATGGCCCTGCAGCATCGCCGTGAATTGTGGGCCTCCAAGCAAGTGCCACTAGTGACCCGTTGCTGGCAACTAATGCAACCCCAACAGCAGGTGGAAGCAACGGGTGCAAATGCGTAAAAGTAACACCTGCTGTGCCTGTCATGGTTCTAGTTAGTTGAAGATGACGCTATCGCCATTGTGTTATTTTAGTGGATGTTAAAAAAATCCACATGTAGACAGGCGAATTAATTTCCTAATGAAATTCCACGTCGACGAAGATAACAGATTAAGCCATGAAATACTAGATAACAGCCATGAAATACACCCACTCCATTCCCATGAATAACAATTCATGGACTGAAGTGGGTGAATTACAAGAAAAAAATTGAAACCGCTTAAAACAAATGTTCTGGAAAACCATTAAAAAAACGTTTGTTGAAAAAAAAGAATTATACGCTTACAAAATTTATTAATTATTTGAAAAAAAAAAAACAACGCTATGTGAATATAATGTACTCATCCATGGATTGAATACACAAGACCGGGAGGAATTCGCTTCTAAAAATAACGAGAAGTAAAATAAAATATATTTCCTCTTTAAAACAAATGTAGCTTCGGACAACGGAAAGGAAAGATACAACGTTAAAAATGTAACAGAATGTAACATGAACCCGGGAAAATACCCTGGCGTGCAAAAATTAAGGACGAGACTGTTTTTCGAATGTAACGTCGTGCAGAAGTGCATCACATCGACTCAAATCATACCATAAGATCCCAAAAATGTAAGAATATGGGACAGGTGAGCAAATCCGTCAAAACAAGGAATCCAAACGATACAAAGGCACTTTATTAAAAAGGTAGGTTCGAGCACAACTGGACAGAAGACAGAAACGTCCATGTGACAGGCGGCTGTCAAGAAAAATCCAGTCTTTAGTAGGGGATATGATCACCTCTGACTGCGTTGCAGGATTTACAACGTCTGTCCATGCTGAGGACGACGTTGTCAAGGAGCTGTTGAGGCATCGCGGCCCATTCCTCTTGTAGTGCCAATCGCAGCTGAGGAATCGTTGCTGGCGGCTGGTGACGTGCTGCCAAGCGTCTCCCGAGAAGGTTCCACACGTGTTCGATTGGATTTAGGTTCGGAGACCTTGCAGGCCAATCCATGCGTTGAATATCTTCACTCTCCAACAGCTCTGCGACAGCCACTGTACGATGAGGTGTAGTGTTGTCGTCCATGAAAAGGAACTCAGGACCCACAGCACCACTAAACAGACGCACGTGAGGCAGGAGAACCTTGGTACAATAGCGGACACCAGTGACTGAACCTCCTTGGAAGATGTGGAGGTCAGTACGGCTACCAAGCATGATACCGCCCCAAACGAGAACTCCTCCACCTCCAAACCGGTCCCTTTCGATGAAGTTGGAGATGTGATTGCTTGTTCCTTGCTCTCCCCAGATGTGTATAGGTCCAGAATCACGCGTCAGACTAAATCGGCTCTCATCCGTAGAGAGAACTCGGCCCCATTGCTGATGTGTCCAGTTCTTGTATTCCTGGCACCACAGAAACCGTTGTCTCCGATGAGCAGCCGTTAATGGCACACACCGTACTGGTCGTCGTGCAAATAGACCACCTTTGTGCAGCCTCCTGGCAACGGTAAAACGCGATAACGGACGTCCAGTTGTCTGTTGCATGTGCCTTGCGATTTCTCCCGCTGTCTGCGTCTGTCTCTTCTTGCCTGTAGAACAATATACCGGTCGTCCACCGCCGTGGTTGCTCATGCACGCCCACTGCTAAACTCTCGGATAGCTATTCCTGTCTTTTGAAATGCTCTCCAAGCTCGTGAAACTATGCTGTGAGCTATCCCGAACTTCTCGGCCACACTAGTCACACTTCGACCTTCTTCGAACTTCCCAATGACGCGACCTCGGGTAAAGTCATCCAGATGTCGTTTACTGGATTGCCTGTTGGCCGTATCACACGGTGGAAGCAACTCGACGTCGTTCAAACCGATGTACACCGTGCAATAGATTTCACCGAATTGCTGAGCGTACACCGCCCGTGTGCTTTATACCCTTCCGACACTCCCCACCCCCTTACGTCATGCTGCATATATGCGCATGCCCTACCGTATCGGACCCTAGACTATCTCTTGAGTGGTCTTTCGGTCCGTTCTGCCTGCTCGTTCCGCTGTTATGCTAATTTCTACTCTTCGTCCTTAATTTTTACACACCAGTGTATATATTAATTCAACAATCTCCTGTCAAGACGACAAGGATAGTACAAAACTTTGGAAAGCGACTCTAAGTATGTACACCTTGAAAATGAGTAAATCTCCCTTAAGTTAAAAAAAAAAAAAAACTATCGTTACATCGAAAACATAAATTTATGAATTATATGAAACTGACTTTTATGAAAAATACCTTGCAATATTGTAAAATGAAAGAGTTAACCATTCGATTACATATTCCGCACGAAACAGACAGCTTCAAACACACGCGCGTGCGTGGCAAATTAGTCCCGTCCGTAGAGAGCTCAGCTCCCATGCCAAAGGCCCTGGTTCGTATCAACCCAGATCCAAACGGGCGTTTTTCTGGTGTGTTGAGAAAATTTCCCCAGCGCAGTGCAATAATTCACAAGTTTCGTATGGGTAGAAAAAGAAGTTGTAGATTTGGGGAACTGCGGTTATCCTTGATTCTTTCTTTTTTATGGCTACTACTGGGAAATTAGCGGACGAGATTCGGCACGCCGCCAGTTACGTCACGTGGTTTCCGGCTGCCACTACTGGCTAACTAGCGGACCACATTAGGTTAGCCATCATTTCTGTCACGTGCTTGCAGGGCCGCTGAAGGGCCACTTGTGGCAGCTACTGCCTGTGATGGACAAGTGATGGCCCTGTTGTGGCATATGACCACTGATGATGTGCCAACTGTTGGCCTGAACTGCTGGCCCTTCTGTTGGTCGTCCGGAAATTGTATTGACGGTTCGGCAGTGGCAACATAGTGCTGGCCAGCAAGACTATTTTTGCTGGGGGCAATCGGGCGATGTCGGCGCCAATTGGTCGAGGACCCAGCTGCACATGGGCAGTGGACGGCCGAGGGTAGCGGTAGAAGGCGAACATCAAGCGATAGCTAGAGCCGTAAGAACATAACCGAATTCGTCACTCTCAACCACCAGTGGCCATGTTGCGTCGTCTACAGGAACGGGTAACCATCCGGACCGTTGCCACATAACTTGCGGCAAGGAAACTACATTTGAGGAGGCCACTTCGACTCCTACCACTGACCAGCGAGAATCATCGAGACAGGTTGCAGTGGCGTCGGGCACGATCAACTTGGGATAGGTTCCAGTGGCGTCGTGTTGTCTTCAGTAATGAGTCACGGTTTGCACGTGGCGCCAATGATCAGTGCATACGTGTCTGGAGACGAGCTGCCCGGCGCACGGATCCTGCCTTGACCATGGACCGGCACACGGCGCCCACACCGGGAGTAACTGTCTGGGGAGCCATTTTCGAACTATAGCCGGACACCCTTGGAAGTTCTCTGTACCACGCTCACGGTTTAAAGGTACGTGGACAATATTCTCCAACCTTCTGTGATGCCATTGCTGTAGCAGCACCTCCGAGCTATTTTGCAATAGGAAAACACCCGACCATACACTGTCCCGTTTCTGCGAAAGCTGCCTGAGTAATGTTGACACCCTTCCATGGCCAGCCCGATCGCCCGATCTCTCACTCATCGTACATGTTTGGGACATGATGGGACGCCACCTACGCTCATTTAGGAATGTCGGCAAACTGGCCCGTAATTTGGACACTATCTGGCATGCTATACCTCAGGACATTATCCGTGAACTGTATGTGCCTGTGCCACACCAAATAACAGCTTGTATCTGAGCCAGAAATGGCGCTACAACGTACTGACTTGTTCCACTTGTGTAGCTGTTTTATCCGAGTAAATGGCCCAACTGCTCTGGAATTGCAATCCATTCCTTTCCTATGCACGTCCATTGCACATATAAATTTTCAATTTTCATCTCGATTGGATGATTCCTTCTGGGTATTGGATCTCCTTGTCTTGTACCTCTGCTGATGATAAACCAAGCTCCACATTTGAACCCCTATCCTGAAAGCTACCTGTGCATTCAAGTTTTCTTTGGTATCAGATTTCAATCCTCGTTATTGTATTGCTGCCAGCGCATTGACACTCATCTGGCAAGCCTTGTAACCCTAGAGAAGAAGTCCATACCGGGTACTGTCAGCCAGGCGAGCTGAACCCATTGTTTTTAGAGAGGCGAGCTCCTCTTTCT
Source organism: Macrothele yani (assembly GCA_039090855.1). Lineage (NCBI taxonomy): Eukaryota > Metazoa > Arthropoda > Arachnida > Araneae > Macrothelidae > Macrothele > Macrothele yani. Next base: position 46,604,655 of record CM076997.1, on the reverse strand, counting down.
CACCCGAGCTTGAGACCAGCATAGCAGAGTTTTTATGTTTACATTATAAATACAGACATTTGACGTGGACCAGGAACATCAAACAGAAGTCATCGCTCTTTCCACGTTTATTAGTGAGTCACGAAAATATTCTAATTGGTCGCCACCGGGAATCGAACCCAGGAAGACCATTATTGCCCAGTTGCTGCTTACCATCTTTGGTGAATCCCCAGCATTGTGCGGGGCTCCAAGACGTAACCGGCCAAGTAGCTTGGCAGTTAGCGTATGTGAGTCTGGAGGAAATCGAGGCCTCTGTGGTGCAGTGGAAGCATATCCGGCGGGTAACTGGAAGACCGTGGGTTCGATTCCCGGTGGCGGCCAATGAGAATTTTTCCGTGACTCACTTATAAACGTGGAAAGGGCGATGACTTCTGTTTGATGTTTACATTACCTTAATTTTCGCCTAAGAACATTTAGTGTTATAAATACCTAGTCATCGACATTGGTCTTTGCTTAAAACAACAACAACAACAAAATGCTTGGAGATTTTCAGCACAGCTGTTGCATGAGATGATGGCCAAGTGTTCTGCAGTCAAAGATGAGTGTCCATAATATTTTGTACATTGAAACATTTTTTAACCGTCTACAATGATGGTCATACTGTTTTTTAACGAATGACGCTTTTCTCTTAGACAATTTCTTGAATCCGAGATAAAAGTGTAGAATTTCTTTCTTGACGGATACGTGGAACTAACTGCTGTTTAGTTGCACACATGAAGCCAAAGGAGCACTGATCCTTCCAATGCAGCGCTCACTTGGAGGGTGAAATGAGCAATGGATACAATTCCAGGAATTATTATCTCCTGTTTTGCCTCAGGCGATATTTCCATGCCATTGATCTCCTATGCATCTGCAATTTCGCGCAGAAATCCACTTAATACCCACCTATCCTCTTTTTTCCTAGAAATAGGTCCCCTATTTTCGACTCTGCTGACATGATACTCCCAAGGCTTAATCCATAGGTGTTGGTAGCGAAGAGAGGCTCTTGCACGAGTCGCTTGTTGAGCGTATGATGTACTCCTCCCCATTGCTTTTCTATCAACATGCTTCCACTAGCACACAAATATTCGCCCTGCGCTTTTGCAATTTTGTCTTGTATGCCACCGTTTCCATTCCTCCATTTCTGTAGCAGGTATCCTTTGCCTCGTTTAATATGGAATTTCAATAAAAAATTTTGCTTCGCATTTTAAAAGTGATCATGTCAGCTTTTCGCCGCCTTTCTAAATCCGAAATTTCGTTAAAATATTTTCGTTTAAAACCATCAAAACAGCTTTGATTTAATATTATAGTAAACAAAAGCTCATGTTTTTCTCGTTAAATCCGAGATCTCGCTGTACACGGTCTCGTTATAATTTGGTTGTTCTGTAATAGGTAAAAGTGCTCAGATTCTGTTAATATTTTCTTATTTGGATTTTTTTAAGTTTAAAAAAAAACGTTTAAGGAAGAGAAAAATTAAGAGATATTAACTTTCGTCGCATTAGCCGATGTTCTTGCTCTTTGGAATTTTAGAATCTTAAGCCGAAATATTTGAAGCAATAAGAAGAGCCTTAAGCAGATGGTAATGTTTTTGCAGCATTTTAAATTATCCTATTCTGCTTATGAAATCTGTAATTTTAGTTTTAAGATTTTATTTTAACTATTCAATTCAGGATTTTTCAGCTTTCCGATTTTCAGCGAAAACTTACAGTGAAGGATATTTTTATCAAGTTATTTTCATGCGCTGCATGTTTATGCAAAATGTATCAGATGTGAAGGAAATTTCGAGGAAATCTTATCAAACGAGAACTTTCAACAGGATAAAGGTTACATTTTCTGTCTTTCTTCCTTTCTTTTTATTTTAATTTATTTTTTCCCTTTTGTATCTTTTATATTTCATAAAGTACATATTTTCGCCTTCATCCATCCGCTTTGAGATAAAGGAAATAACAAGATCTCTACGCATGCTGTAATTCCAAGCATTACACTGAATTCCCTTCTCTTATCCTGTATCTCAAATGCGCCCGTCCTTATATTTAATAATGCGTTGTTACATTGAAAGCAAATATTAAGCAAATTACACTACCAACGAAAGACATATCATAAATCTTATTCCAGACGCATGCTGTACCTCATTATTATCTTCGGAGAGGGGGGGGTATTCAACAAAGTATCTCTCCGGTAGCATCTTAACAGAACAAATAGCGTATAGGAATGCTCATGGTAATAGGTTTTAAAGAACTCCTAAATAAGTTAGAGCCTTGTATGTAACCTGCTTGTACCTTTTTCTTAAGGAAATAATATTTAGAAATAAAAACGAAACCCGTATGCTTTGAAAAACAAATGATAATTATCTACGCAATTTCTAAACTCGGATTAAAATAAATTTTTGGAGTCGTCGCAAAATATCAGACAAAAACTTTCCAGTATCGCTCCATTCCAGCTCATTAAAAAGATAGGTCTGTTGCCGTAGAAGTCGTAACCCTAATGGGGTGCACAAAAAACAATAATAGTAAAGGAAGAACCGGAAGAAGGAGATTTTATTCTGAAATAAATATTTAAAATCTATTTGAGCAGAAGAAAAGCCTATCTGTAGAAATTCATTGGTACATGCCTTTCTTCTGCACTGAATGAAAAGGAAATTTTTGCATCTTACAGTTACTAGATTTGTTCAACACAAACTTACTGTAATCATTATATAAAGTTACAAATATAGGAATATGAATAAGCTGCATTCTGATCTATAGTTGTTATATTGTAACGCAGTATTTTACATACATGTACATTCCGAATCCAGGCACGTGTTACCGAAATTAGGTAAACCATTCCCAAATTATGAATTCAAAGAAACAAATTATTTGTGCAAAGAGGAAAAATCTGGGAAGAATGCTCTTAAATTTTGCAATTCAAGGTACACAAGAAAAATGAACGAAGAAGTAGGCTTTCAATATAAATGTTTCCTCTGGTAGCCATACAGTTTCCCTATTTGAGTAAGAATATCTCATTTATCTGTTACCTAATTCACTTCAAGGAAAGTCTTCTTCTCAATTTAAAGCCGGACGAAGGTCTCCCAAATCTCTTCCATTACTCTGTTTGAGCAACTATCTTCCATATCATTCCGGCATGCTTTGGAATTTCATCCACACATATGTCACGTGAGCTTTTCTTGAGTCTTTTTTCTGTCTCTTGGTACTCAGCCTAATACACCTACCGGGCATTGAATTAGAAACTGTTATTCAATACCGGGTTGGACCTTCTTTAGCCGGAATTACAGCGCAGTTTGGCACAGATTCCACAAGGTGCTTGAGTGCATCTACCTCTACCGAGTACAAGTGGTTCAGCAGGCAGTTCTTTATTGGAAGAGGACTTGCTGCCCGACCTGTGTACTTACATGTCCAATAATTCTAAATGGGGTTCACATCCAGCCTATTTTGTTTCTAAAGATATTGGAAGTCGCTGTCATGCTCGCTGAACCACTGCTAAACATATCTTGCACGATGGACCGCAAAATTGTTGTCCGTGAAACGGCCATCACTGGCTGGAAAAAAATAATTTTTCAGGATGGACTTAATGTAGCAACGTTCAGGTAGTTATTGGAGGACACTCGACCTTTTGGCACACATGAAGGGGCCCATTCGGTATCAACAGAACGAGTCCCATACTATGACACCACCTGCAGAACCTTGAGTTGTGTTTACAACGGAACCTGTGTCCATTGTTTCATAAAGCTTCCGCCGAACTCTCTGCCTACCTTTGGTACAGAACCAAGTGAACCCGACACGTCGGACCACATACCTTTTTTCCAATCTTACAGTTTCGAGTTCACGGTGTTCCGGACAACACTGCACACAAACTTTCCGGTTCTTCGCAGAAATCAATGGTTTCCGTATAGCCACGCGACTGCCGATATCGACTCTCTTCAATTCCTTGTTCACAGTTCGTTGAAATATGGGACGGAAACAACCTACATTGAATGCTTCATAGTTTGCTGAGATATGGGTCGGGAACAGCTTATATTGAATACTTCATAGCTCTCTGAGATACCGGTCGGGAACGTCCTACATTGAATGCTTCCTAGTTCGCTGAGATATGGGTCGGGAACAACCTACATTGGATGCTTCACAGTTCACTGAGATATGGGTCAGGAAAGACCTATATCGAATGCTTCCTAGTTCGCTGAGATATGGGTCAGGAACAGCCTACATTGAATGCTTCATAGTTCGCTGAGATATGGGTTGGGGACAGCTTACATTGAATACTTCATAGTTCGCTGAGATATCGGTCGGGAACAGCATACATTTAATGCTTCATAGTTCACTGAGATATGGGTCGGGAACAGCCTACATTGAATGCATTATTGTTCACTGAGATATGGGTCGGGAAAAGAATACATTGAATGCTTCATAGTTAGCTGAGATATGGGTCGGGAACAGCCTACATTGAATGCTTCCTAGTTCGCTGAGATATGGGTCTGGAACAGCTTACATTGAATGCTTCATAGTTCACTGAGTTATGGGTTGGGAACAGCTAACATTGAATGCTTCCTAGTTCGCTGGGATATGGGACGGGAACAGCCTATATTGAATGCTTCATAGTTCTCTGAGATATGGGTCAGGAACATCGTACATTGAATGCTTCCTCGTTCACTGGGATATGGGATACTTCATAGTTCTCTGAGATATGGGTTGGGAACAGCTTACATTGAATACTTCATAGTTCGCTGAGATATCGGTAGGGAACAGTCTACATTGAATGTTTCCTAGTTCACTGAGATATGGGTCGGGAAAAGCCTACATTGAATGCTTCATTGTTCGCTGAGATATGGTTCGGGAAAAGCTTACATTGAATGTTTCATAGTTCTCTGAGATATGGGTCAGGAACATCGTACATTGAATGCTTCCTCGTTCACTGGGATATGGAATACTTCATAGTTCTCTGAGATACGGGTTGGGAACAGCTTACATTGAATACTTCATAGTTCGCTGAGATATCGGTCGGGAACAGTCTACATTGAATGTTTCCTAGTTCACTGAGATATGGGTCGGGAAAATCCTACATTGAATGCTTCATAGTTCACTGAGATATGGGTCGGGAAAAGCCTACATTGAAAGCTTCATTGTTCGCTGAGATATGGTTCGGGAAAAGCTTACATTGAATGTTTCATAGTTCGCTGAGATATGGGTTGGGAACAGCTTACATTGAATGCTTCGTAGTTTGCTGGGATATGGGAGGGGAACAGCCTATATTGGATGCTTCATAGTTCTCTGAGATATGGGACGGGAACATCGTACATTGAAATCTTCCTCGTTTACTGGGATATGGGATACTTCATAGTTCGCTGAGATATAGTTTCGGAACAGCTTATATTGAATGCTTCCAAGTTCTCTGAGATATGGGTTGGGAACAGCTTACATTGAATGCTTCCTAGTTCACTGAGATACGGGTCGAGAACAGCCTACATTGAATGCATCATACTTCACTGAGATATGGATCGGGAACAGCTGATGTTGAATGCTTCCTAGTTCCCTGAGATATGGGTCGGGAACAGCTTACATTGAATGCTTCCTAGTTCGCTGAGATATGGGACGGGAACAGCCTATTTTGGATGCTTCATAATTCTATGAGATATGGGTCGGGAACATCATACATTGAATGCTTCCTCGTTCACTGAGATATGGGTCGGAAACAGTCTACATTGAATACTTCATAGTTCGCTGAGATGTGGGTTTGGAACAGCTTACATTGAATGATTCCTAGTTCGCTGAGATATAACTCAGGAACAGCCTACATTGGATGCTTCATAGTTCGCTAAGATATGGATTGCAAACAGCTCAAGCTTCCTAGTTCGCTGAGATATGGTTCTGGAACATCCTACATTGAATGCTTCCTATTTCGCTGAAATATGGGTCGGGAACAGTTTCATTCGATGCTTCATAGTTCGCTGAGATATGGGTTGCGAACAGCTTACATTAAATACTTCGTATCACACTAGTGATCTTCATCAGGTCACCGACCTAATGGCATCAGGGTACGTCGACACGCAATATATAGGGATTTTTGATGACCCAAATAATGGGTAGAGCGCATGCTCACGAAAGTTGTGAACACAGAGAGAGAGACACATAGAGAGTCACAAGTAACAGGACTGCGAACGAGGAGAGTCAAAATGATGTTACACAAGTATTTATAATTCAGCTGCAATTAATATTTCCGCAATGTTCAAGTAGAGCAGTCCATGTTCGTGGGAAGAGAGAAGGTACATCGTCATTACAGCAAATACCTCTATAATGGTGAATATACAAGCTTTCTGCAAAGAGGGTAATGTTTTTGGTGCTGTGTGTAATGAGGATTTTACATTCATCCCATAATGGTCTATGTGTACCGCTAGCTACCAATCGGGCTAGGGCTGTCTAATGTGATCCTGTTCTGACATCGCGTGAGTGTTCAAGCAAACGGGTTTTTAAATTACATAGGGTTGAGCCTATGTACACTTGATCTATTTCGTTAGGGTTTAAAGCTCTCAAGGGGATACGGTAGACGCCGTACCTGTGTTTGGTTTCAACGGGATCCCTGTCACGTTTAATTAGAGTGTACAAATTGCGTGTTTGTAAACCAAATTTTATATTAAACCTGGCACATGCATGTTTTAAAACGCTGGTGCAGCCTGGAAAATAGCTCATGGATCCTACGTACCTGGTAAGGGTGCGGGTTTTTTCTAATGCGGTAAACGCAAATCGTCGATGCCTGCGGAGAATGGTGTGTACCAGGTCTTTCGGGTACCCGAATTCGCTAGCAATGACAAAAATTCGTTGAAGTTCGATGCGCCGTAGTTCCAAAGTGAGGTTTATGGAGCGATATTTGGAGTTTAACACATTGAGAAAATGCAGCAGGTGGGAATGCGGATGTGGCCAAAAAACAAGAACGTCATCCACATAGCGGGTGTAGAGGAGGGGTTTGAGCGTACATACACCAAGTACCTCATTCTCCAGGGTTTGCATGACAACCTCAGCCAAAATCGCTGAGAGTGGTGAGCCCATACTGGCGCCTTCTTTCTGCTGGAAAATAACATCTGTTGAATTTAAAATGTGACCTGGATGCAACGAGCTTTAAAGCTGAAAGGACAGCCTCTATTTCCAAAGGGTGGGAGAGGTGGATTATGAAGTATATATATTTTGACAAATGATGTTGTGTGCCTCTTGAAATGGGATACTGGGGTATAGCGACACAACATCCAAGGAGGTCATTATAAACGGCTTGCCTTGAAAACTGAAGGATTTTATAAGATTAACAGCTTGTAGAGGGCTGTTAATTGAAAACTGAAAATGATTTAGGATGGGGGAGAGAAATTTTGCAAGGGCTTTTTCAAGTGGGCGGATAGGAGACTCATACGAAGAAACTAAGGGGCGGAAGGGGTGACTTTGTTTATGGAGCTTGATCTTCCCGAAGATTTCGGGGACTCTGGGGCCCTTAGGAGGGTTCATATTATCGGAAATTTCTTTAATTAAGTGGCCATGATTCTTCAACTTTGCGACGGATGCAACGGTTGTTGCAACAGGATCAAATCTCAAAATGTTATGTGGAATTGCTTCTATAGTTTCTTGCGTGTTTAAGTGGTATGCATCACGGTCCAAGATTACAATCTTATTCGATTTATCGTCTAATATGATAGCCAAGTTAGTGTTCTTTTGTAATTCACATAGTTGACGCCTCTCCTCTTTATAGGCTTGACTTTGATTCAATGTCGTGGTAGCGCCTTGGTGTGAATCTCGTTGGCTCGGGGCGGACCCATGCCGAAACGACTTAACAAATTTAGTTCTTGCGTCGTCCTGGTGTTCTGAAGGCAATGTCCGGATGATACTTTCAGCTTGTGACACAAGTTGAAAAAGATTCGGTCTAGTATTCGGATAGCAAAATTTAAACCCCCGCTCCAGAGCGTTCTTCTGAACATCCGAGAGTTCGGTAGAGCTTAAGTTAACATGCATGACCCTCTTTGCAGAAAGCTTGTATATTCACTATTATAGAGGTATTTGCTGTAATGACGATGTACCTTCTTTCCTCCCACGAACATGGACTGCTCTACTTGAACATTGCGGAAATATTAATTACAGCTGAATTATTAATACTTGTGTAACATCATTTTGACTCTCCTCGTTCGCAGTCCTGTTACCTGTCTCTCTCTATGTCTCTCTCTCTCTCTGTGTGCACAACAACTTTTGTGAGCATGCGCTCTACCCATTATTTGGGTCATCAAATATCCCTATATATTGCGTGTCGACGTACCCTGATGCCATTGGGTGGGTGACCTGATGAAGATCACTAGTGTGATCGAAAGATCTAGTGTTTTTATCTATCATATGTTTTAACTTGTAAATACCGTTTTTAATTTGATTAAATGTAGAAGTGGTCTTCATCATTTCGTCAAAGGTGGTTGATGAACAAGTTGCATATCGTGTTATGTGTGATGGATGTGTACTTCCATACGAATATCACTTGTAACACGAAGTTCGTCTACAGTCTGTTGGACTTCGTGTCAATTGCTGCATACAGGAAGTTCTGTTTCTCGATATAAATCTTCTTAAACGATGGCGAACTCGTTTCTGACAGATTGTCATAGCACCACATTTACGCCTCTGCACAGATGAAAGTCACCGGATATCTCACATGTTGAGAAACCAGTCAGCTCTGTTGTTTTCAGTATCGTCGTACCAGCAAGACGAGCACACATTATAAGCCCTTCATCAAATTACGAAAGATCCTTCACTCTTCGCATTGTGATCGACACTACTGACAATTATCGCATTAGATCATATGTAGAGGATTTTAGGAAGGGAGCGTCTGACCCAAAGTTTTAAACAACCATGGGCTTTAACGACCATCGTGAGCAACTCAATGGACTATAAGCAGTCACCCGTCTTTAATTTAGGGTCAATGACTCCAGAGAAGGGAGAGAGCCAGTCCTGTAATACAAACACAAAATCCATGCCTCACCGGGATTCGAACCCAGACCCAGCTCGGACGAATGATAAGTAGCTAGCGTTTAGACCACTGTGCCACCGGGCGGAGAATATATGGAACTTCCCATATGAACTACCTGCAATTTCTTGCATTTCAGCAGCTTTTGCTGTGCATGATACGTAATCTCCTGTCATGGCCAGCATATTGAACAGATTTTGTCCTGAAATGTTTATGCTATCGATAAAAACGCGTCTGTTCTCTTCTTGTGTCTACAACCCCATTGTTCCCCTGGCAAAACAATTTTGAACTAATCCCCCCCCCCCACACACACACTAAATCATTTTTCCATACCTTCAAAAAGATACTTGCGGTTTTTTCCCCATATCTCCATTTTTCGCTTTTCTTGAGACCCGAGAATAGGGATATTTGCTTTATAACCACTCGGTACTTCATGCTGTTGTACAGGAAGGTGAAACAAGCAAAAAGGGGATAGCATATGGAATACAAATTAGGATAAGAAACAAAATTAACTGGTCAGACAACACAAAAAGTGTAAGATGGTGTTTTTTTTTTCGGGGTTTATCGATCACCAGGAGCAACTCAAAGGGCTGTGAGCAGTTACCCGTTACTAATTTAGGGTCACTGGTTCCAGGGAAGGAAATGAGGTGTAATGCCCTATGCAAAACACTCCATCCATGCCTCATCCAGGGCTCGAGCCCAATCCCATCTCGTATTAACTGTCAAAAGCCAGGACTAAAACCACTGTGCCACTAGCCGACAAAATTTCAGCTGTGATGAACTACCCGAAGGAAGTAAAACGCAAATGAGCGAATCGTATTCCCGTTGTGAATAAAAAAGACGCTGGTGTTTTAATGTTGGAGTTACTCGTTAGTTTCTTGGAATTGGGAAAGAAAGAGGATAACACTCGAATTTTATGGAACGGAAGCTGGTATATTAACATTGTCGTTACTCCTTTGTTACTTGTGTTAGTTAAAGAGAGAAATACATGCAGCTCCTTAGTGAAAGATGGATACTGTGTCGATAGTGGAATAATCCCGTTACTTGTATGTTGTTGTTTTTTTATTGGAGGGTTTAACGACCACCGTGAGCAACTCAATGGGCTGTAAGGAGTCGCCCGTCCCTAATTTAGGGCCACTGGTTCCAGGAAAGGGATAGAGCCAGTGCCGTAAGACAAACGCAAGATCCATGCCTCACCGGGATTCAAACCCAGACCCTTTCTGGACGAATTATCAGAAGGCATCGCTTAGACCACTGCGCCACCGGTGGGGAGACTTGTATGTGGACTTACTGTAAGTGAGAGAAGAAGTCACACACCCCTCAGGTAGATAAGTCGCATTAATATTGGCGTGACTCAACAGCTTCAGAAAGAGAGAAAGAGAGAGAGAGAGAGAGAGACTACGATTCTCAGGGAGAGAAACTGGTATACTAATATTGATGTTACTCATTAATTACTTCAATTTTTATAAAAACAGACAGACAGACAGACATACAGACAGACCCGCAGACAATCAGAAAGAGAGCCTAATAAACTAATGCTACAGCTATTTCTTAGTTATTTGGAATTAATAAAATAGAGAGAACCCGACCGTCATTCAGAGATGTGTTGTGATAATACTGACGTTAGTCGTTATTACTTGGAGTCAGGATAGCAGAAATGGCGTTGGAAAATGACAGAAAATTCCATATTTTCAGTATGAAAAGGCAAATTAATATTGATGATGTTCCTTAGTTATTTGAAGTTATTAAAAAGGAGAGATAAGCAGACAGATAAACAAACCCAGATCATAAATGACAGAGAAACTAATGCATTATGGTTGGCAAACTGATATTGACGTTATTCCTTAGTTATTTGGTGTTATTAAAAAGGAAGAAGACAGACAAACAGACAGACACAGATCATAATGTAGAGAAGCTAATGTATTAATATTTACTTACTCGTCATTTAGAGTTAGTGAAACAGAAAGAGAGTGAAAGAAAGACCCATACGTTCATTGAGAGAAGATAGTGTTGAAAGGTTAGTTTCACGACGTTGGTGAAAAAGAGGAAGATAAAGGTAGTAAGAGTGAAGGAGAGATATAGAAAAGGGAGAGACAGAAGAGGGAGAGGGGAAAGAGATAGAGATAGAGATGAGGTAATAAACTACAGGGATCAGCCAAAATATTAAAACCACCTATGATTTAGGCAAATAAGTGAGCGAACAGCCAATCACCATCACGTGGCAAGGTCGCGAATGACATATATAATAAGTGAGTGGGACTTCTCCCAGTCAGTATTTCGTTTCGTCTGAACGTGGGAGAAGCAAAGGACTTATCCTGATTTCGAAAAAGACCAGATCGTTGTGGCAAGACGACTTGGTTACAGCATCTCCGAAACAGTGACACTGGCGGACTACTCATGCTCTACACTAGTTATGTAGTACCTATCAAAGGTGTTCCTAAACAGGTGACTCTTCGAGCCGTCCACAAGGCGTGGCTCATTGATGGCAGAGGTCAGCACAGGCTATCTCTTCTTCTTCGCAGAAATACCAAGGGTATTGTGACTGACATTACCCATGATTTCAATTGTGGAGAAGGACCCAATGTGTCTGAATTCGCAGTTCATTGTACGCTCTTGGATATGAGTCTGAGCACCCGCAGACCCATTCGTGTGCCTATGCTCACAGGCGTTTACCGTCTTCAATGCTTTCCGTGGACACGTAATCATCGACATTAGACCATAGAAGACTGGAAGAGGACCTCATGGTCAGACGAATCCCGTGTTCTACACCATGTCGACGGACGAGCTTGTGTTCGACAAGGAAGCCTTCTCACCTGCATGCACTGCGTGATGGATCCAGGTGGCTAGAGGGAGTGTGATGATCTGGGAAACATTTGCTTGAGGAACATTTGGACCCATTATCACTGTGGAGCGAACTCTGACATTTGGTACGTACCTGAACATCGTGGATGACCAGGGACATCCCTTTATGACGACTGTATCCCCTGGCAGAGATGGCGTCTTTCAACAAGACAAAAATGGAACAGTGCAAAGAAGGTTCCGGAATGGTTCCAAGAACATGAGAAATTCCGTTGATGGTCATGGCGCCCAAATTCGCCGCACATGAATCCTATCGAGCATTTGTGGTTTGAGTTGGAAAAACGGGTACGACCAGCAGCACACCAACCACGTAATTTACAGGAACTGTGGGATATTTTTTTGCAGTCATAGTACCAAATATTAAGAGACACTGGCCAACATCTCGTTGAATCTATGACTCATCGGGTTAGAGCTCTTTTGGCGGCAAGAGCGTGACCTACATCATATTAGGTACGTGGTTTTAATGTTTTGACTGATCGGTGTATATAATTATGACGGGAAAAAATAAGATATGTAAAGGAGTTTTTTTAATAACCAGTGTAATGTATATTCTAAATTAACTTTCACTTTTAGTTTCTTTCCCTATGTAAATTTTGAGTTTGTTCTGCTTATACTTCCAAACTTAATGTGACATCTTTTCCCTCAAACGAGAATACTGTTGGCAATACTCCTGAGGTCAGAGTGAGCGTGACGCATGAATGTATGAGATAGGAACGATATATAAAAACAACGAGATAACAGTTGCTGTGTGAATATATGCTGATGTGAATTACCTTATTTTCGAAGTGCGATCTATATGCTATTGATATAATGGTGGATATGTGGTGGATATTGATTTGTTGAAGTGCGATGATGTTGTGGTGGAATAAATCAATTACTGTAAGTTGACTTCCGTCTTATGTTTCGGTTTGCCGTAAAGATTTAAATTAGGAATTAATGCATCGTATTCTTATTTAATGATTTAGACATAACGTAAGAACAACAATATTTCAGCACGAAATGAAATTACGTTATACCAGGTATTCTTTTCGTTTGTGACGCACAAATGCGAAAGTACGTTTCATGAAAATTATAACAACAAAAAAAGTATATTGATTAAGGCAGGGATTCGGTAATTTAAACAGGCAAGCGCTCTTTCCACTGCGCTACCAAAGTGGGACAAACGTTGAAACGTTGAGACAAAGGAAAGTATAACCGCTGTAGATTTTTTATTGGAGATACTCTTTGATTACTGCAAGACAGTGAAAAAGAAATCAATGACTCCAGGCTTAGATGCTGGTGTATTTTTGTTGGAGTTACACATTAGTTACTTGGAGTTATATAAATACAAGTAAGCTATCAGGGAGAGGAACAGATGTGTTATATCGGTGCTACACGTAAGGTTCTTGGACTAAGTTACTTGCGAAAGGCAGAGCGAGGGACACACAGGCAATCCGAGAGAGAAGGTGGTGTACCAATATTCGTGTTACTAAAGTTTGTTACTTGGAATTTGTGAAACAGGAGACGGAGTCTAAAAAACGTTAAGGGAAAGAAGGTTCTGAATCAGTATTGGCGATTCTTCTTAGTCACTGGAGAGACGGAAAGAGATGGGACATAAAGACTCACAGGAATACAAACTTTTTCATCGCTATTATAGCTAATTTTTTATTACCTGAAGCTGTACTGAGAGAGAGAGATTGAGAGTCAGACCCTCAATTTGGGTGGCGTGTATGTTTATACTGGTTTTACTTGTTCGTGATTTGGAGTAAACGGAAGAGATAGAAGAAACTAAACTCTCGGGGAGAGAGGATGGTGTATCAGTTATTGCGTTAGTTGTTAGATACCACAAGATTAAAAAATAGAGAAACTCAGACCTTCTGGAAGACGACTTTTTTTTTTTTTTTTGATTGGAGGTTTAACGACCGCCGTGAGCAACTCAGTGGGCTAAAAGCAGTCGCCCGTTCCTAATTTAGGAAAAATGTTTCCAGGAATAGGAGAGAGCCAGATCCTTAAGACAAACAAAACATCCATGCCTCAGCGGAATTCGAATCCAGACGCATCTCAAACGAATGATCAGAAGCCATCGCTTAGACATCTGGGAGACGACTTAGTATATTAACTTTCTTTTTAATTACGTGGAACGGAAATGTTACTCAGACAAATTAGTTACTTAGACAAATCAGTTACTCAGACAAATTAGTTACTTAGACAAATCAGTTACTCAGACAAATTAGTTACTTAGACAAATCAGTTACTCAGACAAATTAGTTACTTAGACAAATCAGTTACTCAGACAAATTAGTTACTTAGACAAATCAGTTACTCAGACAAATTAGTTACTTAGACAAATCAGTTACTCAGACAAATTAGTTACTTAGACAAATCAGTTACTCAGACAAATTCTTCTTTTTGCCATTCTGTAGTTACAGATAAATGCTTCTAAAGCAAGTAAAACTAATTTCGCATACAGATCACCTTTTAAAATTAAAAACGCATTCTGCCAAATGCTCATGTTTCAATCTACGTCACCTGTGCTTGAAGAGCGTTGCAGAAACGACTCTCTAGTGTAATTCAAAAGAATTTATCATTTCTTAATCACACTCAGGTATGTATTTGTGATTCATAGCTGTCAGACATAATGCACTTTCATGCGATAAGGCATTAAAATGAGTAAATAAAGTTTTGGTTCTCATCTCAGAATGAAAAAGTTTTTGCTTCAACACTATGTGTAAATCACATCACATATATTCCTTATTTTATGGCACCTACAATAATATTTTGTCAATTTATTTCCATTTGTAAAAGCAGATAGTTTGTTGGAGCTACTGGCATTTAAAACATTTCTAATGTTCTTCGTCTCAAAATGATGAACGACTGAACTGTGTCTGTTTTCCAAAAAAACTGGAAAACTTTCTGTTCTGTAATGTAAAATGATACGTAGGGGGAAGGTGGTTAGTGATGAAAACAAAAATTACTTTTTCGTAATTATGTAGACATTTAGTCATTTATCACGTTTCTATTTGGATCCTAATGGAAATTATTCGATTTCTTTCCCAAAAAGAAGGAATGCGAATGGAAAATAAAATAAAAGTTCCTTTTCCAGAAAACACCTCACGTTTTTAATATCAAATAGTTTACATCGCATTCACGAAAAGAATACAAAGAGTATCAAAACTTACGGTAATACTTAAATTACTGCAGAATAATAATGTGGGAGATGCTATATTAAAGTCTTTCTCGACCGAAATATTTGCAAATGATGACTATGACAGAAATAGCTGTATATACTCAAAAGAACATATTTCTGGTTTTATAAAACATTTTCAATGCTCAATGTTCTACATTTCTTATGTAGGTTTCGCAAAAGTTAAGAAATTGATTGTCCTTGTTATACCCACAAAACTCCTTAAATGTACGGTCAGCCAGCAACATCATAAAGTAAAGTAAAAGATTTTAAACTGAAGTCATCTCATATTCTTGCACGATAACTTCACAGGAAGGTAATTTCTGTTCTAATTGTACGAACACAGGACATAATCTCTCTCTCTCTGTATATATATACATCATCATTATCATTGTCAACCATTATCAATCCACGGCTGGACGAAGGTCTCCCCAAGTTTCTTAAACAACGGTCTGTTTTGTGCCAGTTTTCTCCATGTCACCCCCGCATACTTTCGAATTTCATCCACCCATCTCCCATGTGGTCTTCTTCTGGGTATTTTCCTGTCCCGTGAAATCCTGTCTGAAATTTCGGTTGTACATCGATGGTCTGCCCTTCGGGCAATATGTCGAGCCCATTGCTCGTCCGTGACAAACGTAGTGTTGGTGGCTCCAATATTTTATGCATTTTAGTGTGGAATACCTTGTTCCTCACTCACTTGTTGCGTGGCCCGTCTGTCTAAAGGTAATGTCTACGTTTTGAGCTACTTTTCTAGCGTTCTCATCCTCATATTAGTTCATTTTCATCCGTTTTCTTATCGTTTGCTCGTTTGTTTACGTTTGGAAGCTGCCAACATGGCGGCTTCCGGTATTTCCTTATCATCTATGGGCGTGGCGGAAGCACGTCACGTCACACGTCCATGGAAGTTAACATACTCTCGTCCTCAGATGTGTCTGCTGAGTTGCCTTCCCAGCTTTCTAGTACTCCTGCACCGGTGCCTTCACTGGACTTGGCTGCGCTTTCTTCTTCAGCTCCTGCATCTGCCTCGGTGCCCTCCCTGGGTACTACTAATTCCACTGCCTTGTCTTCGGCCTGTGCTTCTCTTCCCTCACAGCCTTCTGTGCCTGCCGGATCCGAACAGACTTCTCTTCCGAGGATGTCATTTGCCTCTACAGTGCAACGAGGCGCTACTTCTTCGTCCGATTCCTCTCAACCTGATGGTCATTTGCAAGCAACACCTATTATTCAGGTATCCAATCACAAGGTGAAGGTAACGATAGATGACAATCGCAGATTGGCCGTGAGTTCCATAACCTCCTGGATAGAGGTGTGCTCCTTCATGCTTTACCAAAATACTCCATTGCCACGCTACATGGAAGCCTTGTCTGGACATGTGTCGTCTGCGTCCATTGCAAGAATTTCCCGTACTCCTCGGGGTATTTCGGTACAGTTCAATCACAAGGAGGATGCTAACTTTTTTCTTGCAAACGGACTTTCGATTGGGAAAAACCATCTCATCCCGTAGCCGATTTCCAAGCTACCGGTGAACATCACGTTCTACCCTGTTCCACAAGAAGTGCCTGATACTGCACTTCCTCTCCTGGTCAGTCATGTTTGTAAAATTGTTGGCAAGGTCCGTCGCCTCTCTGACGCTCTCCGCGGAACTCGATTTGTACATGCTACCGGACCTCGCCGTCAGTTATTGGTCGTCTTTCCCACCGAGAAAGCCTTGGCGGATTGCTCTACAGAAGCTACTGTTGAAATTGGCGCACGAACGTACAGTTTCAAGATTTTCACTGCTCACTATTGTACACCCTGTTTAACGCAGAATCACACCACTGCCTCCTGTGACCGCGTTCGACGTGGACGTTCATCAAGTTCGCATCCCACTGCTGACCACATTGGTCTTTCTACTATCCCCACTACCGGTAGTTTGCCTGACGCGAATTTTTCGTTTCTCCGTCGGACGAACATCTCCGTCACGGACAATGCTGCCTTTCATCCTCTCCCGACCCGTACGATTGTGCATCCGCCGTCAAGATTGACAGAGTTGTCTTCGACTATAGATGTGTCTACAGCGGAGTGTTCCGATCCGGGTGTGTTAAGTGGTGGTTTGGCAGATCGGCCGTCTGGCTCTTCTCCTAGCCTCTCGAAGATCGGATCTCCAATTACAACCTTGTCTACCATACCCTTGTTGCAACCTCTTCCTGAAGCCTCGGCTGTTGTACCAGTCTCCACTAAGGCAGCTCAGCTACGTACTGCTTCTTCGGCGACGTTGGTTTCCTCGTCTCCTGAATTGGGAGGTGAGCCTGTTCCACTAATGGATACATCCGCCTCAGCTTCTTCTTCGAAGCGGATTGGGACTTCCAAAGGCGCTGTAAAACAGAAAAAGTTAAAACAACTTTCTGTGCCACTTTCTGAGGATTCATCTAGTGTTCCCAAGGTTTCCGGTTCCGGTGTTTCTCCACCTGATGTTTCTTCAAACAGTATGCTTCTCCGCTCAGGTCCTGTCAATCCTCTCTCTGATGCTGAAGCTCTACAGGCCGTTGATACGTTTCCTCAACTTCCTGGACCACTGTCCAGACAGCAACTTTTACGTCTTTTTCAACCTGCACGTACGATTGTTGCTTCTGAAGAATTCCTTAACTCACCTGATCTAGACCTGTATGCAGCGGTAACGCAATTCGAAGCTTATGTGTCACTTTTTAAATCTTTGTGTGCCACCGATCCTCGGTATCAGCGTTTATTGAGACATTACACGAGCCGTCTCGCCTCCTTGAAGGAGCTCGTTGAGAAGCATATATATGTGATACCTTCTATCCTTTTACCGATGGCCTTTAGCTCTCTTCCTCACACCGATTACTTTTTGTTCTCTCAATGCTAGAGGATTTGCGAACCCGTTCGCAGATTCCCTGGTTTTGCAGACTTAGTGAATGTTGATTCTGGTGTTTTTCTTGTGTGTTTTTACTGTGATTCACAAGTAATGTATTGTAATTTGGCTTTATTTGTGTGTTTGGCGGTGTTTCACAAGTAATGTATTTTACATTTGCGATATTGCGTGTTTTTGCTGTGTTTTCACAACTAATCGGCCTCGTTACTTGTGTGATCTCCTCATTATCTCATTATCATTATCTTATCTGTTGTTTCCTGAATGTGTGCCTGTTTTTTACATTACCTATGATTGTGAGTGTTTGCTGCGTTAGTGCTTTCCTCTATAGCGGATTATTATAGTGGTAGCTTTGTTACCTTTGCTATTTTTATAAAGTTGCTGAGGTACTCAATGTTGTTTTGCGTTCTAACCACATTTCAGGTTGCTTTATAATAGCATAGTACACTTCATACATTTGTGCACTTGTGATATAGCATAGTGTTTGACATGCCGTTCGGCCATTCATTGTTCGTGTGCATATTCATTTCCTTTCTGTGTAACGTTGTGCTGCATCGTGGATATACTGACTTTCCGCACTGTTGTTTCTGTACTGCAGCTTTTAATGAATCTCCTATGTCTGTATTTCGTTATAGCAGTAAACTGGGTACCACTATGGTACCCACAGTTACCAATACCATTGCCATTTCAGGGATTTTATTGTGATCACGATGTCTTCCACTCTTGTCAATTTTCTGATCCACGAGTTCCTCTTGTTATCTCTCCTGGTAACACCAAGCATGCACCTCTCCATGCCTCTTTGAGTTGTCTGCAGTCTTTGTATGTCTCTTTCAGTTAAGGTACAGGTATCTGCACCATACGTAAGCATTGGAAGGATGCATTGATCAAACACTTTTCTTTTAAGACATAATGGCATATTGCTCTTGAAAATTATACCGTTTCTTCCAAAAGCTCTCCAGGAAAGTTTTATACGCCGATTAATTTCTTCATCAATGTGACCTTCACTTGATATCTGCTGTCCAAGATAAATGTAGGTATCGGTTATCTCCATCTTCTCCCCATCAATCGATAAATCTTCATTTCTTGTAAAAGCATTGTACATCACTTTTGTCTTCTGAAAGTTCATTTTTAATCCTACTTCTTCACTCTTGTCAGCAAATTCCTGCATCACACCCTGCAGCTCTGATGGGGTAGTAGCAAAACTGACTTCGTCATCAGCAAAACGAAGGTGAGTTAGATAATCTCCATTAATCTTTATCCGCTTTGTTTTCCTAGTTCAGTGATTGAAAGACATTTTCCAAAGTGGCATTAAAGAGTTTGGGAGATATAGTGTCGCCTTGTCTCACTTACTTTCCAATTTTTATGGGTGCTGTATTCTCAAATAGCCGAATCTTTGCACTAGCAATTTGATAGATGTAATTAATAATATTAATGTATGCATCTTCATTACCGCAGGATTTCAAAACCATTGTAACTGCTGATGGTTTCACCGAATCAAAGGCATTTTCATAATCGATAAAAGCCATGCATAACGGAAGTTCATATTCCCTCGCTCTTCCAATTAGTTCTCTCAGTACGTGGATATGATCTATTGTGCTGTAGCCACTCCTGAATCCAGCTTGTTCTCTTGATTGAGCCATGTCCAGTGTCACCTTCAAGCGGTGTGAAATAACTTTAGTAAATATTTTATAAACCACTGATAGGAGGCTGATAGGTCTGTAGTTCCTGAGATCCTCAATGTCACCTTTTTTATGTAGCAGGATCATTGTAGCATTATTCCAATCCTCCAGTATCTTCCAGTCATTAAAGCACCGAGAGAAAACTTGGGCGAGTACTGTTTCAATTTCTCCACTTGCTTCTTGTATGATGTCTACGGTAATTTCATCATCTCCTGGAGCTTTTCTCCGTTTCATGTTCATGATTGCATGTGCAACATTTGCTGGGAGGGCTGGAAGACCTCTGGTACATATCCTAATGTCTGGAGTACACGTATCATACTTTTCATATAGTTTTGAGTAGAAAATTTTCAGTCTTGTCAAAATTTCACCTCTATTCCTTGTTACGTAACCAAACTTTTCCTCTGAGCCATAATCTGTTTTCTTTCCTTACTCAGATGTCCCTTTGCTCTCTTCAGGCTTTGGTTGTTTGCAATTGCTTTCCTCACTAGTTCACAGTTCAATTACCTTACGTCTTAAGTGATACGTTTTCGTACTGTCTTGCATAGCTCTACACATTCCACTTCGGAAGTTACATCTCCTTTTGTTGTCCTCATCTCGCTTCTTTTTTGCATCGGAATTTTGGTTTTTCCTGATAATTTTTTGATATGCAACTTGTTTTTAGTACCAGCTATTTTTGTTGCTGTTCCCATAAGAGCCTTGGTTAGTTTTGTGTTAACTTCAGAGATGTGCACTTCTTCCGACGTTAGACCTTCCAGAGCAGAGAATCTGTTCCTCAGTTCCAATTTGAATGTATTATGATGCTTTTTAAGGCTGGTCATGGCAATACACTTTGTTTGCTATATGAGCTTGCCACGCTCGAGTTTAGCATTGTGGTACATCTTACATCTTACATCTTACCATTCTATGGTCACTACCTGTGTTGAACTTGTTCAGCACACTGCCGACTTTCATGACAAATTGCATGTTACACTTAATAAAATTAAATCCACTTGTCAATCCATTGGGATGCCTCCGTGTCCATTTTCTTTGCGGCTTTTCCTTGAAAAAGGAAATTCATGATGAAAAACCATTCTGCCTCTGCAAACTCTACGAGAGTATTTCCATGCTGACTTCTGTTACCGTGACCGAAGTTACCTACTGAAGTTTCGATCTGTTGCCGTTGCACTATTTTTGCATTGAAATCGTCCATAATGATCTTCAAGTGCTTCTTGCCTTTATTATTTAGATGACGAATTTCCTCATACAATTCTTCAATCTCTTCTTTAGGATGACTTGTGGTGGGTGCAGAAGCTTGAATAGTCTGTGACTGGTATCTTCTCGAGAGTTGGATAACAAGTCGTGCAGCTCTGTTAGCGGAACTTTCAACTTTATTCTTCAGTTGTTGTTTATTATGAATCCAACACCACTAGTTCTGCCAGTATCTGTCCGACGATAGTAGAACAGATGTCCACTTTTCAGTTCAATGAGATCTTCTCCTTTTCTCCTTACCTCACTTAGCCCGACGATATCCACTTGATCCGTTGTAGTTCCTCTTCCAATTCAAGGAGCCTTGAATCAGAAGATAGAGAGCGTCCATTGTAAGTAGTCAAGGTCAGCATCAGATGGCAGCCTAGTCCGGTCCTCCGGTGATTCTTTGCACCCTCTGCTTTCATGTCGCACTGGCCGCTGCCTTGACCAGGTACATTCCAGCTTTCGGAGACTGAGGGCCAAGGTTTAAGTTGTGGAGTTATTTTTGAGGGGTTTGGCCATAACTCACCACGCTGTCCAAGCGGATTTGTGAGTGCGGAATAGCATTACCTCTATTCCCGATGGTATAGCTATACCGCTGTTAGCGGTCGTCAGAACCCGTTTAGTGGGAACAGGATGCACCACGAGAAGGCGTGATTGACATTTGTCAAGGACAGGCTGGTAGTATGATGCCCATCACCTGATCTTACATCACCCCCCTCTCTCTCTCTCTCTCTCTCTCTCTCTCTATATATATATATATAATATATCATCATCATCATCATCATCATTGTCAACCATTATCAATCCACTGCTGGACGAAGGTCTCCCCAAGTTTCCTCCACAACGGTCTGTCTTGTGCCAGTCTCCTCCATGTAACTCCCGCATATTTACGAATTTCATCCACCCATCTCCCATGTGGTCTTTTTCTGGGTCTTTTCCTGTCCCTTGGAATCCAATCTAGAATTTCGGCTGTCCATCTATGGTCTGTCCTTCTGGCAGTATGTCCAGCCCATTGCCATTTCAGGGATTTAACTCTGATCATGATGTCTTCCACTCTCGTCATTTTTCGGATCCACGAGTTCCTCTTCTTATCTCTCCTGGTTATACCAAGCATGCACCTCTCCATGTTTCTTTGAGTTGTCTGCAGCTTTTGTATGTCTCTTTTAGTTAAGGTCCACGTCTCTGCACCATACGTAAGCACTGGAAGGATGCATTGATCAAACACTTTTCTTTTAAGACATAATGGCATATTGCTCTTGAAAATTATGCTGTTTCTTCCAAAAGCTCTCCAGGCAAGTTTTGTACGCCGATTAATTTCTTCATCAATGTGACCCTCACTTGATATCTGCTGTCCAAGATAAACATACGTATCTGTTATCTCCAGTTTTTCTCCATCAATCGATAAATCTTCATTTCTTGTAAAAGCATTGAACATCACTTTTGTCTTCTGAAAGTTCATTTTTAATCCCACTTCTTTACTCTTGTCAGCAAGTTCTTGGATCATACTCTGCAGCTCTGATGGTGTAGTTGCAAAAATGACTACGTCATCAGCAAAACGAAGGTGGGTTAGATAATCTCCATTAATCTTTATCCCTTTGTTTTCCCAGTTCAGTGATTGAAAGACATTTTCCAATGTGGCATTAAAGAGCTTCGGAGATATGGTGTCACCTTGTCTCACTCCCTTTCCAATTTTTATGTGTGTTGTATTTTCAAACAGCCGAATCTTTGCACTTGCATTTTCATAGATGTTATTAATAATATTAATGTATGCATCTTCAATACCGCAGGATTTCAGAGCCGTGGTAACTGCTGATGGTTTCACCGAATCAAAGGCTTTTTCATAATCTATATAATATATATATATATATATATATATATATATACAGGGATGTAAGGTCAGGTGATGCGTAACATCACAGCCTCTCCTTGACAAATGTCAACCCCGCCTTCTCGTGGTGCATCCTGTTCCCACTAAAGGGGCTCTGACGACCGCCAATAGCGGTATAACTATACCATCGGGATCAGAGGAAATTCTATCCCACACTCACCAACCCGCTTGGCCAGCGTGGTGAGTTATGGCCAAACCCCCTCCAAAATGACTCCACAACTTAAATCTTGGCCTTCAGTCTCCGGCAGCTGGAATGTACCTGGCCAAGGCAGCGGCCAGTGCGACATGAAGGCAGAGGGTGCTAAGAATCCCCGGAGGACCGGACTAGGCTGCCATCTGATGCTGACCTTGGCAACGTACAATGGACGCTCCCTATCTTCTGATTCAAGGCTTCTTGAATTGGAAGAGGAACTACAAAGGATCAAGTGGGACATCGTGGGGCTAAGTGAGGTAAGGAGAAAATTAGAAGATCTCATCGAACTGAAAAGTGGACATCTCTTCTACTATCGTGGGACAGATGCTGGCAGAACTAGTGGTGTTGGATTTATAATAAACAAGAAACTGAAGGATAAAGTGGTAGAAGTTGAAAGTTCCTCTGACAGAGCTGCACGACTCGTTATCCAACTCTCGAGAAGATACCAGGCTCAGATTATTCAAACTTATGCACCCACCACAAGTCATCCTGAAGAAAAAATTGAAGAATTTTATGAGGAAATTTGTCATCTAAATAATAAAGGTAAGCAGCACTTGAAAATAATTATGGGAGATTTCAATGCAAAAATAGGGCAACGGCAACAGAATGAAACTTCAGTAGGTAAATTCGGTCACGGTAACAGAAACCAGAGTGGAAATACTCTCGTTGAGTTTGCAGAGGCAGAAGGGTTTTTCATCTTGAACTCCTTCTTCAAGAAAAAGCCACACAGGAAATGGACATGGAGACATCCAAATGGGACGACAGGTGAAATTGATTTTATTATGTGTAACAAAAAATTCGTCATAGAAGACTGCAGTGTGCTAAACAAGTTCAACACAGGTAGTGACCATAGATTGGTGAGATGTAAGATGCACCTCAACACTAAACTTGAACGTGGCAAGCTCATAAGACAAACAAAATCTATTGACATAACCAACCTTAAAAAACACCATAATACCTTCAAGTTGGAACTGAAGAACAGGTTCTCTGCTTTAGAAGGCCTAACATCGGAAGAAGTGGACATCTCTGAAGTTAACAGAAAAGTAACCAAAGCTCTTATGGAAACAGCGACAAAATTAGCTGGGTCTAAGAACAAGTTGCATGTAAATAAATTATCAGGAAAAACGAAAATGTTGATGCAAAAAAGAAGAGAGATGAGGACAACTAAAGAAGATGTGACTTCCAAAGTGGAATATATAGAGCTATGCAAGACAGTACGAAAAAGTATCACTGAAGACGTAAGAAAATTCAACTGTGAACTAGTGAGGAAAGCAATTGAAAACAACCAAAGCCTAAAGATAGCAAAGGGACATCTCAGTAAGGGAAGAAAACAGATTATGGCACTGAGAAAAGAAGATGGTTCTGTAACAAGAAATAGAGGCGAAATTTTGACAAGAGTGAAAGATTTCTACTCCAAATTATATGAAAGGGATGATACATGCACTCCAGACATCATGAAAGATACCAGTACCAGAGTTCCTCCAGTCCTTCCAGCAGAAGTTGCACATGCAATCAAGAACATGAAGCGAGGAAAAGCTCCAGGAGAAGATGGAATTACTGTAGACATCATACAAGAAGCAAGTGGAGAAATCGAAACAGTACTCGCCCAAATTTTCACTCGATGCCTTAATGAAGGAAAGATTCCTGAGGATTGGAACACCGCTACAATGATCCTGCTACATAAGAAAGGTGACATTGAGGATCTCGGAAACTACAGACTTATCAGCCTCCTATCAGTAGTTTATAAAATCTTCACTAAAGTTCTTTCACACCGCTTGAAGGTAACACTGGACATGGCTCAACCGAGAGAACAAGCTGGATTCAGGTGTGGCTACAGCACAATAGATCATATCCATGTGCTGAGAGAACTAATTGAAAGAGCGAGGGAATATGAACTTCCATTGTGCATGGCTTTTATCGATTATGAAAAAGCCTTTGATTCAGTGAAACCATCAGCAGTTACAATGGCTCTGAAAACCTGCGGTATTGAAGATGCATACATTAATATTATTAATAACATCTATGAAAATGCAAGTGCAAAGATTAGGCTGTTTGAAAATACAACACACATAAAAATTGGAAAGGGAGTGAGACAAGGTGACACCATATCTCCGAAGCTCTTTAATGCCACATTGGAGGGTGTTTTTCAGTCACTGAGCTGGGAATACAAGGGGATAAAGATTAATGGAGATTATCTAACCCACCTTCGTTTCGCTGATGACGTAGTCATTTTGCAACTAGCCCATCAGAGCTGCAGAGTATGATCCAGGAACTTGCTGACAAGAGTAAAGAAGTGGGATTAAAAATGAACTTTCAGAAGACAAAAGTGATGTTCAATGCTTTTACAAGAAATGAAGATTTATCGATTGATGGAGAAAAGCTGGAGATAACAGATACGTACATTTATCTTGGACAGCAGATATCAAGTGAGGATCACATTGATGAAGAAATTAATCGGCGTACAAAACTTGCCTGGAGAGCTTTTGGAAGAAACAGCATAATTTTCAAGAGCAATATGCCATTATGTCTTAAAAGAAAAGTGTTTGATCAATGCATCCTTCCAGTGCTTACGTATGGTGCAGAGACGTGGACCTTAACTAAAAGAGACATACAAAGGCTGCAGACAACTCAAAGAAGCATGCAGAGGTGCATGCTTGGTGAAACCAGGAGAGATAAGAAGAGGAACTCGTGGATCCGAAAAATGACGAGAGTGGAAGACATCATGATCAGAGTTAAATCCCTGAAATGGCAATGGGCTGGACATACTGCCAGAAGGACAGATCATCGATGGACAGCCGAAATTTTAGATTGGATTCCAAGGGACAGGAAAAGACCCAGAAGAAGACCACATGGGAGATGGGTGGATGAAATTCGAAAGTATGCTGGGGTGACATGGAGGAGACTGGCACAAGACAGGCCGTTGTGAAGGAAACTTGGGGAGACCTTCGCCCAGCAGTGGATTGATAATGGTTGACAATGATGATGATGATGATGATATATATACACATGTATATACTGTATGACGTCAACAGCGCGTAGCCAATGTAACAAGGCACGTTTCGTGAGCTGGCTTGGAGGGTATATAAGGAGTGATGTAGGCATTCTGAAAACATTTCGGGCCGCTGGTGGCCTAGTGGCCAGCGTTCGTGACTGCCATGTAGATAACCTCAGGTTCGATCCTGGGTAGGTACGAACGTTCGAACCCCTAAACACCCGCCGTGCGTCGGATGGGCACGTTAAGCCGTCGGACCCCGGGTACTGGCCCCCGGTAATAAATAAGGGCGTCTTCCTCCCCCTTTCTACCTCGCTTCCGTGTGACTTTGCTGTCGGGAACTCTAGCCCAAATCTCCTAGCTTCCTATTTTTAAGGGTTGTTTAAGACCTGGGGTGAGACACTCCCTTTCTAAAATCCTCTACATATGATCTGATCTGATTTGAAAACATATCACTCGTTGCTCTCATAGATAAAAGTAGCGATTTATCAGATTTGCAAAAAGGGATGATTATCGACTTTCGGGACAAGGGTGGAAGTATTTCTGAAACAGCGCAATTTGTGAACAGTTTGCGTGCTGCTATGGTTAAAGTGCATTGTGGTTGGAGAAATGGTACCATTGCGAATAAGCGAAGTGGAAACTGCGGAGCACCAGGTGCCACTGATGTGAGAGGTGAACGTGTACTTCAAAGGTGCGTGAGGGCTGATCAACACGCTGCAGTAGAGCAACTCACTGACCGAATGAACCAGGGGGCTACCGGAAGTGTGTCTAAAACGACAGTTCAGCGAACACTGCTGCGTATGCGGCTCCGATGCAGACGGATGGTCACTGCACCTGCTAACGAAGGTGCATTGGCAGAAAAGGCTTACATTTGCACGGTAGTATCGGAAATTGGACCTCCGATCATTGGGAAAGGATTGCCTTTTCCGATGAGTCACGTTTTCTGCTTCATCGAACAGATGGACGTCGGCGTATAAGGCGAGAAACGTCGGAGAACAAACACTCCTCAACCATTTCTGGAAGAACACAAATTGGTAGAGGCAGTGTTGGGGTCTGGCAGATGTTTTCGTGGTATTCTCTGGGTACACTCATACCTGTAGAAGGCGCTATGGACCGAATGCGTTATGATTCTTTCCTTGCTGACCACGTACACCCATACATTCGAGTTGTATCCCCTGGGGAGGATGGGATCTTACAGCACGACAATGCGACGTGTCACACAGCTGGAAGTGTCTGAGAGTGGTTGCAAGAGCACGATGAAGACTACAAAGTACATCACTGGTCCCCTTATTGCCCAGATTTAAACCTAATTGGTTTAAATCTGGGCAATAAGGGGACCAATAAACCTAATTGCTCTATGAATCCTACACTCCCCCCTCCCCTTCAGCAGTTGTCAGATGCACTGCAGTCGGCATGGATCCACATACCTGTGAACTCCTTCCAGCACCTTCCTTATTGAATAACTCCTAGCTCATGTAGCTCCTGTCCCCGCTGCACACGGCGGTTACTCTGGATATTAGCTGGTGGTCACAATAATGTTATTCGACCGTATATTTGGAAGTACAAACGTATTCAGTAAAACTAGTTTTATTCCACAAAAGTCAGAAGCCCACGCTACAGTTCAGTTAATAAGCTGTTGAAAGAAACAGTTTCGTAATCCGAAAATCATAATGAAATCAAGTTCTGAAAATAAGGCAATCATATAACTCGTAGATCCGAAAAATGACAAGAGTGGAAGACATCATGATCAGAGAGTTAAATCCCTGAAATGGCAATGGGCTGGACATACTGCCAGAAGGACAGACCATCGATGGACAGCCGAAAATTTAGATTGGATTCCAAGGGACAGGAAAAGACACAGAAGAAGACCACATGGGAGATGGGTGGATGAAATTCGAAAGTATGCGGGAGTGACATGGAGGAGACTGGCACAAGACAGACCGTTGTGGAGGAAACTTGGGGAGACTTTCGTCCAGCAGTGGATTGATAATGGTTGACAATGATGATGATGATGATATCTCAAGTTAGGAACAAGGCAATATGGATCTTACGGGAAACATAATTACACAATGCAATGTCTTAAACTCAGATATACATCTAGAGTATCTATACATAATAAATTCTTCAGTAAGAGCTTATCAAATGGATCCGAAAAGCCTATAATTTGGTTAGTGCGTTTTCACCAAAATGTTTCTTAATCGTTTTTCATTTTTTTTCATGTAAGGAAATAAAATGAACAGATGTATGTAAAAACATTTTTAAAAGTGGTTTTTAAACTATCAGGTTGTAAAGAAAATTTCTGAAAGAAAATCGTATGTGACGGATGTAATGAAAAATACTGGGGACCTGCGGTGACGTAAACATCCCAGAGTCCTGTGTGCGAAAGAATGTATTGTAAGGACAGAACGTACGCTGTTGTTGTGAAGATTAGTTGCACGTGGCGACAATACGGTGGCGATACCAAAGGAAGGAGTGCATGCAGTATTGCACAATGAATATTTGAATGGCGTGAATGTTATAGAAGCACTTGGAAAATTGCGAAATGCGTTTGATGACGATATTATCGGACAAAGTGCTTGCTTTGATTGGTACGGGAATTTCGGGATCCGTCTGATGCGCCCAGAAGTGGCAGATCAAATGATATTGAAGATGATAAACTGCTGCACGAGCTATAGACCAAGCCTGACGCAACATTACCGGAACTGACATAGGAACTGAAAATCTCCCATACGACCATCTAGATCCGACTTCGAAAATTGAGATATTCATGTGAAGTGTGCATTCTATGTCTGAACAGAATTGGATGCAATGCTACTCTACTGCTGTTGCTCTGCGTGGAAAAGGAAAATGGAAGGGCTTTTTGGATCGGTTGCTCACGGGTGACGAAAAAAGGGTCACATACGTAAAAATTACGTGCCAAAGAGCATGGACCAAGCAGGGACAACCCCCACATAAGGCCCCTAAGCTACCTCTTCATGAACGGAAGGTAAATAAACAAATACATCGCTCTTTCCACGTTCCAGAAACACATAGCAACCGAAAAATTGTTATTCGGTCACCGCCGGGGAATTGAATCCACTGATCTTTCGATATCTAGCCGAGCGCGTTAGCTTTACACCACGGTGGCCAACAATCCACGGTGCTATGTGTGTTTTTAAGTCAGCTTCTGACATCATTACTCCGTAAGATGGGCTCTGCTACTGAGACGTCTCCATCTGGTGGGCATTAACAGCACTGGCTATATATTAATTATAGCAGTTAAATCCAAAGGGCAAGATCCAAAGTGAAAATCCTCCAAATACGTGTCGTCAGTAAATAAACAAATACATTGCTCTTTCCAAGTTCCAGAAACACATAGTAACCGAAAAATTGTTATTCGGCCGCCGCCGGGGAATTGAATCCCGATATCCAGCCGAGAGCGTTAGCCTTACACCACGGTGGCCAACAATCCCACTATGCTATGTGTGTTTTTTTTTTGTCAGCATCTGACATTATAAATCCGTAAGATGGGCTCAGCTACTGAGACGTCTCCATCTGGTGGGCTTCAACGGCACTGGCTGTACATTAATTATAGCAGTTAAATCCAAAGTGAAAATCCTCCAAATACGTAGCGTTAGTAAATAAACAAATACATCGCTCTTTCAACGTTCCAGAAACACATAGCAACCGAAAAATTGTTATTCGGTCACCGCCGGGGAATTGAAACCACGGATCTTCGATATCTAGCCGAGGGCGATAGTCTTACACCACGGTGGCCAACAAGCCACGGTGGCCAACAAGCCACGGTGCTATGTGTGTTTTTAAGTCAACTTCTGTAAGAATCTGTAAAATGGGCTCAGCTACTGAAGGTGATGCTAGTTGCTGGTGGGATTGTCGCGATGTGATTTACTATGAACTCAAACCGCAGAACAATACCACCACAAGTGTTGGATGCTTACATCCAACACTTGAACTGCCTCCGTGGTGCACTTCAAGAAAAGCCCCTATCATTGATTAGTCGCCATGGAATTGTTTTTCACCACTATAACGCTTATCTATATGTCACTTTACTGACCCAGCAAAAATTGCACGAGCTGGAATGGGAAATATTGTTGCACTCCCCTTATTCCACGGAATTTTCCCCGTCCAACTTTCATCTGCTTCGGTCTTTGCCGAATTTACTCGCTGGGAAAAACTTTGTTAATGGCGGTGATGCGAAATGTTGCATGTATGACTTCTTCAACACCTAATCGTCATACCTCTATCGCAATGGGATATTTTAACTCGTGGAAAGGTGAAACAAGGTCATCAGTTCCAATAGGGACTGACTACCTGGATGATTAGCTTAAGTCCAGAAATATTGAGGTTATTATTGTACGATTATGTATGCCTGAAATACATGCTTCTCTATTATCCGGATACTTCTTTTACAACCTAATAGATTTTGTTATACATTTTTTATAAAAATTTCTAATATTTAATATTTTTTTTAATAAAAATTTCAGTATTTTTGGACTTCGGGCAGCTTAAGTAAAATTAAAACAGTTTAAATCAGATTTATATTCGAAATTAGTTTAATAAATTAAAACTCCTACAATTCATTAATTAATTCGAAATGTAGTTAAAAAATCCCAAAACTGAAAATTTGTGCAATTTTAGGAGGTATCCCGTTAGATTTTCTGTTATGCTGCTGTTAGCCATTATTAGTAGTGAGAGAAGCATGTCGAATTCCGCTGTAATGAACTTTCCAAAAGAAGTACTGCAGAGAAGTGGATCACTCTATTTCCCGTTTCTTTATCATAATTTTGGATTGCATATTTAAAAGACGAAGCTCAGCCCAACCCGATCACGAAATTTTAACTTCCTCTGTGCTTGCAGGATATAACACTGAAGTAGCAAATTATCAGAAACATCAACCTAATAAAGTGTTGACCCGTCCTGTGCCTTCAAAACAGCCTCGATTCAATATAGTATGGATTCAGCAAGGTGTTTAATCCAATTTACGGCACAAACATGTGATAAAATAATTATACACCAAAATATAATTAGATTCTCCTAGGAACATAACGATCACAACTCTAAACAAACCTCTCCGTCGCATCACGCTGCGGCACGCTATTGGTTCACTCTCCTAGCTCAGCCCTGACGTCAGCTTGGTAGGTTATTTCACTAAATATGTGTGCAGGTAGTTCGGCATCTTAGTAATGCGCACAAACAGTGGCGTATCGGAAAATCTCGGGACCTCCCAGCGCAAAAATTTCTTTGAGGCCCTTTTACGAAAATACACTGCTGGCCACCCAAAATGCAACACCAAGAAGGACACGAGATAGCAAAGCCAGATTTACTGGACACATAACAAAAGATAAAAAGATAAAACGATTGAGCTTACAGGCCCGTGCGTCTTGCGGAACACGCAGACATCAATAGCTAGTGTGGCCCCCATGGCTGGCAATAACGGCAGCTACACGCCGCGGCATCGAACGAAAGAGGCTTAGGATGTGGGCTTGGGGTATGTTGGTCCAGGCTGCTTCCACACGCTGCCACAGTTCATCACACGTAGCCGCGGGTGGTGCTTGCCGGGCCACTCGGTTGCCGATCAGCGACCAGACGTGTTCGATGGGCGACATATCGGGAGAACAAGCAGGCCACGGCAGCAGTGACACCTTATGGGCCGTGAAGAATTGTTGCACGATGCGTGCCACGTGCGGGCGCGTACTGTCCTGTTGAAACGTGGCCGCTGGCAGGTCCTGCAGGTAAGGGAGGACTACAAGCTCCAAAACGTCGGAGATGTAGTAGTGGCTGTTCAGTGTACCGGCGATGTGTACCAGAGGGGTGCGGGTGTCATAACCAATTGCGCCCCAAACCATAACGCCAGGCGACGGACCGGTATGGCGATGCATACTGCAGGCGTCATGCAGTCTCTCGCCGCGGTGCCGCCACACGCGGATCCGACCATCGTGGTGTTGCAGGCAGAAGCGGGATTCCTCGTAAAAGACAATGTCGTGCCATTCCGTAGTCCAGGTGCGCGGTTCAACGGCCCACTGCCGCCGCATTCGCCGGTGGTGTAACGTCAATGGTAATTGGAGCAATGGGCGCCGTGCGATAAGTCCCCGCTCCTGCAGACGACGTCGAATGGTACGTGCTGACACAGGTTGTTGTACAACACACCCTAATTCCTGCGCTAACATTCGGGATGTGGCGGTGCGAGCCGTCAATGCCCGCCGCACAACATGCCGGTCCTCTCATTCGGTGGTGTGCCGCGGCTGCGGCAATCGTTCACGTCGGTCCGTCCGTCCTTCCTGCACCCACCGAATCCATACTCGTCTCACTGTGACTGGATGTTGTCCCACATGGGCGCCGATGTCTCGGTACGATAAACTGCTGTAGCGATAAGCCACTATTCGTCCTCTGTGGAACTCCGTAACGTGCTGGAATGACTGCCGTATTCTGCGACGAGGCATCAGGAAGCTTCATAGCCACAGGTCTGGCAGCACAACACACTTCCACTACTTACACTCCGCGTTCTGTGCACTCTTTTTATATTGCTTCTCTGTGGCGTGCCGGGCGCACATGATTTGCATCCGCTCTGCAATGCTAATCGTTTGCATGTCCTCTCGCGGGCGACTCATGCTGCGAATTTCAGGGCAATCGGATGCTGCCTTGTTGGTGTTGCATTTTGAGTGGCCAGCAGTGTATAGTAGCACTCTTACTTAAATTTTTTATTCCATATTATTAACTAGGTTTTATAGGTGTTTTAATAATAAAAATTCTTTGGAACCTTCAGGTATTTTTCGCAAAAGCAAAATTATTGCACTTTACTGCGTGTAACACAAATGTGCACGCTGCAATTGATATAGTTGCCCTATTTTTTTACCAACAGAAAGCAGTACACGCAAAACAGTTACGCCGAAGTTGAATATTTTGTGCAAATTTTATTCTTCTAGAGAACTGAAGCCAGCCCCTTTGAAATGCCTCACGTTCACACGTACAACACCCTTAACTTTCATGTGCCAATGTCTAATGATTTTATAGGATTTACACGAAAATACAAAACATAAGTAAGCAAATAAATAAGTAACAATTAAGAATTGTGGCACAAAAATTTACCCTTGATTATAAAAAACACACTTAACATAATGCTACAAGATTTTGCACATAGTAAAATACTTTTCTCTTATCTCTGTTATAAAACAAAATGACACAGGTCTCTGCTTTTCTCCGCGAAAAACACCTTTCAGTTTATTGTACAGTATTTTGAAGCATGGGAAATTGCATGTGATATGTTGGTGAAAATCTGTGGACACCTGATCAATGTTTTCAGATTTTCATCAACATTATCCACGTTTTTCTTGAAAGAAGAAAAATCGAAGGGTAATAGTGATCAGTTCAGGAAAGGGTGACGATTCTTCCCTGGAGTGATTTGCTGTCAAACTTTTCGTAAACTTAGATTTTACCTCCCCTGGGTTCGATCTTTGGATCCTGAGAGAAAGTCAAGAAAAAGTAACAGAAATTCTATTTCTCATCGTTGTTTGTTTTTCTTCTCTGCTTAATGTAAAAAATGGGTGTTTTAAGGGATAGGAGAGTAGCAAATGGCTACCCTCCCTCCGATGCAGTATTTATCATCGCTCTGGGGCTAGCCTAGGAATTTTTGGTTAAGTTCCCAAAAATAAGCACATGAATTGTGAAATAAGAGTTAGTGATTGCTTTCAAAATTACTCAGCCCAGCTGGAAGGAAATGACAGTGCACACAAGAAAAAAAAATAGGGGGATGTAATATTTTGAGTGGAGAGTAGTGTAAATATTTTTGTTTCTCTTTCTTTTACTTTTATTGTATGAACAAAAATGTAGCATTTATATGACTCAGTACCAAAGTTCGATGTTGCACCATTCAAGAGGTAAGGTATTATAATAGTAATGCTTCACTTAATGAGTTTGGGCCAAGTAGACTTACCATGAAAGCGAGAGCAAATATAATATTCAAAAAAACAAAGGGGGGTATTTCCCCTTTGCTTATAATCAAATAAATTAATTCTTTTTTTTTTTGTTTAGAGATATCCTAGAGTATGCTCATAAGAAATAATTATGAAGAACAAAAAATTGTATTTCTTGCTTTGTTCAGTGTATGAAATAACGTAAAATGTCTTGTAAGCCAGCTGCATTCCCCCCTTAACAGTTAGCGGTCAATACTAAAAGTTTCCCAGAAAAAGGGATTAAAGCAGCGAATTCTTTCGACCGCTTTTCGGAAATTTCTTTCCTAGAAAAAGACCACCGGGAGTTGCAAACATTCCATTTTTTCCCATATAAGTCTGGCAAATCTCCCCAGCTGAAGGGGCTCAGCGAAATGAAAAAGATACCCTTGGAAGACACTCGGGAAAGGGGTTTGTTGGCTGGCCGAAGGTGGGAAACAGCAGACATCCCATCAAATATTATGGGGTTGTTTACTCCAAAGTGCGGGTTCAGAAAATACTTTGAGGCGATCACGTGTCTTGCACGTGCGTCCTGCATGCTTTTGGCTGAAAACAGCCAATGGGATTGCTGGCATCCTTTTTGGCTGTTCCGATTGTTCGTTTGACCCTCCGAAGTGGAAGAAGTTACTGAGCGTCCATTTTGATTTTAAGAGACTCGCTCTCTCTCAAAAATTGACTGCTAGAAGAAGGAAGAAAAAAAAGTTGCTGGCGGTTGAGTCAGAAATTGGGAGAGCGCCTATGACCAGCAGAGGGTGAGGTTGAATGGATATCTTCCACCCTGGAAGCTCCAATTTGCCGTAAAATTTCTAAAACGATGCTAATGACACCATCACCGAGAACAAGGTGGGTTTTTTTTTCTTTTGTTGCGGCCGCACCTCATGCAGCCGATGTCCTGCGAACCTGAAGTCCACAGGAGCGGCCATCTCATAATGGGTTCCGAGAGAAGCTAACCCTAGCGTTACTAAACACCCTGAAGCACGCCCTGGTCGATTATTACCAGCAGAATCACTCACCCCATATATTAAAAAAAATGGGGCCAGTTAATGAAAAATATGATCAAATCCCCTACGATGGGTAACACAGATAGATGCATTCCTAACGTGTCTTTGTCTTTCCCATCGGGACCTGCGATACCAGAAGAAAAGGTGAGAGGACCCCAACCGAACCAGACAGGCCTGCCAAAAACTTTGACTACAAATTAGATTTCCGGACTTCAACTACGGTCTGCGAGCTGACTGTAGTGACTGTGCTATCGTAATATTACGAAACTATTGGCCACCACCAACAGAGGTCCCCTTGATAACGTATGTAAGTTGTCTTATTGGTTTTTATCCTCATAATATGGCTGATAGTTTTTTTGATAGGGGTATAAATTTGCTGAGAAATTTAAGAACGAGTCCCTATTGAGGGGGAAACTGTAGCTGACAAAAAGACATAGCATCTAACTAGTGTTGTAGTTCAATGAAGGAAAATTCTTTAGATAAGAAACAAAAATAATTACGATGTTTGATAATTAAAATCGCTCATGATGTTTTTTTTAAATGGCCTCAAAACTCTGAAAATGTGAGAGGCATATGAAACAAAGTAGAACAGAAACTAAGGCTTAAAAAATAATATCAGTACAATAATATCAGTACATATGTAGAACAGAAACTAAGGCTTCGAAACAATATCAGTACAATTTTGTTCTTGTTCGTTTTTTTTTCTTTTTTTTTTTTATACGCATATTGTTAAGGTTTTAAAAATAAATATAGGCATTAGCCTTTCAAAAACAAAATTTTGGTACGAAGTGGAAATTCAGTTATCTAGATGTCTCCTAAATTTCTGAGCATGGCACTCATCACCCAACGCTCTGACGTTGGCTAGGAATACCCATGGGTTGTTGTTTAAATAAGGTTAATGTCCAAACAATTAAAATAATTACAGTCTAATAATCAATTTCATGCTTACAAACACGAGTTTCAGAAACACGGTCTCATTGAGTTGACAAATTTATTACCCATGTACCAAAAATACAGTGTTATAACTTTAATCATTCCTCAGGTGTGAAAACAAAAATTGTTCGGTACTTACATAAACACTATCACAGGTGAAAGGTCACAAGTGTGCTATAACCAATATGACATCTCAAAGTTTTCTTTTATTTTTTTGTTTGTTGTTTCAAAATGCATCTACCTATCTCTCAAAGTTTAATTTTAGTCAAAATTCAAAATTTTCCTTCGGGTTTAATATTGGCTATCTATTATAATAATCTTACATGAGCTGGCTTGAGATTTCCGCCACAACACATGCTAAGAACTGTCATACTTAACACCTGATTCTCATTGTTAAAAACTTTTCATTCATTGAACTGATATTTTTTCGCATACTCTTGTTAATATACATGCATAGGAATTATTGCTATGACTCTTAAAAGGGGCCTGAAGTCCTCTGAAAGAAATGTTTTCCCGTCATCCAGTTTTCATAAGTTTCAACCGCGAAAAAAAAATTACTTTTCTTTTTAATATTTGTTTCAAAGCTGCCATAAACAATTGCTGGTTATTTCTTTATTCATATGAAGTATCCGCAAAAGATTCTGTAAAATGTAATGGCTAAACCTAGCTCCTCCTCCCCCCCCCCGGCAATGCGGGGGTTGCGAGCGCTCTCAGTACGTGCCTGCGCACAAATAACGGTTGTTCGCGAAGTACATGATAGGGATCAGCATAAAAGCCATCTAAAAAAAACACAGGGCATGGCATTAGAGAGATGAGTTCCCTTCGTCTGTGACGTCACTCTCATGTTACACAGATTGATACGATGGTGCTGTATTTCACGTCACACACGGCAGCGTTGGAAACCAGTCTGAAGCCTTGATTTCCACGTGACGTCACTAAAAGGGACAACTCATATCTCTAATGTCATGGCCTTGTGTTTTCCAGACGGCCTTGATTCAATCAAGCGAACGTGGTCGCGCCAGTCAGTTGCTGAACATTCGCTGAAGGATTATCTCTGTTACAAATAGTTCACTTAATCTCGTCCCACAGATGTTCAACTGTGTCAAATACTGGTGAATGTGGCGGCCATTTCAGACATTGAATTCACTGTCATGCTTCCGGAACCACTGTGTGACGATCCGCTTATTGTAACATGGCGTATTACCCTGCTGTAATTAGCATAGGAAACACCATGTTCATGTACGGATCTGCCAGGTCGGTAGTGCGATGAAGATACTTTGTGTCATACAAACGCTGTTCCTGGGGTGTTAAAGAACCTAGTGTCTACCTCGAAAACAGACACCAAAACATTACACCTTCTCTATCAGCCTGTACAGTTAACGCTAGGCATCCCTGATGCATAGATTCGATTCGTATTGTTGACACCATATAATGTCCTGTTCATCGACGTGTGTTAACTAAAAATGCGAGTAATCGAACCAGGTGGCACTTTTGAATCCTCCAGCGCCCAGTTTTGTTATCCCCGTTCTGACAGTAAACGATTATTTCGATATTTAGTGGATACGTCTGACTTTATAGTTCATTCTCTCTAATGTGCGACGGGCTAAGCACGCTGAAATTCTCCTCTGGACACCGCTGTTGTACTAGGCAGTTACAGCAATGGAGCTCGTCTGTTACCTCGAACAATGCTCTCCAACCGCCGTTTCTCTCGAACATAGCCCAGTCGTTTCCTCCCAGAGAAAGTCCGCTAACTTCGTGTATCGTTGTTTGTGCACCACTCACATGACGCCCTGGATACAGCTGTTTTTACATAGCCGAGAAGGTTTTACGTTTCTGCTAGAACATATGCCTGCTCTCCCAGCGCGTACTATCATGCCTCTTTCAAAGTCGCTTAAATCACAGGTCTTTTTTTTTTTTTTGATTGGAGGTTTAACGGCCACCGTGAGCAACTCAATGGGCTATAAGCAGTCGCCCATCCCTAATTTAGGGACACTGGTTCCAGGGAAGGGAGAGAGCCAGTGCCGTAAGACAAACACAACATCCATGCCGCACCGGGATTCGAACCCGGACCTCTTTCGGACGAATGATCAGAGACCATCGCTTAGACCACTGCGCCACCGGGGCGGCCAGGGGTCTTCCCTATATTGTCTCTATCTGCGCTTCGCAGATGCCTAAATCCTTTGCCGTGAAGTGTTTATACAATAATCTCAATATCGTAATTGTAGTTATTTTTATTGTTTGTGTGATCTGGAAAAAACGGTATGTTTATACATCCACCCATGCCTTCGGTATGCTTATAGCGCTACGTCCCAATGGACGGACTTGATATAATGCTTCGGATATCATTGTATGCAAATACATGACTCACCTTGAATAAGGTTATCTAATTAAGTTAACGCTAGGCATCCCTGATGCAAGAGATGCACTTGAGAATATATACAATCGTATGACAATAATATGATCACCTACCTAATAATGGGAATAACCACCCTTGGCCTGGAAGACAGCTGCGAGACGGTGGCATGGACGCAGTCAGACCCTGGAAGATTTCTCGAGGCTCACCTGTCAATTCGGACTGCAGCAGAGCACGGAGGTCCCGAAAATGACGGGGTGTGGATCGGCACGTCACACCTGTCGATCCAAATAGTCTCACATATGCTGTGTGGGATTGAGGTCGGGCGATTTCGCCTGCCAAGGGAGAACGGAGACATAGCTGTCGTGTTCCTGGAACCAGTCACTCATCCCCTTAAGCGACATGGCCGGGTGCACTGTCCTGTTGGTAGACACCATCACCACCAGGGTAAACATTCAACATAAAGTGATGCATGTGGTCAGCGAGGATGAACAGGTAGCCATTGGCATTCAGAGAAGCATTTAGTGGTACCAGCGGCCCCAGGTTGTTGCGGTGGAACTACTTCGTAGTTCGGGTCACATTGTTTGCGGCCTAATTAAAATTTAAAGACCAGGAGTAATTTACCTAAATTATTTTTTTTACTTAATTTAAATTATTTTTCTTTTGCTCCCTTCCTGCCTCATAAACCCCCCTTTCCCCACGGAAGCAGAAAACCCAGGTGGTCAAAACGGCTTGCCGGACACCCGTGAAGAATGACCAAAGGAATTCACCTTCTTTTCACTCTTGTGAGAAAAATTACGGCATTCGCAAAATTTAAGAAATGTCCCCAGTGCTAGGCGCTGCTGGTGGGGCAATACATCCCGGTATTTCAGAAGGCACAGGCAAGAATCCGGAACGCGGTCAGATGAACAGGCGAGTTGCGGTTTACGACCATCTCCTTGATGAGAGAGGCACCAGCGAAAGTCGTAAAGTACATCGCGGCGTCACAGAAAAGTCGTAACTCTGGCAGCGGAAAGCCCCTTTAAATTCCTTGCTATTCATCTGAGCGTAAAATAGGCCTTATGGAATTCACAAAAAGTACCACCTGCACAACAGGCCAGCTGCCGCGAAAAGGTAGCCAACTGGACCAGAGGTCCAACCAATAGCCACTAAGCCCGAGCACTGGTCAGATCAGCTGACCAATCCGGACCCCAGGCGAAGAGTACGTAGAAGGTTGTAGGCACGCCCCTATCACGTGGAAAATTAAAGGGACGGAAATATATACACAGAGACGAGAGAAGATGGGGTGGTCATATGGAAAAATTCGTATCGTTATCAGATAGAGAAAAAATGCGTAGCAGAATCGTGTTCGAGATGGTTGTCTACAGATGGTAGTCGAAGTACAATTTTCAGAGATAGTCGAGGATGAGACGGATGAGGCTTAGTTAGGAAACGGACAGAGTATGCGGTCCCAGCTGTGGTAGTCGATAGATCCAGAGTCAACATCTACGCAAGTTTTCATCTACTAGCGTGGGGTTTCCACGAGCGACCACACCAACGACAGGAAGGTAAGATGACGTTATTTTCTCCAACTCCAGTTCCCATGTTAACTAGTTATATACATATGCATGGTCGCTATGCCTCCTCGAAATAGCTTGAGGGAGTTAATTTAAAGTTAAGCCCAAGGGTGTGACAGGCGTACGCAGCAGTTGATCAGTACACATGGCTAATTCCAATATCTTTTAATTTAACGTAACTTTTATTGGGCCTTCACCTAAAGGATGAAATTGCTTATATATACTTTTTCTATTAATAAACATTGTTAATTACTTAACCTGGTGTAGCTAACTTTATAGGCTGTGTATATTCCTCTAAATTCACAATTTGCGGCATATGGGTTTTTTACGAATACCTCGTAAGGAGCCCATATGAAACACAACGCGACGTCCGTAAACTTTGAGATTGGGTTCTTTACATTCATGGGAACGCAACCTCACTGTTTATCCAATTAGACGAGTAAAAGGTATTCCGCGACCACCGTACAATCGTTGTCATGGTAATAAGGTCATACCAGGAACACGCACACTGCCATCGCTGACCTACCTTGCTTCGTTGGAGAAGACAACTTTTTTCACTCTTCTCCTGTCCAATGACGGTAGTCCCATGCAAACTGCAGGCGTCCTTGTCGATGGACTTGGGTTAAAATGGGCTCCTTGACGCGGCGTAGTCTCCAGAGAGACCTATGCGTATCGGGAACACGTACGTGGGTGCCCCAGCGTTGATTTGCGTGGTTAGTTGCTGCACTGCTGCGCGTTGACTGCCCTTTACCAGTCGACGGATTCAACGTCGATCCCGGTCGACTGGGGTTGACACAAACGCCAGTCGACTGGGTTCGATTACGTTTAGGGCCCCTCAGTTATGACGGTGGGAGGTACTGGGTGTGCCAGCGGTCCATTCTTGGTACACCCTTACTACAGCACCTCGCGAACAACCCACGAAGTCTACTGTTCCTGAGATGCTTCCACCCTTGGAGCGGTAACCGATGATCATTCCTTTTTGAACGTCCTTCAAATCACTACCTGTGCTCATTGTACTCACGTAACGCACTATGGCTCATCTGTCCTGGCCGGTCGCTTTTATCTCCGTGTGGTCTGATACGACCATGTATATTTAATATAGAAGACATCAGAAATAGAAACTAAATGGAGTTTCTAACACTTAAGAAATAAGTAAATAAACATGGAGTTTCGGATAATATAGCATTTGAAGGATAAACATAGAGTAGTGTTCCGCAACCAGTGTGCCACCACAATTGGAAAGGTGTGACGCGAACTTTTGCCTATTATCCTATCGTAAGAAAGTGTAGAGTTATATTTTTTAATTTTATCCCAGTTACTGGGTTTCATATGCTTTCATTTCTTTCTCTGCACTGATTAAATAAGATGATGCTTGTTTATTCTTCATTACATGCCGCGAATTCGTTTGTATTCTAAATAATTAAAGGCAAATTATGTACTCACAGTTGTTGTTATATAGTAGTTTTGCTTATTGTTATATTTGTATTTCTCGCCTCTACCGCTGCGCCATGCGGCTTCTTTGTTACACTTGCCGCATGTTCTGCATACGATTTTCCTTAAAAGTGCGGGGATTAGCAAAACTTCTCATGTCTTTTATTATTTTGTTTTGGAATTTATCTCTTCTTGTTAGTGCTTCAACTTTATTACTCTTTTCCAGTACCGATGCATCCCACCCATTGTTAGACTTTGTTTTAAATAAGTCGGTATATGTGTCCCTTCTTCCCTTTGAAGAGTATAGATTCCGCGTCTTACAATTCTTTCAGTTCTATCACAGTTGTTCTCTGAAGTAGTCCGAAAGTTGTGATTGCTAGTCAGTCTTGCTATTTTCTATTTCTATTAAACTATTTTATTTTTTCAAGAAGGACAAGTTCCAAAGCTGCTGCTGGAATTTCTAAAATTCCTCTCTCTGCTGACACAATCAGTCGCCGAGTTAGTGACATGTCCAATGACAATGAAGACATTATGAAGGAGAAAATCAACATCAGTCAGAAATTCTCGCTTCAGATCGACGAGTCCACCGATATTTGAGGCACGCACAACTTCTTTCCTACAATCAGTACATCGGCAGAGATGGTATTGCAACTAATTTCTTTTTTTGCAAAGAACTTCCCGAACGAGCCACCGGTGAAGAAATATTTCGTGTGACTAATGATTATGCTGTGCTACATAATGAATAAAAGTGGAAGGATTGCGTTAGTGTTTGTACAGACGGAGCCTTTTTATGACAGGCCGAGTGAAAGGATTTATAGCTGAAGTACGCAAAGCAAATCCTAACGTACGATGCCATCATCGTCTCATTCACCGCGAAGCCATTGTTGCTAAGACTATGCTATCTTTTCTGAAAGTTGTGCTGGACGAAGTAATAAAAGTCGTGAACCTCATCAAATCTCGGCCCTTAAATTCGTGGCTTTTCTCCGTTTTGTGTCAGGAAATGGGATCAGAACATACTACACTCTTGCTACATACAGAAGCACGGTGGTTATCACGAGGAAAAGTGTCAACGCCAATATTTGAACTTAAAGAGGAAGTACATGCATTTTTGACTATTAAGGGGCATGAGTACGCGTATTTATATGCAGTTGATGAATGGGTATGCAAGTTGGCATATATTTCCTATATTTTCGTACACTTAAAACTGAGCAGAAAAATGCAAGGTGTGAAACGAAAATATTCTGACTAGTATGGATAAGATTTAAGGATTTGTGAATAAGATGAATTTGTGGATACAGATAATTGAAAATGGGTCGTTTGAGATGTTCTCGACTGAGTTCTTGCAGCAGAAGTTCAAGAAGTTTTTTGGAGTGAGCGTTTAAGATTTCGACTGGGTTCGTAATCCATTCGTTGCGAATTCAGAACCTCTTCCGAATGATATACAACGCAACTGCCAGATTTAAAAGCAGACAGAACGTTGAAATTAAAACTTTCCGTAGTGTCTTTGGACACATTTTGGTTGGCAATAAGGAGTGAATACCCGGCTATCTCCAAGATAGCAGTTAATGTGTTATTGCCATTTTCAACTACATATCTGTGTGAACTGGGCTTCTCGACGTTGTCTGAAATTAAAACATCAAAGCGGGAGAGACTGAAATCCGTCGATGAAGAAATGAGACCCGCATTGTCAACGATACCGCCACGGATCAGACGCCTCTGTGCAGCTAAGCAGGCACAAGTATCACATTGAAGGTATGAGTAGAATTATTTACTTTAATAGCAATAGAAAAGGGTATTTTCTTGTATTTTCTACAGTGAATTAAAGTTCATAAATTTAATAAATGCATGAGTCGAATATAATAATAATATAATATAATAATAATATAATATAATAATAATATAATAATAATAATAATATAATATAATAATAATAATAATAGGTTGATTACATTACGTATTTATTTTGAGAGTGTCATATCATACGTTTTTGAAGTGATTAACATTTTGGTGTGCCGTGTTGAGTCATGTATAATTTATGGTGTGCCGCGAGTAGGAAAAGGTTACGGAATACTGACATAGAGTATCAGGGCACAATACACATTACGTGAAAAAGCATCGCAACAGGAGAGACTACCATCATAACAGAAGGGTCGGCACAAAGCGTGTGAAAGTTGCGGGTCGTCGTATCTCACCAGGTATTTTTCACGATGTGATCACGTGACACTTTTAGCACTCAACGGAGTTAGAAATAATAAAAAAATACTTTTTGTCTGCACATGGGGAAAATGTTTGGAGATTGCTGTGAGACGTACTTATGACTATGTTTCCAACAGTAATTGCGTACGTATTTAAGAACTGCGTGTGTCTGATTGCTATTAGGTGTTAA
Organism: Macrothele yani; assembly: GCA_039090855.1. Lineage (NCBI taxonomy): Eukaryota > Metazoa > Arthropoda > Arachnida > Araneae > Macrothelidae > Macrothele > Macrothele yani. The sequence goes on along the minus strand of CM076997.1, from coordinate 46,561,191 downwards.
TAATACAAATAATTTGCTAATTCAACGTATGTTGTAGTTGAAGACGAATGTGCTAACACATTCGTCTTCTAACTTTTGCGTGTCAATCAGTCTCACAAATCAGGCTTACTGGTGTTTGCGATTTCTTTTCAAGCCTTTCGTGCTTTCCGATTTGGGGAAATCTTACGTAGTATGGAGATATGTGATCGTAAATTTAACCATTAATCCTTATTTTCCCAAATTTTGCATCTTCTCTCGTCTCAGTATGGATGCCAATTTTCTGGAGCGACATCACTTTGAGCCGTTCGAGTTTTCATGACCACCACCACTAATTACCAATAATATTACTCTCATGAGAGCAAATTAAGTTACTGAGTATACTTAGCTGCATTACCGCGCATTATTTAAGGGCTCCGCCAACCACTAATGTGTCTCATTCCCCGTAATGGGATTTAGTATAAATCAGCTAACCGAGAATGCAAACCACTACCATATTTCGTCTAACAGCGTCAACGATGAGGTTGGATTCCTTCCAACTCATTTTTGGAAAAAGTGCAATGCATTATGTTTTTATGGAACACCTATGTGCACGCTACGCCCTTCTTATAGAATTTATTAAAAATAAAACATGTTATCTTTGAGCATTAGTTTGTAAACAACCTGAAAATTGCAAATTGCTATAAAAAAATTTGAGTATTGACTGAGTGACAGTAAATCTCAAAACATAAATGATTATTCTTAAACATTTTGCATAACGCTCGCTAGACACGTGAATACCGGTGGAATTGGTTAAGTTACAAAATTTATCTGCATGTTTTAAGCTTTACTCTATCCATAACTCGTTCTAACGTGGACTTAATTTATGCAGTTGATTCGAAAGATGTTTGCTCACTGAGATAACAGAAAATTTGACCCTGCGTAAGGCATGCATAGCTATGAGGAATGAGACCAAAAATAACGTACTCGTTCCTTTCGAGTATCCATCCCTCGCCAGGTCGGCTCCCGAGGACTTAGTGTCATGGACTTCCAATATTTTCTCCTAACTAATTTTACTCCCACGACTCATCTTTCTACCTTTCAGTCGGAGATCGGTCGCTTGTTTTTCGTTAATTTAATTTTCGACGATGACCTGTATGTCCAGGAAAACATCTTCCCTTGTTGTATAATCACCTATATGCTTTCGGGAATGCTCAAACTTCATATTCTCAGGCGAGGAGCTAAATAGCTTAAGGGCAGTGTTTGGCTTCCATTAGTCAATCACCACATTCCCAAAAGTTTGATGCGTGAGTAGCGAAATTCTCTGCTGAGATTTGTGGTAACCAACAGCTACAAGCTCCGTTGCCAGTACTATAATATGAACTCAAGTGATAGAAACGCGTAGTAGTCATACGCCGAATAGTAACAGTAATATCAGTGAGAGATCCGTTTATTACCGTAAAATACACCAGTAAGTTTCCACATCTACGGGTGCCTTCATCAGGTTTAAAAATGGTTACACGTAAACTAGAGGAAAGCAACAAAGGTAAACAAACAACTAAAAGGATAATTTAAAATCGATCTATGTCGTTGGCAAAATGCAAACATGATGATAATGAAATGATATGTTAGATCACGTACACGTGACACCTGTTGTGGCGGAAATCTCAGCCACGTTACGTAAGGTGATTATAATAGATAGCCAAAAGTAAACCTGAAGGTAAATTTTGAATTTAGACTAAAATTTAACTTTGTAAGATGGGTAGATGCATTTTGAAACAACAAAAAAAATATAAAAAGAAAGTTTGAGGTCATAGTTGTTATAGCACACGAGTTTTCACCTGTGATAGTGTTTCTGTGAATACTGAACAATTTTTTTTCCACACCCGAGGAATAACTATAGCACTGTGTTTTTGGTACATGTTTAATATATTTGTCAACTCAATGAGGCCGTATTTCTGGAACTCGTGTTTGTAAGCATGAGGATTGACAATTATACAGTAATTATTTTTTTAAATTGTTAGGACATTAACATTATTTTAGCAACACCCAAGGGACTTCCTAGCCAACGTCAGAGCGTTGGGTGATGAGTGCTATTGCTCAGAAATTTAGAAGACATCAAGAAAACTGAATTGCCAATTCGTACCAAAATTAGGTTTTTCAAAGGGGCTAATGCCTATATATTTTTTTAAACAATAACAATATGATATCAAAAAAAAATAATAGAAGAACAAAATTGTACTGATAGTGTTTCGAGATCACAACCTTTTTCTTATGTCATAGCAATTCCTGTTGTTACATTTTAGCCTGCTTTTGTAGACTTGGTTTCACATGCCTCTCCCATTTTCAGGATTTTTTGAGGCCATTACTAAACATCATGAGTGATTTTTAATTACTTTAGTTTCTCATCTGAAGAATTTTTTATTCATTGAACTATAACACTAGTTAAATGTTAGACTCTTACGGTCAGCTACGGCCTCCCCCTTCAATAGTGCCTCGCTCTTAAAGTTTTCAGCTAATTTATACCCCCTATCCAAAAAAAAAAAGCTTATAACCATATTATGAGGATAAAAAAAAACCAATAAAAGACAACTTACATAATTAAGCCCGAGGACCTTTGTTGGTGGGGTTCACTATTTTCACCTGTTTTTACTGCCCGGCTCTTCCGCTCGCCTTGCTTAGTTGAATTTCGGAAATCTTCATGTGTGATCATATTTTCAGCAGGATTTCCTGGTCAGTATGGGATTCTTCAACTCATTGTTCTTTTGATGACAACTCCTATTAATCTTCCTCTGCCTTTTCTTCTGGCATAGCAGGTTCTGATAGAAAAAAAACCCGTTAGGAGGCGTTAGGGTTAGGTGCTATACGGGTGAGTCTGCTGTTACCAATCGGCCAGGACGTGCTTCAGGGTGTTCCATATTTTTTTCTGCTGGTATCGTAGGTTCTGATGGTCATATCCTTTCACGAGGCATTAGGGTTAGATGCCATACGGGTGAGTCTGCTGCTACCAATCGGCCAGGACGTGCTTCAGGGTGTTCCATATTTTTTTTTCTGCTGGTATCGTAGGTTCTGATGGTCATATCCTTTTACGAGGCATTAGGGTTAGGTGCTATACGGGTGCGTCGGCTGTTAATAATCGGCCAGGACGTTCAGGCAGCATTCTCGGTGATGGTCATTTTTTTTTTTTTTTTTTTTTTTGCTTCCCATGTGGGGGTTATCCGTTCAACCTCACCCTTGGCTGGTCAAAAAAAATCTGAGTCATTCTGGTCCGAACTGCCAGCCACCTTTTTTTCTTGCTCCTTTCAAGTCAAAATGGACGCCAAGTGACTTCTTCCACTTAGGAGGAGTCAAAATACCAATCAGAACAGTTTGGAAGGACGCCAGCCATCCCATTGGCTGCTTTCAGCCAACAGCATGTGAAACGCACGTGCTAGACACGTGACAACCGGATGCTTCGCAGGGTCCACATTTCGTAAACAACTCCATACATTTTGGCGCGAGGGACTGCTGCTTCCCACATTCAACCGGCCAACACATCCCTTTTCCGAGTGCTTTCCAAGGGTATCTCTTTCAATTCGCTAAGCCCCTTCAGCTGGGAAGATTTGCCAGACCTCGGGGGAAAAAGAATGTTGGTTACTCCTGATGGTCTTTTTCGAGGAAAGAAAATCTTTGAAAGGGTTTGAAAGAATTTACTGCCTTCCAGCCCTTTTCTGGGAAACTCAGATCATTGACCGCTATCTGTTAAAGGAGGGAAATTGTAGCTGGCTTACAAAATGTTTTAACACACTGAACAAAGCAAGAAATACAATTCCTTTTTTTTTTTTTTTCATAAATTATTTTTAATGAGCATACTCCAGGTTTATTCTCTCGCTTCCATAGTAAATCTACTTGGCGCCAACTAATTAAGTAAAACATTACTATTATAATACCTTATCTTTTGCATGGTGCGACATCAAACTTTGATACTGAGTCATATAAATGCTACATTTTTGTTCACACAACAAAGGTAAAAGAAAGAGAAAAAAAAATTATTTACACTACTCTTCACTCAAAATATTACATCCCTTCCCTTTTTTTTTTTATATGTACTGCCATTTCCCTCCTGCTGGGCTGAGTAATTTTGATAGCAATCACTAACTCTTATTTCACAATTTATATGCTTAATTTTGGAACTTAAACAAAAATTCATAGGCTAGCTCCAGAGCGATGATAAATACTGGATCGGAGGGAGGGTAGCCCTTTGCTACTCTCCTATCCCTTAACAAAGTAAAAACACTCATTTTGTACATTAAGCAGAGGAAAAAAAAAAAAAAACGATGAGAAAATAGAATTTTCTGTAACATTTTCTTGACTTTCTCTCTGGATCCAAAGATCGAACCCAGGGGAGGTGAAATCTAAATTTACGAAAAGTTTAACAGCAAATCACTCCAGGAAAGAATCGTCACCCTTTCCTGAACTGACCACTATTATCCCTTAGATTTATTATTTTTTTCTTTCAAGAAAAACGTGGATAATGTTGATGAAAATCTGAAAACATTGATCAGGTGTCCACAGATTTTTCAGCAACATATCACACCCATGGATAGTCAATCGAGGGAGAAAAATGTAATTCATGAATCAGTTGTGTAGAGAAGCACGCTAAATATGAGGTAAATCCGTAGAAACATCGTCGTTGCAGGTTTCTGGGTTAGCCAGAATCTCTATGCACTCTTCTTTGTTGCTTTCCTCTAGTTTAAGCGTAACTATTTCTAAGCCCGATGAAGGCACCTGTAGGTGTCGAAAGCGTGCTGCTAATAGCGAGGTGCATTTTACGCTAATAAACGGATCTTTTACTGATGTTACTGTTACTATAATATGAAGTTTGAAATGCCACACCTCTCCACCTTTCTGTTGCTGAAATTTTAATCTTTAAAAACCGCTACGCGACTTGTCACGTTCCAGGTCCTGTCGTTTATTACTGAAGTCCGCTTTGGTCGGCGAATTCTTTCTGAACGTGCTCTATTCTTTGGTAACGACAAGGAAAGGTTTTATGACTTCCCATGGCTTCCGATGCTTTTGAAAATTCCGGGGACCAGAAAAAAATAATTACGCTTTCGACTTGCTGCTCTTTTTCCCGGCCTAATGATATTATATCGACGCTTTGTAAGTTAGAGAATTTTTTGAAACCAAATGTCTTTGGAACACCTGAACATTTCCTCATTACGAACCCTCGCGATGGATTTGCAGAGGGGAAAAATAAAGGGAAGGCTTTTATAATACCGGTTTTCCCATAGCCGTGTTCTAATAATAGGTGTCGCGTCAGTTCGTCGCGTTCAAAAATTTTGGTTACGTACAAATCGCATGCAGGAAAACTTATGATTTCGGTTGTCTTCCGCCGTAACCGCATTTATAAGGTTTGGACACCCAGTCAAGTTAGTAATATTACGCTTTTTCATTGGTACTAAAATAAATTAATATGCCTAGGCCTAGGCCTTTTCAACATATTTTATTCCATAATGCTCATACTCATAAAATTTAGACACCAAGTCAATTTAATATTATTGCGCTTTTACTTAAGCATTATATATTAATACCTTGGCCTAGGCCTTTCTAACAGTTTTTTATCCCATCGTGTTCATTTTTGTATATGAACACATAAAGTTTAGACACCAAGTCAAGCTAGTATTATTGCGTCTTTACTTAGGCATTAAATATGAATAAATAGGCCCTAGGCCTAGGCCTTTTTAACAGTTTTTGTTCGATTGTGCTCATATTCATAAGGTTTAGACCCAAGTTCAAATTCGTTATTGAAGTTTTACTTAGGCATTAAATATTAATACATAGGCCTAGACATAGTTTTTTTTAACAGTTTTTATTCGTTTGTGCTCTTATTCATAAAGTTTAGACACAAGGTCTAGTTAGTATTATTGCGCCTTTGGTTAGGCATTAAATATTAATACTTTGGCCTAGGCTTAGGCTTCTTTAGCAGTTTTATTCCGTCGTACTCATATTTATAAGCTTTGCATCAAGTCAAGTTAATAATATTGCGCTTTTACTTAAGAATAAATGGTTCATACACTTGAAATCTGTCAGAAAGGGCTGGACGAAATGCCTATTGATTAACATTTAATGCCTAAGTAAAAGCGCAATATTACTAACTCGACTTCATGTCCGAACCTTACGAAAATGAGCACGACGAAATAAAATGTGTCAAAAAGGCTAAGGTCTATTTGTTAATGTTTAATGCCTAAGTAAAAGTGCAATGATACTAACATGACTTGGTATCCAAACCTTAAGAATACCAGCACAACGGAATGAAAACTGTTAAAAAGGCCTAGGCATACGGACTTCTTATTAATATTTACTGCTTAAGTAAAAGCGCAGTATTACTTAAAATGACTTGGTGTCTAAATCTTATGAATATGTGCACGATGGAATATGGCCCAGGCCAAGGGACTATCTGTTAATATTTAATGCCTAAGTAAATGCGCAATAATACTAATTTGACTTGGTGTCTAAACTTTATGAATATGAACACGATGAAATAAAAACTGTTAAAAAGGCATATTAATTTATTTTCAGTGCCAAACAAAAAATTTAATGTCACTAACCTGTCTGGATGTTCAAACTTTATAAATATCATCACGACGGAAGACAACGGAAACCTTACGTTTTCCTACATGCGATTTGTATTGTATGTAACGAAAAGTTTTGAACTCGACGATTTGACCGCGACGAATTGACGTAGTCGACGAATTGATTCGCGACGAATTTCGCCGCCGACGAATCGTCGTAGTCGATTAATTGACGCGCGAAGAATCGTTAAAGTCGACGAATTGAGGCAGGCGACGAATTGACGTATAAGCCTAAAAATGTGGGGCGAAGCAAAAATCCACGCAAACCTGTAAATTGGAAATGTTAATCAAGGTTAATTAATTAATTAATTAATTCAGAAATTCAGGTAATCACTAATTTGCATATAATCTAAGCAACAAGTGTATGTTCGATATATAGGCGATCCCCAGCAACTTGACTAATTTAATCGAACGAGCCTAATGTTTTATTCGTGGTATTGGTTGTTAGAAAATAACCAAACGATAAAATTATTTTTATGATACAAGTTTATTTGCATGTTATTTACAGTTGATTTTTTCTACGATTAATACATTTCTTAAACACACATACTAGACGAAAAATGCATGTTCCGCTCTTTAAAAAACTTTATGGAATAAATCTCACAATCATTTCATAACTGTCTGTACCTTTCAGAAAGAAAGAAAGAAGATGACTCATTTACCCTATGTCTGTAAACAAACATGGCATGACCTACTGTCTGCCGACATGTTCTGTGACTTACCTGATTCGAACGACGGTCTACCGCGTTCTTCGATTCAAACTCACATCTACAGGATTCCATGTCACTCACTGTTCCCCTTTCTCTCACTGTTTCACGGCTGAACTAGTTCACCTACCAGGCAGCAAGACTAAGCAAACGCCCTGAGGACAAAAGTTAGGAGTCGGGTCCCAGCACCATCAATTGACATGTGACTCAGAAACAAGCATGTTGTTTCTTTGTTTCTGTATGATTATTTACGTCATTCGAACAGAGGATTTTATTTATATTCTGAACTCGTATGATTTGGGAGAGGGAATTTTTCTATAAGAACTAAGGTAATGTATATGTAAATCTCAGTCCTCGTTTAATAGGGCATAAACCATTACGTATTCTACAAAACGCCTTATCACGGCTAGCTAAGCATAATATGGCTGCTGATGAACTGAAACGAGATAAAATAAGTCATTCCTGACAGTATTGACAAAATGAACTATTAATTATGTACTATCTAAATATGTTGCACTCGTTGTTTTCGCTTTTGTACTAGAAAAGAAATAGTCAGCCTCTTTTCTCGTCTTAGGAACACGCCTGCTATTTTTTTGTGTTAGGCACTTTCTATAAAATGTGAATAACGTGGAAATATTGGGTTGAAAAGAAAGTAATGTCTGCAAATGCAGAGCAACAGAAAAATGCTGATTACCAAATATACAAATCAGTCCAAAACGTAGTCGCCATGTTTTGCCACGACCTGCTCCCATCGTCTGTGCAGCGGTTGGATACCATCCCTGTAGAATTGTGGCCGCTTGGACGCAAAGAAGTGAATAAGGGCGCCTTCGATATCGTCCAGATTGGTGAACCGCTGTCTGTCCAGGAAATAATGCAACTACTGGAAAAAGTGGTAGTCACTTGGTCCAATGTTCGGGAATCGGCTGTCTGTGGCAGTAGCTGTCATCCCAGGTACCTAATGTTGTGACCGGTCACGTGTGCTGCGTGAGGTGTCGCTCCATCCTGATGTAGGAGGACGCCCTTGCGGTTCAGCAGTGCTGGTCGTTTCGATGTGAGTGATGCGTGGAGATCGTCGAGCTGACGGCAGCGCACATTGGCGGTGATAGTGATGCTGTCTGGCAGCAGCTGAAAAAAATGCACTACATCCCGCATATCCCACCAAGCAGATAGAATGACCTTACATGGTGGTTGGCCAGCTTTGGGAGTCGGCATGGGCTTGTCTTTCTGGTCCAATCACTGTTTGCGGATGCAGATATTATCATACAAGAACAATTTCTCGTCACCTGCCACAATTCGCGTCCATGAAAGGTTCAACTGGATCACGTGCAATCAGGGTAACGCCTGCACTCGTGGGATTGGCTTTCTGCTCAGCTGTGCGCTGGTGGAGTACCCAAACTTCCCTTTTTTGTGCGCCTTCCCACGTTGACGCAGGTGCGTGATAATGTTCGTGTAGGTAGTCCCCAGCTGTTCGGACAATTCCTGCGTGGTCAAACGAAGGTCGGTCTCCAATAAGGTCTTCAGCATGTCCATATCAACTGTTGCTGGCTTTCCGGCTTTGGGACTGACTGTCTGATAGGTTCAAAATTTCCCTCTCGAAACCATTCGAACCAAGGACAGTACTGACGATGTGATATGCCATTGGGGTACACACTGGTTACGTTCCTTACAGCACTTGAGGAGGTGCTACCGAGATGAAACTCTTACAGCATGCAATAGCGGATTTCGTCCTCTGACGGCTAACTGACACTGACTTAAGCCACCTACTTGCTGATGTCATGCCCGTGTGCGGAGCAATCTCAATGGCCAATGAGCGTTGTGACGGGGCTTGAACTTTGGGTACCTCGTCATCAGACATTACTTTCTTTCTAATCCATTTTTTAGATGTATAGCATGTCCTTTCAGTCCCTTATACCAAACGTTATATACGTAATTATCAGAATGAAAATACTTACCACAAATAGCAGTTGATGGTGACCCTGTCATTTGGCTGAAAATCCTGCCGATAAGGTGCTTTCAAAGACAGCTGCTTCAGGTTCCGATCTGATGGGAACATGTGAAATAACATTCTCAATTTTTTTCTTTTGCAGACGCGCGAATTGGCAAACATGATTGAACCGTGTTGAAATTAGATTAGATTTTGTTGTAAAAAATAAAAACAGGTTGTTTCTAAATTGTATAGCAATTTTTTTAGCAAACACAATCCAGTCATTCAAATGACGCGGAAACTGCATTGTTTAAACCTTGAAACGCAGTGCCATTTAGCGGAAGAAGACGTCTTTAACGATCACTGGCCAATCACCAAAAGTCTACTGTTTTCAAGGTAAATGTTATGGACTGTTCTGCATTCAGTTCAGCCTCGACTGTGTACATCAAGTTTGGCTTGACTTGACTGGCAATAAAAATTATGAACGACTCTGTGCAAGCCCTCCTAAAACTGAAAGCCGAACAACTCATTCATTGCGGCATCATAAGTGTACCGCATGTTTGTTTTTAGGGCTCGTCAGACAAAAAGAATACCAAGTTTGTGGTATAGTCTGAACATGCAGTAAAGTAGATGTTCACATGTTGTCGGTATCTGTAGTATTTTGCGTAGCACACGGTGTATGATAAGTCAGGTGATACGAATCTCCGTGCTGTCAGCAGTTTGAAAAACGGACTGTTAATTCCACAGCTCGCAGGAGGGGCGTTCAGGAGTTATGGGCCGATCGTTCACGCTAACAATCATAGGATTATATGGTGTTTATGATTTCATCAGAGAAATATCGGTATTTATCTTGAGTATTTTTTATTTATTACTTTGCGTAATTATATTGTATGGAGTTCCAGAAAATTTGAAATTTCTATACAGAAGGTAAAGTACGTCAACTCTGTTTTTACTTAACGGGAGATAAATCTATAGTGTAGCTAAATGTCGGACTAGAATCTGTTCAGTTCTGTTTTAGGTAAGGGCGAAAGTGTTTCGTACCGAACTATAGGTTAACGGACAGGTTATGCAGCATATAAAGAACTAGTATCAACCTTTATTGACCCAACTTCATACACCGCGACCTAACTGTAACATAATAAAGAATTACTAGGGACGTTGGAGGAGGCTGTGGCAAGGAGGTACGTACGGTAATGGCGGAGTTGTTCTTAGGCGGACGAAGGATTGCTATGAAATAAAAGTTTCTGTTCTCAAATGGAGTTCGTTATTGCTTAAAAGTAAGTTCTTGTCTCTTATTAAGGCTTAATATGTAACACCAACAGAGTTGGAGAAATGGCGGCAAGCATTAGAATGTGATGCATTTTTCCACAGCTTACAATGTGGAAAATATTTACGTTAAGAGCATTAACCGTTGTTTAAAGGTACGATCACAAATTTTATCCCTTGATATCAAATATGTTCATCGTACTACAGTGGCGTGCAAAAATTAAGGACGAGACGGTTTTTCGAATGTAACGTCGTGCAGAAGTGCTCCACATCGACTCAAATCATATCATGAGATCCTCAAGATGTACGAATATGGGACAAGTGAGAAAAACTGTCCAAACAAGGAATCCAAAGGATACAAAGGCACTTTATTGAAAAGGTTATTTTGAGAACAACTGGACAGAAGACAAAAACGTCCATGTAATAGGCGGCTGCCAAGAAAAATCCAGTCTTTAGTAGGGGATATGATCACCGCTGACTGCGTTGCAGGATTTACAACGTCTGTCCATGTTGAGGATGAGGTTGTCAAGGAGCTGTTGAGGCATCGCGGCCTATTCCTCTTGTAGCGCCAATCACAACTGCGGAATCGTTGCTGGCGGCTGGTGACGTGCTCCCAAGCGTCTCCCGAGAAGGTCCCACACGTGTTCGATTGGATTTAGGTCCGGAGACCTTGCGGGCCAATTTATGCTTTGAATATCTTCACTCTCCAACAGCTCTGCGACAGCAACTGTACGATGAGTTGTAGCGTTGTCGTCCATGAAGAGGAACTCTAGACCCACAGCACCTCTGAACAGACGCACGTGAGGAAGGAGAACCCCGGTACAATAGCGGACACCAGTTACTGAACCTCCTTGGAAGATATGGAGGTCAGTACGGCTACCAAGCATGATACCGACTCAAACAAGAACTCCGCCACCTCCAAACCGGTCCCTTTCGATGATGTTGGAGGTGTGATTGCGTGTTGCCTGCTCTCTCCAGATGTGTACACGTCCAGAATCGCTCGTCAGACTAAATCGGCTCTCATCCGTAAAGAGAACTCGAACCCATTGCTGATGTGTCCAGTTCTTGTGTTCCTGTTACCACAGAAACCGCCGTCTCCGATGAGCAGGCGTTAATGGCACACACCCAACTGGTCGTCGTGCAAATAGACCACCTTTGTGCAGCCTCCTGGCCACGGTAAAACGGGATAACGGACGTCCGGTTGTCTGTTGCATGTGTCTTGCGATTTCTCCCGCTGTCTGCCGTCTGTCTCTTCTCGCCTGTAGGACAATATACCGGTCCTCCGCCGCCGTGGTTGCTCGTAGACGACCAATGCTAAGCTCTAAGACAGTTGTTCCTGTTTTCTGAAGTGCTCTTCAAGCTCGTGAAACGATGCTGTGAGCGATCCCGAACTCCTGGCCCACACTAGTCACACTTCGACCTTCTTCCAACTTCCCAATGACGCGACCTCGGGTAAAGTCATCCAGATGTCGTCTACTGGATTGCCTGTTGGCCATATCACACGGTGGCAGCAACTCGACGTCATTCAAACCGATGTACGCCGTGCAATAGCTTTCACCGAATTGCTGAGCGTACACCGCCCGTGTGCTTTATACACTTCCGACACTCCCCCACTCCCCTTACTTCATGCTGCATATATGCGCATACCCTACCGTACCGGACCCTAGACTATCTCCTGAGTGATCTTTCGGTCCGTTCTGCATGCTCGTTCCGCTGTTATGCTAATTTCTCCTCTTCGCCCTTAATGTTTGCACACCAGTGTGCGGAGATTTCCCGACGCAGGTCGGGAAATCTCCGCCGAGCAAAAGCAGCCATTTTTGCCACGATGCACTTTCTCTTCCGTTATCGCCAGCACTGATGGAGGGAGCCCGCCTTATTCATTTGTATGATTAGGTACAAAAATAAAACACATTTGTAAGATATATTGCTTATTATTAAATGAAAACATCAATAGTGAATGATTTCTCGAGCCGAAAATTAATCACAATTATTTATTTTATTGGAGGTTTAACGACCACCGTGAGCAATTCAATGGGCTATAAGCAGTCGCCTGTTCTTAATTTAGGGTCACTGGTTCCAGGGAAGGAGCCAGTGCCGTAAGACAAACCCAACATTCATGCCTCACCGGGATTCGAACCCGGACCTGTTTCGGACGAATGATCAGAGGCCATCGCTTAGACCAACCACTGCGCCAACGGGGCGACAATTATTTCTTGCGAAAATTTCTGTAAGTTTTCAAAATCAGCAGTTTCCGTTAACTATGCTCCAATGACTTACGCAAAAACTGATATTCCAGGTTAAAATTGCTCCTCCGAATATACAGCACCATCTCATTTTACAAGAAGTACAATTTTTTTGACGATAAAGGGTCTATTCTCTATTGCCTCAGTAAAAAACTCAGCATCGCCTGCCCAAAAATCTTCACGTTAGAGTACTCACTCTGTGATAAAAAAAAATATATATATATAACGCTTATTTGACGAATTCCATGTGATAGGCACAAAATTGCATGTTTGCGAAGCGTTCCAGGTTATTGTTTTTTAATTCCAAGCAAAGTAGCATTCGTAAAATATGAATGTTTCTGCCGCTTCCTCCCATAAAAAAGCATAGGTTGTATCAAATCATGGGCCCACACGTTCTTCTCCCCATCTAGTGACAAGTGACATTAATAGACGATTTTTGTTTCCAGAGTCGAATCACCTTACTATCAAACCGTGATGTAGCAAAACCGATTGGTCTTGCGATATAGCATACCTGTAGGAGGCACTCAGTTATTTCATTTGTCAAGAAAATTATGGTTTTTATTGCTAACCCAGTTTGTTTTATGACCCAGAAACCCAAAATACGTAAACCACTATACGTAGCCATCTGCTGTTCCATCTGTTTAGATTATGCCTAGACAAACACGGGAAACGAAAAAAATGTGTTCCACCTCAAAGACGACTTTTTTATTAGATGTTATATAAGCAGTCGCCCGTCCCAAATTTTATGCCCACTGCTTCCAGGGAAGGGGAGAGGCAGTTCCGTGAGACAAAATCAACATCCATGCCTCAGCGGGATTCAAACCCGGATCCATCTCTGACGAATGATCAGAAGCCATCGCTTACAGCACTGCGCCACCGGGGCGGCTGAAAGATGTTGGAGTAGCATGGACTAGCAACCGTAACGATAGCGGTTCTAAGACGACGGAGACAAATTGAACGTGCAGCGCCATCTATGAATGGAGGAGTTGGCAGTGAACAGAGGGCTTTTGGGAAGTAAGAATGTTTGATTCAATTCATGAAGTACTGTAGAAAGTATTAGAAAAAATATTCGCGTACGACCCGAGAACTTTCTAGATCAAATTTTAATTAGCAAATGCTCATATCCACGAAAGAACAAACAAGACAAGTAAGTAGGAAAATACCAGGCTATATCGCTGCCGAATATGCACTGAAGAGCAATTGAATTAGAGAGAGCTGGCGTTATGCAAATGTGGCGCTGTGGGTGGCCCTGTAAACGGAAACGACATGACGTATGCATCGATCCGACAATATAAGGACCGATGCGACGGGAATCAGTAAGAGTCGGACGCCGTATGGGTAAGACGAAGGATCTAAACGCATTAGATCGTGGGCAAATTGTCGGGGCCCGACGAATGGGTCACTTCATCTTGGAAGTCGTGCAGGCACTGGGATTTTCACGAGCCACTGTGTCACGGGTGCACCGTGAGTACATCGAATCCGGTAAAACCATCCCTGCAAGGGCCAAATGCCGTGGACAACAGCGTGTGGACGAGCGGGGTCATAATCGGCTAGCTCGCATTGTAACAGCGGATAGACGTACCACAGTGCAGGAAATCACTTGGCAATTGAACGCTGGTTCACAAAAACGTGTAAGCAGCCACACCATCCAGAAACATCTCCTCGCTATGGGTACCGAAGACATCGTCCCACGAGGGTACCGCTGCTGACCGCACATCGCAGTGTGCAAAGATTAACATGGGCGCGGGAACATCGCCACTGTACCCTAGACATGTGGAAAAATATTGCCTGGACTGATGAGTCGAGATTCACGTAGGTACATGCGATTGGCAGGACACGAGTGCGGCGCAAACCACATGAACGATGGATCCTTCTTGCCTGCAGGGTACTCTTCAAGCTGGTGGGGGTGGCATTCTCGTCTGGAGAATGTTTACGTGGACTGAAATGGGACCCCTGTATGTGTGACATTGTCTTCCACAGGTCAACGTTACCGGGAAATCCTGGACGACCATTTGCTCCTGTTTGTGCGTCTTCAACATCCCACTGGGGACCTCAATTTCTTGGCAAGCTAAGTCACCTGACCTCAATCCCATTGATCACATCTGGGATGGCATCGAGAGAGATGTTTGAGGCTCTTACCCGCTTCCCCTCCCACCTCCATCAAATCTTCGTGAACTGTGGGAGCTTGTTAAGGGGTTGTGGATCCGTATGGCTTACCAACGCTTCCGGTGTCTGGTCGAGTCCATGCCGTGACGAATAGCTGCCGTCATCAGGGCGAAAGGTAGTGCTACACGTTACTATACAGGTATCTCTAATTCAATTGCTCTTCAGTGTATACCAAGGACAGAGAAAAAAAAACTAAACAGGAAAATTTCGCGTCACATAGACTTAAATATTAAAGATATATTACAATCTTATTTAGAACTGAAATACTCGCGCAAAACAAGTCAACATTAGTTACTCCTTACAATAGCGCTGCCCCGGTGGCGCAGTGGTCTAAGGCGTTGGCTTCTGATCATTCGTCCGAAGGGGTCCGGGTTCGAATCCCGGTGAGGCATGGATGTTGTGTTTGTCTTACGGCCCTGGCTCTCTCCCTTCCCTGGAACCAGTGACCCTAAATTAGGGACGGGCGACTGCTTATAGCTCATTGAGTTGCTTACGGTGGTCGTTAAACCTCCAATACAAATACATACAAAACCTTACAATAGCGGCATCCCATGTATGCCGGAAGCACATGCTCTTTGCCAGTCTATAGAGCTTTTGCACGTGACGTCACAAAACTGTCTGCTAGACTTCCGGGTGGTTAGGAAGTACCCGAGCTGGTCTCCCTCCATGCTTTTCAATGGCTGCTGCTGCTGTAAATAGAATAAAAAAACTGTTCTTTCTGAGAAAGTTTGCCATCTGAATGTGGTGGAAAAGCAACGCTACGAAGAAAAGCTTAGAAATAATGACATAGAGCATCCATATGGCATACCTGAAAAATATTTTTATCGTCTGGAAGTTTGGGTTGCTACGGGTCACCCTGATCTGAACTATCACGATATTTATAACTATTTAATAGGCGATTTTTCGTGTTTTACCGGAAAAGCTCTAAAAGCTTATAAAAGCCTTGATGCATATAAATATTTTACCAATGTGTGGGTTAGAAATGTATGAATTCTGAAGACTGAAAACGAAGAATTTCCTATCGGGTCTAAGGTAAGTTCTTACATTTCTGACTGGTTTCAGTGTATATGGGTGGTTCCAGTGTGTATTGCAATTAAAAAAAGGAAAATACCGACTTATCGTATCCCTAAAACGGACTGTTTTTTCAACAAAAAAAGAAGAAAAAAAAAGAAAAGAAAACAGATCCGGAAAAACAGACGACAGAATAATGTATGACAGCACCCTCTAATTCTATGTGGACGAATTTCCTTAAATTTCGGTTCGAAAAAAAGGCATCTGTTTTAGTATTTAGAAATCAGTAACAATACAAAATTGTTACAGTGGACACCACCCCCCCCCCCATCCTAAAACCTGAAGAAAACTCTAAAATTTGTCCGCCATGTCGCGTATGGTATGAGGCAGCTAGGAATCACAGTTCGGCAGGCTCACATGTTCTTTTACAGTTCAGTTTTTTATTTATTTCTCATTTACGTTGTTTTTCTTTCGGCTGTTCTCTAAATTAATTAACAAAATTGCGGGATAATTAGGAAGTCGCTCCAATGCTCTTGAAGGCAAGAAACGCAATATTTTTGCCATTTTGAATTGTTTCTACCTGTGGGAAAAGGTAGCACTCAATGGTTGCTCTGGAAATTGATAAGAGCAAAGCGATAGTCCCAGAAAGAGGACTTCTGGATTTCTTGAGGAGAGGCCGATGTTACGACCCACCCCGCCATTAATTTAGTAATTAATGGGCGTGGTTGATGTGGGAAATTAATTAAGTATTAATTATGTTCGAGGCTTGATTGGAGTTTAAAAGTGTAAACAGCAGATAAAGTTTTATCTGGGGTTTGGAAAAGAAAAGAGGCGAAGAATTCTCTCTCTGGCTGGGTGGTCTCAGAATAGCTCTGTTAGGTCATAAATATCAACGCGCAGCTGACAGGAAGCCTAAGCAACACGGAAAGAGAAAGAGGTACATTTCGAAGAGGGGTCCACTTGAGTAAATGAATGAAGATGGGGACAAAAGGTTTAGCGAATAATCGTAAATTCGTCGATTGTTTGGGGCATTTTCGAGAACAATTGCTCTCTGTGTGGTCCGTGCAGAAAAATAAGAGTTCGCACTTGGCATGAACATAAGGAAGAAAGTTCAGTTGTCTGTACGCTCTCCGATGTGAAAGGCTGGATGCCTTGGATCTGCAAAATGAATTGGGAAAAATGAAGCAGCGAACCTCCCCGCATTTGGTAAAAAAAACGGAGACGACAACTCGAGGCAGCTGGAGATGCCAGTTTGCCATAAAGACAGCAGAATGCCTAAATCCGCGTGATAACGCAGAAATTTCTAGGCTGGAGCGTAATGGAAATCAGCGACTGTTTGGCCTAATGAAAGCCAAGTTACAGGGGAATTAAGAAGTCTGCGAGTGGACAGTGGCCATTCCAATGAGAAGCGAAGCCAAGCAAAGTCGGGTTCGGATGCCAACCACTGCAGTGTGGAATCGTCACCCCCATTCATCCCCTACTGTGGAGGAAGTGAAGAGACGCGCTTGTCTTACGGGGCGAAGCGAGGCCCCATGTGTGCGTGTGTGTGGTCACGTAAGCAGCGAAGCCACTACGTGTAAGTGCGACGGGATAAAAACATGGCGAAAAGAAAAATATGAGCGTAAGAGCGGTGGCTTCGATACCTAACAAATATACAGGTGAAATGTTGAGTTGCTGATATACGCTTAAGGTAAAAGCACGTCTGATTTCGCTCGGCCGAGAAAATTAATCTCAGGGCTGGCGGTCGCAACTCGATTAAAAAAAAAATGGAAACAAACCTGCGAGGGGCATATTTGAACTGCGTACTCAGGCAGGGTAGATGTTATGCTAACGGAAAGGAACTGACTGAATTGGGAATGAACGGTCAAAAAGGACGGAAGGTAGCGACGGACGGAATCTACTATAGCAGCAGCGGAATTGAATGTGTTCCACTCTCCAAGCAGTTGATGTTCACAATTATTTCTTCACGACAACAAAAATCATTTCCCAGGAACACAGAAAATCAGTCTCGGAAACTGCAACAGCAGATGTGAGAGGGGCTATTTTGTTTAACGGCCACCTTTAAATCTTCACAAGAGTGGATCCGTGTATACTCGCATCAGCGCAACAAAGTGCGGCGTGATATCACCATTTTAATTGTGTGCTTCATTTACATCAAGCGTCAAAGTGAAGTGTTGAATCATCGGTGCTGCCACATGGTGCAAGTGTGTGTGTGTGTGTGTGCGTGTTTTTTGTCGTGTGATATTATGTCATGCACAACGGATTTGCACAGCAAAGTCACGAAACTGTAAGTAGATGAATATTTCCTTTTTCTTTCTTCGCACATCTGCGAACTTGTGCCATCCCGACACCCAAAGCTGCATGGACATAGATGCAGTAATGCTGAGTGACTGAACCTCAGAGGAAATACCTGCACATACAGATTTCAATTTCTTACCGGGCCCATTTCCTGATTATTTTTTTTACATGAATAAGGGAGAGGGTGTGGCCACAAATTCCGCTGGGCGGGACAGTTTCTTTTTAACTTTGGTTCAGGGCCAAGGCAGAGCGGAGCAGGGTTCTGCATGTGCATGCTTATTAGATTTAGTTAATTAACTTTGGCAGTATTTCGCACCTATAATCTTATACCGCAAATTAACGTGCTTGTGTATTTTGTGTCGCGAGTATTTTTAATGTGATCGTTTGCATATAATTTTTTTTTTTCATTCTCTAAGCAATTGTATATGAATATCACCTGCAGCTCTATTTAGTGTGTAAACGAGTAGTATCTCTTGTTCAGATAGTCCGGTGGAGACTCAGTCTGCTGCTTCTTCCGACAGTAAAGTGTGACACCGTATGCTGCCCACATATGAGGGGCAATTGTCTATGCGCCTAGAGAGCGCCGTATCTGTTTAAATCTCGCAGAACGTTATTAAATGTTGTGTTGTGTATTTGAGAATTATGTGTTATTTGCGAAAGTGAGTGTTGTACTGGCTGGTTGGGGATTGAATGTACCGGAGTAAGATCCGGACCACTACACTCAGTCACGAATTGGTGATTGCGGGTGAACCTCATCACAACTCTGATCCCAAAGTATCGTTTTTTATTTTATTTTATTTTTTATTTGTTGTTGTTATTTTGTTCACACGGTGGATTCACCCAAGCCTTATGCTTCGGGTCATTCTTAAACTTTTCATTTTTTATGTTCTGGTGTGAATCTTTGAGTGCAGCAGTGCACCTGAGATTCTCACCTGGTGCCGCGGCTCCAACTAAATTGTACTTCAGGTTCCAAGCACCGTTACCGGCCGACTCGGCAGGAACACTGCTAGTGCCGTGTAACAAAATCTTGAAAGTTCACAAAAGCTTAGCAATTTTCGATTCGACAGCAAAGTTAATCCGTCATGCATTCAGAGCAGTTTAAACAGAATAACAAGGATTTACGCGAAAACTTGAAATTAATACATAACGGTGAGCAAGAAAACGTACCGATATAAATTCTACTATTAACGTTGTAGGGGTGAGACATAGGCTTTCGTGCTAAGTCCCGCCTTCTTTCCGATAGGCGTCCGTGAGTTATTTTAACAACTCCCCCTGACAGCAAATTATCTGAGGTTCTCACTCTCGTAATTTATTAATTATAAATTTATTATCCAGGCCCCTCTTCCTCCGCCTTTTTGTTTAATTATCCGCGAATCAAGGAAGGGAGAGAATGAATACCGCAAAGCACTGCATCAACTTCAATAAATACTTCGTGAATAAGAAAGACAATAAATTTAATGAAACAAAAGTATTGATAAGAGTTTGGTTCCGGTGCCAATGTCCACGTCGACGAATTTGTTTCGCATGCGACGTCCGTCACGAATTGTTCAATCAAAAATCAGTATCCTTATGGCCACTCTAATATCAGAGTCGTTCCGACTCCACGCTTTCTCCCGATGCCCTCGGCTTCACGCTAAAAACCAGGTACTTCGTTCCTCGGAGCCTAAACTCCACACGTGTATATGCCTTCCAAGCTCACTTCTCAATACTTTTCTCTTTCTCTCGAAGCACCCGTCTTCACGCTAAAAACAGGAACGGCGTTCCTCGGAGCCTAAACTCCCCACGTCTACCCGCCTTCCAAGCTCACTGCGCAATACCTACTCCTCTGTCAGAGGCTATATCTTATCTTCTCGCTCCGGAGGACCCCTCCTTTTCTCTGACCCCCTACCACGAGGCGCTGACCTCTGACCTTGCCAGATTCTGGAGCCAACTCGACCTTTGTCCGCAGGCCAACTTGCTTCGTATCAGTCACGCTGCAGTTCTTGCTTCTTGGAACTGGCTCGCCCCCACTTACTGTCTTCGTGCCTGACGACCGCATGCTTGACATTCCTCTAACGGACTTCTGCTTGAGGAAACCAGACTCTATACAGATAGAACAAAACATACAACAATACTGACATTCTTTCACAGAAAGGACATATTCAGACCTCCCAGACAAACTGGCGCTCTTCTACCATAGGACATTGTCTGTGTTTGGGCACACATTCTCTTGTACCAGAATTTCTGTGTCCGGCATTGTACTACGAAGCAATGTTTTTCCGCCGCTTGGGATTAGCTATATACCTCCTGACGTCGTCAACCTACGCCAGGCATTTTACATTGTATATGCACCCAGTTAATGAAATAAAGTTATTTCCTGAGTAAAAGAAACATTTTTCTCGGGCGGCATTTTGTCGTCTCACTGCACGTGACATAGTCCCTTTTTCTTGTTTATATATACATAGATTCACACTTGATCATATCTTAATTGATATTCATCTCATTATTATTTTTCGCCCTTACAGACATAGTAAAATATGGAGATTTAAGATACCTGAAACGAAGTCTTTGCTGCAGATCCTGTCATACGGCCTGACCTTGGGGACCATGCCTTCCGATTTACGACTATTTTCCACATAATCAGGCGTTTTTATGCAAAAAAAGAAAAAAAAACACAAAAAAAGGATTAAAAGGAAATTCCACAGCCTAACTCGTACTTTGAGAAGCACCCATACGCCACACAACGGTTAACAATTTTTAAAACTTCAAACAATCGAGTGACACAGATTTTCCAGAAATCGCTTCCCCATGTTCATCCTATGGGAACCTTAGCATCCGAACTTTCTCTTAACCACGCGGAAGTAATCGTGACGTCAAAAATGACGTCGGTGCAAAGGCTCTATTCCAAAGACATTGAAGGAGAATAGACTGGCAAAGAGCTTGCTGGTTCAGGCATACATAGAAAGTCGCCATTGTAGGGTGTAACTAGGGTGTTCACATTTCTCTGCTCTGGGTATTGGACAGGTCGTAATATAGTTTGGTATTTACCTGCTTACTAGTCTTGTTTGTTTTTCTCTCGGATATGAGCACTTGCTAATTAAAATTTGATCTAGAAAGTTCTCCGGTCGAACGTGAACATTCTTTCTACGTATTTTCTGCAGTACATTATGAATTGAATCAAACATTCTTGCTTTTCAATAAGCAAATGTTCACTGCCAACTCACCCCATTTATAGATAGCGCTGCACGTTCAGTTGGTCTCAGTCGTTTCACAACCGCTAGCATTACGTTTGCCAGTCTATTTTCCTTCAGTGTGTTTGGTCCACCTATGGTGGCGCCATAAACAAATTTCAGATACAGTGGGCACTGCTAACCCAGCAAAAACACAAATGTTGGGAAACTGCTGGCCACCAGCTGGCAGTGATGGGTCACTGCTGGCTGAAATCTGCCGCTCACGGCGCGGTAGTGGTCCGTTGGTGGCAGCGCTATCAGTTGGCGAGCCATTGATGGCCCTGCAGCATCGCCGTGAATTGTGGGCCTCCAAGCAAGTGCCACCAGTGGCCCGTTGCTGCCAACCAATGCAACCCCCAACAGCAGGTGGAAGCAACGGGACTGCACATGTGCAGAAGCAACACTTGCTGTCTCTCTCATGGCACCAGTTAGTTGAAGACGACGCTATCGCCATCGTGTTATTTTAGTGGATGTTAAGAAAAAAATCCATAGGTGGAGAGGCAAATTAATTTCCTAATGAAATTTTACGTCGACGAAGATATCAGATTAAGCCGTGAAATACCAGATTACAGCCATGAAATACACCCACTCCATTCCCATGAATAACAACTCATGGAATGGATTGGGTGAATAACAAGAAAAAATTTGAAACCGCTTGAAACAAATATCCTGGAAAACCATTAAAACAACGTTTGTTGGAAAAAAAAAAGAATTATACGCGTACAAATTTTTTTAATTATTTGAAAGAAAAAAAAAGTAACGCTATGTGGTGTACTCATCCATGGGTTGAATACACAAGACTGGGAGGAATTCGCTTCTAAAAATAACGAGAAGTAAAATAAAATATATTTTACTCTTTAAAACAAATGTAGCTTCGGACAACGGAAAGGAAAGACACAACGTTAAAAATGTAACAGAATGTGACATGAACCCAGGTAAAAATATATTTATTCAACAATCTCTTTTCAAGACGGCAAGGACAGTACAAAACTTTGAAAAGCGACTCTAAGTATGTACACGCCTTGAAAATGAGTGAAGTTCCCTTAAGGTAAAATAAAAAAAAACTATCGTTACGTTGAAAAAATTAATTTATCAATTACATGAAACTGACTTTTATGAAAAATACCTCGCAATATTGTAAAATGAAAGAGGGAAGCATTCGATTACATATTGCATACGAAACAGACAGCTTAAAGTATATGCTCGAGCGTGGCAAATTAGTCTGGTCGGTAGAGAGCTCAGCTCCGACGCAAACGGCCCTGGTTCAAATCCCGTCAGATGTAAACGGGTGTTTTTCCGGTCTGTTGAGAAAATTTCCCCAGCGCAGTGCGGTAATTCACAAACTGCGTAAGGGTAGAAAAAAAAAATTGTTGCTTCGGGAAACAGCGGTTATCCTTGCTTTTCTTTTTTTTTTTTAAATTTATTATGGCTACTACTGGGAAATTGGCGGACAAGATTCGGCAAGCCACCAGTTACGTCACGTGGTTGCTGGCTGCCACTAACGGCGCACTAGCGGACCACATTATGCTAGCCATCATTTCTGGCACGTGCTTGCAGGGCCACTGAAGGGCCACTTGTGGCAGCTACTGGCTCTGTGATGGACCACTGATGGCCCTGTTGTGGCATATGACAACTGATGGGGTGCCAACTGTTGGCCAGCTATTGGCCTGAACTGCTGGTCCTTCTGTTGGCCGCCCGGACATTTTATTGACGGTTCGGTAGCGGCAACATAGTGCTGGGCCAGCAAGAATGTTTTTGCTTAGATGTGTCGCAGCTTTCAGATACAGTGTGCGTTGCTTTGCGTCGCAGCACCCTCTCACTTTAGCAGAATCATTGATGACGTCATGGTACGTCACGCGGAAGCCCCAACAACAAGAATGTCAGTTTTATTCGAAATACAAAGAAATTTCGTGGTTACTGTTCTAGTAGTACTCGTTAATTGTTTTTTTTTATTTATTTCCTTTGAACTGTACTATCTGTTATTTACTCCTGGACGACCTTAATTTAAAGTGTCAATCGATTTTTTTTTGATTGGAGTTTTAACGACCACCGTGAGCAACTCAATGGGCTATAAGCAGTCGCCCGTCCCTAATTTAGGGTCAGTGGTTCCAGGGAAGGGAGAGAGCCAGTGCCGTAAGACAAACACAACATCCATGCCTGACCGGGATTCGAACCCGGACCCCTTTCGGACGAATGATCAGAGGCCATCGCTTAGACCACTGCGCCACCGGGGCGGCCCGATCGATTTGAACTCGTCGCGAACGATATTTAATACTTAATTTTCGTTTCTGACGTTCGAAGTCAGTTATATTTTTTAGATGAGTTTTAAATATATTCGGAAGTACCCGAGTATATTTAATATTAGCCATGCATATATTTTAAGAACCTGTTCTGGAGGAAGCCGCGCAGCCTTCTTACATTTAAAAATTTATAAAGAAAGGCATTTTAAGAATTTTATAAGACCCAGTGAAATCTGCTAACAATATAAATAATTCTAGTGCAGCATATTGCTGTGAATCGTCATTGCGTTCGAAGTTCGAAAGCCGCTTTACAAATAAACGAATTATCTCCGAGACTCATCATGTAAGTATGCTACAGTAGCATGCAGGCTGTGGTAAATGTCATGTTCCATAAACTCCTGGGACCTGGAATTCTTTCTCTCGCGTCCTTGCCGTATTGTCACGCAATAATCACATCAGCGGCGAAGAGCGTTATGCAATAATGTCGTGTGACTTGGCATTTAGAAACCCATAACCCCTCTGAGGCGACATTTACGGAAGTGACAACATTCCTGGACAAACTGGAATGCTGCAAATGAAATCATTTTTGCTTTGCCGGCGTCGTTAGTTGAATCCGCGATGAGAAGGAGAGACAAAGAGATTAACGTTGTTCACTGTTGAATAAATATGGAACACATACAATGAAACGACTTGCTTCCGGTAGAAGCCACTGCCATGGTGACGTAATTTAGATACCCCACATGCCGTAAGCTAGCGTTTCCAAAAGGGAAGCGGCAAAAGTGAAAATTAATAATGAAGCGTTCGGCCGTTAACATTCTCAATCCCAAACAAAATCAGAATTGATTCAATTAAAATTGAGCCGTTGATGCCGAACTTCAACTATATGTAAAAGAATTCCATCGGATAGCAGAAAAGTCTTCCGCTGTTCGCGGGAGAACAACATTCGACATGCCGAACATTTTTAATTTTCGATGGGAAAGATATCTTCCGTTTGTAGCAAAAAAACATTAAAAACAGCAGCAAGAGCAATTGTCAAGAAAGTTTGCAAAAGTTGCTGATGAATTTGCATAGTACAATGGTTCTTTATTTTTTTTGAGCACAGCACAGTCACAGAGTAGGTGAGACAGAAGTCCAATTCTCGTGTTTAAGATAGTGCTGCAGTAGTCGGACATAAAACTACAATAGCGTCTGTCACATGAAACGTTTCCAGTGGCTGTGATTCAGAACTCATGGAACAAACTTTAAGAGGTGGTAGAGCACACTGCAGCAAAAACGTTTTGTATAGGAATGTATAGGCGCAAGTGACGCGTTGAGGCACAAACACAAGAAATAGATATAAAAGGAAACATAAATTGTTTAGTTACAGCGTCGTTGATAAGTGCTTCCTTACAGCCATGTTTACAATAATTGCTCAAAATTGCGTCTACCAACAGTAATACATGCGTGGCAGCGTCGACGGAGTGATTGGCGTACAGTTTCAAAGATGCCAGGTATTTCTCGCACACGTGCAGCCGCAACGGATATTCGAGCGACAAGGTCCTCAACAGAGTCCACTGGAGACTCGTAAACGAGGGCTTTCCGATGTCCCCATAAGAAGTAATCGAGGATCGATAAATCGGGGGATTGGGATATCTAGCGGACTGGTCCACCACCGACAATTCATCGCGCCCCAAAAGTGGCACCCAGGTAATTGCGCACATTAATGCTGAAATGGGCTGGCGCCCCATCATGCTGAAACCACAGTCCTTGTCGGACGGCCAGTGGTACATCTTGAAGCAATTCTGGTAAAACATACATACATACATACATACATACATACATACATACATACATACATACATACATACATACATACATACATATCACTAAGCTGTTCTCTGAGATTCAGAGGTTAGCTCCAAAAAGAAATACAATATTCCAGATATTTTTACTTATTGTTGTCGTATCAAACTTCGCCATTTACAGCTATCTTGACATACAACTCGTGCTTCACTGATATCCATTACACGCCTTACACAAGATCTTTTATACTTCATACTCATAATCTTTTTCTCATGCAGACACTCCTGAATCTGATCCACCCATGTCTTCCTTGGCCTTCCTTTGCCTTTCCTTCCTGCCACTTGGGTTGAAAATATTTTCTTAGTAAGCATTTCATCACTCATTCTTTCAACATGGCCAAACCACCGAAGCATATTGGTCTCCACCTTGCTAACAACATTTTGCTTTACATCACACAACTCCAATACATCTTCATTCCTCACACAATCAGATCGTGTCTTGCCACAAACCCCACGTAAGTAACGCATTTTCCAGCACACAAACGACTCCTATGTTTCTTCTGTAGTAACCAGGTTTCACTGCCATACATCAGAGTAGGAACAATTACTGTTTCATACACATCCATGCGGGACTCTCTAGAGAACCCATCATTCCTGTGAAAACCTCCCAGAGCAGCTATGACTTTCAAAGAAGATTTCACTCGCCTACTGATTTCACCATTCAACTTGTTCTCTCTGTCAAACATGCTTCCTAAATACACAAACTCACTCACCTGGTCAAACACAGTGCCATTTATATTTACATTACATTCAGTGCTACCCATTCCTCTCTCAAACACCATAACATTTGGCTTTTCCCTTATTTATACTCAGTTTGAATTTCATGCAAACTTCGTGCATCCGAGTCAACATATTCTGCTACTCACTTTTGCTATCTGCCAACAGGACAGTGTCATCAGCATACAGCAATCTGCACACACGGATATCACCAAGACATAAACCAGTATTATCTATTTTGGCCTCACGCATGCATGCGCCCATAAATATATTAAACAGCCATGGTGACATTACACAACCTTGTCTAACTCCTGCACCAATGGAAAACCATTTTGATAAAATACCATTCACTCGTACACAAGCTCTACTACCAGCATACATGGCTTTTACACTATTAGGTAGATTCCCAGTAACACCATATTCATTCAATACCTTCCACAAAAGTGTCCTATTTACTCGGTCATAAGCTTTCTCTAAATCTATGAAGGCAGTAAAAACTTTCTTCCTAACAGCCAGATACTTTTCAATCATCGTGCGTAATGCAAATATCTGGTTAGTGCAGCCTTTACCAGGCATAAAACCACTCTGAACATCCCACACTTTCAATGATGTAAGACCCCGTACTTTTTCAATAACAACCTTACCAAACACTTTCCCTGGCACACTCAGTAGGCTAATACCACGATAGTTCTTGCATTCAGTCTGATCATCTTTTCGCTTATACAAAGGAACAATAATAGCATCCTTCCAATCCCGAGGGACCATTCCTAACTCCCAGCACAACTGGCAAATTTCAGTTAACCAGTCAATTATGGAGTCACCACCATACTTCAACGTCTCTGCATTTATGCCATCAACTCCTGGAGCCTTACCATTCTGAAGAGATTTTAGAGCTTTACACACTTCTTCTTTTGAGATCCCTCTTGTGCTTTCATCCCTCATTGTGACATCATCTGCATCTGTCACAGAATCATTTTTGCTCTTCTGATCTAATAACTCACAGAAGTATTCACCCCATCTTTCACTTAACTCATTGGGCTCCCATATCATTTCCCCAATCTTATTCTTCACACAACTTACAACTTTGTTTCCCCTATTTTTCCTGAGTCTCATGTACTTAAAGAAGGACTTTCTATCTTTCCAAAAAGCCAGTTCATGCCTTTCCACTTTCTCCTTCCTATCTTTTGTCTTACTGTGGTGAACCAGTTTAGCAGCTTCACGCTTCTTACAGCGATATTCATCCACAGAGACTCTACCTTGCAACATCCCCAAACAGGCTTCCTTCTTTTTCTTTACTGCCTCATCAATCTAACTATTCCACCAAGCATCACCTCTATTGTTACTCACTATTGTGGTGCCACAGACCTCTTTAGCAGCAGTGACACCACAGTTCTTAAAACATCCCCACTTCTTTTCTACATCCGTCTCACAAGATTTCAGATCCTCCAGTCGTTCTCTGAGTAAGTCAGAGTACCGCTGATGATCTTTAAGGAGCCTATCAACCTTTATTCTTTCTATCCTGGGTCTCTTCCTATTCCTTTTCCTCCAACCAACATTAAGTTTCACTCGTGACACTACCAAGTAAGGATCAGAACCAACACCCGCACCTCTCATCACACGGGTGTCAACAACTAAGTGTTTCAAACGCTGATCGTAAACAACAAAATCTATCACACTCTTTGACCAAGAGTACGATTTTCCCAAGTATATGTGTGTATATACTTATGGTTGAAAAATGTATTAGATACACACAAACCATTCTCAATGCAAAGTTCAATTAATCTTTCACCATTATCATTCACACAAGGATCATTAAACTTACCCAGAACATTGTCAGAGATTGCATTCTGCACACCTCTAGCATTGAAATCCCCTGCTATTATAACTTTTTCTTTAGCACCAAACTGGCTCAAAACAGCTTTTAGCTCATTCCAGAAATCTTCTTTCTTATCAGAAGGTTCCGAGTCACAAGGAGCATACACTACAACAATTACGATTCTCTGAAGTTTCACTTTCAAATGAATCCAGAGAATTCTCTCACTTATGCAACTATAATGAATCAACTTGTTCTTCATCTTTTCACTTAAAATCACACCTACACCAGCCTGTCCTCTCATATTATCCAATACTCCAGACCACACACTCACCGTGCCATTCACTTCTTCTACCCCAATTTCCTTCTTTTTGGTTTCACTTACACACAGCACATCCAGTCTATACTAATTCATCTCCTCAATCACCTCACGCATCTTGACATTTATACCTCTAGTATTCCATACACCAATCTTACATTCACTCAGCCGAGATCTCTTTCTCATACGCCGTTTAGAAAGTCCAGGTGGATTCTGTGGTGAACCGTCCTTCTCAAGTGTGGTAGGTCCACCATATCCCACACTTGAGTCATTCTTAATATTTCTTTTTATCTTTTTAATCAGGTAAGTACATCAGTGTGCGGGATTAGTCCACAGCTGAGGGTTCCAGTTGGTCATTCAACCTAAGGATTCTGGAACAAAACCCAGTGAGTTGGGGTCTTTTCGCCAATGTCACACAGAACTAGCTTGCACCTATCCAAGATTCACAGAGGCCTAGTTGCTGTTGTGTGTGCCATTGTTACTACGGAGCGCCCCGAGGAGGCAAACCCATCGCTCCCTACGACCGACCGCATTCTGGTAAAACCTCTTCCAGATAAATACGATAACACCTGCCATCGAATCGCGCTTGTAGTAGCTATTGGCCAAGCAGGAAGTCGTTCACAATACCCGCCCACACATTCACAGAGAATCGTTCTTGGTACGCATTTGGACGTGTAGCGTGTGGGTTAGAGGTTGCCCACATATGACAATTGTGCACAGTGAAAAGAGCTTCGTGTGTAAAAACCGCCTCATCTGGGCTCATGAGCTGGAAATGTCTTGTGTTTGTGCCGCCTCTACGCGTCACTTGCTCCCATACATTCCTATACACAAAAAATGTTTGTTGCAGTGTGCTGTACCATCTCTTAAAGTTTGTCCCATGAGTTTTGAAACACCTTGTATAATTAGCACCGCGGAGAGAGTTACAAACTCTTGAAAAAAAATAGGTAGGTAGTGTTGGGCTAAAGCGGTATGTTGGGATCTACCGCTGAGGTTTTGGGCGGAAAACGTCTTACCCAGGCGGTGTTGTCGGAGCGGGGTGTTTGTAGGGTTAGCAAGAAAGAAATGAGCGCAACGAACTTGCATGCCTTTTATTTTATTTATTTCTCGCAATGCTGACTAATTTGTAACATTTGTTGAAGACAGGTTAATGGTACGAGTAATACAATATGTAAGACTTATATGCTACGCTTATATCTCTAGAGAACGTTAAGTTTATCGTGGTATTCTTAAAAGTTGTGAAGTCAGTTGAATCCGTGGCCAACACCAATCTGAACTTGTCGTTCAGAAACTGTTTCAGACGATCGTTCGACGCCTCAGTGTTAAAGTCCCCGGTGAGCAGAAGCGGTATGTTGGGATCGCAGGGCCAGTCTGTAACTATTGTTCTGACCTGCTCTGTGTAGTAAACCATTAGTTGAAAGAGAAACATCTTGATGTAGTTGAGTGGTGTCTGTGGATGAATATAGACTGACACTAGAACGAAGTTGAATTGGTTGGGTATCTCAACTTCCACTAGTACGCCTTCGCCGACATGAATATCCTGTAGACAATTGAATCCAGAATACTTCCGTATTGGCCGTAGTGGAACGGTTCTAGAGACATGAGCCCTGCACGTTTTCTGATTCTTGAAGACTTTTCTGTTTCTTGATTCGTTTTCATTTTCACGTTTTCCAATTCTTGATTCTTGAGATAGAACGTCTTCATCCGTGAATTCCTGTTGTAAGAATTGCAACATACAGTAGCTGCATTGGGCCGTTTTTAATAATTTTGAAACCATATGCGATCACAAAGTCCACAAACAAAACCCTACTTGTTACCGTAGAACGACTTTTCAAAGTGCTTCGTCGCCAGGCGCCAATGGGTTATAAACGCTAAATCTCGATTCTCAAACGTCTCATCTGTTTGAATTTCATCGTATTCCGTCGGTTCTATCTCACTGTCGACATCCATTGCCTGTGAACTGGCCTTAGGCGTTGCTGCGTCTGCGCGACTGGTACTCGTCTCTACTTGTTGACGCTGCCTCATCCTCCGCATATGTTTTGCTGCTGCCATAGGGGCATTTTTGGATTACTCATTTACTCTTCTTTGACTTTGTAAGCGTTTACGACAATCATTTATCTTCTTGTTTCGAAGATATTTCGACATTTTTGAAATTTTAACGAAAATTTGTACAAGTTCAAAATTTTGTGACTGTCTATTTTCTCAATTTCTATCACTATTGTCACAATGAATGTTTTTATAGTACTCGTCGAGATCTGTTAAACGACACCTCACACAACGTGCTACGCATACGCGTTCCCGAGCGACTAAATTTGCCGCGCGGCGAACCGGTAATTTTACACTCCAACTTGGCAACCATCATGTGGCGGCGTGTGACGTCACGCGCTCAACGCTAATGTTGCGTGAAATTCGTTCATCCTTGCTCTTTTAAACCGTGTATTGCTTATTTCGATATGCGTTATAGTTTTAAAGTTATTAAGATTTGTCTGGTATACACAAAATCGTAACATCGACTTTCGCATAGGTTCCCCCCATACCGGACCTACAGGGTAAGACGTTTTCCGTCAAAAAAAGGGAAGACGGCTACGGATCGACATTTTAGTTTCATGTTCATCCACTGGTGCGCTGTTGTATTGAGATCTTCGGGGCTAAACTTTTGCCGTCAGTCTCGATGAAAGATTTACCTCTGAGCCAAAGAATATTGTGCCCTGTGAGCACAATATTCTTTGCCGTGAGGAACCGTGTCACACTGAAATTTTAAGTTGGCAACATTGCGTGATCATCCGTTGACTTGCGCATGCGCAGTTAGTCTTCAATAGCTGTAGCCATTTTTGTTGCGCGAGGATTCAAGGACTGACGTGTTTTGATATTATTATTGTGTATGAGATCTTTTTGTCATACTTTTTTTGTACTGCATGTACTTGGTAGGTAAAATCGGTTAAATAAAATTATTTATACACTTTCTTTTAACTGCTGTAACATATCATCTTAAATTATGCAGCACAAAATATTAGGACCATAAGCACTAGAAACACTACGCAAACATATCAGAGATCCGTTTCTAGAACATAACTTTCAAGAAGTTTCCGGATATTCAGGTGACGGAATATGTTTTGGTTATCCTTGCTGAATGTCAGGAAGATAAAATTCTGTCCAAACTTAACGTGACAAGTACAAATGCGAGAATATGTTCAAAACGAGACGACCGATTGCGAAGATTTTTCAGACATGTGCAAGGGACAATACTAATTCGACGTGCCCAAACAACATTGTGCTGACTGCTATGGAAATATACAAATGACGACGTCATCGAGCTGGCAGGCGCGCAAACTTGATAAACGTTCTTCTAAGCAGGATGAGGTAGTTGAAGCTTGAGCTGGACTGTTAGTGGAAGAATGGCTCCGCACTCCTGCTTCGAATATACTTTACCGTGAAGAGCGATCTGTAGATTGGAAGCAAGCCAATCCCAAGCTGAGAAGGAAAGACAACCATGTGTCGAAAATGTGTCGAAGCAAGTGGTCTTCAATCTCTCGTGACAGCCCCACGAAACTGCAGCAATAACCAGAAAGCCTGGACAAGGACTCTCATGAGCCACAACAAGTAAAAACGACCCGCTACCATGGGGAGACGACAGTCAGGTAACTCCCTCAGAAACTCTCCCCTACTACGTGAGCGGAGGTGTCGAGTCATACAGTTTACAGGAAACTACATGAGAGAGAGGACTGAATACAAGAAAGCCAGTAGTCTGTGTCTCATTCACTGCATCGAACAGATGGGTCCACCTGATTGGGCCCTGCAACATCTTCCTGGACGATGGTGTCCCAACGTCTAGATAGGTCTGCAATGCCATTCTTGATAAACAACGTGCAGGTTTAGCTGCGAAGAAACATATCAAGGAATTTCTGGAGATCAACATCATTGTTGAACGTTCTGCCACGGAGTGCATTTTATAGAGATATGCATTCGTTCTGTCACGGAGTGCATTCGATACAGGTGATAGTCTGAAGCGGGCGACATCTGGGGAATAGGCCGGATGTGGAAGGATCTCTTGTTTCATGTCCTGAATGGCCATTTTGTTCATGTTTGCCCTGTGAGGGCGTGCGTTATCATGTTGGAGGAGGACACCATGGTGCCGATGTGGCTGTTTCCGCCGAATTGCTCCTTCCACACGGCAGAGTAGCTCACAATAAAGTGCAGCGTTGATGGTCCGATTCCACGGCAGCATTTCCTAGTGAATAATGCCTTCCATATCC
This sequence comes from Macrothele yani, assembly GCA_039090855.1. Classification (NCBI taxonomy): domain Eukaryota; kingdom Metazoa; phylum Arthropoda; class Arachnida; order Araneae; family Macrothelidae; genus Macrothele; species Macrothele yani. Next base: position 46,528,618 of record CM076997.1, on the reverse strand, counting down.
CACCAGACACACAACATGGTCTTTGAAGGATGAAGGTCATGGTTTGGACGTGGTATGGCCGTCTTGTTTGAGCTTAATCATTCCCTCCGATGCCTGAAATTTATGTACAGGCACCACTTTTCATCTCCAGAAATGTTACGTGAAAGAAAGGGTTTGTGTTGCTGAGAACATTCGGGATAACGGGCGAGGAAGGAACTACATATAGCAACACGCTGATACTTGCTGTCCTCGGTGAGACTGTGAGGCATCCAAAACGCCAATTTCGTGTGGTTTGACACAGATCCTAGTGGATGAGATGGTTCAAACGATCCTCATCGAAGTCAGATGGACGACCTGAGCCTGGAGAGCCCTTGAGGTCAAAATTGCTACCTCGGAACCGCTCAAACCATTTGAGGGCTGTCCTCGGAGCAATGGCATCCTCCCCATACACAGAACAAATTTGTCGAGTAGCCTCGGTGGCTGAGGATCCCTTGTTAAACTCATAGAGGACCAGTTGTCGGAAATGTTCATTCCTCTCCACTTGACACTCCATACTTCTGGACCTGGAAACCAAAAAACAAATTAGCCACAATAATCCAACGCAATATGAGTTAGGTACACGATATTACTGTCTAAATTTTGATATATAACTGGCTATCTGCACCGTCACTACTGACCTGGGAAACACTCGTGAATTTAAACGGCATAAATTTATGCATCATTCAATATTCCCTCCAAAATCAAAGAAATTGACCACTGCGAGACTGGAGGACCCCTGTTTTATGCTGGCATCATGTTGGATGCCTTTGCACTTGTTTCCAGAAGGTACCCGGACTTCTGCATGGTACAGTCATGGTATGCTAGAGCCCTATGTACGGTTTTTCACACGAACTCTTGGCCTCCAGTTATTTTTTATGGACGACAATACCCGTCCCTCTAAGGCTTGGCTACTCGACGAATAGCTGGAGAGTGATAATATTCACAGGATGGAGTGTCTCGCAAGACCTCCGGATCTGAGCGTGTTAGAGTATGCCTCGGATGCCCTGGGAAGACCAGTTATATGTCGGCAGTCCCACCCCCAGAACCCTCCAGGTACACCGACCCGCCTTGGCAGAGGAGTGTCACTTATTGCCCCCAAACTCACATTCACAGCCTTGTAAACACCATGATAGCTCGTTATGTGAGCTGTATCGCTGTCCGGGGTAATCACGCTCTCTATTAGCCCCTCGAAATCCGCGCCGAATGCTGCATCGCATTTGTACTGCCGTGCTGGAATGATTAGCTTTCCTCCTCATGCGGTGACGGCATCCCCTTTTTGCTGTGTATTGCTACATTATCGATATACAGTATGTATGTCCGTACCAACTGTAATTGACCTCTGTCGTGTGGATTTTGCGTTATTCGATATTTTGTGTTTGTCACGTTAATTTTGTACACCAGTGTATATGCACATGCATATTTTCTGTCAGTCATATAATGTCTTAACGCCAGCATTTATAGTCTGTGGTAACAATGATATAAAGACACTGAATTTGTGGCCAGTCAGAAACCAATCCTTCTTTAATTCAAAGATGTAATCCTTGAAAAGATAATATTCAATCAGTAGGTAATCATATCAGGAAATTCAGTAATATCGAATCTAATCGGGGCCTCTGATAGAGGTTCTGTCCCTCTTCCGTGCAGCAAAACGAACCTCGGGTGACAGGGAAAATTAAAATTCAGAAGGGGAACAGATTGCCCTGCTATGACAGTTTGAAAGAAAAAGGTCGAAAAATTAGAGTTTTAGGAGTATACGGTTTCACGTTAAGAAATATAAGTTATAAGGTGGCCCATCATGCTTATCTAAAGTGTCGGCTGCGATGGGAATTTAATAATAACGAAAATTCACGCCTTACATAATGTATTATAATATGCAATTTTACATGAAACTTAGACTTGTCAAAGTCCGGCCAAAGTAATGAACTTATGCATGGAAGAATCAAAACTGAATTAAAGATTTCACTCCAAGCGCTATGTGCATTGACTGGTCACTATTTAGCACTGATCTATTATGTCTATGGAAAGGAACGATCACAAGTGACATAACTGTTGAAACACAACTTTGATACAATCAGTGATTACTTATATGTCGAAATTTTGCTTATCATCACTTATTTCCCACATCCCAGAAATGTGGAATAAAAATTATGCAAAATATGTTTACTGCCTCGCATATATTTGTCTCTTCGTTTGATTAAAATGTAGAACAGACACGAAGTCTATGATTTCAATATGCTCTCATGAGCCATAGTATTATGCCTACCGATCAAATAGAATATTGCTTCGCTTTTCCACTTGCCTACCGATCAAATGCCTACCGATCAAATAGAGTATTGCTTCTCTTTTCCGACTCCACTAGATAAACAAGATATTCTCAAGTATTATGTACCATCTGGAGGTAATGACATCCCGGAATTCTGCAGCCGAGAACGACACTGGCGGGGATAGGTAAATGCTGTGTTTCGCGGCATCCCACAGATGTGTGATGAATCTTCTGGCACTTGATTCTCGAACCATTCCTACACAACGTGGGTGTATTTGAAAGAGTTCAAGGCAATGAAGAGTTACGATCCATATGCAGACCAACACTAGGTTCGAAAAACTGCCGAGATAGGATGTAATAGAGAGTGTGTGTGTTCAACGTTGATGAGGGTTCCCTCTGATGTTCATTGAAACAATCCTCATACCATGATGCTTTCAATGGCGGTAGGTCAAACTGGGTACGTGAGTTGACAGGCGAATAGAAGAGAGTGCTAGAATAACTAGAAGAGAGTTATTTTAGCACTCTGTTCTAGTCTGCTCTGTGACCTAGGAATGAAGAGAAAGTGCTTGTTTCTGTCCAATGTCTAGTCCCCCCGACATGGCCATAAGACAGAGACAAGTTACTAAAAATTGTCTCTCTCCTTTCTTAGGTATGTTCGATATTGTTATAGCTCTTTCAGCATGTAATCGTTAAGAAAGAAATTATGTCAATCATTTCCCTAAATGTCTACATCAAATATCAAAGCTAAGGGGAAAGCAACTCTTTCTGGTGCGCAGGTTCACTCATTCCAGCCACATTCTACCCACTTCTTAGACAGGAAATTATGTGTTCTTGCTCATTTCAATCTATTATGCTAACCCCGAGTTAATTCGTTCCAGCCGGTTAAAGGGGTAAATTTAAGCTGTTAGATGTTTGGTTAAATATGAAAAATACTTGATAATAATACCTTTAGCATTGTATCATTACTGCGCTCCTTTACATAAAGATTATCATATTCTGTCACAGGAATACAGTTAGCAAAAAAAAAAAAAAAAAAAAAAAAATTCAGTTCTATGCCAAATACTTACCGTAAACATCCTTGTTTTTTTTTCCTGCTTAGAACTTCCGACATATACCCCGTGTAAATTACAAAACGTGTAAATTCTGGACGTCATGCAAGGATGCCAGATAAGGAAATGTGAACGTTGACACAGATTGTGCAAGAAAAGCACATGACCATAGCACAGCAAATAGCATCGAAGTTCAGCATCATTCCAAACGATGCCACTTCCGTCATAACAGTTCTTCGGAAACTCCACCGTGCTGGTATTTCTGGCTGTGCTGCAATCCACAAACCCCTGATCACCAACATCTGTACAATAAAGCGTGTAAGATGGTGCAAAACACATAAAAACTGGGATACTAAAGACTGGCAACGTGCCATCTGGTCTTATAGTATTTCACTTCTTTTCCACCAATGGTAGAATGTACTGTACGTATGGCGAAAACTGCACATCGGTTGTTCGATGCCAACTTTGAGGCATGGAGGTGGGTCTCTGATGTTATGAGGTGGGACATCATATCATTTCTTAGGTACACTGGTTATTCGGCAGGGTCGTGTTACCACATGCTTGCAGTGTTGCACGCATTGTTCCCTAATGGCCGCCTGTGGGTTCAAGCAGATAATGAACCCGAAAATTGTGTCAAGTTGTAGTTCTATGACCATGAGAATGAGGCACAGTAGCCACCCTAGCCACCTTAATCTCTCGATCTTAATATTATTGATAATTTGTGGGAATATCTGCGGCGAAAGGCCAGGCCACACTTTACACCTTCAACATCACTGGCACAGGTGAGACATAATTTACAAGAAGAATAGTCCCAAATTTCATTAAACCTAGTCTTGAACTAATTAATTATTTAACATAGCCTTGAACTAACTATTATAAGACTATTACAAGTTGAATTGCTTTTGTTCTGAAACCCCGATGTGTGTCTACAGCTTCATAATAAAAATCTATCTAGTAAGTGTTTCCATTGTTTTGATAAAACACTGGGGGCGATGTTTAGTGACGGCAAGCTATAGTTGTAAGTCGTGTTTTGTTGAAAAATAGCGAGCTCAAGTTCAACGTATTTGATTTATTTCTTCAACCCTTTGTTGCTAAAGCGAAGTATTATCAATTTTCTGCATACCTGATGTGATTGGAAATTTAATAAAAACTCTGTTGACTATTGAATCCTAGGCCTTGTTTACTTTAGTGATTTAGCGATCTTCGATTAAGTTTACTGCTTAAACTTCTATAGCAGGGGTGGCCAACTGTCGATTGCGAGCTCTCGTACGGTCGATCTTTTGTTTTATCACGCTGGCGTAAGTTGTTCCATACCAACTGCCTGAGAACAGATGATAGAATGAATCATTCAGACTCCCTTCCTCAATTCTAACCGCTGCGCATGGTCATTGCGAATCTGCAGTCACTCGGATGAGGCATGTTTTTTTGTATCCCGCTCTGCTAGTCGTCAATCGCAATGCCTACACTTAAAGGAAGGCCGATCTGCCAACATTCTTATTTCTGCATAAAAATTTGCGCATAGAAAAATTATCATAACTGAGATAAAAGTTCTGATAACAGAATTTGGCAGACGATTCACAGGCCTGAGAACCGTTCAGCCCATTTTGAGCTTTATGTCATTCCCTTTTGGCTGATGTGATTTCCAGGAAGTTTCATCAAACATTTCCACCACTTTCCTCTTCCAATCAGAAATTGTGAAACTTCAATGCGACATAGAATCAGAAATTGAAACTTTTTAGAATCAGAAATTGTGAAACTTTAATTCGACACAGTACCGAAGGCAAGATCGTCAGACTGGACTCTATTGGACTCATTTTGGAAACTATTGTCAGAAGAAAAATATCCCTGCTTGAGATCTGTTGCTTTGCGGCTGACTGCTTTTTTTGGATTCACATATCTCTGTGAAGCAGCTTTTTCAGAAATGAAAATAATGAAGTCGAAATACAGGAACTGCCTGACTGTTGCTCATTTAGAAGCGTCTCTCCGACTATACCTCACTGAATATACGCATGATTATTCTAAACTTTGTGAGGACATGCATTGTCATGCATCAACATCTAAGAATTAAATACTGTCAATAAAATTATATAAGTGATATTTTATAATTTGTTTAAAGATTTTATAGTGTTTCAGAAATAAAAAAAAACTATTTAAATATTATTTTTCTGCATTTGCTTCCGAACTTACAAAGCCACATACACTAACAAATCACTCGCGATATAGGCTTATTCCTATTTAAATATGCCTATATCACTGCGATAAGCCATGGTAGATCACAGTAGGGAATGACAACTAAAGGTAGATCTTGGTTCCTCAAAGTCTGGCCACACCTGTTCTACAGCAACAAGAGGAATGGAAACACCAGGATTCTGGTGATTTAGTTAAATCTCAGCGAATAGGATTAAATTGAAGTTAACAATTGACATTTAAGTTGAGTGAGAAGAGTTACACTCAAGAAATCTACTGCAAAATTAACCATATTATTTTACAGTGACAACCTTTATTGTTTTACAAAGTTGATTAACACGTAAGTTACTCCTAACAAAAATTATGCTACTCCGGGTTAAATTTTTGCGCGTAAATATGCCTTTACCGTCGTTCCTTCCTCGAATTTATCATGTGCGATATATTACTCAACTAAATTTCCCAATCCCGATGTGAATAGCGAATGAATAGGAATTTCAAAACATTATAAATTTCTCTCATTAAATTCTATTACATTAGGCGCAATACCATTTCCTCAACTAACAAAACTACTAACCTCTTTCTAATGAGTATGCTTTTCTATAACAAATATTCCAAACAAGTTACATTCGGAAGACAAAGTTGTTACAATAAAAGGATGACTTCGCACAATACGTCAAATGAAATGAGAAACTCACCGTCTATGTACGATATTTAATAAAATACGAAATATATTTACAGTTAAAATATCCCACTAGCACTTTCGGGGTAACATTTAACCCATCAGCAGGTGGAACAGAGGCAATGTAGTACTTACTCCTTTATATAGTAGTGCAACGATGCATTATGGGTATAAATCATTGAACGTCGCATGGGTCGTGACCGTTGCCATTATAACAGTGTAAAGGGTATAATTTCACAAGTTATTAGTAGTGCTAGTGGTGTATTTTAACTGTAAATATCTTTCATGTTTTATTAAAGTTGTTACATTTATATTCTAGAAAACCTAGTCTGAAAAACATAGTTGTGCAATTGTAAATCCGTATGGTACATAGTAATTCCGAATTTAAAATTAAAGATCACACTAAATACAGCAAGTAAATTTTCTAAACAATTCTGCAAAATCTGAAACTGGTTGGCAACATGGATGTAGTTCTAAATAAAAAAAGTGCCTTAGCGGTAAATGGATTGAGAAAAATAACCCGGGAATAATTCCTTTAAAAGTTTCAAAAGCCCTCTGAAATCAAATTTGTTTGTTAATATTATTTAGTCCTTTTCATTAGATTTTTATTACTAATTACATTTATCAATTGATATTAAAATTGCTTAATTTCAGCAATTTTAAATAGAAGAAAGAATGTAACGTAAGAGTTATATGCTAAGAACATCAACTTTTTATTTAAATACCGCTGTGTTATTCTACACGGTTCTCTATGAGAATAGTACGTATTAGTTACTTTTTTTTATTGCAGGTTTAACGTCCACCGTGAGCAACTTAATGGGCTATAAGCAGTCTCCCGGCCCTAATTTAGGGTCACTGGTTCCAGGGAAGGGAGAGCGCCAGTGCCGTAAGACAAACACAACATCCATGCCTTACAGGGATTCGAACCCGGAGCCCTTTCGGATGAATGATCAGAGGCCATTGCTCAGACCACTGCGCCACCGGGACTGCCTATTAGTTACTTTGAACAGATGCAATTAACACAGTCACATCAATTCAATATGACAAATACGCTGTTTTTCCTAGGATTATGAAGTGGATGTTGCAGAATTCTCTTGTGTTATCCATTACGAATGAGTGAGCTCAGGGGTTTACGTTTATTACAGCCAACAAACGGGTGGAGAGCAGTTTAGCACAAAAGCAGTTTAGTTCTAGGTTTAACGACCACCATGAGCAAGGTGTAAAATTGCCGACCCTAATTTGAGACCACTGGTTCCGCGGAAACGACAGAGCCAGCGCCATCCGACAGAAATATCTCCCTTGCCTCACCGGGACTTGAACCGGGACCCATCTTAGGCGAATAGCCACAAGTAAGCGCCTCAAACCATTCGACCACGGGGATGGCCATCTCCGGAATACGAACATTTGATTACGATACTAAGTAAGTTTGCACGACGAACACAGTTTTCCTCTGTTACTATATATTTGATCGTCTAAAAATTCCCTTTGCCCTGTTTTTCTTTTCAGACAACCTCAAAAACCGCCTTAGCCCCTGTAAGCCCAGAAAAATAGTGTCTTAGCCCCCCTAAGGCGCGCTAAGCCCCTTCTACATCACTGGTTGGCAAATATTTTCATCGCCACCCCGGTGGCATAAGTCTAAGTGCTGGCTTATGACCATTCGTGTGAGAAAGGTCCGGGTTCGAATCCTGTGGGGCATGGATGTTGTGTTTGTCATATGACCCTTGTTCTCTTCCCTCCCTGGAACCAGTGGCCCTAAATTAGAGACGGGAGACTACCTATCGCCCATTTTGTTGCTCACGGTGGTCGTTAAACCTTTAATAAAAACAATCCATCCATAGAGATGCGCGTCTATTTTCAACACCCATACCTATTCCAACCACAATTCCGCTGTCCATGTGTCTGAGTGGTCCGAGGTGTCCGGTTCTGTCTACTCCTCTGACGCATGCCTGGGTTTGGGTTCAGCATGAAGTAGCGTGGATGCGTCTGTGTTTTAAGGCTCTGATTATCTCTCTTCCCTGAAACCAGTGGCCCTAAATGTAGGATGGAATTTATTTACAGGCCTTCGAGGTGGTAATGGTAGTAAATAGCACCTCCCACACAAACTATTGGTAATGACGCCGCACAAACTTTGCTGCACAAAATCCTACCTAGACAAAATGCATCCGTTCCTGACAATTAAGAAAGTAAACGTGACATTTTAATTCTTAGAAAAGAATGACACTAATCCTTTCTTACTAGTTACCTATAAAAGGACTATAACAATGGCGACGAACCTAAGAAAAGAGAAAAAAAAAATGTTTGAGTCACTTTTTCTACCCAGGGTCATGATGTCCACGTCAAAGGGACTAGCCCTTCCCTTTCGTGCCTTGGGCCATGAAGCAAAAAATAATTCACTGGGAGGAAGCGCCTTATCACAGGTTACTGGTTTACGGTCACTACTGCTGAGATGAGGAAGAGTAAAGGTTGAGTTTCACAAAGCCTTCGTCAAGTCCGCTATGTGAGCATTTCTGTTTTTAAATACTCTGTGATAACATTTCTGTTATCACAGAGTATTCACTCACTTTTCTTAATGGAATCTTCTTGAATAATCTTTCCACTAGCACGCCGTGGTTTGCACGCGAGTAAGGAGCGGCACCTACTGTGCTAGCAAGACATATACCACCAGATCACGTTTAAGGGAGAAATAAAAAGGACTGGAGTCGGGCGATGATGAAGTGTTTTTCACTATGTATGAGGGTTCATTTATTATTCATTTTATTTCCTGTAGGAGCTTATTATTCTTCTGCATAGGTGTATAACAATTTTATTTTTTAAGACTTATCACAAGATACATTTTTTTTCACGATGGTTTTACAGCGTAAAGCAATGTTTTTGGAACTCGATATATTTTTAAACCGAAAATGATTTTCTCTCACTTATGCAAAAAAAAAAAAGTGAATTGTGCTATTCCATAGTGTTATTTCACTAAGCCCTTAAATATAAAATTTACTCCTGATAGTAATAGTAGCTTTTTGTGATAAGGACTGAAACATAGACATCACACCATCACCCGTACGGCGTTTCAAATACACGGGTTCTTACGGCAACAATACACTGTAAAAATTAAGTGATGTGAATTCACGGAAATTTTCTGCAAATAACATGCGGCAAAGTTGTCATTAAGTGTCCGTCTATTAATGGAATTTCCGCTTTTTTTAGCTTCTGTGGTCAGTAACTCCGTTTATTTTAAAAAAGTCCGTTTAAAATTGTTCCTTATTTAGACAGAAATTCCGCAAAATCCAACTTGCTGATATTTCAGCCTGTACGCGAGAGAACCCTTTTTGCGCCGGTGATCGTTAATGATTAATGTTCATCTGTTGATCATTAATTTTACTATTTTTGCGGCATATGGAAGGGCATGGAAAACCCATGTTGTTCCATATGAAACACAACGTAATGTACTTGTTGACCCTCATTTAGGGAACCCAATTTCCTCGTCGACACCACTAGACAAAATCTCGGCAGAAGGGGGGGGGGGGTGAATTTATTATGCTAATTTTGACCATTTAAAAAATATTCCCACTACGGCGAATAAGACGTAGTAGTGGTTCGCGGCTACCTTAGTAAAAGCGCGGCAATATATTGAAATTTTACAGTTAATCAAGCCCTTAAGTATTACTGCGAATCTCTCGGTTTCTGAAAATTCAGAACAGTCGTTGGAAAAAATCCATGAAATTCAGAGTTTTTTACGTCATCTCTCGGAAAAATTTGTATCAGAAATGCGCTTGTTAGTTCACGAAAGACATCAAGGAAAGCGGCTCATGAATTTCAGAAAATGTTTTATTGTGTAGGATGTGAGGCAACAGGTGCTTTGGAACTTGGACTTAGCAGAGGCAGGCGAGTCGCTGGTGATTGTTTATGGATAGTAGATGTCGTAAGATCCGCAACCGCGGTATGCGAATGTTTTTTGGTTCTGGTTGAGTCTAGAGGAGAGAGGAGATAACGAAGTGTGAACTTAGACAGACAGATGCGTTATCCAGAAGTGAATAAGAAGGTCGTGATCTTGTACTGTAACTGTTTCTGTGGGGGGTCAGTGTTTTCGTGTATGTTTATAAGTGATTATAAATAGATTAACAATCTCCTTGTCACCTATTATTTCTCGGAGTGGTTCTCAAAGGTAAGTTATTCGATTACGTGCGGGAAGCGACTGTGCGCCAAACGACCCTGTGGAAAATCGTGCGCGAAGCGACCCTGTGGAAAATCGTGCGCGAAGCGACCTTGTTATATTTCACCGTGGACAAAACGATCCTGCTAATCCCAAGGTCACTCCTGAGGGTCACTCCGCAAAGAAACCAACGTTCCAGCCAATAGAAATGCTTGTGTGCGAGCCTACCAGTACATTCCATTTTGGCATTCGGTATTGTGAGATACGTTTTGAAAAGCTTGTTCTTCGTTATGGAGTTACTTTCTAGAAGAAATGGCAAGCCTTGTTTAGTATTGGGTGGCTACCAAAATCGCATTCAGAAGAACAGTAAATTAACTATCAGATGGCTGTGCTTCAAAGAGAAAAAAGAAAATTGTAAAGGAAGTGTTAAAACGGATTTTCAGAATAATATAATAAGCAAAACAGGTCATGTTTGTGTTCCGAATGAAGCAGAAGTAGATGTGATAAAAGTGATGGAAGTCTGTAGAAAAACAGCAACCAAAGAGGTTTATGTTCCTGTAAATAAAATTTTTAAAGAGGAAATTTCCTAAGTTTATGATAAAGGGTATGATTTAGTAGCTGCAACCCCATCATACGAAAACGTAAAAAGGACATTTTTATGCAAAGAAAGAAGAAAAACATTAGGAACAACACAGAATCCTAAAGACAGTTCAGAAATAGAGTTCCCAAGTGACCTCCTCCTCTTACCGAGTAAAGAAACATTTCTTCGCTTAGATTTTGTAAATGATGTTGGCAAAAGAATTCTAGTGTTTGCTGGCGAGGGTTACCAAGATGTATTAAAGAATGACAATTTCTTCTTGGATGGGACTTTCAAAAGCTGCTCGAAACAGTTCTATCAACTTCTAAGTGTTCATGCTGATTAAGGGAGCACTGCGCTTCAAAATCAAGTATATTCAGCACTGTTCCGTTTACTACCAAATAAACTAGAAGGAACATACCCCTCATGGTTTAAAAAACTGAAGACTTTGTGTCCACATTGGGTTCCAAAGTTGATAAAGAACGACTTCCAAGCAGCGCTTATAAAAGCAACTAAAGAAGTATTCCCTGATACAACTGTCTCCGGTTGCAATTTTCACTTCAAAGTCTATGGCGGAATATTCAAGATCTGGGACTTACACAACTCTATAAATCCAACGAAGAAATAAGAAGCATATGTAAAATATGCGCTGCTTTGGCCCACCTACCTGCAGAAAATGCTGAAGACGCATGACTGCTTATTATGGAGGACGTTCCACAGAATGAAAGGTTAGATTTATTTCTTGACTATTTTGTTAACCAGTGGATGGAAAATCCTAATGTCCCAATTCAAATGTGGAATGTACATGGCCAGCTCCATAGAACCAACAACGCCGTCGAAGGATGGAACTCAAAATTAAATAGTATGCTAAGAAAAAAAAGCCAAATATATATGAACTTATTAAATGCCTAAACGAAGAATCAAAACGTGTGATGCACAAACATCAATTAAAAGAATTAGGAGAACTTGGTCCAAAAAGGAAGAAAATGTATATACAAGTAGACGAACGCATTCGCAACATCCTAGCGGAATTTGGAAATTCTAAAGACCTTAAAAAATGCTTGAAAGCATTAAGCTATGTTACAAAGTTGGACTAAGAACCAAACCTATAAAATTCAGAAAATGTAAGTAATTTAATTAATTGCATGGCAATAATTTGACTACGATTTTTACATATATATAAGTAAAAGGATATTAAAAACTTGTAATTTGACTACGATTTGTATATATATATATATATATATTCTATAAAGAAGATACCTAAGCAAAAAAATACATATATAATTTTGACTCACACCTAGTACAACATAGAAAATGTTATGTATCTACCTGTGTGAGTAAAAGGAGAAAAAGATAAAAAAATAAAATAAAACAACTGAATGTAGAAGGTGTCGAGAATACTGAGCCTTGGCTTTATCAAGGACCAGCAAAAACTCTGCATTGTCTCACTTCCACAAAGACCTAGTTGGAAATGGGTTTCTGCAAGGCCATAGATGCAAGTAACATTCCCACCTAAAATAGTTTAAAAATTATATATAAGTCATGTCCTCCGTAGAGTTGCATGACCTAGCACTAGTTAACAATTTCGCTTGCATCCATTAACCTTCCTGGCCCGACCCATGCTCTTCATCTGTTACTATTAAACAGAGAGAAGAAGATTAAAGAGAACTCAAGCTGTGAGAGTGACATAATAATTAGAAATGATTTTCAGCCATAACGAAATTCCAAGTTCGTTTGAGAGAGAATTTAAACCTGAAAATCAATGCAAAAGAAATCCAAATTTTACATTGCAATTAAAAAAGGAAATGTTAATTTTTAACGAACAGATTTTTGAAAGAAAACTTGAGTCTAAAACCCCCTACTCTACAGCTTAGGACAGCACGAAAACGAGAATAAGTTAAAGATAATAATTAACTAAAGAAAACTTTGTGAAAGTTATATACCTTAACCAGTTAGTTGCAATATGTACAAAGTATTTCAGCAGTGCTTTAAGTGCATAATTAATTAGTTATTAAGAACTTAACTACTTTGAAAAAACAGCGCATAGGCAGCGCATAGAAAAGGAACAAGCTTAGCCATCTTCTGTTCCTAGGTACCCCAAAAGACGCTCAAAGTTACAAAGAAAAGAAAGAGTTAAAACCCGCAAAAATGTTAACAGACAAACCAATGCCTAAAGCTGAAAAGCTAAAAAACGACAGAGAAAAAGTACATGAAGTACAAACATTGAACTTATAAAACCTAGAACCCAAAAGCAAGGAAGAGAGCTTACCTCTTGTGTGACAAAAACTTTTCTCCTCACAAGAGAAGAACATGGCTGACCTCTTCCGCCACTCCCTAGACGCTGGGGGGCAGTGTGGGTGGGGCTGATGGCCTCCTCATACAGCAAGAAACCAACGCGCGGAGATTTTAACCAGAGAAAAAATATATAAGCTTAAGACTGTGGATCTGTATGATCAGAAAGAGCAGAATTAACTCTCCAGAATACATGAGAAATATTATAAAATACACGAGCAGTTTATTCAATAATCTTTGCATGTATTAAATCACCTTAGTGAGCTTCTATAGATTAATCAGAATCTTATTAATTTTAATGTTGGTTTTACTATTTTTAGTATAGCTATCCTAGTGATGAATAACTAGTTTTCTTTTTTATTTGTTTTTATTTTCTTTTATAAACAGATTTTTAAGCTTTTTTTTGTGATTTTGTTTATATTATTTAATTTTTTGTTTTAATAGGTCCGTCATATCCATAGCACTAAGGTTCCTTTAGGGAGTTAATAGGCATCCTCTAGCCAACTTCCTTACGGCTTTGATTGGTCAGAATCATATTATTAACTGTGTAGAAAATTAAAGCAGATCTGCCAACCTTACTCTATTATTCAGAATAATTTTTCTTAAAGTTCTTTTGATGAAAGAAGAAGGAATTTCGTTCTCTAGAAAACTTTCTAATAGTATATTAATGTGGTAATTGAAGTCCAAATTGTTGCTGCAAATTCTTGAAATTCCTAGGACCTGAGAAATTAGTACATTCTCAATTACTTTTGTTGAAATGTTATTATTCCAGTGTAGATATTTAATTACTTTGAAAGGAAAATTAACTCTTTTATCAAAGAGGCTAATAGATGGGTTACCTCTGTTGAGCTTAATGCTTAAGTCTAGGAACTCAAGTTCCTGATTACTGTGGTTGGTTTTACATAAGTTAAGAGAGCTAGGATAGATATTATCAAAATCACTCTCTATAACTTCTGAATTATTGATACACAGCAGATCATCAATATATCTAAAAGTGTAAAGGTAGTTATCTGAGCAGGTGGGGTGATTTTTAATGAATTTATATTCCTTAAAGAACAGGAATAGATTAGCGATATTCGTGGACGTTGATGTTCCCATTGGAATACCGTTCACTTGCTTATAGAGAGTATTATTATGTAAGATATGGTTATTTTTTATGCAGCAATTGAGATAAGAGTTCCAAGTTCCTACATCAACCAATTGGTTGAGTTTAAATTCTGCATACAGCTCTTTAAAGGTAGTGATTATATCTGATAGAGGCAGATTAGTATATAGGTTTTCAAAATCATAACTATTAATATCTAGGGGACAAACTTTGAGTATAGTAGAAATTACTTCTGCATTATTATTAATTATCCAAAAATCTCTGTACATCAAGTTAGAACAGTTTCTAATGTGTTTCAAAACCTTCTTTAAGACATCTTCAAAAGCAAGATCTATTTTCTTTTTATGACTCCCTACTCCACTAGCTATGAACCTGAACTTCACAGGATCCCTATGAAACTTAACCGTTGCAAAAAGAAATGGAAATTCAGGCTCATATCTTCTAGTTTGTGGAATTTTAAGTTTCTTGAAGAATGCCTTAAACCGATTTTCTAACTGCTTGGTAGAATAACTTACGGGCTCGTATGTTACTCTATTATTGAGTTCCATAGTTAACAATTCAAAATAGAACTTCTTACAGATAATTGCAAAATTATTGCTAGCTTTATCCGTAGTGATAAAAATAAATAGGTCTTGTAGTTTGGAGAGTGACCTTTTAGCTTCTCCAGAGAAAAAGAGATTTCTGTCGAAACAAATGTCCAGACCTGCCAACTCACCGGTGAAGCTATTGATTATATTATATTTCCATTCTGCGAAGGCCTCAATAGGCTGATTGTACGTTAAACTGGTTTTTACGATGTACCTATTTACATCTTGAGTGAAGCTCTCAAGAATCCTTTCTTTGGAAATTGTGAAGGAAGGTCTGAATTTAGAGCCATACTCTAATAAATTCCTAAGCTTTTCATTTTCAACAAAACTCAAGTTTCCGGTGATAATATGGTTGTAATTCTTATCATAGTGAACTGTTTCTTTATGTTCATCACAAGAACATGTAGTAATTACAGGAATGTAGCTCGAAGAGTTAAGTTTGTAGTTTTTAACTATTGACCCTAAGGTCTGGACTTTTGTTTCGACAGAAATCTCTTTTTCTCTGGAGAAGCTAAAAGGTCACTCTCCAAACTACAAGACCAATTTATTTTTACCACTACGGATAAAGCTAGCAATAATTTTGCAATTATCTGTAAGAAGTTCTATTTTGAATTGTTAACTATGGAACTCAATAATAGAGTAACATACGAGCCCGTAAGTTATTCTACCAAGCAGTTAGAAAATCGGTTTAAGGCATTCTTCAAGAAACTTAAAATTCCACAAACTAGAAGATATGAGCCTGAATTTCCATTTCTTTTTGCAACGGTTAAGTTTCATAGGGATCCTGTGAAGTTCAGGTTCATAGCTAGTGGAGTAGGGAGTCATAAAAAGAAAATAGATCTTGCTTTTGAAGATGTCTTAAAGAAGGTTTTGAAACACATTAGAAACTGTTCTAACTTGATGTACAGAGATTTTTGGATAATTAATAATAATGCAGAAGTAATTTCTACTATACTCAAAGTTTGTCCCCTAGATATTAATAGTTATGATTTTGAAAACCTATATACTAATCTGCCTCTATCAGATATAATCACTACCTTTAAAGAGCTGTATGCAGAATTTAAACTCAACCAATTGGTTGATGTAGGAACTTGGAACTCTTATCTCAATTGCTGCATAAAAAATAACCATATCTTATATAATAATACTCTCTATAAGCAAGTGAACGGTATTCCAATGGGAACATCAACGTCCACGAATATCGCTAATCTATTCCTGCTCTTTAAGGAATATAAATTCATTAAAAATCACCCCACCTGCTCAGATAACTACCTTTACACTTTTAGATATATTGATGATCTGCTGTGTATCAATAATTCAGAAGTTATAGAGAGTGATTTTGATAATATCTATCCTAGCTCTCTTAACTTATGTAAAACCAACCACAGTAATCAGGAACTTGAGTTCCTAGACTTAAGCATTAATCTCAACAGAGGTAACCCATCTATTAGCCTCTTTGATAAAAGAGTTAATTTTCCTTTCAAAGTAATTAAATATCTACACTGGAATAATAACATTTCAACAAAAGTAATTGAGAATGTACTAATTTCTCAGGTCCTAGGAATTTCAAGAATTTGCAGCAACAATTTGGACTTCAATTACCACATTAATATACTATTAGAAAGTTTTCTAGAGAACGAAATTCCTTCTTCTTTCATCAAAAGAACTTTAAGAAAAATTATTCTGAATAATAGAGTAAGGTTGGCAGATCTGCTTTAATTTTCTACACAGTTAATAATATGATTCTGACCAATCAAAGCCGTAAGGAAGTTGGCTAGAGGATGCCTATTAACTCCCTAAAGGAACCTTAGTGCTATGGATATGACGGACCTATTAAAACAAAAAATTAAATAATATAAACAAAATCACAAAAAAAAAGCTTAAAAATCTGTTTATAAAAGAAAATAAAAACAAATAAAAAAGAAAACTAGTTATTCATCACTAGGATAGCTATACTAAAAATAGTAAAACCAACATTAAAATTAATAAGATTCTGATTAATCTATAGAAGCTCACTAAGGTGATTTAATACATGCAAAGATTATTGAATAAACTGCTCGTGTATTTTATAATATTTCTCATGTATTCTGGAGAGTTAATTCTGCTCTTTCTGATCATACAGATCCACAGTCTTAAGCTTATATATTTTTTCTCTGGTTAAAATCTCCGCGCGTTGGTTTCTTGCTGTATGAGGAGGCCATCAGCCCCACCCACACTGCCCCCAGCGTCTAGGGAGTGGCGGAAGAGGTCAGCCATGTTCTTCTCTTGTGAGGAGAAAAGTTTTTGTCACACAAGAGGTAAGCTCTCTTCCTTGTTTTTGGGTTCTAGGTTTTATAAGTTCAATGTTTGTACTTCATGTACTTTTTCTCTGTCGTTTTTTAGCTTTTCAGCTTTAGGCATTGGTTTGTCTGTTAACATTTTTGCGGGTTTTAACTCTTTCTTTTCTTTGTAACTTTGAGCGTCTTTTGGGGTACCTAGGAACAGAAGATGGCTAAGCTTGTTCCTTTTCTATGCGCTGTCTATGCGCTGTTTTTTCAAAGTAGTTAAGTTCTTAATAACTAATTAATTATGCACTTAAAGCACTGCTGAAATACTTTGTACATATTGCAACTAACTGTTTAAGGTATGTAACTTTC
The DNA here is from genome assembly GCA_039090855.1 of Macrothele yani. Taxonomy (NCBI): domain Eukaryota; kingdom Metazoa; phylum Arthropoda; class Arachnida; order Araneae; family Macrothelidae; genus Macrothele; species Macrothele yani. Next base: position 46,511,081 of record CM076997.1, on the reverse strand, counting down.
ACAAAGTTTTCTTTAGTTAATTATTATCTTTAACTTATTCTCGTTTTCGTGCTGTCCTAAGCTGTAGAGTAGGGGGTTTTAGACTCAAGTTTTCTTTCAAAAATCTGTTCGTTAAAAATTAACATTTCCTTTTTTAATTGCAATGTAAAATTTGGATTTCTTTTGCATTGATTTTCAGGTTTAAATTCTCTCTCAAACGAACTTGGAATTTCGTTATGGCTGAAAATCATTTCTAATTATTATGTCACTCTCACAGCTTGAGTTCTCTTTAATCTTCTTCTCTCTGTTTAATAGTAACAGATGAAGAGCATGGGTCGGGCCAGGAAGGTTAATGGATGCAAGCGAAATTGTTAACTAGTGCTAGGTCATGCAACTCTACGGAGGACATGACTTATATATAATTTTTAAACTATTTTAGGTGGGAATGTTACTTGCATCTATGGCCTTGCAGAAACCCATTTCCAACTAGGTCTTTGTGGAAGTGAGACAATGCAGAGGTTTTGCTGGTCCTTGATAAAGCCAAGGCTCAGTATTCTCGACACCTTCTACATTCAGTTGTTTTATTTTATTTTTTTATCTTTTCTCCTTTTACTCACACAGGTAGATACATAACCTTTTCTATGTTGTACTAGGTGTGAGTCAAAATTATATATGTATTTTTTTGCTTAGGGATCTTCTTTATAGAATGTGAATTCTGAATTTTCAAAACTGCTACGTTGCGCGTTTTGATTTTCAGGTTATTTTGCAACCTTCGTTTGAAATTCTAAAGTTTTTCCTCAGTCTTCAGTTTTGCTCTTTAGTATATATATATATATATATATATATATATATATATATATATATATATATATAAGAAAAATGATATTAAAAACTTGTATTTCTAAAAAGAGCATTAAACTATGTTACAAAGTAAGATGTACGATTTACAAGTAAACAACAACGCAGTATTTATAAAAAAAGACATTAAGCTATGTTACAAAGTAAGATGAAAGATTTACAAGTAACCAACAACGCAGTTGAAAAGAAAAACATCGGTCTGTTTTTCTACAAAGTAAGATGTAAAAGTGACTACGATTAGCAAGGTCGCTTCGTCCACGGTGAAATATAACAGGGTCGCTTCGCGCACGAATTCTAGAGGGTCGCTTGGCGCACGGTCGCTTCGCGCACGACACCAGATATTCATTTGCATTTAGATATTCGAAACAAGGCGATGGAAATTTAGTATTATATCAAACCTCAAGTACAAGCCGCTCGTATTATAGATAATTTTCGTTCATATGGATACCGAAAATATCAGAACTGAATTTTCCCGTTAATATAGGAACGGTATTAGTGAAAAAAGGTTCCCTGAAAATTCAGGATTTTCCGGTAACACCTGTTAAAAACGGCAATTTCGCGTTATTGGCCGGAGAAGGAAGAACAGGAACATTTCTGTCAACTTACGCATGGAAAAACGGTGAAATTCAAGTTTCCCCTTTCATTTCACGGAAAACGTTGAAAAGTATGCTTCGTTAATTCAGGAAATGAATCACACAAAAAAAAAAAAAAAATGCCTTGTGAATTTCAGGAAAGCTGTTGTAGGTTTAGATATTCTTAATCCATGCAACGTATTCAATCCAAGGTAGCGGAATACATTTGCTGACTTTTACATTAGCAGGTCCTTAACGAAAGGCCGATGTTTTGCAACGGCTCGATGTCATCAGATCTGCTTTGATTACTTCGTTACGAAATCTGCAAGTGTAGTGGTGATATCCTTTAATTTACTGTTTATTTCATTTTCGGGACGAAAGAGTCGTTTTTTCTCTCTTAAGCACGCTTTGTCGCAGAAAGCCGATCTACTTTTTTCGCTGCCTCAGGACAACGAGTATCAAATTCTGGACGGACTGCTGTAAATGCTGAGAGTCACGGGAACACCACAACAGATTTCCCCAGAGTTCTCAACGGGCAATAGAAAGTAAATCTTGAGTTCCGCTTTTATTTGGTCGTTAAATCACGAGAGAGAATTCTTATTCAGATACTACGTTCAAGAAAATAACGCGATTTCAGAACTTTTTACAGCTTGAAAAGCAAATGGTCTCTAATGAATTCAGAGAAAGCGCCTCAAAAAAAAAAAAAAAATCTTCAAGAAGTCCACAAACACCATTTTCAATGAGACGAAAACAGTTAAAATATCACGGGCTTAAGAACCAATTTTAAAACTTTTGAGAAGGGAGCGCTTTGATAGGTCATGCTGAAAGAATAATTAACACAATTTAAATTTATATTGAATTTTAGTTTTTTTCCGGTTATGAATTCAATATTAAATTGAATTTTGTTGACCAAAGATGAGAAGAATTCCGTCGTGAAATAACGCAAAGAAATTGAGTTGTACACAAGACGAGATTAGGGCCGTCCAAAAGGTAAGTAACGTTTGGATATAAAAAAAAAAAAAATACTGATAACTAATTTTTAATATAAGATGAATTCTTCATAACTTAGTCTACTTTTAAACATATTTCCCGCGGATTTTTAGGTATTTGTGATATCGTGGCACACGTTTCAGGATACCCTCTTCACAGAAGTCTGTGCCCTGGGTTCTACATACCTTAATCTACTTTTCAACATATTCCCCGTGGATGATAGAGCCTTTATAATATTGTGGCACAACTTTCAGATACCCTCCTCATGGAAGTCTCTCCCCTGGGTTCTACATACCTTAATCTACTTTTCAACATACCCGTGGATGTTAAGGCATTTGTGATATCGTGGCACAAGTTTCTGGATACCCTCTTCATAGAAGCATGCCCCCTGGGTTCTACATACCTTAATCTACTTTTCAACATATTCCCCGTGGATGATAGAGCCTTTATAATATTGTGGCACAACTTTCAGATACCCTCCTCATGGAAGCCTGTCCCCTGGGTTCTACATACCTTAATCTACTTTTCAACATACCCGTGGATGTTAAGGCATTTGTGATATCGTGGCACAAGTTTCTGGATACCCTCCTCATAGAAGCATGCCCCCTGGGTTCTACATACCTTAATCTACTTTTCAACATATTCCCCGTGGATGATAGAGCCTTTATAATATTGTGGCACAACATTCAGATACCCTCCTCATGGAAGTCTGTCCCCTGGGTTCTACATACCTTAATCTACTTTTCAACATACCCGTGAATGTTAAGGCATTTGTGATAACGTGGCACAAGTGTCTGGATACCCTACTCATAGAAACATGCCTCCTTAATTCTACATACCTCAATCTACTTTGCAACATATTCCCCGTGGATGTTAAGGCCTTAGTAATATTGTGGCACAAGTTCAAGGATATCCTCCTCATGAAAGTCTGCCCCCTGGATTCTACATACCTTAATATACTTTTCAAGATATTCTCCGTGGGTGTTGAGGCATTTGTTATATCGTGGCACATGTTTCTGGAAACCCTCCTCATAGAAACATGCCCCCTGGATCCTACATACCTTAATCTCTTTTGCAACATATTACCCGTGGATGTTAAGGCCTCTCTAGTACTGCGTTGGTCCTCCACATGAATGGACAACGGCAGCAACGGGAAGGGGCATGGACGGCACAAACTCTCTGCAGTACTGTTAAGACAGTGCACACCGTGCTTCCCGAAGAGAGTCCCACAATTTCATAATATTCGCCGGTGTAAGATTCTTGGCATTCGCGGCACTTTGAACGCCATCCCAAATATGTTCGATGCCGTTTGGATCCGGCGAACGTGATGAGGAGGGGGAGGGGGCAGTCAGGATGCCAAATTCCGTGGAATGGTTCTCTAAGCACACCCGTCGGAGTGATTCCATGACATGAACGGGTGCAAAAGATTCCCAAGGATGGTTACATGGCTATGTAACCATCCTTGGGAAAACTTTGACGTTGGAGGCTCCACCGTCAAAGTGGTCTGCAAACATATAAGAGTATGTCTTAATGTGTGCCAGCTGAAGACACCCCACACCATAATAGAGCCACCGCCAGCCTGAATTGTCCCTTGTAGGCATGCGGTATACCACACCGGGATGTCCGCTATCTGTCCTAAGCATTTGGTACCGCGATTCGTCGGACCAGACCACACGTTTTCAATCATCTTACGTTTAATGGCTGTGTTCCTGAGCCAAGGTTTGGCGCACAGATTTGTATCGTCGTGTCAGCAATGTCACCCGGATGGGCCGTCGGCTCCGGAACCCCATAGAACACAGGGAACTTTTCACTGTCCGAACGCTGGCGAAACTATTGATCCCAGCATTAAATTGCGCTGTGATTTCCGGCAAAGTTACACGCCGGGCGGTTATTAAGATGCGTTATAACGAAGTAAATTTCTCCGTCATTTTTGGTCTACGCCGGGATTCGAACCCGAGGCCGCTTATTCCGGAACAAGTCGCTCTACCAACTGAGCTACGCAGACGTTTATTCTGATTCCTATCTGCCTTTATGTCGTGTGCGTCCTGCTGGCAGGTACGTCACATCTCCCCCGAAAGAGGGCCGGGGGCATGGCCCACGGGTCAGCCGTGACCATGAATCGTTGCAGGCAGCCATCCACTGTAGAACGTGCACTTGAGAACTCCCTGTCAATCTGGTGTGTGGAATGCAACGTCACACACATTTATTTTTCGAAGCGCTGGAGAAGGAATTCTCTGATTTTTTCCTGTCTCGCGGTGTGGAAATAACATCACACCAATGCGAGATTTTGAACGGCCGGGTCATCCGGATAGTTCGGGCGCCATTATAACGAAGTAAATTTCTCCGTCATTTTTGGTCTACGCCGGGATTCGAACCCGAGGCCGCTTATTCCGTAACAAGTCGCTCTACCAACTGAGCTACGCAGACGTTTATTCTGATTCCTATCTGCCTTTATGTCGTGTGCGTCCTGCTGGCAGGTACGGCACAGCGTGCCGCTGTTCACGATCGTCCAATTTTTTCTACGGCCACACCGGTCTCGCACTCTGCTTCCCCAACCCCTGAGTTTGTGTAGTCCAGGTCCACCCTTGAAATTATTGATCGTGTAAATCCAAAATTCGTGGTAGTTTCCAAGATGGAGTGACCCATCTTCATGGGGCCGACTATCATACCCCACTCAAAACCGCTTACAGATAAGCTGCCATTTGGACAGCGAATGCTACTACTTGAGCTTACGGAGATAACTGCTTCTGGTATATACGTCGTTTGCGGACGATACCTTTTACCTCATGGGTATATGGTGGCATGCACAGAAAATGGCAGCGCCCTTCCAGTTTCTTTTTTTTTTTTTTTTTTTGCACCTTAGTGTACATCGTTCTTATGTTGTTAAAACGTGCCTACGTTATTCAACCTGAACTCAAGACTGTTGCCACATACTATTCAGTGAGTGAGAAATAATAACGTTAAGGTTCAAACCCTTAAAGAGAATGAACTCCAAATTTTCGTTGGAAAAAAACTAAAAATGAAAGTTAAGTAAAAGAACATACGTCACAATGTATAAATAGTATATACTAACTGCCCAAACATTTACACAACAGCTATAAAAGTCACTGTGTCTCGTAACGTAAATCAAACAAGAAAGCTGACACTGAATTTTCGGGTGTAATAAGCATGTCTTTTGAATCCGTTCTGACGCAAATTAAATTTATCAAAGCTATTCAAAGTCAATGGAACCGGCATGGAAAGCAATAGTATCTGACTGAAGAATGAAGTTTTTCAGTGTGTTTTTAATCCCTCAGATATTGCTGTAAACGGAATCGTGAGCTTACGCCCTCTGGTTGCAGACTTGTGCGTTAAGAAAAACATGAATTTATATGAGAAACGTTTCGCACCGGAAACGCTCTGCAACACAGAAAGAATTTTTCAAATAGGACTCTTAGAAACAGAGATATCGACAAAAATAAGATGTGACTTTACGTCCCCTGGTGGGAAAGCCATGCATACTTTTACGAAGAAAGTATTCTCAAAAGGTTTATCCATATGACCACTATCGGTCCAAGAAAAAAATTAGTGGAGTGTTCAGGATCCCAGATTTTGCTACAAATACATCAGAAGCAGAAATTAACACTTATGCCCCCTGGTGGCAAAACCATTATTTACCAAACTTTGGAAATTATGTGAAAAATATTTTCCATCAGGTCTTGTATGTGATACAAGAAGAATTTTTCCAATCGGAGTTTTAAGACCAGAAAGTACACAGAAAACGCAATTTACCTTTGTGCCCTCTAGCGGAAAGTCTATGATTTACTTGAAAATTTTGAATTTATAAGAAACACATTTCGCATAGGAAACACTATCCAACAAAGAAGGAATTTTTAAAATCGGACTCTTAGAAGTAGAGATACTGACAAAAATAAAATATACATCTACGCCCCCTGGCGTAGAAACCATGCATTATTTCAAGAAGAAAATGTTCCGAAAAGCTTTGTCGACATGAGTAGTATCGGTCAACAAACGACTTTTTTCAATCGAGATTTTAGAAGCTCATATTTTACTGCAAATACATCAGAAGCGGAAAGTAAGACTTACGCCACCTGGTGGATAAAACATTTTTCACAAAAATTAGAAATTTTGTGCAAAACATTTCCCATCAGGAGCTGTATCCGGTGCAGAAAATAGTTTTCAAATCGGAGATTTAGAAACAGAGATATTGGGGGAGGCAATTTACCTTTACGCCCCCTAGCGAAAAGTCTATGAATTACTTGAAAACTTTGAAATTATATGAAAAACATGTCACACTGGAAACACTATCCAACAAAGAAGGAACTTTTCAAATCGGACTCCTGGAAGTAGAGATATTGACAAAAATAAGATATACATCTACGCCCCCTGGCGTGTAGAACAATGCATTATTTTAAGAAGAAAATGTTTCTAAAAGGTTTGTCGACATGAGTAGTACAGGGCAACAAACGACTTTTTTCAATCGAGAATTTAGAAGCTCATACTTTGATGCAAATGCATCAGAAGCGGAAATTAAGATTTACGCACCCTGGTGGTCAAACCATTTTTTTACAAAAATTAGAAATTATGTGCAAACGATTTCCTATCAGACGCTGTATTCTGTGCAGAAAAAAGTTTTCAGATCGGAAATTTAGAAGCAGAGATGCAGGGGTAAACGCAATTTACCTCTACGCCCCCTAGCGGAAAGTCTATAAATTACTTAAAATTTTTGAAATTATATGAAAAACATGTCACACTGAAAACACTATCCAACAAAGAAGGAATTTTTCAAATCAGAATCCTAGAAGTAGAGATATTGACAAAAATAAGATATATATCTACGGCCCCTGGCGGAAAAACTGTGCAATATTTTAAGAAGAAAACATTCCGAAAAGGTTTATCGATGGGAGTGGCATCAATTCACGAAATAATTTTTTCAATCGATGTTTTAGAAGCTCAAAATTTATGGCAAATACATCAGAAGCAAACATTAACTCTTACGCCCTCTGGTGGCTAAAGTATTCTTTACCAAATATTAGAAAGTATATGCAAACGATTTTCCACCAGGAAGTGTATCCGCTGAAGATTTTTTTTTTTTTCAAATCGGAGCTTTAGAGGAAGAGTTATCGAAAAATATGTTATTTACTTTTACGCCCCCTAAAGGAAAATATATGCGTGATTTGAAAAAGTAACTATATCTAAAATGCTCTTCGACATAAATGGAATCGAAAGATAAAATAGATTTTTCAATCGGATGTTTAGAAGCAAATATGTGGAATAAAACGTTATTTTGAATTCGACATCATGTGCATTTACGCTATCTAGCGCCGAAATTGTACATCGTAAAAAAAGCGAAATAAAGGATCCTCATTCTCATATTTCAAGCTTCCCAATACAAAAAGAGTTTTTCAAATCGGACTGATAGTTGCAGGATATCGCGGGTACAGACGGACGGACGGACGGACAAACCGATAACATAAGCACGATCTTTCTGTACAAAAGACGTGCTAAAAAGCGAGCAAATTGAAGTACAATAATAAATAAAAGAAGGGCAGAGGATCAAAAGACGCTATGGGAACTCAACTGACATGAAGATAAAATAATTGTCGTGCACTTGCACTGGGATTCTCTGTCACACCTTCCACCAGGATGTTAGTGTTGGTTGTCGTTGAGGGTCCCGACGTCGGCTCCCCTTCGAGACTCTTGTCGGCAGCATTGAAACGCCGGACTATATGCACTATATATCAACAAGTAATTGGACACCCCTGCAATCGACGATATCTGCGGTCCTGATACACGTCACGGCCACCGCCGTTAAATATCGTGTGGGAAACAGCAATGCAACCAGTTGCATGCAAAATGCCAAGCAGTTCGGAGCTCTCTGATTTCGAGAAAGGTGTAATCGTCGGGTATCACAGAAATGGCCGATCCATTCGTGACATATCCAGCGAGTTGAAGTACCCAAAATCGACTGTGGCCTACGTGATTGGCAAGTGGAAGATGAGAGGTGACTGTCGCAATGTGCCCGACCCGGCAGACCCACAAAATTGGGAGTTAGAGACCGACGGGTACTGGCCAGAGAAATTCGGAAGAACCGCACCAAATCGATGGGCCACATCCGCGAGGAGTTTCAACAGGCATCCGGGAGTGTTCTTTCGATGAATACCATCCGTAAGGAAGCACATCTGCTAGGTTATCATGGACGTGCGGCCGCCCACAAGTCTTTGATCACCAAGTCCAATAGCGCTGCTCGGCTAGCGTGGTCCAAAGAACGTCGACAGTGGACCGTTGAACAGTGGAAACAGGTTCTCTGGAGCGACGAATCAAGATTCACCCTCTACCGTTCAGATGGTAGGATATGGGTTTGGCGTCTGCCTGGAGAACGCCTCCTGCCGGAATGTATTGTGCCAACTGTGAAGTTCGGCGGTGGCGGTTTTATGCTATGGGGGTGTTTCTCCTAGTATGGCACGGGACCCTTGGTCGCAGTTCCTGGTAGACTCAACGCCGAGTCCTACTGCACCATTTTGGATGACCATGCGTTTCCTACGTTGTGGCAGTTTTACGGGGTGGATCCGTGTTACTTTCAGGATGACAATGCCCCCTGTCATGTTGCGAGGTCCACCATGGCTTGGTATGGTGACAATAGGGTTAATCGAATGGACTGGCCTGCACATAGCCCGGACCTTAACCCTATCGAGCATCTCTGGGACGAGTTGGAGCTTCGACTTAAGGGGTGCCCCCACCGTCTGAAATCGGTGAAGGAACTGACCTGTCTTCTCCAAGCCGAGTGGAAGAAAACACCACTAGCCGTCGTACAACGCCTGGTTGAGAGTATGTATGCCCCGGAGGGTCGCAGCTGTAATCCCCGCTCGTGGAGGCTCCACCAACTATTGAAGGTGAATAAACTTCGTTTTCCTTTGCTATCACAGGTGTCCAATTACTTGTTGGTAGATAGTGTATTTGCGAGCAATGCTGATATCCACGGTTTGCTCATCTTCAACCACGGAAATTTATTTCGCTGCTGTACCGCGTTTTCGATACAAATGAACAGCAGGTTTATCGACCACCATTATCTGCTCTCCTGATAATGCAAAGTAGCTCCATGCCATGTACACTTAATTATCCTCGTTTGTTCCACGTCATCGTGATACCCAGTAAATTCTACCGCGCATATCGCAAAGAATTAGCGGCCGAACGTTACATGTAGCTCAAAACGGGACAAAATTTTGTCTTACCCTGGTTTAGAATTATACAGTTTAGATGCTACTAAACCTGCCTTTGTTTCCTTAAAACGAACATGCGACTGCCGATAGAATAAAATAATGAATAATTGTTCAGTTTTAGGTGGATACAAGCAAGACGTCAAAGCGAGATAAAGTGTGTGCCAAAAGTATGTCCATGAACGATACTTATTTTATATGAAACTTCTTGATTGAAGAATTATAAAAGGGAGGTCTTCAATGGCGGGCATGTAGGATTATCGATCAATGAATTTAACAAGTTAAATAAAAGAAACGGAAATTCTTATTTGGTCATGTGCAGAATGGAATGCAAATAACGGGAAAGTACTTGCATTCTTCGAAAATCAATTTTGCACTTACGAATGGAATTTGCTGTTTCCTTTTGTTGCATTGCAAAGCACGCTTTCCACATTTATTGAAATCAGAGAATTTCCAAATGACGGAAAACTTCAGAGCGAACTTTCATTAAATGCCCAATGGGAGTTTTTATAAATGACTCCTGACATTAAATCTAGGTGGATCGGAACTTAACAGACTGAATAAAAGGTTGTAAGAAAGAAAGAGATAGAGAGAAAAGAGTTAAGGTCGGTAACAATTTACACGTTCCCATGGCAACAAACAACGCTTTAAACATAATCTGCATTTGCGAATTGCTGATCTCATTGTTCATTCAGAAAAGGTATGCAATGTCAAAAAGACCTTTTCCGATTCATTTCCATTCTGATTCATCGAGCCAAAATTTCACTAAACCAGTTTGTTCGTCGGTAGTAGGTCATATCACATGTAAAAGGATGAAGCCTAGAAAAAGGAAAACTTGGATGCAAAACATTTTCGCTTGAGCAGCTGCGAACTTAATTAGCTTGCTCCTTAGTCAACGAAATATAGCATCGTTTCGAAGAAATAATTTAGATTGAAAATATGTTGGTCTGTTTACTCGTTTGTTTTATTCAACTTTTAATTAAATTGTGCGATTAGTTTCTACTAAATATTGGAACTTATGTTCTCTCTTTTTATTTACGTTTCTGAAGCTTACTTGTTCACCTTATATATAAAACCAAATAAGTTTAATTAGCGTTAGGTTAGACAATTTTGCAAACAAAAAATTCGATATTTATGTTCTAGGCTCTCAAATTATTGGAGTGTATGCTGAATTATAATATTTGTTAACGTTTCTCTAGACTTCGGGTATAAGGCTCCTCAATAAGCATGATTAAATTTTAACAGAAACATAATTCACCTCCTAAGGTTTTGTTCTTGAAACATCGCACAATTTGTATTCATCCATCACAGTTTGCTTAAAATATGAAATTATTATACTTGATCAATTCTATCAGAACCGAGATAAAGTCATGAAGAAAGCAGCAAGTCCGCGACGCCCCCGGTAATTCTTTCTGCACAAGGAAGGTCCGTTGACTAAGGATCAGTGTTATTCAAAAACAAGAGTAAGTTTACTCACCAATGAGGAACTCGAGAAAATCTTTCCCCTCTTATGACATGGCTACATTAATGCAGTTGCATAACAAGCTCGTATAATACGAAGTTCCGCTTAGACCGACGTTTTTACACACTGAAGAGCAATTGAATTAGAGGCAGCTGGCGTTATGAAAATGTGGCGCTGTGGGTGGCCCTGTAAACGGAAACGACATGACATATGCAGCGATCCGACAATATGAGGAGTGATGCGACGGGAATCAGCAAGAGTCTGACGCAGTATGGGTAAGACGAAGGATCTAAGCGCATTTGATCGTGGGAAAATTGTCGGGGTCCGACGAATGGGTCACTCCATCTCGGAAGTCGTGCAGACACTGGGAATTTCACGAGTTCACAGTGAGTACATCGAATCCGATCCGGTAAAACCATCGCTGCAAGGGCCAACTGCCGTGGACAACAGCGTGTGGATGAGCGGGGTCATCGTCGGCTAGCTCGCATTGTAACATCGGATAGACGGGCCACGGTGCAAGAAATCACTTGGCAATTTAACGCTGGTGCACAGAAACTTGTAAGCAGCAACACCATCCAGAACCATCTCCTCGCTATAGGGTACAGAAGCCATCGTCCAATGATGGTACCGCTGCTGACCGCACATCACAGGGTGCAAAGATTAGCATGGGCACGGAAACATCGCCACTGGACCCTAGACATGTGGAAAAAGGTTGCCTGGACACATGAGTCTAGATTTACGTTGGTACATGCGGATGGCAGGATACGAGTACGGCGCAAACCACATGAAGCGACGGACCCTTCTTGCCGGCAGGGTACTCTTCAAGCTGGTGGGGGTAGCATTCTCGTCTGGGGACTGTTTACATGGACTGAAATGGGACCCCTGGTACGTGTGACATCGTCCCTCACATGTCAATGTTACCGGGATATCCTGGACGACCATTTGCTCCCGTTTGTGCGTCTTCAACATCCCGTTGGGGACCTCATCCAGCAACAAGACAATGCACCGTGCCATCGCTCCCGAATTGTTTCCGAATGTTTGGATGAACACTCCACCGACGTGACCTCGCTTCCTTTGCCAGCTAGATCACCTGACCTCAATTCCATCGAGCGCATCTGGGATGCCATCGAGAGAGATGTTCGAGGCTCTGACCTCCCTACATCAAATCTTCGTGAACTGTGGGAGCTTGTTCAGCGGTAGTGGATCCGTATGGCTTCCCAACGTTTCCGGTGTCTTGGACTCGACCCATCAAGGTGAAAGGTGGTGCTACACGTTACTAGACAGGTATCCGTAATTCAATTGCTCTTCAGTTTAGATCCCTTGAACTTCGTATTTTCCCTTATTTTAACCGTTATGTTTTCAAGCATAACTTGAGATATGCATTAAAGTTATATACAACTTGCGATAATATAACTTCAGATGTATATAATTAAAGTCATATATACTATATAACTTTAATAGAACTTGAGGTAATATAAAACCGGTGTGCAGTTTAATTAAAATTTGAGATATAGTAAACCGGTGTGCGGTTTAATCAAAACGTTGTGGCACGAAATGCCAATATTTTAATGTTTTTGATGCCATACTGGATATCTGCATCCATCCATGATGGCGGCTTGTTTACAATTTTTGTTTCTCTCCTGGTGAACTATGCTGGTTTTTTGCGAAACGTTTTTCAATTTCCTTCTATTTTTATTCAAGGACTTTGCTCCGCCGCCATTCAGGAGATTTTTGGCGTCAGTATTTTTTGCTCCGTCTATATCTGTAATGTTAACATTACCTGTGTGCAGTGTTAGGGTGTATTTTATTAATGGATTATTTAAGAAGGAAGACTTGTAACTTAAACATATTTTCTCAGTTCTTTTTACTGTCGTTATTTTTTGGGAGGGCAGACTTTTGCCGTTTGAACTTATAGCACTTAGTAAATCTACCACTAAGAAAAACAAAAGCGGTGCAAAAAGCATTTCCGTAAAATGTATATATCTTACGGAAATGCTACCCTATTAAACAATTGAGATAGCTTTACCAACAAAACACATGGCAAACAAATTCTCTACGCCACCATGGCAGCAAGTCACGGGACCAGAACTTTCATATGTGGTTATCGATGAAGACAGACGAAACCGTTCGTTCCTTTTCTTTGCATCTTTAAAAAATGCTTACAAATCAGAAAATGGCTATTTCTTAAGTAGTTTTTTTTTGTGAAAGAGGGATGATAATTGTGAGTTTATGCTGTAAAAATTGCAATGCCTTATGATTAATAGTTTGCGACATACCCGTTTTTTAAAATGGATCCTATCGCGAAATAGATAATTTGGGGAAATTAAAAAAAAATATTTCTCGTAAACTAAATCGAAATTCGAAAAAAAAAAAAAGAAAAGAAAAAAGGACGAGGTGCCAAATAGGCCTACAAAATTTCGTGGTTCTATTCCTGTTAGTGTGTCCGGAAAGCGAACTGATAGCACTTTTTTGCTTACCTTAACTTTGAAATACAATAGTTCTTGAAGTATCGCCAGAATCGAAAAACGATTTATTTCAGCGTGTTCTCCAAACAATTCTCTACAAACGATGTAAATTTCAAATTTTTGAGTTCAATATTTTTTGCGCTGCGAGCTAGAAAGCGTGAGTGTCGCGAAATTTCTAAAACAGCGGCGGTGGCAGTAACTTTTTTTAGAACACAGAGATATTAGTTTGAACCCCAAGGGAAAAACATTGTGCGCTATTTGAAGAAGAAACTGTGCGCAAAATGCTCTTCGTAGTAGATACATCCGACGCAAAAAAGTAGTTACTCAAATTGAAATTTTGAAATACAGTTATCGAGAAAAGCACAACAAAGTTTTGCTCTCTAGCGGAATAATTGTGCGCTATTACAGAAATTTCCACAAAATATTTCGCATGCAGTTTTGTTGCAGACGGTTTATACGCCATGCTGATCCCTAGTGACGCATATTTTCTACCGAAAAAGGAGAAGAAAATGTAGGCCGTATATTTTTTGTCGAGGTACAAATGCAAATTCATGAAGCAGAGATAGCAAAAAAAAAAAAAAATAAAAAGAAATAAAGAGAATATACGCCCGGCCGCAGGCGCGAAAGGTTGCAGTTTTTGTAGACTTCATTTTGCGCAGGCTTTATCATAAGGAATATTATAAAGTGAAAAAAAAAAAAAAGACAGGAATACACGTATTTTGTATCGGAAATTTAGAAAAAGACATATTATTGCTGTTATAAAAAAACACTTACGCAACCCAGCGGCAGAAGTATTCATTCTAAAAAATCGAAAAAAATAAAACATCCCATACAAGGCGAATTTTTGAAATCTGAATTTTAGGGGAAAGGTTTTAAAATCATAGTAAAGCAAACAGAATGCACAGAAAACTGTGCATTACTCTAAGCAGAATCTGTACGGCATTCATTCTAATTATTAGTATCTGATCAAAATCGAATTTCTCAGTCCGTTTTTAGAAATGGAAACATCACTGTAAATAGAAATATGATGTTACTTCCTCTTATGGCAAAATCGTACGTTACGAAAAATTGGGGAAACTATTAAGGTAAATGCAATGTGATGCAAATGGTAGTTTTCAAATAGAATTTTCTGGAGCGCAGATATTTAGAAAGATATGATACATGTTAACACCTTCTGTTGCAAAAACTGCGTATCATTTGAAGTAGACAGCTCATGCAAAATATAAGGTTTTCCGTTATACAGTGAAGAGCAATTGAATTAAAGACAGCTGGCGTTATGCAAATGTGGCGCTGTGGGCTGCCCAGTAAACGGAAACGACATGACGTATGCTGCGATCCGACAATATAAGGAGTGATGCGACGGGAGAATAAGTAAGAGTCGGAGTCAGTATGGGTAAGACGAAGGATCTAAGCGCATTTGATCGTGGGCAAATTGTCGGGGCCCCAAGAATGGGTCACTTCATTTAGGAAGTCGTGCAGGCATTGGGATTTTTACGAGCCACTGTGTCACGGGTGAACCGTGAGTGCATCGAATCCGGTAAAACCATCCCTGCAAGGGCCAACTGCCGTGGACAACAGCGTGTGGATAAGCGGGATCATCGTCCGCCAACAGGCATTGTAACAGCGGGTAGACTGGCCACAGTGCAAGAAATCACTCGGCAATTTAACGCTGGTACACAAAAACGTGTAAACAGCCACACCATCCAGAACCATATGCTCGCTATGGGATTCAGAAGCCATCGTCCCACGAGGGTACCGCTGCTGACCGCACACCACAGGGTGCAAAGATTAGGATGTGTGCGGGAACATCGCCACTGGACCCTAGACATGTGGAAAAATCTTGCCTGGACTGATGAGTCGAGATTCGCGTTGGTACATGCGGATGGCAGGATACGAGTACGGCGCAAACCACATGAAGCGATGGATCCTTCTTGCCAGCAGGGTACTCTTCAAGCTAGTGGGTGGGGCATTCTCGTCTGGGGACTGTTTACGTGAACTGAAATGGGACCCCTGGTACGTTTGTCATCGTTCTTCACAGGTTAACGTTACCGGGATATCCTGGACGACCACTTGCTTCCGTTTGTGCGTCTTCAACATCCCACTGGGGACTTCATTCTGCAACAAGACAATGCACCGTGCCATCGCTTCGGAATTGTATCGAATGGTTGGATGAACACTCCACCGACGTGACCTCGCTTCCTTGGCCAGCCAGGTCACCTGACCACAATCCTATCCTGCACATCTGGGATGCCATCGAGAGAGATGTTCGAGGCTCTGACCCCCTCCATCAAATCTACGTGAATTGTGGAAGCTAGTTCAGGGGTCGTGGATTCGTATGACTTCCCAACGCTTCCGGTGCCGCCGTCAATAGGGCGAAAGGTGGTGCTACACGTTACTAGACAGGTATCTGTAACTCAATTGCTCTTCAGTGTATTTTGCATAAGATTTCTAATAATGTAAAACATCCTGAAGGAAAAGTAAATTTTTTTATTGGGTTTTTAGTAGCGATAATATGGAAATATTTTTAGAAGTAAGTAGTATATGCTTTTAACCCCATTTAGCAAGATTGTACAATGAAAAAGAAAGAAAAAAGGTACGAATCCTCGTTCTTATACCAGAGTGAGTCAACATTTCGTTCAATTTTGAGCTACGCATAATGTTAAGGCTCCATTGCTGCGCTAAATGCGCGCCATCGTTGATTGTCTACTCCAAAGACTTGGAGCGCACGAGGCTCCTGATGGGCGGTTTGCGCGGAACTACATTGCATTAACAGGTGAGAAGAGAATAGAGGTCTATAAACGTGCAGTTCGGCCGCTTATACGCCGTTATTGGAAACAAATGGCTAATCACGGCCGCAAGAGGAATTTGTGCAGTAAAAGGCAAAGAAACAATGAGCAGCAGCATCGTCCGTGGCGTTACAATGTGGTGGCCCAGTCTTAAAGAAAAGCCACGGTTAGGACTTCCAATGAACATCAACACTGAAGCTCTGGTCGACGCTGCGGCAGCGAACCCTGGTACCAGTACATAACAGGTGGGGGCTTCTAAATCCATCATTTTTTTATTTTTTTTATTGGAGGTTTAACGACCACCGTGAGCAACTCAATGGGCTGTAAGCAGTCGCCCGACCGTAATTTGGGGTCACTGGTTCTAGGGAAGGGAGAGATCCAATGCCGTAAGACAAACAAAACGTCCATGCCTCACCGGGATTCGAACCCAGACCCGTTTTGGACGAATGATCAGAGGCCATCGCTTAGACCACTGCGCCACCGGGGCGGCCTAAGCCATCATCGTTCGCCACTTTCACGAGCTTAATTTCTACTCCGGCCGCTATCGAATATTTCCCCGTGAACTGACATCGTGGAACAACGTGCAGCTTCATGTCGCCCATTGCTGTCAAATCAGTAAAATGATCGGTGTTGGCGTCGTATTGTCGCAGGGGATGAAAGGTCGACATTTCTACGTTATCCCACCATTAGGAACAAGCAGTTGAGGACTCTCCAGGAAGCGCAGCCAGTGGTTCAGAATGGGTCGTGCGAGGGGAAGAAATACTGCGCATTTAGTGGAATAGGGAGGGTCCTCTGCACTGAAAACTCCTTTTAGATGGTCAGGCTATGGACGAAAACCTATATGCTGAAAACCTGCAGCGGTTGCATGATGCTTTGTTCCAAAGCAATCCAGAGCTCGTCAGTAAGAAGTGGGTACCGCTGCAAGTGGATAATACCCTTAGTACAAATCCAGAGTGGTTCGCAGAAAACTAGAGGCATTCGAAGGGTTTCAGACATTACCCTATCCTCCATACAGTTCGGGTCTTTCCCCATTTAACTACTACCTGTTTCGCTCCACGCCCCATCTTCTTCAGTAGTATATGTGGAATCAGAGAGTTCCTCTTTTCGAAATCTGCCGAGTGGTACGGTAGTAAGATCGTGGCTCTAGTGGACGTAAGCAAAGGACTATACAAAATGCGTCCTTTATTTTGCGGAATAAGGGCACATGTATGGCATTCTTGCATCATTCAATTTTTGGCTGCAAAGGAGGCGTACTTTTGACTCCAGAATGAGTCAAAAGTACGCCTCTGACACCGTGGACACCGTGGAACAACATAGTTAAAGCTTTCTAACGCAAAAAGAATGTTTCAAATCAGTCTGAAAGCAGCAGAGACATGGCACGTACGTTTTCATGAGACACGGTAAAGTTAGCAAAATAAAACCCAAATGAACTACATCGTTAAAATGCTGCAAGAATTAAGCCAACCGACGGTTTTTATTTATATTATTCCTTTACCGACCAAAAACATCGTTTTTAGCAAAAAATATATACATGGACAGCAAGAGTTGGTGTTCCAAACCTAAGAACGAACACTAGAAAATTTACCACCAGAAAACCAACTACAACAGCTTGTGGGTAATTTGCATAACTGGGGATGTTCGATAGAAAGCCGGTGCACATGCAAAATGCTAAATCGTGCTTCACCAGCATGATCCGACGTTTCTCACGTGCATATGCACCGGCTTTTTACTGAGCATCTCCAGTTATGCAAGTAAAAAAACGGATCAAAGAGAAAAGGGCGCGGTATGCGACATTTGTTTGAAGGAAAACTTGGTCGTGGAGGCTTAAAGGTACGAACGTGTAATTCACGTAATGTCTCAAAGACATCATCTAGATTATCTCACGCGGAGAAAAATTAAAGGGAAGCTAAAAGAAGGCCGCCAAGTGAGGGATATTGCCAAGGACTTTGGAATCGCGCATAGTGTGGCATCCAGGCTCTGGGAAGAGTTTCAAACCAATGGGATATGTTCCAGACCTGGCTCTACTAATCGCTGCACCAGGGCTGATCATCTTGCGAGTCGCCTTCATTCCAGCACAGAAATGCGGATATCCTGACAAACTGTGGCAAGACGTCTACGACATATAGGTCTACCCAGTCTTGGCATAAGTACTGTTACAAACATTCGACAGATGGCGCGCAACCACTGTGCAACGTCACCGACCAGCCAGGAGGTATGAAGCAGCTAGTGAATCATTGTGCATTTAGTCACAGAGGAGATAACGTGTTTTGTGAAGTGCTTGCCGTGGAGTGGGGCGATTATGAGAATCGTGTTGCTGTAATAGCGATGCATAAAGTTGGAAAATCAGCTTCCGAAATTTTCAACATGCTGAAGAAGCTGAAACTCAGCCGAATGTTTGTCTGCCGGACCATAAAGAGGTTTCTTGGGACTGGGACCGTCGCTGACTGCCTCGAAATGGGTCGGCCACGTACCTTGAGGACTACTCGCCTGGTGAAAGCAGTGGCAACTCGTATGCGATGAAATCTTGATGAAAGCAGCGGCAACCCGTATTCGATGAAATCCTAGTGAAAGCAGTGGCAACCCATATGCGACGAAATCCTGGTTAAAGCAGTGGTAACCCGCATGCGATGAAATCCTGGTAAAAGCAGTGGCAACCCGCATACGATGAAATCCTGGTGAAAGCAGTGGCAACCCGTATTCGATGAAATCCTGGTGAAAGCAGTGGCAACCCGTATGCGATAAAATCCTGGTGAAAGCAATGGCAACCCGTATGCGATGAAATCCTGGTGAAAGCAGTGGCAACCCGTATGCGATGAAATCCTGGTTAAAGCAGTGGCAACCCGCATGCGATGAAATCCTGGTGAAAGCAGTGGCAACCCGTATGCGATGAAATCCTAGTGAAAGCAGTGGCAACCCGTTTGCGATAAAATCCTGGTGAAAGCAGTGGCAACCCGTATGCGATGAAATCCTGGTGAAAGCAGTGGCAACCCGTATGCGATAAAATCCTGGCGAAAGCAGTGGCAACCCGCATGCGATGAAATCCTGGTGAAAGCAGTGGCAACCCGTATGCTATGAAATCCTGGTAAAAGCAGTGGCAACCCGCATGCGATGAAATCCTGGTGAAAGCAGTGGTAACCCGTATTCGACGAAATCCTGGTGAAAGCAGTGGCAACCCGTATTCGATGAAATCCTGGTGAAAGCAGTGGCAACCCGTATGCGACGAAATCCTGGTTAAAGCAGTGGCAACCCGCATGGGATGGAATCCTGGTGAAAGCAGTGACAACCCGTATGCGATGAAATCCTGGTGAAAGCAGTGGCAACCTGTATGCGATGAAATCCTGGTGAAAGCAGTGGCAACCCACATGCGATGCAATCCTGTCAGGAAACAATCAGTGATGGCTCGTGAGCTGAACATTTCAAGAATGTCGATGTCACGCGTGCTGAGGAGTGACCTATGGATGAGAGCTTTCCTGCGGCATACAGGGAACTTCTTCACCCCACAACTGAAGCAGCAGAGGGTGCTAAAAGCGAAACGTTTGCTGCAGCGTTACGCAGATAATCGCAGGAGACAGATCCTTTTCTCTGATGAACAAATTTTCACCATTGAAGAGGCTTTCAACAGCCAAAATGACAGGGCGTATGCGTCAACCTCACGAGAAGCTCAGGAAAAAGCTCCAAGGTTCATGAGGGGCCATTATACTGCTTCTGTCATGGTTTGGTGGGGAGTTTCCTTAGAGGGTACCACGGAGCCCTATTTCTGTGAGAAAGAACTGAAAACATCCGCCAAAGTATATCAGAACAGGGTTTGGGAGCCAGTGGTGAAAAATGTGAATCACTCCCTATTCCAAAACCGACAGTGGAGCTTTCAGCATGATTCCGCACCTGCCCACGAGGCGAAGTCAAACTAGGAGTGGCTTCAGGCCAATTTGCCAACTTTATTTCTCCAGCTGATTAGCCTTCCAGCAGCCCAGACCTCCACCCATTGGACTACAAATTGTGGGCCACACTAAACGATATGGCCTGCAGAAAGGGACTCCTCAGTATTAACAGTCTCAAACGCTCTTTGGTGCAGGCAGTGGCAGCTTTCCCTGTGGATACCCTGCGTAAAGCTATTGATGAGTGGCCACAGAGACTGAAGGACTGTGTGAAGGCAAAAGGATGCCATTTTGAAAAGTAATTGGTGCTATGTATTCACGAGTATACTACTTACGTCATATCAAAGGTATATTAAAATATCTTTAAATTTCTTTTGTTACTTCATTGAATACTTTGTAACAGTATTTATGGTAAGACTAGGTACATTCCCTAAAGCCTGTAATCTGCGTCTCTTTATTCAGAGCTCAACGTAGCGCACGTTTTCAGTGGTGTCGTATCCACAGAAATTGGACTCGTCATCAATGGGCCAATACACCAGATGAGAGTCGCTTGAGTCTGTCGTCGGATTCTAGACATCAGTTGATCTAGCGTGAGAGTGGTATGGTGTACCAGCTCAAGAATGCGCTGGAAAGGGGCAGATACGTCGGTGCTGGGGTCATGGTGTGAAGCGGCATCATGATTAATGGACGCAACGAACTACAGGCGCTGGAAAATGCTACTACGTCGGGCAAACGATATGGCAACGAAGTTCTTCTACCCCATGTTCGATCATTCCTTTGTATTGCAGACAAAGATTCTCTTCATGGATGGGAACACGGCATTTCATTGTAAGAAAAGGGTGCAGACACTTCTGGAGACAAAGGATATTCATCGTATCGACTGGCCAGCACGTTCCCAGACATCAGTCCCATCGAACACGCCTGGGACGCAGTGGTGAATACGCATTGGTGCTCTACCCCCCCCCCTCCAGAAAAAAAGGAGGGCTTCATATGTGCTCTGAGGCAGGAGTGTGCCAATTGCCTCAAGAACTCCTAGATTACTTGGTTTGCAGCATGCCACGACTTTGGGAAAGCGGCATCGCAATTCGGGTTAGACATATTCCATACTGAAATGTCTTTCCATCTTTTTATCTGTAAGCACCGTACACACATTCTCCAACTATGTCCTTTCGAAATTTGTAACTTTTGCGTAAATACTGTTTACCATCGTTGTCATTTATAAAGAATGTGTTGTGTCTTTTCATGTGTTCGTAAGCTGGCAATATATTTATTTCCCCATCTGGCCGCGGTCATTTATTGTTTTTCTTATACAGGTAAAAACGTAGTCCGTCCTTAGGTTTCGGATACCAGTGTACAGATGCAGTTCTGGTTTCATCTCTTGCTGCTGTTGCGGAGTCTGGAAACCAAAAGCAGTGCTTCCGAAAGCCTTGATGCGCAAGGCCAATGGGCAGTGAAGGTGGCCAGAAGAAGCAGCGGACGGAACACGCAAAAGGGAAGAGAAACGATCGAAGTCTGGAAGTAAGCGCAGATATCCTTGAAGGCGATAAGTAGGACGGCAGATCTACTTAGATGGAAGAAAGAGCCATCAAACCGGCTCTCTCGTCCGTCACACCGAAGTTCTAAGGAGAGAAATCGAGAACAGCTGGAAGTCTCAGTGTCTCCGTGTACGGAGCGGGGAAAAATCACCTGGCGCGTGCAGACCTCTCTACTTAAGCTTGCATCATTTATTCATTGAACTCTGTCTAATACGAATTGTTTCTTGCAGACATTACGTAAACGAGCAGTAGAAGACGTGACTCAAATGGTCTGAGTGTGCAAGGTTTTACACGACTCAAAAGCATTAGGAGGGCAAGAGATATTGTAAGGAAAACCATGTGCTACGGACGTTGTTGAACTCAAAATATTATTTTTATGTAAGGTACACTAGAATATTCTAATATTCAGTAATGTGGGCGAGAAAAAACATTTAAGAGAATTTTTATGCAATATTGTCATTTGATGCACCTGATGCGATATGCTATACAACAGGGCTGTCCAACATACGGCCCGCCGGCCAGAATCCGCCCTGTAAAAGGTTTTAATCCGGCGTGCCTGCTCTGTTCGGAATTTTTTAAATTCCGGGATTTAAAAGAGAAAAACAAAAATTGTAGAAAAATAAATTCTTCAGACTCAAATCGTGCTAATTTTACAGCTTAGCGCTCGATGTAAGTACTGATATAAGCGATACAGTACAACTGGCAATCTGTGTAGAGTACGAGGAGTCATCGCAACTTTTGAAATCGTTGAGGAACTATTGACTTATGTCCTCTGAAAGGCGCAACAACTGGAAAAGATATTTTTGACGAGGCAAAACGTATCTTGGCAAAATTCAATCTTATGGAGGATAAACTGTGCGGATTTACAACAGCTGGAGCCCCAGAGATAATAGGAAAGCATAATGGATTTGCAAATCTAATGCTGAAATCAGTGCCTAATAATGTCATCTCATGCCACTGCATCATTCACCAAGAACAACTGTTTGCAAAGACCATGAAAATGCAACACGTAATGGGCAATGTTGTTTCAACAATCAGTGTTATAAGGTCCAAGGGGCTCAATAAAGGACAGTTCCAAACTTTATCTTGCAGAATTAGAAACATTCAATAGTGACGTAATCTATTTCATCTATGTTCACTGGCTCAGCAGGGCGGCGACACTGACCAGATTCTGGGCATTGCTTGAAGAAATAAAGACCTGCATTGCAAAAAAAGAAAAAGATTCAAATTTTATGAATGACGATCAGTGGTTAAATTACTTGGCATTCCTAGTAGGCATCACTAAATATCTTGCATATCTAAATGTGAAATTACAAGGGATCAACTTGCCCATAAACTGTAAGAGCATATCCAAGCGTTCGTGCAGAAGTTACAACTGTTTCGGCAACAGTTGATTGTGAAAAACGTTGTCAATTTTGCTACGCTATGAACAAAGCCGTCTGAGACAGTGAACCATAAAAAGTACTCCGAACTGATTGAAAAACTTAGTGGTGAATTCACAGAAAGACTTTCGAATTTCAGAGAACACGATGGTGAAATGAAGTTGTTTTCAGATGCATTCGGAACCGATGTCAATGATGCTCTTGATGTGTAGCAGATGGAACTAGTGGAGATCAAAAATAACACACCATGAAGAGAATATTCGTACAGTATGGTTTGTTAACATTTTATAAAAAATATGTTCCCTCTTTTTCTTATACACTGCCGGACAATTGCTAAGGACGGATGCCAATAGCAACCATAAAATGGAAGGCAGGAAAATGTGGAAATTAGCATAAGAGCAGGATACAGTAAGACGTGTTGTGCGTATGCAAATTTTGGATTGCCGAACTTGTTCGTGACGTCATAGCGCTGATAAGAGATATACAGGATTTAACGTGTATTGACCGTTGTTGTTCAAACGCAAAGTTGAAAGAGAAAGAATAAATTGACGAACTCGCAATTTTCAGTATGTCTTCCAGACATCACTTAGATGATTTTACGCGTGGCCGTATTATTGGCAAGATTGAAGAAGGGCGAAAAATAACAGATGTTGCCAGGGAGTTCGATGTCAGTCACAGTGTTGTTTCAAGGCTTTGGAAATCATTTCAAACAAATGGAAAGTGGAGCAAACGTCACGGGGGAGGTCGTGTTCGCAGTACGACACCTGCAGAAGATCGGTACATAGTGCTATCAACAAAAAGACACCGGCACAGCACAGCTAGTGAGGTAGCAAATCAGTTTATGGCTGCTACTGGCAAGCGTATCTCCCGAAAAACTGTCGCCAGACGTTTGCATGAAGGATGACTATACGCCCGCCGTCCTGTTGTGTGCATCCCATTGTCCAGACGTCACCGTACCGCCCGTTTGCAATGGTGCCATCAACATCGCAATTGGACTGATAACGACTGGTCTGCTGTCCTCTTCTCAGATGAGAGTAGATACAGTCTATCGTCTGATTGTCGACGACAACTGATCTGGCGTGATAGTGGTACTGCTTATTGTCCAGCAAACATGCACGAAAGGGACCGATATCCGACATGTAGTGTCATGGTATGGGCTGGCATCATGATCAATGACCGTACGTCCCTCTATGTTCTTCCAACTTGGACTATGACTGGCCAACGATACATTAATGATGTTCCGCTACCTCATATTCGCATATTCCGTGGTGATGTCGGTGATAGATTCATTTTCATGGACGACAACGCAACATGTCATCGAACAGTCGCTGTCCAGGAGTGTCTTGAGAGCGAGGATATTCAACGCCTCGTATGGCTAGCACGTTCTCCAGATCTGAATCCCATTGAAAATGTGTGGGATGCTTTGGGGAGGAGTCTTGCTGGTCGCCAATGCCCTCCAATAAACAAGGACACCCTCATCCGTGCACTGACAGAGGAATGAGATAAATTACCCCAACAGCTTGATAATGTTGTGAAAAGCATGACACGACGTGTGGAATCTTGCATCGCCCTCCATGGTGGCCACATCCCGTATTGACATCTTACGCCGGAACGCCTGCGGACGATAATTGCATTTTTTTCACGTTTACGTATTCTGCACAAAAGGGCCTGTTTGTACCTTGAACACGTTCCAAAGCCTTCTGGATTTCAGAGCACAATAAATTGTCTTTCTTGTAATGTCCTGGCATTCTGACATTATTTTATTTCACTTGGCATCCAACCACACTTACTTTTTTATGCGCTATATAGCCGTTTATGATCCGTCCTTAGCAATTGTCCAGCAGTGTACAAATGTCTCAAAACACGCCCTTCGATGCATTGCACTGTTTGTTAGCATATATTGCTGCGAACAGCTGTTTTCAAGGATGAAAGCCATAAAAACAAAATCAAAGTCCTATCTGACAGACGAACATCTTACCGGAATTCTGCGCATCGCTACATCAAGTGTACGGGCAGACACTGACTACCTGTGTAAGCAAAAGCAATGTCAGACCTCACATGAACTGAGCGTTTGGCTTAACAACCAAAGAAATGGTAATAAATTACGTTAAACGTCAATGTTTTTGGAAATTTTCATGTCTAATTTTTCTGAGTTTTTTTTACCAAATTCGCCAAAACTCTTGGCCCGCGAGTTTCGTGAAAACTTTTAAAGTGGCCCTTTACACAAAAAGGTTGGACTACCCTGCTATACAGCAATATGCGTACCTGTACAACAAGAAAATAAATGACCTTTTGAATGTGGTAAATGACCTGTAGTTGGTTGTGTGGTCACTTCGAGTGACTAAGACCACTGCACACTTGTGTGGCATGGGATTGAACAGGTTATCGATGAGGTATTTGGGGTATCTTTGTCATTCCTCAATGAGGGTAGTCTTCAGTTCACAAAGAGTCAACGAAAGTGCCTATCGTGATGCAATTTATCTGACAAGTGCATCCCAGGCATACTCAATTGAATTTAAGTTAAGGGAGCATGCTTGCCTCTCTCTATATTTTTAATTCCTTCCTCTTGAAGTATGTTGTATACTAGCCAAGCTCTATGAGGTCGAGCGTTCATGACGTACAGTATATTCTAATTTAACCTTCATTTCTAGTTTCTTTCTTTATGTAAATTTGATTTCATTCTCTTTTAGCGTTTTCAACCTTAACGTTATATCGTCTCACTCGCTGAATGTTTGTTGTCAACAGTTATGAGGTCAGAGTACGTGACGTGTGCGTGTTGACGAATAAGGACGAGAAATATATGTTGAAGCAAGCACAAACAATTTAGGAAGCTGAAGTAGGCTGAAACTGTGTTTACTTAACATCTGTGTGTTCCAGTTGTATTGTTATGCACCGGACACTCGTTCAAACGTGAATATACAGATCCGCTGTGTGGTTAAGATGCGCGGTACAGCTGCAAAAGGTATTAACACCAGCCTGCAGCTGACAGCGATCATATCGCACTGTTAGGTTGAGCAAAAATGTCGCCGCGGGAGAGAACTGACTTTGAGAAAGGAAAGATTGTTGCGTGTTATATTAGTTGGTTGTCCATAAGAGAAACCGAGAGGCGTTTAAATATACCCAAGTCAACTGTTTTGGATGTACTGGAAAAGTGGAAGAACACATGACGTGCCTGAAGCAGCAAAACGTACCGGCAGACCAAAGAATATCAGCGATAGAGGACGTCGAAACCTCAGGGGAGTCGTTACAGCTAATCGACGGAGTAATCCACATGACCTCAGTGTACAGGGGAGTAAAAATGCTGAAACCTCGGTATGTTCACGTACCATTTGCAGAGAATTTCATTCCATGCGTTACCGTGGCCGTGCGGCTGCTCATAAGCCTTTCATCTCTACTTGGAATGCTACTCGTCTTTTAGCATGGTGTGAAGAACATTTATCGTGAACCGTAGGTCAATGGAAAAGGTCCTATGGCCTGATGAATTCAGATACACGATCCATCAGTCTGATGGCCGTGTGTGGGAAGGCGGCAGCCTTGGTAACGCTATTTACCACAGTATACTGTTGCTACGGTGAAGTTTGCAGCTGGCAGTGTACTCGTGTGGTGGAGGTTTTCGTGGTATGGTCCCGGCCCATTGGTTATCGTGGACCAACCTGTTAATCAGCACGTCTACTTCAATATTCTGGACCATTATGCCCTACCAACTCTGTGGCAATACTATGGAACCGTGCCTTATTGTTACCAGCAGGATAATGCACCGAGCCATAAAGCAAGGATTGATACGGCGTGGTTTGACGATAATTCCGTATCGTGTGTGGAATGGCCATCACAGAACTCTGATCACAATCCCATAGAGCACATAGAAGGAATTAGAACGTTCCATAAGACGTTTGGAACCAAAACCTACTACTAAGCAACAGTTAGCGGCAGCATTATTTACTGAATGTAAGTGCATACCTACCGCTGTTTTCCAAAACCTTGTCGAAAGCATGTCTCGAAGGGTCAGTGCATGCATTAAGGCCAAAGGTGGACCGATACTGTACTAAGGTATGTCAATAAATTACCCTTTGTGTTTCTCTTCTAAGTGTCCGGTGACTTTTTTCAATATAGTGTTTATTGTGTTGGAGTTTGTAAATCAAGTTTTCTGCTTACTAACGTTAATCAGTTTTAAAATATTAGTACTGTTGTGAATCAGTTCTTCACGAGTGTTGGAATATCCGAGTGAAGTATTCATGCGATATTGATTGAATAAAAAGGTGAACTGTGAGTAAGCATTTCTCGAACTTGTGTGATTTTGTTTCACTTCGAGTGAGTGAATAAGAAGAGGAAACTTTTCGTAGTGTTCCCAAAGCCACATGCACATGTTTTAAATAATAAAGAACGATACACATTGTCCTCCGTGAAATGGAACGAATCACTACGGCTGCAGCATACAGCTCTATATCTCTGTGCTGCGGTTTAATATGACGTACAAGTCCGTAATGTCCACCGATACTCATGACTGCCCAGACTATCAATCCATAGCCGGCTTAATGATATGACTCCTACACCAAAGCTGAGTTATTTCGTGTGTCGGGTTTCCTTCAGAATAGAACTGGTCGATTGTCGACTCCAGACTGAATCTCGGATCTTCAGAGAAGAAAATTTGACTCCGCTCGTCATGCATGTCTCCAAACACGATGTTCGTCAGCCTCAGTTTTATCGGCCGTACGGTTAAAGGGACACACGCCGTTGGTCTACGTGCAGAAATGCCACCTTGATGGAGGCTTCTGCAGTTTGTGTTGACAACATCCGCCCTATTGACACCAAACGCTCTCGCTGGAGATGAGTAGCATTTTGTCGTTTGTTCCGAGGGCTGTTAACAATAGACAACGGCCGTCCCTTGCTGTAGGTGTTCGTGTATGGCCTTGACTGTCTTCTTCGAACAGTTCCCTTATCCTGGAATCGTGTCTACTGTCAGGAAATGACACGTCGTGACACTCCAATGGCTTCTGTTACCACCCTCTGTGTTTGACCTGCTTCGGGGTTTGCCAAGAGCTCTCCACTATATTGATTCCTGTAAATCATGCTGTTGGAACATCGTTTTTTTTTATTGGAGGTTTAACGACCACCGTGAGCAGCTCAATGGGCTGTAAACAGTCTTCCGTCCCTAATTTCGGGTCACTGGTTCCAGGGAAGGGAGAGAGCCAGTGCCGTAAGTCAGACGCAACATCCATACCTCACCGGCATTCAAACCCAAACTACTTTTGGACTAATGATCAGAGGCCATCGCTTAGACCACTGCGCCACGGGGGCGGCAGGACATAATTCGGAAAGAGGACTTTAAGAAAAGTAGTGTCACGATAAGTGCGGCTAAGGAAGTACCTGGAATACCGCTTTTTTCCCCAATCTGGAATTTACGCATTCTGATGTCACAGACGCTACGACACTGGAGATCATGCAGAAGAGTTTACGCACTTTTGTTCTTCAGATGACCCACAGTTTTTCCGCTTCGAGGCATAAAGTTATAGCACGCTTTCCTCCAATCTTTGCTTCAATTTTTTTTATTTGAAAAGTTGGTTTTGCTTCTCATATCTCTGCCACGATAAAAATTTTGCATGATGCATATTCAGACCTTTTAGTAATTCCTAAAAACTGGTTCGTAAAAGAGTTGGAAACGGGTCAAAACGTTTGGACCCGGACCCGACCCTGGCCTGACCTGAACAAATCTGCTTAGAGTTATAAACTCATATATATATCATCACCTTCATCATTGTCAATCATTAACAATCCACTCCTGGATGAAGGTCTCCCAAAGTTTCTCCACAACGGACTGTCTTGGGCCAGTGCCCTCCATCTACCGATCTCCCACGTGGTCTTATCCTGGGTCTTTTCCTGTCCCTTGGAATCCAGTCTAAAGTTTGGGTTGTTCATCGATTGTCCCTACTTCTGGCAACATGTCTAGCCCATTGCCATTTCAAGGATTTTACTCTGATCGTGATCTTTTCTACTCTTGTCATTTTCCTTATCCACGATTCCTCTTTTTATCTTTCTTAGTTACACCAAGCATGCATCTCACTATTCTGCTTTTAGTTGTCTGCAGTCTTTGTATATCTTTTAAAGTTAAGGTCCATGTCTCTGCTCGATATGTAAGGACTGGAAGAATGGACTGATTAAACACTTTTCTTTTAAGACATAACAGCATATTGCTCTTAAAAATTGTACTTTTCTTCCAAAGGCTATCCAACCAAGTTTTATACGTCAATTAATTTCTTCATCAATCTGACCCTCGCTTCATATCTCCTGCCCAAGATAAATGTAGGAATTGGTCATCTCCAGCTTTTCCCCCATCAATCGATAAATCTCCATTCCTTGTAAAAGCATTGTACATCAGCATCAGTTTTGTCTTCTGAAAGTTCATTTTTAATCCCCATTTCTTTACCCATCTCCGCAAGTTTTTGGATCATACTCTGCAGCTCTGAAGTATTATTTCAAATACCTCTGAAAAGTTCTTTGAAATATTTCTTTTTGTTCAAAAAAAACAAAACAAAAAAAAACGGAAATAAAACCGGGTCGAAATCGGGTCTACCCGACCCGTTTGACCCGCAAGAAATTGTCGACCCGGTGACCCGCTGACGCGTGACCCGTTTCCAGCTCTGGTTCGTACTGAACGCAATACGTATGATGCTCGCTAGGGAAAGGGTCTTAGGAAACCTTTGTAATTTTAGAGTTTAACCATTGCCGTCAGCGACTCTAAGATCTTTGAGAAGTCTTCCATCCCTAATTTAGGGCGGGTGGTTCCAGTGAACGGACAGTCATTTTGCAAGAACGCTACCCATGCCTTATCCGGGACTCGGCCCCAAGACCAACTTGATCAAAAGCTAAAGTTTCAGAGGACTCGGTTATTGGGGAGGCCAAGTCACACTCTTAAAAATTTTGCTGTTGGTTGCACCGAAATGTGGTGCTACACCAGCTGCACCACTTTCTGAGAAAAGATCCACCATTGTGTAGTGCAAACAAAGCCCAATAACATGGTGCAACTTTCCATCACGTTATGGTAAAAGGTTACACCTAATCATGGTGTAAGGTTACACCATGTTTTTAGTTTTGTTTGCACCACAAAATGGTGTATTTTTCTCAGAAAGTAATGCAGCTGGTGTAGCACCACTTTTTGGTGCAACTTACAGCAAAATTTTTAACAGTGCACTTTTGTTGTTCGAAGTAAATATTCACTTCAGCATGACATGCTGAATTTAAAAACAAGAAAAAGAAATTTGTTTGACAATGATAATGCGACAGCTGAAAGAACATTTTAATAACCGACCGTAAGTTCTGACTACTGCCTATGTAAACCGCCCACCGTGCCTATCTTCAACAACTTCCACGCTGTGCTAATCGGCGCCAAGAAAATGATCAAATTTCATCCAAACCTGGAAGGAAAAAAAGAAACCGTTTTGCAAAACTGTAAGTGAATACGTCTTTCTCCTACGTTTGAAGTATTAATTCCATTTCAACCGTTTTCATTTGGCCAATGCTTCGCGGAACTCAATTTTTATATTGATTGCCGAGGAAACCGTGTATATAACATGAAACTAAGTTAACACCGAACTGTGCTGTGTAATGTGAAAGTCCTTTGAAATCATTCCGACAGGTAGGAAAAATATTTTAAAGCAGATGTTTACAAGATAATATTCAGCGAAAAAGAATATGCGTTTTATTTCCCTAAAGGATATCTGGACGTTGTCTAAATACACAGTGTGAGAAGTTTTCATAGTTTATGGAATCTGTTACGAATGAAGAATAACTCGCCTTGTCATCGAGCTCGTTTAACTACTCAGTGGGTGAAGGAACACGACAACGAATTCGCCACGTTTACTTGGTTCCCAAATGTACCTGACTGTAAACCTATTGAACATTTATGAGATATTATAGAACGAGGTGCGAGAACTGCTCATCCACCTCTATGGAATGAATTTGAACTGACGGAGCTGCTGCAGCGGAAATGGGTCACGTTTTACATGGAGGATGTTCGACACCTTGTAGAATATGTTCCTAGATGTCTGCGAGTCGTGATTTTACAAAAAAATGAACCAACGTGTTATTAGGTAGGGCGTTCCTGATACAAAGCAACCTCAGTTTATTTGTCGATATTTACCGTATTAGAAATTAAAATTGAGAAACTTTTAAAATTATCATTTATTAATTCATTTTCAACAACAATAACCAACCCATTACATGGTAACATAACTCATTTTTTATGCATCCATCGCTATATCTACTCCGTCCGTGGGGGTTGAGTCCCGCAAAGACGACCATGCGCCCGTGAGGGTTACTGGCAAATTAATGCAGCCGGCTTGCCATTCTCTGCTGGGACAAAGTGCGTCGGGGTCCGACTTCACATGTAAATAACCTACGCATTCGCGTCCCCAACTGTTGAAAACACAAGGAATTATACGGCGCGCTTCGCAGTAGTCGAAAGGGAAAAGTCCATACGAGAGAGGAGGAGAAAGAATTGTTTTGAAATTCTCGTTGCATCGAGTGCGTGGTTCATCACGTGAATCTTATATGCTTAGTACCAACCGAACCGAAAGGAAGTTGTTCTTTATCCGCTGCAATAATGCAAGCTCTAAAAAGACAAGTTAGTACAATCATGATTATGATACGCTTTCCAACATACCAGAAATCATTACTCAAGTTATCACTTAAGCTATGAGAATTATGGCTGTGGAATAAATCTCGGTCCTGTGCCCTGACCTTTGATCCCATTTCGATGATATTCAACAGAACCGGTTCGGTATACCTCCGAAATAACATGATAAAGGTTTGTCGCAATCGAAGCATTTTTACGTAAGTACTGATGCACAAGGGCTTTGGAATAGATCCCTCTCGTGTGTTCTAACCTTTGACCCCATTTTGCATATTTTCAACAGAATTTGTCCCCAAGCAGGCCCCTACAACATAGTAACATTTTATCCAAATTGAAGCATTTTTACGTAAGTTATGACGCAAGATGGCGATGGAAGTGCTTCCGCTCCTCTGTCGTGACCTTTGACCCCATTTCGCCCATTTTCAATATGGTTTGTCGCCAGGTGGTGTCCTACCACATACTAAAATTTCATCAAAATCGACCCTTTTTTACGTTAGTTATGGCGCATAAGAGAAGTGGAAAGGATCCCTCTCCTATGTACTGACCTTTGACCCCATTTCGTTAACTTTAAAAAGGGTTCCTTCCCAGGTGATCCCCTACCAGATACTAAAATTTCATTGAAATCGAACTATTGTTAAGCGAGTTATCGTGCGGACGGACATACGCACACAACGCGTGACGTGATGAGGCAGATGGGAATCGCGACCATCTGCTCGCCGCAATAGTGTGACGTCATAAAACTTTAGTAGGATTCACACACAACGCGTGACGTAATGAGACCGATGGCGTGACCGCGCGCCAAATTTCCAAATGCGAGATTGTGATGTCATAAGATTTCTAAGCATTGGTAACATTGATGGAACGACACCATGCCAATAAAAACGTTATGATTCGGGGTGGGTATTTAACCCGCCAAACGAATTCTCCTTAAGTCGAGATCAAGCTAAATCGATTTCTAGTACCAGAAAACTGTAGGTTAACGACTTTCATCAAAATTCTTAGAGACGTTTTCAAAATAAAAAGGTACATACATACATACAAGAATTGCTACTTTAAGGTGGACGTCAAGTAATTTTGCTTCCTATACTTCCAATGGAAAAACTTCTGTACACATTTTCGTTCCCAAGGATGAAAATTTGAACATCCATTAAAATAGCTTTATTTCATAACTTGGAATACTTAATATTTTCTAAAACATAACCGTAATAATACAATGCAACATTTATTTGTCCACTGACGCCATCAAAGCACAGATCGCGCCATCTTTTTTTTGGTTTAAACACCACCAAAGAAAACGTTATTGTTTTTTAATATAATTGTGCTTATGTTTTACAAAATGTTAAGTATTCCAAGTTATAGTATGAAGTTATTTTAATCGATGTTCAAATTTCCATCCTTGGGAACACACTAATTGTGAAGGAAATGTGTACAAAAGGTTTTCCATTGGAAATATAGGAAGCAAAATTACTTGACGTCCACCTTAATAGTGTGGAATAAGGGCGATGGAATGGATCCCGATCCTATGTCCTGACCTTTGATTCCATTTGTCCGATTTTCAATAAGGTTACTCTCCAGGTGTCCCCTGCCACATACTAAAATTTCATCGAAGTCGAACCATTTTTACGCACCTTATGCCGCATAATGGCAATGGAATACATCCCGCTCCTATGTCCTGACCTTTGAATTCACTTCACCCATTTTCAATAGTTTTTGTCCCTAGGTGGTCCCCTACCACATACTAAAATTTCATTGAAATCGAACCATATTTACGCAAGTTATGACGCATAAGGACAATTGAATTAATTCCGCTCTTATGTCGTGACCTTTGACCCCACTTCACCCATTTTCAATAAGGTTCGTCTCCTGGCGGTCCCCTACCACATACTAAAATTTCATCGAAATAGAACCATTTTTTCGTGAGTTATTGTGCCGACAAACGGACAGACGGACGGAAAAAGCTGGAGCATATACGCTTCTTCAACCTACGGTTGGAAAGCTTAAAAAAATAAACCTTCAATATATTCTGTGTATAGTGCTCCTATTACGTTATTTTATTAAATAGTTATTTTTGTTCATCCAAGTGTCATATTTTGTGTTCTTATCACGATTTTTGTTGTTGTATTTTTCTGTTTCTTACCATCAGATGCACTTACTTGTTTTTCTTGCTGCAACCAGTCTAGATTGGGGTAAGGTCTAGACGCCTTATGGAGATCACTTTATTTGAGACAGAGACGTGGTTGAAGACTTCCAAGCTGGTGTAGAAATGAGCCGAAGATATTTAACGATTAACAAACAAATTTATTATCCACCACTTAGGGTAGGATTAAGATTGGTTTTACACCTTGCATACAGAAGAATTTTAGGTGACAATAGTGCTTGAGCTGAGCACAACAGAATTATGGTGCTTCCTTGTTAGCACCGTTCAGATCCTCTTGGGTACATAAGTTACGCATTCATAGCATTATGCGGCACTTTTTAAACAAGATATGAGATTACCAGATCTCAGATATAATGGATCTAGACCTCGGCCTGATCCCTTGGAACAAATATAGATAGTTACTAACCGCAGTTAGTTGAAATCTATCCCTAGATAACTCGACCGCAGCCGAGCGCTTTTCTTACGGCAAAATCATCCCACGCGATGACCTGACGTCTTGCTCTGGTGAAAACTAGACGAGAAGAGCGCCAAAAAACTAACTTCCTGAGTTCTCCCCAAACTTTTCTCAGCCCCAGCGAGCGCTTAGCCAATCGCGAAGACGCATTCGACCCCCTTAGCTGGGCATCCTTCACTCTCCGCGTCCTGCTTCTCATGGTTTACATCCGCCCGATGGCTGCTCTTCGAAGAATTCCGTGCTCCAAGTTCCGAGAATTCGTGGGCTCGTTATGACCTCGTGATCTGGTCACCAAGATGGCTGGCATGCTCCCTTCCTTGCTTTTCACTTCAAAATGGCGTTCCATTGCCCATTTCTGATTTTTCCCACGTTTACTTTTTTGACATTCAGTAGTTCCCATTTTCCTGCGCACCACTAGCATTTTTTCCAATTCTTTTTTTCTAACGATTTTCACATCATCACACCAAGGATATCGTTATTTAAGGTGAGTTTGTTCATAGATGCAATAATTCGTCTTTTCCGAAATTTTAAGTCCGCCATTAGAGCAACTTGCTTCCGAAAGGCTTCAACGATAAAGTGTAGATAGATAAACATTCTCTATTTTATATCACACAACCAATACCAACCACAGAGAGTCTGCGGAAAACCCCAGAAAAACCGCAGACTAGACAGACGGCAGGACCGGGATTCGAACACCGGTCAGAGACGTCCGCCTCCCAGACAGCGCCTTTACCAATGGCGCTATGCCGGTGGTCGTTTTTATAAAGATGGAAAATAAAGTATGTTTTCCAAAACAAAAAAAGGAATCAGTCAGAAGAAGAGTGGCACTGATTTCCATTTTTGCAAATCCTTTTATTGTCTGGCTTAACAGAAGAAAGGCAGCTGAATCCTTATATCTACTTCTACGCTCAGTCTGTTGCGATATATTGTCCGGTTTGAAGTATATGAAGAAAATGTGATTTGTCAGAAACATGTGGGTAGAAAAGAGCAGAATATTTTAATATTCTTCAGATAATTGCAGAAAGTCTTCTTTGTTAGCACATGAAAGTTCGCAAGTGGTAAATTGCAATGTGGGATCGCCACCCCGGTGGCGCAGTGGTCTAAGCGATGGCTTATGATCATTCGTCCGAGAAAGGTTCGGGTTCGAATCCTCCTGGAACCAGTGGCCCTAAATTAAGTACGGACGAATGCTTATAGCTCATTGAGTTACTCATGGTGGTCGTTAAACCTTCAATCAAAAAAAGAAAAACAAAATGTGGGATCTGAAACCATATCAATAAGCATTCTGTTCTCTGTTACGTTAAAATTATTTGATATATCGTGCACTAGTAAGAGTACATTAGAAGTACTAAGAAAAAACTGAGTTCTTACCAACCATCGCACTTATTTGTATATCCTGAACCTACTACCTAAGAAAATTTTTGAAAACCCTAGGATTCACAAGTAAACACTCTGTTAACCGTCAGAGCGATGACGTCATCACACTTCACGTAGGCTCTGGAAAATTCCATTTTACTCTCGTGAGGGAACAAATGTGCAAATAAGAACTTTACTTATCTTGTTTAATGACTTAACTGGTTGTGAATGTCGGTACCCTGTCCGTCAGCCAGTTAGGACCACGCATGACTCAGCAACCAATTTCATGTAGGACTTCCATCCACTGAGAAGGATTGGTTCTCTTTTTTTTTATTGGAGGTTTAACGACCACCTTGAGCAACTCCATGGGCTATAAGCAGTCGCTCGTCCTTAAGTTAGCGTTACTGGTTCCAGGGAAGGGAACCTTAAGTTAGCGTCACTGGTTCCAGGGAAGGGAACCTTAAGTTAGCGTTACTGGTTCCAGAGAAGGGAACCTTAAGTTAGCGTTACTGGTTCCAGAGAAGGGAACATTAAGTTAGCGTCACTGGTTCCAGGGAAGGGAACCATAAGTTAGCGTCACTGGTTCCAGGGAAGGGAACCTTAAGTTAGCGTCACTGGTTCCAATGAAGGGAACCTTAAGGTAGCGTCACTGGTTCCAGGGAAGGGAACCTTAAGTTAGCGTCACAGGTTCCAAGGAAGTAAACCTTAAGTTAGCGTCACAGGTTCCAGGGAAGTAAACCTTAAGTTAGCGTCACTGGTTCCAAGGAAGGGAACCTTAAGTTAGCGTCACTGGTTCCAGGGAAGTAAACCTTAAGTTAGCGTCACTGGTTCCAAGGAAGGGAACCTTAAGTTAGCGTCACTGGTTCCAGGGAAGGGAACCTTAAGTTAGCGTCACTGGTTCCAGGGAAGGGAACCTTAAGTTAGCGTCACACTGGTTCCAGTGCCGTAAGACAAACACAACATCCATGACTCACCGGAACTCGAACCCCTTACGGACGAATGTTCATAAGTTATCGCTTAGACCGCTGCGCCACCGGGGCCGGCAAGGGTTAGATTCCTAGACAATTCTAATAGTACCGTCTTTCTTATAATGGTGTACCTGAAAAACATGGAGTTCCCCGCAAAAAAAAATATCTTCGAGGATCTTTGGCGAAAATGTATTTGCTTTTAATCATTGAAATTTTTAAATTCCATACTATACTGGGATTTACGGGCGTTTTGTATTTTAAATTCTTTGGAATATATAAGTATTTTTCGTAAAAACAAAATTGCTACACATTATTGCGTGAACCACAAATGTAAACTTTGTAATTAAAATTATTGCCCTAGTTTTATACTGATACAGAAGTACCACAAATCACTTACGCCAAAGTAAATCATATGCAAATTTTATTCTTTTAGAGAAGTAAGGACAGTCTCTTTGAAATGCCTCACGATCAGACACACAAAACACTTAACCGCCCTATGACAGTGCCAATGAACTTTCCCAATTTATAAAAAAATACAGAATATCAGTAAGCAAATAAAAAAAGGAACAAGAATTGTGGCACAAAGAGATTAAAATTCCTTAAATTATTTACTCTTCAATGTAAAAAACACACTTAGCGTTACAACGTTTTGTACATAGTAACTTTTCTTTTCACTCTGTTTAAAACAAAAATGAAGGTAGACTCAGTTCTGATTGAGCCGTCAATTTGGAACGCAGGACTACGAGTTGCAGATCGGAGAGTTGAAAGGAGCTAGTTGAGTATGGTTTCATAGCGTTTACTTAATTTGTTATTGTCAACACAGGTCTATGATATGAAAAGTAGCTTACATAATTTTTACAAATAATGCTGGATACATTGCTAACACAAAGCAGATGGATACACGAATTACCCAAAGTGGTGCTCTGTCTTCTTGGGCTTCTTACATTCCTCATCATTCCTCCGTCTTTACAGGTACATTCTCTTTTCCTTAGTTATCAGATAATGTCATTTGATAAATTATACAGTTTTCGATTATTACTGCTTATGCATGAAAGTATATATGCTAATAAATATTCCGATCTAATTACCTTTCATTTGTGATCTCATGATCATGACACTCGTGGTAATACCAGCTTTTTTATACCTAGAGCGCGTGCTAGTTTATTATTTAATAATATTAACGTGACCTGCCCTAGGTCCTGGAATCGGTTGCCGCTTCGGATCAAGACGAT
This sequence comes from Macrothele yani, assembly GCA_039090855.1. Classification (NCBI taxonomy): domain Eukaryota; kingdom Metazoa; phylum Arthropoda; class Arachnida; order Araneae; family Macrothelidae; genus Macrothele; species Macrothele yani. Next base: position 46,473,166 of record CM076997.1, on the reverse strand, counting down.
GACACACTATTCGGCATTTAAAAGAGAGCCTAAGACTTTCTTAATTAATGGTTGATTAACGGTTAGTCATATATTATGTGTTACTACTTCAATTTACTCTATTACGGTTAAATTGTTCATTGACTTGATGATTTAGATACTTATCTTTGGGGTGGAGGTGGGCACGTTATGCTATTTGTTAGCCTTTTTCCCTGGTTTCCTTGCCACATTACATCGCAACGATTTGCTTTAAAGAATCTGTTCCAGTAATTCAAATTATTTAAAACTAAAATATTGTACTGTTACTTTGGTGTTTTGTAAATATTATTTACTTTGGTTATGCTCGCTGTGGTGACACTTTTAATGTATTTGTTACGAGGTGTTCATACCTTCTTCTTGTCAGTTTGTGTGACTTAATAATATATTTTAGTATATGACTTTTTGAAAATAACACTTTCGTTCCTATATATTTCATCATGTGTATACCTTAATGAAAATATGATGTTACTTTCAAAATATCGAATTGCATGAAAATAGTTACACTTTAAAAGTTTTGTAATGGTTATACTTTTAAAGAGCTACTATTTTTTAGTTATTTTGGTTTGAAGTGCTGCAATTATAGAAATCAACTGTTGCATGCGTGCTGCATGCAACTGTTGATTTCTGTGATGTAAAAAGCCTTACTTCGTTCATTTTGTTTGCACATTTATAATTACCATTGGTATTACTGTAATCCTGGAACTTTGTTGTTTATTATGATGTACATGTAGTCCCGGGTGCGTATGGACTAAATTCTGTTTTGTTGTGGTGGGACATGAAATTGTAGTTAAAAATATAAAATAAAAAAAAAATTAATAGATCTCGTCGAGAGATTTAAAGCAATACCACGCACAGCTCTTTTGTCCACACGGTTGTCCTAATAAACCGCGATATTGTCAAAAGGGTTCACCAGTTAAAAAGGAAACAATTTTTAAAATGTTCAGTTCAAACCACTTCGAAACTTCGTATATTTGCATAGATCTTGTCGAGAGCTTTAAAACGATACCACGCACAGTTGTGTTGCACTCACGGTTGCCGAGTCGCCCCAAACGCGGCGGCACTCATGGTTCACGGTTGCCCCGAACGCGGCGGCACAACTAGGGATATTGCATAATTCCCCCCCCCCGCGTGCAGGGAGAAGGAAACGTCGTGCACAAGATTTATTGCTCAGAACGTGAATTGAGCTCCATGCTGCTTAGGAATATGCTAACACAATTAACGTGCGGCACGTGCTTTTAACGCTCTAGTGATTTCAATCGGGACCTATTTTTGTAAAAGGCGGTCGTCCGTAAGCCGTTCCATACTATCCGCGGAGTTAGACGTAGTCCTACGTCAAAATATGACACAGGTCTTCGCGTTTCCGTTCCTCGAATAGCACATTTTAGCTCCTTATATTCTGAAAGATGTGTAGTTTTGTGCAAACAAGTGCAATACACTGCTGGCCACCCAAAATGCAACACCAAGAAGGAAGCATCCGATTGGCCTGAAATTCACAGCATGCGTCGCCCGCGAGAGGACATGCAAACGATTAACATTGCAGGGCATATGCAAATCATGTGCGCCCGGCACGCGACCGAGAAGCACTATAAGAAGAGTGCACAGAAGGCGGGGTGTATATAGTGGAAATGTGTTGTGCTGCCTGACCTGTGCGTGGGAAGCTTCCTGATTCCTCGTCGCAGAATACGGCAGTCATTCCAGCACTTTTCGGAGTTCGACAGAGGACGAATACTGGCTTATCGTACAGCGGTTTGTCGTACCGAGACTTCGGCGCCCGTGTGGGACGACATCCAGCCACAGTAAGACGAGTATGGATTCGGTGGGTGCAGGAGGGCGATTGCCGTAGCAGCGGCACACCATCGAACGAGAGGATCGGCATGTTGTGCGGCGGGCGTTGGTGGCTGGCACCGCGACATCACGAACGTTAGCGCAGGAATTAGGGTGTGTTGCGCAACAAACTGTGTCAGCACGTACCGTTCGACGTTGTCTGCAGGAGCGGGGACTTGTCGCACGGCGCCCATTCCTCCGACTACCATTGACCTAACACCACCTGCGAGTGCGGCAACAGTGGGCCGTTGAACGCCGCACCTGGACTACGGAATGGCACGACATTGTCTTCTCCGACGAATCCCGCTTCTGCCTGCAACACCACGATGGTCGGATCCGTGTGTGGTGGCACCACGGCGAGAGACTGTATGACGCCTGCATTATGCATTGCCATACCGGTCCGTTGCCTGGCGTCATGGTTTGGGGCGCAATTAGATATGACACCCGCAAGCCTCTGGTACACATCGCCGGTACACTCAACAGCCACCGCTATATCTCCGACGTTTTGAATCCTGTAGTCCTCCCTTACCTGCAGGACCTGCCAGCGGCCACGTTTCAACAGGACAATGCGCGCCCGCACGTGGCAGGCATCGTGCAACAATTATTCACTGCCCACCAGGTGTCACTGCTCCCATGGCCCGCCTGTTCTCCCGATATGTCGCCCACCGAACACGTATGGTCGCTGATCGGCAACCGAGTGGCCCGGAAATCACCACCCGCGGCTACGCCTGATGAACTGTGGAAACGTGTGGGAGCAGCCTGGACCGACATACTCCAAGACCACATCCAAAGCCTCTTTCGTTCGATGCCGCGGCGTGTAGCGGCCGTTATTGCCAGCCATGGGGGCCACACGAACTATTGATGTCTGCGTGTTCCGCAAGTCGCACGGGCCTGTAAGCTCAATCGTTTCCTCTTTGTATCTGTTGTTATGTGTCCAGTAAAGCTGGCTTTGCTATATCGTGTCCTTCTTGGTGTTGCATTTTGGGTGGCCAGCAGTGTATATAACGTCATATCCTCATTGATATAAACATTTCATTTGTTCAACTGATATTTCAATCACATTCTTTTGTTAATATACATGTATAGATTGCTCTGACAGTGAAAAGGGGCCTCATGTCCTCTGGAATAGGTACTTTCTTGTCTCTAAGTTTCTATAAACTAATGCGGAAATGATTTCTTGAAGATTTTCTTTATTTAGGGAAGAAAAAAGTACCAACAATTGTTTCGCTTTTTGGTACTTCAAAACTGCCATCAAAATTGCTGGCTATTTATTTAACCAGTTTCATATGAAGTTCACGCAAAAAATTGATTTTGAAAAATCCTGCTGAGGCTAGAGACCCTTTAGAAATGCTGCCCTTTTATTCAGTTTATACCATCTAAACCTAATAAATATGGACAAAAGCTTTGGCTCGCTGTAGACATAAATGAAGAACGGACTCACAACCAGAGTCTATCCGAATATGTTGTTATGCGACTGATGGAGCCATTTTGCAAATAAAGGTAAGAATGTCACAGTAGACAACTTCTTCACATCACTTCATTTAGCCAAATGATTACAAAGGAAAGGAAAAAGCTTGGTAGTGACTACAAGCAAGGACGGAAGAGAAATTCCGCAATCTATGAAAAATTCCCGGGATATATTGTACGAAACGAAATTTTTAAACCATGAGGGAACAGGTGCTACTCCTACAGTACACCAAGGAAGGAGAGAAGAAAAAATGTGATGATTCTTAATACTCTTCATTGAAGTGTCGATATTGCAAACAATGAAAAGTAGACTCCTGAGACTATTAGTTTTTATAACGAAACCAAATGTGGTGTAGACGTTATTGATCAAATAGCTAGAAAGTATTCCTTGAAGGCACCATCAAGAAGGTGGCCTGTTCATACATTTTATAATATGTTATATTTCACAGCTATAAATTTATGTATTATTTACAGAGAAGTTACCGGGAAACGCATTGCAAGACGAACCTTTATCTAATTATTAGCTGATGAAATGCATCAATACTACACAAGCGTCTGAAATGAGTGAAGGAAAAATGTATGCACAGGAGACTTCTCAGATAAGGCAGCACCAAAGAAAAGAAAATGTGAAAAAAACTTTGCAAAGGGAACATGACTACTAAGGATTGTCTGTCGTGCAAGAAATGGGTGTGTGGTAAATGTGTAGCTAAGATGGATAACACATGCAAAAATTGTATGTCGGAACATTAGCTTCTAAAATTTATGTAAGCATACGCTTTTCGTGGATTACTGTAACAATTTCCCCATACTGATTTAAACTATAACTTCAAAAATCTACCATTTTTAGTAAAACGTATTATGTAAAATTCATAAACACAAAATACAGATAAAACAGTTTAAGAATGTATTCATTCTTATGTACAATGCGTATGTCTTTCCCCTATAAGCCACGCAGGAGTCAAAATGACTCCGGCTGGCCTTCTGAGGATCACAACCTTAGCGAGCTTTCTAGTATTAACCTGCTCGTCCAAAGCCCGACGGATATTCAGAGGCAGTTCAACATTTGTCACCGCACAGGATCGAACCGAGGTCCTTTCCTTTGGTTGTCACGGAAATTAACTACTAAGCCATCCTCGGGACAAGTAACGTCTTTGTAGCACTATGAAAATGGTTTTGTCTTCGCGGACCTGGAAGGGTGTCTATACCCCCCAAGGATACGGGAACCACGCTTTGAGAATCGGTGAGCTAGGTGATACACACGCATTTACTTTTTCGATGATGTTCTCATTCCACTTTAAAAAGAAGTATCTTTGAAAAATTTCTTATTCTATCAGAAAAGTTTCGTAGAAGGCTTGTCCATTACAACCGATAATTCGATGTCGTCTTTCTTGCCTACTTGTCTTTTTGTTTGGTTTCGTTTTTGAGAATATTTACTAGATTTGTTCTATTTCACCTGCTGAATTTTGAAAGTAAATTGGTGTTTGAAAATATACGCATCATACCTTCACCTTCACCTTCGACTAAAATGTTCACTGTGAATCGTGATATACAACCATTGGAGTCCTGCAACAAATGTAAGGCGATCATTACTTTTAAGGCGAGTTTTTCGCTACCCAAATGATGGCTGCTTTCTCTGGGGAACTGCCAAAGCTGCTGGAAGCAATTTCTGATGAGCTTCCTCCTTACCCATTACTACTTATTCTTCCTGTAATCACCGTTTCGTGTGAGGTAATGGAGTTGGATTACGAGAGGCACAAGCTTAGCTTTCTTTCGATAGACTCCATACTCGTTAATGATCATTAGTATGGTTATCCAGTGGAGTCCAATAGCTAGTGTGTGAAATGATGCATTTTTATCCTGCTTATTTTGGAGAAAAATAAAAAATACTGACGTAATCATATCGCCTCTCCTTTAGTGTTGTTTTATGAATGGCCTTCTGTTCCTTTGTTGTGTAAAAAGCATGGTTTTTACAACGAGGAAATGTTTGCAGATAATAAAAGCTTAGCTTTAATCACGGTTGGAATTCAATTTCGGAAATCATGTAGCCATTGGAGCTGCTGGAATTTTTCACCAGATATATTTACTTGCAAATTCATGCTTAATACGTTCAGTCTATTGTATCGGGTATTTTGAGTACATTTATTGAGGAAGAGTTGATCTCACAAGGTGAATTTGTAATCCTTTTCTTAAAGTAGATCCCTTAGCTAAAAGACTTATAAGCATGTTTGAAAGTGTCAGTAGGTATTTACATACCTTTAGTTCGTTCAGTTAATTTTGAATGACTTAATTTAGCCATTGTATTTGCTTAGGGATTTAAATTCCATCAGAGCATTTAAGGTTATAAGCAATCGCACATCCCTTATTTGGGGCCATATGTTCCGAGGGGAGAGGCTGACATATCCTTTTGGCTTACATCGACCATGCGTCCTCGGGGATTCGGTCGGACCCGACTAATGTGATTAGTTCAACTGATTGGTCGGTTCACCAGGCCGACGAACTGTGCCTGACTTAGAAACCTTACTACCCTTTGAGGTTTGGACACGAGATATTTACCGATAGTTCAAGGCTTAACAATAAAGTTTGAGCCGGTTTTGCAGCATTTTCTGAACAACTCAAGAACATGCCTCAGAAAATATAGACTTTCAGATAATAGTTCTGTTTTTCGATCGGAATTAGGGGCAATCAGAGAAGTTTGCTTCTGGGCCACATCCTCTAAAAGTGACTTGCCAGTTAAATTCTTTTCCTACAGTCAAGCAGCCCAATGGGGCTTGAAAAGATTTAGGAACCAGAACCCTCTGGTTTCGGAAATTAAACGTTTAATCTCTAGTCAGGGGAAACCTTTTGAGTTCTCCTGGGTCAAGGCACACATTGGAGTTCCAGGTAACGAAGTTACAGACAAACTGGCTAAAGATGGCACACTGAAAAGCATCGTAGATTTTCAACATAAGACCCCACTTCAAAGCATTAAAACAAAATTTAAAAAACTCTCGCTGTCTCGTTGGCAACGGTTATGGGAACCATCACAGTTTGGACACTGGACCACAGATGTTTTTCATAGAGTTTCTCTTAGACGGTGTCCAGTGAACAAACATCTCAATCAAGTATTTACCGGATATGGCAATTTCCAGGATACTTCAACCAATTCTCAATTAGGCCTTGTGTCTGTGCTTTTGGATATGAGAGAGGAGATGCAGATCACGTTTCTGTTTCACTGTCCGGCTACAGCCGACTTTCGACAAAAACTAGACCTTGGAGATGGCTCCCAACCTCTCTATAAATCTGAATTAAATCTGAATCTAATACAAGAAATTTAATTGAATTTATGAAAGTGTTGGAGACAAGAATCACCGATCTTTGTTCTGCCCATCATGAACGTTCTTCGTACCTTAGGTTTCTTCAGTCTCAGATAGTTGAATAATGCAATTTATGGATTTTATACAAGACATTAAGGAATGAATAAACCGCGTTTCTGTGCTGAGATTGTTTTAATGAAATATTGTTATGATTCGGAATTTTTTCTGTTCATCATACAATTAATGCATTGTTTTATTTAAAGTGTTTATTATTGCATATTAGTTTCAAATGTTTCGTGAAATGCAGTGAACTCATCTGCTTTCAAGCGATTATATTTATTCTCCCAGCAAGTGGTTGTGGTAGTTTAGTTCATATTCTTACATTGTTTGAAACAATTATCAGATTGTAACTCTGTTCATTTTCAAATTGTACTTTGTATTGGAATGAAATAAAGGCACTTCGCCTTAACAAAGAAGGGATATTATTCGCACAGGGAACAAACTTCCAGTTGGTATTTAAATTCTCCCCGCTTCCCTCCACCTGTCCAAGTGTCTTTCCCTGCGGCTCTGATAGACGGGGTTATTATCGTAGCGTCCTTCCAGACACGCATAAAGAGTTCTATGAATCCCTGGCATGGTTTCTTGGCGGCGCGGATCATGGTAATCAGTCTTATGTGATAAGCCAGAAGCTCACACCTCTGACCTCTCGACCACCTGGGTAGGGTCGTGTTACTGTGATAAGGGAGCTGTCCAACATCCAGAATTAAATAGTGTACAGTGTAGTTCTTTAAAAATATTTACAGTAAATCTAATGGAAATCATGGGACTTGCTGAAAATCAAGGACACGATATTAGTTCCCAGACATAAATAAATAAGGAAAATTTAATATTATATATATTGGTTTCCTTGCTATATTAATACTTTCAAAATATATATACGTAAATATACACTGAAAGGACAAATTATTACGTACACCCAGGTGAAAATAGGCAAAGCAGCAGGACAACAGCGAATTGCAATGTGCAGGAAAACCGGTTGGGGCTATACATAGAGTAGAGACGGTCGGTGAGCACAGGAATACATTTCGTCAAAGGCCAGCATGGGTCGAGGATGAGACTTAAGTGAATTTGTCAAGGTCAAGTCGTGGGAGCCAGGAAGGCCGAATATTCAATCAGCGCAACGGCGAAACTGTTAGGAATTCCCTCGAAAAAACGTTCCGAGTGTGTACCAGAAGTATGTGAAATCCAGCAAAACCGCTAACAGTCGGATGAAATGTGGCCGTAAAAGTGCACTGGATGGTTGAGGGCGATGACGATTTCCCCGTATCGTACAGACAAATCGGACAGTTTGTTGTAGCAAATCACGTCACAATTTAATGAAGAAATCACGTCGCAATTTAATAAAGAAATCACGTCGCAAGTTAATGAAGAAACCACGTCAAAAAAAGAAGAAATCACGTCAAAAAAGAAGAAATCACGTCAAAAAAAAGAAGAAATCACGTCAAAAAAGAGAAAAAATCACGTCACAATTTAATGAAGCAGCATAACACTATGCCCAAAAACAGTCTGTCGACACATGGCACAACCCGGCTGGGGCAGTCGACGACCACATCGTGTCCCGATGTTAACGGCACAGCATCGCAAGATTCGGCTGCAGTTTGCGAAGGCCCATCGAAACTGGAGCATGGATGACTGGAAACGCTTTATATGGTCTGACTAATCCCGTTTCACATTGTATCGCGCCGATGGCAGGCAGCACGTGTGGCGTAAACCACACGAAGCTATGGACCAAGCATGCCTAGTTGGGGTACTGCAGGCCGGTGGAGGCTGTGTAACTGTATGGGAAGCTTTCACGTGGTACGGCCTGGGTCTTTTGGTACCTCTTGAGTCTTCTGTCACTGGTTCCAGCTATGTGTAGCTCCTGTCAGACCACATGCACCCTTTCATTGCATGCCTCTGGGCGAAATAAGTTGCGATCTTTCAACAGGACAACGATCCACCCCATCAGTCCCGGTTAGCGACCGATTGGCGTCATGAGCATAGCAGTGAGCTCACCACACTCGCATTGCCCCATTGCTCACCAGACATAAACCCCTATAGAGAATTTATGGGACATATTAGAACGAGCTGTTCATGATCAAACATCCCCACCTACATTTATGCCTGTTCTACGCCAAACATTCTTAGACTGTTGGTCAGCGTTACCTGAGTCTGTGTTTCGGAACCTCATTGCGTCTGTACCACGACGTTTGGATGCTGTCCTGCGTCCACACGCTATTAGGGGTGTTTACGTAATGATTTTCCCTTTTAGTGTTATGACGTAGAAGTCTTTTCGTACTTCTACGTTATTTAAAAACATAACCATAAGATGAAATAGTTCCTAAATTAAACCTTAACGGCCAGACGAAACATGTAAAGAACAGAAGTCAAACTTACGGAAAAGATGCTTTATTCAGGATGTAGCAAACACATCATAACATAGAATAGCATATTGCATTAAACTCTCCACACACCACACAGCTCTTAACGCAACGCTCAACTTACAACACTTCTCCAAGCAACGCTCGCTTTAACAACGCTCGCAAGCAACGCTCTCTTTAACAACAAACAGTCTCTTCAACAACAGTTTTGTCGTCGTTTTTATCTGTCGTTCTTATCTTAAATCAGGCATACGTCACGTTCATCTAACCTCAATTATGTTGCCAACAGTATTCGTTTCAGAGAAAAGATATTACGTTAAGAGTGAAGTATAACTGAGAATAAACTCAAAATTTACACAGGGAAAGAAACTAAACAGGAAAGTTAATTTAGAATATACATCACAGTGTACATGCATAATATGTGCTACATACACCGAAACGCCAAAACATCATGATCCGGCCGATGAGTTAGTGTAATTATTTCAGAATCATATAACACATCTGCAAGACAGCAAAAAAAAAAAAAAAAAAAAACCTTTTCCAGACCCTGATGAAATCATGAATTGTGAAAACAGCCGTCGTAGCACGATGTGTGGTAGTGAAATCTAAAACCATATGATGTTTAAAACTTTAATGGGAATTAAAACAGCACATGGGTGATACATGAAAATAAGATCTTTCGGGGTCGCCTGCGACTCCCATTATCAGATGAATGACCAACAGAGCGAGGAAACTTACGGGGTTATAGAGTTAAATTCAGTGACGTAAGGTCAAGTATTTGCTCATGCGCAGGTCCAGCGAAAAAGGAGATGGATTTCTTAGCGTAAACATAGGAAACAATAAACAAAGTTAAGTTAATATATCACGTTCGATGAGCATTTTCCAAGGGTAAGGAACATGGTACGGAAAATCATCATTACAATCACTCTTTTTCTGTTTTAATATATACAGGCTTTCAGTAATTAAAGTCAAGAATCTGTTAGGTGGTGAAGCAAGGATAGTGACAGTGTCCCAATCAGGGATATATCCACCTTTGTGAACAAGTCTGGCTAAAGATGTGTTTTGTGAATACATCTTTATATTATATTTATGTTCGTCAAGCCGAGTAGCCTAGGTACGTAGCGTGGATCCAATGTAAACTCGTTGTTCACTGTTCACATCCACAGGGTTCAACGAAACGCAATAAATACCACTTTTATTAGCGATGTCAATGGGGTCTATTTCATTTTTAAGCAGTGCTAAAACGTTTGTTGTTTTCACACCAAAATTGAGTTTATACTTACGACAAACATTACGCAGTATTGAAAAGATACTTGGTATATAATCAATAGAGCCGATGTACCTGGTTTCCGAAGGGTCACATGAAAGGGTTTTGAAAGCAGTTCTATGTAACCTCTTAAGTTCAACATCCACAGCACTTACAGGATATCCAAACTGTACTACAATGTTCTTAATAGTGACAATTTCTTTGCGCCGAAGTTCTGAAGTTGAGCAGTGGGAAATAGATCTGCGTAACATGAATTGTAAAGAGGACAGTTTATAATTTTTAGGATGGGAAGAGTCAGCCGGTATCATACAAACTGAGGAAGTTGGTTTGCGGTATACAGTAGTTTGGAAAGTATTGGAGTAGGGATCTCTAAGAATAATAAAATCCAAGAAAGATAGGCAACAGTTCTCCTCGAGCTCAAGGGAGAATTTGATCGTAGGGTAGTGAATAGAAAGAACAGAAACAAAACTATGGAGTTCATCAAGCGAGTGAGGCCAGAAGACGAGAATATCGTCTACATAACGGAGAAAACATAAAGGCTGCAGGTTATAATTGAGGAGGACAGCAGTTCTAACTCTTGTAGAATAAGTTCACCAAAGGAAAGGGGACAGAGCGGAGCCCATGGGGGCTGGGGGCGGGGCGCCTTGAGTTTGTTTAAAGATGGCATTATCGAACTTAAAATAGGAACGGTTGGAGATTAATCTAAGGGCGGATAAAATAACTTGAGATTCGGTAATAGATAAAAAATTAGACAATTTTTCATAAATAATATTATGCGATGACTCAATGGGGATGTTAGGATACATCGATACAACATCGAGGGAAACCATAATAAATGGCTTATCCCCCAGGGTTAATAAATTTAACTTTTGCAGAGCTTCAACAGAGCTAGATACCGAAAAACTGTTATTAATAAGGAGGGGGTAAGAAAATGGGCTAAGGCACCTTCTAAAGGTCGGGTTGGGCTAGCATATCCGGAAACCAGGGGTCGAAGAGGATGACCCTCTTTGTGGAGTCTATATTTGCCAAAAAGCTCGGGAACACGCGGCCCGACAGTGGGTTGAAGTTGAGATTTCATGCAATCAGGTAAGGAACTGTGTTTTTTTAGTTTGCTGATAGAACTTAATGTAGCTTTGGTAGGGCCCTTCGTAATTACAACATGAGGTATATCTTCAAGTGAAATTTTAAACCAACCGGTATTAATAATAACAGGTTGTGCGGTTTTATCTGCAGCCAGGAGAGATAAATTAGGGTTATTTTTAAGTGCCCCAAGTTGTTTGATGTCCTCACTGAATTCAAGGCGAGTATAGTTCCTTTCTTCTTCGGGTATAGGAATCTGATAATATTTTCCATCTGGGGAATGGTACGAAATTTGTTAAGTTGCAGAACAGAGTAGGAATGGATTAGGAATCATTTCAGTGCTACATCTGGGATTGCATCCTTCGGCCTTTCAGTTCGTATGTGTAATCAGCTTATTGAATTGGCGTCTGATGGAGCACTAAATATCACGGTTAGTGAAAAACCCCTCACAAACGTCTGGATCCATGTGAAATCAGAGTACCCTGAGTACGAGCACCATTGTTCTTCTGGAGGCGCAATGTTGAACTAATATTTAATTTTGCTAAATAGTTTCCCCGTGCTCTTTATAAGCTACCTACGGAGTTTCATCACCCGTTTCTAGTTTTCTGGACACTAAAGAATAGGAATTATTATTATACAACCAGCCGGTATATACGCGTGCATTTATCTAGGCTATTGTTATTCTTTTTTCCTTATGTCGGAGCTTTTCTCAATGTACGAACTCGCTAACTAATACAGGGTGTCCGGGTTAGAGGTGTCGAAAAATAACGGCTTGCACTCATTATGTTTTCCCAAACTAAACCTTAATAGAGATGTGTGCACCACAGTGGAAAATGCTGTTCTTCCTTTGGTTAGCTGAATTTCAATCAGTTATGCGTGTTAAGCGGCGTGCACGAAGGGAATGGAATGTTTATCCTTCCACATCGAAATCTATTCTTCGGTTGGATAAGACTCTAAAAGAGACGGGAAGTTTGGTTTTACAAACTGGGAAGCACCTTAAAAACGTGTGTGACCGACGAGAATGTGGATCGGGTGCGTAAGTCATTCTCTAGGAGCCAACATAAGTCAATTATACAGGCTAGTAAGGGACTGCAGATTCCTTGTTCAACACTTCAGGAAATTGTTCACAAACGTTCCGTTTGAGTGCGTACGAATTTCAACTTTTGCTTAACGCTTCATAGATGATCTTGCTGTTTAGCCGTATCGATGACAATCCCAATTATCTTATCTGTTTCTTATTGAGTAATGAATCTGCCTTTCACGTATGCGGGTAAGTTAACAATCAAAATTGGCGCATGCGGCGTACGGAGAATCCGCACAAAATTATCGAAAATGAAAGGGACACACTGAATGTCAGTGTCTGGTTAGGAGTGCAAAAAACTGGCAGTATCGGTCTTTTTTCTTTTCATAGAGCCCACAGTGATGGGACACACTTGTTGAGATCATTGCTGTTTCGCAGATACCCCCCAGGTTTCACGTTTTAGCAAGATGGTTTACCACCACACTTCCATGGAGATGTTATTATGTTTTTGAACGAGCGTTTTCCTGGACGTTAAATCGGAAAAGGAAGCCCAACTGCCTGATCGCCTAGATCTCCGGATCTGACTCTCTTTTATGGAGTTTCATAATACACAGTGTGTAACAGAAAAACGTTCGAGATTTAGACGACTACAAACAGCGTATCCTTGAAGCAGCTGCTCTAATAACGCTCCAGAAGCTGGAAAGCACTTGGCTAGAGCTCCGGTATGGGTTTGACATCTGTCGCCTAAAGAAGAGGCCTACAATGAAATTTACTAACCTGAACTTCATACGTTGCTCTGTATAATACCAAAAAATGTTTCCCTAAACCTTATAGATGCTGAAATATACACTGAAGAGCAATTTATTTTATAGATACCTGTCTAGTAACGTGTAGCACCACCTTTCACCCTGATGACGGCGGCGATTCGTCTCAGCATGGACTCCAGAAGACACCAGAAGCGTTGGGAAACCATTCAGATCCACGACCCCTAAACAAGCTCCCACAGTTCACGAAGATTTCATGGAGGGGGTCAGAGCCTCGAACATCTCTCTCGATGGCATCTCAGATGTGCTCGATGGGATTGAGGTCAGGTGACCTAGCTGGCCAAGGAAGCGAGGTCACGTCGGTGGAGTGTTCATCAAACCATTCGGATACAATTCGGGAGCTGCATTGTCTTGTTGCAGGATGAGGTCCCCAGAGGGATGTTGAAGACGCACAAACGGGAGCAAATGGACGTCCAGGATATCCCGGTAGCATTGACCTGTGAGAGACGATGTCACCCGTACCAGGGGTCCCATTTCAGTCCACGTAAACAGTCCCCAGACGAGAATGCCACCCCTACCAGCCTGAAGAGTACCCTGCTGGCAAGAAGGATCTATCGCCTCATGTGGTTTGCGCAGTACTCGTATCGTGCCATCCACATGTACCAACGTAAATCTCGACTCATCAGTCCAGGAAACATTTTTCCACATGTCTAGGGTCCAGTGGCAATGTTCCCGCGCCCATGCTAATCTTTGTACCCTGTGATGTGCGGTCAGCAGCGGTACCCTCGTGGGAAGATGGCTTCTGTACCCCATAGCGAGTAGATGGTTCTGGATGGTGTGGCTGCTTACACGTTTTTGTGCACCAGCGTTGAATTGCCGAGTGATTTCTTGCACTGTGGCCCGTCTATCCGCTGTTACAATGCGAGCTAGCCGACGATGACCCCGCTCATCCACACGCTGTTGTCTACGGCAGTTGGCCCTTGCAGGGATGGTTTTACCGGATTCGATGTACTCATGGTGTACCTGTGACACAGTGGCTCGTGAAATTCCCAGTGCCTGCACGACTTCCGAGTTACCCATTCGTGGGATGGAGTTACCCATTCGTGGGTAACTCCATCCAACGAAGTGCCCCGACAATTTGCCCACGATCCAATGCGCTTAGATCCTTCGTCTTACCCATACTGCGTCCGACTCTTACTGATTGCCGTCGTATCACTCCTTATATTGTCGGATCGCTGCATACGTCATGTAGTTTCCGTTTACAGGGCCGCCCACAGCGCCACATTCATTTGCATAACGCCAGCTGTCTCTAATTCAATTGAATTGTTCTTCAGTGTATGTGTGTATTTTTGGATACCTCTAGCCCGGACATTTTACTACGAAGGCACTGATTTTAGAATTTCCAAAAAGAAAATTGTTAAACATCGTAATTTTCTTGTTCTAATACATTCCTTTTTTTTTTTTCTTTTTTTTTTGATTGGAGGTTTAACGACCACCGCGAGCAACTCAATGGGCTATAAGCAGTCGCTCGTCCCTAATTTAGGGTCACTGGTTCGAGGGAAGGGTGAGAGCCAGTGCCGTAATACAAAAACAACATCCATGCCTCACCGGGATTCGAACCCGGACCCCTTTCGGACGAATGATCAGAGGTCATCGCTTAGACCACTGCACCACGGGGCGGCCATTCCTTTTTAGATATGAGCGTTCGTATAAATGATCCGAGGTCATCGTTTAGACCACTGCACCACCGGGGCGGCTATTCCTTTTTAGATATGAGCGTTCGTATAAATGATCCGAGGTCATCGTTTAGACCACTGCACCACCTGGGCGGCTATTCCTTTTTAGATATGAGCGTTCGTATAAATGATCCGAGGTCATCGTTTAGACCACTGCACCACCGGGGCGCGGCTATTCCTTTTTAGATATGAGCGTTCGTATAAAGAGCATGCTTCCAAATGGTTAAGTAATTTACATAACCGCCTTCAAATCCATTTATGAAAAGATTATTATTACGTGAACATTTTTCGTATCAAAGAATGCTTCTGATACACTTAATAATTAAAACAAATGTTACGGTCTTTACTTGAGCATAAATGTAGTTAACACTAATTTCTGTTGATATGCGATACCATCATTGCGAAAATATATATTTAGGCTTGAAATAAAGTACTATTACTATATATTTCTCATTCGAGGTTAAGCTTTTTGCACAGCGACAAAATATTTATTAGGGGAATCATCTAACCATATCGCATTAAAAGTTTCTCCGCAAATTGTATCTGCTTTCTTCATTTAGATAGGAAGAAAATTAATTTTGTTTCTGGTTTTAGTAACCTTGAGTAATGGTAATGCTGTAAAAACGCTTCTCTCTTCCCAGAAAGCCTACAGATTTTTTTGCTTCAATATGTTTTATGTGCGTCATTTTTGCTTCAGATGCGTTCTGAAATACTTTTACAAAAGTTCGAAATTCTTTTTCTAAGTAAACCGCTGTTCCTAGGTTTTGATTAAAACTGTTGAAAACTACTAAAGTGTGAATGACTGCCATACCATACCACCCGGGTTCTCAGACGAAAATGAATTAGAGTACGTATTAATGGGACCATACTTTCCAAAAACGAAATTTATGTTCTTGATAGTAATTAACGGCGTTCACACCTTGAAAGTACTGCTAATACCTGGAATGAAATCAGTTTTCAGGAGCACTTTACTTCGGTTAGGCGTTCCAGAAGTAATATATGCATGTGGAACACTTTCAGGTTATTCAAAAGCAGAGTTTATATCCAAGGAAATATCTCACTTTTTGGAATAAAGTTTACATCCAGAATGGAATTCGCGTGCGCATGTATAAAGTTAATATTCCGAAAAGGGATCTTGCATGTTCTGCGCATACTTTATTCACGAAACAACATCATTGTAGTTTTTTAAACGTACAGAGGATGTTCCCACATTTGTAGAACGATTTTCCAGCACTATAATTAATGTTTAAAATAAAATTATTTCTTTCTTAAATGTTCTATCTCATATGGATATGAAACTACATCCAGATTTATAACATAACAGGGTATTTCTTAAAATGGATAGTGGTATTTTATACCACTCCTTTTCCACTGCATTCCATAATCTATTCATTGTTTTAGGTCGGCGTTTAAAAAGTGCTTTTCGTTTTAGCAGTGCAAAGGCACAGTAGTCCATTGGTGACACATCAGGGGACTTTGAAAGGATATGAGCAAAAAGTATAGATTTGAAACCCGTTTCATTTTTTTTCATTTTTTTAAGAAATGGAATGGTAGATTTGAATGTATGTCTAGTAGCCATATCCAGATAGAGTTCTACTCTTTGAATGCTCTGTGGATAGAGGAATGGTACTTCCCCTTTCAATATAGCAGTTAAAGCATTACTTTGGTAATATGTAGAATTGATTTCAACATTCTTTTTACAAATAAACATATATATATATATAACTCCGTGTTTATTAGTGTAGGAAAAACAATATACTATTCCGCAAGCTTTCCCCGTCAACGGACGGCTTCATCAGGCGGTTACAAAGGAAAACAGAATCAAACTAATGTACAGTAGCGAACAAAAGTATTTGGCGAAACACATTTTCGACCATAATTTTTTTTTCCGCTGGACCAAATCGGGTCATTTTGGGATATGATATGTGTTGATTCGTGGGTTGCAATGCCGCGTAGTTTGCATTTCGCTCAGAGCGAATTTGTCGTTCGAAATGGGCCATATTCAACGGTCGCCAGTTATTACCCATTTGTTTGCTGCATGTATTAATGTTTTTCTTGTGATTTTTGTGGGTGTTGTTATGTGTAGTGTGAAAATAAGTCAATCTTAGGTTTTCAGAAATGGGTAAAATGGCGGAGATCGCTGTTGGAGCTCGCCAGGCGGCCGTGAACATGATGGAATCCGGAATGCGCGTCACCGACATTGCGAGGGCCCTGAAAATCCGACACTAGTCCATTTCAGCTATCCTGCAACGTTATAAGAAGACTGGGACCACCAGAACAGTCCGCGATGTGGTAGGCATCATTCAACTACTTTGCGTCAGGATAGACGCATCATCCGTCGATCTCGTGCTGATTCCACCTTGACTACTGTGGACATCGCCACCGAATTTTGCGACAGCGACGACCTGAACGTCAGCCGAATGACCATCTCCCGTCGTCTCATTGCTGGTGGATTGAATGGAAGACGCCCAGCCAAGAAACCATTAATCGGAGTCAAGAATCGACGAGCCAGAGTCGTGTTCGCGCACCGTCATCGACACTGGACCGCGGCGGACTAGAGTAAGGTGCTTTTCACTGACGAGAGCAAGTTCAACTTGTTCGGAAGTGATGGCATCCGATACGTAAGACGTCCGTGTGGCCAGAGATTCAACCCCCAGTTCATTCAGCCGACTGTCAAGCACCGAGGAGGATCGCTCATGGTTTACGGCGCCTTCTCTCGCAATGTAATGGGCCCCATCATCAAGATTGACAGAATAATGACCGGCCAGAGCTACACGAATATGCTCATCAACGATGTCTTCCCATGGGCAAACCAGAACATGCCACCCGGATGGATCATGCAAGAAGACAACGACCCGAAGCACACCTCCAAAGTAGCGAAGTCCATCTTCCAGCAGCAACAGGTCACACTTCTAGACTGGCCAAGCCAATCTCCAGACCTCAACCCCATCGAGCATATGTAGGAGGAGCAGGAGAGACGATGTGTGAAGAAAACCTGCCGGAACCGGGCCCAGAAGTTCGACCAGCTGTCTGCAGAATGGGCGCGAATTCCTCAGGTCACCGTCGAGAAGCTAGTATCTCGATGCCGGCCCGTTGTGCAACTGTTATTAAGTCTCGTGGTTATCTCACTAAGTATTAGTTATTGTTTTGTCGTTTTCTCGTACTTGCCTTCTGTTATCGTTGCATTAAATGAATGTGATACACACCTCCTTTGTTGGTCAATTTGTATGATCTTTGCGATTAAGGTTCGTGTTAAGGTTTCCGGTCCATCTGCATATGGGTCATGTTTACAACTGAATAACACATATCATATCCCAAAATGACCCGATTTGGTCCAGCAGAAAAAAACATTTGGTCGAAAAAGTGTTTCGCCAAATACTTTTGTTCGCTACTGTAGTTTCATATCCATATCAAAATCAAACTAAAATATTTTTAGTTTGATTCTGTTTCCTTTGTAACCACCTGATGAAGCCATCCTTTGACGGGGAAAGCTTTCGGAATACTATGTTGTTTTTCCTACACCAAAAAACACGGAGTTATATATTTATTTGTTATTGCTTTGGTCTTGACAACCCTCGATTTATTCATTCTTTCCACCTTTTCCTTAATTTTAGTTTCCCATTGTACAAGAAACCAACAATAATCATGAATACTTTACTGAAACTTTATTTGGATTCCTGGAACCAAGTTTGTAAGTCTTTTTCTAGTCCTTTGCGACAGTAAATCTGCCCTTTTGGTTACAATCATTTAGGTAGATCCGTGCTCCAACAATAGTCACAATAAATTTCCATCTGTCCCTAACTAAGTGATTTTCATAAAGAGTGTACACCTAGGTAAAAGGCAGTGAACATTGCGTTTTTTCTTTCCTTTTTCCTATTCAGATCTTTGTTCATTACTTTGTTCTGAATGTTTCTTTCTTTCTTTATAACTTACTTTCAAATCTCTGTTATTACTTACTTTCTGTATGTTTCTTACTATTTTATTCATTTTACATGTGCAACTGAAATACTATTGATGAACATAACACTCAATTTCAAAAAAACTGTAGCAACACAAAGAAATGCACAAGAATATATGCAAAGTGGCAGATAATCAGGTACTTCAGAGATAAGCAAATCCTCAAAACTTCGGACTAAAAATTCACTCTCGACAGATAAAAACTGGTGAACATTCTGTTTCAATCATAAGAGTTGAACCGACTATCTCGGCGTTCAAATCTACTGTGGTTCGCGCAAGTCAATCAAAGGACAGTGCAGTGTAGAAAATGCCCAAGAAACGAAAGGCGACAACTCTATAATCAGTTACTTTGAGAGAAAGCAGATCGGGGCTTTCTAGGAGCTCGATGGTCCCTGCAGCGTATTGCTGAAAAATTGGATCGCAACTGCTGAACGGTGCATCGCGTTTAGCAGCGCTGCATCAGGCAAATAAATATCTCGTGGCCGGCAACGTACACAGTGCGTCAAAGAATTTTTAAGACTGGCGCTAGATTTCAGCCTACGGTGGCGCCACCAGTGTAATTGCGGATGCGTTATAAACCGTGACCATCTGCTTGCTTTCTGCCAAAAGTACTGCGCAGTTGTTAAAGTAACTCAAACGAAACGGGCGTTCATTAAAGAATTAAATTTTTTTCATGTTGAATTATTAAGATGGAACAAAAGGCTGTTATTACATTTAACGCAAAACTTGGTAAAAGTGCCTCGGAAACGTACCAAATGATGAAACAAGTTTACGGCGAGTTTTGTTCAAGTAGATCAAATGTTTTCCTGTGGCACAAACATTTCTTGGATGGAAGAGAGACGCTAGATGATTATAAAAATGCCGGAAGACCAAGTTCATCTAGGACACCTGAGATTATTGAAAAGGTGCGTGATTTCGTGGCAAACAATCGATGTGCGTCACTAAGAATGATGGAAGAGTCTTTAAACATCAACGAATCATCCTGCATGAAGATTTGGGCAAAACAAAAGTATGTGCTAAATTTGTTCCGCACACGTTAACCAATGAACAAAAATCAAGGAGAAGTGCACATTGCAGAAACATCATTTCAGCCGCTAAAAATGATCCGAACTTCTTAAAATCGATTGTTACTGGTCATCAAACATGGTGTTTTTAATATGATCCTAAAGCAAAGTGACAAAGTGCGGAATGTAAGTAAAAAAACTCGCCACAAGCCAAAAAAAAACAAGAAAAGTTCCATCGAAATTCAAAACAATGCTCATTACATTCTTCGATAGTAAGGGTATTTATTATCCACAAAGAATTTGTTCCAAGTGAACAAACAATTGCTGGTGAGTTTGATTTAAATGTCTTGAGGCGTTTGATGGGCAGAATTTTTCGCATTCGTCCAGAATATCGAGATGAAAACAGTTGGTGTTTGTTGCACGATAATGCACCCAGTCACACCTCACTTCTTGTTCGTAAAGTTTTGGCAAACAATAACGTCTGTGTGTTGAATCATCCACCGTGTTCGCCTGATTTAGCACCCTGCGACTTTTCTTTGCTTCCCAAAACTTAAAATGACGTTAAAATGGTGTTATTTTGATGATATTTCGACCATACAAACAGCTTCGTCGCGTGCTTTGGAGGCAATTCCGCAAAGTGAACTGGAACAGGCATTCGAATCATTATTAAATCGCTGTAACAAGTGTATTGAAGCCGGAGGGAATTATTTTGAATAACAAACCAAAACAAATTGAAATTTCTTGTTTCCATTTCATTTCACAGACCCAGTCTTAAAATGTTTTTGGCGCACTGTGTAGATCGGGACGGCTGAAAATGACGTCAATATTGGAAGATCATCTGCTTCGACGACAAGTGATTTCCAGTCCTACAGTTAGCCCGTTCCGGATACGACGGGATGGGATGTTGTATGTGGTACTCTAAGTCGCTCTATTAGTTGGACAACCATTTTACGACGATTAGAAGAAGGTAGACTTCATGCACGACCTCAAGGTCGTCGTCTACCACTCACAAATGAGCATCGTCGACATTGTCAAAAGTACTGTCGTGAACGTCGGTCCTAGACAACGGAATGGTGACATGTGATCTTTACGGATGAATCTCGCTTCTGTTTTGGATCAGATGATCGTCGTATGCATGTGTGGCGACAAAGCTGACAGCGCTACAATCCACATATTATTGTTCACCGCAGCACAGCTGGAGTACCTATACTGTCATGGTCTAGGGGTGGGAGAACAGCTATGACAGCCGTTCCGCTCAAGTTTTTCTAGGTTGCAGTTTGAAAGGTCAGAGATACGTGGATCTCGTTCTGGATCCCATCGCAATCTCTTTCATCTAACGTGTACCTGGGTTATATAGTACAGCACAACGAAGTACGTACACATACCGCCCGTGTCGCCAGACGGCGCTTACGGACTCTCAGTGCTCTAGATTGGCACGCACGATCGCCGGACGGATATGTACGTGTTTAGACATCAGCTATTAACGATCTCTCCCAACCACCTTAAAATGTGGTTGCACTAAAAAAAACACATGCACATTGCCTGGTCAGTAGTATCGTATGATGATATTGGACAATTGTATGACTCAGTGTTCCATCGCATTGTATAATGCATTGCAAATGGACGGTGACCGTACGTCATACAAGTGTAAGCTAAATATATTAAATCCATGTCGATTGGTCCTATTCTTTGATCATTTGCTTATCTATTACGTACTTAGATGCACACAAGTTTGCAAACATTTTCGTACATTACCTCCTGGTGTTGCAATCTTTTTCAGACTGAGTGTATATTTCGAAAGGCTGGGGTTGCTTTGCTACAGAAAAAGCTTCTGAAAGTTGTTTTAATATTTCTCCTAACTGTTGCTTTGCTACAGAAAAGGCTTCTGAAAGTTGTTTTAATATTTCACCTAACAGTTTCCTTGGAAACTTTTTTCCTACATGTGAAAGAATTTTGCCACTTAACTTTGTGGAAAGAAATCTGATCGCCACGTAAATACATAGAATTCGCGGAATAAAATTGGTTGATGGGTTTCCTCTTATCGAATATTTAAATACCACTCGGGCATAAAATCTTTAAAGGAACTTTCGAGAGAGAAACTCACTCCTCGACATTCTAAGGAACGAGCAGGTGCAAAGCATTTCTCCCGAAGTCCAGGTGCTCCTGAAAGCTAGGCAGCGCTGCAGATCCAGTAAGTGCGTCTTATTTTTAACTTATTTTGCTCCCTTAGGAATCTAAAGTAAAGGCTGCAGAAACCACTTCCCGTGCGAGCGCGTTCACAAACCTGCTGGCGTTTGAACTGAATTTTGCAGGGAAGCAGAAAATTGTTAAAGAGAGTGTCATTCGTAGAATTCTCTTGGAAATGTTGCTCTAGTATAAAAAAGAGCAACGCGTTCCTTCGTTTTATAAAGTGACACAAAATGTCGGAAACCACTCACATTAAACCACAGTGAACAGGCTTTTAAATAAAAATTTATGAAATTTCCTTCGACGTAGGTATGACAAAGAACATCTTTCTGGGATACTTTTATTCGGGAGTCGTTCACTTTCAGGAGGATTGTTTTCGAGTTTTAAATTTGCTCATAATTAATGTCAAAAAGCTGAAAATGGCTTCATTGATTTAATGTAGAAAATGTTTTGGTAAAAAATACAAAACCCAAAGCTTTTGCGTCTCTTTATTTTTTCTTAAATTTTCCATTTGCGTTTGCTGGCACGACTTAAAAGCTTGTTAACGTGAAATATCAGTAAATTCCCTGCGTTTAAGTCAATAATGGTGAAATAACTTCCAGCAATTCCTGTTTGAGTTTATTCTTTTGTTCTTAGTCTATCGAATAACTGTCGAAGTACATTTAATTTTTATTCTATACAACATTTTCGAGAGCAGTAAAGTAAATCTAAAGTAAAAATTTCACTGTCGTGAAACTAGGCAACGCTGCTAGTCAAAGTCATTTTTAAAATTTGTTTTTTGAATGCTCTCCCATGAAGTGACGCAACAATAGTTAATTTCCTTGTAACTCAACAATATCATCATTTCGTCAAGTTTCACATAAAGGTAACAGTATCTTATTGCAGTCTGAGTACATTACGAGAAACTCGCGCTAAATATGATGAAATCCATTACAAAAATTCATGGTGGAAATCTTCCAAATATAATACGTGGAGACAATGTAAATAGACAAAGTCATCGCTCTTTCCACGTTTATATTTAATTAACACATAGCAACCGAAGAATTGTAATCCGGACAGCGTTGGGATCGAATCCCGGATCTCTCGATAACTAGGCAAGTGCGTTCGTATTATGCTGCGGTGGCCAACAATCCACCGAGCTATGTGTGTTTATCTGTCAGCATCTGGCTTCACAAATCCGTTGAGATGGGCTCAGGAACTGAGACGTCTCCATCTGGTTGAGCTAAACGGCACAAGCTATTTAATTATAGCTAATAAATCCAATGGGCTGGAATAAATGGTGAAAATCTTCCAAACACGGGGAGACAATGTAAATAGCCAAAGTCATCGCTCTTTCTACGTTTATCTTCAACGAACACACAGCAACCGAAAACTTGTTATCCGGACACCGCGGGAATCGAACCCCAGCTATCTCGATTACTAGCAGAGTGCGTTCGTCTTAGGCTACGGTGACCAACAATCGACGGCGCTATGTGTGTGTTTATCTTTCAGCATCTGACATATGTGTGTTTATCTTTCAGCATTTGGATTTATTAGCTGTAATTAAATAGCTTGTGCCGCTCAGCCAAACCAGATGGAGATGTCTCAGTTGCTGAGCCCATCTCTTCGGATTTGTGAAGTCAGATGCTGACAGATAAACACACATAGCCCCGTGGATTGTTGGCACCGTAGCATAAGACGAAAGCACTCGGCTAGTTATCGAGAGATCTGGGATTTGATCGCAGCGGTGTCCGGATAACAATTTTTCGGTTGTTATGTACTAATAAAAGATAAACGTGGATAAAGCGATGACTTTGTCTATTTACATTGTCTCCACGTATTTCGAAGATTTTCACCATGAATTTTTGTAATGGCGTTCATCATATTTAGCGTGAGGTTCTCGTAATGTACACAGACTGCAATAAGATGCTCTTACCTTTATGCGAAACTTGATGAAATGATGATATTGTTGAGTAACAAGGAAATTAACTATTGTTGCGTCACTTCACGAGACAACAAAAAAGCAGGTTTTAACAATGTCTTCGACTAGCAGCATTGCCTATTTTCACGACAGTGAAATGTTTTACTGTAGATTTACTTTACTCAACTGTTGCTTCTAGGTAATGCGAATTCCGAAACGTTATCGAGCTGGCCACTGAGGCAGGATACACCCTGAACCTGGTACATCGCTACAACGAGAAAACCCGGACCATAGTGGTACTAATCTTTCGAAGCCGCAGCTACGAAAGATTAGTACTTGGGGTCAATTCCCTATATACCAAATGATTCTTATCGGCTCAAGAACGCGCGCAAGAAGATGAACCTCGGTGTTGGCATCATATCTCCGACATTTTTATACACCACGCTTTAGGAAAACACTGAGAAGTCCCCGCCTTCCAATGAAGCAGGTGTTTATGCCATTCCTCTACTATATCCGGACGGATCCGCGCGATACTACATTGGAATGGCTAAACGTTCATTTAGAATTAGAGTTAACGAACATAAAAGGGACATAAAGAACGGCAAAGTAACCACGGCTCTATCCAGAGAAGTAAAGTTCAGGTCAGTTACTCCTATGTGGGAGGAAGTAAAGAAATGAGCTTCCTACTCCATCCCAAAATCTACTGCCATTCGCGAAACTTTGGAGATCACAACCAACAGCGAGTCGTGCAATGATAGTGTCTCACTGGAGTTGCCACGAGTTTGGAACCAGTTCTTCAAATAGAGATTGCCTCTTGGTTTTCCTTCCATGATTCCGCGTGTTAAACGAGCATAACGCCTCGTGTCTTTGAATACCTGATTACGTTCTCATCCACTCGTTATTATCAAGTCAAGTCACCACGTTCAAATTGTTGAACCGTTCTATTATTCAGTTCGCAGTTAGCTGTCTACCTTCCTTGAGAAAGCCATCTGGTTGATGTGCGAAAGCTTGGAAACTTTTATATCTATTCTACGCCAAGAAATTTCGGATCACTAGTATAGTTATACTTTTTAAGATTACTGCTCTCGGAAATGTTGCATAGGATAAAAATTAAATGTACTTTGACAGTTATTCGATAGACTAAGAAAAAATGAATAAACGCAAACAGGAATTAATGGAAATAATTTCAACGTTATCTACTTAAACGCAGGAAATTCAGTGATATTTGACTGAACAACCTTAACAAGCTTTTAAGTTATGCCAGCAAAGCAAATGTCAAATTTAAGAAATAAATAAAGTCACGTGAATTTTGGGTTTTGTATTTTTTACCAAAAATATTTTTCATTAAATAAATGATGCCATTTTCAGCTTTTTGACATTAATTATGAGCAAATTCAAAACTCGAAAACAATACTCCTGAAAGTGAACGAGTCCCGAATAAAAATATCCCAGAATAAGATGTCCTTTGTCATATCTGCGTCAAAGGAAATTTCATAAATTTTTATTTAAAAGCCTGTTCACTGTGGTTTAATGTGAGTAGTTTCCGACATTTTACGTCATTTTAAAAAATGGGGGAACGCCTTTTTTCTTTTTTATACTAGAGCAACATTTCCAAGAGAATTCTACGAATAACACTTTCTTTAAGGATTTTCTGTTTCCTTGCAAAATTCAGTTCAAACGCCAGCAGGTTTGTGAACACTCTCGCACGGGAAGTGGTTTCTGCAGCCTTTGCTTAAGATTCCTAAGGGAGTGAAATATGGTAAAAATACGACGCACTTACTGGATCTGCAGCGCCGCCTAACTTTTAGGAGCACCTGGACTTCGGGAGAAATGCTTTTCACTTGATCGTTCCATGGAATGTCGAGAAGTGAGTTTCTCTATCGAATGTTCCTTTAAAGATTTTATGCCAGAGTGGCATTTAAATATTCGATAAGAGGAAACCCATCAACCAATTTTAATCCGTGAATTCTATGTATTTACGCGGCGATCAGATTTTTTCCTCAAAGTGGCAAAATTTTTTCACATGTAGGAAAAACGTTTCCAAGGGAACTGTTAGGAGAAATGTTTGGCTATAATTAAATAGCTTGTGCCGTTAAGCCCCACTTGATGGAGACGTCTGAATTGCTGAGCCCATCTCAATAGATTTGTGAAGTCAGATTCTGACAGATAAACACACATAGCGCCGTGGCTTGTCGGCTACCATAGCGTTAGGCGAACGCACTCTGCTAGTTATCGAGAGATCTGGGGTTCGATCCCAGCGGTTTCCGGATAACAATTTTTCGGTTGCTGTGTGTTAATTAATGTTAAACATAGAAAGAGCGAAGACTTTTTCTCTTCACAAAAATGAATTTTGGTGCTATGCATGTTTCCCGGCAGTAGTAAAGAATGCGTCGTAGCGAAATTTGGCATCCTCTCGATCCACTCCCCTGGGGGGTGTTATCCGCCTGCTGTTGCAAGTGTTTTGAAATGATGCATTAAACGATAGGTTGTAGCATGTAGTATCCTTGGCCAAAAGTTACCAATCCCATTCTAGCACGATTGCGATTCATGTTTTCTTTTCTACACTGTAAAACATTTTCTGAAATTCACGAGAAACATTTAGTGGTTTCGTTCGTGAATTAACGTAGCATGTTTCTGATGCAACTTTTCCCGTGAATTGACGGAAAAAAAACTATGAATTTCATGGATTTTCCGTACGCCAGAAAACGTTTCCGCAATTTCTTTCTTATATTGACAGTAAATTATCGTTTTCAAGGGGTGTTAACGGAAAATTATGACTTCTGAGAAACCGTTCCGCAATTCCTTTCGTATGCATTAACAGATGAACACCGTTCTCAATTTTTTCGTATCCATATGACGCAAAAGTTCCGGAAATAGGAGAGATTCACGGGAAGGCTTGGGGTTTGATTAACTGTTAAGTTTACATAGTCTGTCGAAATATCTGATTTTGAAGTTCTGTAGCGAACAAATGAATTTTTTACTGTGTCACAGGGTATTTCGTCTCCTTTCTCCCACCCTGTGCAGCAGCTATTATATATTGCATTACCGTAACAAACCGCGTACTTAATTTATTGTACAGGTGATTGTACGATGTCTATGTATCAGTGTGTGGAATCCTTAAAGCTAAAATTATATAGCTATCTAGAATAAATTTTATATTTAGAACTTTTGTAAAATTATACTATAAAACAGTGCATTGCCCTTTCTCTTAAAAATAATTTCACATTGCACATTTGAAAGTTATTGTCAGTTGAAAAATAAATATCTCAAACTCCAAATCACCCTTTTGCACCCTAAATTCAGGATGAGAAAACATATCTAATTTGTAATAAGAATTCGTACAGAAAAAATAAAATCATTAAAAACGTATTTAAACATATGAAACTCCAATAGAAAATAAAATAGTTAAATCACTGGCATTACTGAAATAAAAATCACTGTTAAAAATATAAAGCTCCAATAGAAAATAAAAATATGAAATCACTCGTATAACTGAAATAAAATCACTATCGCGCAAATAAACATTGTCTCATGGTCCAAAATTTTGTTTCGCACAAGGTCGTCCGAATATTTTTCGAGTAATACATCAGTCTGAACAAAGCATTAGCTCCTTACCTTACACCAAACAAGATCTTGCTAGAAGTTTGACTGCCCGTAATATTTAAAAACGTTTTCAGCCAAACACCTTGTCTTAATCAACTAATTTCTCCAGCCCAGAAATAAGTCAATTTGAGTTGGAAAACAACAATTAATAACTTTAAATAAAAATCCAGATATTGCGATAATCTCTGCAGACAAATCACAAACGATAGCTATTCTAGTTCACCATCATGATTATATGCAAAAAATGAAACAGGCTATTGACTTAATTTCTCATTAAATTCTAAATTACAATACGGTTGCAGCTACAATAACTGCTTTGTCTAAACTTAGGAACGAAGGCTTTTTGCCACAGAAAATTTCTGTTAACGTGAAACTACCTCCGGGCCCATGTGTCCCGGAGATGTTTGGTAAGTTAAAATTGCATAAATTAAATCATCCTCTACGACCTTTAGTCTCTTCACGTGATTCACCCGTTCGCCTTTTTCAAAAATTCATTAGCTAACTTTGAAAACCTTTGTTGAATATATCCTCTTCCTCATTTTCAGTTTCCTACTCACTAAAAGTTATTGAACGAGTTCGTTTCATTCAAACCCAGTGTACCCCTTTTATTTTTTCATCCCTGGATTTTATTTTGCTATTTCCTAATGTTCCTCTTGATGTTGTACATTCCTTAATTGAACAAAAATTTCTTTCTGGTACTAATCTCTCACCTGTCCAAGTTTCTGCTCTTCTTTCTGCTCTTAGGCTTGTTGCCTCTAGTTCTTATTTTAAATTTGATAATATTATTTATCAACAAAGAGCTGGAGCGCCCACGGGGCCTCCTCTTTCTCCTGTTTTGGGGGAGTTCGTTCTTCAAGCCCTGGAGGAACGGGTACCTGGAACTTGTCCCCGTAAACCCATCCTCTGTTTGTGTTATGTGGAA
Source organism: Macrothele yani (assembly GCA_039090855.1). Classification (NCBI taxonomy): domain Eukaryota; kingdom Metazoa; phylum Arthropoda; class Arachnida; order Araneae; family Macrothelidae; genus Macrothele; species Macrothele yani. The sequence continues at coordinate 46,444,703 of CM076997.1, read as the reverse complement.
TATACACTGCTGGCCACCCAAAATGCAACACCAAGAAAGAAGCATCCGATTTGCCTGAAATTCGCAGCATGCGTCGCCCGCGAGAGGACATGCAAACGATTAGCATTGCAGGGCATATGCAAATCATGTGCGCCCAGCACACCACCTAGAAGCACTATAAGAAGGGTGCAGAAAAGGCGGGGTGTAAGTAGTGGAACTGTGTTGTGCTGCCGGACATGTGCGTGGGAAGCTTCCTGATGCCTCGTTGCAGAATCCGGCAGTCATTCCAGCACGTTTCGGACTTCGACAGAGGACGAATAGTGGCTTATCGTGACAGCGGTTTATCGTACCGAGACAGCAGCGCCCGTGTGGGACGCCATCCAGCCACAGTGAGGCGAGTATGGATTCGGTGAGTGCAGGAGGGACGGACTGACGTGAAAGATTGCCGCAGCCGCGGCGCACCACTGAACGAGAGGACCGGCGTGTTGTGCGGCAGGCATTGACGGCTCGCATCGCACATCACGAATGTTAGCGCAGGAATAAGGGTGTGTTGCGCAACAACCTGTATCAGCACGTACCGTTCGGCGTCGTCTGCAGGAGCGGGGACTTGTCGCACGGCACCCATTGCTCCGATTACCATTGACGTTACACCACCGGCGAGTGCGGCGGCAGTGGGTTGTTGAACGCCGCATCTGGACTACGGAATAGCACGACATTGTCTTCTCCGACGAATCCCGCTTCTGCTTGCAACACCACGATGGTCGGATCCGCGTGTGGCGGCACCGCGGCGAGAGACTGTATAACGCCTGCATTATGCATTGCCATAACGGTTCGTCGCCCGGCGTTATGGTTTGGGGCGCATTTGGATATGACACCCGCACTCCTATGGTACGTACCGCCTGTACACTCAACAGCCACCTCTACATCTCCGACGTTTTGGAGTCTGTAGTCCTCCCTTACCTGCAGGACCTGCCAGTGGCCACGTTTCAACAGGACAATGCACGCCCGCACGTAGCACGCATCGTGCAAAATTTCTTCACGGCCCACCAGGTATCACTGTTGCCGTGGCCCGCCTGTTCTCCCGATATGTCGCGCATCGAACACGTCTGGTCGCTGATCAGCAACCGAGTAGCCCGGCAAGCACCACCCGCGGTTATTCTTGATAAACTTTGGCAACGTGTGGAAGCAGCCTGGACCAACATACCACAAGCCCACAACCAAAGCCTCTTTCGTTTGATGCCACGGCGTGCAGCGGCCGTTATTGCCAGCCATGGAGGCCACACGAACTGTTGATGTCTGTGTGTTCCGCAAGTCGCACGGGCCTGTAAGCTCAATCGTTTCATCTTTGTATCTGTTGTTATGTGTCCAGTAAATCTGACTTTGCTATGTCGTGTCCTTCTTGGTGTTGCATTTCGGGTGGCCAGCAGTGTATCATTATACACTCACGGAGAATGAAATTTGCGCACCTAGAAGAAAACATACTACAACCGCGGAACTTTGCAAATAGCTAGAGTGCATGCTGGTATGCAAATGATCCACGTTCGGTGGGAGTGCGCATGACTGCACACCCGGTGGTGGCGCTAAAAGCACGAACCGGCAGCCATATAAACCGGCGTGTAGTCGATGCTCCACGAAAGCGAAAATCACCGGCCGACGAAATAAAGTGTACAGAGTGACAAGAATGCCAGGTACATGCTAGAAACGTCGATTTACGCAACTTAGGGACTTTGAGAGAGGCCTGATCATCGGGCTGAAAACCGCAAGGTGGCCAGTGCGCCTAATATCCGCCAGGTGGGTTGTTCTGACCATACCGTCTGACAGTTTTGGAAGCAGTGAACACGTGACGGCACTTCCACACAGCGGAGCGACTCCGGTCGGATCAGGAGGACCACCGGTACAGAGGAGCGAAGGATCATGCTCCAGGCACGACGGGATGTCTCGGGGACCCGATCCACTATACAGGCAGGGTGTAGCGGCTCCTGTGTGCCTCCGAACCATTTCCCGACTCCTCATGGATACGAATCTGCAATTCCATAGCCCCTTACGTCTGCTGCCATTAACACCAAAACATCGCTGGCACCGAGTGCAGTGGTGCCAGGCCAGAGCGACGCGTGGTGTTTAGTGATGAGTGCAGCTTCGTTTTGGAGACAGATGATCATCGTGTCCGGGTGTGGAGGTCCCCAGTTCAACGGCACAATCCCATCCTCGCTATCGATAGCCACACCTGACCCACTGCAGGCATTATGGTCTGGCGAGACATGCCTATGATAACCGATCAACTCTGCTAGTGGTACGTGGATCATTGATGGGCCAGCAGTATGTGGATGAGATCCTACGGCCCCATGTGCTTCTGTTCCTGGCCGGGATTCCAGGTGCGCTATACCCCCAAGACAATGCTGTCCCGTACACGGTTCTGTTTGTCCAGGACTGCCTACGTCATGTACAGATACTTCCATGGCCTGCCCGCTCCCCGGACATGTCCCCTATCAAGCCTGTGTGAGACCAGTTGAAACGCCAGCTGCCGCCGTGCAGTATTATCTGGGATTTAGAGCACACCGCCCAATACGTGTGGACAAGCCTGCCGCAGGACAACATCAGGCGTCTGTTCGCATCCATACCGGAGCGTAGTGCAGCATGTATGGCCGCACACGACAGTGCGACGCGCTATTGAAGATGACCGGACTGCGTGCCACAGATCCCTCTGCAATTGTCCTGCAGCTCTGTTTTTGCCATCTTGTGTATCATTCATCTGTATCCTTATACCCGTAAAATTTCAGTTCAATCCGATGCTTCTTACTTGGTGCGCAAATTTCATTGTCCGTGAGTGTGTGTTGGCCCCATTCAAACTATCTCACGTAATTTTTGGACTTGATGAACATTCAATACGCCACTGTTCAATACACTATGGAATTAGAACATCTATCTTTACCTTTCTTTGATCTAAATCTTCAACGTAACCCTATTAACAATTCCTAAACTTTTTCAGTCTATAGGAAAGCAACTACGCGAACCATCATAATTCCGGCAAATTGCTTTCATCGAACTGCTGTAAAACTAACTGCATTTAGTTATTTGATAAAAAGAGCCTATACTCATTCTTCTACTGCACGGCTTCGCCAACTCGAACTGTCTAGGATTTTTGACATAGCGGAATCTTTCGGATGCCCTAAAAGTACTATTTACTCTGTCCTTCGTAGGTATAACCGTCTTAACTGTTCTACTCTGCAAAGGGACAGCCAGACTTTGACTCACACGGGATCTTTGGATTATCGACCTCATAGTTTTTTGAATCTCAGAGCATTGTGCAGAGAAGCTGGTATGAACTTTGGAGACAAGACTCTTAATTTTTTTACTCTTGTAAGAAGTGACCGAGATAAGAAACAGTTTCAACGTAGGAGATGTTGTGTACCTTTGAAATAGGTTTCTTCTACTATTGCAAATTGTTATTACATCGGGTCAACGTTAAGGACAGTTCAGACACGTTTATTTGAACATATATAAGGTCTGAAAACCTCGGCTACCACTACCGCACTTGCTCGCTGTGTGCACAGAAGTTTGCACATTCCTCAGGTTCGAATCCTGGCTTACCCAAACTCTAAGCCTGCGACCCTTCTTGCAGAAAGTTAGGTATTTATTTAAATCGAAATGAATGTTGTAATGATGAGTTACCTTCAGATATTCCTACTGCTTGGTTAAATTTATTGAATGATTCACTCCAATATCTTAATCATGTTACAGAACTACTTTTGATGCCCTGCCCCCAGTCTTCCTTGAACTTTATCGAACTTTGTAACGTATGCCATTTTGTTGATCTGCGCATGTATCAATCTACATCATGTGACACATGTGTTTAATGTGAGCCCGGTGTTCTTGTGGAGGCTGTTTGCCTGAAGATGACCTTCAGTAAGGTCGAAAGTTCTTGCCATTGTAAATACCATCACTTTAGCTGGTCATGAGTTTTTAACTAGTCATTAAATGTAGTAACCATCAAGTAATCATGAAGTAATTGTTGATGTGTATGTTTTTACTTCCGTCGTCGAATATTTCATTGCGTAGTACAATTGGGTGTCTGTTGGTTTTATTCACAATTGCATTAAGCATGACCAATTGACCATAGTTGACCAATCAAAGGTGATTCAATTTTTAATACCAGAAAGGTGCAAACCAGTTGAAATCCATCGAAGAATAGGTATGGTTTATGGTGAGAAATATGTGTCGAAAATAACAGTTATTTACTGCGTACGAATAATTCCCGTGGGACATGAGAAAATTCAAGATTTGCCGCACCCGGGTTCGGCGCATATGGTTGCAACGGACGAATCCATAGCCAATATTGGTGAAACAATACAGCCGGAGAGAGGAAGCAGCTTACGTTTGCTAGCAAACGAATTCAACATGTCTTTTGGTAAAGTACAAAACGTGATTAAAAACAAGCTGAAGTATAGGAAAATGTATTCCGAATGGGTACCTTGGTTGTTGACAGACCCCTGTACTGAACAAGGAATGGTATAACGAAGTAAATTTCTCTGTCATTTTTATCCACACCGGGGCTCAAACCCGGGCCCCTTCATTCCGGAATAAGTCACTCTACCAATTGAGCTACGCGGACGTTCGTTCTGACTGCTATCTGCCTTTATGTCGTGTGCATCCTGCTGGCAGAAAAATAATTCAACATGTGTTTTGGTAAAGTACAAAACGTGATTAAAAACAAGCTGAAGTATAGGAAAATGTATTCCGAATGGGTACCTTGGTTGTTGACAGACCCTGTACTGAACAAGGAATGGCATAACGAAGTAAATTTCTCTGTCATTTTTATCCACGCCGGGGCTCAAACCCGGGCCCCCTCATTCCGGAATAAGTCACTCTACCAATTGAGCTACGCGGACGTTCGTTCCCACTGCTATCTGCCTTTATGTCGTATGCGTCCTGCTGGCAGAAAAATAATTCAACATGTGTTTTGGTAAAGTACAAAACGTGATTAAAAACAAGCTGAAGTATAGGAAAATGTATTCCGAATGGGTACCTTGGTTGTTGACAGACCCCTGTACTGAACAAGGAATGGCATAACGAAGTAAATTTCTCTGTCATTTTTATCCACGCCGGGGCTCAAACCCGGGCCCCCTCATTCCGGAATAAGTCACTCTACCAATTGAGCTACGCGGACGTTCGTTCCCACTGCTATCTGCCTTTATGTCGTATGCGTCCTGCTGGCAGGTACGTCACATCTCCCCCACCCCACCCCCGAAAGAGGGCCGGGGGCATGGCCCACTGGTTAGCCGTGACCATGAATTGTCGCAGGCAGCCATCCGCTGTAGAACGTGCACTTGAGAACTTCCAGTCAATCTAGTGTGTGGAATGCAACATCAAACACATATATTTTTCGAAGCGCAGGAGAAGGGATTCTCTGATTTTTCCTATCTCGCGGTGTGGAAAGAACATCACACCATTGCGAGATTTTGAACGGCCGGGTCATCCGGAAAGTTCGGGAGCCATTATAACGAAGTAAATTTCTCCGTCATTTTTATCCACGCCAGGGCTCGAACCCGGATCTCCTCATTCCGGAATAAGTCACTCTACCAAATGAGCTACGCGGACGTTCGTGCTGACTGCTATGTGACTTTATGTCGTGTGCGTCCTGCTGGCAAGTACGTCACAATGGGTATGAGTTTGGGACACTTAATGCAAGCAGAGGCTGAAGAATTCGTGCTGCGAATTGCGGCTGGTGACGATACGGGATGACACCATTCTGAACCAGCAAATTAGCGAGTATGCGATGGAAGCATCAGGGATCGCCTAAACCCCCAAAAAACTCAAAACAGAAGCTTCCGCCGGAAAGGATATGCTACCGTTTTTTTTTCTTTCTTTTTTCGTTTTTTACTTCTTCCACTCTCCCCCCCCCTTTTTTTTTTTTTTTTGGACAACGAAATATCTTTGTTGCTAGACTTTAATGAGCATGCAGTTAAAATTCATGTCCATCGCTACACGCTGACACTGGATAATCTGCGTAAAGTCATAAAGAATAAGCGACGCGGAATGCTTTCGTCTGGAGTAATTATTCTTCACAACAATGCACGCCTTCTTATTGCCAGAAGTGTTCAGAATACGTTCGCTAGGAAAAGGTGGGAGGTTCTTGCCCATCCAGCTTACATCACTGATTTGTCGCCATGTAACTCTCATCTGTTCGGACCCTGAAAAAAAAAAAAAGCTTTAAAGGCGAACAGTTTCCGCACAGATGATGAAGTAAAGGCCGCGGTGTGTTCAAATGGTTCAAGGATCAACCAAAGTCTTTTTTCTCGGAAGGTATCAGACGCCTTTCCACGCTGTCTAAAGCTTGCCTGAATGCCTAATGAGACTTCTTCTAACGACACTTAGTGCATTCATGTACAGGGTGTCCACAAAATCACTTTACAACTTTTCACATTTATTACGGATACCCTTTACTAAGTACGTTCATGGTATTTGTTGTAAAATATACTGCAAATATCAAAGTTTTAATTGACATTATCGTTTTTTTGTTATAGATCCCTCACTCACGTAGCAGGTGCTGTTCCATGAAAATGTGGTCCCCACAAGAGAGAACGCAGTTCGCCGCTTCGTTCATCGAAACAAAATCTCTTACACAAACGCAACGACATTTCTGGGCTAAGTATGGGAAAGCCCCGCCATTTCGTCCTAGTATACGCCAATGGCACCAGAAAATCACGGAGACTGGGACTGTGTTGGATCAAGATCGTAGTGGCCGCCCATGAGCACCGAATGAAGACGTGGAACGTGTTCGTGATTGATTTTCAAAAAACCCAAAGGAGTCCATTCATTCCGCTGCCAGAGAACTACAAATACCCCGGTCTACGGTACAGAGGGTATTACATAGACATCTACGCTTATATGCATACAAAGTGCAACTATTACAAGCATTTGAGGCGAAGGACAGACTACGATGAAAGGAATGCGCAGTAAAGATGCTGGATACACTGAGTGAAGTTCCCGAGTTTTTCATACATGTTTGTTTTACGGATGACGCAACTCTTCATGTCTCAGTCAGGGCAGTTAAACAGACACAATGGCATTATTGTGGGTTGGGGGGTCTCATGCGTTTATGGAACTTGCGAGAGACAGTCCTAAAGTGAACGTGTGGAGCAGTGTTATGCATAACCAAGTCCTTGGATCATTTTTCTGCAGTGAGAAAACAGTTACGGCAGATGTTTACCTAGATGCTTTCCGTGATTATGTTGTGCCACATTTAGAGAACCTTCACCCAAGAGTAATATTCCAACAGGACGGTGCACCACCACATTGTGGACGGCACGTTCGGGACTTTTTAAGCACAGCAATCCCTGGGAGGTGGATTGGACGTGATGGTCCAATAGCATGGCCACCCTGTTCCTCCGACGTCACACCTCTGGACTTTTTGTATGGGGCTATGTGAAGGACATCGTGTATCGGGCAAAGGTGCACGACGTCGATGACCTGAAATCGGGACCAACAATGCCATTTCGACCATTACCGAGGACATGCTGCAGCGCACATGGTTGGAACCGGAATGTCGGTTAGATGTTCTACGCGCAACAAATGGTGAGTGAGCACACTGAGCTTTTGTAATGAGGTAGAAAAAAATTCAGTCTTTGCTTTTACTTATGTGCTCAACCACATTTGTCTATCTCATACAGTGTATCCGTAATCAATCTGAAAAGTTGTAATCAGACTTTGTGGACACCCTGTATTTTAAGCATTATATTTTGTCAACATAGTTTATTCATGTAGCTTTTCATTCGTATTAATAAATTGGCGCGAACGGGGTTCATTTGATTACTTATAATAACTTACGTAAAGCCTAACTCAAATTGTAGACCACATGTCTTCCAATCATAGCGTATCTTAACTCTTTAACGACCATAACGCCCGAAAAGCCTTTACACCTAAACTACCACGACCGCCCGAAACGCCCGTTTAGAGTGAGAAGCATTTCCTATCCCCGTCTGTTCTTTGAATTTACACAGCCTCTACGGGTTTCGCAGAAGTAACATTCAGTCATCATTGTCGTTGCTAGACAAATAAGTAAAACAGGCTTTGGTATAAAGTAGGCGTTTACTCAAGATTTCAAGAACCTGGTCGTTAAAGGGTTAAATCAAGACTTGTGAATCACTCTTACGAAAATAATAACAGTCAGACTGCTTATGAGGTATTCTAAAATTCGCAAAATTCCGCAAACTGAAAGGCTACGGTCTCCAAATACTTCAATTAAGGAATGCTTACCTGTACTTACCTTTTTCTTACTGGCTACTGATTTTCGATGCAAATCATTCGCATGCATGTTTCTTAGCAATTTGTATGGAAAAAATAATTTCAAGAGTGTTTCAAAAGCTTTTATTATATTCCTTGCGCAGAACAGCTGTTGGTTGGCAGTGGTAGGTTCGAGGGACGGTTCGATTGATTAAATTGTATTACTTTTGATTTCCCGTTTTCATCTTGATTGCTACGATATATCCAAAGCAGTACTCCACCTTAAATGACTTGTCACATTAACATTTTAAAACACAATTTATTACATAAAGAATAACATGTAGATACGATGTGCTCTTCGCTACACAACTCATGACAACCTCTCTCTACGGAGACGAATCTGGAGGTAACACTCTTACATCATACACAGAGTCTCTGCAGTGCGATGTGCACCTGGCGCCATCTATTAATCAAAATTGTATGTAAAAGATTGAGAATTACAAAAAATGTACAACAATAGCGACATCAAGTAGGAAGCAAACTTTTGTTATTATTTTCACCTTCAAAAGAATTCCTGGATTCTTTTTGAACACTGGATCTTTCACGGAGACGAGAGGTGCATGTTACATCAATCGACAAATAATATGTGTCAAAACTCGTCTATGCCTTTTCATAAAAAAAGAAATATTCGAATAATTACATATGCTAGAAACCCCGAATTACTTTTTTATTACTTGATTCGCCCTTACTTAGAAGTTTATATTTTGTCTTTTGAGGGAATTATAAACAAAGAATAGTGGGGTACTTAATGATCAAGGACGGAACATTAACTTCGCTGTATTGCACTCATCACTACGTTTCGTCTCCCTGGCTGTTTTCAAATTCGTGATTCATCCTCTTCCTTGAAGAAACGGGATTCCGATAAGCACCTACTTGTGCTTCAGCATACTAAAGGAATGTTAACATCTGCCGTACACCAGTGGCTTAACTAGCACCCCCGCAGATCCCGCAGCTGCGGGAGGTGTAGGTAATACTGCAGCCGCCAGTTCTATGAAAAAATTCGAACTCGCACAATAATTAACCCAAATATTCATATTTAGCTTTGCCTAAATAAATGCCTAGTTCCACTTTTAAAACACTGAATGTCCTACAGATTGAAAGTGTTCGGCTCTTTGATTTCGGATTGTAATACGACTGCTCTGCAATGGGTTGAAAATAATACGATCACTCTCCAATCGCCTTCTCTACGTTGCTGAGGAAAAGCGCGAGGCAACATTGAGATTACCAGTGGAAGATGTGGGAAAACAGTCAGTTACCTAGGATTACGTGCACGACAGTCTTCAACATTTATTCACAGCAGCCGCAGGTCTGCCTTGTGTAAGAGGGTGATTTCTTCAAGTGATTTATTTTAGTTTTGGACAAGCAATTACACGTAATGTCAAATCTATTACTTAAAAAGTTAAAACTACAGCGCTCTAGGTACCACCATTGCTTTTGCAGACACTCTCCCTGACTTCCTAATCCTCCCCCTCCCAACCACCACACACACACACCGCGATAATCCTGGGAAAATTACTGTGCTTAAGGGTGCTGAAGTAAATCTTGCGGGGGATGCACGTTGTGCTAATTACGTCACTGCCGTACATACTCATTCTTTCTGCCACTTCGCTCTAAATAGGGCTTTAAGAGAATTACATTCATCTCTCAGTCTAGTTGACGGCTATACTCATCGCCCTAACTCTGAAGGACAGTTCCTCAACCCCCTCCTTCTCTCCCACTTTGGCTCTTTCTCTTAAACGATGAAACTTCTCTATTTGCTGATTCCATCCTAGTTGATGAGATTCCGTCATCTACTTTCCGAGTTTTTCAGAAAATGCGTAGTATACATGTTAAAATCTAGCCTGTGTAGGTATAAATTCGCCACCAAAAAGGATACTCCGAATTGGAAACCGGAAGTCTGAAAAACAGAATGAGATATTAAATAAGTCCTCTGCCCGCAGTTGTATTTAACCCGTCGCTAGTCGCTAAACGTTGAATGACGCCAGAGGTCGCGCGTTGGAGTTTTCTCCCACTATCTTCTTCCGCTGTTTTAGGCAGTTTACTCAATAACAACTTCTTTACCAGAAATATAGTTAATATATATATTTAGAAATCACATTAAGCGTAAAACGCACTGGTATCATCGCGTTATCTATAAAAATGCAAAACTAAAACGCCAACTGTAGCTTGATGAGAGAAATGTTCACACGAAGCACACGGACAAAGAGCGGACTGTTTGAAGGTTAAAGACGCATGAATCCTTATTGGAATCGATAACAGATTGCTGAGAAGATTCTAAAAGTCAGCTAGAGCGGGGATGGTGCTCCTGTGGTCAATTCGAAATAAATGGAGACCTTTATATGCGAAGCGTGAGAGAAGTGTTCATAGCGCGACCAACGACGGGTTAATAACACGTTCATTACAGCTGAACGCTCCTCAATTCTCTTTATTTCTGATATGAATTTCGTCACTATGCTTGTGAGAGATATTACTTACTTACATTATGTTTGTCGGTTATACAGGGTTACAAAGTAACTCCTTCAATAGGCCAATATCTCACGGACTGTGGCAGTTAGCTATTTACTTCTTGAGCAGTTGTATAGGAAACCCCTATGGCGTACACAATAACATTACGAGGGATCCCCTCGTCCCATTTTGAGGGGAGTTAAGGAGGCTATCGCTCCCCTCTTTGCAGATAGGGCAAAATATAACAAAAGATGGAAGGGGACCGGGAATGTGGCCCCAAGAAAATCACAACATCCGGAAGAAACGACAGATTATTTAGACAAGAGCTTGTTACTTAGAACTTATCTAAACCGGTAAGTTCTAAATAAATGAAAGCAGAAAGGAAAATGTTTCCTACAAACCTTATCAACAGTTCTTGTTCTGAAATAAAACACAGTTCTTTGACATATACAGACTTTGATGTCCAATACAGTAAAAAATACAATAAGACAAAGAGAAATAGCATAAAGTGGCGAAACACTCATCCAATAGGGAAACTGTATGCACATCTAATTGACTTGTGTACGTGGCAAAGCTTTCGACTTTCCGTCACTGGTTCACGAAGTGTTAGCATACCGAGCAGGCATATCATTTTTGTATTCTGACAACGGAGCAAGAAGCACATTTGAAATCCGTGCAAATATGTTTCGGACACGGTGACTCAGGTAGCTTTCCGCTTTTTTCGCATTTGGAGAGTAACCTTCCATCTTTTGTTATGGAATAAAAACATTTATGTTCTATTTTTGCTTCGCTGAAAAAGTTTGTGATTGACTTTTTTGCCCTATCTGCAAAGGGAGGCGCGATAGTTCCATCAACTCCCCCAAAAGGGGCGAGGGGTTCCTTCGTGGTGTTATTGTATGCGCCAGAGGGAGTTTCCTATACAACTGCACAAGACGTAAATCGCTAACTGCCATAGTTCGTGAGATATTGGCCTGATCATGGACTTTTCTTGTAATCCTGTATGCACGAATATGCACTGAAACGAGATTGTAAAATTTATTATACACAATCACTTTATAACGTGTGTCTACATTTCGCCCTCACAACGGCAGCAATGGACTCTACTTGTTGCTGCAGACGTTCAGGTGGTATGGGTTTTGTTTCTGGAACAACCATCCAAAAAGCTCTGAAAATTGCTGGTGATGGGTTTCGGGTCAAAGTGCATCGCTCCACCTTGTCTCACAGATGTTTGATCGTGCTCAAAAACCGAATGTGAGAGCGACGTTCAAGGGTCGTGAATTCACTGGAATGCTCCATCAAACAGTGGTTCGCCAAACGGGAGTGATGAGAAGGTGGCTTTGTCTTGTTGAAAGATGAAATCATCTTTCAACAAGACAAAGATATTGCAGAACCACTGTTATATTGGATATATTGTGATAAAGTAATAGGTAGTAGTAGTAGTAACTTGAGACCAGTTTTTCTGCCTCCAGCACAAATTACCGTATATACTCGTGTATAAGTCGACCCACTCGATTTTTATCTGAATATTTGCAGTTTTTATATATCCCGTGTATAAGTCGACCCCCGACTTTTATGTGAATATCTGCAGTTTTTGTATACCTACCTAGCTTGTGTATAAACAAAACAATATATTTTTCAAGGATGCGCCCGCATGCGGAAATGTGAACTTACTATTTATTGTTGTAGCTGGCTCTCGCAATGTTGCTTGCGGCAGTTTCCCGTAAAATGTGGATGGAATTGAGGCACAATTCTGGTAAGATGATAGAGCTCAACACCCTGGTTAGAAAGTTTTCAGGGGAACGTTACACACTTTAACAATATATGAACCCACTTTTGCGCATAGTCCGCCTCCCCCTTCTCCCACTTTTTTTGCGAGCGAGTTTTCTGCAGTTACTTCATTCATGGAGAGTAAAGCTTGTGCTCTTGCAGCAAACGAATTGTGATGTCGTAAGTCACATCGCTATTTAAAAAGAAGTTTAAGAAACGTCGTAAGTCACACCGTTATTTAAAAAGCAAAAAAACAACAACTTCCGGAAACATATTTGGAGTGGGTGATTGACAGAGAGGTCGTTTATCAACTTCCGAGTTTCATTCCCCCTCTCCACCGTGTTTGTGACAAACAGTCGGTATTAGTGACAACACCAAACATCGACCCATTCAGTAAAGATGCAATCCTATTTGCTCGCTTTTAGTTTTCAGAAAAGGTTACTGCTTTCTTTGATTTTTAGAGCCGGGACACACTCAATTCAATATAAAAACGTAAGTAGGTTGTTAAACTCATTCACTTTCTTACTATCAGTGGCAATGTTATTCTGAGCGATCGGCCAAGTTTAAACACTTTGGTTTTCGGGATGCATTGATCAAGTTACCGCTGTTCTGTAGATTGTCACGCCTCTCTTCTCCGTCACTAATAAGCAGGGCAGCAGTCCCCTTTTGCAATAGTCTGGTCTTTTCCCTCTTCATCCCCCTGTCGAGAATTGAGCACGGTCGTAGGTCACGGCACTGTGCAACTTAAACTACTGGCTGACGCGTTCACCTCTTTCCTCTGGGTGATTTACCAGCGGGGCAGTCAAGGCCATATTGACAGATCTTAAACGGACTTTAAGACATCCTTGCGAAATGAGTTTTTCTATTAGTGAGTAAAAAAATCTCGTACATGTAAAATCAAGAAATTTCTTAGCAATAATTTTCTTCTGTACCAGCAACACCCGGAAAATGACTAAATATACAACTGCAAATGAACTGATGGCGCAAAGGGCTAAATATGCGCATTTCCATAAGGCATCGAAATTTTGGTTTTCAACCTATCAGAAATATTTTCCGTTTATAGTTCGACCCCCTAATTTCGACCTAAATATTTCATTAAAAAAAGTCGACCTATACACGAGTATATACGGTACCTTATCACAATATCTCCATGGGGCTGTTTCCAATATCACTTCAACAGAAATAATTGTATGATCGGAACGAAGAGCGTTTTCTTATATTAAATGCCCTTGAGAGAAAGGGAATCTATTTAATAATGAAACTAGTATTTTTTCCTCAATGTTTACTACCTAGATCGTTAATTACCAACGTACGGAGACCTAATTCAAGACTGGAGTCTTGAAATAAAACGTTAAGTCTTCTTCAGCTAGCCTCCAATGAAATGAAACGTTAAGTCTTTAGGATAACTTCTTCAGCTAGCCTAATTTAACAGGTCAATTCTCATACTTATCTTCCATTAAATATCACTGTAACGCTGACACTCGAACTTTTGCAGCTTACCTTTGATTGAAATTGTCAATTGACAGGTCAATCCCTATACTTATACTTTATATCAATTTAATCTTATACTTTATATCAATTTAATCCTTATACTTTATATCAATTAACAGGTCAATCCTTATACTTTATATCAATTTAACAGGTCAATCCTTATACCTATCTTCCATTAAATATCACTGTAACGCTGCCACTCGAACGTTTGCAGCTTTCCTTTGATTGAAAATCCAGTACAAAATTTCAAATTTTCGATGACTTCCGCCGAACTGTTAGGAAGCAATAGTGCACTGAAGAAATCTACCAGTGATTTACTGCACCTATTCCTGTCCGGCTGCATTTTATGGAGATTAACATTATGGAAATCAACCGATCCATTGACGTAGAAACTTAAAAAAAACTAAGAAAAGTCATAAGGCCACATCCGGACGCCTGTAGACGACACATACTCATGTACCTTATCGATTCTACTTCTCCGACTGATTTTTTTCTCCAGTGGTGCTGCAGAAAATGCTGCGCTGGCTACGGCTTCATCAGCACAAATATATCAGTTTGTGTTACTTCTCAATATCAACCCATTTTTTCAGGCATTCATTCCAAGTATCTACGCTCAGCGGATTTGAAGCATTTAGCATGCCACGTGAAATTTACCGAGAGAAATGACGCACAAACTTTGCTCAAACAACTACTTGTCATATGATTACAGTGCGGTCTTCAAACGCAAGAAAAACGAAGCCAGTTACTGAACTCAACTTGCAAAATGATTGATAAATGAAACTGTTATGCTCCGTTGTTGAAGATTAAATTATCCTAATTCAATCTGCCATGTAATCTGAATATATAGCTTTAAATTTGTGTAAAAGGTAGAATGAACAATTAGCAATGTTTCTCACTGAACTGATGTTGAACGCGTGACTTATGAAGATGATTTGGGTTTTTTTTTTTAATTTTTTTTTTTTTTTTTGCAAATTAACCTCCGCAAAGTGCATACTAATGCTTTTCTTTATCTTGTGATACATTTGTCTTCATGCTGATAACAGTCAGCTTTTAAATTACATTTTTTCTTTCTCGACTTTTAACCAATTAAGGAATATTTGAACTCATACGTCGAAAAATGCACAAAACATCGTAGACGATTTCCACTGTGCACCACTATTCCAACGTTACGACACGGTAAAAGTGGTGCTGAGCTCGAGTATCGAGATTCACCTTTTTTTGGACACCTATTTCGCGACTGCTGCCGCTTTTGATGTAATCCTAGTAACCAAGTGTTACTGTTGCACTCGGAAATCCCACATATTAAGTCGGAGAAATAGGCACCCCATCTTCCTAGCACCGCCTATGTGCTCATGATGGAACTCGCTCAGGTGGCAGTGTTTAACTCAGCGTCACAGCCGCTGGTGAGCTATACAACGAGACAGTGTGTGGCTTATTTAACGGAACAGTCAAAACATTATAACCAGCTCGTCTTTATGAAAATTGAGGCAACTGCAGGTAAGCGATGGCTCGTGTGAAAGTCATGAAACGGCATAATTAACACCTGAACTGAGATCTGTTAATGTGTCATTCTTGTTCCTCAAATGGGATAAGCAGCGGACTTAACCCTTTAACGACCATAACACCCAAAACGCCAGTACATACAAACGACCATAGCCGCCCAAAACGCCTGTCCAGTGTGAGTCAGATTTCCTACCTTTACCTACTCTTTAAATTTGCATGACCTATGAAGGATCAGCAGGTGTCACCCTCAGTCACTATTGTGGTTACTAAACAAAGAAGTGAACCAACACAGAGAGTTTCGGGCATCATGGAATTTAGATTGATACAAGATTTTGGGATCATGGTCGTTAAAGGGTTTAGCGAGTTTGGCATAGGCCAAATTGTAATGGCCAGACGATTGGGTTAGAGCATTTTTGCGGTGGTAAGGAGGCTTGTGGTGTGCTCACGGTCAGCCGTGGCTCGTACCTTCAAAAAGTGGACCAATGAAAAAACCACGAACCGCAGGCAAGTTATAGGCGGACCACGGCTCATCGATGCTAGAGGTGAGCGAAGACTATCCCGTATGGTTCGAGCTGATAGAAGGGATGCTCTGGGGCGTCTCCAAGGAAACCTGAATGCTGGTGACGAAAATAATGTGCTACAACACATATTACTTTTGTCATTACTTACTATCCGTTTCCCTCAGGATGATTTCATTGTTCAGTCGAAAGCGCCTATAATGGCCACGCGACCATCCACACTGGACATTGAATGATTGGAAGACGGTCGTCTGGTCGGAAAAATCTCGTTTATCCTACGTGTACAGCAGGGTAAATGTGCGTCGTTTATCTGGGGATTTGTTAGCACCAGGTTACATCGTGGGAAGAAAACAAGCCCGTGGAATAAGTATAATGCATTGGGCAATGCTCTGCTGGGAAACTCCCTCTCCAGCCCATATGTGCAGAAAATTATAACGTCTGCCACCTACCTAAACATAATTGCAGATCAACTTACGAGACATGCTTTCGACAAGGGTTTGAACACAGCGATAGGTGTACGCTTCCATTCAGTACATAATGCTGCCCCTAACTGTTGTTTAGTAGTAGCAAGCAACAGTTAGGGGACTGGCCAGGACTCTGTGCTGGCCAGTCCCCACACGATACGGAACTATCTTCAAACCACGCCGTAACAGTCCTTGATTTATGTCTCGGTGCATTATCCTGCTAATACCAACAAGGCTCGGTTCCATAGTAATTCCACAGAGTTGGTAGGGCATAATTGTCCAGAATAACGAGGTAGACGTGCTGGTTAACAGGTTTGCCTACTATAAACAATGTGCCGAGAACATACCACGAAAAACACCCCGACACTAGTACACTGCCAGCTTCAAACTTGACCATAGGAACAGTACACTGTGATAAAAAGCGTTTCCCCGGCAGCCGCCATACCCACACAAAGCCATCAGACTAATGTATTGTGTATCTGGATTCATCCGTCCATAAGATCCGTTTTCGTGGATTTACTGTCCACGATAAATGTTCTTTACACCATGCTTAGCTTTAGTATTTTTTGGAGGGAGAGTATTTCAAATCCCCACATGAACATGTTTTTTGAAGTAGTAAGTGATTAGAAGCACCTGCATAATAAATTGTTGTGCCGTTCTTTGCCTTCAAAACACCGTCGATTCGATGTATCTGGGATTAAACGAGCTCCTGATATCGTTCTTCAGATATGGAAAGAGATGTGATAGCCTCCGCTAATTGTCGAATGTCAGTTGAGGGAGGAAATTTATTACTAATTGCCTTTTTAGTCTCGTCTCTCATCCCACAGGATCCGGACCTGACTAGGACGAATCTGCTTTGAACTATAAATTTGGAACTAAGTTTATAATTATACATCTATTATAATACATATATATATATATATATATATACACTATCTACCAACAAGTAATTGGACACCACTGCAATCGACGATATCTGCGGTGCTGATACACGTCATGGCAGCGGCCGTTAAATACCGTGTGGGAAACAACAACGCAACCAGTCGCATGCAAGTTCGGAGCTTTCTGATTTCGAGAAAGGTGTAATCGTCGGGTATCACAGAAATGGCCGATCCATACGTGACATATCCAGAGAGTTGAAGTACCCAAAATCGACAGTGGCCTACGTAATTGGCAAGTGGAAGATAAGAGGTGACTGTCGGAATGTGCCCCGACCCGGCAGACCCACAAAACTGGGAGTTAGAGACCGACGAGTGCTGGCCAGAGAAATTCAAAATAACCACACCACATCGATGGGCCACATCCGCGAGGAGTTTCAACAGGCATCCGGGAGTGTTCTTTCGATGAATACCATCCGTAAGGAAGCCCATCTACTCGGTTATCATGGACGTGCTGCCGCCCACAAGGCTTTGATTACCAAGTCCAATAGCGCTCCTCGGTTAACGTGGTGCCAAGAACGTCGACAGTGGACCGTTGAACAGTGGAAACTGGGTTCTCTGGAGCAACGAATCAAGGTTCACCCTCTACTGTTCGGATGGCAGGGTCTGGGTTTGGCGTCTGCCTGGAGGACGCCTCCTGCCAGAATGTATTTATTGTACCAACTGTGAAGTTCGGCGGCGGTGGAATTATTCTATGGGGGTGTTTCTCCTAGTATGGCACGAGACCCTTGGTCGCGATTCCTGGTAGACTCAACGCCGAGACCTACTGCACCATTTTGGATGACCATGCGCTTCCACGGTGTGGCAGTTTTACGGGGTGGACCCATGTTATTTTCAGGATGACAATGCCACCTGTCATGTTGCGAGGTCCACCATGGCTTGGTATGGTGACAATGTGGTTAATCGAATGGACTGGCCTGCGCAAAGCCCGGACCTTAATCCCATCGAGCACTTCTGGGACGAGTTGGAGCGTCGACTTAAGGGGTGACCCCCACCTTCCAAAATCGGTGAAGGAACTGACCTGTCTTCTCCAAGCCGAGTGAAAGAAAATACCGCTAGCCGTCGTACAACGTGGTTGAGACTATGCTTCGGAGGGTCGCAGCTGTAATCGCCACTCGTGGAAGCTCCACCAACTATTGAAGGAGAATCAACTTCGTTTTCCTTTGCTATCACAGGTGTCCAATTATTTGTTGGTAGATAGTGTATATATACATGTACATGTATATATAACGTATATATACACACTCAGGGCGTCAGTCTGTCCGTAGTGGGTGTCCTAGGTTATATAGAAATCATACAAATGTATTACAGGAACGTACAGTTCACTCACTTTCTTACAGAAAGTGTCGAAAATGTGGTCCTTTGCATAACCTGTTTTCGAACACATCTCCGAGAGTCAGAAAGTTCCTCGCAGTAATGTTAAGACTATTCCAATTAATTTTCTTGGTGCTACAGCCAACATTTTTGAATTAAATAACTTGCTGTTTGTTCAGTTTGAGTTTTTTCTGTTTTCTTGATAACATATCAAGCTTCAGAATATGTTTTACAGCAACGCCAATTTTTACCATCTTCTGATAAATTTAAATTTTTCAAAATGTGGGTATGGATTTTGTCCTTGCCCCTCAGAAGGAGGGACCACTCATGAAGTCAGCATTCGCATTTTGGAAACTTTCAACTCATCACAAGCTTGTGAAAATTAGCGTTGCTGTGAAACATATTCTGGTTTCTGAATGAGAAGAAACAACTTCCAGCATTCACTCTTCCTCTTTTTGTTTTCAACAAGAACGTATTTGTTGACCTCAGCGCCTTTTTTCAACATCCTTAATATCAAATCCATCCATATTAACAAGTAAGGCACATATTTCGATACAACATGCAATGGAACGGGATGTAAGCAGGTCAAACGAAAGCCTTTGAATGCTCAATACAAAAGATGCGATGTTAAATGTTACTGCCAGTCTTAAAATGAGACACGCAAGGTGTGGGCGAGTGAATCATCAGCGAAGCAGGCAAAATGTGATTGCCTGCATCTTGCTGCGGACAATCACAGTGAAAGCAAACGCAAAGGAAGTATCGTTTTACAATATTATATCGGAGAGTCTAGCGTCGGTCAGTGGAAATCTTTGTTGCTTTAAGAAAGAGACGGCAGCATTTATGAATGACAAATCATTTTTCACTTCACTGGCACCAGAATCGAGCACAAAATTCCACAATACGCATTTTTCTTTGAAATATACTGCTTTTCTTTTCAAAAATAAAACGGAAATGAAAACCGGGTCGAAATAGGGTCAGGCACAGCTTAACCCGACCCATTTGCCCCGCAAGAAATAGTCGACCTGCTGACCAGCTGACCCGTGATCCGTTTCCATCTCTGGTCCTCACCTTCACGAACGTGGTGCCTGGACCACGATGATGTTAAGATACCTCGCGGCACACAAAATTTGTCCCACATGTATGAAGGAACACAGTCATATGAAAACATGTTTCACCGCGCCTCCACAAATTGTACAGTTAGCGGCTGCGATCCATCAGTTCGTCATGTCAACACCATATTCAATCCAAAAGATGCGATTTGCCACCTGCTTCTTTGGTGATTCACTCTCTCACACCTCGCGTGTCATGTTGTAAGACTGGCTCGTTCATTTACGTGTATTAAATGGAAAGGGTAATTCATCGGGATAGGCGTCATTTTCTTAGTCTTGAAGGGTCCAAATTTAGTACACCAGTGTTCACAGCATATGCATTTGTTTTGGTTCTTTTTTTTATTTGAGGTTTAACGACCACCATGAGCAACTCAATGGGCTATAAGTAGTCGCTTGTCCCTAATTTAGGGCCACTGGTTCCAGGGAAGGGAGAGAGCCAGCGCCATAAGACAAACACAACATCCATACCTCACCGGGATTCGAACCCGTCTCCTCTCGGACGAATGATCAGAAGGCATCGCTTAGACCACTGCGCCACGGGAGCGGCATTTGTTACTTTTCAGTCGAGAAGTGTGAGAGCCCATTTCCGCGGATGCGCAGGGGAAAGGGGGTGAATTCTGAAATTGTCGCACTGGTTCGTTGTTGTACTGATTCGTTGCTTTGCGCAATCTTAATGCAACACTCCGATCGTACCAGGTTCCAAACAACAGGCGACAGCACAAAACGCACTGAGCCGACAGCCTACTCTCGGCAGGCGCATGTGCAGTAGGTTTTATGGTCACAGCCTACCAAACGGCATCCTGTGCCGTCGCTCCGTTTAACATTTATGCCCGCAGTCTCCATACTTTTTATCACAGCTCGTAGTTAAGGATCTTATGTGCTACTATCCGGTGTTTAGCACTCAAAAGCTAGAGTGCTACCGACCGATGGTTAGAAGGTAATGCTTACGCGAAGTAAAGACTAATAAATAAATAAACATTACAGGTTTTCTTTTATTTAGAGACGCTAAGTCCGTCTGCCAGACAGAGAGCAAGTCGGAAGTGCTCCATCTGCCAATACAGGTCCTCAACTGCTCGGCCGATTAGCTAGAATCCCGCGGCTCTGAATACTCTACCTCAGGGGCGGCAGTCTTTTGAAATTCTTTTGCTTTTACTTGTAAGGGATGACGTATTTTATACATATTTTGATACAAATATATGCGCCACAAACAAAATGAATGTAAGATAACTTGTAGGAAAGAATAGATTTCTTTGAACGAATAATTTATAGAATTCAATAGAAGCTTTTAAAGGGCTTTTTCAAGTAGTTTCGATATACCGTGAGATACGAAAAAGGAACTTTACAGCACATCTAAAATTCAAGTGCTATTGAAACCGAAGCAGGTGACTCTGTAGTTCAGCCAAGTGAAGTTTATTTTCTTATGCTATTTTATTTCCCTAAGAACCAACAGGAAAGTTCCACAAAACAACTTATCTTTTGAGCCTGTTCCCATTTCCTGTGACATTCCTCATTTTGTAAAACAATTTCTCGGTAACAAGTTATTCCAGAACGTCGCGTGTTGATGTAGTACGACGTTATGTTAAACAATACTGAAAATATTCAAACTGGATTGTACGGGAAATAATGATTCGTTCCTACTTCATAAGGGAAAGTGACTTTGTGCTCAAACGAAGAAAAAAACCTGCATAATTTTCAGTATTGTATTTACTACACTCTAAAATAATTTTGAGAAAGGATGCGGATCTCCGTGGAATATTGGGAAACCAGTTTCAACTGTTCCTCTTTAAAGGGTGAACTCTTTACACCACGTATTAAAATACATAAGTTCTGTCATTTCAGCTGAGTTTCCATGTTGCTCTTTATTAGAGTTCTGTTAATGTACATCTGTGGGCATAAGCTAGAGACATACAAATTTAAGGTAGCAGTATATCAACTTGATATATTTCAGCTAAATTGGGTTGAGAGATACATGCCGCCCAGGTGGCGCAGTGGTCTAAGCTATGGCCTCTGATCATTCGTCCGAAAGGGGTCCGGGTTCGAATCCCGGTAAGGCATGGATGTTGTGTTTGGTCTACGGCACTGGCTCTCTCCCTTCCCTGGAACCAGTGACCCTCCTTCAATCAAAAAAAAAAAAAAAAAAAAAAAAAAAAAAAAAAAAAAAAAAAGAGATACATCGGCCTGCCTGAGGTGAAATGCCACGGCACGCAATAACGAAATTCCAGATCAGATACGGAGCTAGTCCTGTTGGACATCGTAATCTCCCAAACGCATCAGTTTATGTTGTTCCGTGCTTTAAAGCCGACAATGAGCAATTCTAAGGACTTTAAGGAGCTCCCATTCTCAAATGTAGAGGCAGTGATTTCAGGTAAGCTTTAGATCCAGCGCCGTATTCCACACACTGGACTTGGGTCAGAGTTCAGATCGGACTAGAAACCTAGTCTCTAAGAACTTGGACACCGGGGTGCTCTCCTCCCCATCCCTATTTAAGATGAAATTTTCGAGGTAGGGTGTTATAAGGACAAATACAAGCTGATGTAGCCAGCGCATAGTGTCTTTCTGAAGATTATCTCCAGGATATGGCGAAGAAAACCTGCAATCTCTCTCTCGTAGAGTTCCAGGCCAGCGTTGTAACCCCAACATCCCAGAACGACCGATATGTGCCCTAAACAGTGGGAAGGCACATAGGATATAGCAGCCACACAATTTACGGTTGAGCTCATTTTTGCTTCAAGGTTGTTCCAGTTTATGTTGTTCCGTGCTTTAAAGCCGACCATGAGCTATTCTAAGGACTGTAAGCAGCTCCCTTTCTTAAATGTAGAGGCACTGATTTCAGATAAGCTTTAGATCCAGCACCGTATGCCACATACTGGACTTCGGTCCGAGTTCAGATCGGACTAGAAACATACTCTCTAAGAACTTTGACACAGGGATGGCTCCCCTCATTTAAGATGAATGTTTCGAGGTAGGGTGTTAAAAGAACAAATCCAAACTGATGTAGCAGCGCATAGCGTCTTTCTGAAGGTTATCTCCAGGATATGGCGAAGATATCAGAAATCCTGCAATCTCTCTCTCGTAGAGTTCCAGGCCAGTATTGGGTAACAAAATCCCAGAACGACCGATATGTGGCCTAAAGAGGGAGAAGGCACATAGAATATATCATCCACACAATTTACCATTAAGCTCATTTTTGCTTCAGGGACGATCGTGTCAAGGACAACTGTGTCCAGAAATTTGTCGGCCAGGTGACCCATGGTTTGCTTCTTCCGTATATGCTTTTAAAGAACAGCTCAAAATACTTGGAATAGGGAGCATCATATCAAGTCTGAGCGGTGGTGGGAACATGAGCTCTACATAGATGTCTCGTTTCTGCCTGATGTGTGGTAATCTGGAGAAAAAGCGGAAAGCTCAGCCGTCCTGGAAATTTTCAGGAATCTCTGTGAAGAGAAAATTCGTGGGTGCAGGAAAGAATAATGCTGGAGTATTGTAAGCCACCCTATGTATTTTTCGATTTTTGATTGGAGGTTTAACGATCACCGTGAGTAACTCAGTGGGCTATAAGCAGTCGCCCGTCCCTAATTTAGGACCACTGGTTCCAGGAAAAGGACAAGGTCAGCACCGTAAGACAAACACAACATCCATGCCTCACCGGGATTCAAACGCGGACCCATCTCGCACGAATGATCAGAAGCCATCACTTAGAACCCTGTACCGCCAGGGCGGCCCCTTTAAGGTTTAGGTTTTTCAAGTCCGCTGTAAACTGCGAGATCATTTTAATGACAATAATGCTCGTCACCATAGGGCACGGCATTTTGAGAAAGATAATAGTTACAGAATGGAGGAACCAGCTAGGTCTCCCGATTTTAACTCTATTGAATATGTTTCGGGCACCATGTGGTGACGTAGTGCTGTCCTGCAGGCCCCTCCCACAAATTCCTAAAGCATTCATTTGCGCAAACGGTACAATGGTGTTTTTGTCCCAAGACCTCTTCCTTCATTTTGTCACCAGCATGCATGATTGTTGGTCAACATGGCTACAGGTCGGGGGCGATATACCCGCTATTGGTCAACGGAACAAAGCATTTATAAAGCATTATACTATCAAACTGTTGCCCAACAATCATGCATGCTGGTGACAAAATAATTATATAGTATATTTCTTGATCAGTTTACAGCAGTCTGTAATGAATATTTCCAATGAAAATATGTAACACAGCCTAAAAAGGCAAGAAAACTTTGGATTAATAAAATAATATTGAGAAAAATTAATAAAAACAATCAATTATTTAAAAAATTTCTTTCAACTCGACAACCAACTGATTTATTAAATTTTAAAAAATGTAGAAATATGCTTAATAAAGAAATTAAATGTAAACAAAAATTGTACTATAACAATCTATTCAATACACAATAGATTCAAATTATTTCGAAAAATATAAATTAGATAGATGTTGGGAAGGAAAAAAATACAGCTGAAACAATTACATTTAAGTATAAGTGATCAGAGGGTTTCTGATGCTCTGTCTGTTGCAAATGAATTTAATTACTATTTATAAATGCCCCTAAAGAAATAAAACACAAAATTACAACTAATAATAAAAAAATCGGAAACTACTTACGAACAAAAAACATTAAAAAATTCGTGTTATTTTGAATATTTCACAACAGCAGAAGTGGAGGCATGCATAAGAAATATTAAATCAACGTCTGTGGAACCAGTTGACATACATCCAAAGGCTATTAAAGGGGTTTCCAGAATAACTTCTAAACCTCTCAGTCATATATTTAATGAGATTATTGAATTGGGCAAAATACCTGAAGAATTAAAAATAACAAAAATAACTCCAAAACATAAGACTGGGTCCAGAGATTATATAAAACATTACAGACCAATTTCTAACATCTTTTTTCTGCTAAGGTTTTGGAAAAACTATTATATATACAAGATTAAGAAACTTTTTGAGAAACATCATGTTATCGATTAAAATCAGTATGGGTTTCAAAAGGGAAAATCAACAGAAATAGCCATTTTGACATTTCAGAATATCATATTAAATAATAGAAAAAGGGGATTAGTAACCATTGCAAGATTCCTGAGATTCCTGGACCTTACAAAGGCATTTGATACGGTCGATGATGAAATACTTTTGGATAAGCTCTATGATAATGAAATAAGAAATCAACATTACAATTTATTAGAGGACTACTGAAATAACAGGAAACAGTATGTGCAGATTAATAAAATGAAATCGCACAAGTTATTTAATGAAATAGAAGTACTGCAGTGTTCAGTCCTGTGACCATTACTTTTGTTAATTTATATAAATGATATTTTTAACATTGAAACTAATGAGGATTTTATTTTATTTGAGGATGATGCCACGGTTTTGATTACGGGTGCAGATATAAATGAGGCAAAAATAAAATGTAATAAATTTATTGAAAAATTGATAGAATGGCTGGACACAAATTTTCTGTGTTTAAATATTGAAAAAACTAAAATTGTGATTTTTAAACAGGGAGATACACAGATTGTTGAGCCAATATCTATTTGTGTGGAGAAGTGAACCCTCGCAATAGTAAATATTATTAAATATTTGGGAATAATAATCGAAGATAATATAAAATAGAATATAAATATTCAAAATATTGTAAACAAAATTTCTGGGGTATTGGGTTTAATTACGAGAATTTCAAATAATTTAACAATTTAAAGAATTAAAAATATTGTACTACAGTCTGATTTATCTATATTTGACTTATTGTTTATTAGTATGGGGGCAAATTACTAAGACAAATTTATATAGATTAAAATAATTACAAAATAGGATGGTCAGAATTTTAAATAACTTCAGGGGAATTAATTTGACTATAGGGGGACGTATGAATCCATATGAATTTTTAGATATTGAGAATTTATGGCAATTTAGATTATTAGGATTTATGAATAAAAGAATAAAAGAGAATAGGTATCAACATTTAATTCAACTGAACACTGTAGGTCACGACTATCAAACAAGAGATAGAAATGCATTTTTGTTACCAATGCCTAACACTTTAACCCAGAAACGATTTATTGGTTACCAGGGATTGATGTTATGGAATAACCTACCTTGTCAATTCACACATATTAATAATTATAATTATTTTCGAAAGCAACTAAAAAATATTTGCTAACGAATTAAAATATAAAATTCTATGGTAAAATTTAATAATCAGATCACATATGAGTAAATTTTATATGTGCAGGACGTTTGACTTGACTACGTACTTTAAGGGAATTGGGATTCACTCAGGCTATATATATATAGCCTTTTACTCAAATTCCTGTTCTGTGGTTACCCTGTACATAAGTATTCACATTATATATGTTGTTTTTTTAATACTATATGTTATAAAATTAATTTTGAAATGTAACATAGTCAAATATTACCCCATAACGAAATAAATGAAATGAAATGAAAGCGAAGGACATTTTTTTTATTTCACAAAAGCATTATTCTTGGCAATTCCTCATGCTTAAGTTTGCTGATTATCTTCTTATATTGAAGCACCTCTCACCTGAATTTTATTGAAGATTAGTAAATTATTATCTTGTTTTATCGACCGCCAACTTGTACGTTTGCAACTTAACTTCTTTTGAGCACTGTACGTTGCATCAAACTATCCTTACCATGTTTTCTCAACTTGCAAAATAATTTTTCTTCTCACTTGCTGTGTTGATATTTTTCACATGATTTCTCTCTATTAATTTCATTTAAACATTTTTTTATAACAAAGAGCTAAATTTATAACTATTTTCAGCGTATAGATTCTGTTCGAGGAGCATGAAAATCTGAAAGTTGTGGAAAAAAGATGGATTGCGCACCTCCTGATTTCCGTGCGAATATATTACCGTTCCCGAGACACCTAATTTCCAAGTTACTGAAATTTTTGTTTATAACTGATGGGAATTAAAATTGGAATTAATTGAATTAATTTTGTGCTGATGTTAACATGTTTCCTATATTAAAGTGGTTCCTTTTCATAATATTTAAACAGGATTAGCTTAAGTGTAACATTCAAAATTTATCCGAAAATGCATATACGGCGATAAATATCTATCGATCAGTTGTTCGTTAAATGTCTCCCGACCAAAGGAAGCATACTAATCAGCTGATAACGTCTCAGCGATAACCTCACGCTTAGCTGACACTGGGCGGAAGTGAATGTTCTGTCCGTAATTTTGATACGAGGCATATCCCCTGGCCTTATAAACTCAAGTGAGGAAGGAAATACTATGTTATACCTATTTGCACATGAACAGAACAAGTGTAAAGGTATTTCAAACTTAAGAAGGATCGTAGCTAAAGTCCTTGTTTAAACAGATATTTGTTTTATATTTTTCCTCAAACTGAGAACATATTTCTTTCAATTATTTCTCACAATGGATTTCTTTATTCTAATTCTGATGTTTATCAAAAGATTTTATTATGTCAGTGATACCGGATAAAATGCTGATGACAAATACCGAGTGGCTGAGAAGTGCGTTTAAATTTCAAAACTTTATAAAATCATTACAAATGCTTGAAAAAAGTCAGCTAATAAGGGAACTTTGTTTGGCAACGGAACAACTTTTAGTTCAAATTGCTACCGATAGGAAGCGATAACGCCTAAAAAGTTCGTAAATACAATTAAAATCAATTAAAATACATACGTTACGTTAATTTGGTGATGCTATCACAAGAGTAATTGTTCAACAGGTCCTGCACACAAGGTATTATTGCATCTTAGTGTGTGACAACTCCAGTGACCGCCGAATGTAACAAGTCGGGGAGACCGCAACAGACTTCGCGGCGAAGGACTTCCTTCAGTTTTGGTAGTGTAGAATGGCTTGTCTGGTGTACACTAGAAAACCCCACAATAAGAAATCTATGGGTGTCATGTCTGGAGCCTAAAGTGGCCACGGCATACTACAGGGGCTGCGTATTGCTATTTCTAAACCAAATGTTGTGACAAGAAATTTCTTTACTGGAGATATGATGTGAGCTGGCGCACCGCCCAACATCAACATGACAGATTTGGTTCTTAGAAACATGGCCTCATATTTTCACGCAGAAGTTTCAAGTAGCGTTCTGCATTTACTAAGCAAATCTTCCAGCCGTTTCTACGGTACGTTTCCTCAAAGAAAAAAATCCCAGAACGACAAATGCAGTGGTGTCTCTTCTTATATCTCACAGCAATTTCACTTGTAGTCTTGCACTAGATCTGTCGTTTTTTTTTAACATTCTCTCAAAGATTCAACGCGCTTACACCCAGAAAGCTACTCTGAAGAATAAGAGATTTGCTAATGCATAATGTCATTAGAAAACATTCGTAATGAGTAAATATGTGCGTAATCGTGGTCCAAAAATTAATGAGAAAACAAGAAATGCCTGTCTGAAATAAATCAAAATACAGAGCAATGATAATGAGAAGGATGCACTACATCTAATGCAATTATCTTGAAGGAGAAAACCGTAAATGGTTGTTACAGGTATCTGCGACAAATGAATAAAAGTAACGGAATCAAGGAAAATGAGCAAGAATAAGGAGTTCACAACATACATAGTTTGCTTTTGGAAATTAAATGATGATTTCAGGAAGAAAATTCTCATTTCTCACAAGGAAAAGATTTTCAGTTCATGCATAACTGCAATGCTCACGTATGTTGGAGAGACATCAATCAGCACACTAAATGCGAAACAAGGCAGAAAAAGATAAATTACACAAAGAATGGTGGACAAATGATGTTTGACATAAATTTGAGGAATAAAAAGAAAAGAAAATGCCCAGATAATCAAAACATCTTTAACCGAAAAGGTCTTAATGCATGAAAAGCTGAGCACAGTAATTGAGAAGGTCTAGGAGTGTAAGGAAACCTGAGTAGAGAACCGAGTGTAAGGAAACCTGAGTAGAGAACCGAGTGTAAGGAAACCTGAGTAGATAACCGAAAAAGAACATCCAGATGGACATCCAAAAGAACTGCACGAAGGGAATGGATGTCAAAATCGAAAAACAAAGACAGTTGGAGAGAAATGAGGTGGCTTGTATCCAGCGTTCGATTTACCAGGCTCCCAAAAAAACAGCAGATATAATACGAATGTTTAAAAAAATGCATTTTGGCCATCTAAAGACTGATATAAATCAACCCCACACAAAAGAAGAACAAAACAATTGAAAATCAAAGCGAGCAAAAGCTGCATAAAAGAACTATCAACAGAAAAAGCTGAAAGTTGGATGCAGCAAAAAGCATTTACAATATGAAAATACAACAGTGCCACGAAAACTGTCTAAAGAAACCAGGCAAATACAATTGAACTAGTCAAAACTAGAATTGAACAAATAGGAAGGAGTGCAGAAAATATTGAGAGCAGTAATTCATAGCTTTAGCGAGGACAAGAACAAACATCCCTCCCTCATTTCCAAGTAGACTAAATGAACACTTTTCTGCTATATCACGTTTGTATATGTTGGATCCGAAAATTAAAAAAAATACATTAATCTTAGGAAAACATGTCTCCTTAAAACCCCTTGTTTAGTCTTCTGGTACCTAACTGCCAAGGAATGGAACCCAACCAAGCCTTGTTAAATTTAGAAAACAGTTTTGAACTTTATACAAAAGCTCTCATTTTGCAAAGAACACTTCTTTTAGGAAATCCCAGATACAGATATGATATACAGCTCGACCCGACGTTGCATACCAGTCTAGCGAAAACTCAAAACTTGAAACAGAGAAAAAAATTACAATTATTATATACACTCAGTATACACTGAGTGGCCCCACTTTGTTATAAATACCTGACAGTTTTAAGCAAATGAGCTATGGCTGCATGCTGTTGCCGCCAGAGGGCGAGGCTAGTATAAAAAGGAAAAGCGTGGTGCTTGTGACAGTAGTAGAAGTGATTTTTGGGTGACGAGATGGGTAAAAAATGCGATTTAACGGACTTCCAACGTGGGATGATTGTAGGAGCTCGGAGCCATGGAGCGAGTATCACCGAAACCGCTGTCGTGAAATGTTCCAGAGCAGCTGTTGTTAAAGTGTTTAAAGACTGGACTGTCAGCCGGAAAACTGGGTCTCTTCAACGTGGTGGTGGCTCTGGGATGGTTTCGGGAACCTTCCCATGGGATACGTTAGGTCGCTTAGTGTATCTGGAATGGTCCTTAGCCGCTGCTCGCTACCGGCATGTGTTGGTTGATCACCTACACGCTCGCATGGCCTTCGCACATCCCGCAGCGGATGGTCTGTTTCATCAGAACAATGCGCCATCACACCCAGACATAGCTAGAAGAACAGTCATCTGAGTTTGGAATCACCCAGTGGCCACAAAGGGCCTCGTATTTAAACCTTGCCGAAACCCTCTGGGATGGCGTGGAGCTGAACATCAGATCCACGGATCCTGAACTAACGTCTCGTGCGGAGTTGAGTACAATGCTGCAACAGGCATGGCTGGCATTACCTTCTGAAACAATCGCGCATTCGTTCGAGTTGATGCCTCGCTGTGCGCAGGCGCTTGCTCCTGCTAGAGGACGATCACCACGATATTATGAAGGTATCTCGAGTGTTTTGTCCATTAAGTATGTGTGTATTTATATGAAAACCGATGAGCCATTACATTCTGACCACATATCTAATAAGCTGTAGGAACCACTTTACCCCGCAAAAATGCACCCACTCGGCGTGCCATTGATTCGATGAGATGGCAATAGGTATCGTGGGGTACCTGGTACCACAATGTCAACAGCAGGTTCTCCAGTTCCCGCGCATTTCGGGGTGGTGGTGATTTAGCGCGAACACTCTTTTCCAAGTCGAACCATGAATGTTCGATTGGGTTTATGTCAGGTGAATTTGGAGGCCAGGGCATTAACAGAAAGTTACCAGCATGTTCGTTGAAACACACCTTGACGATTTTGGTAGTGTGGCATAGCGCATTATCCTGTTGGTAATGGCCATCACCAGCAGGGAACCCAGTTGCCATGAATGGATGAACTTGATCACCAGCGATGTTCAGATGCCTGACAGCTGTCAGGGATTGTGCTATTGGTATAATGGGGCCTAAAGTGACCAAAGGAACCATCGCCTACAGCATAACAACGCCGCCGCCGCCGGCCTTTTTCCGTCCAACAATGCATCCAGGTGCCATAGCCTCCGTTTGTAATCAGCGTATCCGCTCTCGGCCGTCTACGTGATGCACCAGAAATCGTGAATCGTCAGACCTGGCCATTTTCTTCCAATCATCCACTGTCCAATCTCGATAATCTTGGACCCATTTTATGCTCTGTTGGCGATGACGTGCAGTGAGCATGGGGATCCGGCTGGGTCTTTGACTACGCACGCCCATGCGCAGAAGGCTGTGGCGAACGGTGTGCTGTGAAACATTACCCTGATCACCACTGTAGTAGCTGAGTATGGTTTGTCGCACTCTGGCCCTGCGGTCGCAGTGAACAATGTGCTACAGTCTTCGCTCCCCTCTGGCATCACTGAGCTGCGGACGACCCACGCTCGACGACGGTTCGTCGTTTGACCATCTGTGCACCAGTTTTGATACTTACTTACTACATTGGTACATGAACTACACACAAGCCGCGCGGTTTTCCGACATCGTAGTTCCGAGGCGCCGAGCCATCACAATTTATTCTTTATCAAACTCCGACAAATCGGCAGTTTTTCTCATTCTGACTAAGAACACTCTTCTAACTGAAAGCCGGTCCTTCGGTCGTATATTTAATGCTTTGTGAACTTCAACTTCCCCACCGTTCGTTCTCCAAGAGCGCTCAAATACCTAGGCTGGGGGTGGTCATAATGTAAGCACTCATCGCTGTATGTATGTATGTCCATTGCTGGCCACCCAAAATGCAACACCAAGAAGGACACGAGATAGCAAAGATAGAGTTACTGGGCACATAACAACAGATACAAAGATAAAACGATTGAGCTTACAGGTCTGTGCGATTTGCGGAACACGTAGACTTCAATAGTTCGTGTGGCCCCCATGGCTGGCAATAACGGCCGCTACACTTCGCGGCATCGAACGAAAGAGGCTTTGGATGTGGGCTTGGGATATGTCGTTCCTGGCTGCTTCCTCAGGTTGCCACAGTTCATCAGGCGTAGCCGCTGGTGGTGCTTGCCGGGCCACTCGGTTTCCGATCAGCCACCAGACGTGTTCGATGGGCGACATATCGGGAGAACAGGCAGCCCACGGCAGCAGTGACACCTGGTAGGCCATGAAGAATTGTTGCACGATGCGTGCCACGTGCGGGCGCTCATTGTCCTGTTGAAACAATGCCGCTGACAGGTCCTGCAGGTAAGGGAGGTCTACAGGCTCCAAAACGTCGTAGATGTAGCGGTGGCTGTTGAGTGTACCGGCAGTAGTACCAGAGGGGTGCAGGGTGTCATATCCAATTGCGCCCAAAACCATAACGCCATGCGACGGACCGGTATGGCGATGCATAATGCAGCGTCATACATTCTCTCGCCGCTGTGCCGCCACACGCTGATCCGGTCCTCTTGGTGTTGCAGGCAGAAGCCGGATTCGTCGGAGAAGACAATGTCGTGCCATTCCGTAGTCCAGGTGTGGCGTTCAACGGTCCACTGCCGCCGCACTCGTCAGTGGTGTAACGTTAAAGGTAATCGGAGCAATGGGCACCGTGCGGCAAGTCCCCGCTCCTGCAGACGACGTCGAACGGTACGTGCTGACACAGGTTGTTGCGCAACACACCCTAATCGCTCCGCTAACGTTCATGATGTGGCGGTGCGAGTCGTCAATGCCCGCTGCACAACATACCGGTCCTCTTGTTCGGTGGTGTGTCGCGGCTGCGGCAATTGCTCACGTCGGTCCGTCCGTCTCTCCTGCACCCACCGAATCCATACCCGCCTCACTGTGGCGGGAGGTGGTCCCAAACGGGCGCCGATGTCTCGCTACGATAAACCACTGTCGCGATAAGCCGGTATTCGTCCTCTGTCGAACTCCGAAACGTGCTGGAATGACTGCCGTATTCTGGGACGAGGCATCAGGAAACTTCCCACGCACAGGTCCGGTAGCACAACACACTTCCACTACTTACACCCCGCTTTCTGTGCACCCTTCTTATAGCGCTTCTCGGTGGCATGCCAGGGCGTACATGATTTGCATATGCCCTGCAATGCTAATCGTTTGCATGTGCTTTCGTGGACAACGCATGCTGCGAATTTCAGGCCAATCGGATGCTTCCTTCTTGGTGTTGCATTTTGGGTGGCTAGCAGTGTATATAGGTCACCTCATCTAAGGAGAAATGGAATTATTATAAGAATACTTACAAATAATGAACTAGTTCATCTCATATGAGCCGCCCCGGTGGCGCAGTGGTCTAAGGCGCTGGCCTCTGATCATTCGTCCGTAAGGGGTCCGGGTTCTAATTCCGGTCTGGTATGGATGTTGTGTTTGTCTTACGGCACTGGCTCTCTCCCTTCCCTGGAACCAGTGACCCTAAATTAGGGACGGGCGACTGCTTATAGCCCATTGAGTTGCTCACGGTGGTCGTTAAACCTCCAATCAAAAAAAATCTCATATGATGACAAGGCGTTCGCAGTACGAATGCTTACGAAATGCGCATTTTCACCGCCTCGTATAAAAAACTAGCCAGTAAACATGTAACTATGATTAAAACTGTGCATCTTGGCCATCTCATATCAGAAAACCTTTCGTCCAACCGGGCCGGGGTTCCAGTGCCGAAAGTGGCATGAGTGGTGTGTTTGTCTTACGACATCGGCTCTCTCCCACTCTATGGATCATGTGGTCCTAAATTAGGAACATGTAGCTGCTGACAGGGATCAAGATATTCAGTGTGGTAACAAAGATCCGCCATTCTTGTGGTAACAAAGATATTCGCCAAGCTTTCGTTATTATAATAGAGCAATATACACTCATCGTCAAAAAAAATTGTTGAACCTAGAAGGCCATTGTCGGATTGCAATGCTATTCGGGAGGAAGGCAAAGGTTACCAGGAATAATAAATGATTAAACATTGAGACTGATATGGCAATATTTATTGAGCTACACGACAATAAGTTGTGTCTGTCAGTATGGCGTCGGGCCGCCATGTTTGCTCAAACAGCATGCCTTTACGCATCGGTATGGAGTTACACAGGTTCCTAATAGTGTCCTGCGATAAGCTATCCCATGAAGCTGTAGTCTTCTCACACAGTTACTGCAGATTGTGCGGTAGGGATGAAGTGTGGATAGCGCGTCCAATAGCATCCCACACATTTTCAATTGGCGACAGGTCTGGCGATGCAGCTGGCCATGGAAGAGTGTCAGTGCCTTGAAGGCAAGTTCTCGAGACAGCAGCAGTATTCGAACGAGCGTTGTCCTGTTGGAAAATCGCACCGGAGCTAGCATTCAGCAATGAGAGAGCCACTGGTTGCAGGACCTCATTAGCGTAACGTTGGGCTGTCAAAGTGCCTGTAATGAACACCAAAAGGGATCTGGCATCGTAGGCAATTGCACCCCACACCTTGATACCAGCCCTTAACGCTCGACAACAAAGTGTTCATCTTAGCGCTGACCACGGTGTCGCCACACCCTGATTCGTTGGTCGTCTACTCCGAACGAAAAGCAGGACTCGTCACTGAACATTAACCGCGGCCATTTTGATAGGCTCCTATACAGTCTGGCACGACTGTGACGATGCAATGGTTTTAAGGGCAGTCGTTGTAACGGTCTGCGTGCGTG
Organism: Macrothele yani; assembly: GCA_039090855.1. Taxonomy (NCBI): domain Eukaryota; kingdom Metazoa; phylum Arthropoda; class Arachnida; order Araneae; family Macrothelidae; genus Macrothele; species Macrothele yani. Next base: position 46,410,169 of record CM076997.1, on the reverse strand, counting down.
TAGTCCTTCGGCGTGCAGCCGTCAGCCAACAGTGCCGGCACTAATCGGACGATGCATGCAGGGCACCACTGCTCGCTGAATTTCCACACCTGGTACCTTATCACGTGACAGACGCTATCGCGGTTTCATGTCAGACCAATGGGGCGCTGTTCAAAAAGCCAGAGTTGAACCTCTGTGTCTTCTCCTTTGTGAGTATAGCCATTACATGAATCTGATATTCACGTAGTGTGTGATACGCCGAAAATATCATGTCACGGTCTTCGTGTATCTTATCGAGGATGATTGGTATCTTCGCCGTATCACACTGAGCGAATGTTAAATTAATGTCTATCATAAATCATTGTGTTTGTTTCGCTATGTTTTCACCTCCGAGGAGAATATACAGCTGTATAGCTCGTGATTTTTACAAGCTCTCCAGTAGTCGGACGTCAAATTCAGTTAGTGTCTGTCACGTGGTACGAAACCAGATGCTATAAAAACACCATCGCGAAGGCAGTTGCTACTCTTGAAATTTATTTTTAAAAAGGTAGGTTTTCGCATCTACGTTTACAGCGCCGCAGTTCCATACTCCACCACTGGTGCTCTGTACTTTTGAGATTTCTTGTCCAACCGCTTTCTACTAATCACTAAACTGAAGAGCAATTGCATTAGAGATAGCTGGCGTTATGCAAATGTGGCGCTGTGGGCGGCTTTGTAAACGGAAACGACATGACGTATGCAGCGATCCGACAATATAAGGAGTGATGCGACGGGAATCAGTAAGAGTCGGACGCAGTATGGGAACGACGAAGGATCTAAGCGCATTTGATCGTGGTGAAATTGTCGGGGCCCGACGAATGGATCCATCTCGGAAGTCTTGCAGGCACTGGGACTTTCACGAGCCACTGTGTCACGGGTGCACCGTGAGTACATCGAATCCGGTAAAACCATCCCTGCAAGGGCCAACTGCCGTGGACAACAGCGTGTGGATAAGTGGGGTCATCGTCGGTTAGCTCGCAATGTAACAGCCGATAGACGGGCCACTGCGCAAGAAATCACTCGGCAATTTAACGCTGGTGCACAAAAACGTGTAAGCAGCCACGCCATCCAGAACCATCTCCTCGCTACGGGGTACAGAAGCTATCGTCCCACGAAGGTACCGCTGCTGACCGCACATCACAGGGTGCAAAGATTAGCATGGGCGCGGGAACATCGCCACTGGACCTTAGACATGTGGAAAAATGTTGCCTGGACTAATGAGTCGAGATTCACGTTGGTACATGCGGATGACAGGATACGAGTACGGCGCAATTCACATGAAGCGATGGATCCTTCTTGTCAGCAGGGCACTCTTCAAGCTGGTGGGGATAGCATTCTCGTCTGCAGACTGTTTACGTGGATTGAAATGGGACCCTTGGTACGTGTGACATTGTCCTTCACAGGTCAATGTTACCGGGATATACTGGACGACCATTTGCTCCCGTTTGTGCGTCTTTAACATCCCACTGGGGACCTCATCCTGCAACAAGACAATGCACCGTTCCATCGCTCCAGAACTGTATCCGAATGGTTGGATAAACACTCCATCGACGTGACCTCGCTTCCTCGGCCAGCTAGGTCACCTGACCTCAATCCCATCGAGCACATCGGGGATGCCGTCGAGAGAGATATTCGAAGCTCTGACGCTCTCCATCAAATCTTCGTGAACTGTGGGAGCTTGTTCAGGGGTCGTGGATCCGTACGGCTTCCCAACGCTTCCGGTGTCTTGTCGAGTCCATGCCGAGACGAATCGTCCGCCGTCATCAGGGCGAAATTTGGTGCTACACGTTACTAGACAGGTACCTCTAATTAAATTGCTCTTCAGGGAATGATAGATTTTTTATGGGTCTCGTATTTTGTGGTATATGTGATTTTAAAGTTCGTTCCGTTCTCATAATTTTCCTTTTATATTCCAAACGGGTTCTACACTCGTCTAAGGCAGTTCGACTTGATAAAGCCTCCCACAGGGAGGCGAAAGCTCGGCGAAGTAAAACATCTTTGTTAAGAGAGTGATAACAAAAGTTATGTACACGTTAATCGAAAACGGCAGCAGATGGTGCAATCGGTGCAATGATTGCGCCATGTCAAGATGAGACTCTCAGCAACGCAGTGGTGTCAGAACGACGCGCTATCATTTTCTGTGTTAACGTGGGAAGGTTTGGAAATGGAAGCCTGCAGCTCCTCAGGTCGAGTCACGGGGTCAGACCAGCGCTCGTACGTGAAAATAGAAACTCTGCGGGGGAAAACTCCGACACAGATCCACACTGCCTTACAAGAATATTATGGGGATGGAACTCTTATCGATGCACAATTTCTCGCTTAGCATCGCGCTTCCGGCAGGGCCGAAGCAGCATCGAAGATGATCACCGCTTAGGCCGACCTCAGACGGCGACAGCAAAAAACGTCTGTCACCGCTGTTTCAAAGCTTCTCGAAGAGAATCGTCGTTTGACAGTCGAGGAGATTGCTCATCAGGCAAATTTGTCCATCATGTCTGCTCACCGGATTTTGATCGACTCACTGGGAGAAAGAAAAATCGCCGTGTGCCTCGTGCCCCATCAACTCACCCTCGAGGAGAAAGCAGCCAGAGTGAGCATAGAACAGGATGACCTCCTCACTTTCGAAAGGGAGGGCGACATCTTCCTGAACAGAATTGTCGCAATTGATAAGACTGGGACCCGTGATTTTGAGTCGGAACTAAAGTCACAATCAGTGGAATGGAGACATCAAAGTTCTCCACGCCCCTCAAAGTACCGTTGGCAACAATCTAAAATGAAGCAAATGCTGATTTTTGCGTACGATGCCCATGGGTGTTGTAGGTCTCTGATCGGGTGTCGGTAGGGCAAAATGTTAACGCATTTTTTATCGTGACTTTCTGAGGACAAAGTTAAGACCGAAAATTCCTCAAAATCGCCCCAATTTGTTAGAAGGGAGAGCGATCTTGCTGCATGACAACTCATCGTGTCACGTTGCAGTGTCGGTACGGAGACCTTTGTCGAATTATGGCGGGAAAACTTCACCCCACCCACCATATAGCCCTGATCTCAGTCCACTCGACTTTGATCTTTTCCCGAAGTTAAAAAATCGGCTCCGTGGCACACGATACGAATCGCTTGACGAACTGTCATTGGACGTGACCCGAGTAATACGACAGCTGAACAAAGATGGCGTACTACGGGGCATCCGGGACCAACATCACCGCTGACAAGCTGTCATTAGCAGCGGAGGGGAGTACGTTGTACGGCAATAAGGCAAGTTCTCTCCATTGCTTCACACTTTTCTCATGAATGGATAGTGTGCAGAACTTTTGTAAGGAATCCCGTACTACCGTACTTTTGAATTGTTACAGTCAAATGAATTTTAAGTTGAAATTCGCAGCATGCGTCGCCCACGAGAGGACATGCAAACGATTAGCATTGCAGGGCATATGATAATCATTCGCGCTCGGCACGCCACCGAGAAGCACTATAAGAAGGATGCACCGAAGGTGGCGTGTAAGTAGTGGAAGTGTGTTGTGCTGTCAGTTCTGTGCGTGGGAAGCTTCCTGATGTCTCGTCGCAGAATACGGCAGTCATTCCAGCACGTTTCGGAGCTTGACAGAGGACGAATAGTGGCTTATCGCGACAGCGGTTTATCGTACCGAGACATCGGCGCCCGTGTGGGACGACGTCCAGCCACATTCAGGCTAGTATGGATTCGGTGTGTGCATGAGGGACGGACGAACCGACGTGAGCGATTGCCGCAGCCGCGGCACATTCCCGAACGAGAAGACTGGCATGTTGTGCGGCGGGCATTGACGGCTCGCACCGCCACGTCACGAACGTTAGTGCAGGAATTAGGGTGTGTTGCGCAACAACCTGTGTCAGCTCGTACCGTTCGACGTCGTCTGCAGGTGCGGGGACTTGTCGCACGACACAGATTGCTCCTATTACCATTGACGTTACAAAACCGGCGAGTGCGGCGGCAGTGGGCCGTTGAACGCCGCACCTGAAGTACGGAATGGCACGACATTGTCTTCTCCGACGAATACCGCTTCTTTCTGCAACACCACGATGGTCGGATCCGCGTGTGGCGGCACCGCGGCGAGAGACTGTATGACGCCTGCCTTATGCATCGCCATACCTGTCCGTCGCCTGGCGTTATGGTGTGGGGCTCAATTGAAAATATAACACCCTCACCCCTCTGGTACGCATCGCCGGTACACACAACAGCCACCGCCACATCTCCGACTTTCTGGAGCCTGTAGTCCTTCCTTACTTGCAGGACCTGCCAGCGGCCACGTTTCAACAGGACAATGCGTGCTCGCACGTGGCAGGCATAGTGCAACAATTCTTCACGTCCCACCAGGTGTCACTGCTGTCGTGGCCCGTCTGTTCTCCCGATATGTCGCCCATCGAACACGTCTGGTCGCTGATCGACAACCGAGTGGCCCGGCAAGCACCACCCGTGGCTACGCCTGATGAACTGTGGCAACGTGTGGAAGCAGCCTGGACCAACATACCTCAAGCTCACATCCAAAGCATCTTTCGTTCGATGCTGCGGCGTGTAGCGGCCGTTATTGCCAGCCATGAGTGCCGCACGAACTATTGATGTCTGCGTGTTCCGCAAGTTTCACGGGCCGGTAAGCTCAATCGTTTCATCTTTGTATCTGTTGTTATGTGACCAGCCCCGGTGGCGGTCACATAACAACAGATACGCTTAGACCACTGCCCCGGTGGCGCAGTGGTCTAAGCGATGGCTTCTGATCATTCGTCCGAACGGGGTCCGGGTTCGAATCCCGGTGAGGCATGGATGTTGTGTTTGTCTAACGGCACTGGCTCTCTCCTTCCCTGGAACCAGTGACCCTAAATTAGGGACGGGCGACTGCTTATAGCCCATTGAGTTGCTCACGGTGGTCGTTAAACCTCCACTAAAAAAAAAAATAAAAAAAATCTGGCTTTGCTATCTCATGTCCTTCTTGGTGTTGCATTTTGGGTGGCCAGCAGTGTACTATTGCAAAAGAGCAGAAAAAGTTTAAAAATTTGTTTCCAAGAATCTAAAGAACTTTTCAGTAAAAGATTCATGATTATTGCAAGTTTCTCGTACAATGGGAAATTAAAGTTAAAAGAAGTTGAAAAGAATGTTGAAATCATTCTACATATTAACGGAATAATGTTTTAATTTCAATATTTAAAGAGAAAATATCATTCCTTAATCTACAGAACTTTCAAAAAGTAGAACTCCATCAGCATAAGGTTACCAGTCATACATCCAGACCTACAACTCTATTTCTTGAAAACAAAATGAAAAAAGAAACGAGTATTAAGCCTATACTTTATGCTCATGTTCCTTTCAAAGTACCCTGATGTGTCACCAATCGATTATTGTGCCTTCGGACTGCTAGATTGATTGCTTTCAAAATGCACTCCTAAAACAATGATTGGACTGTGGAAAGCAGTGGAAGAGGTTTGGAATAAAATACCACTACCAATTTTAAGAAATGCCCAGTTATCCTGGAAATCTAGATGTAGGTTCATAGCCCGGGGAAGGGGCTATCAAACAGAACAGTTAAGAAAGAAATAATTTTATTTTAAACATTGAATATATTGCTGGAAAATTGTTCTAAAGAAGTGTGAACATCCACTGTAACACCTAATTAATTTCAGAGACTTTCTCGCTTGCTCTTTTAAAATATACTACAACTCAGAAGGAAAGATTTTGAAGTAAAGCGTTTACTCGAAATCTTTTCAAGAATATGCGCAAAAATACTATTTCCCAAACTTCGACTAAAGATTCTGGAAATACCATACACTACAAAAATACTATTTCCCAAACTTCGACTAAAGATTCTGGAAATACCATACACTACAAAAATACTATTTCCCAAACTTCGACTAAAGATTCTGGAAATACCATACACTACAAAAATACTATTTCCCAAACTTCGACTAAAGATTCTGGAAATACCATACACTACAGTGGACATCGGGCACAAGCAAGATGTAAGACGTTTAAATGCTCTGCAGGAAAGGTGTCATTATTTGACGAAATGTTTATGGGCACTTATTCTTCGTATCTGTTTATTTTTTCAGACGTTGTTTTTAAATCGGAAGCTTGATGTACCTATTGAATATTTCTAGGACAATAGATAAGAGAGCTGGAAGCAACTGCCACACTTGTTCCTGCTCTATTAAATCTTCGGAGATCCGTACGAGTTGAAGCTCTGCTAGATACCATTGCCGCAGCGACGTAGCGAAAGTTATTTGCTGCAAGATTCAAGATATGTCCCTGTTGGGAAATATCACAGACGGTTGAGACAGTGGTCTCGGGAAGTGACGTCACTATCGAACAGCCCCTTGTAACGAACTACAGTGGTGAAGCACGTGTTCAGACGACAAATCTGCAGCGATACATTACGTCGGTGTAGTTTAGTCGGTTAGAACAACTGGCTTCGGAGCGAGGGGGCTTAGGTTCGATCCCCACCACCGGAAAATTTGTGAATTTCACATTGTCCCCCAAACAGGGACATCTGCTGCAGTGTCAGAGCCTCCGACTGCCGGATTCCAGTTCCTGAGGACCATCCAGAGTCAGCCGCTTGGTCCAGGAATTAACCAGATTATGGCAGTATTTGAAAGTCAGCAGTCTAGTCTAGGAGTTAACCAAACGATGGCAGTATCCGAAAGACGTACCGGGTCCAGACCTACCGTTTAGGTGAGATCTGTCTAAATTAAACGAGGAGCAACGAGTAAATTGTTTCCTCACAGACCACCAAAACGTGTAAAAACAAGTATGTATATTCGAATGTCGTTGTACTTTAAACAAGTTCAATAATTTGTTATTGCACACAAAGTAATAGCGTAACAAATATCCCAATTTTTTTGGCGTCCACATTAAGTTCCTTTTTAGTGTCTATAAAATTACTCTTTATTAACTGAACGTTTTCGTTCCACCAATAACCAGCATTCCGATTCAGAACCGAGAATCTTAAAATATGGTGCACATGACTATATATATATGTTACCCTTAAAACTGAATATTGCACACTGGCGGTTGACAAGATGTTACGCTGCTTTCTTTTAATTATTTTTTTATGTCATGCCTGATTTTGCTCTAATTCGAATGCAGTAAGATATTTTTAGTTGTTTTGTTGTCCCTTCGAAGATATCAACGATTTAATTCAAGAGTATGAGGTTATTCGTTAAACCTAACATGTAATGTTGTACTTCCGGCACGAGAGGTTCTATCTAACATGTCAACTATCGGTTTTACTTTAATTAACCCTTGAACGACAATGACCTGAATATTTTGCATCACTCTAAATTACATAACGCCTGTAACTGTCTGCTGTTTCACTTTTTTTTTTAATAACAACAATAGTGACTGAGGTTGCCTCCTGCTGATCCCCCATACGTCGAGAAAATTTGAAGAATAAGTAAGCAGAAGAAATCTGACTCATTCTCAACAGGCGTTTCGGGTGTCTATGGCCGTTTGTACGTACGGACGTTTTGGGCGTTATGGCCGTTTGTACATACGGACGTTTCTGGCGTTATGGTCGTTAAAGGGTTAACATTTTGTTTTTATATATGTACAATATTATGGAACTTCAGAACAGGATTATGTTCTGGGGTTTTCCCTCTACCCCGTCAAAAACTGACGTGGGAATGCATGGTGTTAAATAAGAAACACTTATTAACAAAATTGAGCACTTGGCGCTTAGTCTGCCCTGGGCGCCAGGTGCTCAAAAAAGTTATTGTTCTTGAGGTTACTGTTTGTTTTATAATCAACCTTTTCATTCGACACATATGTTCAAAACTAATTTATGCAACATTGTCTTTCCTGAAAAGTTAGCAGAGGTTGACTGCAGATAAATGTTGCTCATCCTTAAGCTAATGTAAAGATGTTTTTTCTGCACATAGAATTTTATTTTCAACTACTTGTATGAAACTTAACCAATGATAGTTTCAAATGTCTAACCGTTCATACCTCGTATTAACGTGTTCAGTTCAAACTGTCTTTAGTTTAAAAGTTACTACAGTTCGCATGAAGAATATAAAAATGAGCAGAATGTTTAACTTTCTCAACGAAAATGTCTACAGATGTACGAAGTGTGTTCGAGAATTGTAGGGAGAAATTGTACGAAATGTTCAATACGAAATGTAAAATTTTCCGTAACGTTGGAGGATTTATGTCGCAAGTTGTAAACAAGAATTAGCTGGTAGAAGCTCCTTAACAAACCGTTACATGATATGTAATTTTGTTCATAAAAGAGTTCTTGTCAGAGTGATTGCTTGTTGAATGCTTAGATTACGTTACAGATCTGAGGACCTCTACAACATTGATAGGTTCTTTGCAAAAAATAAATAAATAAATAAATAAATAAGAGGCAGATCATATGGCATGTACTATAATTTAACTTCAATTTTTAGTTTCTTTCTCTATAAAATTTTTTAGCCCATTCTCTTTAAGAGTTTAAACTTTAACGTTATATTTTTCTCGTTCACGGAATGCATGTTAGCAAGTCTTAAGGTCCGGGTGTGTGACATGCGTGTGTGAACATGATAAGAACGAGCTATATAATGTTGAAGTAAGCAGCAAAAAGGGTAGTGTGGTGTAATGTTGTGGCGTGCTATAGATAAAATACTATAGCAAATTGTTGTAATTAGTATATTACATGTATATGCTAAATCTAAGTTGATATAGAATTACAATTCTGAATGGTGCTGAGAAGATCGTTTATGTATACGTTGTATTCCTGAAGTGCAGTGCACGATTGATAATAAGGATCATTTGATCGCAAGTGCTTTCACGATCTCTCTCTCTCTCTCTCTCTCTCTCTCTCTCTCTCTCTTCCGGCCGTTAGGTCTGCTAATTATAGCTCAGTGTGAATATAAGAATCATTTATGAACTAACTATCTGAGGCTTAGCAGTACGAACTCCCAGTGAGACATCTGATGGTACGAAGGTAATGTTTAAGTAGTGACAATTAAACAGGAAAACTTTACAACATAATCGCAAAAGGTTTGCTGTATTTCTATGTTGATTACCGTATATACTCATGTATAGGTCGACCCCCCGATTTTTATCTGATTATTTGCAGTTTTTGTATATCCCGTGTATAAGTCGACCCCCTGTTTTTAATGTGAATATCTGCAGTTTTTTTATACTTACCTATCTTGTGTATGAATGAAAAAAAATCTTTTCCGAGGATGCTCCCGCATGGCGGAAATGTGAACCTACTATTTATTGTTGCAGCTGGTTCTCGCAATATGCTTGCGGCAGTTTCCCGCAAAATGCGGGTGGAATTGAGGCACAATTCTGGGAAGATGATAGGGCTCACCACCCTGGTTAGAGAGCTTTCAGAGGAAGGTTACACATTTTAACAATATATGAATCCACTTTTGCACATAGTCCACTCCCGAACCCCCTTCTTCCGCTTTTTGCGAGCGAGTTTTCTGCGGTTACTTCATTCATGGAGAGTAAAGCATTTGTTCCCGCAGCAAACGAATCGTGATGCATTTACTAAACGTCGTAAGGCAGGCACATCGTTATTAAAAAAAGAAAACTTCCTGAAGGATATTTGGAAAGCGTAAATAGGTCTTGATGTCAACCTGATAGTTTTTTTATCCCATAAAGAATATGCATGCCGTAAAAATTAAATGTGTAACTTTTGAAGCTTTCAATGGATTTATTCAAAATTTAAAATTAATTTTTATTTTGATGTATTTCAGACACTGTAAAATTTGCACGCAACTATTTAAAAAATTGAAGAAAATTTGTTCCATAAAATTTTCTCCCACTACGCTGTGCGGCTTATCAGCTGTTGGTCAACTGCTGAGTTGTAGGAGTATGTGATTGACAGAGAGGTGGTTTAACTTCTACATAGTTTCATCCTCCCTCTCCACGGTGTTTGTGACAAACAATCGGCTATAGTGACATCGCCCCATTCAGTAAAGATGCAATCCTTTTTTGCTAGCTCTTAGTCTTCAGAAAAAGTTACTGTTTGTTTGATTCTTAGAGCCGGGACACACTCAATTTAATGTAAAAACGTAAGTAGGTTGTTAAACTAATGCACTTTTTTACTATCAGTGGCATTGTTATTCTGAGCGATCGGCCAAGTTTAAACACTTTCGTTTTCGGGATGCATTGATCAAGTTACCGCTGTTCTGTAGATTGTCACACCTTTCTTCGCTGTCGCTAAGCAGGGGAAGCCGTCTCCTTTTGCAATAGTCTGTCCTTTTTCCTCTTCACCCCCCCCCCCGGTCGAGAACTGAGCACGGTCGTAGGTCACGGCATAACTGACGCGTTAACCTCTTTCTTCTGGGTGATTCACCAGCGGGGCAGTCAAGGCCATATCGACAGATCTAAAACGGACTTTGGGACATCCTTGCGAAATGAGTTTTTCTATTAATGAATAAAAAATACTCGTACATATAAAATCAAGAAAATTTTAGCAATAATTTTCGTCTGTACTAGTAACACCCGGAAAATGACTTAATATACAGCTGCAAATGATTTGATGGCGCAAAGAGCTAAGTATGCGCTTTTTCATAAGGCATCAAAATTTTGGTTTTCAACCTATCAGAAATATTTTCCGTGTATAGTTTGACCCCCTAATTTCGACCTAAATATTTCATTAAAAAAAGTCGACCTATACACGAGTACATACGGTATGTCTTGAAAGATTGTTCAAACGAAATTTAATTTCGCATCATAATACGCTTAAAATCATTAAAGTTTATCTATATATTAAGCAGCTAAAAAAATATATGTTATGAATTAGTGCCGGCCCGAATCAAGGAGTACCAAAATCAGAAAAGAAAAATGGAGGTACACTGTAAAAAAATTACTGTAAATTTTGCGGTTTTAAACCGTTTTCCAGGGTGCCAACACAAAACCGTAAAATCTACAGTTTTATGCCGTATTGTAGCAAAGCTATAGCTTTGCTCCAACACAATCAACACATTCGTTCCAGCCAAATTTTTGTGTTTTCGTGAATATTTGGACTGTGACTCGCTCCAGCCAAATTCTGTGCTGTTTTCTTTATTAAATGCGGTGTTGGAGCAACTATCGGTGTTGGAGCTTTGCTCCAACACCGATAGTTTTTTATGATCATTGTTGATGTTTTTTTTATCATTGTTGATGTTTTTTTCTGATCATTGTTGATGTTTTGCACAGTTTTATGCCGTGTTGGAGCAAAGCTATAGCTTTGCTCCAACACGGCATAAAACTGTAGATTTTACGGTTTTGTGTTGGCACCCTGGAAAACGGTTTAAAACCGTAAAATCTACATTTTTTTTACAGTGTAGGCTGTGTCCGGAATACACCCGCAGGTTTTATTTACGTGATTACATGTTTCGCAGTAAGGGGTTTGATGTAGAAGTCGGTTGATAAATGAAAGAGGAATGCACTTAGACTATAATTTTATTTATTAAAGGGCGATGATATGAGAAGTAACAAACATGTGGCATACAATGTTTCATACAAAGGTTAAGTCGATACAAGAAATGCCTGAGGTATTTGGTGGATAATTTATATAAGTCAAGCCGAAATTGTCTTTCACGAACTTGAGTAAGTTAATGTTTTGTTGCACATCAATGTTAAAGTCACCAGTGAGAACGATAGGCACTTGGGTATCCGATGCCATACTTGATATGATTTTTTCTTGATGTTTTCAGAGTAATCGCATAGCATCCGGAACATGAAGACCTCTTGTGATGTTTGTGAAACGTTGGAATGAATGTAAACCGAACAAAGTATGAAGCGAGTTTGAGCAGACACTGTCACATCAACTAGACGCATGCCACCCACATAATCATCTTCAGTTCTCAATCTGTTGTTGACTGAGACATTTACGGGTTGGCAATCTGTTAGACTGTTTGATCTTTCCGGAAATGCCAATCCCCCCTGCAGTTCGTTTTGTGGGCGAAGTAGTACGTTCGGAAGTGGATGGTTTGTGTTGGGCTATTGCCCTATTTCTTTTCGCCTTCAATTCGAAACTGCGCAAATGTATGGGACTAGAATCATCCATCGAAATTTCACTCACAGCCAAGTAGTCCATTCGTTCACATGTACCATCTGCAGAAGTGCTTGATTGTGGGTTCACGCGTTGCGCCGCTTCGGCTTTCTTCTCCTGTCTATAATCCCTACATCGTTCTGCGTTAGTCGTTTTGGGCTTATTCGATTCCTTTTGAGTTCTTCTTTCTTCTGATATACGTTTGTAGCATTTTGAGTGGGACTAATGCTTCAAATATTTAGACATTTCTATTTTCTATCATATATTTCTTCGTTTATCACTTATAAATTATAAAAGTACTTATTAAATGTTTATTATTGGTTTTTAGATACCTCTCATCCAGACGAATCGTTTGAGACCAATATCACGATCCTACCTCTACGCAATCTCGAGTTATACTGATTTCAAAGCGCTTGACTCAGCATATTCGACATCAAAATGGCGGACGCCCTCCCTTTTCCCCGCGCATGACATTGAAATTGATATTTTTAGAATCATTGGTTATTACCCTTTTTATGTCAGTTATTAGGTTTTAGCTTTTTGTTGTAATTTAGAAATTATAAGCATTTGATCAATCGTAAGAAATTATTGCGGTCAAGTTTTCCTAGAGGGTACCCCCCATGGTATTGATTGTAAAGATGTATCCACGTCAAAAACGAACGGCACCTAACAAAATGGAAAATTGATAATTAATTTCGAAAATTTATTGCCACGCCCGGGAACGTAGTGATCTGAGGCTATAGTTTGTGATCATTGTTGATGTTTTGCACGGTTTAGAACTCCGGTGAGGTATGAGTGGCGGGTTTCTCTGATGACGTTGACTCTTCCTCTTCCCTGGAATAAGTGTCCCCAGATTAGGGACATGAGGCTGAATTTAGCTCTTACGATTACTCATGGTGGTCATTAAACCCTGAAACAAAGAAAAGAGATGTGAACATTCAATTGCAAGCTTTTCTACACGTCAGAAATGAATACACGATGAATCTTGAGAGTTTTTCCCAAATACAGTAGAATGGTTCAGTTTGTTAAACTATCTCACCTCCACATTTAAAATGAAAAAGCCATTTTTAATACAGTTTGCTGCGAATTGCTTTTTCTTCCCTTCTCTGCCATTTTGTTTTTAGGAATGTTATTCACTAAATTGTCAGAAGTAAGACTGAATTATGAGTTAAAAGGTGTTCGGAACAAACGTAGGTTGCCGTAAATCGCGCGCTCCAGTCATATATTTAACAAGTTAGTAAAATCAGGCAATGCATTAATTATGATACGCTTTCCAACATACCAGAAATCATTACTTAAGTTATCACTCAAGTTATAAGGATAATGGCTGTGGGATAAAGCTCGGTCTTGTGCCCTGAACTTTGATCCCATTTTGATGATATTCTACAGAACCGGTTTAGTATACCTCCGAAATAACATGATAAAGTTTTGTCGCAATCGAAGCAGTTTTACTCAAGTTATGATACATAAGGGATACGGAATAGATTCCGCTGCTGTGTCCTAACCTTTGACCCCATTTCGCACATTTTCAATAGGATTTGTTGACCGAAGTTCGCCCATTTAATAGGCAGGCCCCTACAACATAGTAACATTTCATCGAGAGCGAAGAGTTTTTACGTAAGTTATGACGCATAATGGCGATGGAAGTGATTCCGGTCCTATGTCCTGACCTTTGGCCCCATTTCGCCCATTTTCAATAGGGTTTGTCCCCAGGTGGTCCCCTACCATATACTAAAATTTAATCGAAATCGAACCTTTTTTACGTTAGTTATGACGCATAAGAACAGTGGAATGGATCCCTCTCCTATGTGCTAAACTTTGACCCAATTTTGTTCACGTTCAATAGGGTTCCTTCCCAGGTGATCCCCTTCCACATATTAAAAGTTCATCAAAATCGAAAGATTTTTACGCGAGTTATCGTGCGGACGAACTTACGCACACAAAGCGTGACGTGATGTGGCAGATGGGAATCGCGATCATCTGTTTGCAAAAGTGTGACGTCATAAAACTTTAATAGGATCCACACACAACGCATGACGTAATGAGGCAGATGGCGTGACCGCGCGCCAACATATCAAGCTCGAGATTGTGACGTCATAAGATCGTCCCTAGGTAGTCCCCTACCACATAATAAAATTTCATCGAAATCGAACCATTTTTACGCACGTTGTGACGCAAAAAGGCAATGGAATGCATCCCGCTTCTATGTGCGGACCTTTAATCCCACTTCACCCATTTTCAACAGGGTTCATTCGCAGTTGGTCCCCTACAATATACTAAAAGTTCATGGACATCGAACCATATTTACCGAAGTTATGACGCATAAGGGCAAAGGAATGGATCTCGCTCCTATGCCGACCCCGTTTCGTCCATTTTCAGTAGGATTCGTCCCCAGATGGTCCGCTACCACATACTAAAATTTCAACGAAATCGAATATTTTTTAAGCGAGTTATCGTGCCTACAGACAGACGGACTGACGGACAGACGGACAAAGCTGGAGCATTACGCTTCTTCAACCTACGGTTGGAAATTGTAAAAAATGTAAAGTAAGGAGATACCGAACTAAATAGCAACACTACTACGGGTGAGCTTTGAATCCTATTTATTAAAGTCAGTGATGTTTTCTTATGCCATCTGGAGCGGACATCAAGCCAGCTCAAAGAACGCGGAAATTATCTTGCGACAGTTTGACGCGACGCACGTGCCCGGTACTGGAAAGCAGTCGATTACTCAATTGATCAGCATGACTCCGAAGATTCCGTTTTGGAGATAGTACCAATAACGGTCATCTGGTGCTGTCGTGCATCGTGAACGGCCTCCCTGAACATGTCTGGAGGCATTTCCAGTTGTCTGGTACCTTGACCACAACCCTGACACAATAGTGTGCACCACTGGTCACAGTACGCCCTTCTTCCAGTTTACCGACTATCTGACCACGTTCGAACTCACGGAGATGTCTTTGTGCCATTTTTAGCCCGACATACCACTATATTTCCACTACACTACAAAATGTCAGTGAAATCACAGACTGAACTATCAGAGCAACCAGTCACAAAAGTTCACTGACAATTCACTGATTGTTTCGTGCGCCACCTATGTTAAAATCTACCGTTTCGGTGTGGGCTAATTTGGTAGGGACGCTGACGTTCATCTGGCTGAGTATTTATGTAGCGTACGGTTAATTTTCCCGTTTGTTAGGAAAACTCCCTTTCGTGCTTAAGTTTTGGAGATGTGTGTATATTCTGTTTTTTATCTATATATCTACTTTGCACAGTTCCGTTTGAAAAATTATATTTTCGTCCGATTGAATTTTTTTGTGAGAAATATTGTGCACATAATTTTGAATTTTTTCTTAACGCACGGTTTTTCGCCAGAGGGCGGAAATGAAGTTTAAAAACCCTATCGGAAAATTGCTGTTGGGTCATATACGAAAACATGTTTTCGTGTATCCAGCCCATAATGATACACGATATTGCCGGAGAATGGCGCAAAGATAAAATATATTTTTATCGCTATTTCTCCTTCTAAAAGCGTTATTTGAAATATTTTAATTTCGAATAGCACCTATTTTTTCATAAATTCTTGGTCTTTTTCTGGGGCATAGTTCTGACACTTGGTAAAGTTGCCGCATACTTATGTTTTCAAATGTATCTCCGGTTTTTAAAACGCTAGTAAAAATTATTTTTCTAGTTGCTATAGGACAATACCCGCGAACATAATCCCTTTGAAATATTGCACAGCCTTTCCGCTAGAGGTCGTGTATGAAAAACGTTTTTCTTGCTATCGAATTTAGAAAATTAAGATGCATAGTTTTTTCTAAAAAGAATATTTTGAGGATATGTTTCATTATTTATAACTCCACCGCCAGGTGCACCAACAGGCATTCCAATATCAAAGTGTATCTCGGATTTTAAAAGTGTCTTGGAAAACACATTATTGGTAGCGAATCCTTTACTATGAAGAACATTTCCTCGCCATTTGCTTCCTCAAATAACGCTGAACTTTCCCACTAAGAGGTTTAAAGTTATATCATGTTTGCCTACTACTCCAGTTATTCGATCTGAAACATTTCTGTAGCATCGGATATCTTTCTTCAATAAGGAATATATTTTTGAATAACTTATTATTTTTCGTCAACACGGTTCTTACCCTAGTGGTCGTAACTAGCTATTTGTATTTGTAGATGCTTTACCGATTGTTAAGATCCGGTCAATTTAAAAAAGAAATAATCGATTGAGTTAAAAAAGTTGCATCAAGAATTCGAGTTTTATGCAATTTAACCTGATTTGTGCGCAACAGCAGGTCCATGGCATATAAGGCTCTTCCTCCCGCACATAGCTTTGCCTTTCTTTTTTCTTTTGTTATTTTTTAGAGACTCGTGTGTATTTATTGCTTCTTGTGTATGTTTTTCTTGTTTGCCGCTACGAAATTACTGATGTGTTTAAATTTATAGATTCAAATACAAAATGTCACGTACAAAGTAATCATAAAAATAGCACCTAATCCTGTATTAAAGAGAACCTATTTAAATCCTTTAATATCTAGAACCAGAGCCCTAGACAGAGAGAAAGACCCCTTAGGACTACTTGCAAATCTGATTCCCTATATCCTACGAAGATACACAGACTACTATGTTTTTCTTCGACACTTTGAAAAACTATTGGGGCTCCCTAAAAATGGAACCCCAGGAAATTGGGCCCAGCAAACCCGTGCATAAATCACGCCCTGAATAGAGCTGGAACTAAACTTGAAAAGAAAAAAGAGATTCAGTTTGCATGAGAAAATGTGTAATTATTCAGAAATCGCAATCGACTTCTCCTGGTAAATATCGTTTGGTTTTTCACACTTACATTCCATTACCAACATTCATGTTGCTGCTCATGAGAACTGATTGAGCGAAGCGATGCCGAAGGCCGAGCGAAGCTCTCTTTACGAGACTCGAGACAATTAGTTGTTCGGGCATAGGTACGAGATGACACATCCGATCACCGTGAGTTTTTGCATGCGATTGAATATCGTCCATGGTCAGGTTTTGACGCCTTCTGATTCCCGATAATTCCGTGTCATTGAGGAATAATCGTCCAAAAACTTGTATTTCTAGGGGTTTTTCCGGGTTTTGCTAAGGGGGTCGTTTGTTACATATCTCCTCCGAAGATTTTCAGCCGATCTCGGTGACACTTGCCACAGAGAAAGGGAAGGACATGGTGAGTGGCATGGGGTTGGTATCATGGTGATCGGTCGTGTCGTATAAAAATAATGACTATTAAAAGACTAACCAATTTCAATAATAATTGATAAAATATTCAAATTAGTATAACTATACTAAAAATCTGAAAATTCTTGGCGTAGAATAAAAATAAAAGTTTCCAAGCTTTCGCACATCAACCAGATGGCTTTCTCAAGGAAGGTAGAAAACTAACTGCAAACTGGATAATACATGTATATACATCCTACAATCACTTTCACCATGGAGCTTGAACACAATGGTACCTTACCTTATCTCGACGTCTCATTGAGCAAATCGCATGACAACCGCCTTCATACGGAAGTCTATTATAAACCCACCTCCGATCCTAACCTAATGCTCGGCAGTTCATTCTGCCCTAATGTTTACAAGACCGCCTTATTCCGTTCTCGAATTAGTAGAGCCTTCGCTGTCTCATCCGATGTTCGTTCTAAATAATCCGAACTAAGAAACATCGTCGAATTGGCCACTGAGGCAGGATATACTTCGAACCAGATGCATAACTTTATCGAGAAAGCCAGAACCAGCAGTGTTAATAACATTTCTATGCCGCAACTTCGCTACCTGGGCCCTATTCCCTACATACCAAATATTTCCTATCAACTCAAAAACGCGCTCAGGAGGATGAACTTCATTGTCGGCGTAAGGTCTCCGGCATCTTTATACACGATGCTCAAGAGACATATTGACAAGCCCCTCTTCTCAATGAAGCAGGTGTTTATGCCATACCACTAAAATACCCGGACGGCTCCAGGCGATACTACATCGGAATGACCAAACGTTCGTTTGGAATTAGAATCAGCGAACATAAAAGGGATACAATAGACGGGAAAATGACCACTGCCCTATCAAGAGAAGTCAAGTTAAAATCCGCCGATCCTATATGGAGTGATGTAAATAAATTAGCTTCATACTCCACACCCAAATCTACCGCCATTCGCGAAACATTGGAAATCTTGACCAGCTGCGAGGCTTGCAATGATAGCGTCTCTCTGGAGTTGCCACGTATTCGGAATCAATTCTTCAAATAATGCTGAGTTCTCTATCATTGTACCGCGTGCCCAACCAACGTGACCTCGTTTTTTCGAAATATCACATTTGCTCCTAATCATTTATTGTCTAGTCAAGTCACCGCGTTCAAAGTATTGAAACGTTCTATTATCCAGTTTGCAGTTAGCTGTCTACCTTCCTTGAGAAAGCCATCTGGTTGATATGCGAAAGCTTGGAAACTTTTATTTCTATTCTACGCCAAGAATTTTCGGATTTTTAATATAGTTATACTAATTTGAGTATAATTTTGTGCACAGTTCCTACCTTTTGAAAAAATATTATTGAAATTGGTTAGTCTTTTAACAGACTCGGGAGAATTAGTTGTTCGGGCTACGGCACGATACATCCGATCACCGTGATTTTTGGCATGCGATTGGGCACCGTGCGTGGTTACGTGTTGACGCCTTCCGATTCCCGTAAATTCCGTGCCATTGAGGAAATTTCAATTAAAACTAAATGGCCTTTTAGTTGAACCGTTTCGCGAAAGTCGGCTCACTGACATTAATTTAAAAAAATCGTTTGAATTGAAAAACGAAGATATGGAAAGACTCCGTCTGTTAGCTCAACACTTGCTTAATCTGTAATAATAAAAAGAAGTTTGTGTATGTGTGTCTGTCTTTCGCAATGCATAATGAAAAACGCGGTTCCCCATCTGAGTGTGTCTTTCTCTTTTGTTTCCATGCAACCTGATCACAACCAGCGTGAAGGAAAGTACTTCATGATAAATTTTAGGCAATTCTTTTTTTAAATGTTTCGTACTTTTGTTCTGGAAGTTATAAATTCTACGCGTTCGTTATTTAGAATTTTTTTATAATAAACGCCTTAATGAGCTTAGATTTTGCAATAGTTTTACTCAACATGTGCCAACTGCACCCGCGTTATCGGTTACCGTCGGCGGCTTGTCCTAGTCGTTGTCCAGATGGTATATCAGCTCTGGATATATCAATGAGTCCGTTTCGGATAATACTAATGTAAAGTTTAATATATGTCTTGAAATACACTTAGCGGCCACAAAATTAGGAACTTTTAATCAGTACCAGGTTGGATGTCCTTTAGCCTGAATAACAGCACGCATGAGGTTTGGCATTTTGGCATAGACTATAACAAGTGTTGGAGTAAATCTGCGTCTAAAGCATACGTCTAAGTGTTGGAGTAAATCTGCGTCTAAAGCATACGTCTAAGTGTTGGAGTCTAAGTGTTGGTGTAAACCCAAGTCATCAGACATACCATGCATATTTCATCTGGACTGTCTACTGTCTAGTTAAAGCATGGAACTTAGCTCAGATTTGACGGAAGAGGATTTTGCTTCGAGATCTGTTTTTCTAGCATGTTCCCTAAATTCTCAACGGGATTCAGATTAGGGTTTTGGGGAGGCCAGGGAAAGTGATGAAAGTTGCTGTGATGCTCGCCGAACCAATGGTTCAATACATCTTGCGGATTGACAATAACGTTATTGCCCATGAAACAGCCTCAGTTACTTGTAAAAATACCAACAGTGCAGAATGGACTTGATCGACAACAATATTGAGTTAATCATTGGAGGACATCCGACTTTCCAGCAATACCAAGGGGCCTATTCCGTACAAATAGAATGCGCCCCACTGCGGGACGCCAACCACAGAGACCTGAATTGTGTTCAGAACAAAAGCTGGGTCCATTGCTTCATGGGGATCCCGCCATGCTGTCTGCTTACCATCGGGACAGAACAAGCTGTATCCTAACTCGTCGGACCGCATGACATTTTTTTAGGCTTTCGGTGTCCAGTCACGATGTTCCTGGCACCACTGTTGTAACGTATACTCTAGATTCATTTTCCTTTTGATTTTTACTATCTCTGGTTATTTTATTTTACTATGTAAATTATCTTCTTACTGAACGAGATGTTATTTCACCCGCTGAATGAGATCTGGCAATGAGTGTAAGTCATGAAGTGGTGGTAGCCAGTATAAATATGCGCGTTCATCGATATATAGGGAGAGCTTTTTTGTTGATGTGCGTAGGGAGAGCCGTTGTTGTACCAAGTGAGCTGTGGTTTATGTGTCAGAAAGCTGTTGTTGTATAAAGAGATCTTCGTTTATGTGAGAGCCAGAAGTTTCACTAATAAAGAATTTGTTGTAAGTACGTTTTTCTCAGTTCATAGTTTTGTCAGATCTCTGTCTGGCTGTTAGGTTTATTTCATTAGTTGATTATTATTAACAACCAGCATAAGACTTTATTCATCTTAATTACTGCTACAACATTACTAGCAGTTAAAAGCTTGTTCATTATTATTACTACACTACTAGCAGGAAAGTTTATTCATGATATAATTAACAAACAACAAGCATTAGAAGAAGCTTTAGCTTAGAAGAAGCTGAATTCATTATAATTAGCTTAGTAGTAAAAGCTATATTCATTATACTGTAGACGAACTTCTCAGTTCTTCGTAAAAATCAGTGGTTTTCATATAGGCATGTGACTACCAGTACCAATCCTCTACAACGCATTCCGCACAGTTCGCTGATATATGGGTCAGGAGCAGCCTTCATTGAATGCTTCGGTCAATTGCTGCACACAGCAAGTGCTGTTCATCCGTACAAGCATTTTCAGACAACGGCGATCTCATTCCTGGCAGATTGTGATTTCGCTACAGTTACACGCTATAAACATGAATTATAGTTTATGTTTTGACTGACGTAGGACCCCGGATATCTCACCTTTTGAGAAACCAGTCAGCTCTGCTGTTTTCAAAATCGTTGCTCCAGCAAGACGAAAGGTCCTTTGTTTTTCTCATTGATACTTAACAGTACTGTCGATAAATCACAAGTAGCAGCGTTAAATAGTTTCCTAGATCACATGGTGACACTCGTGACCACGTATTTTGCATATACAGGGGGATCAGAATCCACCGCACAATAAATATACTGGCTGATTACTCGTGGAAAAAGACGCCGAAAACCGTTGTCCGATCGGACGTCGCATTCCGGAGATATACGCACCGAAAGTTCACGTCAGGTAACGCACATGCTCGTTGAAGAGCGACGTGGATAGTTATACAGACACACGTATCACAAGACAATCAAGCCACCCCGGTGGCGCAGTGGTCTAAGGCGATGACTTCTGATTATAAAATCCCGGTGAAGCATGGATGTTGTGTTTGTCCTACGGCACTGACTCTCTCCCTTTTAATGGAACCAGTGGTCCTAAATTCAGGACGGGCAACACCTTATATCCCACTGAATTGCTTACTGTGGTCGTTAAACCTCCAATTTTGAAAAAAAAAGGCAATCAACATTTAAAAATGTGGCACGGGGAGGGTATGCAAATTCGAACGACGTGGTGGCGTGAAACCATCAGTTGTACGCCTGCGCGATACTGCAGGTAGGAATAAAAAGGGTTATCGACGGTAGCATGACAAGCTCATACTGCGTTGGCACATTTGACAGTAGTGCGAGTAACAATAAGTCGTACAGTTTGTGAAAGTATTGTGACATGTATCTCATATTGGGGGAATGCCATGGTTCAGCATTGCGTGCAACAAGGACCTCCAGCGAGCGATATCCAGCACGACGGCACCCGGATGCCCAGGTCATACGGCGGCTTGACGCTCGAATGCACGACACCGGCAATGTCGCGCCACGTCCAAGTGTAGACAGTGGCGCTGGACCCTCTGTGAGAACATTGTCCCTCGAGGACGCCATACTAGAGTTCATAGAGGAAAAGCCAACAACCAGCAGCCGTGCGAGCGCGCGACAGTTGTGTGCACCAAAGTACTGTACTTGCCATTCTACACGACGAAGATCTGCCTCCGCATCATAGGCCTTCTATTACTACAGGATTATCCACGAAGACAGGCATACTGTGAGTGGCTGCTACAGCAAAATGCTGCCGATAATAGTTTCATTAGCCGGATCTTGTGGACTGATGAAGCAAGGTTTACACGGCAAGGTATCTGCAACACCCATAATAGTCATGTTTGGGCATTGGACAATCCTCACGCAACACGTGAACACGCTCACCAGGTCCCACGGGGTGTTAATATCTGGTGTGGTATTGTGGGTGATATCCTAGTGGGACCATAGCTTCTTCCCGAACGTGTCACCGCTGCCAAATATATGGTGTTCCTACGTGATGTTCTGCCAGACTTACTGGAAAACGTACCATTGGCTGTTCTCAGCAATCTATGGTTCCAGCATGATGAAGCACTGGTGCATTACGCTGCAAATGTTCACCAGTGGCTGGATACGGAATATCCAGGTCGATGACTTAGCCGTGGTGGTCCTGTCGCATGGCCCATTAGATCGTAGGATCTTAATCCATTGACTTCTTCCTCTGGGGTCATCTAAAGGAACTAGCATATTGACGGCCTGTCAACAGCCTGTACGACCTAGTGGCCACCTTAGTGCGGCCCTCACAACTGTAACCCCTGCTATGCTACAACGCGTGCAGATGTCTATTTCTCGGCGAGCTGCAGGCTGTTCCGCACTACAAGGTGGTCATTTTGAACAGGTGTTGTAATCTGACACGAATCCACGTGTTTTATCATTTGTTTTGTAGTGGTACACACCAATAAATTACATGCTTTCTGTCAAAGTAATTGGGTAAGTTATTTCTAATGTCTGTATTCTTACCGGATGTGACGTCGCGAACTTTCGGCCCATATATCTCTGGAATGAGATGTCCGATCGGACAACGGAGAACGGTTTTCGGCTTCTTTCACCGCGAGAAATTGTCCGGTAGGTTTATTGTGCGGTCGATTCTGATGACCCTGTATACTGCGTACATGACGTTTAGGTATATCTCTATAAAGCTTTCTAACTTAATGGCTGGTGTGTGTAAATGTAGAAGCTTCATAAAGCGATGCTATTAAATCACAGACAAAGAAAGCATATTCTAGTATATGTTTGGCTTTAAATAGCCGGGTTTAAGAATATGAACTTGCTTTGGATTTAGAATACAATATCTGCTGAACTCATCATTGGAGATAATTAAATCTGAGAATCATTTCGTTAATTGGCTGCTGACTACTAACAGAAGCATTTACACAGTGACCACCTCCTACTTTTGACGTTTATTGTGACCACCTCCTACTTTTGAAGTTTATTGTGACCACCTCCCACTTTTGACGTCAATAGCGCGTAACCAATGAAAGATTGCACGTGTCGTGAGCTGGCTTGTAGGGTTTATAAATTGTACTGTAGGCAATCCGAAAACATATCATTCGTTGATGTGATGGATAAAAGGAGCGATTTTTCAGGTTTACAAAAAGAGATGATTATCGGCTTTCGGGCAAAGGGTGGCAGTATTTCTGAAACTGCGCAGTTTGTGAACTTTAGGCGTGCTGCTGTGGTTAAAGTGTATCGTGATTGGAGAAATGTCACCATTGTGAATAAGCGACATGGATACTGCATAGCACTACGTGCCATTGATGTTAGAGGTGAACGTCGGCTTCGAAGATGCGTGAGAGCCGATCGACACACTAGAGTGGAGCAACTCACTGGACGAAAGAACCAGGGGGCTACCGGAAGTGTGTCTAAAACGACAGGGTCAGCGAACCCTGCTGCGTATGGGGTTCTGATGCAGACAGATGGTCACTGCACCTATGCTAACAAAGGTGCATCGGCAGAAAAGGGTTACATGTGCACGGAAGTATCGGAATTGGACCACTGCTGATTGGCAAAGGATTGCCTTCTCCGATCAGTCACGTTTTCTACTTCATCGAACGGATGGACGTTGGCATATTAAGTGAGAAACATCGGAGAACAAACACTCATCAACCATTGCTGGCAGAACAAAAGTTGGTGAGGGCAGAGTTATGGTCTGAGGAATGTTTTTGTGGCATTCTATGGGTCCACTCATACCTATGGAAGGGACTATGGACCGAATTCTTTATGAATCCATCCTTGCAGACCGTGTACACCCATGCATGCTGATTGTCTTCCTTGGGGCGGATGGGATTTTCCAGCACGACAATACGACGCATCACAGAGCTGAAAATATCCAAAAGTGGTTGGAAGGGCACGACGAAGACTTCAAAGTACTTCACTGGCCCCGTAATTCCCCAGACTCAAACCCAATTGAGCATCTGTGGGATCACCTCGATCGTGTTGTTCGCTCTATTGATCCTCCACCATGCACCTTCCAGCAGTTATCAGATGCATTGCAGTCAGCATGGCTCCACATAGCTGTGAACACCTTCCAGCACCTTTTTGAGTCACTCCCAGCCCGTCTAGCTGGTGTCCACGCTGCACGCGGCATTTACTCTGGATTTTAGCTGGTGGTCACAATAATGTTACTCGACCGTGTATTTCCCTTTAGTCCCATAGGGTGCCAGTAGACATCTCTGATAAATTTTCAGTGCGTTTCTTCGTCAGGGTAAATAAAAAGCTAAAGTTAACATGACATTGTTTCTTTCTCCAGATTTCATTACGTCAAGAATTATCTCACTTCTACTTAAGAATATTGAAATACGTAATCAAATGCGCCATTTCTCTCATTTAAACAAATTGCATTTCCTTCATTCTACGATTTTCATCATAGTATCTCGCACTACAGCAAATTTTCTGTAGAGGCAAAAACCTGAACTCTGCTTTTCTCGAATATAAGTAATAAGATTCAGTATATAGGGTACAGAAGGAATCTCAGAATCTATTGTAACGACTTTCAGGAGACTGGTGACGTCATAAAACCCTCTCTCCCTCACCGATGGTGTTCGATCTGATAACCTTTCACTGCCGCTATCGCTATCTAACGCAATTTCCACAGTAGAGTGTTGTTTTGAAACGTACATCATTCTGATATTGTCAGACACTTCCTTGCAGGCGTTTGAATGATCATCTCTTGTATGTGGTCGTTTCCGCCGGAAGGGCGCGTTTGAATAACTCAAAGGCGGAGCAGTTCATCGGAGATGCGTCAGGAGAATTGACAGAACATAAGATACACAGCAGAGCCAAATATTATGACCAGAGCGCATTTATGCAAATCGAAACAACTGCAAGTAAACGTCGGTGGGTGTGAAGGACATACAAGGGTTGTGACGTGACTGCCCCGAAGGACGCACACGACATAAACGCAGATAGCAGCAAGAACAAACGTCTGCGTAGCTCAGTTGGTAGAGCGACTAGTTCCGGAATAAGTGGACTCGGGTACGAATCCCGGCGTGGACCAAAAATGACGAAGAAATTTACTTCGTTATAGGGTATAAATAACACCTGATATTGAGCTCTGTTAATCAGTTCCGATCTTTTTCTTCAGACTGCAAAGACAGCGGACGCAACCCAATTTGACCAAGGCCAAATTGTAAGGGCCAGTCGAATGGGTCAGAGCATTTCCGAGATGGCAGGGCTTGCGGTGTGCTCAAGTTCAATAGTGGTTAGCTCCTTTAAAAAGTGGACCGAAGAGTGGAAAACCTCCAGCATGGTGTATTCCGGCCATGTCTCTGGATGCTAAAGGTGGGCGAAGGATATCCGGAATGGTACAAACCAACAGAAGGGATATTGCTGCACACTTCGGTGGTAATTTGAATGCTGGTGGCGGGAGGTATGTGTCAAAACGTGCATGGGAACCTGATAAAAATGTGCCTCCGCAGCTACAGGCCGTTCTGTGTGCCCATGCTAACCTCGATGGGCACACGTTCTGTGTGCCCATGCTAACTTCGATTTAGGTAGATTTCGATGTGTGCGTGGTTTTGATAGCGCCTGGAATGGTCACGCGACTATCAAAACTGTACCTTGAATATTTGGAAGAATGTTATGTGGCCCGATGAATCTCCTTTCCTTTACCACTATATGGACGGCTGGGTACATGTGCGTCGTTTACTTGGGGAAGGATGCACGGCGGGACGAAAACTGGCCAGTGTAGGAAGTGTAATGCTTTGAGTATTATTCTGCTGGAAAATCCTGGATACAGTCATTCATGTGCAGGCAAATATGGCGTCTTCCACGTACCTAAACACCATTGCAGGGCAGGTATATCCTTTCATCGCAACGGTATCCCCTCTAGCAATGTCTTCTTTCAGCAGGATGATATGTCATGCCACACTGCCCAGGTTGTTCGAGATTGGTTAGAGGAACATAAAATCTCCAGAGATTGCTGCGGCCTCCGAATTCTTCTGATATCAATCCAATCGAGCATCTGTGGTTTGTGTTGGAACAGCGAATCCAATCTGTGGTGGCTCAACCACATAATTTACAAGAGTTAAAGGATATGCTGGTACTGTGTTGGTATCAGATACCACCAGCCACCTTTAGAAATCTTGTAGAGTCTGCGCTTCTCCCGATAAGAGCTGTTTTGTCGGTACGTGGAGAGCAAACATTACACTAAGCAAGTGGTCATAATGTTATCACTTTTCGGTGTAGTTTATGTAGATTTCGATGTGTGCGTGGTTTGGCGCTTTACCATGCTGAATGCGCACCATAGTTTCCTCGGTTACATACTGACCTGACACTTCCTACTTGTAAATCAGTATCAGAATCTCTAACCGAAAAGAGTTAACTACAACATGCCCCGGTAGGCGGATCCAGCGACAATCAGAAAACTTTATGGGAAAGTTTCATTGCATTCTCGATACCAATTTAGATAGTCCTTTTTCCTAGGTTCGATCCAAGTTTTAGCTGTTGGCGAAGTCATAAGCCAGTACTCCCAAGGTCTTTCGGCCCCTGGCATTATTACCTAAATGTTTTACAAATCATTTATGGTGTCATTGGGCATAAGCGGACCATACCAGATTTCCTATGCTTGTCTGTTCTTGAGAATACAGCGTGTTTGAGCAGACAGAACACGGGATGTTCCCATGTAATCATTGTTTCTGTGTCACAAACTAACTGGAATGTAAAAACTGGCTAAATGTTCAACTTGTGAGGTTTTGGTATAACATAGTTACCGAAGCTTTCTGGGTTTAACGACCACTATGAGCAACTATAAGGTCTATAAGCAGTCGTCCGTCCGTAATTTAGGATCACTCATTTTAGGGAAGGAAGCAAGTCTGTGTCACGCGACAAACAACCTTTCTCATGCCTCATCCAGGATTCGAATTCGGGTGCTTTCGGACTACCCGTCAGATGCCAGTTTTTAAATCACTGCGCCACCGAAAGGCATGCACGAGCTTATTGCAATATGTTGCTTATACAAGCAGTGGTATTTTTCTAATCCATTCAGTTTTGCAACACACAGGATACTACAGTATAAAAAGTCACTGGTGTCCTAAAGTCAAGCATAGTTGAAAAACAGACATTTTCGGGCAAACCAAAGGGGGAAGAAGTGTAATAAAGTAAAGTACAGAATACTTGGGAATATGTATAAGTATAGAAATCATGACGTAATACTGTGAGAACAATAGTTGGCATAAAAAGCAAAACAGCAGATATGTGGAGTTGAGAAAGGGTTGCAAGAATGCGAAAAGTGACATTCCTTGTCGTCATCGCCCCTTGCTACTAGTAGGATATATTTTAAACAATGTGTCAGAAAGACGACAAGAGGATATGATTACACGTGGTCGGATTGTCGGTCTGTTCGAATAAGGCCAGACGCTGAGTAATATTGGCAAAGCCACTGGCGTGAACTAATCTATTATATTCAGACTTTGGAGATAGTACGTGGACAGCAGAGATGTAAACCGTCAACCTGTGGCTGGTCAACCATGGAATAAAATTGCTCAGGATGGTAGGTATGTGGCACTAACAGTGAGACCTAACATACCGATGTCACATAGAGCTCTTGCTTTGAAGTTATCTGCAGATGGTGGATCAGCTGTTTCAAGTCAAACAGGACACAGACGGCTCAACGAACAATGTATCAGTACAAGAGGTGACTATAAACATTGCTAGACCATTGTACAAAATCAGAAACACCTCCGGATAATTTCTGCCGTTTGTACCATTATTGACTAATGGAAAGTTTTCCCGGTTCATCATTTTTTTTATTTGTGCGTTGTACTGCTCATCTGCTCATTTAGTTTCTCACTAAGAAACTGAAGTATAGTAAACAGCCCATTTCATTGTGCCTTATCTTTTTTGTAATTCAACACTTTTTGTTGTTTATACTTAACTTTTGGACACCAGTGTACAGAGATCTGCACTTCTTTCTGTTCAGGATCTGTCTTCTAGTCAATAGATGAGCTAGGGAAACGAACATATATGTCCCGCTTGTGATGCCCTCATAAATGAGTTGTTAGGCTTTCAGTTACGAGAAATGGTGCCGCTGGTCAATCCATAAACTTTAATGACGTCATATCTTCTCTGACATAATCTACTCCTCTGCACGATAGGAGCTCTCGTATAATAATTTTACACAATATAGAGCGCATCAAGACATGGTAGTGATGAACAGCTTTCACAAGTTACGAAGTACATGGGGAGACACTATTCACGACACCAGAGCGGTATAATCACTACGTAAAATTTCTGGATATGAAATTCCCTATTGTGTAGGATTCAACCCCACAGATTAAAGAATTTTCAGATCGGAGATCTTCGAGGCAGTTTCGAATATGTGAAATATAAATGTTTGATAATTATCAAATCTTTGGTGATTAACAGGATGCGAAAGATTTGTAAATCACACAAAATACTCAAAAGGTTTGCATTGTTTGTAAACCGTATGTCAGAAGTTTTATATTTTTATGCTGAGGTCACGAGTGAATAAATGATATGTTCCTGGCGGTCACGAGAGTAAAGAAAACAAACGGTTCTAACAACCCGGGAACGATGAATAAAATAAGAGCTTAAATAGTATAATTATAGCAATGATCCGAATTTCTTGGCGTAGAATAGAAATAAAAGTTTCCAAGCTTTCGCACATCAACCAGACGGCTTTCTCAAGGAAGGTAGACAGCAAACTGCAAACTGAATAGTAGCAATAATAAAGCAATACTTCGCCCATTTAAGCAATATATATTCAACAACATCACCCCAAGGCCTACCATCTGGCTAAGATATGCGGACGATGTACTTTTTATATGGCCTCACGAAAAGGAGACTATCCCGCATTTTCTAAATAAAATCAATGATATACACCCAACGATCAATTTCACTACGGAATTCGAACAAAAAGGGTGCATTGCCTGATCTGGATGTTTTACTAAGTAAAATACCTGAAAATTGCCTTCGAACAGAAGTCTGTTATAAACCCACATCCGTCCTCAACCTCATGCTCCGAAGCTCATTCTGCCCCAATGATTACAAGACAGCTTTCTTTCGAAGAGCCTTTGCAATCTTCTCAGACGTTCCTTTCAGTCCGAAGAGTTTATGCAATTTTCTCAGACGTTCCTTCTAGGCAATGCGAATTGAGAAACGTTGTCGAGTTGGCCAATGAGGCACGATGCGTCCAGAACCTGATATGTAGCTACATACATCAAGAAAGCCAGAACCAGTCATATTAATCTTTCTATGCCGCAGTTGCGCTACCTGGGTTCAATTCCGTACATACCAAATGTTTCGTATTGGCTCAAGAATGAGCTCAAGAAGATGAACCTCGGTGTTGGCATGACGTCTTCGACGTCTTTATACGCCATGCTTAAGGGAAACGTTGACAAGGCCCCACCTTCCAATGAAGCAGGTGTATATCCCATTCCTCTACGACATCCCGGCAGCTCCAAGCGACACTACATTGGAATGACAAAACGTTCATTTAGAATTAGAGTTAACGAACATAAAAGGGACGTTAAATATGGTAAAGTAACCACGGTCCTACCTAGAGAAAGGAAGTACAATTCCGCTGCTCCTATATGGGATGACAAAGAAATTAGCTCCTTACTCTACCCCAAAATCT
Source organism: Macrothele yani (assembly GCA_039090855.1). Classification (NCBI taxonomy): domain Eukaryota; kingdom Metazoa; phylum Arthropoda; class Arachnida; order Araneae; family Macrothelidae; genus Macrothele; species Macrothele yani. Next base: position 46,380,120 of record CM076997.1, on the reverse strand, counting down.
ACTGCCATTCGCAAAACTTTGGAGATCATAACCAACAGCGAGTCGTGCAATGATAGCGTATCTCTGGACTTGCCACGGGTATGGAACCAGTTTTTAAAGCAGTGAATACCTTTTGCTTTTCTTCCATGATTCCGCGTGCTAAACGAGCATAACGCGTCGTGTTTTGAATGCCTAATTACGTACGTTCGCACCTGTTCGTTTATTGCCAAGTCAAGTCTCCACGTTTAAATTGTTGAAGCTTTCTATTATTCAGTTCGCAGTTTGCTGTTTACCTTCCTTGAAAAAGCCATCTGGTTGATGTGCGAAAGCTTGGAAATTTTGATTTCTAGTCTACACCAAGGGATTTCGGATATCCAGTATAGTTATACGATTTAAGTATAGTTGGCGTACAGTTCCTTGTTATTTAAAATAAGAGCTGTTAACTGGTTCTGTTGAATTTGACTTTACGTTACGGTCTCAACTGTACTTGAAGCGTAACTGGTAGGCGCCACGCTACGGGTGGGCTAACTTTTCTTTAGAACACCCTTAGCATTCCAAAATATTTAAGTAGTTAGAACACATAGCGAGTGCAATCACCTAAGACCCCGCGCCCTGGCTTCTGACCGTTCGTCCGAGATGGGTCTGGGTTCGAATTCCGGTGAGACATGGATGGTGTGTTTCTCTCAGAGTTCTGGGCTCTCTACCTTTCCTGAAACCAGTGGCCCTAAGTTAGGGACGGGAGACAGCTAATAGCCCATTGATTTGCTCACGGTGGTCATTCAATCTCAACCCAAAAATGTCCTTTGAGGTTTTAAAGAATTTAGATGAAATACGTGAATTTTTCAAATTGACAGAAATTTTATTACACAAAATGACTTTAAATATAAACTTTAGTGTTGGAGTATTCTGTGAAATAGAAGGAGTACTCTGAGTGCATGTCTAAGAGGTACTAGAAAAACACCATTTTCATAACTATAGTTTAAAAAGATGAGAGAGACGTTCCTGGTAAGGTTAGAAACTGAAATTCATAAATCCTTATGACAACTTATATAAAAAAAAGGTTAAAAAATGTCGACAGTAAGCTAAAATAGCAAATAAATAGTAACTTGTTAAAGGCCACGAACCGTCGAGTCCATGGTTCCCAGCACCATATATACTGAATGAATACTACTTACAATATGCACCTCAAAACTATTTTTTAAACTCAAAACGAAGGTAAAATTAGAGGTGTATGTCACAAATGCTAAACAGTATGAAGAAAAAAAAAAAGAAAATATGAAGCACCTAATATCACCCTCGTGGTAAAAATCGATGAATAAATGTCGCAGTAATGCACACCACGTGAATTTACTCTTTCAAAATAAAACTTTTTGTTGCATGCTGCGAATAACAAACGAAGAAGAATGCCTTCGAAATAACTGGACGCCTTGTGCACTGATTTCGACAAAATTCTGAAATCATCAACGATAAAGGTATTTCGGGTCACTATTTTAAGTGTTGAGCCAGCAGTTTTTCACACGCAGAAAAAAAACGAGTTTTGCACAATCTGTGAGGCAAATTTCGCAAAAGAGAAGCGGGAGATTGCGTAGAAAGTACAATCGTAGGTGTTGTAGCAGAGCCATCGGATCTAGAAAGAATTACATTTAAAATGGCACTTTCGAAACGCAGGTACAAAAGCAAATAAAATGTTACCCCTATTAGTAGGAAAATAATTCATTTGAAACATCAAGAGATGATACTGATAGTGGATAAACTTAGCCGATTAAAATGCCTGTGAATTATTTGATGATGTTGATGACGAAATACACCTGGCGTGGAAAGTTTGCTTTATTTAAAGTGGATAATGTTCGCTATGTTCACAACAGAAAACGGCATACAGTACAAAATGAGTTTTCTCAATCGTGTTTGTAGAACCTGCGATACAGTTGCAAACACAAATAAACCCTTACGCCACCTAGTGGCAAAACTGAATGTTATGAAAAATTCAAAATGTTTTCTGGGTTGAATAATGGTCTCCAATGTAAAGAATACTGAAATTTATTTTTTGGATATCCTCTCTTTTACAAGAGAGGATATCCAAAAAATAAAATATGCATTTGTGCTGCTTATTGGTTAAACGTTGCACTATTTTGCGTACAAAATGTGCACATTTCCTAGAATGTTTTTCGGTCCTCATTTTGGAATCATAGAAAGGCTGGATGTATACTGCAAAAAGAAATATGCACAAAAGCTCAATAGGGCCAAACTTGCACTATGGAAGATTAGGAATTATATGCAAAATATTCTTCACCGTGAATGCTATCGGATGCAAAAATAATTTTTCGAATCGGACTTTTAGAAGCAGATTTGGGGTTCAAAACGCAATGTACTATATTTACGTGGCCTATTAGGGAAACTACAAACCACTTGAAGAATGAATTATAAGCAAAACGGTCTTCATTTCTAAAGACATTTCGGAAATACGATTTTTTATCAATCGGATTTTTCGAAGGATTGATTTTTCCTTCAACTTGTTTCAGAGTTTAACGCCCATAATTGACGTTCTTGGAGGAAAGAGGTTGCCATTCCTAATTTTGAACTATTATTTCTAAGGGGGAAAGCCAGTGTCTTACTATAAACCGTCCACCCAGCCTTCATCTACAGATGTACAACCTGGGCAACTCCGACGATTAGCTAGAATTCAGTCCTCTGACCACTCATTAACCGTGGCGGTAAGCAATGTTATACAATAAAACAGATTTTGAACATCTTCATTTACTAGTCCTAGCGCTTCATGGATATGGATTCGAAACACACGAAGAGACTGTGACGTATATTCTAAATTAACTTTCCTTTTTAGTTTCTTTCCCTATGTAAATCTTGAGTTTATTCTCAGTTATTCTTCACTCTTAACGTAATATCTTTTCTCTCAAACGAATACATTTGGCAACACAATTGAGGTTGAATTCACGTGACGTATGCCTGAGATAAGATAAGAACGAGTGATAAAAACGACGACTAAACTGTTACTTGGCGAGCGTTGGGTTGTAAACTGATTATTGAAAAGAGCGTTGTGAAAAGAGTGTTGTGTTAAGAGTTGTGTGGTGGGTGTAGAGTTTAGTGCAATATGCTATGCTACGATGTGTTTGCTACATCCTGAATAAAGCATCTTTTCCGTAAGTTTGACATCTGTTGTTTACATGTTTCGTCTGGCCGTTCAGATTTAATTTTAGGAACTATTTTTTCATATAGTGATGTTTTAAATTAACGTAGAAGTACGAAAAGACTTCTACGTCATAAGACACGGATCGTCGCCAGATTTAAGCAGATATATTTTTTTCAGTGATTTCAGTAGTGTCATTAAAATTCACTATTGGATGAAGGCCTATAAATCTGTTTCACAGCTGTGTCTTGAGCAATTTTCTGCCATGTCAATTTGGCATGCTTTCGAATTTCATCCATCCATCTCCCAATTGGTCTTCTTTTGGGTATTTTGCAGTTGATTGACTGTCTATTATATAAGTCGTCCACCGGTGGTCAATTGTTCTAGTAACATGTCCAGCTCATTACCACGTGAGGGTGTTTACTTTGACCACCATGATATCGACTCTCTTGCAATTTTTTGATCCGTAAGTTCGGTTTCCTATTTTTCTTGGTTACACCAAACATGCATCTTTCCATGCTTATTGGAGTTATTCAAAGCTTCTCTATGTCCCTTTAGTACGACTTTTATACAACAAAGAAATCATGCTGATGTTCTCATTTTGTTCGTCCGTTTGCCTTTGGACACAATATCTCTGAAACTATTATTCCGATTTGAAAAGTTCTTTTCGCATTCGGAATCTCGAAGTGTGAGAATGGTTATCCTTGCGTTCCGTGTTTTATAAACAATTTCGCCGTTAGGGGGGCATAAATGTAGATTATATTGAATTCAACACTGAGAAAAAAGTTTGTTTGAAACAACAAAATAGTTTTGTTGAGCTGTTTTGTCGATTTATTTTGTTGCTTTAGCCAAACTCCATCGGAATTGTTTTGTTGGCAGCACAAAATTATTTCGCTGGCTATGTTTTGTTAATTCAACTAAACGTTTTATCGCGATAGCAATACATATTGTTGGATCAAACAAATTCCCCAAAATCGACCTAGGCATTTTGTTAAATGAACAAAACGTTTTATCATGATAACAATAAATTTTGTTGAATCAACAATAATTTTCAGCAAAATACATTTCAAAAAATTTTGTTGACTGCATATCGACAAAATATTTTGGTTGATTCAACAATTGTTTTGCTGAATTAATAGAACGTTTTTCTCAGTGAAAATACATTTTATTCCATATATTTGCTTCTAAATATCCGGTTAAAAAATTATTTTTCTTTTCGATACAATTTACATCGAAGACTATTTTAGGTACAGTCCATTTTTCAAATAATGCATAGATTTTCCGCTAGGGGGCATATGTTGAGCCCCACCCCCATTTCCCCCGATATCTCTGCTTTTAAAAGTCCAATTTGAAAAATTATTCCTGCATCGTGTACAGCTCCTGATGGGAAATGTTTTCCGCATAAATTCTAATTTTTGGCAAAGAATAAATTGGCCGCAAGGGGGTGTAAGTGTTTATTTCTGATTCTGATATATTTGCAGCAAAACCTGAGTTTTGAAGATTCCATTTAAAAACTTCTTTCGTGGACCAATACCGCTCACCTCGGAAAATCTTTTGAGAATACCTCTTATTTAAAATAGTGCATAATTTTTGCCACCAGAGGGCGTAGATGTATGTCTTATTTTCGTCGATTCCCTGGTTCTAAGAGTCCAATTTGAAAAATTTCTTCTTTTTTGGAGAGCGTTTCTGGTGCAAAATTTTTCTCATATAGTTTCAAATTTTTGTTAACGCGCAAGTGTACCACTAGAGGGCGTAACTTTACGTTTCAATTTACAGCAATATATGTGGAACTAAAAACCCGATTGAAAAAATTATTTTCTCTCAGATGCTACTAACTATTAAAACTTTTTGTGTATATTTTCTTCCCAAAATAGTAAACACTTTCGCCGCTAGGGGCGAAAGCGTTTAATCTGTTTTTCTCAATATCGCTGCTTCTAAATGTGAGATTAAAAATATTTCTTTAACACCTTATACCATTTATCTTGTGGAACACCTTAGGTTTGTATTGGAGGAGTTTTGTATTTCACAGTTCTGTCGTAAGGTAGTTTTGGGTACTTTTGTTTGCAGCTGTATCTCCGCATCTAAAAACCCTCTTGAGAAATTTCTTTCTTAACTGTATGCCATTCGTCCCAAATCATGTGGAGAGCAGTGTCCTCTTTAAATAACGCCCAGCTTTCCCGCTAGGTGGCGTAAAGGTCAAAATCTTTTTCTCGCTGTCTCTGCTGCCGTGAGAAGTATTTGAAAAGTTATTTTGCTTAGCATAGCTTTTGCCATGAAAAATAATTTTTGCATATTTTCAACTTTTCCCGTTATGCGAATTTTTCATGCTAGAGGTGTAGAGTTATATAATGTTTCCTTCTATAAGGGTCGCCCAAATGAAAGTGAGACTCCTGTAATAGCGTCGTTGTATAATTACACAAAGCCGTGCATTTGCGCCGGTAGAAGGCGTGCCATGTAAGAAAGCACGGTGTTATCGGCGGCCTCAGTTTGCTGTTTGCACGTGCGGAGGCAAGTTGACTAAGTAGGGTCGTGACAAGGATTCGTCCAAACACGCCCAGCGGGAAGTTATCCATTTTTGACGGCAGAAGGTGTTGGTGGAGACGACATTTATCGTAGTATGAAGAATGTGTATGGGAATGAGTGTCAGTCACGGTGTACAGTGTTCTGCTTGTGTAGTGAATTTCGTAAAGGACGTGTGAGCACGGAGTGCATGCCGAGACCTGGGCAAGCACACGTGGCCATCAGCATGGAATCGATTGCTGCCGTGGACAACCTTGTGAAGGAGAATCACTGAATCACCACCCGTGAGCTTACGTCAACATTGTCCGTAAGTAAGGGAACTTTTAATACCATTCTCGGTTGCTGATTGAGATACAGCAAGGTTAGCGCACAATGGATCTCCAAGCATATCCAGGGTGATCAGAAGACTCGGCGAATGGGTGTTTGCCTGACGCATCTGCATCGTTACCACACAGGGGGGGGGGGGGCAGTTTCTTTCCAAGATTGTCGCCGCAGATGAAACTTGGTGCCACCACTTCGATCAAGCCACAAAACGTATGAGTATGGAATGGCGGCATTCCAACTCTCCACTCCCCCAAAAGAAGCTCAGTCCTTTCATATGGAAAGCGCAGTCCTCCTGGAAAAGTGATGCTCACCGTTTTCTTCGATGACAATGTTATATTGCTCTTGGATTGGTTGGATGCAGGCAGTACGGTCAAGGAAATTACATACTGCAATACGTTACGCAACCTCGAAACGACCATCAAGCGTAAGCGGCCCGGTATGCTGTCAAATGAGGTCATTCTGCTGCACGACAACGAACGCCTGCATGTGGTGACAGTGTGCCAAGATTTGCTGCCGAGCTTCCGTTGGGAAGTCCCCGACCATGCTCCCTATAGCCCAGAACTTCGGCTCTTTGACTACCACATCTTCGGGCCACTGAAAAAAGCTCTTAGGGACCGCCTGTTCGCTAACGACGCTGAGGTCTGGGACGCTGTTGAAATCTGGTTCCATAAGCAACCACGGACTTTCTTTGCTCAGGGTATCCATAGTCTCGTGATGTGCTGGGACACTTGCTTGAACCGACAAGATGAATATGTGTAGCGGGTATGTATCCCATGTATCACTCTTACTTCTTGTATATTCACATATATCAAACTACAGTACAAACCCTTACGGCAAAACTTCAACTATTTCTGGATGTTTCATCGATTTTAGAAATCCTGTTGATATTTTTCTATCGGATTCATTGACTTTGAGCAACTTGGAACCTTTTATTCTCATCAGAAAGGATTCAAAAGACGTGCTCATTAACACCGAAAATTCGGTGTCATCTTTCTTGTTTTAGCTAAGCTCCGTGAATCTGATCCATAAGTAAGAACTGTAATGATGTATTCTTTAAACATTTTACTTTTAGGAAATAATGGTCAATTGCTTCTGAAAATTGAACTGTTTCCTTGAATTGCACTCCAGCCAAATATTATGCGACAATTAATTTCTTCTTCGATGTGGCCCTCACTTGAGTTTTGTTCTGTGGGGTAAATATGGGGATCAGTTACTTCTAAACAGCTTCGTCGACATCTAAATGTTCCGTTCTTGTAAAAGCTTTGCACATCAGTTTTTTGTAAGTTCATCTTTGATCTCACTTCTTTTCTCTTGTAGGCAAATTTCTAGAGTATGCTTTACAGTTCTGAGAGGCTGATTGCTAAACTAACTTTGTCGTCAATACGATGGGGTTGGCTAAACAGTCTCCGTTAACCTTCATGGTGTCCCAGCTGAAGGTAACGCGAGCTGAAATGGTGAAGAATGAATGAATAAAACAGTATAGAATAATAATGCCAACGTTTACCACAATCAAAGGTTTATTGTACATGGACTATAGTTTCGCAGAGCGATTGGCTCAGCATCATCAGGACAAATGGCAAACGTTAGTATTATTATTCTATCTCAACACCACAAGTTTTGTAATCATATGTTATATGAAACAAGTTAGTAAAATCATGCAATGCACTGATTATAATACGCTTTCTAACATACCAGAAATCATATATAATTTATGATTACAAATTTGTGTGTTGAATAAAGTGAAAATATCAACTTTTACCGAGCCAGAAGCTCTGCGAAACTATAGTCGATATATAATAAACCTTTGATTGTGGTAAACGTTGATATTTTTACTTTATACCAGAAATCATTACTCAAGTTATCAGGATAATAGCTGTGGAATAAATCTCGCTCCTGTGCCCTGACCTTTGATCCCATTTCGATTATAATTAACAGAACCGGTTCAGTATACCTCCGAAATAACATGATAAAGTTTTGTCGCAATGGAAGCATTTTTACGTACGTTATGATGCATAAAGGCTACGTAATAGCTCCCGCTCCTGTGTCCTAACATTAGACCCATTTTGCCCATTTTCAATAGGAATCGTCCCCAGGCAGGCCCCTACAACGTACTAATATTTCATCCAAATCGAAAATTTTGTATGTAAGTTATGACGCATAATGGCGATGGAAGTGATTCCGCTCCTATGTCCTGACCTTTGACCCCATTTCGCCCATTTTCAATAGGGTTCGTTCCCAGGTAGCCCCTACCACATACCAAAATTTAATCGAAATCGAACTTTTTTACGCTAGTTATGACGCATAAAAGTAGTGGAATGGATCACGCTCCTATGTCCTAACCTTTGACCCCATTTCGTTCACTTTCAAAAGGGTTCCTTCCCAGGTGGTCCCATTCCACATAATAAAATTTCATCGCAATCGAACACTTTTTACGCACGTTATGACGCATAAAGGCAATGGAATGCATTCCGCTCCTATGTCCTGACCTTTGACCCCACTTCGCCCATTTTCAATAAGGTTCATTCCCAGTGGTCCCCTGCAATATACTAAAATTTCATCGACATCGAACCATATTTACGCAAGTTATGACGCATAAAGGCAATGGAATGGATCCTGCTCCTATGCCATGACCTTTGATCCAACTTCACCCATTTTCAACAGGATTCATCCCCAGGTGGTGTGCTACAATATGCTAAAATGTCATCGACATCGAACCATATTTACACAAGTTATGACGCATAAGGGCAATGGAATGGATCCCTCTCCTATGACGTGGCCTTTGACCCCATTTCGTCCATTTTCATCAAGGTTTGTCCCCAGGTGGTCCCCTACCACATACTAAAATTTCATCGAAATCGAACCATTTTTACGCGAGTTATCGTGCCGATAGACGGACGGAAAAGCTGGAGCATATACGCTTCTTCAACCTACGGTTGGAAAGCGTAAAAAAGCAGTGTATATTAATATTGCTCTTCATTTTTTGCAAGAAGTGTCAACATTATGGTTACAACAGTCTTGTCATTTGGTCACAATGAGGTCGGAAAATATTCGCGCGTCTGATTACTGCGGAGTATGGTACTCTTGAGCATATTGTGGAAGGCATTGGTCTTCAATTCATCCAATATCCTATGTTTTGGCTATTCGCATAGCCGGAGAGGTGGAAGCAAGCCTCGTCCGACATAGATACACGTGAGGATCCATAAGACCTTGTGCAATTCCGATGTGTATCCAGTGACAGTATTCTAGTCGTTTAGCGGTATCTACTGGAAGTAGCTTTTGAACATTTGTTACTTTGTACGGTTTCAACTACAACACACGAACTACTTACTACTCGATGGCGAGTGCGACACGTCAATTTGTTGCGACAGCCGGCGGACTCAGTGGACTCATACTTATTCTTCTAGCAATTATAACGTAAGTTTTTTACGTGAGCAAGATTGGTGTTACGCTATGTCTAAACCATGACTAAGGAATGTTGAACTAAATAAGAATACGATGCAGTAGTTTACGGCCAGACTAAACATAAACAGAAGTCAACTTACGATAACCTTATATTGGTCCAGCAATATTTCAGTAGATCCACATTAGAGCCAGATATGATCTTGTTTTTACATAGAGCTAACATCTCCACACCCACACATACACTGAGCTACTGTTATATCGTCCTTTTTATCTATCGTTCTTATCACATTCAAACGTTATATCGTCCTTTTTATCTATCGTTCTTATCACATTCAAACGTTATATCGTCCTTTTTATCTGTCGTTCTTATCACATTCAAACGTTATATCGTCCTTTTTATCTATCGTTCTTATCACATTCTCTCTGAGCGCAAAGGTGTTGCCAACCTCATTCATGTGAGAAAGAAGATATCACGTTAAGTTTGGAAAGTGCAAAAGAGAACAAACTCAAATTTACATAAGAAAGGGAACTGAAAATAAAAGTTTTATTAGAATATCATCATCATCATCATCATTGTCAACCATTATCAATCCACTGCTGGATGAAGGTCTCCCCAAGTTTCCTCCACAACGGTCTGTCTTGTGCCAGTCTCCTCCATGTCACCCCTGCATACTTTCGAATTTCATCCACCCATCTCCCATGTGGTCTTCTTCTGGGTCTTTTCCTGTCCCTTGGAATCCAATCTAAAATTTCGGCTGTCCATCGATGATCTGTCCTTCTGGCAGTATGTCCAGCCCATTGCCATTTCAGGGATTTAACTCTGATCATGATGTCTTCCACTCTTGTCATTTTTCGGATCCACGAGTTCCTCTTCTTATCTCTCCTGGTTACACCAAGTATGCACCTCTCCATGCTTCTTTGAGTTGTCTGCAGCCTTTGTATGTCTCTTTTAGTTAAGGTCCACGTCTCTGCACCATACGTAAGCACTGGAAGGATGCATTGATCAAACACTTTTCTTTTAAGACATAATGGCATATTGCTCTTGAAAATTATGCTGTTTCTTCCAAAAGCTCTCCAGGCAAGTTTTGTACACCGATTAATTTCTTCATCAATGTGACCCTCACTTGATATCTGCTGTCCAAGATAAACGTACGTGTCTGTTATCTCCAGCTTTTCTCCATCAATCGATAAATCTTCATTTCTTGTAAAAGCATTGAACATCACTTTTGTCTTCTGAAAGTTCATTTTTAATCCCACTTCTTTACTCTTGTCAGCAAGTTCCTGGATCATACTCTGCAGCTCTGATGGGCTAGTTGCAAAAATGACTACGTCATCAGCAAAACGAAGGTGGGTTAGATAATCTCCATTAATCTTTATCCCCTTGTTTTCCCAGCTCAGTGACTGAAAAACACCCTCCAATGTGGCATTAAAGAGCTTCGGAGATATGGTGTCACCTTGTCTCACTCCCTTTCCAATTTTTATGTGTGTTGTATTTTCAAACAGCCTAATCTTTGCACTTGCATTTTCATAGATGTTATTAATAATATTAATGTATGCATCTTCAATACCGCAGGTTTTCAGAGCCATTGTAACTGCTGATGGTTTCACCGAATCAAAGGCTTTTTCATAATCGATAAAAGCCATGCACAATGGAAGTTCATATTCCCTCGCTCTTTCAATTAGTTCTCTCAGCACATGGATATGATCTATTGTGCTGTAGCCACTCCTGAATCCAGCTTGTTCTCTCGGTTGAGCCATGTCCAGTGTTACCTTCAAGCGGTGTGAAAGAACTTTAGTGAAGATTTTATAAACTACTGATAGGAGGCTGATAGGTCTGTAGTTTCCGAGATCCTCAATGTCACCTTTCTTATGTAGCAGGATCATTGTAGCGGTGTTCCAATCCTCAGGAATCTTTCCTTCATTAAGGCATCGAGTGAAAATTTGGGCGAGTACTGTTTCGATTTCTCCACTTGCTTCTTGTATGATGTCTACAGTAATTCCATCTTCTCCTTGAGCTTTTCCCCGCTTCATGTTCTTGATTGCATGTGCAACTTCTGCTGGAAGGACTGGAGGAACTCTGGTACTGGTATCTTTCATGATGTCTGGAGTGCATGTATCATCCCTTTCATATAATTTGGAGTAGAAATCTTTCACTCTTGTCAAAATTTCGCCTCTATTTCTTGTTACAGAACCATCTTCTTTTCTCAGTGCCATAATCTGTTTTCTTCCCTTACTGAGATGTCCCTTTGCTATCTTTAGGCTTTGGTTGTTTTCAATTGCTTTCCTCACTAGTTCACAGTTGAATTTTCTTACGTCTTCAGTGATACTTTTTCGTACTGTCTTGCATAGCTCTATATATTCCACTTTGGAAGTCACATCTTCTTTAGTTGTCCTCATCTCTTCTTCTTTTGCATCAACATTTTCGTTTTTCCTGATAATTTATTTACATGCAACTTGTTCTTAGACCCAGCTACTTTTGTTGCTGTTTCCATAAGAGCTTTGGTTACTTTTCTGTTAACTTCAGAGATGTCTACTTCTTCCGATGTTAGGCCTTCTAAAGCAGAGAACCTGTTCTTCAGTTCCAACTTGAAGGTATTATGGTGTTTTTTAAGGTTGGTTATGTCAATAGATTTTGTTTGTCTTATGAGCTTGCCACGTTCAAGTTTAGTGTTGAGGTGCATCTTACATCTCACCAATCTATGGTCACTACCTGTGTTGAACTTGTTTAGCACACTGCAGTCTTCTATGACGAATTTTTTGTTACACATAATAAAATCAATTTCACTTGTCATCCCATTTGGATGTCTCCATGTCCATTTCCTGTGTGGCTTTTTCTTGAAGAAGGAGTTCAAGATGAAAAAACCCTTCTGCCTCTGCAAACTCAACGAGAGTATTTCCACGCTGGTTTCTGTTGCCGTGACCGAATTTACCTACTGAAGTTTCATTCTGTTGCCGTTGTCCAATTTTTGCATTGAAATCTCCCATAATTATTTTCAAGTGCTGCTTACCTTTATTATTTAGATGACAAATTTCCTCATAAAATTCTTCAATTTCTTCTTCAGGATGACTTGTGGTGGGTGCATAAGTTTGAATAATCTGAACCTGGTATCTTTTCGAGAGTTGGATAACAAGCCGTGCAGCTCTGTCAGAGGAACTTTCAACTTCTACAACTTTATCCTTCAGTTTCTTGTTTATTATAAATCCAACACCACTAGTTCTGCCAGTATCTGTCCCACGATAGTAGAAGAGATGTCCACTTTTCAGTTCGATGAGATCTTCTCCTTTTCTCCTTACCTCACTTAGCCCCACGATGTCCCACTTGATCCTTTGTAGTTCCTCTTCCAATTCAAGAAGCCTTGAATCAGAAGATAGGGGAGCGTCCATTGTACGTTGCCAAGGTCAGCATCAGATGGCAGCCTAGTCCGGTCCTCCGGGGATTCTTAGCACCCTCCGCCTTCATGTCGCACTGGCCGCTGCCTTGGCCAGGTACATTCCAGCTGCCGGAGACTGAGGGCCAAGATTTAAGTTGTGGAGTCATTTTGGAGGGGTTTGGCCATAACTCACCACGCTGGCCAAGCGGGTTGGTGAGTGTGGGATAGAATTTCCTCTAATCCCGATGGTATAGTTATACCGCTATTGGCGGTCGTCAGAGCCCCTTTAGTAGGAACAGGATGCACCACGAGAAGGCGGGGTTGACATTTGTCAAGGAGAGGCTGTGATGTTACGCATCACCTGACCTTACATCCTTATTAGAATATACGTCACACAATATCGTCCTCTGCTTCGGATGTGCGCACAGGGCCTCTCTTACGTGTATACGATTTAGCATACTTCCTGTCTCCCGAAATTTCTTGCCCAACTGTTGAATATACAGTACCGCCGGTACTGACGTTCCCTACAGCAGAAAGTTCCTCATCAGTACGCGGCAGATATCATGGTGCCACAATAAATCTGCGCGTGGTCACTGGGCAAGATAACTACTAGATGAGAAAATATAATAAAAATTTGCCTGGGTACAGATTTTAAAAAAAAAAGAATAAAAGTATCCATCCTATATGTCTTCTACCTAAAACAACAAAAATCTAGTCTAGGTACTACAGCAATTGCAATAACTATGATCAAAACACCTTTCCCTCTGTGCCTGGAATTTCGCCTCCATGTTCAATTTGAAACACAAAGATTTATGGGATAAAATTATATTTAACAAAAAATACAGGATAAATGGAACATCGCTAGAGAATAACACATTACGATTACGGGAGAAATCTACTCTCCGTCCTCCTTCCGTTTTCCGAAAAATTTTCTCCGTTTTCAATCTCAAATACAATTATTAATTTTACAAAAAGTGAAGTAGTACAGAGAGAAGATTTCTCCGGTAATCGTCTCCCCAACGGTGTTTTCTCTACACTGTATTATTTCCTAATTCCGTTTTCGGAAAATTTTTCTCCGTTTTTGATCTTCAATACAAACATTAATCTAATTAAATGATATAAAAATATATAGTACAGTGAAGGGAAAACAGCGCAAAAAAAAAAAAAAGACTATTACGGGAGAAATCTCCGCTGCCTTTAGCTTCTTCCGTTGTCGAAACTTTTGCCTCGATTTTTTCAATTACGGCAGAAATCTTCGCTTCGTCCAACTTCCGTTTGTGGGAATTTTTCTTCATTTTCGATCTTAAATCCAAACATTTATACAGTGTTATAAAACGATGTTCAACAATCATGATGGGCAAAGGCTACATCGCGAGAAAAAGAGTGCAAGATTACATGGCTCGGTCCAAATTTGATTTTTCGAGCATTTTGCTGCTATTTTCAAGCTAAAACACAAACATTTATGCAATAAAATGAAGCTTAATAAAAATACGGAACAAACGAAACGCCGCGAGAAGAGAAAATGCGATTACGGGATAAATCTTTATACTCTGTCTAATTTCCGTTTTCGGAGAGTTTTGTAAGACGGAAAAAAGAGGATTTAATAGGGCTTGGGGGACATAGTTTTTGTCTACACGCCCAAAGTAAAATCTGAGACGTACGTCGCCCGTTGCTGTGATGCTGCTACAGGGCTGACGTTGTTGGGAATTTCGCAGCAAATGACTCTCGACTGGTCTTGAAGAATTCCGGCGAAAATTAGCACTCCACCACATACAACCTTTCTTGTAAGACTCAGTGGCATTCTGAACAGCTCAAATGCCACTCAAACAATACGAATCTCAACTACAAAACCTGTAAAGCAAAGTTTGCATTAATCATAAACTTTACGTTAACGTTTACATCAAATATACCTGCAAAAACAACGTTTACAAAAGGTACTTGCGCCATGCTACTTTCAACTGGGACAACCTGTGTATTCCGTTGTCTTCCCAGTTCAATGATTAAAAAACATTCTGCAGTGTGAAGAGTTTGGGAGATATAGGGTACATGTATAAACAGTTCTCTTGCTGTCTCTGTTTCTTGAAATACTCATTTGAAAGAAGTCCATTGCGTCGCTTACCTCGCATAATAAAAAATATTTTGCGGATTTTTCTCTTTTCATACTTAAAAATGTTTTCACTAGGGAGCAACACTGCGTGTTCTTTCTTTGCATTTTAGTAGCGGAGATGCGAGAGTATCTCTGCTTCTAAAATGCAACTGAAATTTTTTTTTTCTTTTTCAGATACCCTGGGCTATGAAGAACAGTTAGTCGTGTATTTTGTCCTTTAAATATTGCATAGAGTAGTGGTTCTTAACCTATGGTTCGCGACCAAGACCCGGGTCTCCGTAGCTTCTCAGAAAAAAATAATAATAAAGTGTTAATTGTTTTTTAATTTAGCATTTAAAACCTTCTTTGTGTTTAACACGTGGAAAGGCCCAGAAATTCCCGGAGATGACATCACGGAGACCACCAGCGTTGCTTCTTTCGGTCACTGGGATCATGAGAATTTTTAGGACGTCACAGCATTGCAAAATTTTTCCTGGAACCTAAATTTTCCCCCTAAATTTAACGGGAAAACCCCCAACTTGGCAACACTGGCCTGCCCCCAGAATCCTGTGACAAATGATCAACAAATGCGACACGGAAATGAGACGGCAGAGAGAGAGAGAGAGAAAGTGTAGACTATGAAGGCTTTCAGCGAACATTCATTAATAATAATAAAAAGAAAATGCCTAACTTCTAAAGTTTTCGTCTAATTTGGACGAAATTTCAGATGGGAGTTTATTTTGATGTCTCTTGGTTACTGTAAAATTTGCATTCTGTTACTTATAAAATTCGAGAAATTGAAATCTCTTTTATAAAAGGTTTCAATTTTCAGTTGTTCATATTATTTGTCTCACAGTTTGTTATTATTCTTACCTTCCCACTACATAGATAACCTGAACCCCCTCCCCCTACACACTTAGTTGCGCCACTGGCATGACTGCAATTTCAAGAACCAAAAATTTTTTTATACTCTGTGTAATAATGAATAATTACTACACTTATTTACATATATTATTACATTAGCATTTTTTAATTTCAAAAATAGACCCATGGGTCGCGAAGTTGATTGTCTTGTTGATTTTGGGTCGCGGCCAAAAAAGGTTAAGAACCCATGGCATAGACGAATGAAGGCTCGATGACAAATGTGTTTTGCATTAACACAATTTTCCTGATTCAAAAAACGTGCTCTTGTGCATAAGGACCCAAAAACGAAATTTTGAAAATGGTAAAAATGAGGAGAAATTTACTTTCATTGTTGCTGTCTAAAAGCGTTTTCTGATCCACTTT
Source organism: Macrothele yani (assembly GCA_039090855.1). Lineage (NCBI taxonomy): Eukaryota > Metazoa > Arthropoda > Arachnida > Araneae > Macrothelidae > Macrothele > Macrothele yani. Next base: position 46,364,009 of record CM076997.1, on the reverse strand, counting down.
CCCAGCCAGTCTTAAGTGGATTTTTTTTTTTTTTTGCTATAATCCAAAATTAGGAAATAAAAACCCAGGTCCTCGTCTATGACGCATCTGCTTAATATAAGCACATCTTCTTTCATAATACTTGAGAATTTACCTTAAAAATGCACACTTCACGGTAGAAATTAGGGGTCTTATTTTCTTTTGTTGAAAGCATTCTCCATCAAAGTATTTGGGAACAAAAACTATACAAAAAAAAGCAGAAGTAAGAGAATTCATTGGTTTTTGAAAGGAAACTTATCATTTATTGTGAAAATGCAGTAGATTTTCTCAAGAAAGAGATTTAGTTTTCAAACAAAATACTCTAGAACCATGTACAGTGCGTTTAGGTTATGTTTAGTTTGTTGTTTCCAAGTACGTCAAAAAAGGACGGCCCGCAGCAAATGAAAATTAACAATAAATTCCCAACGGGAAGAGGGTTTTCAGGGATCTCTTTCAAGTGTTTTGCCCGAAAAAGGATCTTAACAACACGCCAAAACAGAATCTTTGGTGCTTTCTTGCATTTTTATGTGTTATCACTAAGAAAATACGGAAAACGACCTGCAAAAGTACATAACATTGCACACCAATAATAATTAATGCTAGTTTCTCCTCAATTTTATTTTACTTCTAAAATTCGTTTGATGAATTCGGTACCAACACGAGAGAGTAACAAGTTAGTAAAATCATGCAATGCATTGATTATGGACGCTTTCCAACATACCAGAAATCATTACCCAAGTTATGAGGATAATGGCTGTGGAATAAATCTCGCTCCTGTGCTCTGACCTTTGATCCCATTTCGATGATATTCAACAGAACCGGTTTATTATACCTCCGAAATAACATGATAAGGTTTTGTCGCAATGGAAGCACTCTTACGTAAGTTATGGTGCATAAGGGCTATGTAATAGGTATCCCGCTCCTGTGTCCTAACATTAGACCCCATTTCACCCATTTTCAATAGGATTCGTCCCCAGGAAGGCCCTTACAACATACTAACATTTCATCCAAATTGAAACATTTTTACGTAAGTTATGACGCATAATGGCGATGGAAGTGATTCCGCTCCTATGTCCTGACCTTTGACCCCATTTCGCCCATTTTAAATAGGGTTTGTCTCCAGGTCGTCCTTTACGACATACTAAAATTTGATCGAAATCGAACCCTTTTTACGTTAGTTATGACGCATAAGGTTAGTGGAATGGATCCCGCTCCTATGTCCTGACTTTTGACTCCATTTCGTTCACTTTCAATAGGGTTTCTTCCCAGGTGTTCCCCTACCACATACAAAATTTTCATCGAAATCGAACGATTTTTACGCGAGTTATCGTGCGGACGAACATACGCACACAACGCGTGACGTAATGAGGCAGATGGGAATCGCGACCATCTGCTCTCAAGAGTGTGACGTCAAAAAGCTTAAATAGGATATACAACGCCTGACGTAATGAGACAGATGGCGTGACAGCGCGCCAACATCTGAATTGCGAGAGTGTGACGTCATAAGATTTCTAAGCATGAATAACATTAATGGGACGACGCCATGACACTAAAAACGCAGTAATTCGGGATGGTTATTTAATCCACTAAACAAATTTTCCTAAAGTCGTGATCAAGCTAAATCTATTTCTAGTACCAGAATACGGTAGGTTAACGACTTTCATCAAAGTCCATAGAGCCGTTCTCAAACTAAAATTTACATACATACAAGAATTGCTCCTTTAAAGTGAACGTCAAGTAATTTTGCTTCCTGTACTTTGAACGGAAAAAATTATGTACACATTTTCTTCCCAATTAATGCGTTCCCAATGATAAAAATTTGAACATCGATTAAAATAGCTTCATTTTATAACTTAGAATACTTAATATTTTCTAAAACATAACCATAATTATGCAATCCAACATTTGTTTGTCTAGTGACGTCATCAAAGTATAGGTAGCGCCATCTTTTCTGGTTTCAACACCACCAAAGGAAACGCTATTGTTTTTAAATATAATAATGGTTATGTTTTAGAAAATGTTAAGTATTCCCAGTTATAATCTGAAGTTATTTTAATCGATGTTCAAATTTCCATTCTTGGGAACACACTTATTGTGAAGGAAATGTGTACAAAAGTTTTTCCATTGGAAGTATAGGAAGCAAAATTATTTGACGTCCACCTTAATACTATGGGATAAGGGCGATAGAATGGATCCCGATCCTATGTCATGACCTTTGACCCCATTTGTCCCATTTTCAATAGGGTTGCTCCCCAGGTGGTCCAGGTGGTCCCCTACCACATACTAAAATTTCATCGAAATCGAACCATTTTTACGCACGTTATGACGCATAAGGGCAATGGAATGCATCCCGCTCCTATGTCCTGTCCTTTGACCCCATTTGTCCCATTTTGAATAGGGTTGCTCCCCAGGTGGTCCAGGTGGTCCTCTACCACATGCTAAAATTTCATCGAAATCGAACCATATTTACGCAAGTTATGACGCATAAGGGCAATGGAATGTATCCCGCTCCTATGTCGTGACCTTTGACCCCTTTATCCCATTTTCAATAGGGTTCGTCCCCAGTAGTTCCCTACCACATACCAAAATTTCAGCGAAATCTAACCATTTTTACGTGAGTTATCCTGCCGTCAGACGGACAGACGGAAAAAGCTGGAGCATATACGCTTCTTCAAAATACGGTTGGAAAGCGTAAAAAACGTGTTGAATGTTAACCGAATTAAAAGAGAAATGGGCTCACCGGTGGCGCAGCGGTCTAAGGCGCTGGCTTCTGACCATTTGCCCAAGTTGCGTCCGGGTTCGAATCCCTGTGAGGCATGGATGTTTGTGTTTGTCTTTCGACACTGGCTGTCAATGTGTTACTTGTTCAACACTGGTTATCTGCGTACATTGGATATTTAGCATACTGTAAAATCCATGTTTGATGTATACTTGTTCCCAATGTGTTACATGATTAACACTGTCGATATCTGTGTAAATTGATCATTTGGCATGCTGTCAACCATGTATGTTTTGTACTTGTTACTGTGAAATATCTGTATCCTTTTTATGTCTACCTGTTTGTCATATCTGTATCACCAGGTACAATAAATCATTTAACCTCCAACCAAAAAACTTGCAAACTGGCTTGAAAAAAAAACCTTCAATAAAAAAAAACAGTTAGGAAAATCATGCAATGCATGATTATGCAGGAAATTTATGAAATGATTTTCCAACATACCAGAAATCATTGCTCAAGTTATGAGGATAATGGCTGTGGAATAAATATCGCTCCTGTGTTCTGACCTTTGACCGCATTTCGACGATATTCAACAGAATCGGTTCAGTGTACCTCCGGAACAACATGATGAAGTTTTGTCGCAATCGAAGCATTTTTACGTAAGTTATGACACATAAGTGCAATAGAATGGATCCCGCTCCTATGTCCTGATCTTTGACCCGACTTCGTCCATTTTCAATAGAATTTGACCCCAGGTGGTCTCCTACCACATACTAAAATTTCATCGAAATCGAATAATTTTTACGCACGATATGACGCATAAGGGCTGTAGAATAACGCAAAGCAACAGTTACTCACTTAGGTAAACACACACTTAAAACGACTGTAGATTTTTTGTATAATCACACTGATGATATTCTAATGATGAGCGAACACTCTGGTCGTCGTGAGGATGAAAACTCTTGTCACCACGAGATACACACTCTCAGAAGCACAGCACTTACACTGACTGATAAGCACAAAATAAACGCTCGCAGCGCCCCCTTGAGGGTCGTTTCAAAATCCACCGTAGGGCTTTAACAAGGGCAATGGAATGGATCCCACTCCTATGTCCTGACCTTTGACCCCATTTCTTCCATTTTGAATAGAATTCATTCCAAGGTGTTCCCCTATTACGTTCTAAAATTTTATCGAAATCGAACCATTTTTACGCAAGTTATGAATTTATAAGGGTGTCCTGTCGAGAATTTTCATGTTCGTAAATCTTGGGGAAATTGATCACTTCGCTGGGATTTACGAAAATAAAAAAGATAGAAAATAAATAAGTAAAATACATGGAATGAAAATACTCTACAATCCACGTTTCAAAATTGTGTTTGGAAGAGGCAGTGAGGTAAGGGAGTAAATGGCCATATTCATTTACTTCGCAGCCCTGACCAAACAAACAAAATTTCTTAAAAGAAAGGGGGAATGATAGGCATTAAACTTTTTCTTTTGGCTTCATTTATTTTTACTTTAGTGAGTTATATAAAAGAAAAAAAGGCGAGAAAAACAAGTCACCATCAACCCGTTTAAAATCAAAATTATACGTAGTTAATCACGGAATGAGGAAAAAGCATTTCTGAGAGGTTGTACAAAAGCCCAAAAAAATCTTTCTTCCAGTCAGCCATTTTAGGCAAAGGGATTTGGAATCTTCAGAAAAAAAGTGTTGCAGAAATGCCCTGCATGCCAACGGCAAATCTATTATTAGCTTGGAGTGGCAGAACTCCTCTACCCGAAGGTCAGAGGTTGCTTCCCCGGCTGAGGGTCAAGGGGGCCATGAGTTTAATAACAATTTTGGCGCGAACCTCTTGGCCAATGACCAGCGAAACCGTTGGTTGCTAGGGGAAGTTCGACCAATTAGGGGTCAACGGATTTCGGGCATTCCAGCTTCAAGGAAAAAGAAGCGTCACTCAGACTCAGGCTCTAGACTTGCTCACTGGTCTTTGCTATTGCTGGCCGGCAAATTTTCTCCTCGCCTTTTGGCGGGGAGGGGACCATCCGAAAGAAATGAACGCATGGGACTTTTGTCCCTGTGCTAGGCAAAACGCTAATGGCTCTTTTTGCTGCTGGGATTAAGCGTCCGACGCCATGTCGTTCTAATATCAGTCCAAAACGTATATTTAACTATAAAGCCAAACAAACAGGACCTCTATGATATCCTGCTAAGAACTCAAGCCATGTATTTCTTTTTTTTTTTTTTTTTTTGCCATTGGAAAAATTTGGGTTGCTCGAAATCATTTTAAAGATGGACGATGATGCCCTGGATGCAACGCCCAGTTCTTAGCACCCACTTGCAGGATGAGTACCTGAAATGACAAATTTTCTCCGTCACCTTCATAAGTTAAGGTTGCAACCTTGGATTTCAGTGGATGGAAAAAGATATGCCATTGGGATGATTCCCCTATCCAGTTGCCAAGCCCTAATCTCTCAATCAAGTCTAAGGGAGAGAGAGGATGTTCGACCTTAGGCCTACATTCACCCGGAACTCAGGCAAGTTCCTCCAGGAGCCGAGAGACCACTCTTCTGATTTTCCACGCGTTCCTAGAGACATTTTCTGTCTGTTGAAAACCACCGTGGCATTGTGGTGCCACACAGCCTCGAAATTAGTGATGTAGTGCACATGAAGATATTCTTTTTTTTTCTCGTCGTGATGCCGAGGTAAGCCGTATTGAATTTTTTTTTCATCCCGTGACCTATGGGAAATGATTTTCAAACTCTCCAAAAGTTAATCTGACGTCTTTCGAAGATGGCAGGAAAGAAACATTTATTCGAATTGCAGTTGAAAAGTGTTGATCGACGTTAAACACCTCGTTTCAGGTGAAAAAGTTTTTTGTGGTGTTAAAATTCAGGATGCGAATAGTTATTGGCTAAAGTCTTAATTTTAGCTGTTAAAGTGTTACCTTGGTAAATAAAACTTCATGTCATCTTCTATAAAAAAATAAATAAATAAATAAAATGTAAGTTTACATGTGTCAAGGCATTGACCTACGACTTCAGAATTTTGATATAAGCTATTTTGTTGAACAACTTCTCAGACCAGTATTTCCGTTAAGTGAAATTTAACTCTTTTTGTGCTCAGTGATTTTTGTATTTCGGAAATAGAATTTGTATTTATGAGCTTAGTGTAGGTGCCATGTAGTTGAGAATTGTTCTTGTAGGCTGATTATTATTGTGGTTTGGTGTTTTAGTAAATTTAAGTGCAAAATTACTCTTTAGAAATTTTATTTTGTAGTAGTGAGGGCTAATTTCTGGTTTCAGCCCGTAGATTAGAAAAACAGATTTTTATGGGGGAAAGAATGCAGAAATGGGCATACAGGCAGATATGGGGCATTTTATAGTGTGACTGAAAAGAACCCGATTAGCTGTTGTGTTTCTTCAAGAAGTGATAATTTTTCTGGAAAAGAGTGATTTTGGAAATATGGTGATTTATAGAGTTTTCTGGAAAAAAAGTAAGGTTTGGTATAGTGTGTCAAGTATGGTGTTATTGAGCTTTCAGGGAAATGAGTAGTACAGTGTGTTCCTGGAAAATAAAGATAAGTGATTTTCTGGGAAAATAGAGATATGAAGTATGTTCCTGGTAAAATAGAGATATGAAGTGTGTTCCTGGGAAAATAAGGACGGTGAGTGATTTTCTGGGGAAAAAGGTGATGTACTGAATTTTTTGGAAATAAGGATGTTGAGTTAGCTTTCTGGAAAATAAGACGATGAGATATTTTGGGGGCAAGTGAACTCTTGTGGGATACTTTACCCTATGTAGACATGCTTCGGGTCTGAAAGGGGGCACGAAACAAATTGGGGGATTTGTTTCCTGCCCGAGTAAGCTCGTTGGCCCATAGGAGGTGGTTCTTTCCAAGAAGAGTGATGTGAGTTGTCCCAAAATCAGAGTGAAGGAACAGTAAAGGGTTAGGTCGCACTTTGCTCCACTACACTGTATAGGCTGGGAATGGATTCACGTCCCATTCTCGCCTTCAGACTCAAACTTTGTTGTTCTCCCCGAAAAATAGTGTTTTTCTAGAGATGTGGGACTCATTTGTTGAGATGATTGTTTGGCTTTTATGCCCGAGGTGGTTACTACATGGGTGCCAGTTGATTGGAAAACTTATGGTATGGAATTTTGAAAAGTTGGATTTTCATGATGATAGCGTGAATTGAGATTCTTTTGTCGGTGTAGCAATTTAATGATAACTTTGTTTAAATTGAATAAAGTAGCTAGTGTATTAGGTTTTGTAGGGTGTATAGAATGGGTTGAGTATCCGGTAATGCTAGATATGTTGATGTAAGACAAATGTTCATTTAAGACAAGGTTGTAGATTTTAAGACAAATTTTCCTGGAAGTGTAGAACCTGGTATAAAATAACTTTTCCTTATACGAAAAATTTTGGCAGTTGTTATGATAGTTTAAAAGTAAAAGTGAATTCAGAAGACTGATCTGAGAGGGTTGGTTCGAGAAAATTAGTAGAACAACGTAGGGTACACATATGCATATAAGATTTCTTTTTCGAGAGAGAGTGAGAGATATTTTCACTTCAAATACTTAAGTTGCACACTATGTTAATTCGGGTGTTTGTGTTGTGAAATTCCTTGAAATTCTGCTGTTTATAATTTTTATCAGTACTGTGTGCCTGGTGCAAGATTTATATTTTCACCACTAAGCTGACAGCCGTTTATTTTATTGGGCCCTGTGGCCAGGTATAAAATCTGTGACCTAAAATTTTAACTTGTTAAGTTTTTAAAATAAATATAGGCCAAGTGGCCTTTCAAAAACCTAAACCTTAGTGCAGTGACGTTTTAGATATTTTCAGTGTGAATTTTCATCACATGGTTCAACTGAATCCCCCTCAGCAGTGACTGAGGTGAGGAAAGTAATCTTAGGTTATTGTGTTAAAATCAGCATTTTGTTATAACCATTATATTTAACTTCTCCACCTCCAAAAGTTATTTACACGTGTACATTGTATACCATTAAATTTTAGTGTTTGCAAATTTGGTACACATGTAAACAATAGTTACCTTTCTTACACTTTCAGGTGTATCTACTCAGCAGACGCAAACAACGCAAACAATACAATAGTAACTTTTGGGAGTTACCAAATTCAGTGGCGCATTTTATTTTTCTATTTTGTTTCATGGCCTTATTCAAAATTTCAGTTTTGTTTCGAAATGCATCCACCCATCTCCCATATTTCAAATTTCTGTATTTACTTAGAAATTGCAACATTAGCATAAAATGTCTCTTTTTTTTTATACCCCAAATCCTCTTTATAACATTTAATGCCGTGACACCAAAAACTCTTTAAAACAAGGGCAATGAAATGCATCCCGCTCCTATGTCGTGACCTTTTAGCCCATTTCGTCCATTTTCAATAGGGTTCGTTCCCGGGTGGCCCCCCTTCCACATACTTTTAAAATTCCATCGAAATCGATCCATTTTTACGTAAGTTTTTTTTGGGGGGGGGTTGGAATCTTAACGACCACCGTGAGCAAGTCAATGGGCTATAAGCAGTCGCCCGTCCCTAATTGAGGGTCACTGGTTCCAGGGACGGGGGAGAGCTAGTGCCGTAAGACAAACCCAACATGCATGCCTCACCGGGATACGAACCCGAACTCTTTTCGGACGACCACTGCGTCATAACTTACGCAAGTTATGGCGCATAAGGGCAATGCTTTGGATCCCGTTCCTATGTCGTGACCTTTGACCTCATTTCGTCCATTTTCAATAGGGTGCGTTACTCAAGTTATTACTCAAGTTATGAGGATAATGGGTGTAGAATAAATCTCGCTCCTCTGACCTGACCTTTGACCCCATTTCGATATATTCAACAGAACCGGTAAAGTATACTTCCGGAACAACATGAAAAGTTTTGTCTCAATCGAAGTATTTTTACGTAAGTTATAACGCATAAGGGCAAAGGAATGGATCCCGATCCTATGTCCTGAACTTTGACCCCATTTCACCCATTTTCAATACGGTTCGTCCCCAGATAGTCCCCTACGACATACTGAAATTTCACCGAAATCGAACCATTTTTACGCGAGATATCGTGCGGGCAGACAGACTGACAAAGCTGGAGCATATACGCTTCTTCAACCTACAGTTCGAAAGTGTAAACAAGTTAGTAAAATCATGCAGTGCATTGATTATGATACGATTTCCGACATACCAGAAATCATTACTCAAGTTATAAGGATAATGGCTGTGGAATAAATCTCACTGGTGTGCCCTCACCTCTGACTCCATTTCGATGATATTCAACAGAACCGGTTCAGTGTACCTCCGAAACAACATGACAAAGGGTTTTCGCAATCGAAGCATTTTTGCGTAAGTTATGATGCAGAAGGGTGATGGAATGGATCCCGCTCGTATGTCCTGACCTTTGACCCCATTTCCTCCATTTTCAATAGGGTTCCTTCCCAGGTTGTCCCCTACTACATACTAAAATTTCTTCAAAATCGAACCATTTTTACGCGAGTTATCGTGGTGACAGACAGACAGACGGGAAAAGCTGGAGCATATACGCTTCTTCAACTTACAATTAGAAAGCGTAAAAACGGCAATTCACAATCAATATAAACAAGTTAATAAAATAATGCAATGCATTGATTATGATACGCTTTCCAACATACCAGAGATCATTACTCAAGTTATTACTCAAGTTATGAGGATAATGACTGTAGAATAAATCTCGCTCCTCTGACCCGACCTTTGACCCCATTTCGATGACATTCAACAGAACTGGTAAAGTATACTTCCGGAACAACATGAAAAGTTTTGTCTCAATCGAAGCATTTTTACGAAAGTTATGACGCATAAGGGCAATGGAATGGATCCCGATCCTATGTCCTCACCTTTGACCCCATTTCACCCATTTTCAATACGGTTCGTCCCCAGATGGTCCCCTACCACATACTAAAATTTAATTGAAATCGAACCATATTTACGAACGTTATGACGCATAAGGGCAAATATCAGAAACACAGAGCATCGCTCGGGTAAAGACGAAATGAGGGCACAAAAAAAATTATATTTTGATATGTTATTTCCAAGTATTGTAATGCTAAGTCTAAACTATCAAGATTAATAATGATAGACGAATTAGAGACAAATTAATTTAGAATAAACATCAAAACAAAGATGAATGATTATTTTTCATTTGTATATGAGTAAGAAAATTTTTTAAATTGTTTTTATTATTTCCGAACAATAAACACCAAACAATAAATTTTAACATGGGGTTCTTCATCGAACACTGTCTATTAATTCGCCGCATTTGATCGAGGTTTTCTTCTGATATGGATTCATTGAGGGTTATAATAACGTCGGACATTATTTCCATGATCCTCGCTTTACCTGCTCGGAATGGTCTTTTTGTAGGCTGATCTTCCAATGGAAGTTCATGTGTTTTGAGACTCAAATGTGATCGGAAACCATCGGATCTTGAATGTCCAAGCTGTTCCATATTTACTTCTTCCGGTTGTTCTTGTTCCAACAGTGCCGTATTTTTGTTATACTTCTTATTAAAGTTGAACCGTGCACGTTTCGTAGGGGGTCGACCAGCCATATTTTCAATATTGTTTTACCATCCACGTGACACTCTGTTAGTAATTAATAAAAATGAACTAATCATATTTTAGCACAGCTGATACGCTAGTCATCAAGTGACTATTCAAAATTGTAACAAAACAAATGCTGTATTAAGTTTAAATTTTGAAGGGAAAAACATGCGAAATCAGCGTTCCGCTGCTTATACTATACTACGCATCAACTCCAAGCAACTGGCAGCACTCACGTTTTGTTCTGGAAGAAAATAGAAGTAATGTGTAATACGCACACAGCGCGTGACATAATGAGGCAGATGGTCGCGAGAGTGTGCCGTCATGAAACTTTAATAGGATCCACAAACAACGCGTGACGTAATGAGGCAGATGGTCTGACCGCGCTCCAGCATCTCAATCGCGAGTCGATCGCGACAGTGTGACGTCATAAAATTTCTAAGAATGGGAAACATTAATAGGACGACGCCGTGACACTAAAAACGTGGTAACTCGGGGTGGTTACTTAACCCACTAAACGAATTTTTCCAAAGTCGTGATCAAACTAAATCGAATTTTCCAGGAAACGGTAGGTTAGCCACTTTCATCAAAAACCTTAGAGCCGTTTTCAAAATAAAATTTACATGTACACAAGATTTGCCCCTTTAATAAGATGTGTGGAATGCATCCCGCTCCTATGTCCTGACCTTTGACCCCACTTCACCCATTTTCAATAGGGTTCGTCCCCAGGTGGTTCTCTAAGACATACTACGATTTCATGGAATTCGAACCATATTTACGCAAGTTATGACGCATAAGGGCAATGGAATGCATCCCGCTCCTATGTTCTGACCTTTGATCCCATTTCACCCATTTTCAACAGGGTTGGTCCCCTACCACATACTAAAATTTCATTGATATCGAACCATATTTGCGCAAGTTATGACGCATAAGGGCAGTGGAATGGCTCCCGCTCTTATGTCGCGACCTTTGACCCCGTTTTTCCCATTTTCAATAGGGTTCGTCCCCAGGCGGTCGCTTACCACATGCTAAAATTTCACCGAAAACGAACCATTTTTACGCGAGTTATCGTGCGGCCAGACAGACAAAGTTGTAGCATATACGCTTCTTCAACCTACTGTTCGAAAGCGTAAGAAAGAGAAACTACCTTCTGTTTTTAGAGCAATTTTTTGTGTGGCTTTCAGAAGAAAATCCAAAAACATTTGAGGAACAACTGGGCATTCATGTTTTTCTAATCAACTAGAAAAAGTTTAGTTGGGCGAAAAACCCGCAAAAAAGAATAGATCCACGTGTAAGAATATTTGAGTTTTAAGTTCTGGCTGCAGTTCTCCCTTTTAAGCTCATGCAAGGAATCCTTTTCAGCAGAAATGCTTCGGATAGTACTATATCTTCGAAGCAAAAAAAAAAAAAAAAATTGTCAGCTGCCATGGAAATTCCTCTTTCCATGTGCTATTTATTATATGAATTTAGTACCGTAATGCTGCGTCAGGGCAATACCCTTTTCTGCCGAATGGATCCCCATTTTTACTCCCACTGCACGATACTTCCGTTTTCGTGCCTCTGTGGTCCGGAACTGTTTTCCGCCGCCACCATCTCACCACAACCTGCATTTCTACCTACATTTGTAGCTTTTCGGATTCCAGAACAGTGGCGCCCTCTGAACAGCTCTGCTGAGGCATCGAGCGATGGAGTACACACTCGAGTCTTCAGTTATCTCTTACAACCGAAGAAGCGTGCTACAAACCAGCAGTTTCTCCCAGACAACATAACAACCATTCAGCGTGCTCAGCAAAGATGAGAGACTGGTGCACAAACCCCTGTAAGGTGGGTGTTTTAGAAATTTATTTACCAGCGGAAGTTGTTTCAATTACACTGCAGTGCCGTTTGCTCCACTCAGTGTTTGTGTAACTTCGGCGATCCATTAAGTCCGAAGAAAGGAGAAAGAAAGCAGAGATTAGAAATCACCTCTTAATCTGCTAAAAAAGCGATACTTGAACCATCAGTGTCTTTCAAACTTTTCACATTTGCTGCTCAAAACCATATGATGCGTTCTGTAAATTGCACTTAATTTTCGGAAGTGGGCAAGGCCAAAAGTAAGCTCTATTACATTTTATTCTACGGCAAAACCTGCTTTTTTTATTTCCGTATGCAACAAAAGTAACTAAAAAACATATTTTGTGGATACGTTGTTTTATAAACGAAGTCGAAAAGATGAAATCTAGTTGATAGCATAGCAATTACATTCCAGCGAATGTTAGTTTATGAAATTTGCTTAGAAAGCAGCGAAAAAGAGTTGACAGAATTTGCTATTCCGATATTTTAAATTTGTTATACCTCTTTGTCACGTATATAGCTTCTGAAGAAACGTATAGTGTTTTAATCTTCTGGAAGTGCTACTGTTCATAGAATCAAATTATTCCATTAAATATTTTTGTCAAAAATTTCGCATTACGGTGTTTTACGCATAGCATCACAATTTTACAATGAACAATTTTTTCAAAGCTTTCAGACACGAAGTCAGTAAACCAAATGCATGTAGTATGAAAAACTTTAGATTTCCTTTTGATAAGAAAAATTAATTTCTATAAATTTATGCTGGGGAAACATTTTGATGTTCCCTAGAATTGTGTTTCACTCGCAACGTTAGTGACATTTCAAGGGCAAAAGGAATTCTTAAGGTAACCGCTTTATAGTTCAAATGAATTATGGATTTGAACGTTTAACCCTAACGTTAGAATTCAACGCTGATGGAAAAGTGAACTTACGGCATTATTTCGCACTGCTATGCGAAGTTATAAGAAAGAAACTGGCCTTTTACTTATAATGCGATTGGTATATTTTGGATTTATAGTACGTGAAAGGAAATACTGAAGATTACTGCTGCATTTAATATCTGACGATATACTTAGAGTTGAAGAAACTTGAGATAAATACTTCAATATTTTGTAAATAATTTTAAAGTGCAGATTTATTATGTACAACTGCTAGTCACAATGCAATTAAGGATAAGTAAATATCAAGAAAATGGTAAATAACTTTGTCCTCTGAAAACAGTTCATTTAATATTTAATTTTTTCAAACCAAGTAACCAGTTAGAGAGTTCCTTGAAATCATAAACGGGTTATGTAAAATTTATTATAAAAACTACCATCGAGAAGATTTAACAGTATATCAGTACAGGATTCCAGTTCTATAATTTAAGACGAAAAGGGATTTCATTTTTTACTGAGCAACTGGATACTGCTTTCTTCCTTGTAATAAATACCAAGATTGTTTTTGTGAAAGATAGATGTGCTCCTGATTCAAAAATAGTCGCAACTCTGTTTTTGTTGGACTTCCATACTTGAGTGACATCACCTCAAGAAATCCCAAAATTGTGCAACTGCCTTTAAAATGCGTCTATAGTCGAGTGATATGTGTAGCAGATATGATATTGTCTTCTTTTATAGATATTTCCCACAGCAGTCATCATGTTGCATATATTGTTTTAAAAACTAGAAACGCAGAAAAGCAAAAGTGTATGGAAGAATAGTGGCTTAACTTTTAATGGAAACAGTTTTTTTCAAATAGAATGATTCTTAATCTCGAAGTTTCAATGGAAATGCTTTGCAAATCTTCATGAAAGATTGAAACTGGGGAAAGGTCGTGTTCATGTCGTGGAGTTTACCAGCGTTCGGGAAGTGAACTCCCAATCGGGAAGTTAGTGAGTGAGTGAGTGATTCCACCTGTTCACAGTGTCGTTGTTAACCTGGCCGCGAGCTTCAGGACATGAAGAGACAGAACGTGCGAACTCTGTCTCTCATTGTTTGCACCTTCACTTACCTGCTCATCGGAGCCGCCATATTCGACGCCTTGGAATCAGACAACGAACAAAATCAACGCACAGCCCTCAATTACGTGGAAGATCTGCTTATCCAAAAGTATAATATCAGTTCAGATGATTACAGGATGTGGTCGACTGTCATCATTAAAGGAGTTCCGCACAAGGCTGGAATACAGTGGAAGTTCGCCGGAGCCTTTTACTTTGCCACAACTGTCTTAACTACAATTGGTGAGTAGAAACTTTCAATCCTTTTCTCCACGGAATACCGAATACGAAGTATTCAAAAGGAAAGCGAATCTCCTGATAAAAAAAATAAATACAGGTAGACTAAGGTCTGATTGAGCCGTCAGTTTGGAACGTAGGACTACGACTTGCTGATCGGAGAGTTCAAATGAGCTAGTCGAGTAGGGTTTCAAAGCGTTTATTTAATTTGTTATAGCCAACACAAGTCCATGATTTGAAAAGTAGCTTACGTAATTTTTACAAATAATGCTAGATACATTGCGAACACAAAGAAGATCGATACACAAATTACCCAACGTGGTACTAGCTGTCTTTTTCGGCTTCTTACATTCCTCATCAATTGCTCTTGCCTCTCGTTTCGACTTTTTCCACTTTTACTTGCGCTCATTCTGCGGCATTGTCGAAAATGTTAACCTGTTCACACGAAAACAATTTTTTAAAATTTTAGTTTAAACCACTGCGATATGTTCTTTATATATTTGAATAGATCTTGTCGAGAGCTTTAAAACTTTAAAATGATACCATGTACACCGCGATATTGTCCAAGGTTCACAAGAAAACAATTTTTTAAATGTTCAGTTCAAATGACGGCGAAATGTTCTTCATATATTTGAATAGATCTCGTCGAGAGCTTTAAAACGATACCACGCATAGTCATTTTGCGTTCACGGTTGCCGAAGTAGACTGAGTCAAATGCGGCGGCACCCCCAAATATATTGCGTCACCTCCCCCGCGCACAGGCAGCGAGGGGAGCGTCGCGCGCACGATGTATTGCGCAGTAGGTAAATTGGACTCCATGCTGTTTACGAATATGCTAACACGATTAGTGTGCGGTACGTATTTTAAACGCTATAATGATTTCAATTGCGACCTATTTGTGTCATGGGCGGTCGGCCATAAGTCGCCCAATACTATCCACGGAGTTAGACGTAGAGTTAGACGTAGTTTTATCGAAACGATCTAACAATTGTCTGTCGGAATTCACTCACAATCTTTAAAGTTAAGGGGAAGACAAAATTGCAAAATAAAAACATGGCAGTGACAGTATTTCCGGATAAAAAGAAAAACCTCTCCGATTTAGAGAGAGAGAGAGAGAGATAATTTAAGAAAAACTTAAAAGTCAGCTGAAAAAGTTGGAGAGTGGAATACTCGAAGAGCAATGCGTATCAAATATATGGGCTTTCTCTTTCTGCCGAGACGGATAGCGGGCGTAGCCAGATAGAATTGAAAATGGGAATAGGTTATAGATAGGTACCCCTTATTAAGAGTAAATGCGGAAAATAGGATATTAACATGAGCAACAAAGTGAGTATAACTAGGAAATAAACCGCCTTTAGAATCTCCGGCTGTCCCGGGAAGTCGACAGATGGAAGGCTGCAGTGGCGTGACTACCACCCCCGCAGGCCCCGCAACTGCGGGGGAGGGGGTGCGCAGTTAGCCAAGGGGCGTACTGCAGCTTCCAGTTAGGGGCTGTCCATAAAGTACGTCCGAGTTTACAGGTGGGGTACCTGAGAACCGGACCAAATGTGACATGGGGGGTGGTTTAGTAATTCGGACTTCCAGCGGCAAAAATATAGTGAATGGTATTTCTTCGTTTTGTTTTGTCTTTTTTAGCACGTCTTTTGTAAAAAAAGATCGTGCTTACGTTATCAGTTTGTCCGTCTTTCTGTTGACACGATATCTCTGCAACTAATAGTCCGATTTAAAAAATTTTTTTTTGCATTATGAAGCTTGAAATGTGCGAATGATGATCCTTTTTTTTTTCCCCTTTTTTTTTTTTTTATGATGAAAAATTTTGCCGTTACACGGCGTAAACGCAGATCATATATCGAATTCAAAACACATGATATATTCCATATATTTGCTTCAAAACAACCAATTCAAAAAAATATTTGACTTTTCTATTCCATTCGTGTGGAAGATTATTTTCAGCTAAGTCCGTTTTCCAAGTCACGCAAAGATGCCCCGCTAGGGAGCGTAAAAATAAATTACTTTTCCCAAAATATCTCTGCTTCTAAAACTTCGATTTGAAAACTTTTTCCTACAGCGGACACAGCTTATGATGGGAAATATTTTGCATATATTTCAAATTTTTGGTAAAAAAATGGTTTGACCACTAGGGTGCCTAAGTTTTGATTTGTGTTTCTGTTGTATTTGCAGCAAAATTTGAGCTTGTAAAATTTCTATTGAAGAAATTCTTTCGTGGACCGATTCAACCACGTAGACAAACCTTTTCGTAATGTTTTCTTCTTAAAATAACATATGGTTTTCCCGCTAAGGAGCGTAGATATATATCCTGTTTTTGTCAATATCTCTGCTTCAAATGGTCCGATCTGAAAAATTCCTTCTTTGTTGGATAGATTTTCCTGTGCGACATGTTTCTAATATAGTTTCAAAATTTTCAAGTAATTTATTGACTTTCAGTTTGGGGGAGTAAATTTAAATTGCGCTTTCCCCGATATCTCTGCTTCTAAAACTCCGATTTGAAAAATTCTTCCAGCACCGGATACAGCTGTTAACGGGAATTTTTTTGTTGTAATTTCAAATTTTTTTTATAAAATATGGTTTAATATTTTTATAAATATATGTTAAATTTCTGATTCGTAGGTATTCGCAGCAAAATCTCAAATTCTAAAACTCCGATTCAAAAAATTCTTTCGTGAACCGATACCGCTTATGTCGGTAAACATTTGAGAATATTTTCTTCTTAAAATTATGCATGTTTCTTCACCAGAGGACGTAGATGTCTATCTTATTTCTGTCAATATCTCTGCCTCTAAAAGTCGGATTTGAAGAATTCCTTCTTTGTTAGACAGCATTTCCGGTGTAAAATGTTGCTCATATAATTTCAAGTAATGCATAGACATTTCGCTAGGGGGCGTAAAAATAAATTGCGTTTTCTTCAATATCTCTGCTTCTAAAACTCCGATTTGAAAATTCTTTCTGCATCGGCTACTACTCCTGGTAGGAAATGTTTTGTATATAATTTGTAATATTTGATAAAGAACAGTTTGGCCACCAGGTGACGTAAGAGTTAATTTCTGCGTCTGATGTATTTGCAGTAAAAATCTGAGCTCCTAAAAACTCAATTGAAAAAAATATTTCGTGGACCGATACCGCTCACATCGAAAAACCTTTTGAAAATACTTTCTTCTTAAAATATGCATGGATCTCCAGCCAGCGGCCGTAGATGCATATTTTATGTTATTCTATATCTCTGCTTCTAAGAGCCCGATTTGAAAAGTTATTTCTTTGTTGGAGAGCGTTTCCGCAGCGAACGTTTCGTATATAATTTTGAATTTTTCTTAACGCACACCACTGCTCTGTCCACATTGTGTGATAATGTCTTTCATGAGGTATTCTCGGTACATACGTGACACCGTGGATGGAGAAATGTTGAATTTCGCACAATTTCGGAAATAGAATGTCCCATCTGTTTGGCTCCCACTACCATTCCACGTTCAAACTCCGATAATTTACGTCGGCTTGCTACAATGCTACCGGCGGTTGTTCAACCTGACTCACGAGAATACACCTCGCAGCCGATAAAGACTGTGGCGTGCGTCGAAGCCTTTTTACGACGTCAGCGCCATTTAAAAATTTGCATACTGTTATTTTATTCCATGACGTTTGACACTTCAATGTATATATGTGGCTGTGTGCACAGAGATAACTATCGCCTCTTTAGAATAGCAAGATAGATTTCCTGAAGATTAAATGGCATTATATAACAGGAAAAACGTCAAACATACACACACACGTCATTTGAATCCTTATGATAAAACAGAGATTTAACAGGCTTTTAGAAAACTGAAATTCAAAAACGTAGAACGAATTTGTTCAAAAGAATGACTTTTTTTTTTAATCAAAACTAGAAAGCATATAAGTGGAGCTATATCTGAGTTAATGTGAGAAATAATCCTCGTTGCTTTTTTCCTATTTAAATCGATATTACAATCTTATACAACTAGATTTTGCCGAATTTTTTCTAAATAGAGGAAAAAATATGCAATTCAGAAATACACTATATTGACAAAAGTCACCGGACACCCATTTCAAAAGCAAATGAACGGATCCTCTGCGTTGTTAAAATGCGTGGTACAGCTGCAAACGGTACAAAGCAAGCCTGCAGCTAGTGATAGAAGACGTCGAAGCCTCAGGAGAGTTGTTACAGCTAATCGACGAAGTATTGAACAAGTCCTCAGTGTGCAGCTGAGTAAAAATGCTGGAACTTCGGTATGCACATGTACCATTCGCAGAGAACTTCATTCCTAGAGTTACCGTGGTTGTGAGGCTGCTCATAAGCCTTTCATCTCCACTCGGAATGCTACTCGTCGATTAGCATGATGTAAAGAACATTTATCGTGGACGGTAGATCAATGGAAACGGGTCCTATGGACTGATGAATCCAGATGCACGATCTATCAGTCTAATGGCCGTGTGTGGGTATGGCGGCAGCCCGGGGAACACTATTTACCACAGTGTACTGTCCCTTATGGTCAAGTTTGGAGGTGGCAGTGTACTAGTGTGGGGGTGTTTTTCGTGGTATGGTCCCCGCCCTTTGGTTATTGTGTACAAACCCGTAAACCAGCACGTCTACCTCGATATTCTGGACAATTATGTCCTATAAACTCTTTGGCAACACTATGGAACAGAACCATGTTGGTACCAACAGGATAATGCACCGAGCCGTAAAGCAAGGACTGTTACGTTGTGGTTTGACGATAATTCCGTATCGTGTGTGGACTGGCCAGCACAGAGCTCTGATAGTAATCACATACAGCACTTATGGGATGAATTAGAGCGCCGCATAAGAAGTTTGGAACCAAGGCTTACTAGTAAGCAACAGTTAGCGGCAGGATTATGTACTGAATGAAAGGGCATACCAATAGCTGTGTTCCAAGACCTTGTCGAAAGCATGTCTCGAAGAGTCAGTGCATGCTCTTAGGACAAAGGTAGATCCACACTGTACTAATGTATGTCAATAAATGATATGTTGTGTTTCTCTTCTAGGTGTCCGGTGACTTTTGTCAATATAGAGTACGTTTTCAGTTGGTTCAATAACTGGCACTACGTTTGTACTAGATGTTTCAGATGAATGCTTTGATTTTATACTCTTCTTTTCCAAACTTTTTGAATAAAAAATTATGGTTTTAAAATATCTTGTTTTAATTTGGAATATTTCAATCATGTTAAGCTGAGGTGTGACATTTGCCATTGGGAGAGTTCTCGTTTGCAGTGGTGCACTCTCAAAGTGTCACTTTTACTTGCTTACGGGGAGTAGATTGACAAGAGATTTCCCGTCGAAATCATGACAAGTAAAGTTGAACTTGAGCTTGCCTGCGACAGATCGGTAAAGATATTTTCTTTTTGAAAACTTCTCATTCTACACTTTCCTTTAACGCTAGTTTGGTACTCGAACACTACTCAGCTTTTTTATCTTCACTAGGGATTTAACTGCCAACTGGGAAGCTAACAGAATTTCAAATTATGAGTCTTATATGTAAGCTTCTTTGGTACATGTAACACAAAGATTTTCAAATTTTGTATTTTAGAAAACCAAATTCGTACAATATATGTAACGCATGTTTCCTAGAAACTTACTTTTGAAACTGAAGCTCTTTGAGCAGTTTTTATTCTGTACATATAAGAAGAGATTTGTTTTATTCTTCTGCCCATTCCTTGCATTGTTGTATTACAGCACAAGTGCAGTATGATTACTCGAAGTTACCAATACAAAACAGCCGCTTTCGTTTTGTTTCGAAAGTTGAGTAACTGGCTGGATGATTTTGTCAGAGGACGAACTGACTAATAGACACGGTAAAGCGACCCCAAAATTAGACGGACTAGCTCTTTTTTCGAATTGTTTGTACAAATAACCTAATCATTTTTAACCTATTATTATAGTTTTTATTAATATTATTGTGAAAGTAACATTTTATGTGTGGTCTTTGCAACCTTTTATAGCCTAATCTCCAATGCTTTTTCTTAAAGGAGTTGTTTCAATTTTCATAAAACCCTTCCGTACTCTCCTCTGAAATGTTTGCTTCACTTCAAGATCACAATCGATTTTGCTTTCAAATTCGTCACAAATTCTACGTTTATTAAAGTTATTATTGCAAATTTGTAGATAATCCACAAATTCAATTATTTTTCAACTATTACATAGTCAAATTTGCTATATAGGATGAAATATCACTCTCCAGTGTGCGCACATATCTCGAATCATCATCAAAGAATTCCCGCCCATCACGAAACTCTGCATACCATTGTAAACTCTGCTACTGAATAATGCTGTGTCTCCATACGCGTCTTTAAACATTGTTCACTGTTTCAGTAGCAGATTTACCAAGTTTCCAAGAAAAACGGATGTTTCCTCTCTGCTCTCCCATGACGAAAATGAAATGGGACAAGAATGCTTGCTACGACTCTGTTAATGCCCGCCTGTCGGTACCAGTATAAACTAGTCTCCAGCTGATCGCCGATTGGTCAAGGAGTGCTGTCTTCTGGCATAGACGTGATATTTTGATCATAAAACTGTTACGTCAATTATGCGGTCAGTCCTGAAACTTATTGGATGTAGGTTGTGTATAAATAGATTCGTACATAGAGAGAGGACAAAGTCAAATCACAGCACACCTCCTTTCTTTGAACCTACACCCTCGACTTTCACCCGCAGCTCACGGGCTACAAACCTTATCCTATTCTACTGAATGAAAATTTCCCCACTTTAAACCGCGCACGACCGTTACCAGCGGCGTCTCACCAGGATTGTCCATGCTAACAGACCAGCGGCACTGGCTCAAACAACATCCACATTCTATGCAGGAGGTACCAGAGACATATCCATCAGGTCAGTGCAGCGTAATTTAGCGTCAATGAGGTATGGGAGCAGAAGACCCACCATAGTGCCTTTGTTAACACCACGACATCGGACACAGCGCCTCACCTGGGCTCGTGAACACGGTAATTGGACTCTCAAAGACTGGCAACATGTGGCGTGGTCCGATGAGTCACAATACCAGTTGTTACGAGGTGATGGCAGGGTTCGGGTGTAGCACAGACGCCACACCCGAAGCTGGGGCTGCTTGTTGACAGCTAAGGCCATGGACCCAAGCTGTGAACAAGGCCCTGTGCAAGCTGGTGGTGGTTCCATACATGTGTGAGGGCCTATTAATAACGGTTTGGGTCCTCTGTCCCTGCAAACACGTTATTAATAGGCAATCGCTTTGTTGCTCAGCTGTGTGACCATTTGCAGCCCTTCATGGACTTCATGTACCCCGACAACAATGGGATTTTTCAGGCGGACAATGCACCATGTAATCGGCCCAAGTTGTTCAAAGTTAATTCGAGGAGCATACTGGACAGTTCGGAAGGGTGGTGTGGCCACCACGTTTGTCCGACATGAACCCAATGGATCACTTATGAGGCGTGGTGGAAAGGTCCATTCGCTCTCACGATCCTGCACCTACAAATACCAGGGAACTGTGCAGCTGTTCAGACGGCATGGCTCAGCATCTCTTAAGAAGTCTTCCGGCCACTTGTGGAATCAATCTGAAGTCGAGTTGCTGCACTTCGCCGGGTTAGAGGAGGTTCTACACGATACTGGTTCCGTATCCTATGACTTTTGGCACTTCAGTGTATATTTTCTTGCAGTATAATGCATTGGCAATTTTAGTAAAACCAATGCGGAAAAATTGAGGTACAGGCTGTGGTATGATCGGGCGTGTACATACGTACACACGAAAAGCTCACTGCAATGAAATGCATAGGAACTGAGAAAACATGTATGCAATAATACAGACGAAATGCTTTAGAGATTGGATGGCACAAGTACATGCAATGAATTTGTACTATAGTATCTTTAGCAAAAGTATGAATACAGAAGAAAGCGGTACGATTTTAAACGAAGTTTATAAAGTACGTAGGCACTAAGTTCTTGCTGAACAAATGCTTGTTTTTTAGCACGTCTTTTGTAAAAAAAGATCGTGCTTATGTTATCGGTTTGTCCATCCGTCCGTCCGTCGTACCCACCATATCTCTGCAACTATTAGTCCGATTTGAATTTTTTTTTTTTGCATTCGTATCATGATCCTTTATTCGTTTTCTTTTACGATGTACAATTTTGCCGCTAGAGGGCGTAAACGCAGATGATGTTGAATTCGAATATACGTTTTAATCCACATACTTGCTTCTAAACATCCGATTGAAAAAAATATTTTATCTTTCGATTCCAGTAATGTCGAAGAGTATTTTAGATATGGCTACTTTTTCAAATTACGCTTAGATTTTCTGCTAGGGAGCGTAAAAGTAAAATACATTTTTTCCGATAACTCTTTTTCTAGAACTCCGATTTGAAAAATGTTTTCTTCAGCGGATACACCTCCTGATGTAAAATATTTTGCTTATAATTTCAAATTTTTGGTAAAGAATACTTTGGCCACCAGGGGGCGTAAGCGTCAAGTTTTGCTTTTAATGTATTTCCCATAAAATCTGAGCTTCTAAAATATCGATTGAAAAAAATTCTTTCGTGGACGGATGCCACACATGGATAAACCTTTTCGGAATATTTTCTTCTTAAAATATTGCACAGTTTCTCCGCCAGGGGGTGTAGATGTATATCTTATTTTCGTCAATATCTCTACTTCTAGAAGTCCGATTGGAAAAAAATTTCTTTGTTGAATAGTATTTTCAGTGCGACATATTTTTCATATAATTTCAAAATTTTCAAGTAATTCATAGACTTTGCGCTAGGTTGCGTAGTGGTAAAATTGCGTTTCCTACTATATCTCTGCTTCTAAATCTCCGATTTGAAAAATTCTTTCTGCACCGGATACAGCTCCTGATGGGAAATCGTTTGCACATAATTTCTAATTTTTGTGAAAAAATGGTTTGGCCACCAGGTGGCGTAAATCTTAATTTCCGCTTCCGATGATTTGCAGCAAAATATGAGCTTCTAAAATCTCGATTATAAAAAACGTCGTTTGTAGACCGATACCACTCATGTCGACAAACCTTTTAGGAAAATTTTCTTCTTGAAATAATGCATGGTTTCTACGCCAGGTGAGTAGATGTATATCTCATTATTGTCAATATCTCTACTTCTAGGAGTCCGATTTGGAAAATTCTTCCTGTATCGCATACAAGACCTGGTGTAAAATAGTTTTCACATGTTTTCTAATGTTTCGTAAAGAACGATCTGGCCACCAGGGGGTATAAGTGTTAATTTCTGCTGCTGATGTATTTGTAGCAAAATCTGGGCTCCTGAACACTCGACTAATTTTTTTCTTCAACCGATAACGTTCTTATGGAAAATCCTTTTGAGAATACATTCTTCTTAAAATAATGCATGGTTTTCCCACCGGGGGACGTAAAGTCACGTCTTATTTTTGTCGATATCTCTGTTTCTAAGAGTCCGATTTGAAAAATTATTTCTCTGTTGCAGAGAGTTTCCGGTGCGAAATTTTTCTCATATAAATTCATGTTTTTTTCAACGCACAAGTCTGCAACCAGAGGGCGTTAGCTCACGATTCCGTTTGCAGCAATATCTGAGGGAAAAAAACCCGATTGAAAACCTTCTTTCTTTCTGTCAGATACTATTGTTTTCCATACAGATTCCATTGACTTTAAATAGCTTTGATAAATTTAATTTGCGTCAGAACGGGTTCAAAAGACGCGCTTATTACACCCGAAAATTCGGTGTCATCTTTCTTGTTCAAGGTTTATATCACACACAACACTGAAAAATTCCCAATATTGGTAAACGTAACAGAATACAGATTTCAAACATGGTAATATTTGACTTAAATCAAAAAAGTAATGTAGGTTAAAATTAAAGTCAAATTCAAAAATACTTGCACGTAGCAGCACACAATTCTTTAATACACAGTAAAAAAGTAAAGCATCAAGATAAAATAATTAAAATAAAAATAATAATAAAACATGTTCAAATTTGTTGGGAATGGGATCGAGTTCTAATGAAGACTATCCAAATTCACTTCAAATGGCATTTTAACATTGCTCATTGTGTGCGTTGCCTACCTTGGGAAAGCCATCTGTTATTTGACGAAAGCTTGACTCTCTGTGTTTCATTAACTCACGCCAGCAAATGGATTTGTCCTACTACCTTGATTTATGACAGCTCTTAATTAGCCTTTTAGGAACCGTTTTCATCATGTCCTTCGGTTCACCTAAATGGTGACTGACGTGTGTTGTCAGTCGCTTCTTAGGCGTTCCTTTCAATTTAATGAATCTGTTTTATTTGCAAAGCATTATATTTTAATTTTATGCCTCGCAATCAAAAGTTTACTTTGATTTTCCTTTTGAATTAGTATGTATAAACTGTCAAAAATTCAGTGGCGTATCTTGGGTCCGAAACCTGAGCTATCTCCCCCCCCTCACCAATACTGTTTTATTTTAAATTGCAAAGCTTATTTTTTAATTGTTAAATAATGGAAGTAACATTTTTTTTTCTAAAATTTTGGAACATGCTATTACTAACAGGATACAAAATAATTACGAGAATTAGGATTTGACGACCTGTTTGTACATGAACTCCATTCTTCTTTCCTTTTGTGTGAACTTGAGTGTTACGTTTTCACACAAATGTTTCTTCCGGGTACTTTTCCGTATTTAAAAATGTTTTTCTCTATTAACAGACCATCCAAGTTGCTCGAATGTGCATGTCCTTATTTGGCTCTAAGATATATCTTGATTCTTTTTAATACGGAAAAACTTTTTTCGGCTGTTGCAGTTGTTGATGAAAAGTTTAATATTAGATCTGCTAATTTGTACACCTCAATAAACACTATATCCAATTATAAAACTTTATGTAACAAGTAATATCTCTTACTGATTTGTTTTGTATTCATCAAGAGAATAAAACACCTTCAGTTCATTTTTTTAATCAAGCTGTATCAAAATTTGTAGCATAGAGGTCTTTAAGCTCTGATAGTAGATGTTCAGAGAAGCTTTCACAAAATTTATCAAAACAGTTCGAATCGAACAAAGCATCGAATTTAAGATATAATATCACTGATTTTTAATTCATTGACACTTCACACAAACTGAAACAACTCCTGCGATACGCGCTGGAAGCATGGAGGGACTCAAGTAGTCCGAAGGCTTCGTTTTTGAACGAACCCTATGAGCCAAGCGATGGTCCTCTCACGTGCTCCGTAGCTCATTCATGTTGTCATGGAAACGCTAGCAGGAGATAGTATTGAAGCTCTTCGCATCGGAACAGCGGTCTCTTGAAGACCTACTTGCGTTATGCCGTTGATCATCGCTCGCCAGACTGATTCTCATAATCGAAAGAAGCGAATCCGCTTGTGTTATTTTTCGCACCGAAAGCATCGACATTTCTTAATACCGTTGATAATTAACTTTTATTTGTGCATTCTCTGGGCTTCGCAGCTAGCCTAGCTAGCATCGAATACACCCCACTGCTCAAAATATTATTATTGGTTAGACAGCACAGAGTATTTGGGGGAAAATACAGGAATCTATAATCTGTTTTTTGCCGATTGTCACATTCTCTTCGTTTTCTCTGGCGATTTATAGCCTAACACGACGGTGTCTTCCCGTTCTGCCTTTTCCCGCTGTGCTTTTTATTAGGGTCATTAGTTGTTGTGAAACTGGGAAACGAAATTTTAGATGAAGAAAAGGTCCCTATTTGCCTTTTCACAATCCTCCTGCCTTATGTTGTGGCCATAACTCGGGAGAAAATTTACCTGCTACAATGGAGAAGTATACTTTTTTGGGGAATTCACCAAAGTGGTTTCAGAGCAGTTAGCAGCATGCAATATCTGTAGAAGAATTGATCCCGCACATGCGCTCTGAGTATTAATCCAATTTCAGCTATTTTCAATACATTCCATAGGACCCTTTCTTCCCAGCGAGTTTTTAATTAGAGGTTGGTCGCCAGGGAGTCGCTAAGAACAAAATACACTTTAGTTGGGATTGAAGGAATTTTTGTGCGGATTTTCATGAGTAAGTTTGGGAGAACATGTACGAAAGCAGACGCAAATTTCCTGAAAAAAATGACAAATTTATGTGAAAAGCGGTTAATCAAAAAACATATTTTAAAAGCACGTGATTTTTCTTAGTTTTTTTCAATAGTTAAACATACACAGTCGTGTCAGAATAATATGACCACCTACCTAATAATAGGAATAACCACTCTTGGCCCTGATGATAGCGACGAGACGGCGTGGCATGGACGCAATGAACCCCGGATGGCTGCCCGAGGCACACGTGACCATTCGGACTGCAACAGCGCACGGAGGTTCCGGAGATGACGTGGTTGTGGGTCGCCACGTCGAACATGCAGATCGAAATAGTCCCACAAGTGCTCCATGGGATTGAGGTCGGATGATTTCGCCAGCCAAGGGAAGACGGAGGCATCGATGTCGTGCACCTCGAACAAATCGCGAACTCCCTTAGTGACGTGGCACGGCGCATTGTTCTGTTGATAGACACCTTCTCCACCAGGGTAAATGTCCAACTTGAAGGGATGCCTGTGGTCAGCAAGGTTCGACAAGTAGCCATTGGCTTTCAGGGACGGATCCAGTGGCACTAGCCGTCCCAGGTCGTCCCGGGAAAACATTCCCCAGACTTGAACACTGCCATAGACGGCCTCTACTACACCGACAAGCGTATCAGGGTGTTGGTTCTCGTGTATACTCCGTATCCGCCACCGTCCGTCACTTCTGTTTAATAGAAATCTTGATTCCTTGGAGAAGGCAGCCTTTTCCACTCTTTCACTGTCCAATGACGGTAGTCACATGCGAACTACGGGAGTCGTTGCCGATGGACCTGAGATAACCCTTTAACGACCATAACGCCCAAAACGCCCGTACATACAAACCGCCATAGCCGCCCGAATCACCTAGAGTGAGTCAGATTTCGTACCCTTACCTGTTTTTCAAATTTGAACTACTTATGAGGGATAAGGAGGAGTCACCCTCGGTCACTATTGTTGTTGTGAAACAAAGAAGTGACCCAACAGACGGTTTCGGACGTTATGGTATTTAGAGTGATGCAAGATTTTGGGGTCATGGTCGTTAAAGGGGAAAATGAGCAGATTTCGACACCGGAGACCTATGCTTTACTGGGTTCGCTCTGCTGTTATCGGGAACACGAACATGGGTGCCCCAGCGCTTATTTACGTGGTCAATTCTTCCCTTTTACACTTCGATTGCGCTGTACCAGTCGACGCAGGCGACGTTCTCCTCTGCTGTAGGTGGTCTTTGGGGCTTCACTGTTACGACGTCGCGAATTACTCGGTTTGCCAGCTGTCTATTATTGGTACACCCTTACTATGGCACTTCACGAACAGTCCAGGAAACCTGCTGTTTCTGAGATGCTTCCGCCCTTGCCGCGGTAACAGACGATCATTCCTCTTTGAACGTCCGTCAAATTACTACCTCTGCTCGTTGTGCTCACGTGGCGCACTATGACTCATCCGTCCTGACCGGCTGCTTTTATCTCCGTGTGGTCGACTTTGTCACGTACTATCTGTGACGCGCCTGGGCGGGTACACTGCGATTCCCGCGGGTGATCATATCATTCTGATACGACCGTGTATTCACGGTGCGTTAAAAAAGCTTCCTAACTGGTCGCAACATGGAATTACTGCCGTTAGTAAAGAAGTCAAGCATGGATGGTGTGTTTGTCTTACGGCCCTGGCCCTTACTCCTCCATGGAGGAACCACAGACCCTAGTTAAGGAGTGGGCGACTGCTTATCGCCCATTGATTTGCACATGGTGGTAGTTAATCCCCCTCCCCCCAATAAAAACCTCGTCTTCTAGATTCTTTATCTTTAAAAGCAGCTCTTGTTGAGAGGTATCTCCACTACGGACAGACATTTTAAAAAACCCATACTTTCACAGAACTGTTAACTCAGAAATCAGACATTGCTGAATTTCTTGTATTTACTGTTCATCACGTGACATTAATGCTATCAGAAAACTTGAAAATTCCATTTGGGCTTAAGCTGGAAATTTTTGAAAATCTCAATGTAATTTTCAAGTTTTCAGATTTTGATTAACGTTACGTGATGAAAAGTAAATACAGGCAATTCAGTGATGTCTGATTCCTGACTTAATATTTCTGACGCATTTCCACGCATTAAGAAAAGAATAAGAATATCCACATAATTTATATCATATTTTCACTTTTTTAATGTTAATTTAGTCGCAAGGGTTATGTATTTGGATTTTGCAAACTTAGAAATATTTCTAATAGAACAAAATATCGTGGATACACCAGAGTTAAATAGAAGTAAAGGAGAGCAAGAATTTACAACAACATAATCCTGGTTTTATACATACGTAAACAAGGCCCTACACAGTAAAAATATTATATATGACAGGGTTCGCGCTGCCGATCGCATTCTTCGCAATTTGCGAAAAACAAATCATTTTGGCGATGTATAAAAATTTTTGGCGAACCTATTTGCGATTATCTTTTTTAATGACGTCCAAGCAAATACAATCTCTAAAGAATATTGTTTTTCCTCAGAAGTAATGTCAAAGTTTATTTAGGCAATGCCAAGGATATTTAAAAAAATAATATATAATCTTTTAAATGAGATCATATTTGTGGATTTCTTATCTTTTTATGTGATCCATCAACCAATATTGCACGACTTATATGAAAATAGTCATCAGATGAAAGTTCTATAAGTAATAAAGTGCAAATGTTTAAAAATATCTGTATATTTTTACATTGGCTCTATTGAAATCAAGCCACAGAATAAGTGTAGTACCCTATTTTTCAATTTATTTAAAATGTAGCCTGTCAAAAATGTTTTTCTCAGAAATTTTACAGGTAGTAATAAATTCAAACATGAAAGTAAGTGTCTATATTTCTTTCTATCAGGATTCGGGATCTGTAACATAATATTTTGCTGTTTAATTGTAAAGAATCTATAACATGTTGTTTTTTGTACTATTATATTTTCTATTTCTGATGAAGAGTGAAAGAAACGGCTACTTCAGATTATATTTGGCTATAAGAACTGCATGTGGCGAATGGGTTGGAAACAACTTTAAAAAAGCCAGAGCGACCGCTGTATATATATATATATATATATATTCTATAAAGAAGATACCTAAGCAAAAAAATACATATATAATTTTGACTCACACCTAGTACAACATGGAAAAAGTTATGTATCTACCTGTGTGAGTAAAAGGAGAAAAGGTGAAAAAATAAATAAAAGAAAACACTGAAAGTCTTCAGTTTTGCTCTTAAGTATATATATATATATATATATATATATATATATATAGAACATAAAAGGAATGTCAAATATGGCAAATTTTCGGCTGCAATCGCAAGGGAATAACGTGCGAAACCCGCTCTGGAGCAACATTACGGATATTGTCCGTGCAGCACTGCAAAAGGAACCTTACTAACGAAGCCCATAGAAATTCAGTCTTAGAGAACCGTGTTTGTCTCGAGGGATTTACCATAGTGGCATTGACTACGCTTTTAGACATAAGCACAAAATAATTTCTATCATTTGTATGCCGCGAGATATTAAGCTAATGTAAACTAACTTTACCATCGTTTATTTGATATAATTTTTAACCTCTCTTGTTCTATTTATGATTTCCAGTTTTAGTCTGTAAAATCGTTCCAGTGCCTTGCAAAAGCCGAAATTTTGCGAGTGAAATGGCCGATCTTGTAGGATTACACTTACATTTGGTTATTATGTTATGAAGTCTTACACTTATTTGTTTCTATTAGAAACATTTCATTTGTTACAAGGTCCTGCTATCTTTACGTGATGTGTATACATAATCACACTTCCAAATCTAACATGCCGCCCCGGTGGCGCAATGGTCTAAACGATGGCCTCTGATCATTCGTCCGAAAGGGGTCCGGGATCGAATCCCGGTGAGGCATGGATGTTGCGTTTGTCTTACGGCACTGGTTCTCTCCCTTCCCTGGAACCAGTGACCCTAAATTAGGGACGGGCGATTGCTTGTAGCCCATTCAGTTGCTCACGGTGGTCGTTAAAATTCCAATCAAAAAAAAAAAATCTAACATTCTTACCTCGTTGAAAGTGGCATACCTTTACGTTCACGCGTGTTGTTTGTATAAGTAAAAGGATAATGACAACTTATCTGTGAACCTCCGATGAAAGGATAAAAACCTTCGAATGGAATAACACACGGTAACAGAGAAATTGCGAAGTAAATAAGACACTAAAGTAAAGAGATTTTTTACAACGGACGTTCCATAAAAACTGAGAGTAAAATCACACAAGATTAAAAAAAAGTATAGGCACAGCAAAATACATGTTATTCTTTCTCAAAGTATCTTCCCTTGGATGACATGCAACAGTCCCATCGTTCAGTCTGTGACGTACCTGCCAGCAGGACGCACACGACATAAAGGCAGATAGTAGTCAGAACAAACGTCCACGTAGCTCAATTGGTAAAGTGACTTGTTCCGGAATGAGGGGATCCGGGTTCGAATCCTGGCGTGAACAGAAATGACGGAGAAATTTACTTCGTTATAAGTCCGCTTTTAAAAGCATGTGACGAAGGCATTTTGCGGAAGTTGCTTTAGCGACCCCTGAATAACGTCAGCATCTGTGTTGAACGTTGCGCAACGAAACTTCTCCTTCATTGTTGCAAACAACCAAAAATCGCACGGGGCGAGGTCAGGACTGTAGTCAGGCTGTGGCATGATTTCAATACGGCATTTCGTACGAAACTGTTGAAGACAAGCAGCAATATGTGGGCGGGCACGACCATGGTGTAGGGTCCACTTGGCCCAGCAGTTCCGGTCGCTTAATCGATATGTGTTTTCGCAGACACTTCAAGACTGAAATCTAATACTCAGAATTGCCAGTAATTTGTGGAGGAATGGCATGCTGATAGACTACACCTATAGGATCAAAGAAAATCATCATCTTCACCTTCCCAGCTGATTTGGTTTGGCGGGCTTTTTTCGGAGGAGGCGAACCTGTGTGTTTCCAGACACTTCGTGGTGGTTTCGAATTAGTGGACCCATGTTTCATCGGCAGTTATTACTTTGTTTAGAAAGTTTGGATCCTTTGCAATCATTTGTTTCCGCTGATGACACACCTGAACTCTTGGTAACAATTGTTCTCTCGTCAGGTGATGACGTACCCTTCTAGAACACACTCGATGCAGCAGTAATTTGTCTCGTAGAATGCGGAATGCCGACATTTTTGAAACATTAGTTGACGCCGCTATGTCTTCACACGTCATTCATCGATCTTCTTGCAGGATTTCCCAAACAGTATTAACAATACGCTCCGGAGCAACACTTTCAGTTCGAGCAGGCCTAGGTGCGAGTTCTGCCGACAAACGCCCTTTTTTGAAATCATAATGACATCTAAAAATCGTTGACTCACCCAAACATTTATCCTTGTAAGCTTTTTTCATTAAATCAACTGTTTCTGGAGCCGTTTTACCCAAACGATAGCAAAATTTTATCGCACAATGCATTTCACTTCTTAACTCTGAATCACTCACCTCCTTTGATGTATGACGAAATGCAGACGTACCTTAAACAACTGCGCAATACCGCATCGTCGGCCACGGCTAATAACTGTTGCCAACTCAAAAAAATTACTCTCTGTTTTTATGGCTCGTCCTTTGTACATTAAATTTTATTAGATGCCATGGAATAAATGTTCATAAATGTACGAGTGCAACATCATGAGGATTTTTTATGGTAACCCCATGACTGAATGTACTAAAAAACAGCCCTATCTTCTCCAGTCATTATCAGAAGCAACATCAGGTTCTTTGCTGGATATGATGATGTCCCCAAAATTTTCAAACAACTCCTTTTTTGATCTTTGTCTCTTCCATGACCTTACATTTCTGTTCGAATATCTTGTGTGTTTCATATAAAGAAAATAAATTACGAAATATGCATAGTGCGTATTAGCCAAACATGCGTATTTACATATCGATATCTGAAGAATAAATATTTGATTTCCTTGTATCCCTTAGGGTAATAAAACCAACAGCGTGTTGCACGAATCCGATAACTTCTTCATTCGGTACGGTTTCCCGATATCTGAAATTCAAATTGTGGAAAGCCACAAATTCTGTTGAATGTATGTGCTGTTGTATGACTCTTCTAAGATTTTCAAGATAAACGGAATGTTTTATTTTTCTTTCTCAGCGAGATTAGTTTTTTTTTTTTGTTTAGTTTTTTGGTTTTACTTTTTCGGCGGTATCTGTCAGAAGTCAGACTTTGATCAATCGATGCAACAGAAATGCCTCAATGTTCTACGTGATCCCGTACAATATTCAAGCACGTGAATTCATTAACGATTTATTTCACAGCTTTTGTGTTTAGGTTTGATAAAATGTAGTTACACAACTAACCATTTTATTAAGGTAAATTCTGGGAGATTTTCGGGAGTTTGAAGAATCCCTCACAACCCATTCTCATGCTAAAATTATGGCATTTGAGCTTCGAAGAAATCTATCCTGACGTGCAGGACGAAGGTCTCTCCAAGCCTCTTCCACAACAGTCTGTCTTGTGCCAGTCTCCTCCATGTCACTCCCGCATACTTTCGAATTTCATCCACCCATCTTCCATGAGGTCTTCTTCTGGGCGTTTTTCTGTCCCTTGGAATCCAATCTAAAATGTCCACTGTCCATCGATGGTCTGTTCATTTGGCTGTATGTCCAGCCCGTTGCCATTCCAGGGATTTTACTCTGATCATGATATATTCCACTCTTGTCATTTTTTTTGGACCCACAATTTCCTCTTCTTATCTCTCCTGGTTTCACCAAGCATGCACCTCTCCATGCTTCTTTGAGTTGTTTGCAGCCTTTGTATGTCTCTTCTAGTTAAGATCCACGTCTCTGCACAATACGTAAGCACTGGAAAGATGCATTGATCAAACACTTTTCTTTTAAGACATAATGGCATATTGCTCTTGAAAATTATGCTGTTTCTTCCAAAAGCCGATAAATGTCATCATCAATGTGACCCTCACTTGATATCTGCTGTCCAAGATAAACGTACGTATCTGTTTTCTCCAGTTTTTCTCCATCAATCGAAAAATCTTCATTTCTTGTAAAAGCATTCTGCATCACTTTTGTCTTCTGAAAGTTCATTTTTAATCCCACTTCTTTACTCTTGTAAGCAAGTTCCTGGATCATACTCTGCAGCTCTGATGGGGTAGTTACAAAAATGACTACGTCATCAGGAAAACGAAGGTTAGTTAGATAATCTCCATTAATCTTTATCCATTTGTTTTCCCATTTCAGTGATTGAAAGACATTTTCTAATGAAGCATTAGAGAGCTTGGGAGATATGGTGTCACCTTGTCTCACTCCCTTTCCAATTTTTATGTGTACTGTATTCTTAAACAGCCGAATCTTTGCACTTTGCATTTTCATAGATGTTATTAATAATATTGATGTATGCATCTTCAACACCGCAGAATTTCAAAGCCATTGTAACTGCTGATGGTTTCACCGAATCAGAGGCCTTTTCATAATCGACAAAAGCCATGCACCATGGAAGTTCATATTTCCTCGCTCTTTAAATTAGTTCTCTCGGTACGTAGATATGATCTATAGTGCTGTAGCCACTCCTGAATCCAGCTTGTTCTCTCGTTTGAGCCATGTCCAGTGTTACCTTCAAACGGTGTGAAAGAACTTTAGTGAAGATTTTATAAACCACTGATGAGAGGCCGATAGGTCTGTAGTTCCTGAGATCCTCAATGCCACCTTTTTTATGTAGCAGGATCATTGTAGCGTTGTTCCAATCCTCAGGAATCTTCCCTTCATTAAGGCATCAAGTAAAAACTTGGGTGAGTACTGTTTCAATATCTCCACTTGCTTCTTGTAAGATGTATACAGTAATTCCATCGTCTCCTGGAGCTTTTCCCCGCTTCACGTTCTGATTGCATGTGCAACTTCTGCTGGGAAGACTGGAAGAACTCTGGTACTGGTACCTTTCATGATGTCTGTAGTACATGTGTCATCCTTGCCGCCCCGGTGGCGCAGTGGTCTAAGCGATGGCCTCTGATCATTCGTCCGAACGGGGTCCAGGTTCGAATTCTGGTGAGGCATGGATTTTGTGTTTGTCTTACGGCACTGGCTCTCTCCCTTCCCTGGAACCAGTGACCCTAAATTAGGGACGGGCGACTGCTTATAGCCCATTGAGTTGCTCACGGTGGTCGTTAAACCTCCAATAAATAATAATAATAAAGTGTCATCCCTTTCATATAATTTGGAGTAGAAATCTTTCACTTTTGTCAAAAGTTCGCCTCTATTTCTTGTTACAGAGCCATCTTCTTTTCTCAGTGCCATAATCTGTTTTCTTCCCTTACTGAGATGTCCCTTTGCTGTCCTTAGGCTTTGGTTGTTTTCAATTGCTTTCCTCACTAGTTTACAGTTGAATTTCCTTACGTCTTCAGTAATACTTTTTCGTACTGTCTTGCATAGCTCTATATATTCCACTTTGGAAGTCACATCTTCTTTAGTTGTCCTCATCTCTCTTCTTTTTTGCATCAACATTTTGGTTTTTCCTGATAATTTATTCATAAATAAATGAGAATAAAGAACTGCGATGACTTAGCATGTGCGACACCTCTAACAAGGGACCTTTACGATTTTGTAAATTCGATCCCTGAAAATGCTTGTCATTATTGGTTTACGCACCTAAAGAAACGCAGAAAACAATGATTTCTATCGGCGAACCGTAAATAGGGATGGAATTAAATGAGTTCGACGACATTTTTCTTTTGATTTGTCTTTTTTAGCCACTGGAGGCGCTGCAATTAACACGAACTGCAGAGACTGCACTACAGCTGACACTTTAGTTGGTCCACGACCGTCAAAGAGGTAATAGGCTGCCCCGGTGGCGCAGTGGTCTACGCGCTGACTTCTGATCATTCGTCTGAGGTGGGTCCGGGTTCGCATCCCGGTGAGGCATGGATGTTGTGTTTGTCTTACGGCTCTAGCTCTCTCCCTTCCCTGGAATCAGTGACCCTAAATTAGTGACGGGCGACTGCTTATATCCCATTGCGTTGCTCACGGTGGTCGTTAAACCTTCAAGCAAAAAAAAAACAAAAACAAAAAAGAGAGGCAAGACACGCTGCTCCGTGTATAGGTTAAAATTGTCCACGTAGGCTAATACAGCAAACCTATATAATTTTCCCGCTAGGGGTCGTAGATGCGTATCTTATATTTGCCCATATCTCTGCTTCGAAGAGTCCGATTTAAAAAATTATTTCTTTGTTTGAGAGCGCTTCCGCTGCCAAATGTTTCTCTTATTAAATCAAATATTTCTTAATGCGTAAGTTTGCAACCAGAGGGCATAAGTCCACCATTCTGTTTCCAGCGGTATCTGCGGGATTAAAAACCCGATTGAAAAAACTTCTTTCTTCGGTCAGATACTACTTTTTTCAGACCGGTTCCATTTGACTTTGTAAAGCTTTGATAAATTTAATTTGTGTCAGGGCGGATACAAAAGACGTCCAGAGAATTCGGTATCATCTTTCTTGTTCTGTTTGTAATCGAAATCTGATCCAAGAAGCAAATCTCAATGAGCTTTAGTTATTGGAAGCGATGTGAGATGTTAATGGCTCATAGGAAAGGGTTCTGCCTGTTTGTTGGTTAGTAATTTCGTAAGCTTCAGATGTCTGCATCCTTTATTCGTAAGTCATTGTAAATCCTAAGATTGGTTTGGTAAATGCGCGCATGCGCAGTGCTTCAGATGGCTGCCCTCATGCAAAATTTTCCGGTCACGTGTTCGTTGACGAAGCGTGCTGCGCTGTACACTTCCTGTGTGAGCAAGTGCTTGTTTACTTGGATGCAGCAGCATGGAATTACTGATGCCTCGGGTAAAATTGTTCTCCGTTAATCCCGAAAAGCCGTGTCAAGCGTCCTGTTAGTTTGCAAGATCCTGTTTCCTACTTTTTTCTGATAAATCTGCGTGGGTGCCAGTATCTATTGGATACGGCACGTTTAGTTTCAACACTAGACGCATCCTAAGCTAAAATCCTTTCTCTGGTAATTATTCCTATAATCGTTTCATTAAAATCAGAGTTCCGTGCCACAGCATAAATGCAGTATGTCGACATTTTCCAGCAGTTGTGATCCTTAGGTAATTAAAGGAAATGCAGATTTACTCGTACCATCTCTTAAGCGCTCGAAGGAAATTCCTTGAAGCTAACGTTTTGTGCAAAAGTATTTGCACATAGAAATCTCCTGTGGTATTTCTCAGCAAACAGAACAAATACTTTATCGTAGTTATATTTCTGACTATTCAAATTTTGTTCTTTCAATTTCCTCGCAAGCAGTAGGGTTTGAACAACTTTGGGCGCCCCGAACTTACTCAAGAACAATAGGATAAGCAATTATGCGGTTAGTGTACACAGGAAGGTCAATTTATTATAGACACCCACTTAATTACGTGGTGACAGCACATTTCACTCTTACAAATGCAGTATGACGTAGAAGTCTTGTCTTACTTCTACGTTAATTTAAAACAGCAACATAATAAGAAATAGTTCCTAAATGAAAGAAACCTTAACGGCCAGGCGAAACATGTAAACAACAGAAGTCAAACTTACGGAAAACATTCTTGATTCAGGATGTAGCAAACACATCGTAGCATAGCATATTGCACTAAACTCTCCACACACCATACAACTCTTAACACAACGCTCTTTTCAATAATTAGTTTGCAACCCAACGCTCGCCAAGAAACAATTTAGTCGTCGCTTTATATCTCTTGTTCTTATCAATATCAGGCATACGTCACGTGCATTCAACCTCAATTGTGTTGCCAAACGTATTCGTTTGAGAGAAAAGATATTAGGTTAAGAGTGAAGAATACCTGAGAATAAACTCAAGATTTACATAGGGAAAGAAACTAAAAAGGAAAGTTAATTTCGAATATACGTCACATACCTAACCGGTCCAAGGGTTTGAGTCCCTGTTTGGGCGCCATTATAACGAAGTAAATTTCTCCGTCATTTTTGTTCCCACCGGGGCTCGAACCATGGTCCCCTCATTCCGGAATAAGTCGCTCTACCAATTGAGCTACGCGGACGTTCGTTACCGCTGCTATCTGCCTTTATATCGCGTACGTCCTGCTGGGCAGGCACGTCACAGCAGCAAAACGTCGTGGTAAGGATTCTACAAGTTGTAGGAAGCGTTAGGATTGAATTGCGGCTCATGTTTCCAGGACAGCAGGATTGAATTGCGGCTCATGTTTTCGTAGCTCAGGTGCTCAATCCTGAGAGTGAGACGACCCTGCAGAATTGGTTACAAATTTGGAGAGTGAGAGGATCAGATTCAATCGGGTATAAGTTAAGAGGGTAGTGATCAATTGGTTTTAATCCGGAGAGTGAAAGGGTTGTGTTCGATTGGGTTCAGATCCAGATTTGCGAGCGTAGTTCTCAATTAGGTTCACATCTGGAGAGAGAGACGACAACTTGAGGGTTCCTATCTCATTGGAATATTTCTCCAACCAATGATTTGCCAAATGTGTTTCATGAGATGAAGTTTTGCCTTTTTGAAAGAAAGAAGGCCTTTTACTGAAGGAAAGGAACTGCCATGCATGAGTATAGGTGATCGGGAAGTATGTGAATGTAGCTTTGTGCGTTGATCGTAGCCCAAATATGTGCAGAAGTATCCGAGGTGACCGACGTAAACACACGTGATGATATTATAACCATTTCATCAACCTGTAACACCTCCACTTGGTAATTGAAGTCTATGGTTTTGTGTGGTATAAACTACATTGACAAAAGTCACCGGACACCTAGAAGAGAAACACAACATAGCGTTTATTGACATACATTAGTACAGCTTCGATCCACCTTTGGCCTCAATGCATGCACTGACCCTTCGAGACATGCTTTCGACAAGGTTTTGGAACACAGCGATAGGTATGCGCTTCCATTCAGTACATAATGCTGCCGCTAACTGTTGCTCAGTAGTAGGCTTTGGTTCCAAACTTCTTATGCGGCGCTTTAATTCATCCCATAAGCGCTCTATAGGATTAAGATCAGGGCTCTCTGCTGGCCAGTCTACACACGATACGGAATTATCGTCAAACCACGCCGTAACAATCTTTGATTTATGGTTCGGTGCATTATCCTTCTGGCAACAACAAAGCTTCGGTCCATAGTATTGCCGCAGAGTTTGTAGGGCATTATTGTCCAGAATATTGAGGTAGACGTGCTGGTTCACAGGCTTGTCCACGATAACCAATTGACCGGGACCATACCACGAAAAACACCATCACAAGAGTACACTGCCAGCTCCAAACTTGACCGTAGCAAGAGTACACTGTGGTAAATAGCGTTCCCCCGGCTTCCAACACACACACACACGGCCATCGGACTGATGGATCCTGTATCTGGATTCATCAGTCCATACGACCTGTTTCCATTAATCTACGGCCCACGAAAAATGTTCTTTACACCATACTAAACGACGAGTAGCATTCTGAGTGGAGATGAAAGGTTTATGATCAGCCGCACGAGCCACGGTAACCCATGGAATAAAGTTGTCTGCGAATGGTGCGTGTACATACCAAAGTTCCAGCGTTTGCACTCATATGTACACTGAAGTCCTGTGCAGTACTCCGTCGATTAGCTGTAACGACTCTCCTGATGCTTCGACGTCCTCTACCACTGATTTTCTTTGGTCTGCCGGTACGTTTTGCTGCTTCAGGTACGCCATGTGTCTTCCACTTATTCAGTACATCCAAAACAATTGAGTTGGATATGTTTAAATGCCTCTCGGTTTCACTTATGGGCAATCTACTAATATAACAGCCAACGATCTCTCCTTTCTCAAAGTCAGTTCTCTCCCGCCGCGAAATTTTCAGTCAACCTCACTGTGCGACATGATCGCGATGAACTGCAGGCTTGTTTTTATACCGTTTGTAGCTGTATCGCGCATCTTAATGACGGAGAGGATCCGTTCATTTGTTTTTAAAGGAGTGTCCGGTGACTTTTGTCAGTATAGTGTATGTCACCCACGCTCCCTCCCGTCAGCGTAGTGTCGTTAAATCCACGGTTCGTTTGCAGAAGGTACCAGTTTCCAGTTTCAAATGGTTCAGTGGCCATGCTTGTCCGCTCACTGCTGCCGTATTATGCGATGACAAGCTGTTAACAAGGGTACTTGGCTGGCATAGTTCCGTCATGCCATCGTATGTCCAAAGATATTTTCACAAACCTTCGTAGGTTCCCCATTACTGAATGCTGACGTTACCATCCCCACTGTAGCCCTCCGTTTTAACGCTGGGATACGAGATGAGCGGATGTCATCTCGAACATCAGCTACCATTTAAGGGCCACATTCTCCCGACGCCTACTGGTTTTGATGTGTTCCTGGTACAAACTTGATACGTACGCATGCGGACATACCTGACGTTCTGCAGTTGCGGAGATAGAGCACGCCACCTTTCTCACACTTACTAACTGCCCACGAATAACTCGCTCAGGTAGCCATGCTGACCAGTCGCCATATTCTCTGGTACGTTACGCAGTAGATAGGTATGTAATATATTTATTACTATTAGGGGGTCTCGGCTGGAAGCATTATTGCTTCGGGGCAGCTCAGGTTTGTGGATAGGGTCCGATGTGCATAATAAACCGATGAGCCATTACATTATGACCATCTACCTATATAATAAACTGTAGGGCCACTTTAGCCCACAAAACAGCTGCTACTCGGTGAGTCATCGATTCGATAAGGTTGCTATAGGTATCCTGGAGTATCTGGAACCATAATGTCAACATCAGGTCT
Source organism: Macrothele yani (assembly GCA_039090855.1). Classification (NCBI taxonomy): domain Eukaryota; kingdom Metazoa; phylum Arthropoda; class Arachnida; order Araneae; family Macrothelidae; genus Macrothele; species Macrothele yani. The sequence continues at coordinate 46,323,822 of CM076997.1, read as the reverse complement.
TACAGTTCCCCAACATTTCGTGGTGGTGGTGATTTAGCGCGAACCCGCTTTTCCAAGTCGAACCACAAATGTTCGATTGGGTTCATGTTAGGTGAATTTGGAGGCCAGGACATTAACAGAAAGTCACAAGAATGTTAATCGAACCACTCCTTTACGATTCTGGTGGTGTGGCATGGCGCACTATCCTGTTGGTAATGGCATCACCAGCAGGGAACACAGTGTCCATGAATGCGTAGATTTTGTCCGCAACGATGTTCAGATACCTGACAGCGGTCAGGGATTGTGCCATATAGATAATGGGGCCTAAGGTGTCCCAAGAAAACATCGCCCAGAGTATAATTCCGCCGCCGGCCTGTTTCCGCCCAACAGTGCATCCTGGTGCCATAGCCTCCGTTGGTCATCTGCGTCTCCCAGATCTTCCGTCTACGTGATCACCAGGAATCTTGATTCGTCAGACCAGGCTACTTTGTTTCAATCATCCACGATCCAATCCCGATGACTTTTTAACCTATTTCATGCGTTGTTGACGACGACGTTGAATGAGTATGGGGACCCATCTATGTCTTCGGCTACTCAGGCCCATGCGCAGAAGGCTGCGATGAACTGTGTGCTGTGACACATTGCTCTGATCACCACTGTTGTAACTGCGGGGGATTTATCGCACTGTGAACAATGCGCGACAGTATCCGCTTCCCTGTGGCATCAATGAGCAGCGGACGACACACGACTGGGCGACGGTACGTCGTTTGGCCATCTGTGCACCACTTTTCATACGTGCTTACTACAGCGGCAGGTGAAAAACAGACAATCCGCGCAGTTTCGGAAATCGTAGTACCAAGGCGCCGTGCCATCACAATTTGCCCTTCATGAAACTCCGATAAATCGGCAGCTTTTGGCATTCTGAGTCCGAACACTCTACTAACCGAAAGCCGGTCCTCGGATTGTATATATACTACTCTGTGAACTTCACCTGCGCCACCGTTCGGTCTCCTGGCGCGTTCATTTTCTAGACTAGGGGTGATCATAATGTAATTGCTCATCCGTGTAGGCAGCAACGTTAAGATTTCGGAACACTGTGTAACGTATACTCTATATTTACTTTCCTTTTGATTTTTACTATCTCTGGTTATTTTATTTTACTATGTAAATTATCTTCTTACTGAACGAGATGTTATTTCACCCGCTGAATGAGATCTGGCAATGAGTGTAAGTCATGACGTGGTCGTAGCCAGTATAAATAGGCGCGTTCAACGATACGTAGGAAGAGCGTTGGTTTATGTGAAAGAGAGCGTTTGTTGTTGTATAGAGAGAGCGTTGGTTTATGTGAAGGAGAGCGTTTGTTGTTGTATAGAGAGAGCGTTTTTTGTTGTATAGAAAGAGAGCGTTTGTTTATGTGAAGAGAGAGCGTTTGTTGTTGTATAGAAAGAGCGTTGGTTTATGTGAAGGAGAGCGTTTGTTGTTGTATAGAGAGAGCGTTGGTTTATATGAAGGAGAGCGTTGGTTGTTATATGAAAGAGAGCGTTGGTTTATATGAAAGAGAGCGTTTGTTGTTGTATAGAGAGAGCGTTGGTTTATGTGAAGGAGAGCGTTTGTTGTTGTATAGAGAGAGCGTTGGTTTATATGAAAGAGAGCGTTTGTTGTTGTATAGAGAGAGCGTTTGTTGTTGTACGAAGTGAGCTGTGGTTTATGTGTCAGAAAGCTGGTGCTGTATAAAGAGAGTTCGTTTATGTGAGAGCGAGAAGTTCATAATAAAGAGTTTAAGTAAGTACGTCTTTCTCAGTTCATAGTACTGTCAGACCTCTGTCTGGCTGTTAGGTTTATTTCATTTAGTGTTATTAGTAACAACCAGCATAAGACTTTATTCATCTTAATTACTACTACAACATTACTACCAGTTATAAGTTTGTTCATTACTACACTACTAGCAGGAAAGTTTATTCATAATTAATAACACAACAACCATTAGAAGAAGCTGAATTCATTACATTATAATTGAAGGAAGCATTATTAGTAGCTTAGTTAAAAGCCATATTCATTATAACTGAAACTAAGGAGTCCAGCACAAACAGTGAAAAACCTACCCAGAGCATGGTGCATCCTCTACTAAACTTCAAATTTGGTTCGTAATTGTCGGACCAGTAGCGTTCACATGACGTCCTTCACACCCAGACATGTCCGCCGAACTTCCAAACGAAGAAGCGTGTTTTATCACTTCAAAGAAAGCGTTTCCATTGCTCTGGCGTCCATCAGTTTCGACTTTTGCATCACTGCAATCGACTCTTGGCGTTGATTTCGCAGATGTTAGGCTTGTCTGCGGCTACTCGTCCACGGAAACACATACCTTTAAGCTCTAGGAACGCCCATGGTGCTGGCGTTGCTTTCACAGGCATTTCGGTACTCAATGGTACTTGGTTTAACCGAGGACAGGCGATTTTGTCGCACCACCCGCTAAATCACTTGGTGGTCCAACTTTGCCATGTTACGTGGACTATCAAGTCGCGATCGTGTTGTTGATACTCATAGTTGTTTGCAATTCAGATTACCATGACTTATATAACACTGGGGAACACAGTTTTCTTTGGCTTACATCTGACACTTATTTTTTACTAACTTTTGGGTTGTGAATCCAAATATGACCTCAGTTTTTTCTACCACATCAACTTTTTACGATACAGGGTACCCTCCATGTTCCTCGAAAAACATACAAATTTCATACATAGAATGGAAAATAAAGAAAAAATAATTTACCTGAATGTACTTTATTTACACCTATTTTGTTCATACAAATGATATATTGCTACTGTCCGGCAAATTATGTGCAAGTCGTAGCAGTTAAGATAAAAATTTGCCCTTATAGCTTTTCCTGGAGTGTTCAATCTGTGGACAATTCCCGCCGAATGCTCCAGCAATAGTCAACCAACATGTGTTCATCCCATCTACCCTGATACCATCCTTCCATGACCTTCAAATCTTGGTGGAATCGTTCTCCTTGTTCATCACTGACGGCACCAAGATTTTCCGGGAAGGTATCAACATGGCTATGCAGAAAATGCACCTTGATGCTCATGTTGCAGCTAAGCATTTTGTAGGAGTCCAAGAGTTTCTGAATAATTTCGGTGTAATTCTTTGCTCGTGTATTTCCAATAAAGTCCTTGACAGTGGCCTTGAATGATAACCAAGCATTATTTTCCAGTTCTGACATTGTCCCGAGGAAATATTGATCTTTGATGAGCTGTCGAGTCTGTGGACCATCAAATATACCAGCCTTTATTTTTTTAAAAGACAGGCTAGGAAATGCCGTAATGAGGTACTTGAAACAGTCTCCTTGAGTTGGCAAAGCTTTAACAAACTGCTTCCTGAGACCTAGTTTCATGTGCAGAGGTTGGAATATTATTTTTTTCTATCAACAAGTGGCTCATGTAGAATGTTTAGATCACCAGGTTTGAGGGAAGATCGTGGACGCCAATTTCTTTCCACCCAATGTTTCTCACGTGCTCTGCTGTCCCACATGCACATATAACAGAGCTATTTTGTGTATCCGCGTTGCTGACCAAAAAGGAAGCATACCATTTTAAGGTCAACACATATGTCCGAATTGTGTGTGTGATATTGCAACAACTCAATGACTCTTTTTATGTCTCCATATTCTTCACAAAGACAAACTGAATGACCAATTGGGACTGACCCATATAAATTGCCATTGTGAAGGAGGGCACACTTTAAGCTCCGCTTTGAGCTATCGATGAACATTTGCCATTCAGTTGCGTTATGCTGTGCAATTCCCAATTCCTCCATTAAACCTCGTATGTTATGGCAATACACAAAGCCACTATCACTTCTAAAGTACTGCAGAAATTTACTTTCTCTGGTTCGAAAGTACGATACCTTCGTTCCTTTTTTCAAGCAGGTTTTTCTCACGCAATCTGGATACTAGGAGTTCTGAAGCCTTCTTTGACAGTCCCAAATCACTCAACTCATGCTGATCAAATCCCTTACGAACACAGTCATCTTCAATTACAAAATCGGCATCACTGTTGTCATACACTTCATCACCGTAATCATGTTCTTCAAGAGAGGGTAGTGTAACGAAAACCGGCAATAGGAATTTCAGTTGAATGAGGCTGTGGGCGTATAGCTGATGATAGACTAGGATACTCTATTTTACATTTATTTTTCTTGTTATATCCTGATGTTTTCACTATGCAAAAATAACAGTCACTTACATGATCTATTGACTCTCGCCAAATCTTAGGTATTCCAAATGGCATCTTATCACGTGTTCCCTTCGTCCACATCCGTAAACTCTCCACACACTGCTTGCACAATTTATGCAGGGACCATGACTTATCCTGATCACCCAGTTTAACTTTGAAATATGCAAAATAGTCTTGCTTTACAAATGCGCTGATGTTCTCCCTTTGACTTGGAATCGTGAAACTTGCACAGATATAACAAAATGAATCAGGGTTGTTTATGCACTTCCGACGATACACAGAAGAGGCAGACATCATAAATTAAATACGTGTATATAAAATAATAAAATTTGCTAAGCAAGTTATGAAAACTAACTAACAGTGAATTTTCATTTATATAGAGCGACACGCAGCCTCTCACCACGCTGTCGTGCCTGTAACTGAATAGCCCAGACAAACTAGCAACCTTTCGCTGGTCCACAAGGTCGTCCTCTACCCTTCCCTCCCCACTCGATTGAGGCGCTATTCTTTCGGCCAATAGGAGAACACTAGCGCTCTCCTCTATCCCGGCTACAATAATCGCATGCAGATAAGCGGTAGAGAAAAACCTGACGTGATAGAAGAAAACTTGCTGCCATTACAAAATCAGCAAGCCTATTTCAGTCAAAGTAATCGCATGCAGATAAGCGGAAGAGAAAAAACCTGACGTGATAGAAGAAAACTAGCTGCAGTTACAAAATCAGCATGCCTATTTCATTCAGAGTCAGCTGAAAAAACGAAGTCAACAAAAACTATGTTCAAAATTGTTCCCCAATGAATTGATCGGGGCAGCTGCAGCAGGGCAGAAATTTCCCGAACTAATTTGTTGCTAAGATGACATCCTATGACCGTGCCATGTTCAAAGTCTATCATCTTCACATAATTCTTTTTTTCAGAGATCAAACATTCTGTTGGGTTGCCGGAAAAGTCGTGACGTATTTTAGCCATGTTTTTTTTTTCTTTTGATTGGAGGTTTAACGACCTCTGTGAGCAACTCAACGGGCTATAAGCAGTCGCACAACATCCATGCCTCACCGGGATTCGAACCCGGACTCCTTTCGGACGAATGATCAGAAGCCATCGCTTATACCACTGCGCCACCGGGGCGGCGCCATGTTTTGCAAAGGTAATTTATTGATAGAAAGAACAAAGATCAATCAATGATAAAATGCCCGTTTTGTTCGACAACCTTTTTGCCATCTTTCAGTGAGCTGCAGAATGCCTCGTTCCTAGAAGGACCTGTCTTTCGTGGCGAAAAACTTTACAAGGTGCTGATTTACAGCCTCATCTGAATTCAAGGTTATACCACGTAAGGACTGTCGAAAAAGACCGAAACAAGTGGAAGTCTGACGGCGTAAGGTCAGGCGCCGTCAGACTTCCACTGGGCAACACATCCCACCTAAGCTCCAATAATTTTTGGTGGGTGATCAAACTTGTGTTTGGTCTTGCGTTGTCGTGATGGAATACAACGCCTTTACGATGAACAAGCTCTGGACGTTTCTGGATGATGGATTCGTTCGAACTGTCCAATTGTCGACAATACACATTCGAATTGATTGTTTGGTTCCGTGGTAGGAGCTCGAAAAACATGACACCCTTAAAATCCCACCACACTGAGACCAGAACTTTCCGCTGATGAATGTTTGCTTTGGATGTCGTTTAAGGCGAAGCAGCACGTCGGGACCAAGATCGTTTGCGCAGCAAATTGTTGTTCACAATCCACTTTTCGTCACCAGTTATCAGTCGCTTCAAAAAAGGATCGTTTTCCTTATGTTTAATGAACATATCGCAGATGTTTATACACGCCGTCAATTAAGCTTCTTTGAGTTCACGAGGAACCCCACACATCGACCTTGCTTACGTATCCCAGCTTCTTCAGGTGGTCGTGAACGATTGTATGATGTATGCGCAATGTGTCTGCAATCTCTCGTGTCGTGTAACGTGGGTTTGACTTGATCAAAGCCTTGATTTGGTCGTCATCAATCTCGGTGGCCCTCCCGGACCGAGGAGCATCGTTGAGGTCAAAATCACCAGCACGGAATTTCGCGAACCACCGCTGGCACTGACGGTCTTGTAGAGCATTATCACCGTACACGTTACGCAACTTTTCACAAGTTTGACGCGCGTTCTTCCCTTTACGGAAGTAAAACAGTAAATATATGGCGAAAATGCACAGTTTGGTCTTCCATCTTCATGTAAAATCTCCGCAAATCAACCAAATCACTCACTATTCCGTTTAGACTGCAGCTAGAACTGGCACCAGGTCGAATGCCATAGCGATAACAGAGCTGCGCATGCCTCTAGTACTTCCAAAATCGCCCACCGCGATCCGCTGCCAAAATACGTCATGACTTTTCCGACAACCCAATACGACACATTCTAACTGTTCATGCTTATCTATTATTATGTTTACCAGACCACGACCGTCTTTTTATACCAATATGAATCAGTGGTGTGTTGGAAAGAACAATATACTATAGTCAGTTCCGTTCGGTCCTTTTATGCAACGCATGCATTGCATGCTTTAATTATAGAGCTAATATTTTATCTCTGAAGAAAAGCTTTGTGCTGAAGTTTTTTGCGCGAAAATTGAACTAAGTGCTTGGTTTTAGAATAGTTTTATTTAAAACTAAATTCACAAACACTCATTGTCGTATAAATACACGCTCCAAGAAAAACCGTGCGTTTAACGCGAAACGCAGCGAATAGCAACCCCATACAGCACAAAACGTGTCAGATATGTATCAATAATGTTATAATCTCTCATTTTCGTTACATTTTCAGAGATATCTTACAATTACGGTTCCGCAGCATCTATTTTGGAATATAACTCTTTGTACATTACGGTTACGTTAAAAATAACATTCACCGATACTACTGTTCAATAGCTTCCATTGTACATAATTGCTACCTTGATGTTACATTCCGGCGATATTTAAGATTTTTGGTTTGGCAACGGCGTGTATGCGCATGCGCATGTATGCCATTTCACCGAAGCACTCTCGAAGTCGTATTTCCACGGGCTGCTGGGATATTCTTTGGCGATACTGGCGTACTCGAGTTAGCTAGTTAGTCATTTAATACTTCATCTTTTTTTTTTTTGTGATTCAAAATCATCTGAAAGTAAGTAATAGTTTTGATTATTATATTTTTGAAATTCTAAAAAGTATTTTATGAAATCTAAGTAGATGGCTGTGTTGTTGTATTAGTACACTATACCAGCATGTTTTTTGTTTTACTGGAAGCTGAAAAATTTCACATTGGTAGGTATTTAGAGAAATGACGAATTTGATTTCCTTACTTTTTTTGCTGAAATATAGTCAATTCCACGTGTATAATAGAAATTCGACACCCTCATTTAGGACCGATTTTTATTTCTTTTGTTATCAATATGTAAACGCCGCCACTGTTTCCAATGGACAGCGGACTGCGTTGAACCTGTGAAAACGTAAACAACTCGTAATACGACTGTTGTTGCTTTTGAAACAGCTGTCGAGTGTAATATTTTTTATTGTGTGTGATTTTACAAAGTTTATTAAAACTATAATGTTAAACGTAGTAAATACGTAACAGTAATATGATGATGTCACAAATATCTTTCAAATACGTAACAGTAACATGAAGTTGGTATGTTGAAGTTACAAAGACCTTTCACTGTAACGCATCGGTTATGTTTCAAAGTTATGTAACCTTTGAGGACATTTTGAAGTAACCGTAAGGTTTCTGAAACATTACTGTTACATTGCGCAACGTATCTGAAGCGTGTCAGTGTTTCAGGGCTACGTACTTGTAACATATTCGAAATACTCTGTGCTGCCTGAGGCATCTTCGTTTAGAACCAGATTTTAAAAATCCACTTTGTATTTAACATTTTCCGTTTCGAGAAATGCTCTGTGTACAATTTGTGAATTTTCTATCTCACATTTCAGTCGCTAGCGGCGGTAAGTAGGTATTTCTGGTTGTAGATGTTTTTTTTTTTGTAACCGATTCAGTACATTATGAAAGACACTTCTGCAATGTTAAATTACGCGCAGAGAAGTTTTCTTGGAATTGTAAATGATTTTTTTGGGCTAAAGTTTTTTTCTAAAAATCTGCTTTAAAAGGCGTTCTTTTTTTCATGTCTAAAATGATTCAAGGGACGTGCTTATTACACCAAAAAATTTGGTATCTTATTTCTTGTCCATTCTACGTACACGTAAGTCTATAGAATTTTCTTCTTCCTTGTAACCAAAAATGTATTTGGCTGTTAATATCTTCGTCAGAATTTAAAAAAAATAATGAGTATTGTTATTAATAAGTTTCGAATTTGTAGGTACACATGATAGCCATAAAGTTGTCATAAGCACTCGGATTTTATTCAAATCAACTTCAAGAGAACATTAAATTAGATTAAAGTTCACTTTATTGCATGCCAACTTTGGTAATTGGAGATTCCGAAAACTTAAAATAATTTATTAATTTAAAAGAAAACTGCTATTATATATTTGCGATTTTGGTTAAACAAACCCTATCAGTTTTATTCAGCGCTTTTCCCCCGGGGGCTTTTTTTTTAGTTTAGCTTATTAGTTTTATTTAGCGGGATTTCCCGGATCCTTTTTTTAGTCTGCTTCAGGCACATTCCTCCTAAGATGAATATTGATTGATTTCCAGTTATCACTAATCGGGCATTATCGCTGTTCTGCAAAATTTCAGATTTGTGCTGCTTTATATTTTGTTTTCTTTATGAGTTTTACGATAGTGAATTCCAATTGTTTATAGAATACCTACATTCACTTTTTATGTATCACAATAAAAAGAGCTGAATTCTTTAAGCGTAAATTATGAAAATATATATCATCAGGTATTCAAAATGCTCACAAAAGAAGAGTAGTCATTAACGTTAGTTACTAATTCCCAATTTTTTGACAACATGAGGAAATAAGAAGGGAAGAAGTGGAACATGAGAGAGCCTGTTTACGATTCTGTTCTCGTCGTCTTACTTCTGAAAGGGCTTACTAGAGTGTGCGAAAGTTTCCTAATCCTATGTTTATGAGGAATTAAGAATTCTCGGTCTCTCTCTCTCTCCCTCTCTTTCTCTGTCCTAACAAAAACTATCTACTTCAAAGCGTATCTATCGATCTTTGAATTTTATAAACTCGAGGAGTTTCATGAAAATTTTGAAATTCAGATTTAAAATGTGTCTTCACTTTCTCCGAACGTGCTTTGAGGATAAAAGGGTTTTAAGTCATGTTGTTCCTGAGCGCAGGAAATAAATCTTTTCAAAGGGTCCCATGCAACTTTTCGTGGTTTACTGAGATTCTTTTCTAAAGAATCTACAAAGCTCTTGAATTCATCGTTAGAATACCGAGATCCTTTCACGCTAGCTCATCCATATCTCATTTATGCTTCGCTTAGGGATGCATGCTAAAAGCACTCTCTTATGGTTCGAGTAGATCGTAGAAAAACTGTGATAGAAGCCATCTCCTCGCTCTTCACTTGCGAGTTTGCGAAGTTTCTTACGGAGCATGGGGAAATACGAGAGAGAATCAAAAAGGAAAATCAACATACCGCTAACTGTGAGCAAATGAACATAACGGTTATCTATCTCACTTCTGCACTTAGTCCCTCTGCACGTTGATGCACTTCTTGTATCGTTCCACTAGATTCTTCATTCCTTGGAAGAAGAAGCTTTTAGGCTGCTCCGAAATCATGGTCTGCACCGCTTCCTTAAACTCATCAACACAGGTGAACCTGCAACCGCGTTGCGCTTATTTAAGTGGACTGAAGATGTGATAATTGCATGCGGTAGATCATAGCTGTAAGCCCCATTCTACAAGAACGCTTGAAACGCGAGTTCATTCTACACGTGCGTTTGAACAGCGCGTTTCTGTAGTCCATGGGAAACTGCCGCGCTGGAACTGCCGAAATGAACGTCCGCGTAGATTGAACAACGTTACGAGCGCTCGCGTCGCCAACGCCTTCTGCCGCGTTGGAAGACTTGACGCTGGGCTAACGCCGCCACCGTAGGCGTCAAAAACGCTCGTCTAGATTGTAGCCCGCGTTTTTCTGTACTTGCTCATTGATTTTGTTCGGTTGGCATAGACACGCCATTAGTGGAGCGTCTCAACCGCCGCATTTCGAGCGCTCGTGTAGAATGGGCCTAATAGATACGTGGAAGGCGTTCAAACCGCAGTTTTTGCATTCCCTCCAGCGTTGTAGCCGCTACGTGACGACGTGGGTTTTCATGGTGCAACGCGACTCTTTTTGACAGAGTTCATTTTCTTTTGCCTTGAATTGCAGGTTTCAGTTTATTTCTAAGAACGGCACTGTACGCTGCACTGGTAACTATTTTTCCGCGTTCCTGAAAATGTTCCAGAATAGGACCCTTCATGTCCCAAAAGAAGATCAGCATGATTTTCTTGAAAGGAAGCTGTCGTTTGAGTTTCTTCTTTACTGCAGAAGACCGGTGTTTCCACTGCATGCTTTGTCTCTTACTTTCCGGTTCATAGCGAAGAACCCACGTCTCGTCGCCGGTGACGATCCGGTCAAAAACACTCGGATATTCTTCATGACGTTTCAGGAATCGGGTCGCAACCTCCGCGCGCTGGTGGTTGCTTGTGCAGATTAGTAACCTGTTTGGGTACCCATCTTACACAATCTTTACGGTACCCAAGTCATCATGTACTATGGCATGTGAGAATGCACAGCTGATATCCAAATGTACAGCAAGAGCGAGCAACGTAATTCGTCGCTTTGCTCTTATCAAGCCATTCGCCGTATAGATTTGTGCTTGTGTGCGGGATGTTGATGGCCGATTAGATCGAGGTTTCTTGGTAAAACTTTTTCTTCTCGCATTAAGCCTTTCTACCATTTCATAAACTTTTCGCTGAGTCATGCTGTTTTCACTTCCGTCAACATCCTTGGGTGAAATTCAGCAGGTTTTACTCCCTCTGACCAAAGATATCCCACAATGGTGCAATCCCGCAACAGAGCGTCCGTATTTATGTGACCTTGTCTTGAACTAGACCAACGACTGAGCGCTGCACTCTGCGTGTTCGAACTACCCATAAGCCATTGAAAACATGTTATATTACTTCAACTTCTAGCTTTTACTATGTAATTTTCAAATTACATTTATTTTTTGATTTACCTACGTAGAACGACGGTTCTCATAGGAGTATTACAGGGCTTGTAAGCCTCCTGGAATTTAAGAACTCCTTAAATGGTCTTTCTTTTCCTCCTTATTCTCCCCACACTCGTGGAAAATTCCTTAAATATGAAATCTTAGTGTGTGGTCGGAGACCACCTGGGGACGAAACCTATTGAAAATGGACGAAATGAGGTCAAAGGTCACGAAATAGTAGCGGGACCTATTCCATTGCCCTTATGCATCATAACTTGCCTATAAATGGTTCGATTTCGATGAAATTTTAGTACGTGGTAGGGGACCACCTGGGGACGAAACCTATTGGAAATGGGGTCAAAGTTCACCACATAGGAGCGGGGTCCATTCCATTGCCCTTATGCGTCATAACTTACGTAAAAATGCTTCTATTGCGACAAAACTTTACACTGACCCAATTCTGTTTAATGTAATCGAAATGTGGTCTAAGGTCAGGACACAGGAGCGAGGTTCATTCCACATCTATAATCCTCATAACGTGAGTAGTGATTTCTGGTATGTTGGAAAGCGTATCATAATTAATGCATTGCATGATTTTACTAACTTGTTTGATATTTAATTTCGCTTAAAACGTATGTTTTCACAGTCTTTAGCCGCTTTTTGCTACATCAAATGGCAGAGAAAATGAAACTATTGTTCAACAAGTTAGTAAAATCATGCAATGCATTGATTATGATACGCTTTCCAACATACCAGAAATTATTACTCAAGTTATATGGATAATGGCTGTGGAATAAATCTCGCTCCTGTGTCCTGACCTTTGACCCCATTTCGATGATATTCTTTAACCCCATTTCGATTATATTCTAAAGTTTTGTCGCAATAGAATAAGTTTTACGCAAGTTATGAAAATAATGGCTGTTGAATAAATCTTGTTTTTGTGCGATGACCTTTGAACCCATTTCGTTGATATTCAACAGAACCGGTTCACTATACCTCCGGAACAACATGATAACGTTTTGTCGCAATGGAAGCATTTTTAGGTAAGTTATGATGCACAAGGGCAATGGAATGGATCCCACTCCAGTGTCCTGACCTTTTACCCCATTTCGTCCATTTTCAATACGGTAATACCCCAGTTGGTTCCTTACCACATACTAAAACTTCATCGAAATCGAACCATTTTTACGCAAGTTATGACGCATAAGGTCAATGGAAGAAATCCCGCTCTTATGACCTGCCTGACCTTTGACCCCATTTCCAATAGGGTTCGTGCCCAGTTGGTTCCCTACCACATAATAAAATTTTGTCGAAATCGAACCATATTTACGCATGCTATGACGCATTAAGGCAATGGAATGGATCCCGCTTTTATGTCCTGACCTCTGACCCCATTTCTCCCATTTGCAATTGGGTTCTCCCCCGGTGGTTCCTTACCACATACTAAAATTTCATCGAAAGCGATCCATTTTTACGCAAGTTATGATGCATAAAGGCAATGGAATTGATCCCGCTCCTATGTCCTGACCTTTGATCCCATTTCATTTATTTTCAATAGGGATTGTCCCTAGGTGGTTCCTTACCACATACTAAAATTTCATCGAAATCGAACCATATTTACGCATGTTATGACGCATAAAGGCAATGGACTAAATCTCGCTGTTATGTCCTGCCTGACCTTTGACCACATTTCGCCCATTTTCAATAGGGCCCGTGCCCAGGTGGTTCCCTACCACATACTAAAATTTCATCGAAATCGAACAATTTTGACGCAAGTTATGACGCATAAGAGCAATGGAATGTATCCCGCTAATATGTCCTGACCTTTGACCCTGTTTCGCCCATTTTCAATAGGGTTCGTCCCCAGGTGGTCCCCTGCCACATACTAAAATTTCGTCGAAATCGAACCATTTTCACGTGAGTTATCGTGCGGACGGACACACAAAGATGGAGCATATACGCTTCTTCAGTTTAACACAATTTTTATTAACAAGGTTGGGTGCAGGAGCCGAACATGGGCGTCCTGATACATATATTGTACGGTAAAATATACAAACTCTAAAATTCTATGTACATTATATACAGCACGATGTATTGATTCACAAAGGAGCCTCGTGGTAAGAGGTACAGGCATTTTACACAAGAACAATAAGAGAGATTGTCGGAACATTTCGTCTCGAAGCATAACCTACGGTTGGAAAGCGTAAAACACGGAGCAACGTGCAATTTTACAGGGAAAATAACTTTACCGGGAACGAAAGACGACGTCGGAAAATTGAATTTCAGAATTTGAACTTTATTTATTTAATTTTTTTTATACATAAAAGGAAAAATCCTTCTTCTTCAGTCTGTTGACATAGCAAGAAAGGACTAAGTTACGAGACACCATGCCTTTTTAAAGAAATTAAACGTCTTCAACAGCAGCGTTCTGACTCCCCGAAAGCACGAGGATTGAAAATGCGTAGGTGACATCATCGCAAATTAATCTATGACTGGAACACCCAAAGGTATACCATTGGACTATGTATGACTGGTAGCAATGGCGGGAGTGTGCCGGAACGCAGCTGAACCCCGTTCCGGGAGCGAAACCCCACGTTCCAGATGCGATGCGACACCAAACGAAAGAGAGCATTTAATTTGAATAAAACATTTCCCAATGCATTATACATTTCAATTAACGACTCCATCTTGTATAAATTGTTCGTCTCTGAATAGCACCGTAGATAAATATAAACAAAAAAGCACAAGACCTTATGGAGGAAAAAATTCCGGGTCTTTATGTATACCGGTGTGTTTATACAAAGGAGGTTAGAATAGATTTAATCGTGTAATCAAAATGAAGCCACCGAAACGTCACGATCATGACGTCAGAGCCAATCACAGCCTCTACCGCCAGGCTAGTGAGACGAGTAGGATGAGTCGCAGCCAATCACAGCCTCTGCCGCCATGTTGTTGAGACGACTGAGAATTAAAGTCGTCAAGTCGCGGATGGCTTAGTGGTTAGTGTTTCAGACTATCGATGCTGGGTCCCCAGGTTCTAGACTGGGCTGATCTTTCAGAGATGGTGTGATTTACTAACAATCGCTGAATATCCGCCGTGCATCGGACGAGCACGTAAAGTGACGGCCCCCAGGCTGGACCCACTGGTTAAATGGGTATCCTTTCCTATGTCCTCCCTGAAATTCTCTCACCCATCTATGCGCAATATCGTACTTGTACGGTGGCGCCATCTACTGTACTCTAATCTCACTACAAACTGTTCTGTCAAAAGTCGCTAGACTTGCTCTCATTCCTTCCGTTTCTGTGTCCTGCCCAAAAGGCGATCTCGCTGTAGGTGGCTGGGACCTAAACTCTACTCCATGTGGACGGAAGTCCTACATGAAAAAAAAATGACAATTAAAGTCGTCTGTTCAAAGTGCTTCAAGTTTGTGACTTCATCCCTACGCCATCTATTCTAACCTCCTTGGTTTATACAATATTTCAAATGCCGAGGAGAGGCTTTCTCAAGGCTCTAGAACAATTCAGACTTAAAATGTTAATCATAAATAGAACAAGAGGTTAAAGAAATCAAATTTGACAATGATCACGCCAAATTACGTAAACATGGTGCCTCGCGATATACGTAATGAGCTACTTTTTGTTTAGACCTAAGAGGAGAGTCCATGCAGGTGGTAGGTCTGCTGAAGCATTCATTACACGCGTCTGTGTGTGATGGGATTTAAATATTCTCTCTAAGTTATCTTTCTTTCAGTGTGGTGTACGGGGCAATACCCGTGATTTCGCACCAGAATGGCGTCATGTCATTCTTTGAAACTTCCCTGGACAGAGCAGTCACGAGTTTCCTAGTCTTGACATTCCTTTTATGCTCTTTTAGTCTCGTAAAGAAGGATCTTTTTGTCATTCCTATGTATATTTTTCTAGATCCATCAGAGTACGTTAAGGGTATCAAGTACACTCCAGCATGCTCGGATGTCATACGTTGGGGGTCATGTCATATGACTACGTTGTATATGCATCTGGATGACTTTATCCCAACGTCATAGTTCAGCTTTTCTAGGGTTCTTCAGAGCCAGTACAAGAACCTCGGTAGGTACAGGATAGATCCGCTGTTCTTTTTTAGTGAAAGCGCTGCAAATATTGTATAAACGCCAGGAATTTATAAAAGACCTGGATTTTTTCTCATAAAGTGTTTCGCTTTTTGGTTTATATTGCGAATATGTTCATATTAAATTTTCATGGCATTTGCTTGTACTTTGGGTTCTGGCAGCGAATAATTCCCATGTCCACTGCTGGCTGGTAGGCTCTTGTGTAGCGTGGACTTCATCGGAATGCAACGATTGTCAGCCAAATGTGGAGATAATGGTTGAAGAAAAGTAACGTGCGTCATCGTAGTAGGACTGGTGCACGTAGGTGGCAATCCAAAGTCCTCGATGACTACAGTAGACGGCAAGCAATTTCTTCCCCACAATACAAAGGGAGTGCATTAGACGAGATATAGAGACAGTTATGAACATCCCCGCGTCGACATGGACTGTGAATCACAGACTGGTAGACTGGTTGTGGTAGGTTTGCGCTCTCGCAAGCATTTTCAACTACTGCCACTAACCGCAGCACATTCTCTAGTAAGGTTGCAATGGTTCTGTAGCAGACATGTGTGGGTAACGAATGAACCGTGTCATATTCAGCGACGAGTTTCGCTTCTGTCTTAGCGCGAACGATTGAGCCTGAAAACGGCTTGCTCACCGGGCCAATCTTGCTTCCATTTTTAGACGTTATATGGCTCCGCAGGGATGTTATCACTTTGAGCACCCATTCACAGCTAGTACGCATAGTGGGTGCAATAACAGCCCGATGATACGTCGATGAGATGGTTCATCTTCTTTTTTGCCTTATCTCTACGGCCCGGCCGGCACGATGCCCAGACTGCTTCCCAGTAGAGAGCGTGTTATGCGTCAACAAAATATGCTTGTGCACGACCCCCTTGCAATGTCAATAAATTGTGAACACAGGTGAACGACGTCATATAACTAGCAAAGTGACTGCAATAAATATAAATATGCGGGCAGGTTTTCATAGTAAATGAAATTTGAAAAATAAGTCCCCTCCCCCCTTTGTTGCGATATTAGCTATGACAACACAATATTTCTCACGCTTCTAAAAGCATCTGACTTGCTAGCTTTCAAATGTACAATTTCGAACGAAATTATTTACGAAATTGTTTATAACCAAGGTTCTTTTTACATTTATGCTGAAAGTAACACGTATTTTGTTCTATTTTCTATTATTATTTTGTTCTGTTTCCTATTAATATTTTAACGATGAAAGTGAAGAGTAACGACGTATTTTGATTTGTTTTGTGTAGGCTTGAAGTTTTAAATTTACAGTTACGAACGAAATTGCTTATGTATCGTCTGGCAGAATAAGCCAGGCAGGCATGTGTTTCCCAAAACCCCGAAGAAATATGCAGTGTCTGGCCATTTGAACTGTATTTCATATATATCATCTGTATTTCAACTGTATTTCATATATATCATCTGTATTTCAACAGTATTTCATATAATCATCTGTATTTCAACTGTATTTTAATATCATCACGTTCGAAGAACAGGTATTTTCCTAGTATTTTGGTAAATTTGATAAACTAATATCAAAAATCCTTTACCCTTAGTAAGAAAGTGCCAGGATATCACACAGCCAATAAAATCTGGTTCAGGTTCTACGATGTGCAACTCACCCCCTTCTACGTATTTCTGTTTCTTTCCCCATCCCACGAATAAGATCGGGACGCCATACATGAGTCATTATTCAAACCTTCTGCTAGAGACTTTGGAACTATCGGCAAGGAGAATAAGATTTCAATATTGCAGAGAAATGCAGAAGAACAATGTCGATCAATGCTCTCTCGCATGGCTGAATTTGAAGAGCAGAGGTACATAGAATCGTATAAGCATTACTTCAACAGACGTCAAATACGTATATTCTTCTCTCACAGAAAAGTAAGGAAATTGGCCTACTGACTATATCACGATGGTGGGTGGTGCAGATTGTTGATTAAACATTGATCGTAAACAAAGAAGTAATCATAATCCAAAATAAGTTTTTAAAGGGAAGTCTTGGTATTTCCGAGTTAAGTACAGTTTGCTCCTGTCGATCTAATATAGCTTTGCTTTCTGAGTAGCATTTGCCCCTCTTTTCCCCTCTTTTTCAGTCACATGTGATATGTCATATTTTTTGCCATGTTTAAAACTTAATTACAACAGAGACTTGCAGTTTTCCAATTTCAGGACACAGACCGTCTGGAGGTACATTGCCACTGATGATAAAATAAATGTATGAGAAGAAGAGATCAAATTCCAAGAGGATTAACCCTTTAAGCGGCCAATGTACCTAAGTCAAAAATTGGACAAATTTTCTTGCGCTCCTCAAACAGAAAGGTTCTCATAGTAACCCAGTTATACGAAAGCTATGGTAAAACAGTAGTTCCTTTCCCTATTTTATCTCAGGAGTATCGATTATAAATCTGTCGCTAGTTGTAAGTGCTCCCTTATAGCCCTTAGTCTTACAGCATGTAGTCTTATTCCCTTATAGTCCTTTATTGTTTGATCCATTACCCAAGGAATGATTAGAAAAGAGTAGTCCCCGGACACAGACATCATGCCGTTGAGTAGAAACAAGTTACTCAAACATCTTTTCTCTACTTTCTTAGATTCGTCGCCCCTTTTTAAGCATTACTAGCAGAAAAGATAATCAGACAGGAAGGATTAATGACAATCATACCCCAAAATGATCACTTAAAATGGCAAACCTAAGGTACAAGCAACGCTGTCTGATACGCAGGGTCACTGGTTCCTGAAGCGTTCGGCCCGCTTCTCAGACAGCGAATATATTCGTTCGAGCTGATTTCAGGGTATTTTGTAAACCTCGAGTTAATTCGTTCGAGCCGGTTAAAGGGTTAAGCTCCCATCCCTCCACGAACAATACCTTAGTTTTAAAAATTTAAATCAATCATCTTTTAGAAGCGATTTTTTTCTTTTCGTAACGTCTGTGGTCTCCGTATCAACATTTGGCCAAAATGCCTGCACAGACTGTGTTTCACCGGAAGAGGCAATCATACTATAAAACATTATGTCGCTACAACATGGAATGAGTGCACGCTACCGAAATCAGAGAGCGGCCGTTCTTTCCAAGAAATTACCATTGTATTTCGAGACATTGCCTCGGAACAAAATAATGGTCAATGCAAATAAAGAACAATTAGAAGGTTAACGACCGAATATCTGCTCAGTTATAAAGCAAAGCAACTTTTGTTTCTTTCTAGCTTTCCAGGAAGTATCCTTTCCTCCCAGTCGCTTTAATTTCGTGAATAATATTACGCATCGAGCCACTCTGGATTTGCAATATGAAGACTCTTTCACAAATCGATTCTTTGCTTAAATCCGCTTGCATTAGTAATTTTCAGGAATCATTGAAACGTACATGCTAATTAAGGGTTTCCCAGACAAGGGCATTCGCTCATCTTTATGATGCTCTTCACCACTGATAAGGGATGAGCTTTAATACTTCAATTGATTCAGCTGTCAGAACTACTAGTACTAAATAACGATTTCAAGGATTACAAACATTTGGATTTTATATAGAAAGGAAACATTTATTCCCTTTTATTCTCTGAGTCGGGGTCCAAGAAATGCGTCACTCTTTCCCCGGGCTGAGCTTGTTTCTTTGTTCTAAGACAGAAAAAAAAAACCTCTCTAGAACACGACTTTCTCACTTTGATGAAACTTTAACTTGACATGAAATCGTGCCGTCTGCATGGAAGTTGTTCTGTCTTTTTCTTTTACTCCTCTTGTTCGGTATATCGCATTAAACTGATATCCCATTTTCGCATTTATTCGGTCTAAAACTTCCTGTTCTTTTACGCACGTTTCTCATCATAAAGGAAAATATGTTGATGTGAATATATTTTTACACTAATGGATACTTATTATATTTAAATGGATGCTACCTTTACAAATCATTTAATAGACATAGCAAACAGAGGTTATCCAAAGTGGCAAATGCTGTGTTACAATGCATGTGCTTTAATACAGTTGAACCACGTTAACACGAACATCGAAGGGCCCAAAACTTTGTTCGCGTTAAAAATATTTCGCCTTATTTTGTAGCAATTAATCACACAAGTAGTAGAAAAAATATACACAGTAAAATAGAAAAAAATATACAATGATATCAAAGAAAAATGTACGTACGTGCGTAAGTACGTACTTGTTGACTTCTAAAACTTCTGAATTACATCACCCTTCTTCTCCCGCAACATTTGCACAACAAAGAACGAAATTACTAAAGGTAGGATTAACATTGATTTTTCTGTCACGGTGACATCGGTGAAAGTTCCACGGAAGTAACGGCAACTTTAACGGGTAACAAAATCGCTGTTTACGACAGCGGTGACGGAGCTGTGAAGAACCCGAAAGTACGATTCACCGTCTTACTAGTACACTGGCGTGCAAACGCATTGCATCACCTGCAAAAACCGTGAATTTTTAAGTTTAACTCTTTTTTTAACTAACTAATTGTCAGCGTTATTTCATCGTTTATATGTCACTAGATGCGGAATTCAGTGGATTCAAAAATGTGTAGCTACTTCTGTTCTTAAGATACATATGATATAAAATACGGGGTTTGTCAAACGCATTGAAATTTGCGTTACCTGCGTAACAGTTGTTACAGCCAATCATAGACATTCCTTTACCTGATTGGCTGTTTCGTAATGCCATCCTAATCCTACTCCAGATTTTATACGGGTTGACGCAGAGCATTGTAGTGGTCGCTTCCTGTTGTGATTAGGGTACAATTTGTGCACATCCTCAATAACGCTTAAAACTCGGGAATTATTAACCTACTGAAGAAAGCAAAAGACACTGATGATATTAAAAAAATTCGTCGCGATGCAAGGCCCAGATCTACTACAACCAGGCAGAACAGAGTGTTCAGAAACCTAAGCTTGGCAAGCAGAAGGTTAAATGCATCTGAATAGATGGTCTGGAGTGACTGATGGCAGGAGGCTAAATTCATCTGAATAGATGGCCTAAAGTGACTGATGCTACTGTAAGTACATCTGCTGTTAGGTGGTGGCTGCTTCATTATGACGTATACGGCTGCCAACGCAAGCGTAAACCAATGTTAACTGCAAATCAAAGACAGCGTAGACTTCAGTGTGAAAACAGCACGTCTCATGGACAACCAAGCAATGGCAAAATGTCCTTTTCAATGATGAATCAGAAGTCTGCCTTAATGGGAATCAGTGTATTACCTATGTAAGGAAATTCAAGCATGAAGAATACCATCCAAGTTGCTTAGTGACTACTTTTAAGCATCTGGTGAAGGTATGGTTTGGAGCTGCATGTGCGCGCATGGCGTTTGGAACCTCCATATTGTTGATGGTACGGTAAATGCCCAGAAATACATCTGGAGATTAGAAAACAAGATGCTACCATCATCCAGAAGTCTTTACAACGGCAATTTTATTTTTCAAGTTATAATGCTGAACCCATTTTTTTACGAAACCTTGTTCACAGTATTTCAGCAAGATACAAAGCTGTGATTAAAGCTAAAGGCTGGGCAACAAAATATACGGTACATTTTATAATTTTACTTCATTATATTTCTGCATTTAAATGGTATTTCATTCCTTATGAGTTACAAAACAAATTATTGCTGTAAACCTAAGTGTTGGATAAATGATCCTTTTCATAATAATTTCGACTTGGTGATGGTTTTTGTAATGTTTCTTAAGAGCAGAAGTAGCTACAGGAAAAACTAAGACTTTTTGAAATCTCCGTTAAATTTCTCATCTAATGATGGTGAAATAACTATGAAAATTAGTTAGTTAAACAATAGGTTAAACTAAAAAATTTACGGCTTTTACAGGTGATGTAATACTTTTGTACACCACTGTAACAGTGTAAAAAATCACTGTTTAGGATGCGAGTGACTGAGCAAGGGTATTATTACGGAACGCTAAGTCACCGTATCGCTTGTAACAGGCACAAAATCACTGTTATAATCGGCTTACTTTGAATTCACTGTTTGGGAGCAAAACCCAAAAGAAAAGCCATCTTAAGCATAGGAAAAAAAGCGAGACATGAAGAAAGTTCACATCAGTAGTCACCTCTATGATGTTTTAACAGAAAATGAGACAAACCGTTTCGTTATGGAGACTTAATAACCCAAACTATGATGTAACACTGATTTTTGAGCCCAACAATTTCTCCCTCAAGGCTAACGGTGATATTCTTACCCAGCAAAAAAACAAGTTTTGGGAAATTGCTGGCCACCAGCTGGCAGTGATGGGTCACTGCTGGCTGAAATCTGCCGCTCACGGCCCGGTAGCGGTCCGTTGGTGGCAGCCATTGATGGCCCTGCGGCATCGCTGTGAATTGTGGGCCACCAAGCAAGTGCCACTAGTGGCCCGTAGCTGGCAACCTATGCAACCCCGGCACCCGGTGGAAGCAACGGGATTGCGCATGCGCGGAAGCAACACGTGCTGCGTCTCTCATCTTACCAGTTAGTTGAAGACGACGCTATCGTCATCGTGTTATTTTAGTGGATGTTAAGAAAAAAAGAAAGCCATATGTAGAGAGGCGAGTTAATTTCCTAATGAAATTCCACGTCGACGAAGTTATCAGATTAAACCATAAAATACTAGATTACAGCCATAAAATACACACACTCCATTCCCATGAAAAAATAATTTCTGTGTAATCTTTCGTTTTAACATACACTAAACCGCTTGAAACAACAGTCCTGGAAAAACATTAAAAAACGTTTGTTGGAAAAAAAAAAAAGAATTATATGCGTATATGCGTACAAAATGTATCAATTATTTGAAAAAAAAAAAGGCAACGCTATGTGAATATAATACACTCATTCATGGGTTGAATACACAAGACTGGAGGAATTCGCTTCTAAAAATAACGAGAAGTAAAATAAAATAAATAGTAACAAGAAATAAGGACTTTCACGAAAACTTTACCAAGAAATAAGGACTTTCACGAAAACCATTTTGCCCTGCGAAGAACTGTACTACAGAATTTCGTTCACTATTCCCTTTTCATCACTTACACAGTTGGAATGAAAGATGAGCTAGGCGTCCCACTGGGCTTCAGAATGAACAGCACCAAGCAGTAGCATTAAAAAGTAAAACAAATTGGCTTGTTCGCGCTAAAATAATGCAGTTTTATCTGCTGGTAACATATCAGTTCGTTCGAATCAATGTTTCGTATGAAGCGTGTTCGTGTTAAAAGAATAAAAAGCTTTCAATACATATGAAAACAGTCGAGGAATTACGAAACATCGCGGTAAAAGTAATTCGCGTTAAGTGTGTTTATGTTTTCGAAGTTCGACTGTACACTTCTTTTTTCAGAAATACCTTGTACTATTAGTTAACCATACATTATTTCTGCATAATATGCGTCGGATCCTTTCATTTATAGACTTCAGGTTAGAAATACTTTCGTGATATCTTGAAAAACAGAACTGAAAAAGCATAATTTAAACTCAGCGAGTAGCTCTTTGTTATATTGTTCCAATGCGATATTCTCGTTCTCCGGGGTATGTTTTATGTTCATCATTTATTTTTATGCCTTTGTCTATTCTGGAGTAAATTAGGTTAATAATTAAAAGTTCTGCTTGATTTTCAAGTACGAGATTCTGAATCCTTTCTCTCATCTCTGAATACGCAAAGGGATTGTCTAAAATACTTGCACATTTTAAATCTCTAGTACCTTAGGCTGCATCCAGGTAAAAGGCAATCTGTAAAATGCGTTTCAGGAGCAATTTATTCTCGTTGTAGTATTTTATACTTTATACTATTTTGCGATTATTTACTTGGCGAAAGGGCTTCAGGAGAAGGAGAGGTAAGTTGTGTTGTTTCGTTAGCAGAGTTGAAGTGCGTATTAGCTGTTAGAAGAGCGTTTAGTATTCATTACAGAAAGGAAGAACGGCAACGGACTTTCATTTTCGAAATGGATGAAAAAATTCTAGGAAGCTGGTCCGTTAATGACGCACAACAAACTAGAAGCTCCGTGTGGGTGGGGTGGGTAATGTATGCCTTCACATGACGTCTGAGCTTCTAATGTCCACAACACATACAATTTACCTTTTCTTTTGTTAAAACCATTCAGAAGGGTAAATGATCCGATAGTTAAAAAAATTTAAACTTGCCAAAACGAGAATATATTACATTTTAAACGCAGCTTTTTCTGATTTTGTTTTTTTCTTGGGTAAAAACTAAATTATACTTGCTTCTTTATAAGTTAAATATCACCGTAAGAATCTAAAGCTATGTACACTCATCGTAAAAAAAATAGTTGCACCCAGAAGGATGTGTTGGATTGCAAATCCATTCAGGAGGAAGGCAAAGGTCACCAGGAACAATAAATGATTAAACATTGAGACTGATATGGGCAATATTTATTGAGCTACACGCCAATAAGTAGTGTCTCACAGTATGGCGTCGGGCCGCCATGTTTGCACAAACAGCATGCCAGAGGTCTCGGTATGGAGTTGTACAGGTTCTTAATGCTGTCCTACAAAAAACCATCCCATGCAGCTTGAATCTTACTACGCAGTTCCTGCAGATTGTGCGGTAGAAGTGGAGTGTGAATAGCGCGTCCAATAGCATCCCACACATTTTCAATCGGCGATAGGTCTGGCGATGCGGCTGACCATGCAAGACTGTCAGTGCCTTGTAGGTAAGCTCTCGAGACAGCAGCAGTATGCGGACGAGCATTGCCATGTTGAAAATTCGTACTTGAGTGGGCGTTCAGAAAAGGTAGGGCCACTGGTTGCAGAACCTCATTAACGTTACGGTGGGCTGTAAAGTGCCTGTAATGAACACCAAAAGTTGTCTGGCATCTTATGCAGTTGCACCCTACACCATGACACCAGGCATTCTGGACGTGTGACGCCCGACAGCAAACCGTTCATCTTGGCGCTGATCATGGTGCCTCCACACACGTATACGTTGGTCGTCTCCTGCAAGACAAAACGGGACTCGTCACTTCAGATCACCCGCTGCCATTCTGAGTGCCTCCTTGACAGTATGGCACGGCATCATTTCAGTCTTTGGCGACGATGCAGTGGCGTTAAGAGCAGTCGTCGTAACAGTCTGCGTGCGTGTAGTCCTATCGTGCAGTCGCCTGCCAATGGTGCTGGCACTAATCGGACGATGCATGAAGGGCACCACTGCTCGCTGAATATCCGCAGTCGTGGCTGTCGGGTCACTCCGCGCATATCGCACAATCCATCGATTCTCTTCCTGTCGCTGCTACGTGCCTTGCTGTATCCACTGCCACCAACAGCGTGTATGGTGATATCCTCACGCCCGGTATGGCGTGCAAAACTGCAATAAGACTATCCCGCTTCCTGGAGCCCGACGAGTAGGCTATTCTCGAACTCTTCCAACTGCTCAAATTGCTTTCGAACATTTCTGTGAGGCATAGTTCAATTGCAAAAGACGCAACCAACACAACAACACGAGTCAGAATGACAAGCACGCGCAACGGGACTACATTATATAGCCGGTCAGACACAGCGCTACGACCCCTCCTTGCTTGCGTCACATGCGCGGCCGAGCATGATACTTTTGAATTATTTGCATATCTCACGATGTCAAACCTGCCTACCAAGTTTCATTCTTGTCGGTTGCTTCCCTCTGCATGAAAGTATTATTTTGACAATGAGTCTGCAAGTAGTGGTTAGTCCTTCAATTATCTCTATGAAAGGAACAGTACCAGCCAAATAGGATAACTACGCCATCCATCCTTCATCGCGGATACGAACCTGGGTTTAACACACTTAGCCAGAGGCACGCACATCTGCGCTTGTGGATACCGTTGCAAAAAACATAAATTATTACAGTTTTATAGTGCACAGGCAATTCGTTTGCTGCTCCCAGTGTGAAAACAGAAATTTATGGGTGACGCTGATTAAGTCGCGTCACCTCCCTCCGGAGTGTGTTGCTCTAACTAGCTAAGCTACACCGACGGAATGTATCGCTGCAGATTTATCGTATTGACACGTGCTTCACTTTTGTAGTCCGTCACGCGTACACGGCCCCGGTGAAAAGTAGTCAGAAGCGTAAGCTTTCGGCCAGTCGTCCGAGTCGGGCCCTAGATGAATTACCGGAGGAGATTTGGGTGGTGTGTTTGTCTTACGGCGCTAGTACTGTTCCTTTCGTAAGACCAGTGACCCCAAAGTAGGGACGAACGACTGCTTTAAGCCTTAAGAAATCAAGAAATAATCTATTCGAGCACTAAAAGTACGTGCAATAAAAGCTAAAAGCACAAGACGCGTTATGCGCAGGACACTGAAAACAGAATTGTCATGGTGATTATGAAACCACGGAAAAAACATCCCCCTACATCGTACTCTAAAGAGTGTCTGTAACAGTTTCAGTCATATTTCACGTACGTACAGCATGTTACATGATGCGGCATTTGTACATCGGAGTTTCTGCGAAAGATATATTTATTTGTGTAAAATAAATATCAAATCATAGAACTGTGAATAACATCCCAGAACACGAGGTCCGATCAAAATGTTTTGAGTCTAGGCCGATATACAACAAAGTACTTACGTTACTTAAGTCTGTCTATGATCTCCCTTAAAGTAGTCTCCGTGGGCAGCGCTGCCAGCGTTTTTGCCACTGTTGAAACGCTCCTTGGAAGTCCTATTCGCGAATCGTGTCAAGCACCGTCTGCGATTCGCGCTGGGTCTCGTCCACGGTTTCAAAAGGGCGGCCCGTGAGCTTCAGCTTCATCTACGGGAACAGAAAGAAGTCGCAGGGGACCAAATCCGGCGAGTAAGGCGGGGGAAGAAAGGTAGTCATTCTGTTGCGGCTGCAAAACTGGCGTATTGCTAACGCTCTGTGAGTTTCTGCATTGTCGTGATGGAGCAAGGAATCGCCCCTGCGCTACCTTTTAGGTCGTTTGCGGCGAAAATGTCCTCCCTAAGACGCCGCAGAACATCGCAGCAAAAAATGGTGGTGACGGTTTGGCCCTGAGAGACGAATTCACGGTGCACAACCCCACAAATGTCAAAGAACACGATGAGCACGCTTTTGGTTGCGCTCCGGACGTGTCGGGCCTTCTTCGGTCGTGGAGATGCCGGGCCCTCTTCCGATGCGACGACCGCTGTTTGTTCTCCGGGTCGTAACCGTTGACCCAAGTTTCGTCCTCAGTTATGATCCGCGACGGGAACGCTGGATCATTCACCACCAGCTGACGAAGATCTTGACAGAGTTCGACACCGAGCGCCTTCTGTTCGGGGTTCAAAATCTTTGACATAAACTTTGCAGCAATGCGGCGCATGTTCAAAACCGACGTTAGAATTTTTTGCACTGTTCCGTATGACACATTGACGATGATAGTAATGTCTTGAATGGTTCTCCGACGATCTCATGCACCAGTTCCCTAATTTTGTCCACATTTTCGAGTGTTTCGTTCTTGGACTGTCGCCCTGACCTCTCGTCGTATTCCAGTGCCGTTCTTAAAGCGCGAGTGCCACTCTAAACACCTCGCACGACTTATTGCTTCATTGCCATAAGCCTGCCGCAACATTCCATGCGTCTCCGTTCTCGATTTGCCGATTTTAACGCAGAATTTGTTGTTCGCTCGCTGCTCTAGTTTGCAGTCCATCCAGAAATCGCAGCTGTGTTCTGCACGTGGTCACCAAATATCGTGTAGCACAGATCCCGATGTTCACAGAATGACGCCACTCGGCACAATGACTCATGAAGGTCACTGCCCTCGACCTCTGCTTTCGCATCCGTGTTTTTCCATCTGTTAGCGCGCTACGTACCTAGTCTCGGAACTTTTTGATTGCACGTATAACCATGTAAAAAAAAAAAAAAAGAGGTGAAATCTGTAAACACATCTAAGAACGATCATTAGTCTGGTAGCTTATGTACCGCGAATCTTCATTCCAAGCATAGTTCTCGTTTGCTTTGCAGTCCAAATACGAAGTCCTTTATATCACACTCATTCACTGCCGCGTGACGCCTTGAAGCGTCGCGCAATACTTGCCCCAGGTGCCGGTGACGCGAAAAGGCGTCACGATCGTGGCCTAGTATTTCCGTTTCTAAAATATTGGGCACTTCAATAACGTTATCTATTTCATTATTGCCACTGAGAATGGATCTCCAACTGCCTAAATGACCGCGGGTTTTAGCGGATTTTTTTTCATATGATTTAGTGAAGGGAAAGCAAGTTTGACTTCCCGTAGACATAACAAAGGGTTCAGTTTTCAATGCAATGTTTGTTTTTCTTTCAACGTCACTGGTTTTGTCATGAAGGTATCTATCAATAAAGAAGGCTTGAGAAGCAATAAAAAATATTTGCTACTTAGAGTTTATACTTAACCGGACACCATACTGAGTTCAAATGCATTTTTTTTTACAAAGCAAAAGCATTAATGAAATACACCCTGTAGCAAAAAAATCCGCGCACCTTTCAAAATAGTCCGATCATGATAAAATTTGACATGAGCAATGATGAGACTAAGAGGATAAAATAATGCAAATTTGAGAGCAATCCCTCCATTTATTGAGCAGATATAGGTTCAAAACCGTTACAGCTTGGTAACAGGTATGGCTGCCTCTGGCAACAATGCATGAGGAAATTCGGTCCGGCATGGACTCGTACAGACGTCGAATGCAGACCTGCGGAAGTTTGCTGCAACATCCGCCGTAAATGCACAGCCAGTTCACACACGTTGCTCGATAGCTGCAGCCGGCGTCCTACCGGGTCTCAAATGCGTTCGGTTAGGGTGAGATCCGGCGATCAGGCAGGCCAAGGAAGGGTTGTCACACCACACAAACCATCTATAGAGACGTTCGCCGTGTGCGGACTGGCATTATCATGCTGAAAGATGGCCTTCTACAAACTTGACAGCATTGGCAATACCACAGGTCGCAGGATCTCGTCGACGTATCGGCGGTCCGTTACGGTGCTGCGAAGGATCAGTAACAGTGACCGGGTATCATAGGCATAGTTGGGCCGTTACGGTGCTGCCAAGATCACTAACTGTGACCGGTTATCATATTAGTTCATAGGCAATGGCTTCCCAAATGGTAACGCCAGGTGTTATGGACGCTCCACAATGACTTGGGATGAGCAGTGCTGACCAGGGCTCCTTCACACAAAAATTCTCCGGTCAACCGAGCCCAGAAAAAACCGGGATTCGTTGCTGAACACGATAAGTCTAAAATCCGATACATTCCAACCAGTGAGGTCGCGACACCAGACGAAGCGTTGCTGGCGATGTCCAGGTGATAGTGGTATCCGGCGCAACGGTTGCCGACACAATGGATTCCAGCCAATGGAAGCCTTCTTCCAACGGTGCTGCTTGACACTACACGTCCAGGAGATGTAGGTGCCTCTGAATGGCAGCTCGCACTATCGCACAATCCTGGCGAGAATTCGTCATTCGAGGCCTCGCCCTGCCCTCTTGACGGTTATAGACGCCTTGTTGGAAACACTGGTAACAATATCGTCTGACTGTGTCATCGTTCCGACCCTCGTGGCATGCGATACTTCGGTACGACCAGCCCGCTACCCAGAGTGCGGTGATGCGCCCTCTCTCGAACTCGCTTAACTGGTTTTAACGTCGTTGGGTGGGTCTTCGAAGCATTCGCATTTGCTACCGCTAGCAAATGCACTATAGCAGCCGTCCGAATTGACGCAGCTGCCGAGCAATGGACTGGCGTGCTGGGGATCTTATATGTGTGCTTTTCCGATGCGCGTTATACACGCTCTGTGCGTTCATTGCCTGTGCATTTTGTATCATTTGCATGTCTGGCTCAGAGGTAATTACATGTTAAGTTTCGCGTTTGTCGGATGATTATACGTGGTGAGCGGATTTTTTTAAAAAGCTAGAGAGTGTATATACAGATGATGTATGATAAATATTTACAAAATGAGTATACGCACATAGGTATTACAGGTGTGATGAAGGAATAAAAAAGAAATAAAAAGATTCTTTGAATTGTACAGACATAATCACGATGAGGATACAATTTTATTTTATCTGGTATTTGTGTATTTTCAGACTATAGGGATTTCATATTGAGTTGAATACTCAGATTTGTCGAAACAGTGGATAAATACGGACGCACCATAACTGGTCCCTCTAAAGCAAAAATTCCTCCGCGGGCAAAATGCTCCAAACTGTGTTCGTGATTTTATACTCAACCCAAATCAAATTGTATGGGTTTTGTTTTTATTCATTTGTGAATCATCTTACGATTTATGAAATTTCTTGGCATCTGTAAGTATTACTTCTGTTGTTATATGTGCAACAGTGTATGAAATATACACTGAGTTAACTTTGCATTAGGAACATCCCCCAGTTTTACATATTCGGAGCGATAACGAAGTACCACGTGATATCAACGTCGCGTACAACTGCTATAAATTGTGCACATCTATCTTCGGTACGTAATCGGTAAGCATTTCGGAAACAACTCCACTTGTTGGCTACTATCGTACTAGTGTATCAATGGGGCACTACGACTAGATTAATCGTGCACAGACATCCAGTAGAGGGGCTCACATTGGTCGGCCACGAGCGTTTGATTCTGCAGGTGAGCATCAGTGTCACGACTGGTGTCGACGTGAAACAGTCTAGGAACGTGCAACAGTCACCCAGCAAAACAGTCTAGGAAGGACGTGCAACAGTCACCCAGCAAAACAGTCTAGGAACGACAGTCTAATCTAAAAAGTCATTCTATCTAATAGAGAGTCTAGTAGAGTGTTAGACTCATAGAGAGTTAGGCTGATAAAGAGTGAGACTATAGAGAGTCAGACTAGTAGAGAGTTAGACTGTAGAGAGTTAGTCTAGTAGAGAGTTAGACTATAGAGAGTTAGTCTAGTACAGAGTTTGACTCATAGAGAGTTAGTCTAGAAGAGAGTTAGACTCATAGAGAGTTAGTCTAGAAGAGAGTTAGACTCATAGAGAGTTAGACTTTGAATTAGACTCATAGAGAGATAGTCTAGTAGAGAGTTAGACTTTGAATTAGACATAGACAGGTAGTCTAGTAGAGAGTTAGACTTTGAATTAGGTTCATACAGAGTTAGACTCAGTCTAGTCAGTTTAGTCTAGGAACGACTTGCAACAGTCTAGGCATGACGTGCAACAGTCACCCAGCAAAACAGTCTAGGAACGACAGTCTAATCTAAAAAGTCATTCTAACTAATAGAGAGTCTAGTAGAGTGTTAGACTCATAGAGAGTTAGGCTGATAAAGAGTGAGACTATAGAGAGTCAGACTAGTAGAGAGTTAGACTGTAGAGAGTTAGTCTAGTAGAGAGTTAGACTATAGAGAGTTAGTCTAGTACAGAGTTTGACTCATAGAGAGTTAGTCTAGAAGAGAGTTAGACTCATAGAGAGTTAGTCTAGAAGAGAGTTAGACTCATAGAGAGTTAGACTCATAGAGAGATAGTCTAGTAGAGAGTTAGACTTTGAATTAGACATAGACAGGTAGTCTAGTAGAGAGTTAGACTTTGAATTAGGTTCATACAGAGTTAGACTGAGTCTAGTCAGTTTAGTCTAGGAACGACTTGCAACAGTCTAGGAACGACGTGCAACAACCGCCAAGCAAACCCACTAGTACAACAGCGGTGCAGTTCGACCGATTTTCACATCCCCGTACGCCGTACCTTGTTTCGTTTACGATTCCACAGCTAGAGACCAAAGAAAGTACCTATGGTGCCGATCAATCATCGCAAACAACATCTCGCATGGACCAAGGATTGTCGGCAATGGGCCTTTGACAGATGGAAGAAGATCGTCTGGAGTGATGAGTCCCGTTTTGCTGCTGCACCATGCTGATGGCCCGGCTTGCATACGCCGTAAACAGCAAGAATCCCTATCCCTTGGTTGCACAGTTGGAGTTTAACAGGCTGGTGGAGGTGGAGTTCTGGCATGGGGAGATTCCATCCATAACTACAGGAGGTATACCCGGACCACACTGACAACTTTCAACAGCACAACGCTCCGTGTTATCGGGCTCGTATGAGTAGTTGTTGGAACAGGTCAACAAATTCGCCACATTGCCTTTCCCTCAAACTCCCGCCCAGTTCAACATTTGTGAGCTATGCTAGAACGGGGTGTTAGAACTTATAACGAAGTGAATTTCTCCGTCACTTTTATCCGCGCCGGGGTTCGAACCCGGGTCCACTCATTCCGGAATAAGTTGCTCTACCAATTAAGCTACGCGGACATTGATTCTAATTGCTATCTGCCTTTATGTCGTGTGCGTCCTTCTGGCAGGTACGTCACATCTCCTGGTACGTTACATCATCTCCCCCTTATTTTTCTTTTTCTTTTTTTTTTTTTTCCGTCATTTTTGGTCTACGCCGGGATTCGATCCCGAGGCCACTCATTCCGGAATAAGTTGCTCTACCAATTGAGCTACGCAGACATGTATTCTGATTCCTATCTGCCTTTATGTCGTGTGCGTCCTTCTGGCAGGTACGTCACATCTCCTGGTACGTTACATCATCTCCCCCTTATTTTTCTTTTTCTTTTTTTTTTTTTTTTTTTCCGTCATTTTTGGTCTACGCCGGGATTCGATCCCGAGGCCACTCATTCCGGAATAAGTTGCTCTACCAATTAAGCTACGCGGACATTGATTCTAATTGCTATCTGCCTTTATGTCGTGTGCGTCCTTCTGGCAGGTACGTCACATCTCCTGGTACGTTACATCATCTCCCCCTTATTTTTCTTTTTCTTTTTTTTTTTTTTTTTTCCGTCATTTTTGGTCTACGCCGGGATTCGATCCCGAGGCCACTCATTCCGGAATAAGTTGCTCTACCAATTGAGCTACGCAGACATGTATTCTGATTCCTATCTGCCTTTATGTCGTGTGCGTCCTTCTGGCAGGTACGTCACATCTCCTGGTACGTTACATCATCTCCCCCTTATTTTTCTTTTTCTTTTTTTTTTTTTTTTCCGTCATTTTTGGTCTACGCCGGGATTCGATCCCGAGGCCACTCATTCCGGAATAAGTTGCTCTACCAATTGAGCTACGCAGACATGTATTCTGATTCCTATCTGCCTTTATGTCGTGTGCGTCCTTCTGGCAGGTACGTCACATCTCCTGGTACGTTACATCATCTCCCCCTTATTTTTCTTTTTCTTTTTTTTTTTTTTTTTTTTTCCGTCATTTTTGGTCTACGCCGGGATTCGATCCCGAGGCCACTCATTCCGGAATAAGTTGCTCTACCAATTAAGCTACGCGGACATTGATTCTAATTGCTATCTGCCTTTATGTCGTGTGCGTCCTTCTGGCAGGTACATCACATCTCCTGGTACGTTACATCATCTCCCCCTTATTTTTCTTTCTCTTTTTTTTTTTTTTTCCGTCATTTTTGGTCTACGCCGGGATTCGATCCCGAGGCCACTCATTCCGGAATAAGTTGCTCTACCAATTAAGCTACGCGGACATTGATTCTAATTGCTATCTGCCTTTATGTCGTGTGCGTCCTTCTGGCAGGTATATCACATCTCCTGGTACGTTACATCATCTCCCCCTTATTTTTCTTTTTCTTTTTTTTTTTTTTTTTTTTTTCCGTCATTTTTGGTCTACGCCGGGATTCGATCCCGAGGCCACTCATTCCGGAATAAGTTGCTCTACCAATTAAGCTACGCGGACATTGATTCTAATTGCTATCTGCCTTTATGTCGTGTGCGTCCTTCTGGCAGGTACATCACATCTCCTGGTACGTTACATCATCTCCCCCTTATTTTTCTTTTTCTTTTTTTTTTTTTTTTTTTTTCCGTCATTTTTGGTCTACGCCGGGATTCGATCCCGAGGCCACTCATTCCGGAATAAGTTGCTCTACCAATTAAGCTACGCGGACATTGATTCTAATTGCTATCTGCCTTTATGTCGTGTGCGTCCTTCTGGCAGGTACATCACATCTCCTGGTACGTTACATCATCTCCCCCTTATTTTTCTTTTTCTTTTTTTTTTTTTTTTTTTTTCCGTCATTTTTGGTCTACGCCGGGATTCGATCCCGAGGCCACTCATTCCGGAATAAGTTGCTCTACCAATTAAGCTACGCGGACATTGATTCTAATTGCTATCTGCCTTTATGTCGTGTGCGTCCTTCTGGCAGGTACGTCACATCTCCTGGTACGTTACATCATCTCCCCCTTATTTTTCTTTTTCTTTTTTTTTTTTTTTTTTCCGTCATTTTTGGTCTACGCCGGGATTCGATCCCGAGGCCACTCATTCCGGAATAAGTTGCTCTACCAATTGAGCTACGCAGACATGTATTCTGATTCCTATCTGCCTTTATGTCGTGTGCGTCCTTCTGGCAGGTACGTCACATCTCCTGGTACGTTACATCATCTCCCCCTTATTTTTCTTTTTCTTTTTTTTTTTTTTTTTTTTTTCCGTCATTTTTGGTCTACGCCGGGATTCGATCCCGAGGCCACTCATTCCGGAATAAGTTGCTCTACCAATTGAGCTACGCAGACATGTATTCTGATTCCTATCTGCCTTTATGTCGTGTGCGTCCTTCTGGCAGGTACGTCACATCTCCTGGTACGTTACATCATCTCCCCCTTATTTTTCTTTTTCTTTTTTTTTTTTTTTTTTTCCGTCATTTTTGGTCTACGCCGGGATTCGATCCCGAGGCCACTCATTCCGGAATAAGTTGCTCTACCAATTAAGCTACGCGGACATTGATTCTAATTGCTATCTGCCTTTATGTCGTGTGCGTCCTTCTGGCAGGTACGTCACATCTCCTGGTACGTTACATCATCTCCCCCTTATTTTTCTTTTTCTTTTTTTTTTTTTTTTTTTTCCGTCATTTTTGGTCTACGCCGGGATTCGATCCCGAGGCCACTCATTCCGGAATAAGTTGCTCTACCAATTGAGCTACGCAGACATGTATTCTGATTCCTATCTGCCTTTATGTCGTGTGCGTCCTTCTGGCAGGTACGTCACATCTCCTGGTACGTTACATCATCTCCCCCTTATTTTTCTTTTTCTTTTTTTTTTTTTTCCGTCATTTTTGGTCTACGCCGGGATTCGATCCCGAGGCCACTCATTCCGGAATAAGTTGCTCTACCAATTAAGCTACGCGGACATTGATTCTAATTGCTATCTGCCTTTATGTCGTGTGCGTCCTTCTGGCAGGTACGTCACATCTCCTGGTACGTTACATCATCTCCCCCTTATTTTTCTTTTTCTTTTTTTTTTTTTTTTTTTCCGTCATTTTTGGTCTACGCCGGCATTCGATCCCGAGGCCACTCATTCCGGAATAAGTTGCTCTACCAATTGAGCTACGCAGACATGTATTCTGATTCCTATCTGCCTTTATGTCGTGTGCGTCCTTCTGGCAGGTACGTCACATCTCCTGGTACGTTACATCATCTCCCCCTTATTTTTCTTTTTCTTTTTTTTTTTTTTTTTTCCGTCATTTTTGGTCTACGCCGGGATTCGATCCCGAGGCCACTCATTCCGGAATAAGTTGCTCTACCAATTAAGCTACGCGGACATTGATTCTAATTGCTATCTGCCTTTATGTCGTGTGCGTCCTTCTGGCAGGTACGTCACATCTCCTGGTACGTTACATCATCTCCCCCTTATTTTTCTTTTTCTTTTTTTTTTTTTTTTTTCCGTCATTTTTGGTCTACGCCGGGATTCGATCCCGAGGCCACTCATTCCGGAATAAGTTGCTCTACCAATTGAGCTACGCAGACATGTATTCTGATTCCTATCTGCCTTTATGTCGTGTGCGTCCTTCTGGCAGGTACGTCACATCTCCTGGTACGTTACATCATCTCCCCCTTATTTTTCTTTTTCTTTTTTTTTTTTTTTTTTTCCGTCATTTTTGGTCTACGCCGGGATTCGATCCCGAGGCCACTCATTCCGGAATAAGTTGCTCTACCAATTGAGCTACGCAGACATGTATTCTGATTCCTATCTGCCTTTATGTCGTGTGCGTCCTTCTGGCAGGTACGTCACATCTCCTGGTACGTTACATCATCTCCCCCTTATTTTTCTTTTTCTTTTTTTTTTTTTTTTCCGTCATTTTTGGTCTACGCCGGGATTCGATCCCGAGGCCACTCATTCCGGAATAAGTTGCTCTACCAATTAAGCTACGCGGACATTGATTCTAATTGCTATCTGCCTTTATGTCGTGTGCGTCCTTCTGGCAGGTACGTCACATCTCCTGGTACGTTACATCATCTCCCCCTTATTTTTCTTTTTCTTTTTTTTTTTTTTTTCCGTCATTTTTGGTCTACGCCGGGATTCGATCCCGAGGCCACTCATTCCGGAATAAGTTGCTCTACCAATTGAGCTACGCAGACATGTATTCTGATTCCTATCTGCCTTTATGTCGTGTGCGTCCTTCTGGCAGGTACGTCACATCTCCTGGTACGTTACATCATCTCCCCCTTATTTTTCTTTTTCTTTTTTTTTTTTTTTTTTCCGTCATTTTTGGTCTACGCCGGGATTCGATCCCGAGGCCACTCATTCCGGAATAAGTTGCTCTACCAATTAAGCTACGCGGACATTGATTCTAATTGCTATCTGCCTTTATGTCGTGTGCGTCCTTCTGGCAGGTACGTCACATCTCCTGGTACGTTACATCATCTCCCCCTTATTTTTCTTTTTCTTTTTTTTTTTTTTTTTTTCCGTCATTTTTGGTCTACGCCGGGATTCGATCCCGAGGCCACTCATTCCGGAATAAGTTGCTCTACCAATTGAGCTACGCAGACATGTATTCTGATTCCTATCTGCCTTTATGTCGTGTGCGTCCTTCTGGCAGGTACGTCACATCTCCTGGTACGTTACATCATCTCCCCCTTATTTTTCTTTTTCTTTTTTTTTTTTTTTCCGTCATTTTTGGTCTACGCCGGGATTCGATCCCGAGGCCACTCATTCCGGAATAAGTTGCTCTACCAATTAAGCTACGCGGACATTGATTCTAATTGCTATCTGCCTTTATGTCGTGTGCGTCCTTCTGGCAGGTACGTCACATCTCCTGGTACGTTACATCATCTCCCCCTTATTTTTCTTTTTCTTTTTTTTTTTTTTTCCGTCATTTTTGGTCTACGCCGGGATTCGATCCCGAGGCCACTCATTCCGGAATAAGTTGCTCTACCAATTAAGCTACGCGGACATTGATTCTAATTGCTATCTGCCTTTATGTCGTGTGCGTCCTTCTGGCAGGTACGTCACATCTCCTGGTACGTTACATCATCTCCCCCTTATTTTTCTTTTTCTTTTTTTTTTTTTTTTTTTCCGTCATTTTTGGTCTACGCCGGGATTCGATCCCGAGGCCACTCATTCCGGAATAAGTTGCTCTACCAATTAAGCTACGCGGACATTGATTCTAATTGCTATCTGCCTTTATGTCGTGTGCGTCCTTCTGGCAGGTACGTCACATCTCCTGGTACGTTACATCATCTCCCCCTTATTTTTCTTTTTCTCTTTTTTTTTTCCGTCATTTTTGGTCTACGCCGGGATTCGATCCCGAGGCCACTCATTCCGGAATAAGTTGCTCTACCAATTAAGCTACGCGGACATTGATTCTAATTGCTATCTGCCTTTATGTCGTGTGCGTCCTTCTGGCAGGTACGTCACATCTCCTGGTACGTTACATCATCTCCCCCTTATTTTTATTTTTCTCTTTTTTTTTTTCCGTCATTTTTGGTCTACGCCGGGATTCGATCCCGAGGCCACTCATTCCGGAATAAGTTGCTCTACCAATTAAGCTACGCGGACATTGATTCTAATTGCTATCTGCCTTTATGTCGTGTGCGTCCTTCTGGCAGGTACGTCACATCTCCTGGTACGTTACATCATCTCCCCCTTATTTTTATTTTTCTCTTTTTTTTTTCCGTCATTTTTGGTCTACGCCGGGATTCGATCCCGAGGCCACTCATTCCGGAATAAGTTGCTCTACCAATTAAGCTACGCGGACATTGATTCTAATTGCTATCTGCCTTTATGTCGTGTGCGTCCTTCTGGCAGGTACGTCACATCTCCTGGTACATTACATCATCTCCCCCTTATTTTTCTTTTTCTCTTTTTTTTTTTTTTCCATCATTTTTGGTCTACGCCGGGATTCGATCCCGAGGCCACTCATTCCGGAATAAGTTGCTCTACCAATTAAGCTACGCGGACATTGATTCTAATTGCTATCTGCCTTTATGTCGTGTGCGTCCTTCTGGCAGGTACATCACATCTCCTGGTACGTTACATCATCTCCCCCTTATTTTTCTTTCTCTTTTTTTTTTTTTTCCGTCATTTTTGGTCTACGCCGGGATTCGATCCCGAGGCCACTCATTCCGGAATAAGTTGCTCTACCAATTAAGCTACGCGGACATTGATTCTAATTGCTATCTGCCTTTATGTCGTGTGCGTCCTTCTGGCAGGTACGTCACATATCCTGGTACGTTACAAACTACTGATCCTCCTCTGCGGAATGAACGTGAATTGCCGGAGCTTCTGTGGCCGATATGGGTCAAGTTACGTATGGAGGATGTTCGACACCTTGTCGAATCTGTTGCTAGGCGTCTGCGAGCCGTGATTGCACAGAAAGGTGGACCAACGCGATTATGAGTAGCTGTTGCTGATGCAGAGCTAACTTAGTATATATCTAGTAAATATCTATATCAGCATTGGGATAATATTTCATTACTGGCAGAATAATAATTTCGAATATCAATTATAGTTAGTTTTTTTTTTAGTGTTTTAAAACACCGTAGTCGCACAAAGCTGTTAAATAGGAACACGGGGCTAGATTAATCCAAACGCATAAAAGGTCATCCATGGTGCCGCGTGACGTCATGAGAGATTTGCCAGATTTCTTATTGGCCCCTTGTGCTCGCCCCTAAAATAACACATCGGAAGCGAATGTGTTAATTAATTGGCGTGTGGCATCAGTCCACGTGATCAGCTGCCTCTGAATCCCATTAGCTGCCTTTGCTCGAACGAGGTGATCCATGTCGTTCAGTGTTTTCTTGGTACAGACATTAGACCCCTTAATAACGAGGAACTGTACGCCAATTATGTAATAAATAGTAAAACTATGCTAGTAATCGGATTTTATTCGCGTAGGAATATATAAATCAGCGTTTTCAAGCTTTCGCACATCAACCAGATGGATTTTTCAAGAAAGTTAGATAGAAAGTGTCTATGAAGATAAACAGCTTCAACTGTACAACTAGATGGCTTTTTCAAGGAAGTTAGACAGAAACTATTCACCCTGAAAGAGCCATCAGATTGATGTGCAAAAGCTTGGAAAGGGTAATTTATACACTGCCGGAAAAAAATCCCAACACCACGAAAAACTAGTTGTAGAGGAATGAAATGGCGGCAATACATTTGTATAGGTAATATATTTAATCGATTAAGGTTTCAAGATCACAGCTTATTGTAAGCGCGAGAAGAGCCATTTTAAATGTGAAATGCTGGTACATTAACAACCGGTGTAACCACCAGAATGTTGAATGCAAGCACGCAAACACTCATGCATTGTGTCGTACAGGTACTGGATGTCAGTTTGTGGGATGGAGTTCCATGCCTGTTGCACTTGGTCGGTCAATACAGGGACGATAAATGCTGGTTGGGGGTGACGCTGGAGTTGTCGTCGAATGATGTCCCATACGTGATCCATTGGTGAAAGCTCTGGTGATCTAGCAGGCTGCGGCAACATGTCGACACTCTGTAGAGCATGTTGGGTTGCAACAGCGGTATGCGGGCGAGCGTTATCCTGTTGGAATACACCCCCTGGAATGCTGTTCATGAATGGCAGCACAACAGGTTGAACCACCAGACCGACGTACAACTGTGCCGTCAGGGTGCGTGGGATAACCACGAGAGTGCTCCTGCTGTCATAGGAAATTGCTCCCTAGACCATAACTCCAGGTGTAGGTCCAGTGTGTCTCGGCCGCAGACAGGTTGGTTGCAGGCGCTCACCTGGCCTCCTTCTAACCAACACACGGCCATCACTGGCACCCAGGCAGAACCGGCTTTCATCAGAAAACACAACAGATCTCCACTCCGTCCTCCAATGAGCTCTAACTTGACACCACTGACGTCGCAAACAACAGTGGTTTGGAGTAAGTGGAATGCACGCTACAGGGCTTCTGGCTCGGAGCTGTCCTTCAAGTAACCGATTTGTAACAGTTCGTTGTGTCACTGTGGTGGCAACTACAGCTCGAATTGCTGCCGCAGACGCGGTACGAAGCGCCACGGCCA
Organism: Macrothele yani; assembly: GCA_039090855.1. NCBI lineage: Eukaryota > Metazoa > Arthropoda > Arachnida > Araneae > Macrothelidae > Macrothele > Macrothele yani. The sequence goes on along the minus strand of CM076997.1, from coordinate 46,284,202 downwards.
TACGCCGTACACAACGGTCTTCCCTCTCAGTAGTGCCACGTGGCCGGCCGGAACCCGGTCTTCTTGAGGCAGTACCTTCACTTGAACACTGCTGCCAACAATCATGCAGAGTGGCTACGTTCCTGCCAAGTCGGTCTGCAATATTACGGAAAGAACATCCACTTTCTCGTAGCCCTATTACACGACCTCGTTCAAAATCCGTGAGCTGTTGATAATGGCTTCTTCGTCTTCTTAAAGGCATTCTTGACTACCATCAACACCCTACGTCGAATCTCAACGATAACTAACGCTCACGAACGTTACAGCGCGTATTTACAGCAAACCTGCTTTGCATGTTCCGAAGGGCGCTACTAGCGGCACACGTATGCGCCGAGCGCGAAATTTTCATAGACGTCATCTTACAGATGTACTCTCACCACCTACCAACTGTCGTTTATCTAACACAACCCCTTCTCGGTGTTATGATTTTTTTCCGTCAGTGTATATTCCTAGGCCAATAAGTCGGATTACTAGGATAGTTTTATTATTTATTAGTTCCGATAGCCTCACACAGGATGTGCGTGATTTCAGGCAATATTTATTTGATTTCTGAGCGGATGGGTCTTTACAGAACTATCGTATCCCGTTCTGTTTGCTTCTAAGGACCAGTGGTCCCTTTCTTGGCCGATTCAGGCTCGATCAGCTTTCATTTGAATAAAACATACCAATTGTTGACCTAAGAATCCTCAATGTCGTTGAAATGTTACTCCTAAAGCTGTTACGTATGTCAGACACCATATTATCAAGCAGGGATGGAAATCAGTGAACTCTATCGATCGTGGCTTTCTCAGTCGTGCTAGCGACTCATCATAGACCTAAGAGATTGTTAATATTGGGTTGGTCCGAATGAAATGTCCGGCGCGAACGAGCAGTGGAGACAGGTCCCCACCACAGCGGAATGGAATCATCCACAGATGCTGCGAGTATTACGTCACATAATTACTGTAAATAGCTAGCACGTGTGTGAAGAACAAGGTTCAGGCGTGGTTTGATTGGACGAAACGTGGCTTGTAAAGGAAACATGCAGACGCCGGATTTGAGAGTGATCTTGTTGTATGAATTTAAACTGGGCTATTCTGAAGGAATTGCCCCTCGAAACGTTAACAAAGTGTTTGGGGAGAATACAGCCAACGAACGAACTATTCTACGATGATTTGTAAAGTTTCGAAATAGAGATACGAACCTGAAAAACGAAGCATATTTTCACCGACCTGTTGCTGTTTTTGGCGATGTTCTGTCACGCGTGGTTGAAGCGGACCCCCGACAACCGTGTCGTGAGATAGCGGCATAGGAAGGTGTCCACCACCCGACAGTTGTTCGGCGTCTGGCTGTGTTGGGTAAGGTCAAAAAGCTGGACATGTGGCTGCCGCATGAGTTGACAACTGCCAACAAGACTAGGCGTTTGGAAGTCTGCACGCCGCTGCTTGCCAGGAATAAACAGGAACCTCTACTGCATCGAATCGTCCTCTGCGACGAGAAGTGGGTCCTTCATGATACTCGGAAACTATCTGCAGAATGGTTTAGCACGGTACAGCCTGCTGGACAGCATCCTAAGATACCCCTACACACGAAGAAAATGATGCTCCTTGTGTGGTGGTCCACAGCCGGGATAATTCATCAGAGTTTCTTGGCAAGAAGCCAAACCATCACTGCCGAACATTATTCTGCTGGGTTACACCAGATGCACCGGAAATTGTGGAAGAAACGACAGGTTTTGGTCAACAGACGTGGTGTTCTGCTCCAGGACAACGGCCGCCCTCATGTCGCACAACGAACGATACGGACACTAAGTGCCTTGGGCTATGGCACTGCTTCATCCTGCCTATTAGCCGGACTTGACTCCGATAGACTATCATCGGTTTCGTCGCCTGGATTACTTCCTGTCCGGGGAAACAGTTCACGGCAGACAACGAGGTTCAACGTGCAGTTGATGAATTCTTTGGTTCCCAGCCACAAGACGATTTTCGTTCCGGGATCATGGTCCTGCCGGACAGATGGCAAGTATGTGTCGATGCGGAGGAGGATTATTTTGCCTAAGTACGTTGTCTTACTTTTCCGTTCTTACCGTCCACGTTTGCTGATCCTTTGCCGGACATTTCATTCGCACCAATCCAATACTTGATTCTGTAGCATGGGTGTTGTGTAGGACCTAAATCACTGTTAATAGAGGGGGGTCCGGATATTAATAGTAGAGCAGTGTATTTCGATGACGGTGAGCCGTTGAGTGTCATCGGAACGATGAAACATTAAACAACAGTTCAACAGTTCAAGATCGTCGTTTCTTGTACATAACTGCAAGGTGCAAGAGAATGACATCAGTCTGCCAGTTGGCATCACTGATGTCAGCTGCCACAGGAAACACATTTTCTTGAGTATGTGTTTCCGTAGAACTTCATGAGAGGGGTTTACATGCTAGGAGACCCATAACGTGCAATACCACGAAACACAGCTCATCGAACGTCTGATAGGAATGGAGTATCAGCCCCTCATTTCTACCAGCAATCAGTGGTGGCATATTTTATTTTCGGATGAACCATGATGTCGCTAAGTAGCGATTTTCGGCACCAGTGCACTTGGTGAGAGCGTGGATCACTTTATCTGCTACTGAATGTGGTTTAAAACGGATCATGGTGGTGGAAATGGTTTCATGGTCCGGGTAAGCATCATTGTTAGCGGCCACACTGAATGACTCTAACTTCGCTAAGATACAGAAAGCGTACCTGGAACCTAATGTTAGACTCTGCAGGGAGAGGTGTCGTTAGGTCAAAATAAGCCGCCCCGGTGGCGCAGTGGTCTAAGCGATGGCTTCTAATCATTCGTCCGAAAGGGGTCCGGTTTCGAATCCCGGGTAGGCATGGGTGTAGTGTGTTGAGGACGGGTGACTGCTTGTTGCTCCCAGTTGTCGTTAAACTTCCAATAAAAGAAATAGCGAAGGAATACCGGAGATTGACGATTTTTATTTTGTTTGTGGGTTGAACGATCACCGTGAACATCTCTATAGGGTACAAGCAGCCGCTCGTCCCTAATTTAGGATCACTGGTTCCAGGGAAGGGAGATAGCCTGTGCGCACAGACAAACACAACATCCATACCTCAGCAGGATTCGAACCCGCTCCCATCTCGGACGAATGGTCAGAACCTAGCACTTAGACCACTGCGCCATTGGGTGGCATTGAAGGTATTCAGAGAATGAATTGGCTAGCGTGTTTCTCAGAACTAAATGCCACAGATCATATAGTACATGGGGTGCTTTGCGATGATCAACTTCAGATCTCTTGCACGAGTCCTTTGTGAGTTGAGAAGTGCTCCTACAGCGGAGTGGGATTTGTTATATTGTTGAACAGTTTTATTAGAGGCACGGGAAACTCACTGTGTATTGGTGGTAGGGGCCATAATACTCCGTTCTAAATTCGTTAAAAGCGATGGTTTCTGATCGTTCGTCCGAGATGGGTCCGGGTTCGAATCCCGGTGAAGCATGGATGTCGTGTTTATCTTACGACGCTGGCTCTCTCCCTTCCCTGGAACAAGTGGCCATAAATTAGGGACGGGCGACTGCTTATAGCCCACTGAGTTGCTCACTGTGGTCGTTAACCCTCAAAAAAAAAAAAAAAAAATTCGTTAACTTCAATATCTGGAGTGACCTGTAATTTACATACATACATGAAAAACTACCGAAATCACACGATAACTATTTGAACTCCAATGTTAAAATATTATAATATACATTTAAAAAATGATATAATAAAATATGTACACACATGAGATCCTTCGGTGCCCAAAGTGGGTACCATCTTCAGATCTGAAGTGGTACCCTCTTCATCTTCACCATCTGAAGTGGTACCATCTTCAGATGGTACCCACTTTGGGCACCGAAGGATCTCATGTGTGTACATATTTTATTATATCATATTTTAAATGTATATATTAAATATTTTAACATTGGAGTTAAAATAGTTATCGTGTCATTTCGGTAGTTTTTCATGTATGTAGTTATCGGCACAAGTTAAATTCACAGTATATATAATGAAACAAAAAATTCGTCATAGAAGACTGCAGTGTGCTAAACAAGTTCAACACAGGTAGTGACCATAGATTGGTGAGATGTAAGATGCACCTCAACAGTAAACTTGAACGTGGCAAGCTCATAAGACAAACAAAACCTATTGACATAACCAACCTTAAAAAAACACCATAATACCTTCAAGTTGGAACTGAAGAACAGGTTCTCTGCTTTAGAAGGTCTAACATAGGAAGAAGCGGACATCTCTGAAGTTAACAGAAAAGTAACCAAAGCTCTTATGGAAACAGCAACAGAATTAGCTGGGTCTAAGAACAAGTTGCATGTAAACAAATTATCAGGAAAAACGAAAATGGTGATGCAAAAAAGAAGAGAGATGTGGACAACTAAAGAAGATGTGACTTCCAAAGTGGAATATATAGAGCTATGCAAGACAGTAAGAAAAAGTATCACTGAAGACGTAAGAAAATTCAACTGTGAACTAGTGAGGAAAGCAATTGAAAACAACCAAAGCCTAAAGATAGCAAAGGGACATCTCATTAAGGGAAGAAAACAGATTATGGCACCGAGAAAAGAAGATGGTTCTGTAACAAGAAATAGAGGCGAAATTTCAACAAGAGTAAAAGATTTCTACTCCAAATTATATGAAAGGGATGATACATGCACTCCAGACATCATGAAAGATACCAGTACCAGAGTTCCTCCAGTCCTTCCAGCAGAAGTTGCACATGCAATCAAGAACATGAAGCGGGGAAAAGCTCCAGGAGAAGATGGAATTACTGTAGACATCATACAAGAAGCAAGTGGAGAAATCGAAACAGTACTCGCCCAAATTTTCACTCGATGCCTTAATGAAGGAAATATTCCTGAGGATTGGAACACCGCTACAATGATCCTGCTACATAAGAAAGGTGACATTGAGGATCTCGGAAACTACAGACCTATCAGCCTCCTATCAGTAGTTTATAAAATCTTCACTAAAGTTCTTTCACACCGCTTGAAGGTAACACTGGACATGGCTCAACCGAGAGAACAAGCTGGATTCAGGTGTGGCTACAGCACAATAGATCATATCCATGTGCTGAGAGAACTAATTGAAAGAGCGAGGGAATATGAACTTCCTTTGTGCATGGCTTTTATCGATTATGAAAAAGCCTTTGATTCGGTGAAATCATCAGCAGTTACAATGGCTCTGAAAACCTGCGGTATTGAAGATGCATACATTAATATTATTAATAACATCTATGAAAATGCAAGTGCAAAGATTCGGCTGTTTGAAAATACAACACACGTAAAAATTGGAAAGGGAGTGAGACAAGGTGACACCATATCTCCGAAGCTCTTTAATGCAACATTGGAGGGTGTTTTTCAGTCGCTGAGCTGGGAAAAAAAGGGGATAAAGATTAATGGAGATTATCTAACCCACCTTCGTTTTGCTGATGACGTAGTCATTTTTGCAACTACCCCATCAGAGCTGCAGAGTATGATCCAGGAACTTGCTGACAAGAGTAAAGAAGTGGGATTAAAAATGAACTTTCAGAAGACAAAAGTGATGTTCAATGCTTTTACAAGAAATGAAGTTTTATCGATTGATGGAGAAAAGCTGGAGATAACAGACACGTACGTTTATCTTGGGCAGCAGATATCAAGTGAGGGTCACATTAATGAAGAAATTAATCGGCGTACAAAACTTGCCTGGAGAGCTTTTGGAAGAAACAGCATAATTTTCAAGAGCAATATGCCATTATGTCTTAAAAGAAAAGTGTTTGATCAATGCATCCTTCCAGTGCTTACGTATGGTGCAGAGACGTGGACCTTAACTAAAAGAGACATACAAAGGCTGCAGACAACTCAAAGCAGCATGGAGAGGTGCATGCTTGGTGTAACCAGGAGAGATAAGAAGAGGAACTCGTGGATCCGAAAAATGACAAGAGTGGAAGACATCATGATCATAGTTAAATCCCTGAAATGGCAATGGGCTGGACATACTGCCAGAAGGACAGATCATCGATGGACAGCCGAAATTTTAGATTGGATTCCAAGAGACAGGAAAAGACCCAGAAGAAGACCACATGGGAGATGGGTGGATGAAATTCGAAAGTATGCAGGGGTAACATGGAGGAGACTGGCACAAGACAGACTGTTGTGGAGGAAACTTGGGGAGACCTTCGTCCAGCAGTGGATTGATAATGGTTGACAATGATGATGATGATGATGATGATGATATATAATGGACCTGTAATTTGTTCATAATTAAAGTATTCCAGTATACTCTTAATTTCAGATGTGAATGTTAATATGCGATATTAATTTTCTTCCAAAAATGTTTTTAAGATTCCAAGAACAAATTTCTTCCGGTGTATTTTTATTTCATGTTGAACTTCCTCGAATTATGAACAGCATTGTATGTTTTCTCCGTCTAATGCACGATTATGATGGTTAAGGCTGTGGTCTGTTGCGCGAATGACCAAATTCTCAACGGAAATTTATCGAAACCAGGAAACACTGTTACTTCGATAAATTAAGTCACTACCAAACTCTCACTGTTGAAATTCAATCTTGCCCTTTTCTCCTATGTTGATTTCAGCCGACAAGCTTCCTCGGGATTGAATTCTATCAGGAAACCGGAGCGAGCGGGCACGCATTCGTATTATTCCGCTCTCATTCCCACGAATTAGCGGAACTCAGGATTTATCACCTCTAACGCCTGAAATCGAATTCTCACGTGTTCTCAATTTAGGGCAGGCTGCAATTATTGGGCGATAAATCAAGATCTATGGCGCAATATAATTGTTCAGAAGCTGACAGATTCCAAATAGCAACATTGCATTTCCATGGTGCAACATAAGTGACGGAAGTCAGATCTGTCCTCGTTACTCGAGTCCCACATTAGAACGCAGTTTCTTTTTCCTTCCCTCACAGATGTAAACTGAAACATTTGTTCAAAGAATAAAACAGGAATGAGTATTTATGCGTGCATTTGTTTCAGAATTTATTTTAAGAAGCACAGTTATCGTTTGAAACGTTTTTCTCTAATTTAAACTTCCTTTTAAGTTTCTGTGTTCTCATGTAAAATTGGTTCCCCCTGAAATGTTTTCTCACTTAACGGCACATTATTTCTCTCGACAAGATATTAAAAGTGGCCATTCTGATAGTGGGTCAAAGTTCAGTCAAATGTAAATGAAATTTTGAGCAAAAGTTGAAATTAGACAGGTGTGTACGGGATAAAATAAGTCAATATTTGATAAAATATTGATAAAATATGTCAATATTTAACAAATTTTGATAAAATAAGTCAATATTTGACAAAAACTACCTTTATGGATGGGAGCTTATCTAGGTCTCCCTTCGCGGACTCGGAAATATTTTTTACCGGGTGCTCAATTCTTGCCCCGTGTTTTTTACCATCTGCGGAGTGATTTGTGCAAACGCTGCGAAAATTTTCATCTTCAAGTGATCCAGTTTTTCAGGTCGTTTTGTGTAGATCATGTTTTTCACAAGCTCCCAAACGAAGAAGTGAGTTCCGGGGGAAGTTTGCACGCCAAGGAATAGAGTTATCGCGGCTACACCAGTTGCCATTGAATGTGTTGATGAGGAAGTTCCTTACTTCCGGTGACCAATGGGGTGGGGTACCGTCTTGCTGTAACATAACATCGGTATCCAGTTGGTCCTCATCGTGCAGTGTGCTCAGAGAAGAAACAAAAAGGAACTTACAGCTGGTGATGACTCACCCCGCATCATAGATGTTAGAAAGCACGTGACAAGAATTTAACACCCGGTAGAAACTACACTGAGTCAGCAAAGGGGTTCGTGTATGGGCCTAGACATTCTCCCATCCATAAAGGGAATTTCTGCAAAATAGTGACTTCTTTTATCTTTTACACTTCATACCACAGCAGTTTAAAGCTAACTAACCCTAGCCAAATGGATCCCCTGTACGTTCAGAGTACGATATGCTCTATGTTAGATCAAAACCGATAAGTATTATGCTCCTAGATCAATGTGAACTACATTTGGTGAAGGAGAGCTGTAATTATCAACAGTGTATTAATAAGAACTAGTGCTTTGAAGCGTTTTCATTCTGGTTTTTTAAGCACCGTATTGCGATGTTTTGCATTCTTGAAGGTCTTGAAGATCAAATAAAAGGACATGCAGCTAGTAAGTACTAAATTCTGGGATTGTTGAATCCTAGACCGTTTTGAGTTTAAAGTGTATTTACAACGTTTAATTAAGTTTCCAGCTCAATTTCTGCACGACGATACGGAATAAAATGTTAGGGCTTCAAGCACGCTGGTGAGCAAAACTTGAGGACGAAATAGAAAAACTATTGCGGGGGGGGGGGGGGTACAAGGACAGGGAAGCAATGTCGTTTCTGAAAAAAAAAAAGAGAAACAAAGCTGGTAACAGAAGAAATTTATTTCTGAATCAATTATATAATCACCATCATTATCGATAACACTTGCCCATCCAAACTTTCAATGCCGTCTTTGTAAAAAGACGTTGGCTGTGATGCACAAAAGTCTGAAAGCCCCGTTTTGACAACATCAATATTTTGTATTTTTTTCCCATTATAAAAGTGCTACAGAGATTTGAACAAATTGTAATCAGATGGTGCAATGTCAGGGAAATAAGGGGGATGAGGCAGAACTTCCCAGCCAAAATCTCTGATCGTCTGCTGGGTCCGTCTCGCCGTGTGAGGTGTCGCGTTGTCATTCAGAAGGATGACGCCTTTTCTGTTGACCAATGCTGGATGTTGCACAGTAAGAACTTGCTTCTAACGGTTGCAGTTGTTGAAAACAGATTTCTGCCGTTACGGTCTGTCCGGGTTCCAAGAGCTCAAAGTGAGCTATGGCTGCCGTTGTCCACCAAACACAGAGCAAAACCTTTTTGGGGTGTAGTCCTGGTTTTGGCGTAGGAACTGGTGTCTGATTTGGAGAAAGCCACTGGTTTTTACGTTTGTTCACGTAAAGAACCCATTTTTCATCTCCAGTGACAATTCGGCGAAGAAATAGATCTTTTTCCTGTAGGCTGAGCAAAGAGTTGCAGATGGTGAAACGCTGGGCTTTCTAGTCAGGTGAAAGTTGGTGTGGGACCCAAATTCCTTGTCTATTGACCTTCCCTATATGTTGCAGATACTCTTCAACAGTAGACCATGACGCATTAAGATATTGGAATAATTCATCAATGGATTGACGAGGATCTACCTCAATGACTGTACCCAGCAGGATATTGTCCAGCTCCATGGGCCTTAATGCATAAGAGGTATCAGAGAGGTCAAAATCGCTCGACCCGGAATCTGGCGAACCAACGCTGGCACTTGCGGATATTTAACGCATTCGGATAAGCAACGCAAGTATTATTGGTGGCCATGGTTGCATTGTTACCCTTGTGTAATTCATACAGCATCCAATGACGAACATGGCTCTCCTCAACTTGTATGTCACTCATTTTGTTCTGCAAATCTGGAAGACAAAAATTCCTACATAAAAAAAAGGAGAACAGTTCATTCACTTGTACATACACTTAATTGACGTTGAACATAACACTCACAACTACTCCGCAAACTTAGCTGCTTTCTGGGCGCCCAATAAAATAACGCCGCAAATGGCAGAAGCACCCAAACAGAAATTAATCCAGGACCAAACGGAAATTAACCCAAGACCGTGTCTGGGAACAGGAGCAATAGCACATGCGTAATAATTGAGCATGACGTGTAGCTTGCGCAACGTGAGAACAAATGCGCTCAGAGCATCAGTTGTACGATCGTTACCGAAACGGTGTTCTTAAGTGTTAAAGACGTTTGGTTGTGTTTGTTTTGTAGTAGAGACGACGAATTGGTCCGTCGAGAACATCTTGGTGATTTTACTAACGGTCGAAAAATTAGAAGGCTCTAGAAGGGGCGAAATGTGATGAGTGTGTGTGTTCAGCACACTCATCACATGATGGTGATTTAGCCTGTGCGTGGGAAGCTTCCTAAAGTCTCATCGCAGAATACGGCAGTCATTCCAGCACGTTTCGGAGTTCGACTAAGGACGAATAGTGGCTTATCGCGACAGCGGTTTATCGTACCGAGACATCGGTGCCCGTGTGGGACGACATCCTGCCACAATAAGGCGAGTATGGATTCGGTGGGTGCAGGCGGGACGGACCGACGGATGGACCGACGTGAGCGATTGCCGCTGCCGCGGCACACCCACGAACGAGAGAACCAACATATTGTGCGGCGGGCATTGACGGCTCGCACCGCCACATCACGAATGTTAGCGCAGGAATAAGGGTGTGTTGCGCAACAACCTGTGTCTACACGTACCGTTCGACGTCGTTTGCAAGAGCGGGGACTTGTCCCACGGTGCCCATTGCTCCGATTACCATTGACGTTACACCACCGGCGAGTGCGGTGGCAGTGGGCCGTTGAACGCCGCACCTGGACTACGGAATGGCATGACATTGTTGTCTCTGACGAATTCCGCTTCTGCCTACAACATCACGATGGTCAGATCCGCGTGTGGCGTCACCGCGGAGAGAGACTGTATGACGCCTGCATTACGCATCGCCATACCGGTCCGTCGCCTGGCGTTATGGTTTGGGGTGCAATTGGATATGACACACGCACCCCTCTGATACGCATTGCCGGTACACTCAACAGCCACCGCTACATCTCCGACGTTTTGGAGCCTGTAGTCCCTTACCTGCATGACCTGCCAGCGGCCACGTTTCAACAGGACAATGCGCGCCCGCACGTGGCACGCATCGTGGAACAATTCTTTACGGCCCACCAGGTGTCACTGCTGCCGTGGCCCGCCTGTTCTCTCGATATGTCGCGCATGGAACGCGTCTGGTCGTTGATAGTCAACCGAGTGGCCCGGCAAGCACCACCCGCGGCTGCACCCGATGAACTGTGGCAATGTGTGGAAGCAGCGTGGACCGACATACCCCAAGGACACATCCAAAGCCTCTTTAGTTCGATTCCGCGGCGTGTAGCGGCCGTTATTGCCAGTTATGTGGTCCACACGAACTATTGATGTCTGCGTGTTCCGCAAGTCGCACGGGCCTGTAAGCTCAATCGTTTCATCTTTGTATCTGTTGTTATGTGTCCAGTAAATCTGTCTTTGCTATCTCGTGTCCTTCTTGGTGTTGCATTTTTTGTGGCCTGCAGTGCATTTTAAACATAAAACTCAGAGTTTGTGAGAATACTAGAAACATTCTATGGTTCGAAATGCATCGGGTTTTAAATATCGAATATGAGAACTGCTTTCAGAGGGAATCATTGGCTACAGAGCATGCTTGTGGCTATAAAAGAACCATCTTTCGACAAAATGCATCGCATGTTCTCTTTATGAAATAGCATTTCTTTAGAGACAGTATTAATACGTTATTAATTAGACGGTATACTTTCATAAGGAGAGTAATTAGTAATTTGATACTGCTAAGCTTGGCTGCGATGTAAATAAAAATGAAGTATGGAACGAGAAACCTTAATTCCGATGCGGCGTAGTTTTCGTTAAATATAATTTAAGCTTTCATAATTTATGATCCTGAATAATTTTCTTACCTTCTGAGAAACGATCACCTAAATTAGATTATTAATTAACTTTGCTGAATTTCCTGCGACCGTAAGTAACGCGGTTCAAATTTTCCATAGGAAAATGTACTGAAGTGATTGCTTGTCGTTTTAGAGCCTTGATGCGGAAGATTTTGGTTTGCGCTCAGCTACGGGCTCGATATTCCCAACCAAAACTCTTTAACAAAGTGTAAGTATTTTCTGCGCAACCTAAACATTTTAATAGAAACTAATGCAAAACGAATCCTCTAAAGAAATAACTCTTCGCAAGTATATGAAATGCATAGACCTATACACCGACGAGCCATAACATTAGGACCACCTACCTAATAAACTGTAGGACCCCATTTAACCCGTAAAACAGCAGCCACTCGGTGAAGTATTGATTCGATGAGGTGGCGATAGTTATCCTGGGGTATCTGGTACCATAATGTCAACAGCAGGTACTCCAGTTCCCGTACAGTTCTCGGTGGTAGTGATTTAGCCCGAACCCGCTTTTCCAAGTCGAACCATAAATGTTCGATTGGGTTCATTTCAGGTGAATTCAGAAGCCAGGGCATTAACAGAAAGTCAACAGCATATTCCTCGAACCACTCCTTGACGATTCTGGCAGTTTGGCATAGCGCGTTATCCTGTTGGTAATGGCCATCACCAGCAGGGAACACAGTTGCCAGAACCTGATCCGCAACGATGTTCAGATACCTGTCAGCTGTCAGGGATTGCGCTGTTGGGATAATGGGGATTTAAAGTGTCCCAAGAAAACATCGCCCACAGCATAACACCGCCACGGCCGGTCTGTTTCGGCCCAACAGTGCATCCAGGTGCCACAGCCTCCGTTGGTAATCGGCGTATCCGCGCTCGGCCGGCCTGTTTCGGCCCAACAGTGCATCCAGGTGCCATAGCCTCCGTTGGTAATCGGCGTATCCGCGCTCGGCCGGCCTGTTTCGGCCCAACAGTGCATCCAGGTACCATAGCCTCCGTTGGTAATCGGCGTATCCGCGCTTGGCCGTCCTGTTTCGGCCCAACAGTGCATCCAGGTGCCATAGCCTCCGTTTGTAATCGGCGTATCTGCGCTCGGCCCGCCTGTTTCGGCCCAACAGTGCATCCAGGTGCCATAGCCTCCGTTGGTAATCGGCGTATCCGCGCTCGGCCGGCCTGTTTCGGCCCAACAGTGCATCCAGGTGCCATAGCCTCCGTTGGTAATCGGCGTATCCGCGCTCGGCCGTCATCGTGATGCATCAGGAATATTGATTCGTCAGACCAGGCCACTTTCTTTCCATCATCCACGGTCCAGTCTTGATGATCTTGAACCCATTTGATGCGTTGTTGACGATGACGTGCTGTGAGCATGGGGACCTTTCTGGGTCTTTGGCTACGCAGGCCCAATCGGAGAACGCTGCGATGAACCCTGTGCTGTGACATATTGCCCTGATCACCACTTTTGCAGCTGCTGGTGATTTTTCGCACTGTGCCTCTGCTGTCGCTGTGAACAATGCACGCCAGTCTCCGTTCCCCTCTGGCATCATCGAGCTGCGGACGACACACGATTCGTCATTTGGCCATCTGTGCACCGCTTTTCATACGTACTCAGTACACCGGCACCTGAAAAACCCACAAGTCGCGCAGTTCCCGAGATCGTGGTTCCGAGGCGCCGCACCAACGCAATTTATCTTTTATCGAAATCCGATAAATCGGCAGCTTTTCCCATTTTGACTCCGAACATTCTATCAACCGAAAGCCAGTCGTCGGGTTATACACAGTGCGTCAAAAAATTTTAAGACTGGATCTGTAAAATGAAATAGAAACAAGAAATTATAATTTGTTTTGGTTTGTTATTCAAAATTAAGTCCCTCTAGCTTCAATACACTTGTTACAGCGATTTAATAATGATTCGAATGCCTGTTCAAGTTCACTTTGCGGAATTGCCTCCAAAGCACGCGTCGAAGCTGTTTGTACGGTCGAAATATAATAAAAAGAACACCCTTTTAACATCATTTTAAGATTTGGGAACAAAGAAAAGTCGCAGGGTGCTACATCAGGCGGATACGGTGGATGATTCAACACACAGAGGTTATTTTTCACCAAAACTCTACGAACAAAAAGTGAGGTGTGACTGGGTGCATTATCGTGCAACAAACACCAACTGTTTTCATCTCAATATTCTGAACGAATGCGACAAATTCTGCCCATTAAACACCTCAAAACATTTAAATAAAACTCACCAGTAATTGTTTGTCCACTTGGAACAAATTCTTTGTGGATAATTCCCTTACTATCGAAGAATGTAATAAGCATTGTTTTGTTTTTCTATGGAACTTTTCTTGTTTTTTTGGCTTGTGGCGAGTTTTTTTTTCCATTCCGCACTTTGTCGCTTTGTTTTAGGATCATATTGAAAAAAATCATGTTTCATCTCCAGTAACAATCGATTTTAAGAAGTTTGGATCCTTTTCAACGGCTTAAATGATGTCTCTGCAATGTGCACTTCCCCTTGATTTGTGTTCATTTGGTAACGTGTGTGGAACAAATTTAGCACAGACTTTTGTTTTGTCCAAATCTTCATGCAGGATGGTTCGAATCGTTTCTTTGTTGATGTTTAAAGACTCTTCCATCATTCTTAGTGACGCACATCGATTGTTTTCCACGAAATCACGCACTTTTTCAATAATCTCAGGTGTCCTAGATGAACTTGGTCTTCCGGTATGCTTATCATCTTCTAGCGTCTCTCTTCCGTCCAAAAAACGTTTGTGCCACAGGGAAACATTTGATCTACTTAAACAAAACTCACCGTAAACTTGTTTCATCATTTGGTACGTTTCCGAGGCAATCTTACCAAGTTTTGCGTTAAATTTAATAACAGCCCTTTGTTCCATTTAATAATTCAACATGAAAAAATTGTACTTCTCTAATGAACGGCCGTTTCGTTTGAGTTACTTTAACAACTGCGTAGTACTTTTGGCAGAAAGCAAGCAGATGGTCACGGTTTATAACGCATTCGCGATTACACTGGTGGCGCCACCGTAGGCTGAAATCTAGCGCCAGTCTTAAAAATTCTTTGACGCACTGTATATATATACTGCTCTGCGAACTTCACTAGCGGCACCGTTCGGTCCCCAGGAGCGCACATTTCTCTAGGGTGTCATAACGTAATGACTCGTAGGTGTAATCGTTACTATATGCATAGATACCGTACGTTATTTATTGTTTCCCATTTAGCTATCATTCAAAAAACCCGAAAAATACAATGCCATGGAACGAAATCCCGTGTCTCCCAGCGTTTTACCAGAATTTTACCGTTACGCCACACGAGACAACAAAATTCAAAGCAACTGAGAAACAGTGAAAATGTACTACATCTATTTGCCACAATACATAAAAATATTAGACTTAACATTGCTTAATTTTACGGAAAAATAATTTTCAGAACTGCCCAGAAAGAAGCGAGATTTCACTTTATAATAGGAAAAACCGAAACTTACAATTCACTACATTTATTTGTCATAAAAAAGACAGTGCAACCGGAATAGAGTTATAAAACAGAAAGCAATAAAGCAACACTTCTAACACCCACACTATAAAACTATACTGAAATTCACCAGCCACTTTC
Organism: Macrothele yani; assembly: GCA_039090855.1. Lineage (NCBI taxonomy): Eukaryota > Metazoa > Arthropoda > Arachnida > Araneae > Macrothelidae > Macrothele > Macrothele yani. The sequence goes on along the minus strand of CM076997.1, from coordinate 46,268,981 downwards.
CGTGATTCTTTTAATGAATAAACGAAGCATATTTCTTATACACGCATCGTCAAAAAAAAAAAAAAAAAAAGTTGCACCCAGAAGGAAGCAACCAAATGTAATGAAACTTGATAGGTAGGTTTCACATGCAAATTATTCAAGTATAACAATCGGACGCGCATGTGATCCCGGCAAGGAGGGGTCGTAGCAATGATCAATGATCATATCTAGAGGATTTCAGGAAGGGAGTGTCTGACCCCAGGTCTTAAACAACCCTTAGAAATAGGAAGCTAGGAGATTTGGGATAGAGTGCCCGATAGGAAAATGTCACGGAAGCGAAGTAGGAAGGGGGAGGAAGACGCCATTATTTGTTACCGGGGGGCCAGTACCCGGGGTCCGACGGCTTAACGTGCCCATCCGACGCACGGCGGATATTTAGTGAATCGAGCGTTCGCACCTGCCTGGGATCGAACCTGAGGTCCTTTCTGTGGCAGTCACGAACGTTGCCCACTAGGCCACCCGCGGCCCCGAGGGGTCGGAGAGATGTGGCTGACCGGATATATAAGGTAGACCTGTTGCGCATACTTGTTATTATGACTCGTGCTATTGTGTTGGTTGCATCCTTTGAAAGTAAAGTATGACTCGGTGAAAAGTTCGGAAGCAATTCGAGCAGTTTGAGGAGTTTGAGAGGGGTCGCGTCGTCGGGCTTCGAGAAGCGGGATGGTCTTATCCCCGTATTGGCCGCCCCGGTGGCGCAGTGGTCTAAGCGATGGCCTCTGATCATTCGTCCGAAAGGGGTCCGTGTTCGAATCCCGGTCAGGCATGGATGTTGTGTTTGTCTTACGGCACTGGCTCTCTCCCTTCCCTGGAACCAGTGACCCTAAATTAGGGACGGGCGACTGCTTATAGCCCATTGAGTTGCTCACGGTGGTCGTTAAACCTCCAATCAAAAAAAATATCCCCGTATTGCGCGCCATATCGGTCATATGGATACACCCCATAGCAAGCTGTTAGCTGCAGTGGATAGAACAAGGCACGCAGCCCCGACAACAAGGGTCTTGGATACCTTGAAAGTCCACGGAGAGAAAGGACCGACGGGTTGTCCAACATGCGCGGAGTGACCCAATAGCCACGATTGCGGATATTCAACAAGCAGTAGTGCCATCCATACATCATCCGATTACTGTCAGTTACATTGGCAGACGGCTGCACGACGTAGGACTACACACACGCAGATCGTTATCACGATTATCCTTAACAACATTGCATCGTCCCCAAAGACTGCAATGGTGTCGTGCCGGGCTGTCATGGAGCCACCCAGAATGGCTGCGGTTGATCTTCAGTGACGAGTCCCGCTTTTTGTCTTGGACGAGACGACCAACCAATCCGTGTATGGAGGCAGCCATGGTCAGCGCCAATATGAATGGTTTGTTGTCGAGCGTCACACGTCCAGCATGCCTATTGTCATGGTGTGGGGTGCAATTGCCTACGATGCCAGATCACCTTTGGTGTTCATTACAGGCACTTTGACAACCCTCCGTTACGTTAATGAGGTCCTGCAACCAGTGGTCCTACCTTTTATGAACACTCATTCCAATGCGATTTCTCAACAGGACAACGCTCGTCCGCATACTTCTGCTGTCTCGAGAGCTTGCTTGCAAGGCACTGACACTCTGCCATGGCCAGTCGCATCGCTAGAGCTATCGCCGATTGATAATGTATGAGATGTTATTGGACCCGCTATTCACACTCCAACGCTACCGCACAATCTGCGGGAACTGCGAGAGAAGATTCAAGGTGCATGGGATGGCTTATCGTAGGACTCCATTAGGAACCTGTACAACTCCATGCCGAGGCGTCTGGCATGCTGCGTGAGCAAACATGGTGGTCCGATCCCATACTGAGAGACACCACTTATTGCCGTGTAGCTCTATAAATATTGTCAACTTTGAAAGAATTCGCTTTGCGCTCTGTAAACTTGTTTCTTATTGTTCCTTAGTTAATAGGTTTCTATACAAGCTACGCTATTTTACGCAGTTACTGGTTCACTGGATCGTACTATTATATGCAGTTGCGCATATTTTGTTCCTCAAACTTTTAACCGAACATTAACCCTTTAATAACTCGAGGTTTTGGAAAAAAGGGCTGAAACCAGCTCGAACAAATCAGTCTAAGAGGTGTGTCGAACGCTGGTGGAACGGGCTAACGTTCATATCCGAAATGAGACAGAGAAGATATTGAATTCAATTTCTTTTCTACATAGTGGCATGGTGTCCGCAAGGGTGGGACTAAAGCACGTGTCAAGACGATAAATCTCCAAAGATAACATTCCGTCGGTGCAGTTTAGTTGGTTAGAACAACTAATTCGGAGCAAGGAGGCACGAAATCGATGCCGTCTCTGAAAATGGATCTATTGGTCGTTGGGTTCTTCGAAAGGTGTGTGATGTTTGTTCCACGCATCGTCTGGAACTAATGAAAATTTCTTCTTCACTTAAAAAGAAAAGCAAAATTAAGATGATCTAACGTATAACAGAGGTGAATCACGTGTCAAGAAGGCAAATGTGCTGCGATACATTCCACCAAACTGACTCAGTCAGGCATTTTCATGTAGGACTTCCGTCCACAGAGAAGGTTTAGGCCCAAACCACCTCTTAGGCAGGGCACAGAAACAGAAGAAGTGAGAGCAAGTCTAGCCACTTTGACAGAACAGTTTATGAGTGAGAGAGATAGCACAGTAGACGGCGCCACCGTATAAGTACGAAGTTGCTCATAGAGGAGTGAGAGAAAGTCAACTGGCGAAGTAGGAATGTATACCCAACGTAACCGGGGTTCCGAACCCGGGGGCCATCGTTTAACGTACTCGTCCGATGCACGGCGGATATTAAGCGATTGTTAGCACATCACACCACCTGTGGAAAATCAGCCGAGGCTTGAACCTGGGGGCCCTCCATCGACAGTCTGACTCGCTAACCACTAAGACTTCTACGGCTCGATACATTCTGTCTGTGTAGTGTACTCGGTTAGAGCAAATTGCACCGGACCACGGTGTGTGAAAGTCAAGTGGTACGACTCTGGAAACAGAAAACGTCCGTTAATGTCACTAGTCACCAGATGGCGCTACCAACGTGTGAGCCTATGACTCCACACAGCCTATGCTTTCTATGGGAGGAAGAGGCAGAAGTATTTGTGCTTCAAGAATGCTCTTTTGCTTGGTATTGAAAAAACAAAACCTGAAACGCTTCAAAAACATGCACTTTTGTGTCCACTAGGTGGGATGTTGTCAATTATCGCGGTTATATGCATATTTATGTTTGACAATCGCATTGATTAGTAGGCCAGCATTGTATTTCATGTGTCCACACCTTTATGTAGGGAAATTTCATTTTTATGTAGAACAATGTGTTTAAGGCGGCGGTCAATAGTTTTTACATCGTAAAATAGTTTTTTTAATAAGAAAACAAAACGAAGTTTTTATCTATAAGCGATTGCTATGGTTTCATGCGGGCCGCCATTTATACATATAGAAATGGCGGCGCGCATGTATAATGTAAACAACTTACACTGCCAGAGTTCCGTTTATGTCAAAGGATAAATCAGTGATTGTTTTTAATCTGTTGGAGCTTTAAAAGTTGATATACGTTCTTTACTTGTGGAAGAATCTGTTCGATATACAAACGCTTTAGAACAAAAGTATATCCTAATAAATATAATATACTTACTATTACTGAACTATGCTATTTTAATCTTGGTAAAATTATGTTCAAACGAATTAAATGTAATTTGTATTCAGATCTCATATTTCTTAATACACATGCACATTCGTATGAAACAAAGAATAAACTACAATTACAACCTATTTTTCCAAAATCGGAATCAATTAAACTTACTTTAAATTACAGAGGCCCTCAATACTGGAATTATTTACCTAGCAACCTGACTAACTTAAACAATTTTAATTTATTTAAAAAAAATTCAAACTCTATCTTCTTCAATAATTGAAAAAAAGGAAAAGATTGGCAAAACGTCTTCTGATTGTCTGGCTATCTGTTTTTTCATTTGTATCTTCTACGGGGAGTATAGGGTTATGTTAGGCCATTTTGGCCCTTTCCCTTGTCTTGATTGTTGTTACAGTCTATGTTCATCATTTATGTACTGTCAAATTTTTTTCCCCGCCCGTTTTTTTTTCGTTTTTCTTTCTTTTCTGCTAAGAGCATGTAACAACAAAAATAAAAAAATAAAATAAAACAAAGCATATCAAAAACCTAAGAATTGAACAGATCTTAAAACCGACACACAGCTACACTATAAATTTTAGTTTCCTTCTAAATTAAAAAAAATTAAGTACTTTAACTGCTGTAAAGAAATTTCAGCGTTTCTGGAATTTCAATTCCACAAAACTATACAATGTAATTAATATAAAAATACTTGTGATAAACACAGATTTAGCACTGATGAAACCATAAACCATATGTATTCCAATGACGATTTGGGTGAACAATGTTTCTAACTGTTAACTGTACGAGGAGTTGTATCACCTGAGTATCATACACCGTGCTCCGGACCGAGGAGGCGCGGATACGACAAATTTGTGTTTTCATATTGATGCCTGATTGTAGAAAATGTATGTACTGGCCGTTGGGTTCCTCGAAAAGTGTGTGATGTTTGTTCCTCTAATTGTCTGGAATTCATTAAAATTTCTTCTCCGTTTAAAAAAAAAAAAAGAGAAGAAGAAGGAAAGACATTAAGAGCAAATCCTAACCGATACATTCCGTAGAGGTAGTATAGTCGGTTAGAACAACCGGCTCCGGACGGGGCCTCCGGGACTCCTCCTCCTTCTCCTCTCTATGCTTACGGGCCTTGCCACCGGATTAAGAACTTGCTTGTGACGTCACGCTAAGCGGCGGACACCGTCCATAGGTAACTGAAGACATTGTGAAATATTGATCATTTGCTTCAAATAATTTATACTCGTTTTGACTAATGATTGTGAGCAGTTACACCGCGTACAAAATGTAAAATTTGTAACCTAGATAAAAACAGGTAGTAATACGCCATATAACTAAGTAAAGAACGATAATATCCGTTTATTGGCATAAGACAGCAAACAAAAGGTTGCAAGCTTTCAGCACCTACGGGTGCCTTCTTCAGGCTTAGACGTGGTTTTGGAACAACGTTAGTAATCTAAATGAATGTACATAAATTTAAATATGCATGTTAAATATAAAATGTATAAAAGCGTGACAGTACGGCACGTGTGGAAACAGAGGAATCAGGTCCTTTCACGAGAGGCACACAGGAACATGCGCCATATCAAAGGCAGCTACATTGACACGTCATCGTTGCAGACATCATGGCCAAACAAGATCTCCAGAGACTCCCTGATTGCTGTACCTCTGGCGGTAGTGTATGGTGCAACCTGTTGCAAATCGGCCCATTGTGGAACGGCAGAAGATGTCATGACCTCCCTAGATAGGGCAGTGGACGATTTATTCTTCAAGACGTCTCTTTTGTGTTCGGACAAACGAGTCGCAAAGGACCTTTTTGTCATGCCAATATAAAACTTGGTATTTCCATCCTGGTGTCGAAGATGTATGGAATATACACCGGCGTTAGCAAGTAAAGTGCTGCGGCTTCCGGATGAAAGAAGGAATTGTGATATTGACCTAGGGTGGCAAATTCCAACTCCAAGACCTAACTTCTTAAATGCATTCCGGATGAAATAAGAAAGTCCCGGTACGTACGGAAAGGAGCCGATGAACCTCTGACTGGGTTCCTTGATACGACGACGTTGATTAACAAACTCAAGTTCGGCGCTCCTAAAGATGTCATCAATTACATACTCTTTATAGCCTGCAGCTGAGGCCAACGATTTAATATTGTTGATCTCCGCAATCCTGTACGCGTCATTTGAAGAGTGGGAAAATGCTCGCTTTGCACGATGTCTGAAAAATGCCAATTTGTGGGTAGCTGACCCAAAAGATCAGTGTAAAATTAAATTCGGGGTATAAGTGGGCTTATAATAAACCTCAGTCGAAAAAGTTCCATAAAGCGGTTTAGTGACGAGGACGTCCAGATGAGAAAGGGAGTCATCATTGGCGCAATCCATAATAAACTTGATGTCATTATGGAGCGAATTGATGAAGGAGAAGAAATCATCCGCTTCTTCCACCCCGTGAGGCTAAACAAAAAATATATCGTTTACATAACGTAGCCACAATGCAGGTACCAATCCGGCTCTATTTAGGATTTGTGATTCTAGCGGCCTTAACACAGCCTCACAAGCACATAGTACATATGGGAGGCCATAGCGACCCCTTTCGACTGTTTAAATACTTGGTTGTTAAAACCGAAATAATCAGAGTCTACTACAACGTCGATTGCATAAAAGATAGCCAACAACGACTCTTGGGAAAACAAACTCGATTCCAGTAACGCTTGTTTTATGGTGCAAGATGCTTCCTCTACAGGTACTGGCGGAAAAAGTGAAACGACATCAAACATACTAATGATGAGATGTGGAGCCACTTTGAAGTCTTGAACTCTGTTCATAAAATCCACTGATGCCCGAAGCACCGTGAAGGATGACGGTAAGAACGGAGCAACGAAACCAGCTAAACTGCGTTCAATATTTATCGACGGGGCAGACCTCCTCGTGACTATGGGGCGCAGTGGGTTGCCTTGCTTATGATGCTCAACTCTAGCTTGCAAGGTTGGGATTTTTGGTCCTGGAGGAAGCCAAGCAGATTCACGAATAGCATCCGGGACGGAAGACAGTTTCGCTAATCTCTTCACTTTAGCAATCCACTTTGTTAAGTGGATTAGATGTAATCACTTTTAAATTAGACAGTTCGAGAAAGTCCATGATTTTCTTGTTATACTCGACAGAATCCAAAACAGCAATCAAATTGGATTTGTCTGTGAGTAAAAATTTGATCGACTGGCCTCAGCTGCAGGTTATAAAGAGTATGTAATTGATGACATCTTTAGAAGCGCCGAACTTGAGTTTGTTAATCAACGTCGTCGTATCAAGGAACCCAGTCAGAGGTTCATCGGCTCCTTCCCGTACGTACCGGGACTTTCCTATTTCATCGGGAATGCATTTAAGAAGTTAGGGCTTGGAATTGGAATTTGCCACCGTAGGTCAAAATCACAATTCCCCGGAAACCTTACTTGCTAACGCAGGGGTATATTCCATACCCCTCCGATACCAGGATGGAAATACCAAGTTTTATATTGGCATGACAAAAAGGTCCTTTGAGACTCGTCTGCCCGAACACAAAAGAGACGTTTTAAAGAATAAATCGTCCACTGCCCTATCTAGGGAGGTCGGGAGGTCATGACATCATCTGCCACTCCACAATGGGCCGATTTGCAACAGGTTGCTCCATACACTACCGCCAGAGGTACAGCCATCAGGGAGTCTCTGGAGATCATGTTTAGCAATGATGTCTGCAACGATGACGTTTCAATGGAGCTGCCTTTGATATGACGCATGTTCCTGCGTGCCTCTCGTGAAAGAACGTGATTCATCTCATTTTCAACTGTTTCCGCACGTGCCGTGCTATTAAGTTTTTATACATTTTTTATATTTCACATGCATATTTAAATTTTCTGTACATTCATTTAGATTACTAACGTTGTTCCAAAAACCCACGTCTAAACCTGAAGAAGGCACCCGTAGATGCCGAAAGCTTGCAACCTTTTTGTTTGCTGTCTTATGCCAATAAACGGATATTATCGTTCTTTACTTGTAAAATTTGTGTTAAAACATTTGCGGCAAATAAGTTTTTTCTTAATGTGGCAAACGGAAAATGTTCAAAATGTAATCAAACCAAATTTGAAATGGGACTAAAGTGCGCTTCTGTATTTTTAAAGATATTTTTAAATAACTACTCATCAAGTTGAAAAATCACTGCTTATACATATAACAAATCAGAGAAAAGAAAATATGCTATGTTTGCAGTGGCTACTTAATGAATCTGTTCTTCCTGTGTGCCTCACTAACAATGGAGATATAGATCTCGAAAATTTTGGCAGAGACATTTGATAATCATCATTACAGGGGAATTAAATCCTAACCCCAGTTTAACTACTCTAAACCCCATGCAAATAAATTGTATATTTCAATTTTCGTTTTTATATATTTTCAATCTTCATTTCATGTGCGGGAAAAATTACAAGTATGCATGTTCTACCACATGTTCGTAACCATAGGAGGGGGGGGCGAAATCAGTACAAGGCAAGTTTATTTTTCATTCATTTATTTCTGTGTGTACATTGTGCTGAGATTTATACATTTTCATTATCAATTTACTCTACTTAGCAACCTCAAAACTTTTTTATTTATATCTGTATGCCATGCAACATTTTTCAGATAAATAGTACGATTATATCTCTAATTCCTTCAATTTCTAAATGGACTAGGGAAGGGGAGAGGCTAAGTTGATAAAACCACACATAAATATACACTGTAGTAGCATTATTAGCATTTTTTCTTTCCTATTCCTTTTTTTTTACGACTTTCTTTCCCAAATACGTTCTCAGTAATAATTTAGTATATAGTTGACCTTCCCCAATTTTTATTAATTTCTGTATGTACTGCAACATTGATCTGGTGCGTCATTATCATAATTTTTCTTCTTTGGGAATTACCTTTTCATATTCGCAGATTATTAATTTTGGAACAGTTTGCCTCTCCAAATTCATTATTTTTTTGGATGAAAGCTATGTTCTTTGATCAGAAAAAAGTTAGGGTCTAAAAACGCAATTTTGGGTGCTGTTTTATTAATTTTTCGCCAGTTTTTCTTTTATAGACGCAAATTGCAATGTAACAGTACGTCAACGTACCAGCAGATTGCGTTTCAGTTATTTTCTGCGTCTGTTTAAAACTGCATTAACACCTTATTTTTGGTATAGCGTTTTTACTCGCACAGAACAAAAACAGCGAGAAAGTGTAATTCATAAGAGACCTAAAACAAACGGAATTTTTTTTTTTTTTTTTTCTTCTTTTTTTTTCAAATTTCGGTAGAACTGCTGTGTCATACAATAATTTGCAGAAAACTAAAGTATGGACTTTATTAAGCTGTTCCTTCAAGCATTAAGTACGATTGAATGCCCAGAAACGTATAGTGCTGTAACCTCCCTGGTACACAACTCCGTCGCTTAGCGTGACGTCACAAAAACGATGGCCAAGCCCGTAAAGAGAGGGGAGGAGAGGTGAGTCTCGGGAGGCGTGGTTTCGATCATCGTCACCCTCAAATTTGTGTTTTCACATATGGTTGGTTCTGCTGACATGAGAGGGCCAAAAGGAATGTTTTGCCGCAGTTCTGGTAAAACACGGCCTGCATGTGAACGTTTCTATCAAGGGATCGTTGAAGATTTTGAAGTCATTCGTTTCAGGATCATTGTCCGCTTAAAGAGCTAAATATCAAACGTTAATCTCTTTAATCAATTTCCCCTGATCTTTCGCTGAAAATTACCAAGAGAAATCGGCTTTGAAAAAGTTTGGAAACAATCTTGCTTAACATGGCGTTCTGGAAATTTTTATGTCTAGGAGTATTAATTAGGCTAACAGAGGTCAAACATTTTACATAACAGCTGTTTCTAAAGTGCAAATAATAACAATCCACAACTCATGAAACTATTTAATTTTGATATTAGAAACAAGCTAAATAATTACTTGAATACAAATTGCCTTTGGCTATGACAGGAGAAAAGTTTTCTCTGCTTTGTCGAATAAAGTTACAAACGAAGTCTTTGTTGTTATGAATGCAACGAAATCACTCAAATTTAAAGCATTCTGCAATATCCTATTCATGGGGAATCGACGGAGTTTTCCACCAACAAATATGCGGCTTCCACAGAAGAACAATATCTCGATTTTCTAGAAATCACTCCATATAATAGTGACAAAGCAACTCATCAAAAAATGAAAAGAAAAATAGTTTTGTAACTATTACCTGTGAATATTACGAGGAATTTGTTGAAATCAACGAGCAAAAAAGGCGTCTGTCAGAAAAAAAATGTATCAGATGCTTTTGAATTGTAAAGTCCGAAATTATTTCACCACGCGTTGGTTGATATTTCCAGCAAAATTCTCGGTATTTTTAGGATAGTATACGATTCGAGCAATGAAAACATCTTCTTGAATGATTTTTATTATATTTTCTATCATTTTCATAGCAAAGATTTCCTTGTACGGTACATTTTTTCTGTCCATTTGGAGACAGATCTAAGAGACTTTTTCCAGTATCTGCACATCAGCAGATAACATGGACTGTCCATGTTAAAATCTAGAAGCCTTGAGGCTTACACTACTTGCCTTTAGTATTTGACCATGAGATATGTTTATTGATATGGTAAATGCAGCATTAAGTCGAAACAAAAGACATCGAAGATAGATAGTGTAAGAGAAAGCGTAAGTAAAAATAAGAGAAATATATGTATGGAATCGAGCAATATTTCCCTTTGAAAAATAATTCGCAGTATGGTAGCATCTGAAATGTAAATCTTCAAAATTCTCACTAGGGTCTTTAACTTTTGCACAGTGTTTGCGGATCAAGATCTCTTGACAACAATTACTGGAATTCTATTCTCTAAAATCAGATTATGTGGAGGGAATTCAGTTGCTCCGCCAAATTTAGAAACCTAGAAAAATAGCATCGCGCCATTTATTGTAAGCAACGATATCCATCGATTTCTAAGCTCTCCAAGAAACTGAATCTGAAAAAAGATGACGCTTATGTTGTCATTTATAGTGGATTGAATGGTTCTGCTTTCTTGGCGTTCTTTTAGATACATGGTATAAAATTCTAGCTAAGTTAGGAATTTCGGCAGAACAAAAAAGAATTCGTGAAGAATAATGCAGTGAAGGGTTCAGTCCAGACATCAACACATATTTATTTTCCAAGCAGCGCTTTTTGGACAATTGAATCACCACAACTTCGCGCGCTCTGCGTAATTAAGATTCCTCTGTCTTGTGGAAGACAGTTCATCTTTCTTGTAGACAATGGGTGTTTCGCAAAAGCTGTAACCTCGTGTCTTAGTTCCAAAAATAATTACACATAACCTCAAAATCTTGATGAGTTATGTATCTAAGCTCGTTGCAATATAAAACAAAATATATTCATGTATTTATTTAACTGACGGATTTATATGACTATATTTGGCTTTAAAATTAACTTTCAGAAGACAAAAGTGATGTGCAATGCTTGTACACGGAACGAAGATTTAGCGATTGATGAAGAAAAGCTTTAGACAACCGATTCCTACATTTATCTTGAGCAGCAGATATCGAGTGAGGGTCACATTGACGAAGAAATTAATCGACGAATAAAACTTCGATGGAGAGCTTTCTTTTAGAAGAAACCGTACAATTTGTATAAGCAGTATGCCATGATGTCTCAAAATAAAAGTGTTTAATCAATGCATCCTTCCAGCGTTTAAGTATGGAGCAGAGACATAGACCTTAACTAAAAAAGGCATACAAAGACTGCAGACAACTCAAAGCAGCATGGAGAGATGCATGCTTGGTGTAACCAGGAAAGATAAGAAGATGAACTTGTGGATAAGGAAAATGACAGGAGGTAGACGACATCATGACCAGAGTGAAATCGCGAAAATGGCAATGGCCTGGACATGTTGCCAGAAGAACGGACCACCGATGAACAACTGAAATTTTAGACTGGATTCCGAGGGACAGGAAAAGACCCAGAAGAAGACCCAATGGGAGATGGAAGGTTGAAATTCGAAAGTATGCTGGAGTGACATGAGGGAAACAGGCCCAAGACAGACAATTGTGGAAGAAATTTGGGGAGGCGTTCATCCAGCAGTGGATTGATAATGGTTGATGATGATGATGATGGAGATTTGGCTTTTACGTATAAATAGATCAGCACTGCCCGAAACGTGCAGCCGTTCCGCTACTTAAATTTGAAAAAGTTTGGTAAATTGTAACATTGTATCATGACAACATATACTGAGTTATCTCGCAGACATCTAAAAATAGATTCTGCGAGGTGTCGAATATCCTCCATGCGTAACTTAACCCAAGTCCGCTACAGCAGCTTCGTCAGTTCAAGTTCATTCCTTGGAGGTGTATCTGAAGTTCTCACAGCTTGTTCAGGCATATCCTACAAATGCTCGATTATGTTACTACAGTCAGGGAAGTTTAGGGGCCAAAGCACTGAGGCTGATTCGTTGTCGTGTTCCCCTAGTTACGTAGTAGTTATACGATCCCTGTGACGCGGTGTGTTATCCTGTCAAAAGGTGGCACTGTGTTCAGGGTAAACATTTTGCTGATATGGATTGAGATAGTCGGCTAACAGGTCCCTGTAGCGTCCACCATTCAGTGTTAGTGGGATAATCTCCCCAAACCAAACCATCAGCACGGTGCAGCAGGAAACGTGACCCATCACTACAGACTACCTTCTTCCATCTGATGGGGATCCCTTGCAGATGTTCCTAAATCCATGCGGGGTGTTGTTTGCGAGGATTCTCAATGGTACCTTCATTGATCTAGGATTGTGGAACTCAAGACGAAGCAAGGTACTGTGCATGGTGCATGCGAAAATAGATCGAACTACACCGCTGTTGTACTGGTGTGTGATCTGGGTGACTTGCACGTCGTTGGTGAAATACCAGTCATGGCACCTAACGCTCACATCTGCTAGAACCACCTGCACGTGGTTGACCAATGTGAGCCCTTATGCTGGATGTCTGTGCAGGGTCATTCCAGTCCTGGTACACAGTTGATACAGTAGTACGGGAGCAGCGAACAAGTGCGACTATCCCCAAAATATTGGACCCTGCTGTCTGGGACCCAACAATCTGACTGAGGTCAAATCTCACGTGACGTTGATATCACGTGGTACGCTCCAAATATGTAAAACGGGGGAGGGAGAATGTTACTAATGCAAAGCTAACTCAGTGTACGGATACACTGATTGCTTACTGAATTACTACCACCTATCTAATACTTCATGAGCTCTCCTTTCACCAGAACTGCCTCCACCCGACATGGCATCGACTACACTAGGTGTCTGTGCAGTTGTATGAGGATTAGCATATTTGCATTGCGATCTACAGTTCCACTATAAACCTGATGATTTATAGCATAATATAGATATTTTTTGGGTTGAGACCAGGTTAGTTTTTTGGCCATTCCGAACGTCTCATATCAGCAGAGTGATCACCCTTGAAGAACCCATTCTCTTCTGTGTGTAGGTGCAACATTATGTGTTGCATATTGTCCAGAATCACCTCCTAGTAATATTCGGCGTCCATACGTTAATACACACGCGCACCAGGGGTACCAGATTATGTCAGATAAACATACTACGGTGCATAGCATCGGCCTGCATAATCGATATGCATTAGGTATCCATGGCTTCAACTTGCAGACGACAAATACGGACTTAACTATCTGCAAAATGGAGCACGTATCGAGTTTTATGTCACCAGAACACACCTGCTTAGAATCTTGTGTTGTCTAATCCACCCGCATACTGTGCAACCTTTCTTTTGCGGACAGGGCGATTCAATCCCACATTTTCTTACTCCGGAGAGGCTGCTCTTCCAAAAGAACTACCCCGGAAGATTTTTCGCTGCTTCATGATCCCTTTGAATAATACGTTACGTCATTACCTACTTGAGAAAAGCTGAGGCACGAAATCACTCAGCAGCTTTCGGGTCAACCGATGGTAGCACTCGTAGACCATTTCATTGGAGAAGTGTTTGTCATTATTTACGTACGTTATGCCGAAGAACCGTCACACAATCTTTCTCAGTCTTCACGGACAGGAAATTATTTCCTAGTTCGGGTGCCAATTTATCTTATCATTTGCTGACCGTAGTATTCGAACCCACATCCTTTCTACTTGAGCTGTTTTCCCAGTTGAACTACACCTACATGTTTTTCACTGCTCCATTGTACATTTTACTCAGACGTCCCAACTGTTTACGTCGGTTGATTGTTTTAAAGAGAACGTGACATTAAAGGGCGTCTGTTCTTGAAATCTTTTTGTTTTACTGCTGTGATGTTTAGTCGCACGGGATATTGCTTCTGATTGAGTCATTTGGAATTGGACCGTCAACAACGAAACTATGCTGAGCCACATGCCCTCTAAAAGGACACCAACCCGTTGTTCACCTCTGTAATCCATTTTTGTCCTCCCTTTGCAGTTGTGATGTTATTTTGGTACCACTCCTCTCAGACTTTATCAAAGCTGTAGAATAACCCACAAGAGTTGCTGTTTTTGAAATGGGTGCACCAACCCTTCGTAAGTCCACAATTTGGCCTTCTGTAAACTTCGCTAATTCCTTGGTTTTACCGATGATGTCCCTTAACGTCTCTCTGAACTGAAACACTAATCTCTTATGTACACACCTTTAGAATATATATCCACGCCTTCTTCCTTGTTAAGTCAGTATCAAGTGTGACTCACTTTTTACAGGGATGGCCCTAATTTTGTGCTCCCGGTGTGTGGTGTCACATCAGAAATGTGGATCTGAAAAAATCTATAAATTACAATGAACATGATCTAGCTGTCTTCGTATGTTAATATCGCCAATTGGAACTATCATTGTAACTTAGCTTTCTTTCACTGTGCTGAGCCGTACTTTTCCTTTAAGTTTATGCACTTCCTTGTCAAGCGCCTGAATCTGCACGTTTCACACTCACCTTGAATTCTTTTGATGTTCTTTGATTTTGCGAATTATCTTCAATAACGAAGACAGCGGGAAGTTTTGTGATTTACAAATCCAGGGGCAAGTGATTCGGACAAAAAGTGCTTGTGAAATTGAGGAATTAACTGAAAGATATTTTACTTAAACTGGATATTACGCTTCTTTTTATCACATATTTTTATTGGTGCAACATCGACAAAACTGCCATATCGAAATACCCTTTTTCCTATGATGGTACATTTCCTCATATTCCAGAGCGGGATGTTCTCCCTACCGAACTTCTTGTTTGGATATCTGGGGGTTTGACGACTACAGTGCTCGACTGACTGTAAGCAATCAGCCGTTCCTAATTTAGGGTCACTGGTCCCAGGGAAGGGATCCAGTGAAATGAGACAAACATAATATCCCTGCTCACCGGTTTTCGAACCCAGATCTATCTCGGACAGATGTGTAGAAGCCCATGCTTAGACCACTGCCTCATCGGGGCGGCATCAGGGCGACATAGGAGCGGCTAAGGCTTATCTCTGCAATTTGCAATTTTGATTCATGCATCACCTCAGTAGTGCTTCCCATTATCCCCCCCCTCATCTTCAAAATGGCAGGGGCAAGAACTTTCAAGTTTCGGGAATGCAGAAAAACCACGCTTGAACTTACTGCAGAAGCAGGATTTTTTATTAATTCCAGAGTGTGAAAGAAACATCATTTTTGTGAACCTCACGGCCTGGAAATTCATTTTACGTACGGGAGCTTATATGGTGAACGAGTCCTTCGGGAGCCTATATGGTGAACGAGTCCTTCGGGAGCTTATATGGTGAAGGAGTCCTTCGGGAGCCTTTATGCTGAACAAGTCCTTTTCTGCCGGTGGTGAAATCTAAACCAATTCCTCCTACTCCGGAGTGGGATATTGTTCTGACTGAATTACGCTGGCGAAGCTTATCGTTGAAATTTGATGTACTGCGAACCTTATGGTTATACGTCCGAGAAGAGCACGGATTACAAACCCGGTGAGGCATGGATATGTTGCGTTCGTCTTACCGCATTGGCTCTCTCTCTCTCTTCCCTGGAAGCAGTGGCCCTAAATTGGGGAAGGGCGAATGCTACAGCCCATTGAAATACTCACAGTGGTCGTTAAACATAGTAATTAACGAATGTAGTTTATTTGAAAAGGATGTACTTTACCACTTGTATCTACAGATATCAGTATCAGATATCATTGATATCTCTATATCAGATATCAATGATATCTCTATATCAGATATCATTGGTATCTCTATATTAGATGTCATTGATATCTCTATATCAGATATCATTGATATCTCTATATCAGATATCATTGATATCTCTATATCAGATATCATTGATATCTCTATATCAGATATCATTGATATCTCTATATCAACTATCAATGATAAGCGTCAGATTTAAATGAAATCTGATATCAGATATCATGTCGTGCAGAGTCGTAATAACGTTACGACTTCCCTAACTTACTTATACTTAATCAAAATAAATATTATTAATGAAAGCCTAAATATATTCATATATTATATATATATATATATATCATCATCATCATCATTGTCAACCATTATCAATCCACTGCTGGACGAAGGTCTCCCCAAGTTTCCTCCACAACGGTCTGTCTTGTGCCAGTCTCCTCCATGTCACTCCCGCATATTTACGAATTTCATCCACCCATCTCCCATGTGGTCTTTTTCTGGGTCTTTTCCTGTCCCTTGGAATCCAATCTAAAATTTCGGCTGTCCATCTATGGTCTGTCCTTCTGGCAGTATGTCCAGCCCATTGCCATTTCAGGGATTTAACTCTGATCATGATGTCTTCCACTCTCGTCATTTTTCGGATCCACGAGTTCCTCTTCTTATCTCTCCTGGTTATACCAAGCATGCACCTCTCCATACTTCTTTGAGTTGTCTGCAGCCTTTGTATGTCTCTTTTAGTTAAGGTCCACGTCTCTGCACCATACGTAAGCACTGGAAGGATGCATTGATCAAACACTTTTCTTTTAAGACATAATGGCATATTGCTCTTGAAAATTATGCTGTTTCTTCCAAAAGCTCTCCAGGCAAGTTTTGTACGCCGATTAATTTCTTCATCAATGTGACCCTCACTTGATATCTGCTGTCCAAGATAAACATACGTATCTGTTGTCTCCAGTTGTTCTCCATCAATCGATAAATCTTCATTTCTTGTAAAAGCATTGAACATCACTTTTGTCTTCTGAAAGTTCATTTTTAATCCCACTTCTTTACTCTTGTCAGCAAGTTCCTGGATCATACTCTGCAGCTCTGATGGGGTAGTTGCAAAAATGACTACGTCATCAGCAAAACGAAGGTGGGTTAGATAATCTCCATTAATCTTTATCCCTTTGTTTTCCCAGTTCAGTGATTGAAAGACATTTTCCAATGTGGCATTAAAGAGCTTCGGAGATATGGTGTCACCTTGTCTCACTCCCTTTCAAATTTTTATGTGTGTTGTATTTTCAAACAGCCGAATCTTTGCACTTGCATTTTCATAGATGTTATTAATAATATTAATGTATGCATCTTCAATACCGCAGGATTTCAGAGCCGTGGTAACTGCTGATGGTTTCACCGAATCAAAGGCTTTTTCATAATCGATAAAAGCCATGCACAATGGAAGTTCATATTCCCTCGCTCTTTCAATTAGTTCTCTCAGTACGTGGATATGATCTATTGTGCTGTAGCCACTCCTGAATCCAGCTTGTTCTCTCGGTTGAGCCATGTCCAGTGTTACCTTCAAGCGGTGTGAAAGAACTTTAGTGAAGATTTTATAAACCACTGATAGGAGGCTGATAGGTCTGTAGTTCCTCAGATCCTCAATGTCACCTTTTTTATGTAGCAGGATCATTGTAGCATTGTTCCAATCCTCAGGAATCTTCCCTTCATTAAGGCATCGAGTGAAAATTTGGGCGAGTACTGTTTCAATTTCTCCACTTGCTTCTTGTATGATGTCTATAGTAATTCCATCTTCTCCTGGAGCTTTCCCCCGCTTCATGTTCTTGATTGCATGAGCAACTTCTGCTGGGAGGACTGGAAGAACTCTGGTACCTTTCATGATGTCTGGAGTACATGTATCATCCCTTTCATATAATTTGGAGTAGAAATATTTCACTCTTGTCAAAATTTCGCCTCTATTTCTTGTTATAGAACCATCTTCTTTTCTCAGAGCCATAATCTGTTTTCTTCCCTTACTGAGATGTCCCTTTGCTATCTTTAGGCTTTGGTTGTTTTCAATTGCTTTCCTCACTAGCTCACAGTTGAATTTCCTTACGTCTTCAGTGATACTTTTTCGTGCTGTCTTGCATAGCTCTATATATTCCACTTTGGAAGTCACATCTTCTTTAGTTGTCCTCATCTCTCTTCTTTTTTGCATCAACATTTTGGTTTTTCCTGATAATTTGTTTACATGCAACTTGTTCTTAGACCCAGCTAGTTTTGTTGCTGTTTCCATAAGAGCTTTGGTTACTTTTCTGTTAACTTCCGAAATATCCACTTCTTCCGATGTTAGGCCTTCTAAAGCAGAGAATCTGTTCTTCAGTTCCAACTTGAAAGTATTATGGTGTTTTTTAAGGTTGGTTATGTCAACACATTCTGTTTGTCTTATGAGCTTGCCACGTTCCAGTTTAGTGTTGAGGTGCATCTTACATCTCACCAATCTATGGTCACTACCTGTGTTGAACTTGTTCAGCACACTGCAGTCTTCGATGACGAATTTTTTGTTACACATAATAAAATCAATTTCACTTGTCGTCCCAATTGGATGTCTCCATGTCCATTTCCTGTGTGGCTTTTTCTTGAAAAAGGAATTCAAGATGAAAAATCCTTCTGCCTCTGCAAACTCAACGAGAGTATTTCCACGCTGGTTTCTGTTGCCGTGACCGAATTTACCTACTGAAGTTTCATTCTGTTGCCGGTGCCCTATTTTTGCATTGAAATCTCCCATAATTATCTTCAAGTGCTGCTTACCTTTATTATTTAGATGACGAATTTCCTCATAAAATTCTTCAATTTCTTCTTCAGGATGACTTGTGGTGGGTGCATAAGTTTGAATAATCTGAGCCTGGTATCTTCTCGATAGTTGGATAACGAGTCGTGCAGCTCTGTCAGAGGAACTTTCAACTTCTACAACTTTATCCTTCAGTTTCTTGTTTATTATAAATCCAACACCACTAGTTCTGCCAGTATCTGTCCCACGATAATAGAAGAGATGTCCACTTTTCAGTTCAATGAGATCTTCTCCTTTTCTCCTTACCTCACTTAGCCCGACGATGTCCCACTTAATCCTTTGTAGTTCCTCTTCCAATTCAAGAAGCCTTGAATCAGAAGATAGGGAGCGTCCGTTGTAGGTAGCCAAGGTCAGCATCAAATGGCAGCCTAGTCCGGTCCTCCGGGGATTCTTAGCACCCTCTGCCTTCATGTCGCACTGGCCGCTGATTTGGCCAGGTACATTCCAGCTGCCGGAGACTGAGGGCCAAGATTTAAGTTGTAGAGTCATTTTGGAGGTATTTGGCCATAACTCACCACGCTGGCCAAGCGGGTTGGTGAGTGTGGGATAGCATTTCCTCTGATCCCGATGGTATAGTTATACCGCTATTTGCGGTCGTCAGAGCCCCTTTAGTGGGAACAGGATGCACCACGAGAAGGCGGTGTTGACATTTGTCAAGGAGAGGCTGTGACGTAGTCATTTTTGCAACTACCCCATCTGAGCTGCAGAGTATGATCCAGGAACTTGCTGACAAGAGTAAAGAAGTGGGATTAAAAATGAACTTTCAGAAGACAAAAGTGATGTTCAATGCTTTTACAAGAAATGAAGATTTATTGATTGATGGAGAAAAGCTGGAGATAACAGACACATACGTTTATCTTGGACAGCAGATATCAAGTGAGGGTCACATTGGTGAAGAAATTAATCGGCGTACAAAACTTGCCTGGAGAGCTTTTGGAAGAAACAGCATAATTTTCAAGAGCAATATGCCATTATGTCTTAAAAGAAAAGTGTTTGATCAATGCATCCTTCCAGTGCTTACGTATGGGGCAGAGACGTGGACCTTAACTAAAAGAGACATACAAAGGCTGCAGACAACTCAAAGAAGCATTGAGAGGTGCATGCTTGGTGTAACCAGGAGAGATAAGAAGAGGAACACGTGGATCCGAAAAATGACAAGAGTGGAAGACATCATGATCAGAGTTAAATCCCTGAAATGGCAATGGGCTGGACATACTGCCAGAAGAACAGAC
Organism: Macrothele yani; assembly: GCA_039090855.1. Classification (NCBI taxonomy): domain Eukaryota; kingdom Metazoa; phylum Arthropoda; class Arachnida; order Araneae; family Macrothelidae; genus Macrothele; species Macrothele yani. The sequence continues at coordinate 46,249,038 of CM076997.1, read as the reverse complement.
CATCGATGGACAGCCGAAATTTTAGATTGGATTCCAAGGGACAGGAAAAGACCCAGAAGAAGACCACATGGAAGATGGGTGGATGAAATTCGAAAGTATGCGGGAGTGACATGGAGGAGACTGGCACAAGACAGACCGTTGTGGAGGAAACTTGGGGAGACCTTCGTCCAGCAGTGGATTGATAATGGTTGACAATGATGATGATGATATATACTAAAGAGCAAAACTGAAGACCAAGGAAAAAATTTTAGAATTTAAAACGAAGGGTGCAAAATAACCTGAAAATCAAAACGCGCAACGCAGCAGTTTTGAAAATTCAGAATTCACATTCTATAAAGAAGATACCTAAGCAAAAAAATACATATATAATTTTGACTCACACCTAGTACAACATAGAAAAGGTTATGTATCTACCTGTGTGATCAAAAGGAAGAAAGGTAAAAAATAAAATAAAACAACTGAATGTAGAAGGTGTCGAGAATACTGAGCCTTGGCTTTATCAAGGACCAGCAAAAACTCTGCATTTTCTCACTTCCACAAAGACCTAGTTGGAAATGGGTTTCTGCAAGGCCATAGATGCAAGTAACATTCCCACCTAAAATAGTTTAAAAAATATATATATAAGTCATGTCCTCCTTAGAGTTGCATGACCTAGCACTAGTTAACAATTTCGCTTGCATCCATTAACCTTCCTGGCCCGACCCATACTCTTCATCTGTTACTATTAAACAGAGAGAAGAAGATTAAAGAGAACTCAAGCTGTGAGAGTGACATAATAATTAGAAATGATTTTCAGCCATAACGAAATTCCAAGTTCGTTTGAGAGAGAATTTAAACCTGAAAAACAATGCAAAAGAAATCCAAATTTTACATTGCAATTAAAAAAGGAAATGTTAATTTATAACGAACAGATTTTTGAAAGAAAACTTGAGTCTAAAACCCCCTACTCTACAACTTATGACAACACAAAAACGAGAATAAGTTAAAGATAATAATTAACTAAAGAAAACTTTGTGAAAGTTATATACCTTAAACAGTTAGTTGCAATATGTACAAAGTATTTCAGCAGTGCTTTAAGTGCATAATTAATTAGTTATTAAGAACTTAACTACTTTGACAAAACAGCGCATAGACAGCGCATAGAAAAGGAACAAGCTAAGCCATCTTCTGTTCCTAGGTACCCCAAAAGACGCTCAAAGTTACAAAGAACAGAAAGAGTTAAAACCCGCAAAAATGTTAACAGACAAATCAATGCCTAAAAGTTGAAAAGCTAAAAAACGACAGAGAAAAGGTACATGAAGTACAAACATTGAACTTATAAAACCTAGAACCCAAGAACAAGGAAGAGAGCTTACCTCTTGTGTTACAAAAACTTTTCTCCTCACAAGAGAAGAACATGGCTGACCTCTTCTGCCACTCCCTAGACGCTGGGGGGCAGTGAGGGTGGGGCTGATGGCCTCCTCATACAGCAAGAAAACAACGCGCGGAGATTTTAACCAGAGAAAAAAAAATATAAACATAAGACTGTGGATCTGTATGATCAGAAAGAGCAGAATTAACTCTCCAGAATACATGAGAAATATTATAAAATACACGAGCAGTTTATTTAATAATCTTTGCATGTATTAAATCACCTTAGTGAGCTTCTATAGATTAATCAGAATCTTATTAATTTTAATGTTGGTTTTACTATTTTTAGTATAGCTATCCTAGTGATGAATAACTAGTTTTCTTTTTTATTTGTTTTTATTTTCTTTTATAAACGGATTTTTAAACTTTTTTTGTGATTTTGTTTATATTATTTAATTTTTTGTTTTAATAGGACCGTCATATTCATAGCACTAAGGTTCCTTTAGGTAGTTAATAGGCATCCTCTAGCCAACTTCCTTACGGCTTTGATTGGTCAAAATCATATTATTAACTGTGTAGAAAATTAAAGCAGATCTGCCAACCTTACTCTATTATTCAGAATAATTTTTCTTAAAGTTCTTTTGATGACAGAAGAAGGAATTTCGTTCTCTAGAAAACTTTCTAATAGTATATTAATGTGGTAATTGAAGTCCAAATTGTTGCTGCAAATTCTTGAAATTCTTAGGACCTGAGAAATTAGTACATTCTCAATTACTTTGGTTGAAATGTTATTATTCCAGTGTAGATATTTAATTACTTTGAAAGGAAAATTAACTCTTTTATCATAGAGGCTAATAGATGGGTTACCTCTGTTGAGCTTAATGCTTAAGTCTAGGAACTCAAGTTCCTGATTACTGTGGTTGGTTTTACATAAGTTAAGAGATCTAGGATAGATATTATCAAAATCACTCTCTATAACTTCTGAATTATTGATACACAGCAGATCATCAATATATCTAAAAGTGTAAAGGTAGTTATCTGAGCAGGTGGGGTGATTTTTAATGAATTTATATTCCTTAAAGAACAGGAATAGATTAGCGATATGCGTGGACGTTGATGTTCCCATTGGAATACCGTTCACTTGCTTATAGAGAGTATTATTATATAAGATATGGTTATTTATTATGCAGCAATTGAGATAAGAGTTCCAAGTTCCTACATCAACAAATTGGTTAAGTTTAAATTCTGCATATAACTCTTTAAAGGTAGTGATTATATCTGATAGAGGCAGATTAGTATACAGGTTTTCAAAATCATAACTATTAATATCTAGGGGACAAACTTTGAGTATAGCAGAAATTACTTCTGCATTATTATTAATTATCCAAAAATCTCTGTACATCAAGTTAGAACAGTTTCTAATGTGTTTCAAAACCTTCTTTAAGACATCTTCAAAAGCAAGATCTATTTTCTTTTTATGACTCCTTACTCCACTAGCTATGAACCTGAACTTCACAGGATCCTTATGAAACTTAACCGTTGCAAAGAAATGGAAATTCAGGCCCATATCTTCTAGTTTGTGGAATTTTAAGTTTCTTGAAGAATGCCTTAAACCGATTTTCTAAACGCTTGGTAGAATAACTTACGGGCTCGTATGTTACTCTATTATTGAGTTCCATAGTTAACAATTCAAAATAGAACTTCTTACAGATAACTGCAAAATTATTGCTAGCTTTATCCGTAGTGGTAAAAATAAATTGGTCTTGCAGTTTGGAGAGTGACCTTTTAGCTTCTCCAGAGAAAAAGAGATTTCTGTCGAAACAAAAGTCCAGACCTGCCAACTCACCGGTGAAGCTATTGATTATATTATATTTCCATTCTGCGAAGGCCTCAATAGGCTGATTGTACGTTAAACTGGTTTTTACGATGTATTTATTTACATCTTGAGTGAAGCTCTCAAGAATCCTTTCTTTGGAAATTGTGAAGGAAGGTCTGAATTTAGAGCCATACTCTCCTACGATAATCTCAATGTAAGGAAGCTGTTCTACAATAATGCAATTTTTTTTCCCATCCACAGGCACCAGTCTATTGTAAGTTTTAAATATGTTAAGACCTTAGGGTCAATAGTTAAAAACTACAAACTTAACTCTTCGAGCTACATTCCTGTAATTACTACTTGTTCTTGTGATGAACATAAAGAAACAGTTCACTATGATAAGAATTACAACCATATTATCACCGGAAACTTGAGTTTTGTTGAAAATGAAAAGCTTAGGAATTTATTAGAGTATGGCTCTAAATTCAGACCTTCCTTCACAATTTCCAAAGAAAGGATTCTTGAGAGCTTCACTCAAGATGTAAATAAATACATCGTAAAAACCAGTTTAACGTACAATCAGCCTATTGAGGCCTTCGCAGAATGGAAATATAATATAATCAATAGCTTCACCGGTGAGTTGGCAGGTCTGGACTTTTGTTTCGACAGAAATCTCTTTTCTCTCTGGAGAAGCTAAAAGGTCACTCTCCAAACTGCAAGACCAATTTATTTTTACCACTACGGATAAAGCTAGCAATAATTTTGCAGTTATCTGTAAGAAGTTCTATTTTGAATTGTTAACTATGGAACTCAATAATAGAGTAACATACGAGCCCGTAAGTTATTCTACCAAGCAGTTAGAAAATCGGTTAAAGGCATTCTTCAAGAAACTTAAAATTCCACAAACTAGAAGATATGGGCCTGAATTTCCATTTCTTTTTGCAACGGTTAAGTTTCATAAGGATCCTGTGAAGTTCAGGTTCATAGCTAGTGGAGTAAGGAGTCATAAAAAGAAAATAGATCTTGCTTTTGAAGATGTCTTAAAGAAGGTTTTGAAACACATTAGAAACTGTTCTAACTTGATGTACAGAGATTTTTGGATAATTAATAATAATGCAGAAGTAATTTCTGCTATACTCAAAGTTTGTCCCCTAGATATTAATAGTTATGATTTTGAAAACCTGTATACTAATCTGCCTCTATCAGATATAATCACTACCTTTAAAGAGTTATATGCAGAATTTAAACTTAACCAATTTGTTGATGTAGGAACTTGGAACTCTTATCTCAATTGCTGCATAATAAATAACCATATCTTATATAATAATACTCTCTATAAGCAAGTGAACGGTATTCCAATGGGAACATCAACGTCCACGCATATCGCTAATCTATTCCTGTTCTTTAAGGAATATAAATTCATTAAAAATCACCCCACCTGCTCAGATAACTACCTTTACACTTTTAGATATATTGATGATCTGCTGTGTATCAATAATTCAGAAGTTATAGAGAGTGATTTTGATAATATCTATCCTAGATCTCTTAACTTATGTAAAACCAACCACAGTAATCAGGAACTTGAGTTCCTAGACTTAAGCATTAAGCTCAACAGAGGTAACCCATCTATTAGCCTCTATGATAAAAGAGTTAATTTTCCTTTCAAAGTAATTAAATATCTACACTGGAATAATAACATTTCAACCAAAGTAATTGAGAATGTACTAATTTCTCAGGTCCTAAGAATTTCAAGAATTTGCAGCAACAATTTGGACTTCAATTACCACATTAATATACTATTAGAAAGTTTTCTAGAGAACGAAATTCCTTCTTCTGTCATCAAAAGAACTTTAAGAAAAATTATTCTGAATAATAGAGTAAGGTTGGCAGATCTGCTTTAATTTTCTACACAGTTAATAATATGATTCTGACCAATCAAAGCCGTAAGGAAGTTGGCTAGAGGATGCCTATTAACTACCTAAAGGAACCTTAGTGCTATGGATATGACGGTCCCATTAAAACAAAAAATTAAATAATATAAACAAAATCACAAAAAAAGTTTAAAAATCCGTTTATAAAAGAAAATAAAAACAAATAAAAAAGAAAACTAGTTATTCATCACTAGGATAGCTATACTAAAAATAGTAAAACCAACATTAAAATTAATAAGATTCTGATTAATCTATAGAAGCTCACTAAGGTGATTTAATACATGCAAAGATTATTAAATAAACTGCTCGTGTATTTTATAATATTTCTCATGTATTCTGGAGAGTTAATTCTGCTCTTTCTGATCATACAGATCTACAGTCTTATGTTTATATTTTTTTCTCTGGTTAAAATCTCCGCGCGTTGTTTTCTTGCTGTATGAGGAGGCCATCAGCCCCACCCTCACTGCCCCCCAGCGTCTAGGGAGTGGCAGAAGAGGTCAGCCATGTTCTTCTCTTGTGAGGAGAAAAGTTTTTGTAACACAAGAGGTAAGCTCTCTTCCTTGTTCTTGGGTTCTAGGTTTTATAAGTTCAATGTTTGTACTTCATGTACCTTTTCTCTGTCGTTTTTTAGCTTTTCAACTTTTAGGCATTGATTTGTCTGTTAACATTTTTGCGGGTTTTAACTCTTTCTGTTCTTTGTAACTTTGAGCGTCTTTTGGGGTACCTAGGAACAGAAGATGGCTTAGCTTGTTCCTTTTCTATGCGCTGTCTATGCGCTGTTTTGTCAAAGTAGTTAAGTTCTTAATAACTAATTAATTATGCACTTAAAGCACTGCTGAAATACTTTGTACATATTGCAACTAACTGTTTAAGGTATATAACTTTCACAAAGTTTTCTTTAGTTAATTATTATCTTTAACTTATTCTCGTTTTTGTGTTGTCATAAGTTGTAGAGTAGGGGGTTTTAGACTCAAGTTTTCTTTCAAAAATCTGTTCGTTATAAATTAACATTTCCTTTTTTAATTGCAATGTAAAATTTGGATTTCTTTTGCATTGTTTTTCAGGTTTAAATTCTCTCTCAAACGAACTTGGAATTTCGTTATGGCTGAAAATCATTTCTAATTATTATGTCACTCTCACAGCTTGAGTTCTCTTTAATCTTCTTCTCTCTGTTTAATAGTAACAGATGAAGAGTATGGGTCGGGCCAGGAAGGTTAATGGATGCAAGCGAAATTGTTAACTAGTGCTAGGTAATGCAACTCTAAGGAGGACATGACTTATATATATATTTTTTAAACTATTTTAGGTGGGAATGTTACTTGCATCTATGGCCTTGCAGAAACCCATTTCCAACTAGGTCTTTGTGGAAGTGAGAAAATGCAGAGTTTTTGCTGGTCCTTGATAAAGCCAAGGCTCAGTATTCTCGACACCTTCTACATTCAGTTGTTTTATTTTATTTTTTACCTTTCTTCCTTTTGATCACACAGGTAGATACATAACCTTTTCTATGTTGTACTAGGTGTGAGTCAAAATTATATATGTATTTTTTTGCTTAGGTATCTTCTTTATAGAATATATATATATATATATATATAACAGAATGAAACTTCAGTAGGTAAATTCGGTAACGGCAACAGAAACCAGCGTGGAAATACTCTCGTTGAGTTTGCAGAGGCAGAAGGGTTTTTCATCTTGAACTCCTTTTTCAAGAAAAAGCCACACGGGAAATGGACATGGAGACATCCAAATGGGACGACAAGTGAAATTGATTTTATTATGTGTAACAAAAAATTCGTCATCGAAGACTGCAGTGTGCTGAACAAGTTCAACACAGGTAGTGACCATAGATTGGTGAGATGTAAGATGCACCTCAACACTAAACTTGAACGTGGCAAGCTCATAAGACAAACAAAATCTATTGACATAACCAACCTTAAAAAACACCATAATACCTTCAAGTTGGAACTGAAGAACAGATTCTCTGCTTTAGAAGGCCTAACATCGGAAGAAGTGGACATCTCTGAAGTTAACAGAAAAGTAACCAAAGCTCTTATGGAAACAGCAACAAAATTAGCTGGGTCTAAGAACAAGTTGCATGTAAATAAATTATCAGGAAAAACGAAAATGTTGATGCAAAAAAGAAGAGAGATGAGGACAACTAAAGAAGATGTGACTTCCAAAGTGGAATATATAGAGCTATGCAGGACAGTACGAAAAAGTATCACTGAAGACGTAAGAAAATTCAACTGTGAACTAGTGAGGAAAGCAATTGAAAACAACCAAAGCCTAAAGATAGCAAAGGGACATCTCAGTAAGGTAAGAAAACAGATTATGGTACTGAGAAAAGAAGATGGTTCTGTAACAAGAAATAGAGGCGAAATTTTGACAAGAGTGAAAGATTTCTACTCCAAATTATATGAAAGGGATGATACATGCACTCCAGACATCATGAAAGATACCAGTACCAGAGTTCCTCCAGTCCTTCCAGCAGAAGTTGCACATGCAATCAAGAACATGAAGCGGGGAAAAGCTCCAGGAGAAGATGGAATTACTGTAGACATCATACAAGAAGCAAGTGGAGAAATCGAAACAGTACTCGCCCAAATTTTCACTCGATGCCTTAATGAAGGAAAGATTCCTGAGGATTGGAACACCGCTACAATGATCCTGCTACATAAGAAAGGTGACATTGAGGATCTCGGAAACTACAGACATATCAGCCTCCTATCAGTAGTTTATAAAATCTTCACTAAAGTTCTTTCACACCGCTTGAAGGTAACACTGGACATGGCTCAACCGAGAGAACAAGCTGGATTCAGGAGTGGCTACAGCACAATAGATCATATCCATGTGCTGAGAGAACTAATTGAAAGAGCGAGGGAATATGAACTTTTATTGTGCATGGCTTTTATCGATTATGAAAAAGCTTTTGATTCGGTGAAACCATCAGCAGTTACAATGGCTCTGAAAACCTGCGGTATTGAAGATGCATACATTAATATTATTAATAACATCTATGAAAATGCAAGTGCAAAGATTAGGCTGTTTGAAAATACAACACACATAAAAATTGGAAAGGGAGTGAGACAAGGTGACACCATATCTCCGAAGCTCTTTAATGCCACATTGGAGGGTGTTTTTCAGTCACTGAGCTGGGAAAACAAGGGGATAAAGATTAATGGAGATTATCTAACCCACCTTCGTTTTGCTGATGACGTAATCATTTTTGCAACTAGCCCATCAGAGCTGCAGAGTATGATCCAGGAACTTGCTGACAAGAGTAAAGAAGTGGGATTAAAAATGAACTTTCAGAAGACAAAAGTGATGTTCAATGCTTTTACAAGAAATGAAGATTTATCGATTGATGGAGAAAAGCTGGAGATAACAGACACGTACGTTTATCTTGGACAGCAGATATCAAGTGAGGGTCACATTGATGAAGAAATTAATCGGCGTACAAAACTTGCCTGGAGAGCTTTTGGAAGAAACAGCATAATTTTCAAGAGCAATATGCCATTATGTCTTAAAAAGAAAAGTGTTTGATCAATGCATCCTTCCAGTGCTTACGTATGGTGCAGAGACGTGGACCTTAACTAAAAGAGACATACAAAGGCTGCAGACAACTCAAAGAAGCATGGAGAGGTGCATACTTGGTATAACCAGGAGAGATAAGAAGAGGAACTCGTGGATCAGAAAAATGACAAGAGTGGAAGACATCATGATCAGAGTTAAATCCCTGAAATGGCAATGGGCTGGACATACTGCCAGAAGGACAGATCATCGATGGACTGCCGAAATTTTGGATTGGATTCCAAGGGACAGGAAAAGACCCAGAAGAAGACCACATGGGAGATGGGTGGATGAAATTCGAAAGTATGCAGGGGTGACATGGAGGAGACTGGCACAAGACAGACCATTGTGGAGGAAACTTGGGGAGACCTTCGTCCAGCAGTGGATTGATAATGGTTGACAATGATGATGATGATGATATATATATAATATATTCAATATTATATATGAACGCCTAAATATATTCATATATTATTATATATATATAATAATATATTCAGTATTATATATGAAAGCCTACATATTCAGTATTATCAATGAAAGCCTAAACTTTCCTCTCAGTGCTAAGCTCATTTGAGTCAGACATTTTTTGATATCAACGATATCTGATATAAGATATCATTGTTGGGTGTTTTATTATTGGGTGTTATATCTGATATCAATGATAAGCGTCAGATATCAGTGTTATCTGATATCAGATATCATGTCGTGCAGAGTCGTAATAACGTTACGACTTCCCTAACTTACTTATAATTAATCAAAATAAATATTATTAATGAAATCCTAAATATACTAATATACACTGGCGGAAAGTGAAAAAAGGACACCAAGAAGGAATTGCTGGACGATCATGAAATTTACATATGTTAATGGGGTCCATTTTACGTAGGTGTAATGGAAATTTCGGGACCAACCGGTGAGCGCTTACGCCACAGCAGGACATAATATGCAAATTATCGTCGGTCGTATTTAAGGAGTACGGCGAGGTGAATATAATCAGTCGTCGGCGTACGGACACGTGCAAAGACCCTAAAGAAGCTGCAATGCCTGGACATATAAGACGTGTACGATTTCCGGAGTTATCGGACTTTGAGCAAGGTCGTCTAGTCGGACTCCGCGAGGCCAGGTGGTCGTATCGTCGTATTGCGGAGCAAATTGGACGGGAAGTATCGGTGGTGGTACGATGGTGGCGTAGATGGTCCGAGAAACATTCCCACAGAAGAAGACGTGGAACCGAGAGTCGATGGACTGATGAGCGGACCGATCGACGCATAAGAAGAGCGGCGTTGTCAAGCAGAACATCCACTGCGACGCAAATCCGAGCTGCCGTTGCACCTGAGGTAACCGTGCTAACAATCCGCAACCGTCTACTGGATGCAGGACTACGTGCACGTCTGCCTCTGGCATGTGTACCTCTGACTCCAGCCCACCGTCAGGAACGGCTGCAGTGGTGTCGCCAACGTCTGCACTGGAGAACGCAATGGCGATCTTTCGTGTTCAGCGATAAAAGCAGATTCTGCTTGGGAGCTTCCGATGGCCGTATGCGTGTTCCCAGACGCATAGGGGAGCGTCTCCACCCTTCTTGCATCCTCCAGCGACACACAGCGCCTACACCTGGTCTCCTGGTGTGGGGAGCGATCTGCCATCACTCCCGTACACAACTAGTGTTTTTACCGGGTACGTTAAACAGCACCTCCTACATCAACAACATCATTCAGCCCGTTGTTGTGCCATTTGTAAGGTCAGTCCATCGTGGTGTTTTCCAGCAAGATAACGCACGCTCACACACGGCACATGCAATGCAACATGCACTTCAGGGTGTGAGACAACTTCCATGGCCTGCAGGTTCACCGGATTTGTCCCCCATTGAGCAGGTGTGGGATTTTATAGGACAACGACTTATCCGGTCTCCACGGCCAGCCACGACCATCCCCGAGGAACTCAATACCCCAAACTTACATCCAACATCTGTACGACAGACTCCATGCCAGAATTGCACAGTGTGACACAGTTCATGGCGGTTCAACCTCGTACTAACTATGTTACATGAAAATGTTATTTTTCAGCTTACCAGCAAATGCAGCTGTATTTTTGCCATAATGTTTTGATCATGTTATCCTCTGTATTCCGTTATTATGCTGTATAAATTTCTTCGGTATCAGACGTCTCCTTGTTGGTGTTCTTTTTTCACTATTATTCTCAGTATTATGTATGAAAGCCTATATATTCAGTATTATATATGAACGCTTATTTATTCAGTATTATATATGAACGCCTATATATTCAGTATTATTAATGAAAGCCTAAACTTTCCTCTTTGAGCTAAGCTCATTTGAGTAAGACATTTTTTTATATCAATGATATCTGATATTAGATATCATTGTTGGTTGTTTTATTAATGGGTGTTATATTAGTCGGATGTACGTTACCACTTGTCGGAATTTCTTGTTTTACGTACGGACTCATTATTTTACTTTACCACATAGTAATTAACGAATGCAGTTCATTTGAAAAAGATGTACTTTACCACTTGGGTGATAGAATAAAGGATGTAGGAATGCAGAACTTTATGACTCTTTATTATCTAACTATGTAGTATTTTGAAAAGGATGTTTTGACTGCATGTAGGTTATTTGAAAAGGATGTACTGCGAACCATTGGTAATTATCCTTAAAAGTGTAACGAACAGTTTGAGCATCCCTTGTTTAAAATGTACGAGGCCAAAAATATACCTTCAGATTTTTCCGGTTGTTCGAGTATTTGCATACGGTGTACATATATAATGAGATAGCTTGGAGATGGGACCAAATCTAAATAATAATCCATTTATATTTCGTAAGATTTAAAAATAATTTCAACTGAAATTTTCCGATGAGTCAACGGAGGACAGAAACTTATTTAACGGTGAACCGATTTGCTAAAGTCATTCCCTGCAGCAATTTTTCACCGAAAGCACCAATCACTGAAAGCAAACAGATCTAACCCCAAGCCAATTAGAGAGAGCCATTCCCTGCGGCAATCGTTCGCCGGAAGTGTAAACGAGCGGAGCGAGCGGATGAGTGCAAATGTATTGTTTTATAGTGAGTTGAATAAAAGAAATCGATTCCTTCAAAAGAATCGGTTTACTCATCACACAGGAGAACAGAGCTCAAAAAATAGTAACTGAGGTCACGTGTCGTAATCATCAGGTTCGCAAAGACTTGCACAACTGCCCAGAACTTACCCAGAGCCTTCCGGAATTTCACATCTGTGATGTCATTTCGGCACTCGAAAAAAGTTTGGGATTTCAGAGATTTTCTATTTGGGGATTTTCGGATAATGAGTGCTCAACTTGTGTGTTTGAATTTTTTACTTTCGGTTTTTGTATGCTGTCTACTATGTAAGTTCTTAGTTATGTATCCGTATACTTTCTGAACTAAACGTCATGTCGGAACACACTACAGTTTATTTACTTTAGATTCACTAGCAGTCCAGTGTAGGAAATATTGTGTCAAATGTTGGGAAACGTATTCCATGCACTAGATAGTATATACGTATGAAATTATAATATTGTCTGATAAGAAGAACTAATATACTGAAAAGAAGGTTTACACGGTATGAAGGGAATTCAAGAACAATTCCTTTCATACCGTGTAAACCTTGAATTCGGCCACCCTCTACAAAATAAAGTTGTACAAAAGTCTTGCAGATTCATGAGACACTTGCAACCGTGATGGTGTCAAAGGGGATCCATTTTTGCAGATGGTTGACGCAAAGACTTGAAATCCTCCCAGCATGTCTCAGGCATGCTCGATAGACCGCAAACCAGGTGATTGGGATAGGTAACATTTTGTAGATACTACCTCGATGAATTTGTAGTATAAAAGCTGGTATTGTCGTGCAGAAACAATGAGTCGTTTTATCCTGCCTCGAGAGGTGTTGCAACCAGTTCAAGGATCTGTTCGACTTACCAATGACCCATCAAGATTCATCCAATAAACATGGAAAATCTTGATTCTAACGGATCTGCAGTTTCGTTCGATCACATTCGCTGCATTGTTGTGTGGACTACATGGGCATCACTCGTGAATCCGACGACTACTTCGTTAAGGGTAGAAACAAGATTCATTGCTGTGTACTACATTAGATCATTCTTCAAAGCAGGTTGCTCGGGAGTGGTACCCCTCTAAGAGCTGAATCGTGGAATGCGGTTGGTAGGGTCCAGTGGCCGACGAAGAGGTGGATGCCATGCGCGGCTGCCCCGGTGGCGCCGTGGTCAAAGCGATGGCTTCTGATCATTCGCCGGAATAGGGTCCGGGTTCGAATTCCGTGAAACATGGATGTTGTGTTTGTCTTACGGCACTGGCTCCCCCTCCCCGGGAACCAATGGCCCTAAATTAGGGATGGGCGACTGTTTATAGCCCGTTGAGTTGCTCACGGTGGTCGTTAAACTTCCAATCAAAAAAAAAATGAATGCCATGAGCGCGTCTTCTTCCTGTCGACGGATTGAAGTGGTTTGTCTTGGGATAAAATGACTGACGCCCTATAACACCGCTCTTCTTATGGCTGAGAGCGATTCGACTTTACGAGCTAAGTCCTTGCGTACCTGTAGCCCTCTGGGTTTTTTGTCAAATGGAAAAAGTGGAATGAATTCAAAAGCAGGGAAGAGTGCCTTGAGAGGAAACAGTACAAAAAAAGAGAGGGAAAATAAGAATTTTAGAAGCCTACAGTGTCCCGTTAAGAGAAGAAGTTATAAGCTGCCCTACATATCAGGCAGTTATAAAATAAATATTCCTATTCTCAGGTGTCTATACCACCCCTGTGACGCCGTGGTCTTAGCACTGGTTTCTGACCGTACCTCCAAGATGGGTCTGTGTTCGAATTCCGGCGAGGCACGGATGTTGTGGTTGTCTCTCTCCCTTCTCTTGAACCAGTGGCCCTAAATTAGGAACTGGCGACTGCTTACAGCTCGTCGAGTTGCTCAATGTGATCGTTAAAGCCGCAAACCGAACAAAACTAATTATTAGGTGACTATAAAAGCTAGAGAGGAAGATATCGCGAATAAACTTCATAGGTAGCTTAATGAGGGAATGGGGAAACAATTTAGCAGAAAGAAATAGTTAAAATTGAGCCTCTGGAAGAAATTGGCGCTGCGGACGCAGCAAAAGAACAGCCACGTGCTTGAATGTACTGTTTATTGACAGCACAAACGTTTCAGGATCAAATCTGCTCAATATGCTGGCCATCACAAGAGATGACATACTGCTAACCAAGAACGGCATGTGACACAGCTGCTCACAGCTCGCCGCATTGGATTTTGGCTATTTTGCGTCATATACTCGTTTTCAAATCTGAGAGAGAGAGAGAGAGCGCATGGTGTACCCATAAACTCTCCTTCAGTTTTCTCCGAAGCCAGAAAGAACAAGGAGTAAGGCCGGTGAGGCGGCTGTTCAGGATTGAGGAAACCATCGAGAAAATATGCGTTAATTAACGAATGTTCGACTGAACAGTTCCTTTACATGCTGATCGACATGTGGAGGTGCACTGTCTTGCATGAACACGATATTATCCAAATATTGCCGTTACCTTTTCTTCGATTTGAACAGTTCTGGTTCTGCTGTGTATCTCAGAGAATCTCTTGTGATGGCCAAAACTTGTAGCAGACTTTGTACTGGAACGTTTGTACTGTCAATTACTAGTAAATTCATGCACGTGTCTGTTCTTTTCTTGTGTCTATAGCGCCACTGTTTCCCTAGCAGCGCAATTTTGAACTAATTGTTTTATTTTTGAGCTAAATCGTTTACCGCTGTCCTCAATAAGCTACGTAGAATTTCGCCGCAATATCACCATTTTTCCCATTTTAGAGGCACACGAGTGAGGAAATTTATTTTCTGACCACTTGGTACTTACCAGGATTACTGCTGTGTAACGCCCGTCTCAGCAACAAATTACGTAAACCCCCGATCTTGACGATGTAGATAAAAAGAAGTGTAAGGGCCCAGCATATATAGGCAGAATCTGTAAAGTTCCACTTCCTTAAGTTAGTATGAGGTTAAAGCAGGATTTGTAAACGTATATTCTATTTTAACTTTCATTTTTAGTTCCTTTTCCTATGTAAATTGAGTTTGTTCTCTTTTGCACTTCCCAACTTAAAGTGATATTTTCTCTCTTACATGAATGGGAGGTTTGGCAACCCCTGAGGTCAGTACGTAAGTGACGTATATGCATGTTGATAAGAACAAAAAAGGATATATATTTTTTGCAACGCAATTGTTTGGTGTGGAAATGTTAAATCTTTGCTGAGCTTATTGATTTTACGAGAGCTTATGTAAAGTTATATTTTTATACCCGTCTGCATAACTACGTTGCGAGTGTTATGCTACCGATTGATTACCAGTTGTGAGTTATCGACGTTGAAATATATCATGCTATATTGAAGTTGGATACAAATAAAAGATTTGTAAGTACCATGTAGTGTTTAGCTAGTTAAAAATTTAGGAATAGTTGTTACACTACAACAGTAGCATTTTTTATGACTTAGATTTCTGTTTGTGATCATGGATGCAACATATAGGTAATATACATAGTTGTTTTTTATAACTTTTCTTCCAGTAGTTTTAATAACGTTTACTATTTCTAAGGAAATAATCCATAGTGCCTTCAAGTTACTCGTATTTCCTTTCTTTTACCCAGGTGATTTCTTTTCATACAAAGTTCATTTTCTGGCTTACAGAAATTATTTTTCCTGTGTAACAGAACTACGTGTATTTTATACATATTTATTTTAATTTTCCAATCTAGAAAGTGCCGCTCTATTTTATTGACAAATTGCTGTTGCATAAATGCAACGGGGCTTTTATTTTTGGAGCTCTGAGCTATTGCTCTGTCATCAGTATGTAATCCTATCGTTATACGAGTATTTCTTTAGGGAAATAAGTTTAAAATGGAATACAGCGAGGGTGCAAGAACATTTTCTTGAGGCACTTTAGCTGGAATATTTCTAAGAGAGTTCTTTTTTACCATTAAGCTTAACGAAGAATTTTTGGTTTTGTAAGCAGAACTTTATGCCATAAATAATCCCTTGTAGGAAGTCATAAGCAGTTAATTAATAAATAGTAATTGCATTATGCCAGCATTAAACAAATGCCTTGAGATTGTAAAACGAAATTGCTGCAATTATAGTTTAAAATTAATTGTGCACAATTTTTCTCCGCTTGTCTGGTTAGCTGTTGCTATGCAGACTTTTTCTTTGAAACATTCTTGTTTACAAAGAATGACTGAAAATTCTTTTAGAATTGCTACATTTTGATGAGAATGTTTTTCCCTATATGTTTTCCGGCAGTAAGAAATAATGATATAATCCTATGCTTTGCAGGTAGAGCATGTATTTTCTTAGGTTTTGAAAGCAGTGCCACTTTAGCAGCTTTTAGAGCATTATGAAAATTGCATGTTTTCAAAACTACACATACGTACTCGGCAATTTTTTCACGATTTTATTCGTCGTGCCATAGTTTTCTTGTGCCTTATTAGTTTGAAGATTTTTATTGTGGCAGGCAACCTAGTCCGCTTTACTGCGCAACGGATTGTCAAAGTCCGTTGATACGTCGTTGCATTCCCAGAAAATATCCTTTTTTTAATCATTTTTTATATCTCCACTGAATTTTGATGTTTTGAGATGTCATTTTTCCCCAGTAGCTTTTCATTCCTGTGAACGTTTCAAATAGATTGGTTTCTGCCCTTAACCGCAAGCGATCATAGAACGTCGGCAAATGCAAATAGCTGTGTGCAATAATGGCTGATTGCAGCGCCATCCAACAGCTTTCCAGGCAACCGTAACCGCTCACAGCTGTAATGACAGAAAGGACGAAAGTTGTCGGTGAAAGCAATGTCGTTCGAGAAGCAACATTTGAGGCACTGCCTCCTGTTCGCGTTTCAGCTGAAACAAAAGTGCCGCGGAAGCCCAGCAAATGATCTGCACTGCTTTGGGTGAGGCTGCTGTGTCCTATAGTACGTGCAAGAAGTGGTTCCAGCGGTTTAAGCAGGGAAGTTTCGATCTCCGTGATGCAGGACGTCCGGGACAGCCGCAGAAAGTTGGCGATGAGGAACTGGAACAACTGTTGGACGCGGATCCCTGTCGCACACCGTCAGAGCTCGCCCAGGAACTCGGAGTAACATGGCAAGCCATTGCAAAGCGCCTGCACAAGCTTGGACGGATTCACAAAGAGGGCCGTTGGGTGCCCACCAACTCACAGCTGCGAACATGTGTAGTCGCTGCCATGTTGCTGTGTCCTTGCTCTCCAAATTCAAGAAGAATTTCCTCCACACGATTTTGACCTGTGATGAGAAGTTGATCCTCTAGGATAATCCTAAGTGGCGCAAATCGTGGGTTTATCCAAGTCAGCCTACCACCAGTACCGCCAAACCGAATATCCATGTCAGGAAGTTGTTGTTGCGCATATGGTGGGATCAGCGCGGTGTTGTACACTATGAGTTGCTCAAACCTGGTGAAAGGGTCAATGCTGAGCGCTATTTTCAGCAACTCTTTCGTGTGAGTGACGCAATGGAGGCGAAAAGGCCATACACCGGCAAGGGAAGAAGGTCGGTCTTGTTGCTTCAGGATACCACGCGTCCTCAAACAGCGAAAACGACTTTAAACAGGATCACAGACCTGGGATGGGAGATTTTGTTCCACCCGGCGTATTCTCCAGACTTCGTCCCGTCGGATTATCACCTCATTCGCTCCCTGCAACATCACCTGAGTGATACGCACTTCACTTCTGTCGAGGAGGTCCACACAAGTATTGATGACTTTATCAACTCGAAACAGCCCTCTTTTTCCGCAGTGGCATTCGGAAGCTCCCTGATCGATGGCTCAAATGTATCCAACACGACGGGGATTATTTCCCTGATTAGGTACGTATTCGATTTGCTATAATTTGCTGTCAACGTGTCGAGCCTGTGGCCGAGAATTAAGTTCAACACCTAATATATTATAAGCATATTTCTGATTTCAACATATATTTTGGGTGCCAGACATACTACTAAGCATAAATTGACTTTGTAATAGTATAATTTTTTGCAGACTTGTAACAATTCTGCAAAATAATTCTGCTTTTTCTTCATCAGAGCGAGCAAAATTTCCATTAGATTTTTTTACTGGTTAGGTGATATTTATGCTTTTATATTGCAGAATTTTAGTAAGCTGCCAAAGGATTATTGCTTACAAATGTTCTTTTATAATCCTTGTGTGCTTCTGCTAATACATTGCCTCAGTATTTATTATTGAATTTTTAATGACTTTTTTTGTTTTTGTTTTAGAGCATAGTATCTTTCTTTTGCGGTAGTGTTCCTACTTTTTGCCAGTTGCTTCTTACTTTGTACTTTTCGTCCACCACTCTACAAGAGAAAAAACAGGAATACTTTTTCCTTGATGCTTGACAGATTTTAACAATATTTTGAATAACTTTTGTGTTGCCCGGTGGCGTAGTGAACTAAGGTATGGCTTCTGATCACTCGTCTGCGATGGGTCTGTGTTCGAATCCCGGTGAGGCATAGATATTGCGTGTTTGCCTTACGGTAATGGCTCTCTCCCGTCCCGGAAACCACTGGCGCTAAACTAGGGACGGGCGGCTGCTTATAGCCCACTGAGTTGATCATGGTGGGTGATCCTTAAGTCTCAAATAAAAAAAACTTTTGCAAATGTTCAACAGTTCCATTTATATCTTTTTTAGTGCAAATATCTCCCCAATTGGACGCTGCTGGCCAACCAAAATGCAACACCAAGAAGGATACGAAATAGCAAAGCCAGATTTACTGGACACATAACAACAGATACAAAGATGAAGCGATTGAGCTTACAGGCCCGTGTGGCTTGCAGAACACGCAGACATCACTAGTTCGTGTGGCCCTCATGGCTGGCAATAACGGCCGCTACACGTCGCGGCATCGAACGAAAGAGGCGTTGGATGTGGGCTTGGGGTATGTCGGTCCAGGCTGCTTCCACACGTTGCCACAGTTCATCAGGCGTAGCTGCGGGTGGTGTTTGCCTGGCTACTCGGTTCCCGATCAGTTACCAGACGTGTTCGATGGGCGACATATCGGAAGAACAGGCAAGACACTGCAGCAGTGACACCCGGTGGGCCGTGAAGAATCCTTGCACGATGCGTGCCACTTGCGGGAGCGCATTGTCCTGTTGAAACGTGGCCGCAGGCAGGTCCTGTCAGTCTAGGGAGGACTACAGGCTCCTAAACGTTGGAGATGATGCTGTGGCTGTTGAGTGTACCGGCGATGCATACCAGAGGGGTGCGGGTGTCATATCCAACTGCGACGCAAACCATAACGCCAGGCGACGGACCGATATGGCGATGCATAATGCAGGCGTCATACAGTCTCTCTGCGCGGTTCCGCCACACGTGGATCCGACCAGCGTGGTGTTGCAGGCAGAAGCGGGATTCGTCGGAGAAGACAATGTCGTGCCATTCCGTAGTCCAGGTGCGGCGTTCAACGGCCCACTGCCGCCGCACTCGCCTGTGGTGTAACGTCAATGGTAATCGGAGCAATGAGCGTCGTGCGCCAAGTCCCCGCTCCTGCAGACGACGTCGAACTGTACGTGCTGACACAGGTTGCTGCGTAACACACCCTAATTCCTGTGCTAACGTTCGTGATGTGGCGGTGCGAGCCATCATTGCCCGCAGCACCATGTGCCGGCCTTCTCGTTCGGTGGTGTGCCGCGGTCACGGCAATCGCTCGCGTCTTTCTGTCCGTCCCTCCTGCACCCACCGAATCCATACTCGCCTCACTGTGGCTGGACGTCGGCGCCGATGTCTCGGTACGATAAACCGCTGTCGCGATAAGCCACTATTCGTCCTCTGTCGAACTCCGAAACGTGCTGGAATGACTGCCGTACTCTGCGACGAGGCATCAGGAAGCTTCCCACGCACAGGCCTGGCAGCACAACACTCTTCCACTTTTTACACCCCGCCTTCTGTGCACCCTACTTATAGTGCTTTTCGGTGGCGTGCCGGGCGCACATTATTTCACATATGCCCTGAAATGCTAATCGTTTGCATGTCCTCTCGCGGGGCGAATTTCAGGCCAATCGGATGCTTCCTTCTTGGTGTTGCATTTTGGGTGGCCAGCAGTGTAGATGCAAAGGTACACCTGATTTATTTTCTGGAAAGTTTTCCCGTGCACTGTCATTTTGGAAGGGACGCTAAGTTTAATTATATCATCCGTATATAGAAATCTTAGAAAAAAAGTTTCAAAATCTATGTTTTGAAACTTTTTTAAGGCTCTAGATTTTTAAATATAAGAAATATTCAGAATATTATTGGTGTCTTTTTCTTCCACGTGAGTGCGTTCCGAAAGTGCTCCTGTACAAACTGGCCACTGAATTAGAAACTTTTATTTAATACCGAGTTGGACTTCCTTTTGCCCAAATTACAGCACATATGCGGTTTAGCATAGATTTCACAAGGTCTTGGACTGCATCTACAGCGTTACCAGGCATTCACCAGACAGTCCTTTAACTGGCTCAGATATCACGGAAGTAAACTTTGATTCCGGATAATTTTTTCAAACATGTCGCATGTGTTCTCAATAGGGTTTAGATCAGGGATTTGTGATGGCCAAGGAAGACGGTGGAAGTCGTTATTATGCTCGCTGAACCACTGCTGAGCTCATCTTGCTCACTGGGCACTAGCATTCTTGTCCATGAAACGCCGTCGTCAAGCAGGATGGCCATGGACTTGAACGGCAACAATGTTTACATAATTCCTGGAGGACCCCCGACCTTTCAGTAATATCAGGATACCAGTTCCGTACCAACACAATGTGCCCTACACCATGACACCACCTCCAGAACTTTGAGTTGTGTCCATTGCTCCATGAGAGCTGCCGCAAAAATCTCTGCCTACCGTCGGTACAGAACAAGTTATAATGCGACTCCTCGGACCACACATAACTTTTTTCCCAGTCATTCATTGTCCATCCATGATCTTTCTGACTCCATTACAGACGAAATTTCCAGTTCTTCGCAAAAATCAATGATTTTATACTGCGACTCATCGGACCACATACTCTTTTCCCAGTCTTCCAGTGTCCATCCATGGTGTTTCTGACTAAATTACAGACGAAATTTCCGGTTCTTCGCAGAAATCAATGATTTTATACCGAGACTCATCGGACCACATAACTTTTTCCCCAGTCTTCCAGTGTTCATCCATGGTGTTTCTGACTCCATTACAGACGAAATTTCCGGTTCTTCGCAGAAATCAATGATTTTATACCGAGACTCATCGGACCACATAACTTTTTCCCCAGTCTTCCAGTGTTCATCCATGGTGTTTCTGACTCCATTACAGACGACATTTCCGGTTCTTCGCAGAAATCAATGATTTTATACCGAGACTCATCGGACCACATAACTTTTGCTCCAGTCTTCCAGTGTCCATCCATGGTGTTTCTGACTCCATTACAGACGAAATTTCCGGTTATTCGCAGAAATCAATGATTTTATACCGAGACTCATCGGACCACATAACGTTTTCCCCAGTCTTCCAGTGTCCATCCATGGTGTTTCTGACTCCATTACAGACGAAATTTCCGGTTCTTCGCAGAAATCAATGATTTTATACCGAGACTCATCGGACCACATAACTTTTGCTCCAGTCTTCCAGTGTCCATCCATGGTGTTTCTGACTCCATTACAGACGAAATTTCCGGTTCTTCGCAGAAATCAATGATTTTATACCGAGACTCATCGGACCACATAGCGTTTTCCCCAGTCTTCCAGTGTCCATCCATGGTGTTTCTGACTCCATTACAGACGAAATTTCCGGTTCTTCGCAGAAATCAATGATTTTATACCGACACTCATCGGACCACATAACTTTTCCCCCAGTCTTCCAGTGTCCATCCATGGTGTTTCTGACTCCATTACAGACGAAATTTCCGGTTCTTCGCAGAAATCAATTATTTTATACCGCGACTCATCGGACCACATACTCTTTTCCCAGTCTTCCAGTGTCCATTCATGGTGTTTTTGACTCCATTGCAGACGAAATTTCCGGTTCTTCGCAGAAATAAATTATTTTCGTATTTGCGGCTTCCAATACCGATCGTCTTTACTTTCTTGAGCATTGTTCGCAGATATATGAATTGAAAACAGCCCTCATTGAATTCTTCGGTCAATTGCTGCACACAAGAAGTTCTGTTTCTCCTCACAAATCTTCTCACACAACGATGATATCGTTCCTAACAGGTTATCATCCCGCAGTTACGCCTCTTTGACAAGCAACGTGAGTTATTTTTCCACTTAATAAAGATCCGGGATATTTTACCTTTTGAAAAACCAGTCATCTCTGCAGTTTCAAAATCGTCGCTCTTGCCAAACGGGTTCCCACGGTAAACCGTTTATCAAACTCCGAAATACACTGACGGAAAAAAATCCCAACACCACGAAAAAATAGTTGTAGAGGAATGAAATGGCGGCAATACATTTGTATAGGTAACATATTTAATCGATTAAGGTTTCAAGATCACAGCTTAATGTAAGCGCGAGAATAGCCATTTTAAATGTGAAATGCTGGTACATTAATAACCGGTGTAACTGCCAGAATGTTAAATGCAAGCAAGCACACGTTCATGCATTGTGTCGTACAGGTGCTGGATTTCAGTTTGTGGTATAGAGTTCCATGCCTGTTGCACTTGGTAGGTCAATATAGGGACGGTTAATGCTGGTTGGGGGTGACGCTGGAGTTGTCGTCCAATGATGTCCCATACGTGCTCGATTGGTGAAAGATCTGGTGATCTAGCAGGCCACGGCAACATGTCGACACATTGTAGAGCATGCTGGGTTGCAACAGCGGTATGCGGGCGAGCGTTATCCTGTTAAAAAACACCCCCTGGAATGCTGTTCATGAATGGCAGCACAACAGGTTGAATCACCAGACCGACGTACAACTGTGCCGCCAGGGTGCTTGGGATAACCACGAGAGTGCTCCTGCTGCCATTGGAAATTGCTCCCCAGACCATAACTCCAGGTGTAGGTCCAGTGTGTCTCGGCCGCAGACAGGTTGGTTGCAGGCGCTTACCTGGCCTCCTTCTCACCAACACACGGCCATCACTGGCACCCAGGCAGAACAGGCTTTCATCAGAAAACACAACAGATCTCCACTCCGTCCTCCAACGAGCTCTAGCTTGACACCACTGACGTCGCAAACGACAGTGGTTTGGAGTAAGTGGAATGCACGCTACAGGGCGTCTGGCTCGGAGCTGTCCTTCAAATAACCGATTTGTAACAGTTCGTTGTGTCACTGTGGTGACAACTGCAGCTCTAATTGCTGCCGCAGACGCGGTACGATGCGCCACGGCCATACTCCGTACACGGCGGTCTTCCCTCTCAGTAGTGCCACGTGGCCGGCTGGAACCCGGTCTTTTTGAGGCAGTACCTTCCTTTGACCACTGCTGCCAACAATCATGCAGAGTGGCTACGTTCCTGCCAAGTCGTTCTGCAATATTGCGGAACGAAAATCCACCTTCTCGTAGCCCTATTACACGACCTCGTTCAAACTCCGTGAGCTGTTGATAATGGCTTCTTCGTCTTCTTAAAGGCATTCTTGACCGGCGGATCGGAGAATCCCCGGGGAGCAAGCAGGCAATAATCGATAGTGGTTTGAAAGCATTGAAAGAAGCTAGCGTAAGAGGCACGAGAAGGTTCGCGTGCAAAGCGCGCCTGCGCCCACAAAGCTCGTTTGAAAACGAGAGCTCTTTTCAGAGCTGATTGCTCCGCCCGATCCAAGCTCTGCCCCGTTGTCGTCGGGCCGGTCCTACCACTCAACATGAGTGGTTCAAGTGCAGAGCACCCAGAGCAAACACCATCTTGCTCGGGTCTTCAGACCCAATCTCCGGGGGATGATGTGACGGAGAACCAAGAGAGCGCATGTCCAGATGCGATCTTGGGGCTGTTCAGGCAGATGAACGAGCTGCTGGACAGTCCCACGACGAGAGTGTCCCATAATGTGAGGGGACAGCTGCGGCCGATCATTGATCAGATGCAAGCTGCTCTCTTCAAACAGCAACTCGAAATTGAAAATTTAAAAGGAAGGCTAATGGAACACCAGCAGAGTGAGTCCAAGCAGAAACCTCAGCGGACCTTTGCTGACGCAGTGAAGGGAAAGCCGAAGAAGGAAGGAATACCCAAATTCCAAACCGAACACGCGGTCGTGGTCTATCCAAAAGACCCGAACGCATCAAAAGAGGATTTCCGGGACGAAGTGGCCCTAGACTTCGCACCCTGGAGAATTGGCATTGGTGTCAAAGGATTCAAAAGAGTGAGCGAGGGCGGAATGCTTCTTTCGTGCCCGAAAGCAGAAGAGATAGAAAGGGTTATGGAGCACTACCAGTACGATGAGAAGTTAACCGCGACATACAGGGTATGTCCGGTTAAGAAAAGACTCCCACGTATCATCGTTTACGGGGACGACAATGCGAAAGATAACCTGGAAGCGATTGAGCTACGCTTCCGGCGCCAGAACGACCTTGATGACCCTGACAAGTGCAGGGCGCTCTTCCCAATTTGCCCAAAGGGAAAGAGCGGAGTGGTCCACTGGGTCTTCGAGATGGCCCCAGAGGACTTCAGAAGAACGCTGAAGAATGCCAGGGTAAACCTAGGCTGGCGAATCCTTACCTGCAAGGAATTCATCAGGGAAACCCGTTGCTTTAGGTGCAACGGGTTCGGGCATCACAAGGCTCGATGCTCGGAGGAGGAAGAGACCTGTGCCCGATGTGGCCAGGCGGGTCACAGGCATCAGAACTGCACCAACAAAGCTCAGTGTCTCAACTGCAGAAAGGCCAATGAGCGATTCGGCCTCAAACACCAACTGGACCATTCCAGCCTAGCTGCTGAATGTCCCAGTCTCCAGAGGGAGATCAACCTCCAAAGGAGAAGAATAGACTATGGATGAAAGTTGCGGCTCGTCGACGGGTCAACGTACCCAAAAGAAGTGATTCTGAAAAACGCTGACTGAGCGTAATCTGGGCTTGCATGCCAAAGTAAACATGTGTTTTCAAAGTGTTTTTTTCCATGTGTGTGAATTCTGTATTGTGTTTGTGTTAATAAAGGCCTAAGTGCCCACAGTTCGGGTGGCGAACGAATCTCCCAGGGACGACTCAACGGATACACGGTCCGTCTGAGTACGCGCCCGCTTCGCGCCACCCGTCCAAGTGTGCGGACCTGCGGTGACTCCGACTTATTGAAGAGAACGGCGACGCATCGTTTGCGGACTGCAAACGCGCCTAGTGAGTTACACCGAGCCCTGTGGAGTCCGCAATTGGACGGAACAGGACGATGTTTCATCAAGACGTTAAAGGCATTCTTGACTAACATCAACACATTACGTCGAATCTCAACGATAACTAACGCTCACGAACGTTACAGCGCGTATTTACAGCAAACCTGCTTTGCATGTTCCGAGGGGCGCTACTAGCACCATACGTATGCGCCGAGCGCGAAATTTGCATAGACGTCATATTACAGATGTACTCTCACCGCCTACCAACTGTCGTTTATCTAACACAACCCCTTCTTGGTGTTGGGATTTTTTTTTCCGTCAGTGTATATTTTGTTTTTCCCCATTGTGATCAACACTGCTGATGATTACTGATGACTATGCCTGTTAAATAGTTCCGTTGATCACGCAGTGACACACGTTACGAGGTATTGTGCATATACGCTGCATAAGTGCTGTTTATATACATCCTCATAAATTTTTTTTTCTAATTCAGTGGCAGGTGTGTGTATCAAACAAACCCATTAGATATTTAAATGCCATAGTCCTACTTTCATTTGCTCTATTTGCAATGCCATTCACAGCGTTTACTGTGGAAATCACCATAACTGAAAGTGAGGCTGTTGGTTCTGTAAAAGCCTATCGCCGGATCAAGCTGTCTTTTCTCGTCTTGTAATCGATGTAGGTCGCCGTCTTCAAACCGAAGGGTGTGGTGTCGTAGTGGTTAGAGTAACGGCCTTCAGACCAGATGGTCACAGGATTGATTCCAGGTAGGTTTTAGTTTGCCTGAACCACTGAATACTAGTCGTGCTTCGGATGGGCACATTAAGCTGTTGGACTCGGGTTACAAGACCCCCTTCCGATCCAACTAATTTAATCTATTTCTTGTTCCCATTCATTATTTCGCTGCATTTCTTGAATTGTCGTGGTTTTGCACTAGCCACTATGTTGATTCGGACTAATCATCTGGCACCCTTACCTCACTGACCTGTCTAGCCTATTCCCTATGAGAACTTCTAGGTTCGATCTAGTGCAACTGCTTTTCTGATATGTAGCACGAACATCTGCTTATGATATAGGTGGTTATGTCTAAAACTTCCATTTGGATGGAAACCCAGCAAGACATGAGAGAAGAAGAGTAAGGCTGATGGATCTATCCTACGGCACCAACTACTGACTCTACATGGACGAATGAGACTCATTTAAGTTAGGAGATGTTGAAGGGGCTCCGACAGCACTCCGCTACAGGATCGGTCAAGAGACCGATTGAGAAAAAACCGAACGTTGTGCATGGCTTCTTTGACCCAACGTGTACAGCAACGTCAACAAAATGCCACGTGGACTGTGGCATTGTGCTGTCTAACCAGTGATGAGATATGCTCCCATCCCCTTTGACTTTATGTATGTAACTCAATTTACATACTGGACAGAATTTTGTTCACTGATATCCAAATTTCACTGCAATCATTTGCTTCTCATGTCCATTTGCTTCATGTCCTATGGATATCATGACATTTCTTGAGCACTTTTAATTCTTTTCGACGGTGCTGCCACCAACACTTTGATTTTGGACACAAGTGTATATAGCCTACAATAAAGTACATGAATGTGTATTACTTTTCCACTTATAAACAAACTCGTAAAGTGACAAAGTATTGTAACATAAAATAACAAACTTTTGTAACACATTTTATGTAAACCCTGAATTTCTGATTATCGTATTCCTGATGACTTCTTTGATTTGTTTGCTGTTTGTTGTCACTAAAACTGCTAGTCTGGGGAAAATATTTTGTCTATTTGAGTTTGTTTCCTGGTACTTCCATGCCCACAGAAAGCACTTCCTAAGAAAACCAGTTGAAATCCAGTTAACTGGAACTGGAGTTCGCCGCCGGGTGGCGCAGTAGTCTGAGCGTAGGCTCTTAACCATTTGCTCAGATGAGAACGGTTTCGAATTCTGGTGAGGCATGGATATTGTCTTTGTCTTACGGCACTAGCTGTTTTCCTTCCCTGGAACCAGTTATTCTTAATTAGGGACATGGCGACTACTTGTGGCGTAGCCCATCGAAATGCTCTATGGTCGTTAAATCCTCAAATAAAACAGAACGGATTTTAACTCATGCGTAGTACGAGATCTTCTTCAGGTAAAAATTTGACTGTATTACGATTTCTAGTTTTGTTAGAGGAAAATTTGTGGACTGCAGTCAAGGCTGAACTAGATCACATGCCAGGTTGTAACATTAAACGAAAACAGCGAGGACGAAAGCTAGAAGTAACAAGCACGTTGTTTCTGTATCATTATTTACATCATGAGAGCAAAGGGTTTTATTTACATTCTGAACTCGTATGATTTGAGCGAGGGGATTTTTCTATAGAAAATTATTTAATTTATATGTAAATCTTAGCCCTCGTTTGATAGGTCGTAAAACTATTACTTAGTTAGCAGATTAAAATTCGTGAACTGGCTACTTTTTCTAAATACAAAACGCATTATTAATGGTTAGTTAACCCTAACATGACTACTGGTGAAATGATACTTAATAAAATCTGACTTTAAAGTCATTCCTGACAATATCTACAAAATCCTATATAAAAGGCAAGACTTGCGAAGACGTGGATCACTTTTTAACCATAAACAAACAACTATGTACGCTGTTTGACAGAAGATGACGAAAATTTATATTCCGGTGTTGACACCGTGCTATCCGTAACCGTGCCTGTTTTATGTTTTGTTTACATCTTTTGTCTTTCGTTAGAAGTTTGAGCTCTTTTTTCGAAAGCGGTAGAAGCAGAAGCACACAGCTATAGGTTGTAAGATGGTTTACTTTACTGGCGCTGCGTGAGGCA
This sequence comes from Macrothele yani, assembly GCA_039090855.1. Lineage (NCBI taxonomy): Eukaryota > Metazoa > Arthropoda > Arachnida > Araneae > Macrothelidae > Macrothele > Macrothele yani. The sequence goes on along the minus strand of CM076997.1, from coordinate 46,221,259 downwards.
GGAATGTACGTTACTGACCTTCGCGAACTTGACTGTTGTTTAAAGCCGCGTTAAAAAAGAAAGTTCCGTCTTTCATTAGATGAAGAGATTGAAGCTAAACGCCCCAAAGCCGATTACGTTCGAGCAAAGCGGCAACAACCCGCTGCAGTCGAAAAACAAGATGTTAACCGCCGCAATACCGCACAGAAAAAAGGAGACAAAAATGCAGTGCAGTTGAAAGAGATGTTGATATTCGACGTTTGCGTAATCGTCGAAGTAATATGACGCTGGAACATAATGAAGCTGAATCTCAGCGCATGAGAGATATTCATATTGCAGAGGCACAGAATATGACCGCTGAACAAATAAAAAAACGCTGCGCTCGAGAGGTTCAGAGGCAATTAACGAACCGACAACCAAAAGAAATGCTACACGTCATGTGGTTTGATGATGCCTCAGGTAAAATAGTCCATGGGCCAGAACAAGGAAAAAATTCTTCCAGATTCCGAAAAGGTATTTACAAGAAAATATCGTGTACAAATACATTTTCCAACGTCATTGACTTAATTGATAAATGCTAAAGAAATTACAAAAAACAAGTAATAAGTAGAAAAACAAACAAACAAGAACATGGGGTAGCTCGCGAAAGGGAGTCTACGTCTCTTACCAAGGTAGGATTGTCATCCGGCAAACGCTTCCGTATTTTGTATTTCTATGCATGACCAATGAAGCACATCAATGGTGTGTTTCAATCCACACTCATTATTTGCGATGACTCCACAAAAGATAAGAACAAACTCTTGAATAGCACGGATACTCCAGGTTGACGATAGACAGACTGCTGTGTGGAACACGAGCATCTACGCTACAGCGGGAGGATCAACAACGTCAATGTATTGGTTCTATGGATTATATCTCAAATATTCTAAACGTCATTAAGAAAACATGTGGCAGAAACCGTCTGAATATAGGAATCAATACATCTAATATATTATAATATATTAGATGTCATTCTTGACCATAGGTAATTATCTATGGTCAAGAATGACAGAGACCCTACGTTAGAGGGGGATAAATACGGTGTATACCAGATTCCATTAAGAACGGATGAATCAGCGCAGGATCAAAAGATATACGTAGGACATACAGAGAGAACACTGACCACTCGTGTCAGAGAACATCAGTACAATGTTAAAATGGAGGCACAATTTATAGCTTTGCCACTATTAGTGAATAAAGGAGTTTATCACCCAGATTGGTCGGGTGCTTTATTGCTAGCGATACCGAGATCTAGTTGCAGTATACAATTTATGGAGAGTCGGTACATCTTTTACCTGGGCACCAGATGCTGCAATGATTATCTACCGAATGTAATCCCACTCCTCTGGAAGAGGTTGCTCAAGAATAACAATGAAAACGAGTAAGTAGACATTACTTTCTTTTTTCTTTTTTTTTTTATTGGAGGTTTAACGACCATCGTGAGCAACTCAATGGGCTATAAGCAGTCGCTTGTCCCTAAGTTAGGGCCACTGGCTCCAGGGAAAGGAGAGAGCTAGTGGCGTAAGACAAACACAACATCCATGCCTCACCAGGATTCGAACCCTGACACATGTCGGACGAATGATCAGTAGCCATCGCTTTGACCACTGCGCCACCGGGGCGGCCACTTTGTTTGTTAGGCCATCACTCTTGTAAATTGTGATTATGAGACAACATATTATATTTATTCCCTTAGGACGCTAATTACGGTGAGCTTTCCGTATGTGTTATTCTTTGAGTTCGCGGGGTTTGGTTTCAAATAACACCTGTATACGAATTCAACAACGCATTTGTAACACTGCGCGTTGCATCTGCGCACCTATGTAACATTGCGACCACCATATTAGACAGCTGTAACCTGCTTCGGCTTTTGGTTTTGATTCATCTGATGACGTGATCCGCTGCGGAACCCGAAAGGACTTATATAGTTTTTAATTGGAAGTGTTTTATCGGATACTGGCAATTAAAGTGTTTTTAAGTATCGGTGTTTTAATATCACTTCATTTCCATCGTGCAAGAACAGGTTAATTTATCTCATTATATTTAGCTGCATGAAAGATTTATGATTAATACAGCAGTAAGTGATTTGTAGAACCCTTGTATTCTTATCACAAAGGGCTTTGCAGCTAGTGAACTAATAACTATGTATTATCCAAGTGTGTTATATTCGTTTACCATTTTGTTTTAGCACAGTTAGTCTGCAGCGTCATTCCTTGTCTTAAAATGTCCGCTATTTTCTGTAGCAGGCAATTTCCGTATAATATTTAGAACCTGGGAATACACTGATAGCCACCCAAAATGCAACACCTCTGGAACATCATACTAAAGTTTTTTCGCAATAGAAACATTTTTAGTCAAGTTATGAGGATAATGGCTGTGGAATAAATATCGCTCCTGCGCCCTAACCTTTGACCACATTTCGATTCTATTCAACAGAACTAGTTCAGTGTACCTCCGGAACAACATGATAACGTTTTGTTGCAATCGAAGCATTTTTGCATACGTTATGACACGTAAGGGCGATAGAATAGATCCCGTTCCTATGTCCTGAAATTTGAACCCATTTTGCCCATTTTTCAATTGGGTTCTTTCTCAGGTTGTCCCCTACCACATACTAAACTTTCATCGAAATCGAACCATTTTTACGCGCGTTATCGTTTGGACAGACAGACAGACAGACGGACCAAGCTGGATCATGTAAGTTTCTTCAACCTACGGTTGGAAAACGTAAAAAAAGGCAAGATATGAAAATTCTGCCAGGAAAGTAATGGAAATCGCTTTCTTTGGTTACCAAGGCATAGTGTACCAGAATGTCGTGCCGCCGAATACGAATTACACATATTACGTGTTTGTTTTGACAAAGCTGATCGCTTACATCCGTAGGAAGCGTCCACATTTTCACCAAAATGGTTGGAAACTTCACCATGATAACCCTCGTCTTCACGTGGCTGAAACAAAACAATGTTGGAACGGGTCCATACCCTCCATACTGTCCAGGGTTATGAACTTGTGACTTTTTCCCTTTAGCAACTCTCAAACAGAACTTGCGAGGACGTAGATTTACGTCAAGGGAAGAGATAGTCTGAGCTTCAGACGCGGCTCTGAAAGGGATGCAGAAAGATGGTTTCGAGAACGTCTTTGAGGAGTGGCAGTGACGTTTGGACAAGTGCATTGTCTCCAGACAAGATTACTTTGCAAATGACAACAACATATGTAGTTCAGATTCGTGCACAGATGTTTTTTACGCTTTCCAACCGTAGGTTGAAGAAGCGTATATGCTCCAGCTTTATCCGTCCGTCTGTCCGTCCGTCTGTCTGTCGGCTCGATGACTCACGTAAAAATGGTTCGATTTCGATGAAATTTTAGTATGTGGTAGGGGACCACCAGGGGACGAACCCTATTGAAAATGGGTGAAATGGGGTCAAAGGTCACGCCATAAGAGCGGGATCCATTTCATTGCCTTTATGCGTCATAACATGCGTAAATGTGGTTCGATTTCGATGAAATTTCAGTATGTGGTAGGAAACTACCTGGGCACGAACCCTATTGAAAATTGGCAAATTGGGGTCAAAGGTCAGGCAGGGCATAAGAGCGGGATTTATTAAATTGCCTATATGTGTCATAACATGCGTAAATATGGTTCGATTTCGATGAAATTTTAGTATTTGGTAAAGGACCACCTGGGGACGAAACCTATTGTAAATGGGCGAAATGGGGTCAAAGGTCAGGGCATAAAGGTGGAATCCATTCCATTGCCTTTATGCGTCATAACATGTGTAAATATGGTTCGATTTCGATGAAATTTTAGTATGTGGTAGGGAACCACCTGGGCACGAACCCTATTGAAAATGGGCGAAATGGGGTCAAAGGTCAGTCAGGACATATGAGCGGGATTTGTTCCATTGCCCTTATGCGTCATAACTTGCGTAAAAAGGGTTCGATTTCGATGAAATTTTAGTATGTGGTAGGGAGCCACTGGGGACGAACCCTATTGAAAATGGGTGAAATGGAGTCAAAGGTCAGGACACCGGAGTGGAATCCATTCCATTATCCTTGTGCATCATAACTTACCAAAAAATGTTTCGATTGCGACAGAACGTTATCATGTTGTTCCGGAGGTATAGTGAACCGGTTCTGTCGAATGTCAACGAAATGGGGTCAAAGGTCATTGCACAAAAGCAAGATTTATTCCACAGCCATTATTCTCATAACTTGCGTAAAACTGCTTCTATTGCGACAAAACTTTAGTATGTTATTCTTGAGGTTTACTCAACCGGTTCTTTTGAATATCATCGAAATGGGGTCAAAGGTCAGGACACAGGAGCGAGATTTATTCCACAGCCATTATCCTCAAAACTTGAGTAATAATTTCTGGTATGTTGGAAAGCATATCATAATCAATGCATTGCATGATTTTACTAACTTGTTTACGCTTTCCAACCGTAAATTGAAGAAGCGTATATGCTTCATCTTTGTCCGTCCGTCTGTCTTTCGGCACGATAACTCGTGTAAAAATAGTTGGATTTCGATGAAATTTTAGTATGTGGTAGGGGACAGTCTGGGGACGAACCCTATTGAATATGGACGAAATGTGGTGACAGGTCACGACATAGGAGCGGGATTCATTCCATTGCCCTTATGCGTCATAACTTGCGTAAATATGGTTCGATGTCAATGAAATTTTTATATGTGGTAGGGAACCACCTGGGAAGGAACATTATTCAAAATGGGTGAAGTCGGGTTAAAGGTCAGGCCATAGGAGCGGGATGCATTCCATTGCTCTTATGCGTTATAACTTGCGTAAATATGGTTCGATTTCGATGAAATTGTAGTATGTCGTAGGGGATCACCTGGGGACGAACCCAGTTGAAAATGGACGAAATGGGGTCAAATGTCAGTACATAGGATTGGGATCCGTTCCATCGCCCTTATCCCATGCTATTAAAGGAGCACTTCTTGTATGTATGTAAATTTTATTTTGAAAACGGCTCTAAGGATTTTGATGAAAGTCGTTAACCTACCGTTTTCTGGAACTAGAAATCTATTTAGCTTGATCCCGACTTTAGGAAAATTCGTTTACTGGGTTAAATAACCACTCCGAATTATAACGTTTTTAGTGTCATGGCGTCGTCACATTAATGTTGCCCATGCTTAGAAGTCTTATGACGTCACAATTTTACGTTTGAGAATGTTGGCGAGCGGTCACGCCATCTGTCTCATTACGTCACGCGTTGTGTGTGAATCCTATTCAAGTTTGATGACGTCACACTCTTGCGAGCAGAAGGTCGCGATTCCCATCTGCCACATTACGTCACGCGTTATGTGCATATGTCCGTCCGCACGATAACTCTCAGAAAATTCGTTCGATTTCGATGAAATTTTAGTATGTGGTAGGGGAACACCTGGATAACACGTAAAAATGATATTCGATTGCGACAAAACTTCATCATGTTGTTTCGGATATGTACTAAGCCGGTTCTTTTAAATATCATCGAAATGGGGTGAAAGGTCAGGGCACAGGAGCGAGATTTAGTCCACAGCCATTAACTTCATAACTTGAGTAATGATTTCTGGTATGTTGAAAAGCGTATTTATAATCAACGCATTGCATGTTTTTACTAACATGTTAAATTTTCGCGCAGGTCTTTCTTGACCGGGACTCGTATATCCAGTTCCTCAATGATCATTCTCGCAGTCACTCGACTATCGTATGCAATGATCTCCCGCACATTTTCAATATTTTCAGTGTAATGTTCTTAATTAATTATGTGTGAAGGAAGGTCAGTCTCATAAGAGCATTACATAACGTGAATCAGAATACTGCGCCGATTTAAACGAACTGTATCGTTTACGTGATGCTCGGGATAGCGTTGATTAACTTTGCAGTTGCATATAAGTCCCTAACTAAAGCACAGAAATATCACTTTAAGAATACGTCTAAAGACTCAGTGGAATCAAGTGTGCTTAAAAATTTAACCTTTTATTACATCTCGGGCATGTATGTTAGCATCAGATTCAAAACTCTTCAATAGCTGAGAAGCATCATGCTCGTAATGCCAGATGCTCTCCAAGTTACATTAGATTGAAAATAATTTAAGTCTTCTATGATCAAACAATCCTGTTGACCAAAGCGAAGAACTAAACAATAGCAAAACGCTAAACACCAGGCAAGCTCGCATAAAAAAGTATCTTTTCAAATCAATTACAGACAAGCTCCAGTTGAATTCTAACGAAAGTTCCGAATATCTAACGAGAGCAGAGCTCCCAGTATATGGCAAATATCATTCTTATCTCTGCTGAACTCATACGTCATTCTAGTCCCGACCTCAATTCAGGTTGCCACAAGACATTCTTTTTTTAATGGTGGTTTAACCAGTGGCGTAACTAGCACAAGGTGCGCCCCCTGCAAGGTTTACTTCAGCATTCCAAAGCCGAGTAATATTTGTAGAATTTGGAACACTAGGGAATATGTTTTTCTTGGTGTGTGTTTGTGTGTGTGTGTGTGGTGGGAGGTCAGAAAGTCAGGAAGAGGGCCTGGAAGCGTTAGGGGGTATTTATCTATCTATATCCCTGTGGTTTTAACTTTTGAAGTAATTTTTTAAAGAGAAGTGCATAATACTGCTTCTAGTCTTTGAACAGTTTACACACTAAACAAATCATCATTCTTTCGCCAATACTGTGCTCGACGTGGCCGCTTTTGTGACATTTTTTTGCAAATGGATGTCTTTCGCTTGTATATTAAAGTTTCCACACCCTGGATGACATAGACATACTTACTGTAAGGAAGAACTAAAAGAAATGCAGTTATTTAAGCAAAGCTAAATATTTCTTAAACTGAAATATAATTATTTGAGTTAATTATTTGTTTGTTTCAATGCGTGTTCGGATGTTTTTTTGTTTTTTTTTATTGGAGGTTTAACGACCACCGTGAGCAACTCAATGGGCTATAAGCAGTCGCCCGTCCCTAATTTAGGGTCACTGGTTCCAGGGAAGGGAGAGAGCCAGTGCCGTAAGACAAACACAACATCCATGCCTGACCGAGATTCGAACACGGACCCCTTACGGACGAATGATCAGAGGCCAGCGCCTTAGACCACTGCGCCACCGGGGCGGCCGGATGTTTTCATAAAACTATAAGTGGCAGCTGCAGTGCGCCCTGTTCTTACATGCGCCCCCTCAGCAGCGGGACTGCGGGGGTAGTAGTTACGCCACTGGGTTTAACAACCATCGTGAGCAACTCAGTGATCTATAAGCAGTCGCTCAATCCTAATTTGCCACCCTGGTGGCGCAGTGGTCTAAGCGATGGCCTCTGATCGTTCGTCCGAAAGGGGTCCGGGTTTGAATCTCGGTGAGGCATGGATGTTGTGTTTGTCTTACGGCACTAGCTCTCTCCCTTCCCTGGAACCAGTGAGCCTAAATTAGGGACGGGCGACTGCTTATAGCCCATTGAATTGCTCACGGTGGTCGTTAAACCTCCAATTAAAAACAACCCTAATTTAGGGCCACTGGTTCCAGGAAAGTGCCGTAAGACAAACACAACATTCATGCCTCTCCGAGATCCGAACCCGCACCCATCTCGGTCGAATGATCAGAAACCATCTTTTAGACAACTGCACCAGCGTGGCTGCCACAAAACATTCATTGAGGGAGAAAATGATCCGTTGGGTTTGGGAAATGCTTAAACAGAACGAACTAAAATTTACGTAAATAACATGTGTGACGATGACATAGGTGAAGAAGACAACAAATGTCTTCTTCACAAAGCCATTTGTGTTCGTCAAGATGAAAAATATGCAGCGATATATTCCGTCGGTTTAGTTTAGTCGGTTTGAATAACTGGCACTGGAGTGAGGTGAAGCGTATTCCATCTCCGTCACCGACAAATTTGAATTTCACATTGGCAGCCGATTGTGGGAAAATGGAATTACTGGCCGTTGGGTTCTTCGAAAAATGTGCGATGTTTGTTTCACACGTATTTTGGAATTATTGAAAATTCCTTCTTCACTTAAAAAAAAGAAAAAGAAAAGAGTGAGATGATAGAACGTACTGCAGATATAAAGCACGTGTCAAGACGACAAATCTGCAGCGATACATTCCGTCGGTGTGGTTCATTCGGTTAGAACAACGCTCCGGTGCGAAGAGGCACGACTTACAACCGACAAATTTGTAAATTTCGCCCAGGAACTACAAAGGAGAGCTGAATTAGAGAATACATCACATCAGGATTTTTGGAGGTCACGACACTTCCATTCCGTGAGGTTAGCTTGTCTTTAACGCAGTTCCTTCCTTCGCGATATGTTTTAAATAGTCTCAAATACACTTCAAGGTTACGCTGCCGCCCCGGTGGCGCAGTGGTCTAAGCGATGACCTCTGATCATTCGTCCGTAAGGGGTCCGGGTTCGAATCCCGGTGAGGCATGGATGTTGTGTTTGTCTTACGGCACTGGCTCTCTCCCTTCCCTGGAGCCAGTGACCCAAAATTAGGGACGGGCGACTGCTTATAGCCCATTGAGTTGCTCACGGTGGTCGTTAAACCTCCAACAACAACAACAACAAGGTTACGCTTTCATCCATACAAACTTCTTTCAGCATTGCATACTTTTCTGATACAGATTTTCCCAATCTAAAGCAGAATCTTAATATATAAAAGGCTAAGCCGTTTCCTTCCGGCCTTAGTCATAGATTCCTACCGGACTGAAAACTGTGACTATGTAGATGTGCACAAAAATATAAAAAGTCGCTATTTTCGATTCCGTCTATTTTTTATTTGCCCTCAAAAGTTTTAATGATTTTTCCCTTCCCACACTATTTTTATGGCATATGCTTCGAGTTCGCATACCGTATACTTCGTTGAACTCGTGGCGTCACAACGTGGCAACTGGGCATAAACACACGTTGTTAACATGTTAGCTAACATTAGTTTTAGTTCTATATCGTGACGTCACACTTTGAAGGGCGTGTTGTATATCATGGAAAAGGTGAACCAGCGCTATGTTGTGACGTCACACTTCGATCTCTCACGAACCAGAACGAGGCGCGAACACGAGTCACTCAAACTCACACAACAGTTTCGACTTTTCGAAAACAGCAGGTGTGCGTTATCATGTCGTGTAAAATGTCAGTACACAAGAGTAATTTTAGAAGGATTCCAATTTCTATTGATGGTAATTGTTTATTTCGTTCAATTTCTTTTTGTCTTATGAACACTCAAGAGAATCATCATCAAATCCGTTTGCAAGTTGTTGACGGAATTATAAATCATTGGGATTTATTTTCCCACTAGCTTTTTTTTTGATTGGAGGTTTAACGACCACCGTGAGCAACTCAATGGGCTATAAGCAGTCGCCCGTCCTTAATTTAGGGTCACTGGTTCCAGGGAAGGGAGAGAGCCAGTGCCGTAAGACAAACACAACATCCATGCCTCACCGGGATTCGAACCCGGACCCCGTTCGGACGAATGATCAGAGGCCATCGCTTAGACCACTGCGCCACCGGAGCGGCCCCACTAGCTTCACTACCCGGCTTTGCCCAGTATTTAGGCTTATTAATTTCATATTCCCTTATATGTTACTGAAAAAATCGGGTAAAAAATTGATGCTTGCAAGAAAGAAAAAAGATGATTTCACAAATTCAGTCATTACAAATTATTTATTCATAGTGTGATTATTTCAGCACTTGGCCGTACACAACATTTTTGGTTTCTCCTTCATCGGCGACAGTATATAATTTTGTTGGATCCATTGTTCTTGACATTCCAACATACAGCTGTAGAATCAAACGGACTAAAAGCGTTACGAATTATTTAACACGCGTCCAGGAGACACAGCATACGAACACTGACTGAACAAAATTCGTTAACAATTTGTTATCGACTATGAAATGCATCACGTGCTTTCAGTTTCAGACGTCTTTGAGGGGCGAATCTTACAGATAAAAAAGTTAAAAACGTATCTTTGCGAATATTTTATGAAACTGGCTGAAATTTTACTGAACACCATAAATTGTTAATAGGAACATGACCTCCAAATTTCGCCTGAATCGGTAAATAACTTTTTAAATTAGCCATCAAAATTTTATTTATCGTTTCTGCGTTTTCATTTCTGTTTACCGATGAATTAAAAATTTCATGCCTATTTTAAAAAGTTTTGACCGGATTCCGGTGAAATTTTGAAGGACTCCTTTTATTACCAATTCATGGTGTTGATAAAAATTTCAGCCCGTTTCGTTAAGATTTTGCAAAAATCGTTTTTGCATTTTTTTATGCACAGTTCTCACAGAGCCCAAACACCCGTGAATGTGCGTGGATGTGCCGCGGCGATGAATGCAGTCACGTGCTTTCAGATTTGGAACAGATAACGATGACGTAGCAAACGACGCGGACTTTATTGATTAGCTTATCAATTAGTTCATTACTTGCGAACGGAATAACTTAGAGATTTTAAAATAGTTGCGTTCACCTAAAAATTCCAGTATTAATAAGCTATGCAAATTTCACGATGCCGCAATTCAGCGTTCGAGAGGTTTTGCTGCTTCAGACAAACAAGCAGACGTTTTGTGTTTTATATATTAGATTTTATTATTGGAGATCCATCTTATAGACTGCAGATTCGCGTGACTGACGATTATAAACGTTTAATGATACTTGATGGAGAATATAGTGGGGGGGGGGGGATTTGAATTAACTTGAACATTAGTATTTATTTAAAGCTTAAAAACAACCGTCCTAGGACGGGCTATAAACTAGTTTCATATTAATTCTTTACTTCATTTTTGCCCTCTAACAGTGTGTCTCTACATCAGCTGCGGCAACATGTTCTTTGTGATAAACAATTTCTTAAAGCTCCGTGGAGGTTATGGACATGTTCCCTCATATACTTGACTGCGTCGTAAAAGCTGCCATACCTTTTACAATCCTTCCTCTTACACGTTGCGACAGCATTCATCGAACTTTATTTACACACAATTTACATGATAGCAACTAATCTCAAACAATCTAGAGTACAACAACCTGCGACTTCTTTGACAATGCCATTAGCGAATGAATTAAAACCCCTTGCACAATAAGTACGCGTATATCAGTTCTTCTATTAGCCTTTTATTGAACATTTGGGAAAATAGATTAATCGACTTTGTCGGTCGTTAATCTTGTTCATCAAAATTCTATATTATCTCGACAGAACTTAATGAAACATACTTGCGTTTAATTAACTTTGGTACGTACAAAGATTTGAAAATAAAAAGAATAAGTAATGCAAAAAAAGTAACAAACAATCAAAACAAATAAATAGATGAGCAGAGTTACAAAATTAGCACTAAACAGCGAACATCGCAGCTATATTTCATTTATTGTCCACAAAAGGTGCTTGCGCGTTCTGGTGAGTCGAACTCTATTGTCATCGTACTTCTTCGTAATCACATTATTTCGATTGGATGAAACATCCATTAGTGCTTAGTCCTCAACTGACTTAATTTTAGCGTAAGTCCTACTTCGGTAATCTTTTTGTTTTCTTTACTCTATTTGGACAGCTTCAGAAGCGCTCCTTGCCTGTAATTCCATTTCCTTCAATGCAAACAGGAAGGAAGAAGGCTTAGTTGAAGTTCGGCCTTTTCCGAAATTCCTTCGTTATCTTAAGAAACTCTTTGCAAGTGCAGTTTTCAGATTTAGCATTTTCGAAAGATATTTCCAAATTTTACTTGGGAAAAAGGGCAAGAAAAATGCGTGATTACAGAGTTTTATAGTACTGCGTAGAGAGCATAAAGCTGATAAATTTGTGTTGCATTTTTCGACTAAGGAAATAAATTGCAAAAATCTGTCATAAAATCTCCCTGGGAAGTCAAAAAATGGAATTCCACAATGATTTTAATTTACGCCTAAGTATTTTGCTTTCACTGAGTTTTCTGAGTCTTGTGATTCCCATTCCTCTCTATCGATGCTGCTGTTCCACATACTTTGTCAGGTATAAGTTGTCACTATCCCTAACTAGCTTTCATATAAATTTAATAGAGTTAAAACGGTTTACATTCATTAATACTGTTTTTCAATTCATTCGCGTTCAAAATGTGCATTTTCGTTTGCCTGTCTGAATTTTCGTCATTGGGTAACTCATCATACAAGGACAACGAAAGTAAAATGTATGTAACAATAAATCTCAAGACATTTTTTTTATTGAAGGTTTAACGACGACCACCGTGAGCAACTCAGTGTGCTATAAGCAGTCACCCATCCCTAATTTAAGGTCACTGGTTCCAGGGAGGGGAGAGATCTAGTGCCGTAAGACAAACACAACATTCATGCCTCACGGGATTCGAACCCGGACCCCATTCGGATGAATGATCAGAGGTCATTGCTTAGACCACTGCGCCACCTGGGCGGAAATCACAAGATATCACACGTTCTTGTGAAACATGCGTTGCAACATGTGCAGCAGTTTCTTCCTAACACCGCATCGCACATGTACGACCGCCACCCTATTCGCCAGTTCTCGCTCTCTGCGTTTTTCTTCTCTTCCTAAAAATCAAGTACCACTTTAAAGAGGAAAATATTTTAAGATATTGAGGAGATAAACCAGAATGCGGCGAAGCATCTGTTCCCTATTTCAGAAGATGGTTTCAAAAAATGCTTCGAGCAGTGGAAACAGCGCTGGGCTAAGCGTGTGGCTTCAAAACGGAATCACTTCGAAGGAAGTTAAGTTTCAAATATGCTAAGTTTATACTTTTTGTTTAATAAATCTAGTATCGATACTTTCTGACCACACGTTGAAAGACAGACGGGTGATTTTGCGTCATATTGCACCAAATGCAAACATTTCTTCCGGTGCTGCACGGAACAGTGTTCTGGTATACCGCGTGTTTCAGAGAGATGGGTTCCCACAAAACTGTCGGGGAAAACAGAAGCTTTCGTGAATGGGACTGAGCCTTTGATGTTCGCAATGACGCAAAAGAAGGCCGCGTATCCTTTAGATACATTTTCACCGGTGATGAAACGTGGGTAGAACACTTCACGCTGAGCCAAAGGTAGTGACAGTGGAGTGTGATCACATATCATTTCCTGTGAAAAGATTCAAGATTGAGATATTTCCTAGGAAGGTAGTGTTGACAGCATTTTTGGGTGTCCAGGACATTATCCTCTAATCTTCTACCTTGATCTACAATCACTGTAGATCAAGGTAGAAGATTTTATTTTAGGTTATGCGCCGCTTACACTAACACGATATAACACATTAATATGTGTTTTTAATCCGTTAATAGACGTAAAATTACAAAAACTTTCGCAAGCTTTCACTGCCAACGGGAAGCTTTTTCAGGCTGCTGAATATAAACACTTAACAGAACAGATTAAGAATAAATGCAAATGTAAGCAATTTCAAATCACTTATAGCACGAGACTCATATCGCGCCGCGCGCTTTTTGATTGTCTGGCTAGCAGGCGCTCTTAATGCCTAACACCGTATGCCAGATAGGATAAATTTCAGTAGTCGTACATGTTACAAACGTCACTGCATGATATGTGTTTTTAATGATTGATTCTCATGATATGAGAATCAATCATGATAGAATCACGATTGATTCTCGGATGGCTGTTGACCTATCGCCGCTATAGGGCACAAGTCTTCTTACACTGAGAAAAACGTTTTGTTAATTCAGCAAAAAAATTCAGTCGATATACAGTCAACAAAAAAGTTTGTTAAATTAACAAAATTATTTTGATGAAAATTATTGTTCATTCTACAAAATTTATTGTTATCATGACAGAACGTTTTGTTCATTTAACATAATAATTTTGTCGATTTTGGGGAATTTCTTTGATCCAGCAATATATATTGTTATCGTGATAAAACGTTTTGTTGCTGCAACAAAACATATTGTTATCGTGACACAGTAATTTCTTGCTCCAACAAATTTTAGATTTATGCAGCTCGGCCACTTTGTCCCTAAACTTTTTCCCGATGGCAACACTTTCCCGGTGCCCTTCGACCCTGGGTGTCAGCCATTTTTATCCTCGCCGTATTTATTTTCTAGTAGGGTTTAAATGAATTTGGACGGTGTTACGTCATGAGGAATTTTTTTCAGAGCCAGCGAAGAAGTGCTCAGCGAGCGGATTCGAACCTGATACCTTTAGTTTAGGAACTAGGAGTGCTGCCCACTCGGCTATATCTGCTCCTGGAAGCGTGTTCTTATCTGCAGATTCAGCATTTGAAGCTGAGTTTTTTACATTTTTGGAATATTCAGGACGACTTGTACTTGCCAAAACGATTTATTGACACTATTTTGATGCGTACGTAACATGTTTCTAAATCCCACTTCTTTTTAAATGTTTTCCTTAGTTTTTTGATGAAACAAATTATTGAAATTTTTGGTTAGACAGAAAAAAAAATCGTAATATTATTTTTAACGTTCTATATGTTCCAGGGTACTACCACCATGCAATCTTTGGTTGCCGCACGAATTTTGAAACACACTGTATATATAACCTATATATGAAATCAAGCTCTATACATAAATCACAACTCTTATCATTACCTCATGTGCAATGTTTTATTTGCGATCAGGAACAGCAAGCCGTCATAAGAAATGTATTATTGCTTTATCAGAAATCTGGGTTTAAATTTAATATGTGCCCCTGTGCATCTAATAAGATTCGGATTCTATCGTGTTCATTGTAATTATGAGTCTACAAAGTGAGGCCAAATTATCACTAAAATTCACTGAATCCAACCAAAATAACACACAATAGATACTAACGTAAAAATACATCGGAATTGTTAAGATCCGACGAACATAAAATACGTCGGAATTATTAAGATCTGTCTTTTAACAATGCACTCACTTCGTAGTCAGGCATAATTCAAAGCGAATTCTTAAGCGCAAAAACAGATTCTTCTGGTCAGTGGTAGTCTGGTAGTGCCCCTATGTAGTAGCTAGTAATCACCTGAGCTTTGGCGTAAGGTCGATGCCACCTCCATATAGTTGAATTAACAAAATACAGCCAACGAAATAATTTTGTGTTACCAACTAAACAATTCTGATGAAATTTTGCTAAAGCAACAAAATAAATCAACAAAATAAATCAACAAAACAGCTCAACAAAATTATTTTGTTGTTTCAAACAAACTTTTTTCTCAGTGTATAACTTTCCAGATGGGTCGGGCATCTATAAAATTCACGTCTTGTGACAATGCGGTAGTTAGTTTTCTGTTTTTTATACCCCGTTTGTGTTCTGTCTCTCTGAGGGGGAAAGACCTCTTTGTCATTCCTATATACCACCTTGTGGATGCGTCAGGGTATATTAATGGAATACCGTATACTCCGGCTTACCCGGACGCATCTACAAGGTGGTATATAGGAATGACAAAGAGGTATTTCCACCTCAGAGAGACAGAACACAAACGGGGTATAAAAAACAGAAAACTAACTACCGCTTTGGCACGAGGCGTGAATTTTATGGATGCCCGACTCGTCTGGAAGATATAAGAAGACTTGCGCCCTATAGCGGCGATAGGTCAACAGCCATCCGAGAATCAATCGTGATTCTATCATGCAATGACGTTTGTAACAGACACGATTTCTGAAATTGTTCCTATCTGGCACAAGGTGTTAGGCATTAAGAGCGCCTGCTCGCTAGACAATCAATAAGCGCGCGGCGGAATATGAGTCTCATGCTATAAGTAATTTGAAATTGTTTACATTTGCATTTATTCTTAATCTGTTATGTCAAGTGTTTATATTCAGGAGCCTGAAAAAGCTGCAATTGGCAGTGAAAGCTTGCGAACGTTTTTCTAATTTTACGTCTATTAACGGATTAAAAATACATATTAATGTACTATATCGTATTACTGCAGATAAATATTGCACCACCCTGAGGTGTGTGAAGAAAGCAATCCGTAGACGAAGCCCTGCCATACCGACAAAAAGAAAAGATCCCTTTACGTTACAACACTTGCCCCATTACCGCAAGTCTGGCAACAATCCTAGTGAAGAGTTTCGGTTCGTCCTTCATCTAGGATCTTACACTTTTTGCATGTTCGTCCTAGATACCGGATTTTGCACTTTTTTCATGTTCGTCCTACAGCTCGCATTTTGAACTTTCCATGTTCGTCCTGTAGTCCAGATGTTGAACTTTCCTCATTTTCTGTCTAGCGCCCGTATTTTGTAATTATTTTGTGTTCGTTCTACATCCTGGATTTTGCACTTTTTTTTATCTTCGCCCTACAGTCCAAATTTAGCGCCTTTTCATGCTTGTTCTAGATCACGGATTTTTCCTACATCCTGAACATCTTCAAGTTCGTCCTACTGCTAGGATTTTGCACTTTTTTTATGTTCGTCCTACATTCCCGGTTTAAACTTGTTTCATGTTCCTCGTGGAATTCGCAGTCTTTTCGTGTTCGGCCTGCAGTCCTGGTTTTGCACTTTTTTTTAAATCTTCGTCCGGCATCCCGAATTTTGAACTTGCTTCATGTTCCTCCAAGAGCCCACATTTTGCACTTTTTTATGTTCGTCCTAATAATTTAGCACATTTTTTTGCATGCTCGTCTTATGTCACAGCCCGGATTTTGCACTGTCCGACTTCCACCATTCTGTTCTGTTGCTCAGTCCTGGAAACACATAAATCTGGCCAATTTTTGTGAAATTTTATTCAGGACTGACAATGGTCCAACGCATTTTCTATAGAGAAAACTGGGATGATTGAGTGTTTAGCGTTTTTTTTTTTTTGCTCCTCGCTGTCTTCTCAATTCTCTCAGTCCTATGCAGGAGGGTCTATGTATTGTTTATTTTAGAAAAGTTGAGAAAATGTCAGAAATGTATCTCTCAGAAGTATCTCTTTCAAAAATAATCTTTATCTTCCTATAAGTGCTGTGTTGATCTGTATATTCAGTGTTTTCTTTCTTTTCGGATAGCTTTGTAATTTTTGTTGTTGTTGTCAATAGGTCAGTGTGGTGCATATATTTTGTGTTTGTATCTGTGTAGTTTCACTCCTTCATTATTTTTATGGTTCCATTTTCATTTTCTGGAGAAGGAAAAAGCGTATGTTATCTCTTCTGTTTTTTACCACCATCATAAGAAAATAATGTGTTCTCTTCATGTGTTTTTCTTTGTAAAGAAAAGGGAAGAAAAAGCGTACGTGAAGCGTTAAAATTGAAATATTTTTTTGAACACTCTGACTTCATCAGTCGTTTATGAATATGTGCTTGTGAATGCAATATACATGTATAACTCTGTATAATTTCTCCTTTTCTTTCTTGTTCTTTCCCGCGTTTAGAAGAATTGGCTCGTGGAATGTTTCGTGTCGTTGGGTGGCCGAAAAGCAGGAACGCACTTTATTTATAAGAGGGCGTGGAAACCGGAGTACCCTTTCTCAAAGTAATCTAGATGTGGTATCCGACTGACATTCTAATTATGAAGGCATTGAAGCTAAAAAAACGTGTATTTAAAGCGTCGTTAACAAAACTTCGAGAGAAGATTGAATCGAGTGACTTTGAGGAATTCCACAGTGCCAGTCCGGAAGTGTTATTATGTAGATCGAAATTAGAAGCTATTGAATCAACGAAAGCAGAGGGTTTTGAAAGAATTTGCGAGACCTGCGGTCTGGAAGAAGTGGATGCATTTATAGCTGAAGCAGAGGAGCTACAGAAAATTATTGATAATTTGTCTTTGATAATGCTGAGAAGAGTGTCTGGACCTGTGCTTCTGACAAATAATAACACGGCGAGGAAAAAATGAGTGCCATTACGCCTGCCGGAATTGTCAATTCCAATTTTTAGTGGTACAGATGCCACTCGGTGGCTCCCTTTCCAAGATTTGTTTACAGCGTCTCTGTCTTCGAATGATAATTTGTCTGGTTCACAGAAACTAAAGTATTTGAAAGGGTGTCTGAGAGGGTGATGCTCTTGGTATCGTCCAATCATTGTCATTGTGTGATGCCGATTTCGAGGTTGCGTGGGATTTGTTGAAACATAGATATTCTAATAAACGTGAGTTGGTCTTTAATATTATAAGGAAATCAGTTTCGCTGCTAGCTGTCAACAGTGAGTATACAGCTCAGCTTTTAAATAGTGTAGACAGCACTATTGAATGTGTTCGTGCTTTAGAGAACCTTGAGTTGAAGTGTGACGGAGTTGCCGACACTCTGCGGATGTTTATTGTTCAGAATAAGTTGGATATGACAACTCGTGGATGGTGGGAGAGAACCTTAGAAGCAGAGAATATTCCTCAACTAAATCAGTTGTTGGAGGTTGTACAGAGGCATGTGCGTACGTTCAGAGGCGACAAGGTGATGTCTTATAAAAGACCTGTTCAACCTAAGGTTTTATCATTTGTTTCGGAAGTAAAGAGTAGATGTTTATTTTGTAAATTGAATCACCATTTAAACAAGTGTAATAATTTCTTAAAGCTAACTGTTCAGAAAAGAGTAGAATTTGTGAAACACCAAAAATTATGCTTCAATTGTTTATTGCTGAATCATCTAGTGAGCCGTTGCCAGAGTAAACATTCTTGCAGAATTTGTGCTCGGGATCATAATACCTTACTGTGCTTTCGTAATAATGAAGTTAAGCAATGTAATGAAGAACCAGAGTTTAGGACACAAGCTATATATCCAACTACTACTACTGTTGAGAGTAAAGAGCCCAATCACTCCACTTTGGGTAAAGGACTCGGGTCAACATCATCTACGATTGTGTCGTGTGTTTCAGATTTTAATATGCAGCAACAAATTCTGCTATGCACAGCTGTCATTCGTGTTGAGTGTGCCTCAGGAAATTATCAGTTCTGTCGAGCACTCCTAGATCCCGGTTCCCAGGCAAATTTTATTTTAGAATCCTGTGCAAACAGACTTGGCCTGTGCAGAGAGAAAACACGAGCGGCTATTTCATGTTCAGGTTCGTCAAGCTCGCATGCCAATGAACTAACACAGATTAAATTTAGGCCGCATTACAAGACTACACCTACGTTTTCAACTTCAGCCTTTGTACTCAGCAAAATTATTGGAAAACTGCCACACTCTCCACTTGATTCCACTTTAGCAGAACTGTTTTCTAATGTGACTTTGGCTGATCATAACTTTTGCAAACCTTCAGCTATTGATATATTGCTGGGAGTAGATATATCTCTGCCCTTGTTGAAGGGAGATATCATAAAGGCAAAAGACAGCAATCCCTTTGTGGTACGTTGGGAACTGGGCTGGATCGTTTCAGGTGAAGTGACTACTTCTCGTGAGAAGTTATCTACAGTTCATGTAAACCACATTTAAGTAGATCTCAACGAGTGTGTATATAATTTCTGGAAACGGGAATCCGTTCCTGTGGCTAGTTCTTTTACAAACGCTGAACAAGCATGTAAAGATCGTTTTCAAGATACGCATTCAAGAGACGAGAATGACAGATACATTGTGATGCTTCCTTTTCACTTACCTTCCTCACATCTGGGCGATTCCAAGCAACTTGCCATGAAGCGCTTAAGGTCTTTGGAGAACTCACTCTCAAGGAACCCTGAATTATACAGGCAGTATTGCTCCTTTATGAGAGAATACGAAGACCTGTACTATATGCAAAGAGTGTCAGAAAATGAGATTTGTAAACAAGTGAGTTATTGTCTTCCACATCATTGTGTAGTAAAGCCATCGTGTAGTACTACGCGATGGCTTTACTACACAATGATGTACTAAAGCCATCGAGTAGTCCGAGTGGTGTTTGATGTTTCGGCCAAGCGCCCCTCGGGACTGTCCTTAAATGACCTCTCCTTATGATGGGTCCGGGAGTTCATCAAGAATTGTTTCACATTCTCTTGAGATTTCGAACTTTCCGAGTGGCTTTGTATGCATGCGTGGAGAAGATGTTTAGACAAATAGTTGTGCAATCAGAGAACACTGATTGTCATAGAATCCTATGGAGAGAAGAACCTAAAGAGCTTATACAGACCTTTAGATTAAAAACAGTCACTTATGGCACAGCGTGTGCCCCATTCATGGCAAGTAGATCTTTGAAGCAATTGGCTTTGGATGAAGAGGCTGCTTTCCCACGAGCATCCAAGGTGGTTTTGCGAGATTTCTATGATGATGATCTCCTTTCAGAAGCCAGTTCACCGGAGGAAGCCTCTGAGCTTTCGCATGAGCTGCAAGAATTGTTGAAAAAGGGTGGTTTAACATTGCGTAAGTGGACATCGAGTACTGCAACTGTTTTAGACGCTAATTCTGATGAGTTCAAGGATTGCAGTGACACCTTGAGAATTGATTGTGACAAACCAATCAAGGTGCTTGGCATTGAGTGGTGTCCAACTAGGGATACATTCCAATTTTCTGTTGCTACCAACGAGAAGTTGGAGTATAGCAAGCGAGTCATACTTTCAGAAATTGCCAAGATTTTCGATTCCTTGGGTTGGCTGTCGCTAATAGTGATTAAGGCTAAAATCTTCTGCAAGAGCTCTGGAGTTCTAATCTAATTTGGGACGATGAGCTACCACAACAGTACAGGAACCGTTGGATCAAGTTCCAGTCACAACTCTTCTGTCTCAGAGATCTCAAGATTCCAAGATGTGTGATTACTCCAACTTCTAATTACTTTGCAATTCATGCCTTCTGTGATGCTTCTGAGAAAGCTTATTGTGCAGTGATTTACATTCGTTCAGTGGGTTTGGACTCCTCGGTGCACGTATCTTTACTAGCTGCCAAGTCCAGAGATGCTCCTTTAAAGAAGCAATCGGTTCCTAAGCTGGAGCTTTGCTCTGCTGTGTTGTTAGTAAATCTACTGGAAGTTGTTCTTCCATGTCTCAACATTCCAATCAAGAAGGTTTTTGCATGGACATATTCAAGAGTTACGCTTGCTTGGGTTTTGTCGCAACCACAACGCTGGCTCCCTTTTGTTGCTAATCGAGTGGCAAGAATTCAGGAAGCGATTCCCTTTGGGGAGTGGAATCACATTACTAGTACGAAGAACCCTGCTGACTGTCCCACCAGAAATATTTTAGCTTTGGAGTAGGTTCAGTGTGATATGTGGTTAAGAGATCCAGATTGGCTACAGCAGCCTAGTGTTCAACGTTTAGATGGAGATGCGCTTCTGGAGTTTTCGTTTTCTGAACTACATTTGAGAGAAGAAAGGAAGAGATATGTGACAGCAGCCAGCCAAAGTACAGATATGTCCTTTATTTTCAAGTTTTCGTCTTGGACCAGATTGTGCCGCGTGACAGCCTGGTGTTAGCGGTTCACACAAAAGTGTGCTGATTCGTTATCTAAAAGAAACCTTGGCCATTTGAGTAGAGATGAGCTTCTTAAGGCCTCTTATGGAACAGTGAAGCTCGCCCAAATCTATGAGTTCGCTGATCAGTTGGCATGCCTTCATGCTGAAAGAGCCATCAAGTCATCAAGTAAAATTCTACCGTTGAATCCCTTTGTGGACTCTGAGGATCTTTTGTGACTTGGTGGAAAACTTAGAAATGCCTCAGTTGCAGATAATGTGAAACACCCAATACTTCAACCTAGAAGGCATCAAATAACAGAATTAGTTGTGAAGTATTATCATCATACTCACCTCCACGAAGGCGCACGACTTCTACTTGCTGTCATCCGACAAACTATTTGGTTTCTTTGCGGCAGAGATGTCACGCGAAGATTTGTGCGTCGTTGTGCGACATGCGTTCGTCATTCTGCTATTCAAGCCACTCAGCTTCTGGGTAACTTGCCTTCAAAGAGAGTAACCCCTTGTAGAGTATTTCATGTGACTGGTCTAGATTTTGCTGGTCCCTTCCAATGCAGGGAAAGAGTGGTACTAGGAAAAAGCTTTTCAAGATTTACATTGCAGTCTTCGTGTGTTTCTCAACGAGAGCAATTCATCTGGAAATTGTTGGAGACCTTACTACTGACGCATTCATTGCAGCACTTAAGAGATTTATTGCACGTCGAGGTAAGCCTAGTGAGATATTTAGTGACTGCACCACGAATTTCGTTGGTGCAGATCGCGATTTGCGTCGTGTTCTTAAACAAGTGCTCAATGCAGCCGATGACAACAGTGTTGCTACCTTTTCATCTTCCGAAGGCATCAAGTGGAATTTTAACCCTCCTTTAGTGCCTCATTTTGGTGGTCTTCGCGAGGCTGGAGTAAAGGCAATGAAGTTCCACCTTAAACTGACAGTGGGCAATGCTTGTTGTTCTCTAGAGGAATTCCTTACACTTTCAGCGCAAGTTGAGGCTTGCCTTAATTCTAGGCCTCTGTGTCCCATTTCTGTAGACCCTAATTTTCTGGATGCCTAGACGCCTGGACACTTCTTGGTGGGAGCTCCCCTGACGGCTCTCTCTGAGTTAGATCTCATTGCAGTTCCATATTCTCGCCTTAAGAGGTGGGAATTGATCCAACGCTTAGTTCAGAAGTTTTGGAGACGATGGAGGTTAGGATACCTTACACAACTTCAACATAGGCCTAAATGGAGCACTTCTAGACCGGACCTTACAGTGGGTGATCTTGTGCTGATCAAAAACAAACTGATGCCTACATTGCGTTTGAAACTTGCCAGAGTTATAGAAATCCATCCCGGCAGTAATGGTAAGGGGCGAGTGGTGACTATTCGAACTGATTCCGGAATTCTCAAGAGACCAATATTTGAACTGTGTCCATTACCGTTAGATTGACTGTAAGTTATTCAGGAAATTCCATCAGAATTCAGAATGAAGTGATGGACATGTTCAAGAAGCATGTTAATAATGAAGACAGAGAACCTTGTTTCAAGTACCTAGATCTTTTTTCTTGAGTCAACTGTAAACTTTTCACACAATATTAGTAGTGGGTTGCATTTGCTGTAGCCACATGTTCACAGTATGTATAGATTATATATTCATAATTGTAATTTTCAGCCTATTATGTTTAATTTATAATGTTGAAGGTGATTGTATTACTTTATGTGTTGAAAGCTTGACATTTCAAGGTGGGAGTTATGTAAGATATTTAGTTTTTTATTGTTATTTGTAGCCAATAGTTGGCAACACAGAGCTGCGTTTCGTTTTTTTGCTCTCGTGCCGTGGAGAGAGTTTGTTTATTATTATTATTATATCAGCGGTGCTTAACGGTTGTGAGCTTCTTTTTGTTCGTTGTTCGAGTTAGAGGTGCTTACGGAATTGTATAGAGTGCGTGATCAATAATTATGGTGACATTAAAAGAGATCATAGTTCTTAAATTTGAGAATACTGTCCTCTTTAACTGAGTGCTTTTAGTGAGTGAACATTCTTCAAGATGTGGTCTCCGACTTTTACTCCCCCCAACGATTAAAAAAGAACCTGCAAATAACATGGCTGTAAAAGAATCTGCGAAGACAAAAGCTCAAAAAGAACTGACAAAGTCAGCATTTCCGTAATGACTTCAAAGTGATGACCGTGATGCGGAGTGAGTGCGGACATTTTCGCTGCATTTCTCGAGCATGGTTTTCAGAAAATGATGTATTCGTGGGACAAATGTCTTAATCGGTTCCTTGATTATGTGGAGAAGTTAGATTTGTGTGTTACGTTCATCGCGCAAACTCATTTGTATCTGGCTGTGATACAAGATTTGTTATTTGGCATCGGAAGGTACTCTTTGATCAGTACTCGTACATCTGTCCATTTACCTACTGTAATTTTATTCAGTTCAACAAATGCAAAAGCACTTCCTTTCAGTTTATTTACGTTTCAGTGCCTAATGGTAAACCGCTTCTCATAATGAAACACCCCAATGGGGAAATTATGAGCTCTTTCCACGAACTGGTACTTACTGAATCTGAAAAGTCGTCTACTCCTAGTTACAGTCAACACTGCTTTGACACCACTTCTTTGCATACGAATTAACTGTAATACAGAACACTGAAACAATCTCATGGTATAGATGAGTGTGTAGTTCGTTTAGCACAAAAGAAAATGAGCAACAATTTAAGATTCTCACTTGCTTACATTTTCAGGGAGTTTCCACTGACGCTCCATAGTGGCGAAACTTTAAACCCAAGCGAATGCAGTGTTTTGTTTTTCAACTATCACCCTGTAAGCCCTGTCTTAGTTCCAGAGCTTGATTAGGAATCATCTTGGCCAAACGCTGCAGGAAATTTATAGATGCGAATAATGTAGCCTCTCCTATATTAATTTTCAATACGTCTTCTGGAGAGAATCCTATTCTCAATGAAGGAGCTGTGATGACTGACCTATAGCAGTAGAACTATATCATGGGATTAGAGCAAATGGTATTCCACGCTGATCAATGAACATCGATAGCTTAGTGAGTTACGCGCAAACCCTAAACATCTCACAGATCAAAACCTGGTGACATCATGATCAAAGTTCGTTTCGCGGTTTAACCATCCCCATAAGCAACTCATAGATAAGGCTGTAATCAGGCGCTCGCACCTAATTTAAGACCATAGGTTCCAGCGCTATCAGACAAACTAGCACCAGTGGTTTATTGGTAATTCAAACCCGGGCCTATCTTGGACGAACGGAGAATGCAGCGCCTCAATCCCCTTGTCCAAAGATTCGGCCATGATTAAACTAAAAATATTTAAAAGGGCTTCTGGGCTGACGTGGGAGAGATTTGATGAAGCCTTGCAGAAGAAACCTTCATTCTGCAGTGGGTGAAGAATCATTGGCGGTAATGATGATTTGTGCTCATCTGGCGCCATATTACATCAAAAGTTAAAGATACTGTTATCGGAAAAAGGTCTCTAGGAAACTAACTCCTTTTATCCTCGCAAAATAAAATAGGTGAATTTCATATTTCTGCAGAGCAGCCGGTTTGTGGTCAGTGCCCAGAAAAACTGTCTTCCTTTTCAAATTATTCAAAGTAATTATTTTTCAGTGAACCTCTTTAATTGTACGTAAATCGTCATACTTTGTGTTTCTCCTTTATCACCTGTTGTCTCGTGCGACCCGTTTCCTCATGAGCTACTTTCTCACGGCAAGATGCCTGCATTGTTGAACTGACGATATTGTAGCTGAAGGAAGCAATCACTGTTGATTGCTGCCGATATCAAAGTATTTGTTTTTTTTGTGGTTACGACCTAAGATACAACGGGCAGGTATTAACGAGGTCTTTATAAAGTTTAAAAAGCACAGACGAAAAATCAATTTCTCAATAGGCCTACTTATGTTGCACGCAAAAATAGTGTACATCCCGTTAATGCAAATGCTTTCTTACATATAGGCCTAAGGAGCCAGCTGTTCGTTGATGTGTCCATGCTGATTGATAGTCATCAACAGCCAGTTCTGACTTTAGTGTTCATGTTAGCACCGTGATTGGACGACTGAAAACAGATTTGTCTGTTAGCACTGGTTCCAGCTCCCGTATGGCGATGGAAGGATCCGTGTTCGACACACCGCGGATGAACAGATGCAACCAGATTATATTGTTAAACTTAAACCAGCCCGCGGCGATGGTATCTTGGTATATCCTTGTTAAACACATCCTCATAGCCAGATATTATGTAAGCATTGTTTTGGACTATTTGTTGCCCTTTATTGTGACCGTGTATCCCGACGGTACTGGACTGTTTTAGATAGGTACCCTGTGCTACAATGTATGCATTGTGCAGGATCATGATCATGATCATATGTAGAGGATTTTAGGAAGGGAGTGTCGGACCCCAGGTCTTAAACAACCCTTAGAAACAGGAAGCTAGGAGATTTGGGCTAGAGTGCCCGATAGAAAAGTGACACGGAAGCGAAGTAGAAAGGGGGAGGAAGACGCCCTTATTTATTACCGGGAGGCCAGTACCCGGGGTCTGACGGCTTAAAATGCCCATCCGACGCACGGTGGATATTTAGTGGATCGAGCGTTCGTACCTGCCTGGGATCGAACCTGAGGTTCTTTCCGTGGCAGTCACGAAAGTTGCCCACTAGGTCACCCGCGGCCCTGCATTGTGCAGGAATTGCCCTAGTTTCGTATTGAAGCATCTTGTGTGCTCTTCTGGCCGACACGTTCACCTGATTGGAGTCCCGTCGACCATTTGTGGGATTTAGTTCACCGCAGCATTCACCGATCTACTCCTATGTCCTGTTTCGTCACAGAACTCCGGGACGTCCTTTTGTTCAGAAGAATACCAGAGGACACCTTCCGTTGGAGCCGATGCCAAACCGGGTGCAAGCGGCTATCGCATTGAAACGCGTCCCAACACGCTATTAGATAGATGGCCATAATTTTACAGCTAATTAATGTACAGATGTTTCCCTGTTTAAACCTTTGAGTAGCTGGAACGAATAAATTGGGGGTTAGCAAAATGAGCTGAAATCAGCTTGATCAAATACATTCTCTACCTATGAAGAGGGCAGAACGCGGCTGAAAAAAGTGACCCCGCACATCAGAAAGCGTTGCTTCACCCTTAGCTGTGTTATTCAAAGTGATTATTTAAGGAGATGATTGACACTAATCCTTCCTGACTTACTACCGGCTAAAAGGGTTATACAAATAGCGATGAACCTAAGAAAAAGAGAGACGATTGGGTCATTGACTTTAACCCAACCGTGTGATGTCCTTGTCAAGGGACAAGACCTTGGTCATAATGACCCGGGACTTACACAGAGAATAAAGGACTAGAAAAGAGCGCTGATCACCTGTGACAGGTTTATAGTCCGTATTCCTAAGATGGGAGGAAAGGAATTATTTTGCCGTAGGTTTTTGTAAAACCGGCCGATATGTGAACATTTCTGTTTGTTAGGCGTAAACATTTTGGGCACAGTTTGGTTCAGATACATTGACTGTTTAAGTGTTAGAGGCTAAACTGTTGTGGCACCTAGGTTACCTGCGAATTAATTAAAATTTACTGATATTTGAGATTTATGTAGAGGATTTTAGGAAGGGACTGTCTGACTCCAGGTCTTAAACAACCCTTAGAAGTAGGACTCTGGGGCTAGAGCGTCCGAAAAAAAGTGACACGGAACCGAGGTAAAAAAGGAGGAGGATAACGCCCTTATTTATAAGCGAGGGGCCAGTACGCGGGGTTCGATGGCTTAACGTGCCCATACAAAGCACGGCGGATAATATAAAAAAATAGTTAGAGTTTCGAGTGTTCGTACCTGCTGGGGATCGAACTTGGGACTTTTCCGCAGCAGTCACGAACGTTGACTGCTTGGGCATCCGCTGTTTCTGAGCAGAGTTGGGCAAATTGTAATCAAATTAATCGGTAATGCATTACAGCGTTATGGTAATGGGAACAAGAACTTAGCGTTATCATTACATGTTAATGGTAATGGGAACAAGAACTTAGCGTTATCATTACATGGCAATGGTAATGGGAACAAGAACTTAGCGTTATCATTACATGGCAATGGTAATGGGAACAATAACTTAGCGTTATCATTACATAGTAATGGGAACAAGAACTTAGCGTTATCATTACACGGGAATGGTAATGGGAACAAGAACTTAGCTTTATCATTACATAGTAATGAGAACAAGAACTTAGCGTTATCATTACATGGTAATGGCAATGGGAACAAGAACTTAGCTTTATCATTACATAGTAATGGGAACAAGAACTTAGCGTTATCAATATATAGCAATGGTAATGGGAACAAGAACTTAGCGTTATCATTACATGGGAATGGTAATGGGAACAAGAGCTTAGCTTTATCATTACATAGTAATGGGAACAAGAACTTAGCGTTATCATTACATGGCAATGGTAATGGGATCAATAACTTAGCGTTATCATTACATGGCAATGGTAATGGGAACAAGAACGTAGCGTTATCATTACATGGTAATGGTAATGGGAACAAGAACTTAGCGTTATCATTACATGGCAATGGCAATGGGAACAAGAACTTAGCGTTATCATTACATGGTAATGGCAATGGGAACAAGAACTTAGCTTTATCATTACATAGTAATGGGGACAAGAACTTAGCGTTATCAATATATGGCAATGGTAATGGGAACAAGAACTTAGCGTTATCATTACATGGGAATGGTAATGGGAACAAGAACTTAGCTTTATCATTACATAGTAATGGGAACAAGAACTTAGCGTTATCATTACATGGCAATGGTAATGGGAACAAGAACTTAGCGTTATCATTACATGGCAATGGTAATGGGAACAAGAACGTAGCGTTATCATTACATGGTAATGGTAATGGGAACAAGAACTTATCGTTATCATTACATGGTAATGGTAATGGGAACAAGAACTTAGCGTTATCATTACATGGTAAACTGGTCATTATAATTACATGATAATTGTAATGACATGTAGCAGTTACCCATTATAATCCTAATGGTTAATGGTTAACTATATGTTGGTAATTAACCAATAACGTATGCGTAACAATACAACGTGAATAAACCAGCAACCAGTGCAACCTTACACGTTGTGTAGGTTCTTTGACATTTGTTCCACCCCTTTCTAGACATAGCTTTTGGCACACGTACATTTCTATAAACTATTAGTATGCAATTATTATTTGCAATTTGTGTAATTTCATTACCAAATAAGTTTTGAATGACATTATTAATTAATTGAATTATATCCTCTTCATTGTAATGCATTACAGAGTAATTCCATTACCTTGTGCAAACCATACTTGGGATTACCTTGTAATGCATTACCTGTTACTGCATTATCTGTTATTTGCATTACCTTGTAATGCATTACACGTTAATTGTAATCTGTACTTCCATTACTTTGTAATGCACCTGCCCAACTCAGTTTCATAGATATTCTGATAGCACATATTTGTGTTCAAAATAAATGTATGGCTCCACAGTTAAAAGCATAAATTGAAAAAAGTTTAGGAAAATAGACAGATGTTAAAATTTTTCTGCGCATGCTAAATAATGAGATTTCTCCAATCTAAAATTCCTGTAACGTGCTCTTCCGATTAACGCGAGGGTGTTTATATTCCGAAAGCCACGCCCAACTGGCAGGCGAACCACATATGCCGACCAAGCCCATGAATTGCAACATTTTAAACATGTTATTTCTAGAATGTATTTCCTCTCCTACCATGTAATATACAGAAGCCAAACAGTTTTAAGGATTTATCATAACGATAGACATAAGTTTTATTTACACTTTTGTGCATTTCTGAGAAAACCTAAATAATGGCCACACGTTTGCTTGTATGTATTCGCCAGAATGAGTTTGTTCCGCGATGATGAATGTTGGAGATTATGATGATCACCACGCCGTCCAAGGCGTGAGCGTTTACGACGCGATCAGCAGAAAGGGAGCTTTACTTACAACCTTTACTCGTTGAGCTTTAGTAGTTGCACGTGCTATAAATCCGTCATCCAATTAACTTTATGCTTATTTTCATTTCACTACCATTAAAAAATCGTCATTAAAAATCGCAGTGGGTATTCCGAAATAGAACAGCAGAAATAATGCTTTGAAAAAAATATTTCTTTTCTGCCTCCTTTTTTCCATTATTTGATTAAAATAGCGATAATACTTTTCGGATGCATACCTTGAGGATAGGATTATATCGATGGATAATACGAAAAAAAAAACGTAATACGTTTCTTTTTACGAATGCCAAAAAACTAAACTTTAATATCATCACTTTATTCATCCTGTGTGTTTCACTATTATGGCACATGCATATATACAAAAAGAAGAAAAAGTTACCGACTCGCAAATGTTTTTTGAGCTAGATAACAGAAAAAAACCGGTGCTCCTGGATCTGTATTTTGATTATGCCTGGAATTATTGAAAAAATGAATTTGACCAGAGAGACTTGAAGTTTCACTTCAATCTTGTCAAGTTATTACTTAACCAAGTAATTCATTTGAAGTAACATAATAAAATTTAGTTTTTGTAGCTTTTGTTTTAGCTAGGAAGTAGAAAAATTTAATTAAACGTATTTAACAGTTTGAAAAAAAATGATCATTTGACGTAATTTGGCAACCCCTCGACCCCCAAAAGAAACGTAGTTTTCTACGAAGACAAGAAACGAAGACTTCCAGATCATTATACAGGTAGATTCAAAAAAGGACTTTACCACTCTGAAAGCTTATAAAAAATTATTCAGAATACTTAACAGAATATTTTGAGGCTTTAATGTGTTGCAAAACACATCTAGTTTCATCCCACATTGTCATTTTGTTTCGATGAGACTACCATTGGTGGTACGGCAGCCAGCCCACCAGAAGTGAATTTCCGAACTCGAAACAGCGTATCCGTTGTCAATTCTGCAACTGCAGCGCTGATTCGAGTTTTGAGTTCAGCGAGATTCTCAGACAATTATTACCGCGCCAAGCCCCGTTTGGGAACTTGCGGGCGTACATTTTGTTATTTAATACCGATCGTCTAAAGTGGCAACAGTGACATTGAGTTTCCTAGAATTAGTGACCCAGTCTCATCGTAGGGACCTGTACGCGTTGTGCTTCATGCGAACTCGTACGAGGCTGTCGAAAGAACTCATATGCCGCAAAGAAATTAAATTGTAAAACTAACATTTCTGTATCGTGTTTAAATCGTGGTACCTTCTAAAGCAAGAAAAGAGAGACCTAGATATAAACAAGAACCCGACAATCATTCTCATTTGCAGAGTAGCAGCGAAGAAAAACACGTTTGTTTAAATTAAAAAATATAAAATCTATTTTAACATATTTCTTAATATATGTACAAATTAGTGGTGGGACCAGATTACCTTATATTAAAACATCACTTTAAAAATAGTTAAGGTTAAGCCTAAGATTTATATTGATACTAACATTTCCTAGCAATTTAGGAAAGTACGAGGTGAGCAATAATATTTCCTTTTCGAATTTCAATAGTTACTCAGCATGCAAGTGACTGAAATATTTGGAAGATGTCTTACCCTGGATCCTGTGCTGCTCATCACTGTTTCCTGGAGTTGATGATGTGTCTTCTCATCTCGTGGCCTTCAATGATAGAGGGCTGGAATCCTCCATGGATAAGACGCAGCCTGGGAGCCTTTGATACTTGTACAGCTTCTACCGTAAACTTGGCTTCTTTTACCACCACTACCTGCCAATGGCGCCTAACATATTAAATAATTTGTGAGTCCGACTTTTTTCCCACGCACGGACAAGCATTTTGTCAACCAAAAAAACAAACAAACCCTGATTTCTCCCAGTTTTCCTTTTTATTTTCGCTTCGGTTTCGCTTTCTGCCGTGAAACTTGGAGGTTACACCCTCGCCTTCATTGGTTCCTGGGGATCCCCCTTCTCGCCCACTAGTGTTCCGCTGTCGGATACCACGTTCTGAAAACACGAGGTTGTGACGTCAGATGGATGAGCCACGGCCATTTTTTACGCTTTCCAACAGTAGGTTGAAGAAGCGTATATGCTCAAGCTTTGCCCGTCCGTCTGTCCGTCTGTCCGCACGATAACTGGCGTAAAAATGGTACGATTTCGATGAAATTTTAGTATGTGGTAGGAGACCACATGGGAACGAACCCTATTGAAAATGGGACAAATGGGGTCACAGGTCACGACGTAGGAGCGGTATCCATTCCATTGCACTTATGCGTCATAACGTGCGTAAATATGGTTCGATTTCAATGAAATTTTACTATGTGGTAGGGGACCGATTGCGGACGAACTCTATTCAAAATGGGTGAATTGGGGTTAAAGGGCAGGACATAAGAGTGGGATGCATTCCATTGCCTTTATGCATCATAACGTGTGTAAAAATGGTTCGATTTCGATGAAATTTCAGTATGTGGTAGGGGACCACCTGGGGACGAACCCTATTGAAAATGGACGAAATGGGGTCAATGATTAAGACATAGAACTGCGATCCATTCCATCGCTCTTATCCCATATTATTAAGGTGGACGGCAAGTAATTTTGCTTCCTATACTTCCAATGGAAAAACTTTCGTACACATTTCCTTCACAATTAATGTCCCCAAGGATGAAAATTTGAACTTCGATTAAAATAACTTATTATTATCACGTGGAAAACTTAATATTTTGTAAAACAGAACCATTAATTATATTAAAAATCAATAACTTTTCCTTTGGTGGCGTTGAAACCAGAAAAAGGATGGCGCGGCCTGTACTTTGATGACGTCAGTAGACAAAGAAATGTAGGATTGCATAGTTATGGTTATATTTTAGAAAATATTAGGAATTCCAAGTTATGAAATGAAGCTATTTTAATCGATGTTCAAATTTTCATCCTTGTGAACGCATTAATTGTCCAGAAAAAAGATGGCGCGACCTGTATTTTCATGACGTCAATAGACAAACAAATGTTGGATTGCATAATTATGGTTATGTTTTAGAAAATATTAAGTATTGCAAGTTATAAAATGAAGCTATTTTAATCGATGTTCAAATTTTCATCATTGGGAACGCATTAATTGGGAAGAAAATGTGTACAGAAATTTTTCCATTCGAAGTACAGGAAGCAAAATTACTTGACGTTCACCTTAAAGGAACATGTCTTCTATGTATGTACATTTTATTTTGAAAACGGCTCTCAGGATTTTGATGAAAGTCGTTAACCTACCGTTTTCTGGTACTAGAAATCGATGTAGCTTGATCTCGACTTTAGGAAAAAATTGTTTAGTGGGTTAAATAACCACCCCGAATTACCACGTTTGTAGTGTCATGGCGTCGTTCCATTAGATATTGGCGCGCGGTCACGCCATCTGTCTCATTACGTCACGAGTTGTGTGTGGATCATATTAAAATTTTATGACGTCACACTGTTGCGAGCTGATGGTCGCGATTTCCATCTGCCTCATTACGTCACGCGTTGTGTGCGTATATTCGTCCGCACGATAAGTTGCGTAAAAATCGCTCGATTTCGATGACATTTTAGTATGTGGTAGGGGAACACCTCGGAAAGAACCCTATTGAAAGTGAACAAAATGGGGTCAAAGGTCAGGACATAGAAGCGGGATCATTCTACTGCTCTTATGCGTCATAACTAACGTAAAAAAGGGTCGATTTCGGTTAAATATTAGTATGTGGTAGGGGACCACCTGGGGACAAACCTATTGAAAAGTGGCAAAATGGGGGTCAAAGGTCAGAACATAGGAGTGGAATCACTTCCATCGCCATTATGAGTCATAACTTACGCAAAAATGTTTCGATTTGGATGAAATGTTAGTATGTTGTAGGGGCCTGCTTGGGGACGAATCCTGTTAAAAATGGGCGAAATGGGGTCAAAGGTTAAATCACAGGAGCGGGATCTATTCCATAGCCCTTATGCATCATAACTTATGTAAATGTGCTTCGAATGCGACAAAACTTTATCATGTAATTTCGGAGGTATACTGAACCAGTTCTGTTGAATATAATCGAAATGGGATCAAAGGTCAGGGCACAGGAGTGAGATTTATTCCAGAGCTATTTTCCTCATAACCTGAGTAATAACTTGAATAATGATTTCTAGTATGTTGGAAAGCGTATCACAATCAATGCATTGCATGATTTTACTAACTTGTTATACCTCACCAGACCTGCAACAAGGTCACGTGACTTGCCCGTGACGTCACAATCGTAGCGCTACTCTTTTTCAGGAGATCTACAGATTTGTCTCGTTTCGTAGTTTGTTGATATTTTATTCGTTCTTGTTGGCTAGTTTTGCTGTTCCAGTGAATGTTGTTTGGATATTTACAGCGCGTTTTAAATTTACAGCACACTTTAAGCTTATTGTGGATATTTTCAGTGGTAAGGTATGTTTCATTTCTTTTATTAGTATTCAGTAGTAAAATTTTATAAATTGGAGCTGTTGACTGAACGTCACTTAATTCTTCACGAAGTGCGGGTTTTACGTTTCATAAATGTTCTTATTGCTGCGATGTAATTTTATACATTTTGTTATATGCATTATGTGCATGCTGGAAATGGTAGAAGTTACAGTAATTCGTTATTGAAGTGATCTTAGAAATGGATGCATGATTCTGAAGTCATGAAAAATCATTTCTTTATTCTGTAAAAGTTCGTTATGAATAATGGTAGAATTACAAGAAATTACGAAATTTTCGTTTTAAGTAGCATTTCTTAGTGGTTGTTCAATGAATTTAAAACTGATACCTTGGAATTTCAAAACGTATTTTCTATTGTATGCCACCAGTAATTCTGTATCTAACCCTACACACACATAGCTTTCATTCTTGCGTTCTGGGGCTTCTTATTGTGGATGGATTTTCATCTTTTGAAAATCTTGGAGACTTGTTATGATTATCAAGTTATCCAAAAACTCATTTCCTCCTCATTTAGATTTCTTTTCCCTCCAAGAACTTCACTGAAAATTGTGAAGTTGTACTAAATGTTTTAAAAAAAAATTAAGAAATTCGCCGTAATTGCATACCTGCCAAGTATTTTGGATCGTGTTGTCTGCAGGTAGGAAAACGTATTTTACCGAAATTTGTAACATTTCTGGAAGTTCAGGAGACTTTCTTATGGAATCAGTGGTAATGCCTGTTCTAGCGATATAGAAATATTCCGGATTTGTCTGACAAAGCTCTGTTGCTTAAGTAAATGTGTTTTCCCTAGTTCAGTAGTCTTTGCTTTAAAATCAATCATTGGAATTCTCATTCCTCACTCCCTCCACCTTCTCCAACTTGTGCTAGCGAAATTAAATTTAAAACTTTGTGCTTCATCTGTCCATGATGGAATCCTGCCCTACAAAATCATTTTCACGGCAGAGCGAGCTACATTTTCGCATTTTCGTCATCCGTCTAATGGTTTTACGACAGAGAGAGCTACGACAGTATCAATTTTTGATATTTTCAGTTAAAATGCGTGCTTTGTAACTCCTTACGGCCGCCCCGGTGGCGCAGTGGTCTAAGCGATGGCCTCTGATCATTCGTCCGAACGGGTTCCGGGTTCGAATCCAGTTAGGCATGGATGTTGTGTTTGTCTTACGGCACTGGCTCTCTCCCTTCCCTGGAACCAGTGACCCTAAATTAGGGACGGGCGACTGTTTATAGCCCATTGAGTTGCTCACGGTGGTCGTTAAACCTCCAAAAAAAAAAAAACTCCTTACGCACCCTTTACTATATGAAGTAACACAGCAGGCATTTTCCTATTTTCCTAACAAAACTACATTTCAAAAAATGCCACTCCTTCCTCTTTATGTAGAGAAAGTGACTTTACATGCCATGATAGGCTGACACTGACCGTCATAAAAAAAGTTCCGATTTTGAATACTTGAACAAATACTATACACACAAAAGTATCAAGAGTGCTACTTACCT
The DNA here is from genome assembly GCA_039090855.1 of Macrothele yani. Classification (NCBI taxonomy): domain Eukaryota; kingdom Metazoa; phylum Arthropoda; class Arachnida; order Araneae; family Macrothelidae; genus Macrothele; species Macrothele yani. The sequence goes on along the minus strand of CM076997.1, from coordinate 46,186,124 downwards.
TGCTGAAAACATTGCATTCCAAAATAGTTCCCTGAAGTAATTGAGATCCATAACATATCCCTTGAAATACGAAACGATAATATGAAAATACGTGGTAACAGAAAATAAACGAAAATTTTCTGTTACCACGGAAAGCAAAGCAAATCAATGGCACCACGATTGTGACGTCACAAATCCTTGTGGAAGGCCTGGTGAGGTATAAAGATGGCCTTGGATGAGCCCACGTAAGACAGCAGAACTTTTGTTGTAGTTGTTGTTGTGAGTCGAATAGAGAAAGATAGTCTTTAATCTATGACTACCTGAATGCCGTCACTATGGAATGTTTTAGTAGTTAAAGTTAAGTTTCAGATGCATCCAAATGTATACATAATAATCTTCAAGTTTATTTAATAAAGGCTCCATTTTACAACATACCAGCATGACGTCAGTAATTTTTCGAATCTTCTTGTTTACGTTCTATCCAAGAATGTTGCGCTGGCTCTCGTCACTGAAGGATGACGTTCCTAATATATAACAGGCGTCAGTTATTACATAAGTTTTACCTACTTACCTGACTTAGGCAGAACATCTTTCTTGGACTTTCGCCGTATAGTCGCCACTGGCCTATTGCCAGCTAAGGCTGTAGTATGTAATCCTCCATGCTGGTTCTTTGCAAATGCCTGGCAATGAAAATACCTTTCGCGGAATTTTGCAATTGGCCTGGTGTTTGCATTCCGATCTCCGTCCTACGCGAAGGGACAGCAAGTAATAATAAAGCAGCAAATGTTTATGCTACCTGGGGCGGGATAATACCCCCATTCAAACCCAATCGGTGAGTACTCTAATTAAAAACGATTACTTAATTATGTTAATTAATTAACAAAATTAATTAGGTGATTAAATCTCGAATTTGTTTATTTCTTTACCTAAAGCAATGCGCCTGAAATTAGAAGAATTTCCGTGGCAACACAATCTTGGAACAAATACTCTATCCTTAATGAATAGTAAAAAATTGAGAGGTGTCAAGTCGGGAGAATGAGATGTTCATGCTATCGGCTATGCTTGACAAATCCACCGTAATGATAAAATTTTATTGAAGAAATCCCGGGCATTTGTACAGTAGTGATACGGCACTGGCCTATTTGTACAGTAGTGATACGGCACTGGCCTATTGCCAGCCTTTTAGCTGGCAATAGGCCAGTGCCGTATAGTCGCCACTGGCCTATTGCCAGCTAAGGCTGTAGTATGTAATCCTCCATGCTGGTTCTTTGCAAATGCCTGGCAATGAAAATACCTTTCGCGGAATTTTGCAATTGGCCTGGTGTTTGCATTCCGATCTCCGTCCTACGCGAAGGGACAGCAAGTAATAATAAAGCAGCAAATGTTTATGCTACCTGGGGCGGGATAATGCCCCCATTCAAACCCAATCGGTGAGTACTCTAATTAAAAACGATTACTTAATTATGTTAATTAATTAACAAAATTAATTAGGTGATTAAATCTCGAATTTGTTTATTTCTTTACCTAAAGCAATGCGCCTGAAATTAGAAGAATTTCCGTGGCAACACAATCTTGGAACAAATACTCTATCCTTAATGAATAGTAAAAAATTGAGAGGTGTCAAGTCGGGAGAATGAGATGTTCATGCTATCGGCTATGCTTGACAAATCCACCGTAATGATAAAATTTTATTGAAGAAATCCCGGGCATTTGTACAGTAGTGAGGTGATGCACCGTCTTGCTGAATATGAATGCATCCTTCTTGGTAATCATCGTCCAACTGTGGATGGAGATAATTTTCGAGCATATCCAAATGCACGATACCGTTGATGGTTTTCTCATGAAACAAGAAGGGTCCGTAAACCTTATGTTTGCCAAGTGCAAAAAACACATTCACCTTTGGGCTGTCACGAACGTGTTTCTGAGATTCACTTGGACTCAAATATTGCAATTCTGTGTGTTAATCTTACTACTGATATGAAATGTCAACTCATCACTGAAGATATGTAGTCATGGAATGTAACATCTTCCTCTATACCAGGGGTGGCCAAACTTTGAGTAACTTGAGTGCAAATATAAGTTATTAAGCTTTATTAGGAGATTCAAATTCGTGCAGAAATAGTCAAAAGTAATCGAGGTAGTCACCTTCTATGCACGATCTTGATAAGAACATTAATCACTCATAATACAAATTTTAATTCATCTGCTGAATTTAAAGATTTTATTGTATATACATGTATCTGACGTTAGGTTCTAGGGAAATTTGAAAAGTCGTATACATGTATGTACAATAAAATCTTTAAATTCAGCAGATGAATTGAAATTTGTATTGTGAGTGATTATTTTTCTTATCAAGATCATATATAGAAGGCGACTACCTCGATTACTTTTGATTATTAAGCTTTGATGTATTAAGTATGTTGATAAATCGACTTTCCTGTAAGTACATCTACCTTAAGCTATAATTCCCTACTGTGATCTACCATGGTTTATCGCAGTGATGTAGGCATATTTAAATAGGAATAAGCCAATAACACGAGCGTTTTGTTAGTGCGTGGGGTTTTGTAAGTTTGGAAACAAATACGGAAAAAAATATTTAAATCATTGTTTATTTCTGAAACACTATTTTTCAAACAAATTCTATAGTTTTACTTACAGATTCTTTCTTTTCAATATATATTTTCAAGATCTGTTAGCAGGATAATCACTTTGGTACGACTTATGCACACTCAAAAAATGCCTTTCTAGATTTCCTTTTTTCAGGAATGGCAACTGAAGCCCGAGATGATAAACACAAACACTTGTCATGAAACATTGTGAAGAAATAAGCTTCCTCCCATTTATATGGAAAAGATACGTTTTCGGTTTCTTAGCTCTACTCATGTTTTATTTTTAACATGTAAACAAAGCTTAAGAACTTATATTTGCACTCAATAAGTAAACTAATTTGTATGCACAAATAAGTATGATGATAGATCGGCTTTCCTGTAAGTGTAGGCGTTGCGAGTGACAACTAGCAGAGAGGAAGATAACGACATGTGTTGTGTTACAGACTGCAGATGCGCAATGACCAAGCGCAGTGGTTAGGGTTGGGGCGGGGGTCTGTCTTATTCATTCAATCACCTGGTCTCGGGCAGTTGGAATGGAACAACATGCGCCAGCACGATGATAAAAAAGATCGACCGTACGAGAGCTCACAATAGACTGGTCGATCGCGATCGACCGTCCCTGCTCTATACGATAGGGACTTTGCTCCCGGACCTGTTTTTTCTAACATGTCTCATGCATTCGGAATGGGGTTCAGATCTGGCTTTTGTGGTCGCCAGGGAAAGTCGCTGTCATGCTCGCCTAACCATTGCTGAAAAGAACTTCCGCGATGTACAGCAGCATTTTTGTTCATGTATAACGAAGTGAATTTCTCCGTCATTTTTGGTCTACGCCGGGATTCGAACCCGAGGCCGCTTATTCCGGAACAAGTCGCTCTACCAACTGAGCTACGCAGACATTTGTTCTGATTCCTATCTGCCGTTATGTCGTGTGCGTCCTGCTGGCAGGTACGTCACACATGGAACAGCCGTCACCAACCAGAAAAGGATTAAGATTGCAAGATGGACTTGATCGGCAACATTGTTCCAATAATACTCCAAGGACACTCGGCCTCCCAGCAATAGCATAGGCCCCGTTCAGTACAAACAGAACGTGACCCTCACCATGACACCAGCTCCAGAACCTTGAGTTGTGCTTACAAAGCAAGCTAGGTACGTTCCTTCACGGTGTTCCCACAAAACACTCTGCCAACCGTGGTTACAGAAGGTGTAACGCTACTCGTCTGACCACATCACTTTTTTCAAGTTTTCCGGTAACCAGACACGGAGTTCTGAGACCAAACTACACTAATTTTCCGGTTCTTCACAGAAATCAGTGATTTCTCTATACGCATTTGACTGACAATGCCGATCCTTTTCAGTTCCTAGCGCATAGTTCACTGAGATATGGATCGGGAATAGCCTACATACACTGAATGCTTTCTAGTTCGCTGAGCTATGGGTCGGAAACAACCTACATTGAATGCTTCCTAGTTCGCTGAGATATGGGTCGGGAACAGCCTACATTGAATGCTTCCTAGTTCGCTGAGATGTGGGTCGGGAAGAGTCTACATTGAATGCTTCATGGTTCGCGCTGAGATATGGGTCGGGAACAGCCTACATTGAATGCTTCCTAGTTCGCTGAGATATGGGACGGGAACAGCCTACATTGGATGCTTCGTAGTTCGCTGAGATACGGGACGAGAACAGCCAGCATTGGATGCTCCATAGTTCGCTGAGATATGGGTCGGGAACAGCCTACTTTGAATGCTTCCTAGTTCGCTGAGATATGGGACGGGAACAGCCTGCATTGGATGCTTCCTAGTTCGCTGAGATGTGGGTCGGGAAGAGCCTACATTGAATGCTTCATGGTTCGCTGAGATATGGGTCGGGAACTGCCTGCATTGAATGCTTCATAGTTTGCTGAGATATGGGTCGTGAACATTTTTCATTGAATGCTTCAGTCAATTGCTGCACACAGAAAGTGCTGTTTCTCCGTACAAGTCTATTCAGACGACGACGGTCTCGTTTCTAGAAGGTTCTCGTCGCGCAACATTTACGCCAATGGGGGTTATTTTTCCACTGATTAAAGACACGGGAAGTCAGACGGGCACCCACAATAAGCCCTTTATAAATCGACTCCGAAAGATCATTGGTTTTCTTCAATTGTTATTACTACGGATGACTACTAACGAGCAGCAGTCTTCAATAGTTGCCTAGTTCACATGGTGACGCATGTGATTACGTAATTTGCATCTACGCTGCGTAAGCGGCTTTTACGTACATGTGCATAAAGGTTTCGAATTCAGTGGCCGGTGTGTGTATAAATAAGATAGCTTCGGTATCAATTTTCCCACATCCGTGGAAGCTTTCATCTTATATCCTGAGATATCTATTTCAGCCGAAATCAATAAACACACCAGATGGCAGATGCATTTCCAGGTATTTCGTTTCACTCAGCAACCTACACCATCTGCCTATTTCATTAGTCAGTTTTCGTTTAGCGAGTTGAAATGCTTTTCTTTAATCCAGGAGCAGAATGCAAAACAAAGTCCTGGCCTAAGTCGACACCTGCCTGATTGAGAAAAAGAAAAGTTCTGGTCTGAGTTTCCACCTGCATGATTGAGAAAAAGAAAGAGCCGAACTCCTCCCTCGAGCTTTAGTGGCGTGCTAGGCAGGCGCAGGTGTCTACTAAACATTTGGCTGCATGCGGTATTGAAGAGCCCAAGCGCCACACCCCGAAATGTCTGGTCAACGTTGAATATCAGAGATATGCTTCATACCCAAATATGAAAACAAATACTTCGAACATCATCTCCGTTGTAGCAACAAATACTTCTTGAAGCTTGTGAAAGTGGTTTCGTGAAGCCGAAAAATCTTTTTCGTAAAAATTTCTCGGAAAATAAAAAATGCCACGTGTTTTAGTTTCTACCTCTGCGTATAAAAATATTGATCAATAACGACAGCCAGGTGTTATACTTGAACCCTTTATAGCGGCCAAGCTGACCGCTGCCGCAGTTCTAGGTATAAGTGGTCATAACTAAGTTTTCTTTCCAAATCTGGATTTAAAAAAACATTCCACAAAGCCATGAAATAACTGTATCATAGGTAAAAAATATGCGTAGAGTAGTTATTCAAATTAATGAAATTAACCCTTTAACCGGCTGGAACAAATTAACTCGGGGTTAACAACATAGGCTGAAATCAGCTCGATCGAATATATTCGCTGTCTAAGAAGTGAGCCGAACGCGACATAAACGAGTGAACCTGCGCATCAGAAAGCGTTTCTTTTGCCTTAGGTTTGTCATTCTGAGTGGTAACTTGGGGGTATGATTGCCCTTAATCCTTCTTGTTTAATTATTTTTTCCACTAAGAATGCTATAGGAGGGGTGACAAAGCTACGAAAAAAGAGAAAAGGTGTTTGAGTAACTTGTTTCTACCCTGCGCCATGATGTCCATGTCCAGGGAAGTACTCCTTCCGAATCATTCCTTGGGTCATGAAACAGAGAATAAACGACTATAAAGGAATACAAATACATACTGTGAGACTAAGAACTATAAGGGAATCCGAGTACATACTGTGATACTAAGGACTTTAAGGGAGAACTTACAACCAGCGACAGATTTACTCCTGAGATGAAAGAGGGAAAGGAACAGTTTTGCCGTAGCATTCGTATAACCCGGTCACTATGAGAACATTTCTGTTTGAGGAGCGCAGGAAAATTTGCACAATTTTTGGTTCAGGTACATCGCCGTTCAAAGGATTAACATCTGTCCTACGGTCACACTGTTAAAGGAAATTAAAGCGAACGAAGTGAAAGCCCTGACTTCAGCTTTTAAAAAAGTATACCATCCTGTGAAGTACTCAGCGAAGTTATACTTCATTTTTTATTCAGATTGTATCTATGTGTTGATTTTATTTTTATATACTGAGGATATTCACACATTTTAGAACGTCTTTCATTCACAGGATGGTGCACTTTTTTAAAAGCTGAAGCGGAACTGGCAATAGCGTGCTAGATGAACACGAAAGAAGCATCTGCTCCAGTTCAATATCGTCTGGTACGACAATCGCACACGCAAACAAGCTGTGGATAGAAGACAATGTTTTTGCTTTCTACGAAGAGAAATATTCGTATTCTGTAGTTAAGAAACGCTGTGAAAATTATGGAATTAGCATTTCCAAATGGAAAATGAGCATTATTATTAATAATACAGGAAACAATCGTCAAGCATGGCTCTCAGCAGGAAAAAGAACACCAAACGAATATCCAAAGATGCGGCGTACTTTCGCGACTATTTCAACAGTAAGGTTTCTGCATGGTCTTAAAAATAATTCACCGACACACAGATCAATCGCCAAGTCGTTAATCATCTCTGTATCATCTCTAAACAAAGTGATAAACAGAGATTTAAATCTAAAAACAAGAATAAGAACATACAATGTCCACCGCCTCTTTGCAAGGCACGTTGCTGAGCGCAGAACATGGTGTAGATTTCTTTATTAAAATCATTTAACTCGAGACAGATAAAAATGTATTGTAACTATTGATGAATCATGGATCTACTTATGTAACAAAAAAGTTCGTCGGAAAAGAGCAGAAAAATTCTTATAGACTTCTTTCCAAGGATGGGAAGTTAAAGTTAAGAAAAACGATGGGAAGTTAAAGTTAAGAAATGTTCAAAAGAATGTTAAAATCAATTCCACATATTACAAAAATAAGATTTCAACTTCTATATTTAAAGGGGAAATGTTATTCCTCTATCCACAGAGCCTATAAAGAGTAGAACTCTCTCAGGATAAGGCTACCAGATGTGACGTGCCTGCACCGCAGGGCGCACATAAGATAAAGGCAGATAGCAGTAAGAGTACATGTCCGTGTAGCTCAGTTGGGAGAGCGACTTACTCCGAAGTGAGGGGACCCAGTTTCGATGTCCGGCACGGACGAACATGTACGTCATACATCCAAATCTACCACCCTATTTATTGAAAAAATGAAGACATAGACGTGTATCAAATCTGAAACGTTTTGCTCATATTCCTTCAAAGTCCCCTGATGAGTCACCGATGGACTATTGTGCCTTCGGACTGCTAAAAAGAGCGCTTTCTAAACGCAGACCTGAAACAATGATTGGACTATGGAAAGCAGTGGAAGAAGAGTAGAACAAAATACCACTACCAATTTTAAGAAATGCCCTGTTATGCTAGAAATCTAGATGTAGGTTCATAGTCCAGAGAAAGAGCTATCAGATAAAACATTTAAGAATGAAATAATTTTATTTTAAACATTAATTATATTGCTGGAAAGTCATTCTGAAAATGGGTGCACATCCTCTGTATTACTCAAAGATGATTATGTGTTTTATTTATATATGTTTGAGTTACAATATCTGTTGCATATAAAGGTCAGATCTCGCCCGGTGAGATATTACATCGCCATCTTTGAGGATTGTTTTTGAGGAAGCCATGCTGGGTCTTACTTTCGAAGAAAGGTTGTCTTCAACTTAGATATATTCTGCTAGTAGCATTGAGGCAGTAACAAGTGACATTATTTAAAGAAGTGTCATTTCGCGATCGAGGACGCGAAGCTCACGAGAGGTCTGCTGTAAGAGAAAATACACACAGAAACTGGACACACACACACACAGAATGGAGGATGCAGCTCTGGTTTTCGATTCGTAGCAACCCGTAAATTAATGAAAGTGTAAATACGTACATCAAAAGCCAAGTGTGTTAATTATTGTTGATAATGATTGACCGTCGTTCTGATTTTATTCTCAGGAGCTTTCCGTAAGTTCATGCATCCTAAATACTAACCGCCAATCACTGAGCCTGACAGGCATAGTCCCTGAATACAGCGCCTACTCGTGACTCAGCCCATTTTAAATTTTCATTTTACAGTTGGCTCGCCAATTCAGCTGCAATTAATCAGCGCATCTATTGAGAGGCGTAGTTCAATGTCTTTTGTTTCACAGCGTGGTCTTCCACGTTTGACTATTTAGTAAGTCAGACCAGGTTATGTGAGTCGAAAGGCTTTTTTTAATCCACGAGCAAAATCTTGAACTTTCCAGTACAGGCCCTGCTCATGCCGGGAATTTTTCACTGATGAAAAGAAAATCCCGGCCGCACGAGTGCAGACCTGTAAGTGAGTGACCCGTTGCTGAAATGTACCTTTCAGTCTAGCATTGGCTGCACCAATATAGAGATTAGATTGGTGCAGCCAACATCACACCTGGACTAAAAAAACAACAGTGAGCGCATGGTCTCTATACAGAATAGTCCCGTTGAAGTCTGACTACAGATATCTGATATGTGCTAATCTAGAAATAGAGTGGAGTGGTGTTTCATAATGCTGTACGACCGAATGCCACTCCATGTGTTTGGGTGTGACACCGTGCATGTTGAAATGCGTATAGAAGATGTTATAAGAACTTTCAACATTACTGTATGCAAATTTTTTTGAAGATGACAATCCGGTTTTTGGCGTAAATGTGACAAGGATGGTAAGTCAGATATTATTTGAAAACTTGAAAATTTTCATCGTCCTGGAGCTGGACTCGAACCCGCGTCTCCCAGAAAACGCCTAGGTATGCTAACATACCTAGGCGTTTTCTGGGAGACGCGGGTTCGAGTCCAGCTCCAGGACGATGAAAATTTTCAAGTTTTCAAATAATATCTGACTTACCATCCTTGTCACATTTACGCCAAAAACCGGATTGTCATCTTCAAAAAATTTGTATTATATGGCGTAATCCCGTATTTCTTTCATGATTACTGTATGCTCTGAGTTCGTTTGTAAGGAGATCATGCTCCCCCATAGAAGGTTCGACTGGTTGTCGATTACCTTAAAAGGGAGGATATCAACAGGATTGACCAGCCAGCAGATCCTCGCTTCTTAGTCCTATTAAGCATGTCTGAGACACTTTGGGGAAGCCCACTGTTTTTTCAACCCCACTAATAGAAGCCGCCTTGAGCTGCGGGTTCTGACAAAAGAATAATGGTGTTTGTTACCATCCGAGCTTAACCGGCTTCTTGTCACAACATGTGTGGCGATCGAGATCACCATACGCTTTGGTATTCACCGTGACAACGTATTTCCAGTACTACAAATGAAGAATGTTTTTTGATGAATCACAAATCTTTCTGGTTATCGATTTGTAAGCATCTCATGTTTACATGTATGCTCCTTGTCATGGTCTGATGTACCACTCTTCTGAAGTCTGTCAACATTTTATGGTGTTACGCCATTTTTACGTTTGTATCGTATCTTCTGTTGACCAGTGTAGATCACGTTGAATATGGTAAAAATAATCATTATTAGGTACTGGTTTTGGAAACTGATATTTTTTGAACAATTATTTTGTTTCCGTTTTGGGATCGGTCAATAGGCGACGCATTACATGAGGGAGAGATCGTGTTTCACATCTTGGAAACAACATTCGATATATTAATTTTCGCTGAGGTTTTATTAATTTGCAAAGTACTCCTCCTGGTACAAGGAGAAACCTGCTCGCTATGTGTTCAAGCGTGATGTTTCCAGGACATAAATCGTCTTCTCTCTCATCTCAAGCAAGAACATTTATTTTTACCCACCGCTGACGATGGTAACAGCTTTTATGCATAACGAGCATCGTTCGTATCACGTTACAGGAGTGTTTCCCATCCATCGCTGACTTTGAGACACAGAGAGAAGAGCAAGACTCATTGGGCCATTTAGAGTAATTAAGTTTCCCAAAGAAAGTGTGGAAAGCATTGCATTTCTTTCCCAGGGGAAATTACGTCAATATATTTACCGCTCCAGAAAATGACCTTCTCATTGAGCTTCACGAATAAAGCCGCTTCAGGCGCCAACAACAAAAGGATTGTTGGAAGTAAAAAGTATTAAATATTTAAGACAATGCTGTTTGTTTATTTTATGTTCAAATGGAGGCTTCTCTTACCGATACGGAGTAATAAAATTTTCAACATCAATTAAGGTCACTAACTTCTCCCATTTGAGCCTTGCTTCGTTGGCACAGCAGTGCTTTCTTGCTATTCACTTGATAAGGTAGGTCTTCATTAGGAGTTTGCTCGATTGAAATTTCAGAAAAAATCGTACAACAAAACGTCAGAATCATCAGTCGCGGTTAATCTTAAAACTGAGCAAGTGACCAAGTCTACAATGTCTTTTCTTAAATGTAATAATTGCTGTTATATTTTTTCCTAAAACTTCTGATTTGTAAAAATATTTACAACTCTGAATTTCACATTTTAAATTTCTAACTTTGTTTAGAACTTACACAAACCTACAGTGCACATTGGCTACTTCCGTATTAAGCATCTGCTGTTGTGACAAGTGTCTAGGTTCGTCTGTTCGGGGAGGCGTGATATTTAATTCTATGTCTGATTTGCCTCAGAGATGTGGGATTCATGTTTTCGTGAAATATGTCTGATACATATGCTTCGTCACTACATCCGTTTGCTCAGACATGTGTGATTCGTGTCGTCAGTTTGGTCTTAAAGATGTGTGTTTCGCTTTTACACCAATTTGATCTAAGGCATGTGCGATTCGTGTTTACACCAATTTGATCTGAGGCAATTTGATCTAAGTCATGTCTGATTCGTGTTTACACCAATTTGATCTGAGGCATGTGTGATTCGTGTTTACACCAATTTGATCAAAGGCATGAGTGATTCGTGTTTACACCAATTTGAGCTGAGGCATGTGTGATTCGTGTTTACACCAATTTGATCTGAGCCATGTGTGATTCGTATTTACACCAATTTGATTTTAGGCATGTGTAATTCGTGTTTACACCAATTTAATCTAAGGCATATGTGATTCGTGTTTACATCAATTTGATCTGAGGCATGTGTCTCCGCTACTTTTGTCTAAGAGATGTGTGTTTCGTATCGATGCCAGTTTCAATTCAATTCAATTCATCTATTTTGCTAAGCGTGAGAGATTGTATTACAAGTGAATGGAAACAAGCACAACAAGGCAGCACGGATAAAAACGCCAAAAAGGCCTGTCAGAGACCGATGCTCCCTGAGCATGAATTACAAGGTGGTTGAAAAAAATGTTGATAATCTTCACATAGTATAGCCAAATACAGTGGCAAACAGAAGAAAAGAAAGCATTATTGCAATATATATCAATAACAAAAGATTCGTATTAATGTATATACACTGCTAGCCACCCAAAATGCAAAACCAAGAAGGACACGGGATAGCAAAGCCAGATTTACTGGACACATAACAACAGATACAAAGAGGAAACGATTGACCTTACAGGCCCGTGCGACTTGCGGAACACGCAGACATCAATAGTTCGTGTGGCCCTTATGGCTGGCAATAACGGCCGCTACACGCCGCGGCATCGAACGAAAGAGGCTTTAGATGTGGGCTTGGGGTATGTTGGTCCAGGCTGCTTCCACACGTTGCCACTGTTCATCAGGCGTAGCCGCGGGTGGTGCTTGCCGGGCCACTCGGTTACCGATCAGCGACCAGACGTGTTTGATGGGAGACATATCATGAGAACAGGCGGGCCACTGCAGGAGTGAAACGTGGTGCGTCCTGAAGAATTGTTTTACGAAGCCTGCCTGCTACGTGCGGGCGCGCATTGCCTTGTTGAAACGTGGCCGCTGGCTGGTCCTGCAGGTAAAGGAGGACTACAGACTCCAAAACGTCGGAGATGTAGCGGTGGCTGAGGGTTGCGGGTCTCATATCCAATTGCGCCGCAAACCATAACGCTAGACGACGGACCGGTATGGCGATGCATAATGCACGCGTCAAACAGTCTCTCGCCGCAGTGCCGCCACACGCGGATCCAATCATCGTGGTGTTGCAGGCAGAAGCGGGATTCGTCGGAGAAGAAAATGTCGTTCCATTCCGTAGTCCAGGTACTGCGTTCAACGGTCCACTGCCGCCTCACTCGCCGGTGGTGTAACGCCAATGGTAATCGGAGCAATGGGCACCGTGCGACAAGTCGCCGCTCCTGCAGACTACGTCAAACGGTACGTGCTGACACAGGTTGTTGCGCAACACAACCTAATTCCTGCGCTAACGTTCGTGATGTGGCGTTGCGAGCCGTCAATGCCTATCGCACAACATGCCGGTCCTCTCGTTCGGTGGTGTGCCGCGGCTGCGGCAATCTCTAACGTCGATCCGTCCGTCCCTCCTGCACCCACCGAATCCATACTCCCCTCACTGTGGCTGGATGTCGTCCCACACGGGCGCCGATGTCTCGGTACGATAAACCGCTGTCGCGATAAGCCACTATTCGTCCTCTGTCTAACTCCGAAACGTGCTGGAAAGACTTCCCTATTCTGCGACGAGGCATCAGGAAGCTTCCCACGCACAGGTCTGGCAGCACAACACACTTCCACTACTTACACCCCGCCTTCTGTGCACTCTTCTCATAGTGCTTCTCGGTGGGGTGCCGGGCGCACATGATTTGCATATGCCCTGCAATGCTAACCGTTTTCATGTCCTGTCGCGGGCGACGCATGCTGCGAATTTCAGGCCAATCGGATGCTTCCTTCTTGGTGTTGCATTTTGGGTGGCCAGCAGTATAGATAGTAGTTATTCTTTACTGTAATTAGTCTAGTGGTTACAGTTTTTCATAATGTAGTTTTTTTTGTTATTTTTTGAATTGGCTGATGTTATTTAATGATGCTAATTCCGTTGGCAGTGATTTCCAGTAAGAAGGGGCGATGTAGTTTAAAGTTTGTTTCATGAATTCAGTCTTTGGATGAATTGCTCGGAACTGCGATTTTGTGCGTGTGTCGTGTGAGTGCGTCTTCGTTACAATTTGTATGATATTAGCATGCAAGTTGTTTTTAATACGCCTAAACATAATTCTTCCAATGTTAAAATAGTTTATTTGGTTAATTGGAAGAGTGTTAAATTTGTTAGGGAAAACTCTTGCGTTATTGTATAATGAGAGTTGAGTATATGAGTTGGATTTTAGATCAATTAGTCTAATAAATTTGTTTTGAAGGATTTGAAGTTTAGTAAAATTATATTTGGTCGTTTGTCCCCAAAATAGGATTGCATAGTTGACATGTGTCTGAAACATAGTATAGTATAACTGAATGAGTGATTTGAAGGAAAGGTTAGTGACTACCGAGCTGCTGACACCAATGTTATTAATGAGTTTTAGTAGGAGATTATCTATATGTTTGTTCCACCTGAGGTCATTATGCAATGTAACCCCTCGGTACGATAGGGGGCTAACCTCTTTTATAGTTGTACCGTTTATGCATAGCGTTGGGGAGAGCGGTCGAGGAGACTTTTGTTTAGAGAATATGAGGAATCTAGTTTTGATAGTATTAATTATTAGTTCGCTGGAGATCAGCCATTTAGAAATGTTATTAATTTGAGTATTGACTTTCATATTGTTATTGTTAGTAGCATTAAACGAGGTAAGAATAGTGATATTATCGGCATATAAGGGAAGATAAATGTTTGTAATTGAAGTGAAGATATCATTAATGTATAAGGTGAATAGTAGCGGACCCAAGATGGAACCCTGTGGTACATCTGACGGCATAAGCTGAAGAGAGGATTGGTATTGATCAATTTGTGTGTATTGTTGTCCACCTGACAGATAACTTTTAAGTAACGAGTATGCATTATTCCTAATTCCTATTGTATGAAGTTTATATAGTAGTATACTATGATTTAGGGTATCAAATGCTTTAGATAGATCCAAGAATAGAACAATAGTATTTAGGTTTAATTATAAGAGATATGTGATTCGTGTTATTGTCAGTTTGGTCTTAGAGATGTGTGATTCGTGTGAATGCCAATTTGGTCTCAGAGATAGATATGAGATTCTGGTCAACGTCAGTTTCGTTTGACAGATAGTTGTTTCGTGTTTACGTCAGATAGGTTTGAGAAATATGTGATTCGTGTCTACGTCTGTTTGGCCCGCGAAATGTGTGGTTCGTGTCTACTTCAGTTTGATTTGAGAAATATGTTATTTGTGTCAGCTCACTGAGGTATAAAGAAGTGTGTGATTCGTATCAACGTACATTTGGTCTGAAAGACGTGAGATTAGTGTTTGCGTTACTTTTTTCTGAGAGATATGCGACTGGTGTCATTGCGAGTTTGATCTTAGAGATGTGTGATTTCTATCGATACCAGTTTGCTCTGAGAAATGTGTGAGTCGTGTCAGTTCAGTTCACTAAGATCTGAGACGTGTGATCCGTGTCTATGTTACATTGGTCTTAGAGATGTATGATTCGTGTCAATATCACTCTTGCCAGTGAGATCTCATTCGTGTCTACATCGGTTTGGTCCGAGAAATGTGTGATTCATGTCATGCTGAATATCACGCTCAGCTGTCAAGCAATTTGTTCGAACAGATTACTTGCTTTCGATAATCTTTCGAACTCGGAAATACAGTACATATTTGTTACAGTGTTTTACGATATCCATCTTTTCATTGAAACTATTATGCGGACACGGTGCTTGTAAAATTTATTTTATAAAATTGATTGATTTGGTCTTTATTTAAGAATTAAATAGAAATCAGCTCACACATATTTTAAAATTTTGGTTCGAAGCTTCACGACGAGCAACATTTTCTGAAACTCATTGATCAGAATTTACACATATCTCAGCAATTACTAAAAAATGAAATCGATGAACAAGTTTTTTTTTTTTGTAACTCTTGAGTTGGTGCAAATGAAATGTCTAAAATGAGAGTTCCACTTGCTAATTCTCATAAAATAGAAAACACCTATCCGTCTTCTTCATTGCATTGCACATTTATGTTAATGGGTTAAGAGGCTATCAATTCTACGGCGATAAAACTCCTGAGACTGTTAGACAAAAAAAAAATTAACAACGTGATGATTCATTGTTTGATCATTTGGGAAGATCTCTAGGAAACAGCCCAGATGCTGTAAAAGGTGCTAATCTGTGGGAGCAAGGCCTGCGGATTATATGTGGTGCTGCAGCGTTTTGTATTCCAACTGGTGGATTTGTTGAACAGTCCTTTGGGCGAGAGCTGTGGTGCAATACGACCCAATGCCTGATAACCAAAAGCATCTGAATGGTACAAAGCTTTTTGTGCATCTGCTGGGCACAGTTGTGGTCCAAATTAATGTTCTCACCTTGTCGTAGAAATGAATGATGGACCAAGCTGTTAGCATAACAAAGGTGGCTGCTGGTATGGGGCTTTTTGTGCATCTGGTGAATTTCAGCACAATAGTGGTCCGAATTGATAGTCTAACCTAGTTACAGAAATGAATGATGGATCAAGCTGATAGCATACCAAACACGGCTACTGCTATGGAGCTTTTTGTGCATCTGCTGGATTTCAGCACAGTTGTGGTCCAAATTAATGTTCTCACCTTGTCGTAGAAATGAATGATGGACCAAGCTGTTAGCATACCAAAGGCGGCTGCTGGTATGGAGCTTTTTGTGCATCTGGTGAATTTCAGCACAATAGTGGTCTGAATTGATAGTCTAACCTAGTTGCAGAAATGAATGATGGATCAAGCTGATAGCATACCAAACACGGCTACTGCTATGGAGATTTTTGTGCGTCTGCTGGATTTCAGCACAGTTGTGGTCCAAATTAATGTTCTCACCTGCTCGTAGAAATGAATGATGGACCAAGCTGTTTGCATACCAAAGGCGGCTGCTGGTATGGAGCTTTTTATGCATCTGGTGAATTTCAGCACAATAGTGGTCTGAATTGATAGTCTAACCTAGTTGCAGAAATGAATGATGGATCAAGCTGATAGCATACCAAACACGGCTACTGCTATGGAGATTTTTGTGCATCTGCTGGATTTCAGCACAGTTGTGGTCCAAATTAATGTTCTCACCTGCTCGTAGAAATGAATGATGGACCAAGCTGTTAGCATAACAAAGGCGGCTGCTGGTATGGGGCTTTTTGTGCATCTGGTGAATTTCAGCACAATAGTGGTCCGAATTGATAGTCTAACCTAGTTGCAGAAATGAATGATGGATCAAGCTGATAGCATACCAAACACGGCTACTGCTATGGAGCTTTTTGTGCATCTGCTGGATTTCAGCACAGTTGTGGTCCAAATTAATGTTCTCACCTTGTCGTAGAAATGAATGATGGACCAAGCTGTTAGCATACCAAAGGCGGCTGCTGGTATGGAGCTTTTTGTGCATCTGGTGAATTTCAGCACAATACCGGTCCGAATTGATAGTCTCACCTAGTTGCAGAAATGAATGATGGATCAAGCTGATAGCATACCAAACACGGCTACTGCTATGGAGCTTTTTGTGCATCTGCTGGATTTCAGCACAGTTGTGGTCCAAATTAATGTTCTCACCTGGTCGTAGAAATGAACGATGGACCATGATGGTAGCATAACAAAAACGGCTGCTGGTATGGAGCTTTTTGTGCATCTGCTGGATTTCAGCTCAATAGCGGTCCGAATTGATAGTGTCACCTGGTCGAAAAAATGAATGATGGATCAAGATGGTAGCATATCAAAAGCGGCTACAAGGTACCTTTATTTTTTGCATCTGCTGGATTGCAGCATACTAGCGGTTCGTCCTGATGGTCTTATCTGGTCGGAGAAACGAATGATGGATAAAGGTGGTAGCAAACCACCACACAAAAACTAACAATCAATTACTGCGGGTATAGGGATGGCTTTAGACAGTGTTTACATGCTTCAGTGGTATAGAACGACTATTCTGATCGTTTAGAACTGTTTTAATGGGCCACGTTTTATCGGAGGTAACAATGCGACGCAGGAATCCATCCTATCCGTGTTTGTCAAGGATAGAAATGCACACTTCCAAACGACGTGTCTTATTGGCTGCAGTTGATTTGTGTGGCACCCAGCCAGGTAACCACCTGTTTCCCCTTCTCCATGGCTGCCAGGCGCCATGAGAACCTCCCAATGATACAAACAGACCGTTGCTGCGATATTACATAACAGCGTGTCGTGGCGTATTCACAATATACTTCACTTCCTCATCTGATATAGCCACTGGTGAACGGCCAAGAAGAGCGTTTGTAGGGCATGTGTCTCCTGCTTGGAATTAGGCTAATCAACAGCGTATTGTGCGTACATTATCTGTAACCTCCTCAAACGCCGCATTGATTGTTCAGACCGTCATACATGTGGAATGTCGAAGTTTGATTTCAAACGAAAAAAATACCCGCAACTTTCCTGTCTGCACTGTCCACTTTTACCCGAGTCTGTCCTCGTGGTTGAACCTGGTAACGAAATGAGGAACATTTTACCATTTATCATTTGATAGCGGACGTTAGGATAAAATAGAAACAAAACTGTAAAGGTAACCTCACCAACAAAGTAATAACTCAAAATCCGCATAGGAAATATAAAAAAATCGACTACGCTCGCTAAAACACTCTGCACAAAAAACAGAAAGAAATATTTAGAAGGTGAGGCCAGGTGTCTCAAACAAATACAAGTTAAAAGCCTAGCAACAATGCAAACAAAATTGCTAGAACCCTGTCCCTACCTAACAATTTTGACCTAGCCAATTTGGAAAGGAGTCAGAAAATTCACAAAAGTAAAGAAAAGCCGAATTTCGAACATGAGTCTCCTACCTGTCTCCCCGGAAAGTACTTTGAAAGGCAATAAGCGAAGTCAACGCCGGCGCCTGATGCAAGAAATGTTTTTTTTTTCAAATTGTTAAATGCATTATTTATTTCGTCCTCATTCGTGGAGTACAAGAACTCCTCCTTCAAACACGTCTTGGTGGGTCTCTTTTGGAAGTCCTGGGCACGGAGGACTTAGACGTATGATGGGAATCTTAAAGAAATTGTGTTCCTACACAGCTTTTGTAAATTTTTGAATTACAATGAGAGACCCAAGCAATCTAAAAATTTGTGAGGTTTTAGGAGTCGCATAATATAACATAAAAAATCTCTGAAAACTCCAGCAGGAGGATACATCATCATGATTCCCCGATGCGAGGAGCACTCAATACCTTGAGAAAATTGAGGCACTCACCACCTGAAGAGAGGCCTTCTAATATGTACTTGAAAAATCTTTCAGAGGATAATTTCCCAGGTTGGTTCATAGTTCTCGCAGGACGAGAAAGTGGTGGAGATTTAGCAGCGGTACTAGACGGTACGGGTAACAGAAGAAGAATGTTTTTTTAAAGACATGACTTCCCGAAGGGTTACTTTGTGAGGTTGAAGGCACAAGTCTGATAGGTTCCACAGAAGACTGCTCAGCTGCGACAGAAGCAAACGTCTTGCGATCCATACAACACTATGACCATCTGTACTTAAAAAAACTTCTTGATGGCCATAACAAACCCGTCGTAGGATGTGGGATCCCCTTCGACACTAAGTCTCCTGTACACCTGTGTGGCATGGAGTTCATGAGGTTACCGAGGAGCTTTTCGGGGTACTTCGGCATTCCTCGATGATGGTAGTCTCCTGTTCACGAAGAGTGAACGGACGTGCCGGCTGAGCTGCAATGTGCATGCTGAATTGGATTTAAGTCAGGGAAAGTATGCTGTCAACACTATGCTGTCGATTCCTTCCTCTTGAAGAACTTTGTTCACAAGCCGAGCTTCTTGAGGTCGAGAGTTATCGTCTATGTAAAGGAATGAATCACGGACGACTGCAGCGTAAGGGATGACAATAGGTCTGACAGTATTTTGTCTATAACTCTGGGTCGTCAGACTGCTGTTCCGGATGACGTACAGGTCCGTACGTCCACTGATACATTTGCCTGCCTAGACCATTAATCCATATCTGCCATAATGTGATGTTCCTTGTACAAACGCTGGGTTATTTCATGTACTGGGTTCCCTTCAACTAAACGCTCGCCGATTGTCAGACTTCAGACTGAATCGCGACTCGTCAGAGAAGAGAACTTAATTCCATACGTCCTGTACCCAACCACTCGCCGGTGGTGTAACGTCAATGGTAATCGGAGCAATGGGCGCCGTGCGACATGTCCCCGCTCCTGCAGACTACGTCGAACGGTACGTGCTGACACAGGTTGTTGCGCAACACACCCAAATTGCTGCGCTAACGTTCGTGATGTGGCGGTGCGAGCCGTCAATGCCAGCCGCACAACATGGCGGTTCTCTCTTTCGGTGGTGTGCCACGGCTGCGGCAATCGCTCACGTTGGTCCGTTCGTCCCTCCTGCACCCACCGAATCCATACTCGATTCACTGTGGCTGGATGTCGTCCCATACGGGCGCCGATGTCTCGGTACGATAAACCGTTGTCGCGATAAGCCACTATTCATCCGCTGTCGAACTCCGAAACGTGCTGGAATGACTGCCGAATTCTGCGACGCGGCATCAGGAAGCTTCCCACGCACAGCTTCGGCAGCACAACACACTTCCACTACTTACACCCCGCCTTCTGTACACCCTTCTTATAGTGCTTCTCGGTGGCGTGCCGGGCGCACATGATTTGCATATGCCCTGCAATGCTAATCGTTTGCATGTCCCCTCGCGGAGACGCATGCTGCGAATTTCAGGCCAGTTGGATGCTTTCTTCTTGGTGTTGCATTTTGGGTGGCCTGCAGTGTATATTATATATGCGCAAAAATAAAGCTAGATATTTGAGAAATTGTGATGTTGATGCCAAAAGGAAGTAGGTAACTACCTAGTTTATTGAATAATTATGCATTCTATTGTACAGAATTCCAACACACGTTTCGGGGAATGAAATTATGGAATATTGTAAAATACCTCCTACGCGAAATTTTGCTTTTCATCTAATATTCATGATTCTTTCCGGGAACCTTATTTCTTGCCCATTTTATCAAGCGCGTTTGACAGCACGAGTACTTGACAACTGAATTTTGTTTAACGAATCGTTTAGCCACTGTTTGAAAAGCATGTCACGTTCAACGAACTCTTTCTCTGAAATTCGTAGCCCAACAAATCCTGAGTAAATGCGGCAATTCACGAGTGTTACGTAGAGGAAGAGAATAATCAGAGACAGCAAGCTTTTATTTGACGTGATCATGGGCGATCATTGTTGGAGGGAAATAAAACGGAAATGCGCCTAAAATCACTATGCATAATTTCAGAATGGTTAAAAAACTTTGAGCGTCATAATTTACTTACACCGGATGCATATAAAATCTTGCTTTTTTTTTTTTGGCTTCTAAGAAAAGCTCCGAACAAAAACGTTTTCTTGCAGAGACCTCATAAAATTCCAACATATTTATTTGATTTTCAAAAATTATCAAAATTAATGAAATACCTTTTTTATTAGAATGGTAAAATTATTTCAGCAAATGTCTACGAAATTTTGTTACCTAATAAGAAAAGCTTGCCGATTTGCTTTCAGCATGCGTCGTAATTTCACTGTTCTTAAATCTGAGAAACAAATTAATAATTATATCTATTTCTATATAGTGCACTTTTTGTTTTTACAGTCTTGAAAACTTGGTATCAAACAATTAATTTTTCTGCTTCATGGAATGCAGAGCTTTTTTTTTTGTTTTCAACTTACAGCTTGAGCTTAAATTAGCGTCTTGCCGTTTACACCGATGTCCCAGTACTTTATGACCACCCGTAGCCGAGAAAAATGAGCGCGCCTGGAGACCGAACGGTGGCGCAAATGAAGTTAACAGGGCAGTATACATGCAACCCGAGGACCGGTTTTCGATTAGTATAGTGTTCGTAGTCAGAATGGGAAAAGCTGCCGATTTATCGGAGTTTGATAAAGGACAATTTGTGATGGTACGCAGTTTCGGAACTATGATCTCGGCGACGGCGCTGCTTGTGGGATGTTCACGTGCCGCTGTAGTGAGCACGTATTAAAAGTGGTGCACAGGCCAAATGACGAACTGTCGTCCAGCCGCGTGACCTTCGCATTTCATTGATGAAGACGGGAGGCGAGACTGTCGCGCATTGTTCACAGCGACCGCAGGGCCACAGAGGGAAAATTCACCCGCAACTAAAAGAGTGGTGATCACAGCACACAGTTCATCACAGCCTTCCGCTCTTGTGTCTGCGTTGCCGAAAACCCAGCCGGGTCCCCATGCTCACTGCACGTCATCACCAACAACGCATGAAATGGGCCCAAGATCATTGAGTTTGGGCCATGGATGATTGCAAGAAGGTCTCCTGGTCTGACGAATCAAGATTCCTGGTGAATCGCGTAGACGGCCGAACGCTGACACGCCGATTACCAACGGAGGCTATGACACCTAGATGCATTGTTGGGCGAAAACCGGACGGCGGCGGCTGTGGCGGTGTTATACTGTGATCGATGTTTTCTTGGGACACTTTAGGCACCATTATCCCAATAGCGCCGCAATCCCTGACAGCTGTCAGGTGTCTGAACATCGTTACGGACCAAGTTCACCCATATTTTTTTTTTTTTTTTTTGATTGGGGATTTAACGACCACCGTGAGCAAATCAGTGGGCTATAAGCAGTCTCCCGTCCCTAATTTAGGGCCTCTGGTTTCAAGGAAGGGAGGTAGCCACCACCGTAACACAAACACAACATCCATACCTCACCCGGATTCGAACCTGGACCCTTCACAGACGATTGGTCACAACCCAGCGCTTAGACCAGTACACCACCGGTGCGGCATGGCAACTGTGTTTCCCGCTGGTGATGGCCATTGCCAACACAATAATGCGACATGCCACACTACCAGAATCGTCAAGAAGTTGTTCGAGGAACATGCTGGTGACTTTTTGTTAATGCCTTGGGCTCCAAATTCACCTGGCATAAAGCCAATTGAACATTTGTGGTTCGACTTGGAAAAGCGGGCTCGCGCTAAATCACCACCACTTCAAAATGTACGGGAACTGGAGGACTTGCTGTTGACATTATGGTACCAGATACCCCAGGATACCTATCGCCACCTCATCGAATCGATGCCTCGCCGAGTGGCCGCTGTTTTGCAGGCTAAATGGAGTCCTACAGCATATTAGGTAGGTGGTCGTTATGTAGTCGCTCATCAGTGTATATGTATTCAAATCTTGGATTTAAGAACTCAGTAATTTTAAAATATTCTTAACAAGTAAAATTCAGTAACAGTAAGTTACCATTCTGACAAGGAAGACGGTTAACGCTGATCAGAAAATGTAAAACGCTTTCCAGTGAAAAGAATATGACAATTAAGATGTTTCTGCGAAGCTAAAAATCTTCCAAAGAAAGATTTATGACCAATATTGTTATTTGACGAATATTATTATTGTGTTATTTGACAAATATTATTATTGTGTTATTTGACGAATATTATTATTGTGGTATTTTGGCGAGTATTAAGAATTTTCATGATACAGCTGAATAGCTTCGAAGAACGAGCTGAGAGATTAATAAGAATTTTCATGTTACCGATGAATAGCTTCGAAGAACCTGCTGAAAGAATAATAAGAATTTTCATGTTGCAGTTGAATAGCTTCGAAGAACCTGCTGAAAGAATAATAAGAATTTTCATGTTGCAGTTGAATAGCTTCGAAGAACGATCTGAGGGTCCCATAAGTGTTGTAAAAAAATATTTAAAAGGAAATGTTTTCTGAAAAAAACAACAACAAAAAAAACAAGAACACTCATGAGACCCTGTAGTTTCCAAAACTTTAAAAAAGTGTTTTTTTTTAAGTGAAAAAAGTTTTTTTTTTCGGTCAACAAAAACACTGATGAGACACTGCAGTTTCCAAAACTTTAAAAAAGTATTTTTTTGGTTTCTAATTCTAAAAAACAAAAACACTGATGAGACCCTATAGTTTCTAAAACTTTAAAAAAGTACTTTTTTTTTATTAAGTTAAAAAAGGTTTTTTTTTTGTTTCTGAAAAACAAAAACACTTATGAGACCCTGTAGTTTCCTTGTAACACTCAAGAGGCCGAGTGGTCTGAAGGTACTAGCCTTTCACTATTCTTCCGAGATGTGCCTGGGTTCGGATCCAGGACGAGGTATACATGGAGCAGACCTCCCCACTGGCGGGAGGTCTGCCACATGCCAGCAACCAGTGGCCCAAAATTAGGGAAGGTCAACTGCCTACTCCCGAAAGCGCAGCTAATTCTGAGCATTAACCTCATGACCCGCCTCCAAAAACAAAAACCTTTGTCACTAATTATCTTTAGACTATATTTCTGCAGAAATGTGTTAACTGAACGGCCATTCAGTTAGAGATAGCAGAACGTATGCTAATGCTTGGATGCTACTCTTGCGATAACGCACATACCCGGCCGAAACTGCGGTTAAGTACAGCTATCGACCACAGCCTCCCCAATAGTGATCAATTGAAGCCGTGATGGGTAAGACGCGTGAATTGGATGATTTTGACAGACGGCAGATTGTAGGTGCTTTGCAAGACGTGTCACTCCATCTCCGATGTTGTCAAGACACTCGGATTTTTCCGTGTTACTGTGCTCAGAGCGTTTCGAGAATACGAAAATTCTGGCAAAAGAACAAGGTCCCCAATGGATGGCAGAACTGACAGCTCGTGATGTACGCCGCTTGGGCCGCATTGTTCGAACTAATAGGTAAAGGATATCACAAATCAACATGGGTCTGGAAAGTGGATGAAGTCCCCATGTCAGTAAAAGGTCAGCGCAAAGTATTTTTAAAAGTCATGATATAGGAAGTCACCGGCCCATAACAATCCCACTATTAACAGCCCGACACCTGACCTAGCGCCTTGTCTGGGCAAAAGCACACCGGCACTGAACCACAGAAGGCTAAAAGCGAACAGTCTGGAGTTATGAATTCAATTTTAAACAGCATCGAGTCTTTGGCGGAATGTAGATCTGCCGTCAACCTCATGAAACCATGGCAATTCATGTCAAGTTGGAACAGTACAGGCTGATGGTGGCTCAGAGATGGTCTACGGTGTCTGAAGCTGGAATGCTTTGGTACATTAGTTACGTATACAATCGACTTTGAGTGTCCCCAAATGATGTGGACATCCTAGCTGACCATTTACACTCATTCATATCCTGCATGCATCCCAACGACAATGGCGAATTCCAGCAATACAGTTGCCCATATTACAGATACCACTTGGCCACTGCATGCTTACAAGAGCATTGTAGTGAATTTGAAACGCTTCAGTGGCCACTTAGAAGCCTGGATTGAAACCCGGTCGAGTATCTTTGGTATACCGTCAAACATGCTGTTCCGGAACGTGCCAGAGTTGGAAACGGGTCACAAATATCCTACCCTAACCCGGCCGTAACATATTTGGACCCGACCCGGACAAATCTGCTTGGAGTTATAAATTTGAGTACATCACGATCATTATTGTCAATCATTATCAATCCACTACTAGATGAAGGTCTCTCCAAGTTTTTTTCCACAACGGACAGTCTTGGGCCACTCTCCTCCATCCACCTATCTCCCACGTGGTCTTCTTCTGGGTCTTCTCCTGTCCCTTAGAATCCAGTCTAAAATTTATGTCTAGCCCATTGCCATTTCAGGGATGTTACTCTGCTCGTGTGGTCTTCCACTCTATTTATTTTCCTTATCCACGAGTTTCTCTTCTTACCTTTCTTTGTTACGCCAAGCATGCATCTCTCCATGATGCTTTAAGTTGACTGCAGTCTTTGTATGTCTTTTTTAGTTAAGGCCCACGTCTCTGCTGTGTACGTACTGGAAGGATGCATTGATTAAGAACTTTTCTTTTAAGACATAATGGCATATATTGCTTTTAATAATAATTGTATTGTTTCTTCCAAAAACTCTCCAGCCAGGTTTTATACGCCAATTAATTTCTTCATCAATGTGACCCTTGCTTGATATCTGCTGCTCAAGATAAATGCAGGAGTTGGTTATCTCCACCTTTTCCCCTATCAACTGATAAATCGTGATTCCTTGTAAAATCATTCTACATCAGTTTTGTCTTCTGAAAGTTCATTTTTAACCTCCATTTCTTTAGTCTTCTCACCAAGTTCCTGGATCGTGCTCTGCAGCTCTGAAGTATTATTTCAAAAACATCTAAAGTGTTCGCTGAAATAATTTTTTATTCAAAAATAAAACGGAAACAACACAGGGTTGAAATGGGGTCAGGAACACCTTGACCCGACCCGTTTCGCACGCAAGAAATTATCGACCCGGTGACCCGTTTCCATCTCTGGCGCCTGCCTCATAGTCTATAAACCTGAGCGAATTATGGACATCTTTGGAGCAGGCATAGCAGGCGATACCTGATGATCATTTTCGTAAGCTTGTGCAGTCCATGCCTTGTCGTGTGGTTGCCGTCATTAGGACAAGAGATGTCCCAACACGTTACTAGGCAGGTATTCTTTATTCAGAGGCACTTTAGTGTATCTTCACTGATAGTGTTTGAATTCGGTTGCGATCCAGCGTATGACATATAATAACGAATCTAAAATAAAAGGCAAGAAACGAATATACACGGTCGTGGGATATTATTGTGACCACCAGCTAATATCTGGAGTAACCGGCGTGTGCAGCGCGAACAGCAGCAGGACGGGCTGGGAGTTACTCAGTAAGCTGCTGAAAGGTGTTCACAGGTATGTGGAGTTATGCTGACTGCAGTGCATCTGACAACTGCTGGAGGGTGCGTGCTGAAGGATAAATAGAGTGACAAACACGATCGAGGTGGTCTCACAGATGATCAATTGTGTTTAAGTGGGGAATTAGGGGGCCAGGGAAGTACTTTGAAGTCTTCATCGTGCTCTACCAACAACTCTCGGACATTTCTAGCTGTATGACCAGTCGTATTGTCGTTTTGGAAGATCCTATTTGACCCAGGGAAGATAATCAGTATGTATGGGTGTACGTGCTCTGCAAGAATGGATTCATAACGAAGTCGGCCCATAGTGACTTCCACAGGTATGAGTGTACCCAGGGAATGCCACGAAAACATTCCCCAGACCATAGAGCTGCCCCTACCAGCTAGTGTTCTTCCAGCAGTGGTTGAAAAGTGTTTATTTTCCGTTGTTTCTAGCCTTATACACCAACGTCTATCCATTCGATAAAGCAGAAAATGTGACTCATCGGAGAAGGTAATCCTTTGACAATAGGCGGCGGTCCATTTCCGGTACTGCCGTGCAAATCTAAGCCTTTTCTGTCGATGCACCATCGTTATCATAGGTGCAGTGCCCATCCATGTGCATCGGAGCCCCATATGCAGTAACGTTCGCTGAAATGTGGT
Source organism: Macrothele yani (assembly GCA_039090855.1). Classification (NCBI taxonomy): domain Eukaryota; kingdom Metazoa; phylum Arthropoda; class Arachnida; order Araneae; family Macrothelidae; genus Macrothele; species Macrothele yani. The sequence continues at coordinate 46,159,488 of CM076997.1, read as the reverse complement.
TTTAGGCACACTTCTGGTAGCCACCTTGTCCATTCGGCCAGTGAGTTTCTCCACTATAGCGTGTCCATCGGCCTTGACGCATCTTCGAAGCCGACGCTCACGTCTCTCGTCAGTGGTACCTGACGCTCCGCGGTTTCCATGTCGTGCATTCGCAATGGTTCCATTTGTCCAATCACGATACACTATAACCACGGCAGCACGCGAAAAGTTAACAAACTGCGTTGTTTCAGAACAACTGCCGCCTTTGGCCCGAAAGCCGATAATCATCTCTTTTTGTAAATCTGATAGATCGCTCCTTTTATCCATGACAGCAACGAGTGATATGTTTTCAGAATGCCTACAGGATCCCTTATATATACCCTCCAAGCCAACTCTGGACACTTGCCTTCTTTCATTTGCTACGCGCTGTGGACGTCAAAAGCAGGAGGTGATCACAATAATTTGACTCGATTGTGTATGTATTCATTAAAAATGCTTCATGGTACTATGGCCATAATTCCATCCTCTTTACACATCACTCCAACAGTTCCATTTCCTTAATGATGGACTTTAATTAAACTAATCCACTCAAAGAGAAATAAGTTTTCGAAATGTTCATGCAAACATGATTGATTTTCGCAATTTTGAGGATGCAAGGAATTCTGTTTCGGGCGATGTTTTAAAGTAATCAGTGTCACTGGAATATATTAATGGTTTAATGGTTACCCTTCCTCAAATTAAAATGTATGTAAGAATGTATCTGGTATTCTATGCCCATTGCCTTCGACAGAACGAATGATTGGAGCGTTTACACTTGATTTCGTGTTTTTGAAAGTGATCTGTACGAATATATCTAGTATTATCTGCCCACTGCATGGAAAGGTAATCTGTACCTGCGAATAAATGAATATCTTTCAATAGAAGTTGAGTTTCGAAAAAGGCGGTCCTTATTTGAAAAGAAAAAAAAAGTGAAATATCTTTCCATGATAAACCAAACAGAGGCCACCCTCCCCCCACGTCTATAAGTGAGTCAGGAAAAAAAATCTCATTGGCCGCCACGGGGAATCGAACCCAGCGGCTTCCAGTTACGCGCCGGATATGCTTCCACTGTACCACAGAGGCCTCGAATTCTTCCAGACTCACACAAACTGGAAGACCCTGGGTTCGATTCGCAGTGGCGGCCAATGAGAATTTTTCCGTGACTCACTTGAAGACGTGGAATGGGGGGGGGCAGTGGTCTCTGTTTGGCGTTCCTGGTCCGTGTCGGGTGTCTGTGTTAATCTTTCCATGATGTCTATATACCACCGCCTTCTCCACGCGTAAGGTTTTTCACCTGATTCATTCTGCAAGAAATCATCATCCCCATTTTTTTGTATAGAAGTTCAGTCACAGCTCCATAGAGACCTGTGCTTATTTCAACGTCAGTGATACCTGAGATATAATCAACTTAGGAGAAATTCTTACTTGGATTCGTTTTCAGTACAATAATTCAAGCTCTGTACAGAGCTAATTTGTGGAACTGACTCTTTAAAACTTCACTGCTGGTTTTATTGCATCTGTATTCTTTCGAGAGGTGTAAAAATATTCGTTTTTTATTCACTTCATGCAGTTGGCATGAATTGGGCTGCTCAGAAACTTATCAACTATTTTATTCGAAGCGCCATCATGTTCATCTCACCGTTTAAAGAGCTCATCGACATGCATTGAGTGTTCACTGAATTACGACCACCAATCTCATACTTCATACGCCCTCATTGTGCCCTTAGAACGGCCCCAACTCGATGTGGTGTAGACTCCAGGAGGTGTCAGTACATTTGTACGGGAATATTCAACCAAGCTGTTTCCACTGCAGTCCACAACTTCTGTATGGAGCTGGGTTGGGTGAAATGAACTACCTCACCTGATGTTTATCCACATCCCACTTTTGCTCAATTTGGTTAAGGACAGATTAATTTAGAAGCCATTCAAGATGCCGCATATCAGCTAACTGAATCATTCCCGCACAACTTACCCCCAATGTAGGGGGGCATTATCGTGCTGGAAGAATCCACCTCTCTCTGGGTGGAAGTCCAAGATTATGGTGAGTACATGGTCTACAACCAATCCCTGGTAGAAGTCGGTAACCATATTTTGATTCACACGCAACAGGTGTTGAAATTCATGAAACATAAACTCGCTCCATATAGTATCCCCACAGGCATAGATTAGTCGATCCCCTGCATAAAGGATTTATAGCCTTATGTTGATGAAACCAAATACGAATTGCTCCATTGGCATAACGGAGCACATATGGTGATTTATAACATGTAACTTTTCCGGTGGTGGATTTCGAATTCACGTCTTTCTACTCTGAAGCGGCTCTCCTCACAACAGGAATACGTCATTAGGCTTATCGTTGCTTCTTCGTCGATTTGATTCATGCGTCACCTCAGGAGTACGTCATCTACCTCATGTCACGTAGTACGTTAAAAGTTCATTCTACGTGACACGACATCATCTACGTCATGACACGTAGTATGTTACAGATTCATCTACGTGATATGATGGCATCTATATCATGCCACGTAGTACGTTACGGATTCATCGGACCAATACATCTGGTTCCGATCTTCTATCTTCTAATCCGCAAAACTATCCCTACCGGCTTGGATTTGTCGATGCTTTGCATGAAAGATCCATAGCCTCATATTACTGACGCCAAATACGGATTCGACCATTGGCAGAACATATTGATTCATTAAACCCGTACACCTGTTTTCAGTCTACTATCTTGTAATCTCATGCTGTTCGCAGCAGGAGAGTCGTTTACATCGATGGACTGTTCTTAGGAGAGGTGGCACGCAGAGAGCCTGCTCTTGCAACTCATTCTGGCTCCGCAAGGGATATTTTTTCGAATTTACCCACATTGTATTGGACTGCCAACTGCGAAAACGTGCTACTGGTGGATTTCCCTGTGCAAGACGAGACGCACCCGTTTATTCACTTCTGAATTCAACTTTCGCGGTCTTTTATTTTGTACAGTTTCGGCATTTTCACCCTACAAGTGTCACCGTTCCCGAAATACTGTAGAAGCACCAACGCTACGTGCGCTTACAACTGGCATTTCGAAAATTCAGATAAATCATTGGTTTTACTCATCACGGCTGTAACTTCACGCTCATCTGAACCACCAACCTCTTATTCACATTCCTTTAGCTTAAAAGAATTGCCTTTCTGCTCATTACCATAGTATTGGGTTTTACCCATTTTGCATAGGGTGGCAACAAATCAATTAGTACTCAGTGCGTTTAGTAAAAACTCATCCTATGAGAACTTCGGCCGCGTTTCCAGTGGTCTCAACTGTGGTTTCTGACCATTCGTGCGAGATGTGTCCGGGTTCGAATCCCACTTAGGTATGGTTTTTTGTTTGTCTTACGGCATTGGCTCTCACTCTTCATCGGATTCAGTGGTCCTACATTAGGAACGCGCTATATTGGTCCTACATTAGGAACGGCTTATAGCCCATTCGTCCGTGAAGGATCCGGGTTCAAATCCCACTGAAGCATGGGTGTTGTGTTTGTTTTATGGCCGCTCCCTGGAACCAGTGACCCTAAATTAGGGACGAGGGACTACTTCTATAGCCCGTTGTGTTGCTCACTAGGGTGGACCGAAAAAACTTTTTTCGAAATCGATCTTGGTATAGCGCGGAAAGGTTGCCTAATGCGTCAGTTAGAACCCATACAAAATTTAATCAATTTTGCTCAATATCTAGCTTCGCCCCTCCGGCATTGAAAAAGTAAAAAAAAACAAAGACGAAAAATTGACTTTGAAGACCTTTTCGGGAATTTTTTTTTCGAAATCGATCTTGGCGTAGCGCGGAAAATTTGCTTAATGGGTCAGTTAGAACCCCAAAAAAATTCGTCAATTTTGCTCTCTATCTAACCACGCCCCTCTTGCCTTCAAAATATATACGGGATTAATACCGCAAAATAACGGTTGTGTCATTTCCTTCCCTTCCCTCCCTCAACGTCAGGTGGCGCTGTGCAGTGTGCACCTGCACCTTTCATTATCTTCGAAGGTCACTAGTATGTTAAGAAGCACGTGCCTGCGCCGGTGTGCTAGACCTCTACGTTATTTTGCGATGAGAAATGGAAATGGAGAAACAAGGAGCTAAGCAGAACATGACTCGGGCAAAGCACACCCTGTCCGTTATTTGGTACAGCAAAATATTTATTTCCCCACGATGCAGTTCTACTAGATGTTACCAGAGCACCCTTTCGCAGATAAAGGGAGAAGGAAAAAACGTACCTTCTTCGTGAAGGGTGGAGCCTTCTTTTTCCGCACTACATTTTTATTTGGGGTTCTACCACTAAGGAACTTTTCCGCGCTATGCCAAGATTGATTTCGAAATAAAAATTCCGAAAAGAATTTTCCGAAAAAGGCTTTAAAGTGGATTTTTTTTTACTTTTTCAATGCCGGAGGGACGCGGCTAGATATTGAAGAAATTTGATTAAATTTCTTGTGGAGTCTAACTAGCGCATTAGGGAACTTTTCCGCACTATAACAAGACAACAACAACAACAACAACAAACAAAAAATCGATGAATTCAAAATTCTGACGAGATGCATCACCTGACTCGTTAAAAATTGTACAGACTTACTAATTGATTTTTCGTTCGATTTGTTTTCGAAAATTCACTGCTTTATTAATTTCCATTCTTTGCTTTCCTGTGCACCCGAATTTCTTGTTAATGTTTTCAGAGAGTTATTGAACGCAACGGAAGATATTCATTAGGTGATTCTGCAGGAATTTATATCCCTTCCTTCAGTTTCGTTTGTCGCAAATACATAGATCTCCACAGAGATTCATCAATTTCTGCATTTTTCACTGGCTCATTCGATCAACTGTCAGGAAATATGTGCCCTTAAGGATTCGGTCTGATTTCACCACATATTTTGGGTACATCGATGTGGAGTTCGGAAGTATATTCAAAGTTTAAAGAATACTGATTACATAGCGCACGTGAAAGAAGGATTAACCGACATAAACTTCATTTCATGTATTATGCCCTTACGGGGGTTTATCAAAGTAATGGAAATACTGACTGCCACTGGAGTACACGCAAATCGCCATATGAAAATCGAAAGCACGACGTCACCCTTGATGTGAGGTATAAAAAGGAGTGCAATATGACGTCAGTTATCACGTAGCCGTGCCGTAGTCGCAGGTGAAACAATTGTGGAGTAATTGTCGACAACTGCATATCTCAGTGCTCTTAAAAAAGGCATGATAATTGATTTGTGTTTAGCAGGAGCTTCAGTAACCAAAACGGTAAAAATAGGAAGTGCAACACCAGCAATGTTTTCGAAGATTATGACTATCTATAAAAAAAAACACGCCATTGCCTCCAAAAGTGAAAATTGTGGACGTCATACGAAGATGTCAGATAGGGGTAGACGAATGTTGTCACAAATTGTCCATCAGAAGCACAGGATCACGGCACCGCAAACAACACCAGTCAGAAGGATTTTTCTCATTAATCGTTGAATTAATGAGAAGAATCCAACCATAAAGGCAGATTTTCACAAAAAATCGCAGTTGTATAGCGGCCAACCATAAAAGAAGATTTTCCACAAAAATCGCAGTTGTATCAATTAGCGGTGTTGTGTGCAGTGGTATTTGTCGTTTGCTGTCCACCTCATATTGTTTGCAAGTTTATACAGCATCCATACATACACTGGTGTGCAAAAAGTTAGGGCGAAGAGGAGAAATTAGCATAACAGCGGAACGAGCAGACAGAACGGACCGAAAAAACACTCAGGAGATAGACTAGGGTCCGGTACGGTAGGGCATGCGCATATATGCAGCATGAAGTAGGGGGCGGGGGAGTGTTGGAAGGGTATAAAGCACAGGGGCGGTATACGCTCAGCAATTCGGTGAAAGCTATTGCACGGTGTACATCGGTTTGAACGACGTCGAATTGCTGCCACCGTGTGATATGGCCAACAAGCAATCCAGTAGATGACATCTGGATGACTTTACCCGAGATCGCGTCATTGGGAAGTTGGAAGAAGGTCGAAGTGTGACTAGTGTGGCCGAGGAGTTCGGGATCGCTCACAGCATCGTTTCACGAGCTTGGAGAGCATTTCAAAGGACAGGAACAGCTGTCCGAGAGTTTAGCAGTGGTCGTTCACGAGCAACCACGGCGGCGGACGACCGGTATATTGTCCTACAGGCGAGAAAAGGCAGACGGCAGACAGCGGAAGAAATTGCAAGGCACAAGCAACAGACAATTGGACGTCCGTTATTGCGTTTTACCGTGGCCAGGAGACTGCACAAAGATGTTCTATTTGCACGACGACCAGTGCGGTGTGTGTCATTAACGCCTGCACATCGGAGACGGCTGTTTCTGTGGTGCCAGGAACACAAAAACTGGACACATCAGCAATGGGGTCGAGTTCTGTTTACGGATGAGAGCCAATTTAGTCTGACAAGCAATTCTGGACGTATACACATCTGGAGAGAGCAGGGAACACGCAACCACACCACCGACATCATCGAAAGGGACCGGTTTGGAGGTGGCGGAGTTCCCGTTTGGGTGCGGTATCATGTTTGGTAGCCGTACTGACCTCCACATCTTCCAAGGAGGTTCAATCACTGGTGTCCGCTATTGTACCGAGGTTCTCCTGCCTCACGTGCGTCTGTTTAGAGGTGCTGTGGGTCCTGAGTTCCTCTTCATGGACGACAACGTTACACCTCATCGTACAGTGGCTGTCGCAGAGCGGTTGTGGAGTGAAGATGTTCAACGCATGGATTGGCCCGCAAGGTCCCTGGACCTAAATCCAATTGAACACGTGTGGGACCTTCTCGGGAGACGCTTGGCAGCACATCACCTACCGCCAACAACGATTCCGCAGCTGCGTTTGGCGCTCTAAGAGGAATGGGCCGTGATGCCTCAACAGCTCTTTGACAACCTCGTCTTCATCATGAACAAACGTTTTAAATCGTGCAACGCAGTCAGGGGTGATCATATCCCTAACTAAAGACAGGAGTTTTCTTGGCAGCCGCCTGTCACATGGACGTTTCTGTCTTCTGTCCAGTTGCGCTCGAAGCTACCTTTTCAATAAAGTGCCTTTGTATCCTTTGGATTCTTTGTTTGGACGGTTTTGCTCACTTGTCCCATATTCGTACATCTTGGGGATCTTAGGGTATGATTTGATTCGATGTGGAGCACTTCTGCACGACGTTACATTCGAAAAACCGTCTCGTCTTTAATTTTTGCTCGCCAGTGTATTTGATTTGATTTGATTTATTGAATATTCTGCCGTACACCAGAATAACACCATACATGACAAAGTTTAACACAAACAATACAACATTACAATAAGACTATGCTAAGTAGCTAACCTAAACAAAATACAATGTCAGTAATGCATCGTTACTATGTCATAACCCAATTACAATAAACATACCATTAACTACAATTAATGAATTTGGACAATTAAACCAAAATTTATAAAATAAATGATATAAAATGTAAAAAGGTAATCTATGTCTACATAATTCACTGCAAGTGGATGACATGGAGCCAGGGAAAAAGGTTTAAATGGAAAAAGCCTGACGAGTCCCTGATCCCCAAGAAATGTGTGTCAGGCCAAGAACACAGTTAAGTATTGATAAGTATAATGTATACAGTTAAGTATAATGTATTGAGTTACAATATACATTATTGTACTCGTGTTCCGATGATGCAAGTTTCTATCGTCCAGATTGTTTCCATAATCGTTCAGGAATCCATCGAAACGAAGCAATATACCTTTGAAAAATTCCGGGTGAAAGAAGCATCATAATCTGAAATATTGGTCATTCTCATTATCGAAATTCGCAAATCTCATGCCAGTTACGATAAGATACTAAAAAGAAGGACTTGCTTTATGTTTTTGCTCAAAATAGAAGCGTGTTATCTATCTTCAAAAGAGTACTAACGGAAATGCATTAGCTCAATAAATATGACAAAAACCAAACTGCTCTTTGAGAGTACATTTTTGCGCCTATACTTCAGGTAACAACTGTGTGTATAGTAAAAGCAATAATAATATGTCATTTCACATATTTTCAGTTGAAAAAAATCCCGAGTGTCATAGTAAAAGCAATAATAATATGTCATTTCACATATTTTCAGTTGAAAAAAATTCAAAGAGAGTAACACTCTGTTCAACACAGCGAAGTTAAGCAGAAGGAATTCAGGTGGCCTGTTGCTTACCTAGCTTCCGAAATACGAGAAGTATGTGGCCGACGCGATGCGCACGCGCGAATAGAGATCCTAGCTAGCAACATAGCTGTTGTCCAAGTTACACCAAAGAAACTGATGAATAAAAAAAGCATTGTAAATAAATTTTGTTCAACTTAATCTCGCTTCCTTACTCGGTGACGTATACGCTAATTTAACTTCCTTTTTAGTTTCTTTTTCTATGTGTATTTGAGTTCGTTCTCCTTTGCGTTTTCAAACTTAACATGATGATTTCTCTCCCGCAAGAGTATGGTTGGCAACACCTTGAGGTCAGAACGTATGACGTGCGTATGTATCAGATGACAACTGGCCGATATATACAGTAGAGTCACATTATTATGACCATCTCCTACTTTCGTCGTCAACAGCGCGTACCCAATGAAAACAACTTATATACTCTCCGAGCCAGCTCACGACACGTGGAACTGGCTCGGAGGGTATAGAAGGTGTGATGTAAGCATTCTGAAACGATACCACTCGTTGCTGTCATGGATAAAGGAGCGATTTATCAGATTTGCAAAAAGGAATGATTATGGGCTTTCGGGCTAAGGGTGGCAGTATGTCTGAAACAGCGCAGTTTGTGAACTGTTCGCGTGCTGTTGTGGGTAAAGTGTATTGTGATTGGAGAAATGGCACCATTGCGAATAAGCGACGCGGAAACTGCGGAGCACCACGTGCCATTGATGTGAGCCTCGGCTTCGAAGGTGCGTGAGTGCCGATTGGCACGCTACATTGAAGCAACTCACTGGGCGAATGGACCAGGGGTCTACCCGGAAGTGTGACTAAAACGACAGTTCAGCGAACCCTGCTGCATATGGGGCTCCGATGCAGACGGATGGTCACTGCACCTATGCTAACGAAGGTGCATCGGCACAAAAGGCTTACATTTGCACGGCAGTATCGGAATTGAACCTCCGCTGATTGGCAAAGGATTACTTTCTCCGATGAGTCATGTTTTCTGCTTCATCGAATGGGTGGACGTTGACGTATAAGGCTAGTAACATCGGAGAATAAATACTCTTCAACCATTGCTGGAAGAACACAAGCTGGTGGGCGTCATGATCTGGGGAACGGATTCGTGGCATTCTGTGGGCCCACTCATACCTGTGGAAGGTATTATGGACCGAATTCGTTATGAATTCATCCTTGCAGCCCACGTACTCCCATACATGCTGATTGTCTTCCTTGGGGCGAATGGAATCTTCCAGAACGACAGTGCGACGTGTCAGACAACTAGGAATGTCCGAGAGTGGTTGGAAGAGCACGATGGAGACTTTAAAGTACTTCCCTGGCCCCCTAATTCCCCATACTTAAACACAATTGAGCAGCTGCGAAACCACCTCAATCGTGTTGTTCGCTCTATGGATCCTCCACCACGCACCCTCCAGCAGCTGTCAGATCCACTTCAGTCAGCATGGCTTCACATACCTGTGAACACCTTCCAGCATCTTGTTGACTCACTCCAAGCCCGTCCATCTTCTGTGCGCGCTGCACACGCCGACTACTCTGGATATTAGCTGGTGGTCACAAAAATATGACTCAACGGTGTATAATGTTTCAGCAGCAGCAGTATGTGGTGATGGTGGAAATTATAATACTAATTGTGGATACGATATTGTTAAACTCAAGTTATTTGAAGGCTGCGTGTTCTACTTTAATGTCAGTGTTGTTCTTCTAAGACAAGTGCTATTGTTGATATTCACTCATGTTCGTTCGGTCTCAGCTTGTTGAAGTGCCAAAGGCTCAGTGGCAGAATAAAGACGAATAGTAACTAACCTTTTCTAAAATTATTTGAGTGACTTCTCATTTGTCTAAAAGTGAGGTTATTAAGAACTGATTTGTGTAGTGTTCGGACAGTCATATTTCCACGAACATTACACATCTTGTAATCAAATTCCAGGGCCGTGCTCTGAAGCTGTGAGGGGTACTTGAAAAAACCACCATGTTTTCAGCCAAACACAGGTGTGTTAAATGATTGCCATCGATCATTATCCGCTTGTCTTCCCATTTCACTTGTTGAAAGACATTCTTCAAGATAGCTCTGAAAAGCACGCAGCTGATGTTAGATATCTTAAAAATTATATACGATGTATATCTTTTTAGCATTCCTTTTTCAATTATTTAGGTTAGAGCTAAAAAATACCTAGATTTGTTTTACAACTTTTTTCTAAACTCATTAACTTTATTTCGTACTCTTTTTTTTGGTTGAAGGTTTAACGACCACCGTGAGCAACTCAATAGGCTATAAGCAGTCGCCCGTCCCTAATTTGGGGTCATTGTTTTTTTTTAATTGGAGGTTTAACAACCGCCGTGGCTATAAGCAGTCGCCCGTCCCTAATTTATGGTCATTGTTTATTGTTTTTTTTTGTTTTGTATTGGAGGTTTAACAACCGCCGTGAGCAACTTAATAGGCTACAAGCAGTCGCCCGTACCTAATTTAGGGTCATTTTTTTTTTATTGGAGGTTTAACGACCGCCGTGAGCAACTCAATAGGCTATGAGCCGTCGCCCGTCCTTAATTTAGGGTCATTGTTTTTTTTTTTATTGGAGGTGTAAAGACCGACGTAAGCAACTCAATAGGCTATAAGCAGTCGCCCGTCCCTAATTTCGGGTCATTGTTCTTTTTTTTTTTTTTTTTTGGTTGGAGGTTTAACGACCGCCCTGAGCAACCCAATGGGCTGTAAGCAGTCGCCCGTCCCTAATTTAGGGTAATTGGTTCCAGGGAAGGGAGAGAGCCTGTGCCGTAAGACAAACACAATATTCATGTCTCACCGGGATTCGAACCCGGACCTCTTCACGGACGAATTATCACAAGCCAGCGCTTAGACAACTACGCCACCGGGGCGGCATTTCGTACTTATTTAACGCATCTATCGATAACTACAGGAAAAATACCTCAGCATTAATTCAAGTATTCTCGGCAATCAACATCGTAAATTACTTTTCAGGCTACTCCGCGTGCTCGTATGTAAGGACTAAATCAATTACTTTTAAATTTTCTTGTTATCGGCCATTCCCATTCTATAAGATTTTTCGGCCGAGCTTCGAGTGACCGGTGCCTTCGTGTGTTCCCTTGAGATCAATTATTCATGCACCTTTTAGCAGTCCATGGCATCCAACCCAGACGTAATTCACTCTGAGTGTTAAATTGCCCGTTATTTAATAAATAGCTCTCTCTCTCTCAAAGGAGGAGCTGCTCGCATGATTTATTTTCGAAACTGAGCTAATGTGATTCCTACCTCGGGTCGCAGATGTTGAAATTAAGCTCCGTACTCGTGTTACTAAAACCAGATTTAGATTGCTTTCCGTGGATATATTAATTCAATGCTCAAACTCTTGCAGCTAATCTCACTCAACGGTTTTACATTTGTACTAATGATCGATAACACGATCAGTCATCAAGCGCAGTTCGCGTTAATACTATATGTACGTAGTATATACTACGTTCACAGAAGTACCCAGACATCTATTAGACGTTGCAACAAACGCTTTTATTCTCTCATCATGTTTCACAGAAAGGACACCTTTGGCTTTAGTGACAGGAGAATTAGTTCTGTGCATGGTTTCTACTAAATTCCAACATTCCTCCACACTTCCTGCTACTGCCACAGCTGATTTAATGGAAGATAACTGTAGACGAGATCCAATTCGGCGTTTTATCCCAGAGGTATTCTTTTGGGTTGGGATGGGAATTTTGAGCTAGCTAGATGAAGATTTTAAACTTTTTCTCCACAAATCAGTTTAGCGATGAATTCGGATCTGTTCGTGATGTTCTTACAATCCTCGCGCTCCGTCGTTGCCTTAGGGGGTCCACTGCGCGTGTGCTTCTGGGCATTAACACCGTCCGATTGGCGCTTAGATTGCCGTCCGATTGGCGCTTAGCACCGTCCGATTGCCGCTTAGCTTTGACATTAACACCGTCCGATTGCCGCTTAGCTCCGACCCAAATGTCTGGCGATACGGCGAATTGACAAGAACAGATCAGATCATATGTAGAGGATTTTAGGGAGTGTCTGACCCCAGGTCTTAAACAGCCCTTAGACATAGGAAGCTAGCAGATTTAGACTAGAGTATCCGATAGAAAAGCGACACGGAAGCGAGGTAGAAAAATGGGAGGAAGATGCCCTTATTTATTACCGAGGGGCCAGTACTCGGGGTCCAACGGCTTAACGTGCCCATCCGACGCACGGTGGATATTTAGCGGTTCGAGCGTTCGTACCTACCTGGGAACAAACCTGAGATTCCTCCGTGGCAGTCACGGACGTTGACCACTAGGCCACCCGCGTCCCAAGATGCGGCGACTTAACCAACCCTGTGTCAGCTCGTTTATACGTTCTCGCTCAAATGCTCGTAGTGTGCATGGATCCGACTTCGAGGCATCCTCACGGTCGATGGAGTTAACGCAACCGCAATCCGCCGTCACAATTGCCCCTCCGTACGAGCTTTGCTCTTGATATACCCTCCTCGATGCGCGGTTCCCATGAGCTGTAAGAGGGTCACTATTTAGTCATTGGTCTTTATTTTGTAATCATTTTGTCCCTGATGTCCTTGCATGCGGAATTTCATCAGGATCAAACGACTTTCTCGTAGTGTTTCCCCTTTTTTCTTTTTCTTTTTCTTTTTTTTTTTTTTTTGTTTTTAGAAAAAAATGTATTATACTTCACCAGAAGGCATAGATTACGGGGTACTATGAAACCGTCGTAAAACGCCTGAATTTTATGAATGGCTCAAATTTATAGGATGCTTTTGAATAAGGCAGTGAAATGCTACATTTTAGACGGAGTCATAGATACCTTTGAATGCGAGAGAAAAGTGGCTGTACGTTAGATGGACATATGTTTCGAATTTGCGGAATACTTTTTTAAAAACATCAAGTGGATCATCCTGGAATTCAAATTTATGTGATATTTTTTAATGAAATCGTAGCATATTTGTATTTTAAATTCATTTATTTTATTACTGTATATGGGGCAACGAAAAATGTGTTTCAGTTGAAGGAACTGAATACGTAATGTGTTACATCAGTGGATGCACTGAAATGTCTATTGCGGTAATAAATAATGTCATAACTTTGTCGGAAACCCAGCAACTTCTACTTAACCTGGGAAGGCAATTCGAGGCATAAATAATTTAGATAAATATGTACGATGTCTTAAAATATATATGTGAAAACACAAATTCAACGCTGAAGTGTCTTCCCCGTTTGGCATTTCTTTTAAAGTCGAAAATGTGGGTGTTTAATACCGCAAAATTGTTCCAAATTTGCATGGTGCTCGAATTTAAAAAGCTAGATGGAAGTATCCTATATCTCTATCAGAAGTACAAACATTATACTTAAAATATTGAGAACAGATATCTCTCGCAATTCTAATTATATGATGACAGAATTTGAGTGAGACTTTTAAATCTTTACCAAACCGAAGTGCTTGAGGAAATGTTTAAATCCTTATTTCAACAGGAAGTGGTAGTCCCAGTAGCCGTAACGCAAATGTCATTTCGTTCTTATGATAGATGTAACTTTAGTTAAAGTCGAAGAGAGTATCGCTAGAATTTCCCCGATGGCCACGTGACTGCTATCCGTTCTGAGCAAGATAACTAGTTCTGAGGATTTCAGCATTACACAAGGATTTAAAAGATCGTATGGATGTCCCAAATCGCCATTTCCCGTCGAGCAAACATATCGTTAACGTCCGAATAGTTCATTTTAATATTAGTTCTCCATGTTGCTCACTTTTATCGATTTTCTGTACACTATTTCACACACACACACACACACACACACGCACGCACACGGTGATGTAGTCATGTATACATCACCACAAAAGTCACAACGACATGGAATCTAAGATTTCAGCAGTTTGTTTAATTGAACAGAAAGTATAATCGATATCGTTAGTTGACCGTTCAAACTTAATAATAATAGTAATCATCATCAACAACAATTCTTAAACCCTGCTGGATGAGGGTCTCCCCAAGTGTCTTTCTGTCTTGAACAATTCTGTTCCATGCCACTCCGGCATGATATCGAATTTTCGCCTTCCCATCTCCCGCGTTGCATTATTCTGGGTCTTTTCCTGTCTCTTAGCATCCACTAATATTTCAGTTGTCCAATGTTGGTTAGTTTTTCCAACAATATGCCAATACAATTGTTATTGGAAGGTCTTTACTTCGTCCATGATGTCACCAACACTTATCATTTTTCTGATCCATGAGTTTATTTTGCTATCTTTCCTGGTTACACCACGCATGCATCTCTCCATGATGCTTTCAGGTGTGTGTAATCCCTGTATGTCTTTTTTAGTTGAAGTTCATGTTTCTGATATATAAATAAGAACTGGGCGCATGTAGTTTGGCAAAACACTATTCTTTTAAAGCATCTTATATACACTGAGTGGCCACTTTATTATGACCACCCCCTGAGTATTTCGTTGGGCCACCTTTTGCCTTTAATACTGCGTCGATTCTTTGTGGCATCGACTCCACGAGATGTTGATAGGTGGTTTGTGGAATCTGAGACCATGCTTGATGAATAGCACTTTCCAGGAGTGTGAGATTGCAGGGTTGTGGATCCAGCTGTCTGTTGGCTCGTTCAATTTCATCCCACAAATTCTCAATGGGGTTGAGATCTGGAGATTGTGGGGGCCACCTGAGCAAAGTTAAACTCATCGGCATGTTCCTGAAACCACTCCTGTACAATACGAGCACTCTGGCTGGACGCATTATCTTGTTGAAAGTAGCCATCGCCATTGGGATAAACCATCCACATGACAGGATGCACTTGGTCCGCAACGATGTTCAGATATCATGTGCCAATCAGACACGAATTAAAGGGCACAAAGCATGCCATGAAAACATTCCCAAACAATAAAGTTGCCTCCACCAGCTTGAAGGGTTGTAGCAATGCATTTGGGATCCATGCTTTAGTGCTGTTTCCGCCAAATTCTCACTCGACCATCGGCATGGCGCAACTGAAAACGTGATTCATCGGACTACATAATTTGTTTCCAATTATCGACTGTCCAATCCTTGTGCTCCTGTGCGAACTGGAGACGTTTTCTCTTGTTAACTGCAAACAGCCATGGCATTCAAACAGACCTTCGGCTGCCATATCCGATCCGATGCAGTGTACGGCGAACAGTGCGTGCAGAGACCATTTGAGGGGATCCTTGATTAAGATGGTCTGTAATTTGCTGCACTGTTGCCCTTCTGTTGTCTGTTACCAGTCTGGACACTCTCTGTTCCGCCCGAGCAGTCAATAGTCGATGACGGCGACCACACGTTGCACGTAGAGACCCAGTAGAGGTTTTGGGCTGACAGTCCAGTCTTTAAACACTTTAACAACAGCTGCTCTGGAACATTTCACGGTTGCGGCAGTTTCGGTGATGCTTGCTCCATGGCTCCGAGCTTCTACAATCATCCCACGTTGAAAGTCGGTCAAATCGCATTTTTACCCATCTCGTCACCCAAAAATCACTTCTACTACTGTCGCAAGCACTAAGCTTTCCTTTTTATACTAGACTCGCTCTCTGGCGGCAACAGCATGCAGCCATTGCTCATTTGCTTAAAACAGTCAGTTGGTCATTATAAAGTGGCCACTAAGTGTATAATTCCGTGGTGTCCCACAAAGAGGCGGAACATAGGTACGTCATACGAACTTCGAAAATGGCTCATTTTAAAGATCTTGATCAAAAGAATAGGGGAAAACAAAACATTTCTTCTAAATGTAATCAGCTGAGTGCTGTATGTGGCACAAAGCTTACGCCAAGTATTCTGACTTCGTCATCGCAACGCGGGACAGACGGGCAGTAGTACGACCGTGGGAGATGGCGCCAGCCAGAGCCAGCGAGCAAGGAGCTGATTGGCTGTTATTAAGGAAAAATGAGCTGCACCTGCTTCCACTGCTATTGAATTGTAAACTGTGTTACAGTGAGGACGGAAAAAGGGTTATGTTATGAGTACCGTTCGAGGTAGACTACCTAAACGAGGGAGTGTTTTTCGTTACGTACGTGAGCAAAGGGCTTTTGAAAGCACACGTAATAATCTCAGTAATACATGAGGCATCCTATCTTTCCAAAAACATTTATTGGACGACACGGCCATACATGATCACAGTTTAGGTGCGATGAATATTGAGTGTGCGCACTGCCACGCTTTGCATTTTACTACTGATGAAACTAATGGTCATTTTAATTCCTGTTGTCAAAGCGGCCTTATTTTTGACTTACTTTTGAACAATCCTAATTTTGTCCAATACATCCGAAAATGCAATAGCGCAATGTCATTCACTTTCCTCTCGGTCACACGAAAAAAAAACAAGTTAGTAAAATCATGCAATGCATTGATTATGATACGCTTTCCAACACCCCAGAAATCATTACTCAAGTTATAAGGATAATGGCTGTGGAAAAAATTATTTTGCTTCTGTGACCTTACCCTTGACCCAATTTCGATAATATTAAATAAAATTGGTTCAGTACACCTCCGGAAAAACATACTAAAGTTTTGTCGCAATAGACGTATTTTTAGTCAAGTTATGAGGATAATGACTGTAGAATAAATCTCGCTCCTGTGCCCTGACCTTTGACCCCTTTTCGATTATATTAAACAGAACTAGTTCAGTACATTTCCGAAACAATATGATGAAGTTTTGTCGCAATCGAAGCATGTTTGCGTACGTTATGATGCATAAGGGCGATGGAATGGATCCCCTCCTGTGTCTTGACTTTTGACCCCATTTTACAAATTTTCAAGTGGGTTTCTTCTCAGGTTGTCCCCTCCGACATACTAAAATTTCATCGAAATCGAACCGTTTTTGCGCGAGTTATCATGCGGACAGACAGATAGACAGACGTACAAACAGACAGACGGACAAAGCTGGAGCTTATACGCTTATTCAACCTACGGTTCGAAAGCGTAAAAAAAGTGCAGATTCCAGGCAATGGTCCATACTGCTTTCAAATTCAGGGACAGATCCACCGGTACATGACGGATTTATTATAATTTACCGGTGAAAATTGTACTTTATAGATTCCTTGGCAGCTACTGGTACGTATTGGTCGTAATGAAAATAAAGAATTAAAGCGATTGGTATTGATATCCCTGGCAGATATTCTGCCTAACAGTCCTTACGCCCAAGCATAAAAGAATGCAGCTGAGGTGATTGAACATGAAGTAGCAGGACACAACTTGGATCTGCGTTTTGTTGATAATATACACTGCTGGACACCCAAAATTCAACACCAAGAAGAAAGCATCCGATTGGCCTGAAATTCGCAGCATG
The DNA here is from genome assembly GCA_039090855.1 of Macrothele yani. NCBI lineage: Eukaryota > Metazoa > Arthropoda > Arachnida > Araneae > Macrothelidae > Macrothele > Macrothele yani. The sequence goes on along the minus strand of CM076997.1, from coordinate 46,141,960 downwards.
CGTTGCCCGCGAGAAGGACATGCAAACGATTAGCATTGCAGGACATATGCAAATCATGTGCGTTCGGCACGCCTCCGAGAAGCACTACAAGAAGGGTGCACAGAAGGCGGGGTGTAAGTAGTGGAAGTGTATTGTGCTGCCGGACCTGTGCGTGGGAAGCTTCCTGATGCCTCGTCGCAGAATAGGGCAGTCTTTCCAGCATGTTTCGGAGTTCGACAGAGGACGAATAGTGGCTTATCGCGGCAGCGATTTATCGTACCGATACATCAGCACCCGTGTGGGACGACATCCAGCCACAGTGAGGTGAGTATGGGTTCGGTGGGTGCAGGAGGAACAGGTAGACCAACGTGAGCGATTGCCGCAGCCGCGGCACATCACCGAACGAGAGGACCGGCATGTTTTGCGGCGGGCATTGACGGCTCGCACCGCCACATCACGAACGTTAGCGTAGGAAACAACGTTAGCGTAGGAAACAACCTGTGTCAGCACGTACCGTTCGACGTCGTCTGCAGGAGCGGGGACTTCTCGCACGGCTACTATTGCTACGATTACCATTGACGTTACACCACCGGCCAGTGCGGCGGCAGTGGGCCGTTGAACGCCACACCTGGACTACGGAATGGCACGACATTATCTTCTCTGAGGAATCCCGCTTCTGCCTGCAACACCACAATGGTCTGATCCCCGCGTTAGGCGGCACCGCGGCTAGAGACTGTATGACGCCTGCATTATGCTTCGCCATACCGGTCCGTCGCCTGGCGTTATGGTTTGGGGCGCTATTGGATATGACACCCGCACCCCTCTGATACGCATCGCCAGTACACTCAACAGCCTCCGCTACATCTCCGACGTTTTGGAACCTGTAGTCCTCTCTTACCTGCAGGACCTGCCAGCGGCCATGTCTCAGCAGGACAATGCGCGCCCGCACGTAGCGCGCATCGTGCAACTATTCTTCACGGTCCACCAGGTGTCACTGCTGCCGTGGCCCGCCTGTTCTCCCGATATGTCGCCCATCGAACACGTCTGGTCGCTGATCGACAACCGAGTGGCCCGGCAAGCACCACCCGCGGCTACGCCTGATGAACTGTGGAAAAGTTTGGAAGCAGCCTGGACGGACATACCCCAAGCCCACATCCAAAGCCTCTTTCGTTCGATTCCGCGGCGTATAATGGCCGTTATTAGCAGCCATAAGGACCACGCGAACTATTGATGTCTGCGTGTTCCGCAAGTCGCACGGGCCTGTAAGCTCAATCGTTTCAGGTTTGTATCTGTTGTTATGTGTACAGTAAATTTGGCTTAGCTATCTCGTTTCCTTTTTGGTGTTGCATTTTGGGTGGCCAGCAGTGTACTTACACTCCCTCTATATTCCCTCAACAAAATAAATGAAAAAATGGCGCAATTTTGTTACCCCTTTACTTTCTTGAAAACTGTGAAAAATACTTTCTTACTAGATTGTAGCTTTTGCTCCACCAAGTCACTCGTAATAGTAAATTACTCTTGAAAATTGTACTGTCTCTTCCAAATGCTCTCCATCCAAGTTTTATGCGCATATTAATTTATTGTTCAATGTGGCCCACGCTTGATAGCATACTTCCGGTAATCTGTAGCATCCTCTTCTGCCATGAATATTTCGGTAGCCGGAAGTGTACATGAGCCCTTGGCCAGTACATTTCGCCCGTTAGTGCCAGAGTCCTGCTTTTTGAACTGTGAAGTCGTTTGGGGAAAGGTGAAATTGATCGCCAAGCGAGGAATGCGGGTTTATGGACGTTCCTTTTGAATTTACTCGAATCCAGATCTTATGGTTATATCTCTGTTAATCGGTCGGTAGAGTCCTTTCATTGAGAATAGTTTGCATCACGGGAAAGTGAGGTTGACGTCTGTCGTAACTTATAATAAATAGCTGAAAATAATAATAATAAATAGCTGAAAAAAGTGTACGGCGAGCAGTGCGTGCAGAGATCATTTGAGGGGATCCTTGATAAGGATGGTCTGTAATTTGCTGCACTGTTGCCCTTCTGTTATCTTATAAATGGCTGGTCGTTACTCCAGATACTATGTTGCACGTAATGTTCCGCGTGCTTTGTCAGACAACAAGCAACATGCACGGGTACAGTACACAAAAGACATCATGGAGACTTCAGAAGCATTGCAAAATTGTCTCCAAAATATTGTAACAGGTGACGAGACATGGTGTTTTCGTTATAATCCTGAAACGAAGCGTCAGAGTGCTCAGTGGTAGTCCTCACAGTTGAACAAAGGAAATGAAAAGAAGGTTACAGAAGTGAAAAATCCTGACAATGCTCGTGTGCTTTCATCACGAGTTCATTCCTAAAGGTACAGCTGTCACTGACAATGCTTACGCATCCGCTTTGAAACGATTGCGGAAGAGTATTTTTCGTGTCAAGACTGAGTACAAAAACGGGCAGTGGTTCCTTCTGCACGATAACAATTACAATTATTTTATTCCACACATTTAAAACTTAGTCATATGAAAATGCCATACACCAGGAGGAATCTGAACATATTGGTTGTAAGGCGATTCCACCTATCAGATGTAAGAAAAGGAATAGAATATATAAAATATATAAAGGCAAGTAAGTTGGTTATAACAGAAAAGCCACTGTTAGCAGCATAGCTTGGAACTATAATTTAATAATAGGATTGAGATTCATTATGGAGATCAGGATGATTTACAATGTAATTTCACAGAGACCAGGAAAACCTTTGGATATTTTCCAGAGACCTGACGCTCTCTGGGAGATTATTCCATAGGATAATGGGCTTTGCACAATATGCCACTTAAACCATAATTAAGTCTTACAGACGATACACATAATTTCTTCATGAAAGAAATACGGGATTACGCCATATAATACAAATTTTGAAGATGACAATCCATTTTTTGGCGTAAATGTGACAAGGATGGTAAGTCAGATAATAATATATCCTGTGATGGTTAAATTCAAATTGATCGGAAACTTGAAACTTGGTCGTTCTGGGTGGTGCAGTGGTTAGCATACCCGGGCGTTTTCTGGGAGACGCGGGTTCGAGTCCCGCTCCAGGACGATGAAAGTTTTCGGATATTATCTGACTTACCATCCTTGTCACATTTACGCCAAAAATCGGATTGTCATCTTCAAAATTTGTACATAATTTCTTGTTAGCAACAGATCTGGTGAAGACAGCATAATCCAGATATTGGTTGTCTGATTGAAAAATAGGCAGTTTAAGATGCATTATTTAAAAAAACATGATACCTAGTTTCAAGGTAAAAACTTCACAAAATTTTAGAATATTTAGTTTCATAAATAATGGTTTTGAATGTGACATGTAATCTGTGTTCAGCATATAGCGAACAGATTTCTTCTGTAATTAGAGCAAGCTAACTTATTGTTTGCACTTATATTTGAATACCAGGATTCCAGACAATAGGAGAGATGGGTATAAATAAAGGCACAATGAAATGTTTTAAGTGAAGAGATGCTTAATTGTTTTGATGGGAAAGAGATGCTTAATCGTTTTGATAGGGAAGAGATGCTTAATTGTTTTGATAGGGAAGAGATGCTTAATGTTACTAAGCAGGCCAACCTAGAAGGAAACCTTTTTAAAACAAACTGAACATATATATTCCAGTTAAAGAACTCAAACAAACGCCAAGATACTAAACTCTGTCCATAATTTTCAGTGGGAGATCATTAATCTTGACTGATAAGTTATTTATATCATCTCTTTCATGAACATTTCGGAAATATACGGAGTTGGTTTTTAAAATATTATGTGATTATTTGTTAGAGCATAACCATAACCAATCAGATACATTTGATAGATTATTATTGACCATTACCTGTAGCTTATGCAAATTATGACATTTCTGAAAAATGACCGTGTCATCAGCGTATAGCAAAGAATGAGTTGATTGTAGGCACATAGGAAGGTCATTAATAAATAAAAGGAACAGTAACACACCCGCACATAAAGCAGCCACTGTACAGCAATTTTTAGTTCGAAAAAGTGTGTGAACTCAACCATCCCATCCCACGATTCCCCAGATTTGTCACCGTGTGACTACTTTTTATTCCCTAAATTAAAGCTGCTTTTCAGTTCACTCCATAACAAAAGATGACCTCTTCAAGTCTTTCCTTTCGTTGGCTGATGGTGTCACTTCTAGTATTAACTCATGAGGAATGTGATTGGAACAAAATATATTCCACCTAAGGTTTCTTCCTTTTAGATTTTATTCTAAAAATTCAGTCTCATTACTTAATTGTCGCACTGTATGTATCCCTTTTCCTAATTGCTCATGTTGAAAATCTTTTTTGTCTCTAATATGTTATGCTGTAAGAAACTTTTTGTGCACAATTTTCGTAACACATTTTTTAGTAACTAGTGGGAACTATTTCTATTTGTGAATGTTTTATCGATTGTAGAAATGCGTTTTTTAGTAATAGGTCCCATTCATTATACATAACTCTGCTCATACTGCGTGTTTTATGTCATGCGACTTGTGCCGTAAGTAGTGTAATCGTATTATTGTTTTTTTAGCTGAATTGTTAGGTTTTATAAAACCTGCTTTGAAATACACTATCTACCAACAAGTAATTGGACACCTCTGCAATCGACGATATCTACTGTCTTGATACACGTCACGGCCGCCGCCGTTAAATATCGTGTGGGAAACAACAACGCAACAAATCGCATGCAAGATTCCACGCAGTTCGGAGCTCTCTGATTTCGAGAAAGGTGTAATCGTCGGGTATCACAGAAATGGCCGATCCATACGTGACATATCCAGCGAGTTGAAGTACCCGAAATCGACAGTGGCCTACGTGATTGGCAAGTGGAAGATGAGAGGTGACTGTCGAAATGTGCCCCAACCCTGCAGACCCACAAAACTGGGAGTTAGAGACCGACGGGTGCTGGACAGAGAAATTCGGAAGAACCGCACCAAAGCGATGGGCCACATCCGCGAGGAGTTTCAACAGGCATCCGGGAGTGTTCTTTCGATGACAACCATCCGTAAGGAAGCCCATCTGCTCGGTTATCATGGACGAGCGGCCGCCCACAAGCCTTTGATCACCAAGTCCAATAGCGCTGCTCGGCTAACGTGGTGCAAAGACTGTCGACAGTGGACCGTTGAACAGTGGAAACAGGTTCTCTGGAGCGACGAATCAAGGTTCACCCTCTACTGTTCGGATGGCAGGGTCTGGGTTTGGCGTCTGCCTGGAGAACTCCTCCGGCCGGAATGTATTGTGCCAACTGTGAAGTTCGGCGGCGGTGGAATTGTGCTATGGAGGTATTTCTCCTGGTATAGCACGGGACACTTGGTCGCAACTCCTAGTAGACTCAACGCCGAGACCTACTGCACCATTTTGGATGGCCGTGCGCTTCCCATGTTGCGGCAGTTTTACGGGGTGGACCCACGGAACTTTCAGGATGACAATGTCACCTGTCATGTTGCTAAGTCCACCATGGCTTGGTATGGTGACAACGGGGTTAATCGAATGGACTGGCCTGCGCAGAGCCCGGACCTTAACTCTATCAGGTACCTCTGGAACGAGTTGGAGCGTCGACTTAAGGGGTGCCTTCACCGTCCGAAATTGGTGAAGGAACTGACCTGTCTTCTCCAAGCCGAGTGGAAGAAAATACCGCTAGCCGTCATACAACGCCTGGTTGAGAGTATGCCTCGGAGGGTCGCAGCTGTAATCGCCCCTCGTGGAGGCTCTACCAACTATTGAAGGTGAATAAACTTCGTTTTCCTTTGCTATGACAGGTGTCCAATTACTTGTTGGTAGATAGTGTACTTGTTTCATCTGGAAAGGATCCAAACGACGTGCTCATTACACCAGACAATCAGTATCATATTTCTTGTTCCTCATTTTGGCTTCAGATCTAGCTAACGAGATACGTTTTTCAAATTTTCATTCCTTGCACTTTCGCAAACATTTTTAGATCATAAATTCAGCTTTCGATTGAGATACCGACCACACCTCTTTTGTTTGTGGTGTCACTTCAAATATTTCCCCTCCCTTTCGTAAATGAGGGTTTATTTCACATTCTACACACAAAGAGGATTGGGCGCAACTTTCATTGTGGCGCATCATCGATTGTCATGGAGTTGTTAAATGATTCCCTGTTCAGTAATCTGTCAAGAATCATCACCGCCTACTTTTAATCCTTTAAATCCGGAGAACATTGATTCGCGTGACGATGCATCGCTCATTTAAATATCGTGTGCCATGGAGTAACGTATTGGGATCTTCACTTCTGCGGCTGATAGAATTTAAGCCCGTTTTACTCGAAGGTATTAATACTTACAGTATCATAGCCTTTTTTATAGTAGCGTAATCATAATTCAGTATTGTGTCAGAGGCAGGTATCTCTTACAATAAGGTGAATCATTTTTGCATATACCCCTTTGAGATGCAGAATATGATCTAGGAACTTGCTCACAAGACTAAAGAAGTCGAATTATAGATGAACTAACAGGTAACAAACTTGATGCTCAATTTCTTTACAAGAAGTGACGACTTAGATGCAGGTGGGGCAAATTTAAAAGTACACAACACCACGTCTACATCTATACATCTATTTTAGACAACAGATGTTAACCACATCTACATCTATACATCTATTTTAGACAACAGATGTTAACCACATCTATCTTAGACAACAGATGTTAACCACATCTATCTTAGACAACATATGTTAACTACATCTATCTTAGACAACAGATGTTAACCGTAGACCACACCAAAGAAGAACTTAATAGAAGTTTAAGACTTCGCTGGAGTGCGTTTGGAAAAAACAGTACAGCTTGCAAAATGTACCATTACGTCAAAAGAAAGGCGATTAATGAAATGCATACTTCAATTTTTTATTATGGATTAGAAACATGGACCTTAAATTAAGCAAGAGGCTGCAAACAACCCGACAAGAGAAGCATGCATTCCTCGTTGTAATTAATATGCATAGGAAATGTACAGGGTGTACCGTAAAGGTGTAACTAATTTTACATAATCATAACGGTTTTAATATAAATGATTTCCATACACAACTTCTGTTAAATGACAGAATAGATCATGACGTTTTATGGACATTCGACATGGGCACAATTTTCCACCCGAACGATGTCTAAACAGTATTCCAGTTCCAACCATGTTCGTTCGAGAATGTCCGTATTAAGTTACTGCAGTGCGTGTGTAATCCTCCATTTTAGGTCAGCAATGTCTACAACAGGGGTGCTGTAAACCTCACCGTTGATAAATTCCCATGAAAAAAGTCTCAGGGTGTTAAGTCGGGCGAACATGGGAGCCATGACTGAGAAATTTGGTATCCAGAGACCTCCTCACAATCAAAGCCCAATGAGGTGGCGCTCCATCTTGTTGGAAAATGACCGGAGTTGCAGGTTAATCCAACTGGGGATACACAAGCTACTCAATCATGTCCAGCTAATTATCATCTCTCACGGTTCGTTCCTGAAAGAAAAACTGTCCAATAACACGATCGACCATTATGCCACACCAAACATTCACTTTTGGCCTATCATGTCAATGTTCCATTGTGCAATGCGGATGCGTTCAGTTCCCCAAATTCTCACATTCTGTTTACTAACCTTTCCAGAAATATGGAAAGCACACTGATCCAAGAAACAGATTTGTCTTAAAAAGATTCAGCACTTGCAATGTTCTCCAACATCTCTTCAGGAAACTGTTTACGTTTAACATGATTATCTGTGGTTATGTGATGGGTTATCTGCAATTTATACGGGTGCATTTCCAATCTCTGAAGTAACTGGGCACTGACGACTTCGGGAATGATCAGCTGCTTTCTTGCTGCTTGTCTGATTGACTTTCGAGGGCTACGTGTGAATGTTTTTCTCACAGCCTCCTTCATTTCTGGAACCAGCGATGGTCGTCCAGGGCTTTTCTTTTTAAGGAATCTACCGGTTTCCTCGAATGACTTTTACCACTTTCTGATGCTGTTACGTGTGGGCGGTGTGCTCCCATATTTTGTTCTGAAATTTGAACCACGAGTTTCTTATCGGGTTTCAATAAACTCTTCCACAATCTGTGCTTTGGTCGCAGAATCCATTGGGTACACTTCTAGAAAACGTGAGGGTATTCCTTACCACCTGTAACAAAAAGAATGCTGATGATAGTTTTGTATCGAAAGTTATCATAATTTGAAATTGGTCACACCTTTTTCGGGAAACCTTGTGCGTCCTGCTGGCAGGCAAGGCACATCTCCCCCCCCCCCCCCCAAAGAGGGCCGGGGGCATGGTCCAAGGGTCAGCCGTGACCATGAATCGTTGCAGGCAGCCATCCACTGTAGAACATGCACTCGAGAACTCCCAGTCAACCTACTGTGTAGAATGTAACGTCACACACATATATTTTTCGAAGCGCTGGAGAAGGGATTCTCTGATTTTTTCCTATCTCGCGGTGTGGAAATAATATCACACCATTGCGAGATTTTGAAAGGCCGAGTCATCCGGAAAGTTAGGGCGCCATTATAACGAAGTAAATTTCTCCGTCATTTTTATCCACGCCGGGGCTCGAACCCGGGTCCCCTCGTAGCTCAATTGGTAGAATGAATAAGTCACTCTACCAATTGAGTTACGCGGACGTTCGTTCTGACTGCTATCTGCCTTTATGTCGTGTGCGTCCTGCTGACAGGCACGTTGCACAAATGAACTATTACACTAGATGCCGAAGGATGGGAACACACCGGAAGAAAAGCACGTAAAAGTTGGTAGATGAAATTTGAAAGCATGCCGGTGTAACCTGGAAGAGAATTGCTCAAGAGAGAGAGAGAGAGAGAGAGAGAGAGAGAGAGAGAGAGAGAGAGGTACATTTAAGCCAGTCAAAATCGGAGAAAGTGGTATCACTAATGTAAATGATGTCGATGATAATAGTGACATTAAAACTGAAGGCATGGTACCAAAACTTATGCGAAATATGTGATAGATTTTGAATCAGAACAAAATATTACGAAGGAGTTACAGGCTCACCTTAAATCCAATGACATTCTTCCACATTAGAACTGCTCGAAAAGAATAAATACATAGATAATTCCTTTGTAGAACATATGTTGATCTCGTTCCGCAATGCAAATTCGGCACCTCTAAGACATATTTAGCGCCAAGTAATTTAGGAGCACTTGGGGGCAAATTGGTCCACTCCTGCTGGATAGCACTCATAAATGCTGGAACGGTTTTTGGTGGGAGATTTCTTTGCACAATCTATCTCCCCAAAGCGCCACATGTAATTTGGATTGGAGTGAGATCGCTGGCCACTCTGTTCGACGGATAACTTCACCACCCGATACGCTGAAGTGCCAAACAAACCTGAGATACTTCTCTAATACCGCGGTGGTCCTCCTCGCGATCAAATAACGGCAACAACGCGGCGGGGCATAAACTCTACGAGCTCTCTGTAGTACTGTGGAGACAGTGCACACCATGCTTCCTGAAGAGCGTCCCATAATTCCGTAATATTTGCCGGTGGAGGATTCTTGGCATTGACGGCACTATGAACAGCGTCCCAAATGTGTTCGATGGCGTTTAAATCCGGTGAACGAGCGGGACAAGTCAGGATGCCAAACTCCGTGGAATGTTCCTCCAGCCATAATCGAGCTGCTGTGGACGTGTTCAGTGGCGCATTATCGTGTTGAAAGAGTTTGCACCCATCGGAGTGGTTGCGTGTTATGAACGGGTAAAAACGATCCTCAAGGATGGTTACGTAGCCTCGACCATTCAGAGCGGTCTGTAGACGTATGAGGAATCATAATTCTTGCCAGCTGAAAACACCCCACACCATTACCTCCTCCGGCATGCATTGCCCCTTGTAGGCATGCTGGATCCATTGCCTTTTGGGGTTCTCGCCACACCTGGAGTCGCCATCTGCCCGAAACAGTTAGTACCGCTATTCGTCTGACCAGGCTATATGTTTCTAGTGATGTTGCGTTCAATGGCGGTGTTGCTGAACCCAGGCGAGAGGCACAGCCTTGTGTCGTTAGGTCAGTAGTGGTATCTGGACGCGATGTCGGCTCCGGAACCCAATGGAGAACAGGGAACGTTGCACTGTCAGAACGCTGATGTTACTACTGGCCCCAGCATTGAATTGCGCTTTGACTTGTTGATTTTTGGGTAGTTTGCATGCCAGGCGGAGGTTACGAAGCGCGCCAAACGCCGCTGTCCACGGTCGTCCAGGGCTATTCTACGTCCACACCGGTCACGTAATCTGGATTCCCCCACCTGAATTTGCGTACTCCAAGTACAATTTTGAAATTGTTGACGTTGTAAATCCAAATTTAATGAAATTTCCGAGATAGTGACACATCTCCCGGGTACCGACTATTATACCACGTTTGAAATCGCTTAAATCCTGATAAACTGCCACCTCAATTGCGAATGCTACTACTTGAGCTTGCGGAGATATTTGATTATATATATACGTCGTTTGCAGACAATACCATTTACCTCATGGGGGGGGCATGTAATAGAATTGGTAGCACCCTTCCCAGTTTTTTTGGTGCGTCAATGTGTTTCATCCACTGCCCCTTGTACTAGTGAGGGCGGGCGTTGTCGTCCACAAAATGAAATCTGCCCGAACAGAAGGACTCAAGGGACGAACGTGGCAAAAAATCATACCATTACAGTTCCACTGCCCGTGGATTGTACCTTAATGCATCATCTGTATTTATCTACGTTCATTCACCTTGATTCTGCCCCGCAGTATGACACAGCGACTGCCATATATTCCCCATTGAACGATGTTCATTCGTATGATATTCCATTTCCCTTCAGATTAATTGCCGTTTGAAATTCAATGAACGACGAAGGCTGCTTTCATGTATTAACATTACCTTGGCCCATTGATATGAAGACCATTAATGGCGGACTGAATGATACGCTATGGAAAATGTTTCACAACTTACGGGTTTCGTAGCATACAGTTCTGCCGCATTTAGAATTCTTGACAAAGTTAGTTTTGCCGCATTTAGAATTATTGACAAAATTCATTCATCTGTGCTGGCTTGAAGTCGATTAGAACCGCACCGGTGGCGCAGTGGTCTAAGCGATGGCCTCTGATCATTCGTCCGAACGGGGTCCGGGTTCGAATCCCGGTGAGGCATGGATGTTGTGTTTGTCTTACGGCACTGGTTCTCTCCTTTCCCTGGAACCAGTGACCCTAAATTAGGGACGGGCGACTGCTTATAGCCCATTGAGTTGCTCACGGTGGTCGTTAAACCTCCAATCAAAAAAAAAAAAAGAAGTCGATTAGCGAACTGGCCCGCCGTAGACTCCATTGTGCCATTATGGGCAGGTAACACTCATCACTCTGGTTCATACTGCGCGAAAGACCTCCAGCAAAAAATCTGCCAGAGGCTCTTTGTCTTCAGAACGCTGAAGAAAGCAGCGAGACTATGTTCTATGTTACTCCGAAACCTCTGACAACACAGGTCGCAGAAAGGCCTTCTTAGAGCTGGTTGATTATTAGGCCTCGGGTAAAATCATCCGTATGATATCTGCTAGACATTCGTTTGTAACCTGAGATACGAAGTTTCTCGCTCCGTCCCTGAAGCACATGTAGTTCTTCTAAATGCGTAGTACATAAAGTTTGTTTTCTGAGAGTTCATTTCTAATTTCACTTCTTCCAAGTTCCTGTATCATAATCAGCAATTTCTTGAATCATACTTTGCAACTCCGAGCAGGTCCTTACAAAGATGACTATTCTATAAGCAAAAAGAAGGTGGTTAACCCCTTTACCGGTTGGAACGAATTGACTTGAGTTTAGCAAAATGGGATGAAATCAGCTCGAACGAATGCATTCGCTGTCTAAGAAGTTTTACGGCTGTAACGATGGTGCCTGCGCATCAGAAAGTGTTGTTTTTCTCTTAGATTCGTCGTTCAAAGTGGGCATTAGGGGATAATTGACATTGATCCTTTCTGACCGATTTCTTTCTGAAAGGGCTAAAACAATGGCGGCGAACCTATGAACGAGGGAGATGTTTGAGTCACTTGTTTCGACCCAGTGGCATGATATCTATGTCAGGAGGACTAGCCGTATCTCATCATGCCTCAAGTCATGGAGCAGAGAACAAAAGACTAGAAAGGTACGCTTATCATCTGTGTAGGTTTGTGCTCGGTACTGCTGAGATGAAAGGGGGAAGGAATTTTTTGCCGTAGCTTTCGTAAAACCCAGTTGCTATGCTAAGAGTTTACTGCGCTTCCCTTTGAATAGCGCAGAAAATTCTAGGCGCCGTTTGTTTCAGGGTCATCGGCCAATCAAAGCATTAAATAATCTTCATTAACCTTTATTTAACCCACCTTCGTTTTTCTCATGCCGTAGTCATTTTTGGAAGATTTTCAGTGTTCCCTTTAATGAATGGTATTCTAAGTACTAATTCATTTATCAATATCGTTCATTGCAATCATTTCTAGTTTTGGAAACTCCTCCGACAGCTTTTTAATCTTCCTCTAAGGAACTTATCTTTTCGGAGTTGCTCACAGAGGCTTTACGACCACCGTAAGCAACTCGAAGGGCTATAAAAAAAGAAATTATTTAGGACTTGGTTGACAGATACATTGACATATACAGGCAGACATATACAGTATAGACATTTTGTGTTTCGACGTCAGCAATGTAAATACTGAACATTGAATACGGAATGGTGAACAAGGAACACAGTGAATAAACCCCTGAAAGACAAACATAAAAAACAACGCTTTTCTCGGGAGTCGAACCCAGACCCCTCCGTTGGGCAAATGATCAGAAGCCGACGTTTAGACCAATTTGCCACTGGGGCTGCCGTTAGACAAACACAACATCCATGCCTTACCCGGGATTCGAACCTAGACCTAGTTGTTGGGCAAATGACCCGACGCCATCGTTTAGGTTACTGCGCCCCCTGGCAGAGATGGAAACGGGTCACGGGTCAACGGGTCGGCAGTTTCCTCCGGGTCCAACGGGTAGGGTCAAGGTGTTCCTGATCCGATTTTGACCCGGTTTTATTCCCGTTTTATTTTTGGAAAGAGAGAAATATATTCCAAAGAAAAATGCGCGTTGTTGAATTCTGTAGTCGATACTGATGCCCACTGTGTGAATAATGATTTGCTATGCAAAAATATTGTCATCTCTTTCTCAAAGCAATGAAGATTTCTACCGACCGAAGTCAGACACACCGACACCATATCGTAAAAAGATACTTCATTTGCGTTATTTTACAGTGCGATTGTCCAGGGCAAGGTACAAGCAAACGCCATTCGTCTGCTTCTCAGCTAATTCATTCTCTCCGTGCGTAGTTTACTGCATGACTAAACGTTTTCACTTACTTTTTACATCGCACCATTTACATTGAGCATTCAGAGGTTTTCGATTGATGTGCTAACATCCCGTTCCCATGACATGTCATGTCGAAATTAATTCCTTATTCGTTAATATGGATGGATTTAATGTTAAGAAGGTTGAGATAGGCGTCGAGGCCAAAAAATAAGTGCATGTTGAAAACCACAAGGGGAAGAGTGAATGCTGGAAATTGTTTCGTCTCATTAAGGAACCGGTGAATAATTCTGTGTTGTTTGGTCTTGCCTTTTGTTCAAAATGTGGAAAGTGTATATTATACTTTAGTTACAATCAAGTCTTCAGTTTTGGCTTGTCTGCACTTACAATTAAATTGTTGATATTCTTAAAGATAACTCTGGCATTGTAATTTTGTTTTTAATACTGATTTTTTGCGGACAAAATACATTTGTGTAATCCTAAATAATGATTCACTTTTGTACTATACTCCATGGTCACAGTCATAGTCAGCCATTAATTACTTCTAGATTACACAAAATAGTAGCACTAAAAATGGCACTAAAATTTAGCAAGCAACCAAATTTTATTATTAAAAAAGGATTTCAGTTATTAAATATCAATCAGTTATTGGGATGAATATATATATTACGTTTATATGTATATATATATAAGTTTCGAATTTATAGTTCAAAGCAGATTTGTACGTGTGAGTTACGGGTCCGGATCTGGTCGGGTCGGATCCAGTTATGGGACGTCCGGGTCCGAAATTTTTGGACCGTTTCCAACTCTGCCACCGGGACCGCCATAACACAAACATAAACAGGAATGCCTAACCCGGGATTCGAACCGAGATCCCTCCGTTGAGTGAATGAACAGAAGCCATCGTTTAGACCACTGCGCCACCGTGTCGGCCGTTAGGCAAACACAACATCCATGACATCCAGGATTCGAACCCAGACCCTTCCGTTAGGCAAATGATCAGAAACTATCGCTTAGATCACTGCCCCACTTTCCGCCGTAAGACCAACATAAACAATTAAACATTCATGCCGTACCAGGGATACGAACCCAGGTCTCCTCCGTTGGGCGAGTAAAAGGTAAATAGAAAGAACAGGTAGGTCCATAAGACGGTCGGCCGCCCCGGTGGCGCAGTGGTCTAAGCGATGGCCTCTGATCATTCGTCCGAAAGGGGTCCGGGTTCGAATCCCGGTGAGGCATGTTTGTTGTGTTTGTCTTACGGCACTGGCTCTCTCCCTTCCCTGGAACCAGTGACCCTAAATTAGGGACGGGCGACTGCTTATAGTCCATTGAGTTGCTCATGGTGGTCGTTAAACCTCCAATAAAAAAAAAAAAAGACGGTAGAGCGATATTGGCTACTTGGTACCACACCCCTGTGACGTCAAAGGTGCACAGCGGCTGAGGATCGAAGTTTTCTGCTTAGCGTTTTACAAACATTTGAGAACACTTTGGGATTAAAACATTCAAGTCTTCTTATGGCAAACTCTTAATTTAAACATTTCAGAATATGTTCCACGGCATTAATGAGCAGTATCTTCAACTAAAAGGCAAAAAACTGTATTTCGATTTACAAAAGGAATATAAATATATTGAAAAACAAACTGTTGAACAATCAGAATTTGCGCTTGGAAACTTTTTTAAAGTCAAACTTTTAGCTAGGCGTTGAGTGTTGAACATTAAAAAAAAAAAACATTTCATTCTGCGAACGCGTTATTACAAAATATATATATATATGTATCATGTAAGGTCAGGTGATGCGTAACATCACAGCCTCTCCTAGACAAATGTTAACCCCGCCTTCTCGTGGTGCATCCTGTTCCCACTAAAGGGGCTCTGACGACCGCCCATAGCGGTATAACTATACCATCGGGATTAGAGGAAATTCTATCCCACACTCACCAACCCGCTTGGCCAGCGTGGTGAATTATGGCCAAACCCCTCCAAAATTATTCCACAACTTAAATCTTGGCCCTCAGTCTCCGGCAGCTGGAATGTACCTGGCCAAGGCAGCGGATAGTGCGACATGAAGGCAGAGGGTGCTAAGAATCCCCGGAGGACCGGACTAGGCTACCATCTGATGCTGACCTTGGCTACTTACAATGGACGCTCCCTATCTTCTGATTCAAGGCTTCTTGAATTGGAAGAGGAACTACAAAGGATCAAGTGGGACAACGTGGGGCTAAGTGAGGTAAATAGAAAAGGAGAAGATCTCATCGAACTGAAAAGTGGACATCTCTTCTACTATCGTGGGACAGATACTGGCAGAACTAGTGGTGTTGGATTTATAATAAACAAGAAACTGAAGGATAAAGTTGTAGAAGTTGAAAGTTTCTCTGACAGAGCTGCACGACTTGTTATCCAACTCTCGAAAAGATACCAGGCTCAGATTATTCAAACTTATGCACCCACCACAAGTCATCCTGAAGAAGAAATTGAAGAATTTTATGAGGAAATTTGTCATCTAAATAATAAAGGTAAGCAGCACTTGAAAATAATTATGGGAGATTTCAATGCAAAAATAGGGCAACGGCAACAGAATGAAACTTCAGTAGGTAAATTCGGTCATGGCAACAGAAACCAGCGTGGAAATACTCTCGTTGAGTTTGCAGAGGCAGAAGGGTTTTTCATCTTGAACTCCTTCTTCAAGAAAAAGCCACACAGCAAATGGACATGGAGACATCCAAATGGGACGACAAGTGAAATTGATTTTATTATGTGTAACAAAAAATTCGTCATAGAAGACTGCAGTGTGCTAAACAAGTTCAACACAGGTAGTGACCATAGATTGGTGAGATGTAAGATGCACCTCAACACTAAACTTGAACGTGGCAAGCTCATAAGAAAAACAAAATCTATTGACATAACCAACCTTAAAAAACACCATACTACCTTCAAGTTAGAACTGAAGAACAGGTTCTCTGCTTTAGAAGGCCTAACATCGGAAGAAGTGGACATCTCTGAAGTTAACAGAAAAGTAACCAAAGCTCTTATGGAAACAGCAACAAAATTAGCTGGGTCTAAAAACAAGTTGCATATGAACAAATTATCAGGAAAAACCAAAATGTTGATGCAAAAAAAAAGAGAGATGAGGACAACTAAAGAAGATGTGACTTCCAAAGTGGAATATATAGAGCTATGCAAGACAGTAAGAAAAAGTATCACTGAAGACGTAAGGAAATTCAACTGTGAACTAGTGAGGAAAGTAATGGAAAACAACCAAAGCCTAAAGATAGCAAAGGGACATCTCAGTAAGGGAAGAAAACAGATTATGGCACTGAGAAAAGAAGATGGTTCTGTAACAAGAAATAGAGGCGAAATTTTGACAAGAGTGAAAGATTTCTACTTCAAATTATATGAAAGGGATGATATATGCACTCCAGACATCATGAAAGATACCAGTACCAGAGTTCCTCCAGTCCTTCCAGCAGAAGTTGCACATGCAATCAAGAACATGAAGCGAGGAAAAGCTCCAGGAGAAGATGGAATTACTGTAGACATCATACAAGAAGCAAGTGGAAAAATCGAAACAGTACTCGCCCAAATTTTCTCTCGATGCCTTAATGAAGGAAAGACTCCTGAGGATTGGAACACTGCTACAATGATCCTGCTACATAAGAAAGGTGACATTGAGGATCTCGAAACTACAGACCTATCAGCCTCCTATCAGTAGTTTATAAAATCTTCACTAAAGTTCTTTCACACCGCTTGAAGGTAACACTGGACATGGCTCAACCGAGAGAACAAGCTGGATTCAGGAGTGGCTACAGCGCAATAGATCATGTCCACGTGCTGAGAGAACTAATTGAAAGAGCAAGGGAATATAAACTTCCATTGTGCATGGCTTTTATCGATTATGAAAAAGCCTTTGATTCGGTGAAACCATCAGCAGCTACAATGGCTCTGAAAACCTGCGGTATTGAAGATGCATACATTAATATTATTAATAACATCTATGAAAATGCAAGTGCAAAGATTAGGCTGTTTGAAAATACAACACACGTAAAAATTGGAAAGGGAGTGAGACAAGGTGACACCATATCTCCGAAGCTCTTTAATGCCACATTGGAGGATGTTTTTCAGTCGCTGAGCTGGGAAAACAAGGGAATAAAGATTAATGGAGATTATCTAACCCACCTTCGTTTTGCTGATGACGTAGTCATTTTTGCAACTACCCCATCAGAGCTGCAGAGTATGATCCAGGAACTTGCTGACAAGAGTAAAGAAGTGGGATTAAAAATGAACTTTCAGAAGACAAAAGTGATGTTCAATGCTTTTACAAGAAATGAAGATTTATCGATTGATGGAGAAAAGCTGGAGATAACAGACACGTACGTTTATCTTGGACAGCAGATATCAAGTGAGGGTCACATTGATGAAGAAATTAATCGGCGTACAAAACTTGCCTGGAGAGCTTTTTGGAAGAAACAGCATAATTTTCAAGAGCAATATGCCATTATGTCTTAAAAGAAAAGTGTTTGATCAATGCATCCTTCCAGTGCTTACGTATGGTGCAGAGACGTGGACCTTAACTAAAAGAGACATACAAAGGCTGCAGACAACTCAAAAAAGCATGGAGAGGTGCATGCTTGGTGTAACCAGGAGAGATAAGAAGAGGAACTCGTGGATCCGAAAAATGACAAGAGTGGAAGACATCATGATCAGAGTTAAATCCCTGAAATGGCAATGGGCTGGACATACTGCCAGAAGGACAGATCATCGATGGACAGCCGAAACCTTAGATTGGATTCCAAGGGACAGGAAAAGACCCAGAAGAAGACCACATGGGAGATGGGTGGATGAAATTCGAAAGTATGCAGGGGTGACATGGAGGAGAATGGCACAAGACAGACCGTTGTGGAGGAAACTTGGGGAGACCTTCGTCCAGCAGTGGATTGATAATGGTTGACAATGATGATGATGATGATGATGATGATATATATATATATATTTGGGATGGAAGTTCAGGTGATGCGTAACATCACAGCCTCTCCTTGACAAATGTCAACCCCGCCTTCTCGTGGTGCATCCTGTTCCCACTAAAGGGGCTCTGACGACCGCCAATAGCGGTATAACTATACCATCGGGATCAGAGGAAATGCTATCCCACACTCACCAACCCGCTTGGCCAGCGTGGTGAATTATGGCCAAACACCTCCAAAATGACTCTACAACTTAAATCTTGGCCCTCAGTCTCCGGCAGCTGGAATGTACCTGGCCAAGGCAGCGGCCAGTGCGACATGACGGCAGAGGGTGCTAAGAATCCCGGAGGACCGGACTAGGCTGCCATTTGATGCTCACCTTGGCTACCTATAACGGACGCTCCCTATCTTCTGATTCAAGGCTTCTTGAATTGGAAGAGGAACTACAAAGGATCAAGTGGGACATCGTCGGGCTAAGTGAGGTAAGGAGAAAAGGAGAAGATCTCATTGAACTGAAAAGTGGACATCTCTTCTATTATCGTGGGACAGATACTGGCAGAACTAGTGGTGTTGGATTTATAATAAACAAGAAACTGAAGGATAAAGTGGTAGAAGTTGAAAGTTCCTCTGACAGAGCTGCACGACTCGTTATCCAACTATCGAGAAGATACCAGGCTCAGATTATTCGAACTTATGCACCCACCACAAGTCATCCTGAAGAAGAAATTGAAGAATTTTATGAGGAAATTCGTCATCTAAATAATAAAGGTAAGCAGCACTTGAAGATAATTATGGGAGATTTCAATGCAAAAATAGGGCAACGGCAACAGAATGAAACTTCAGTAGGTAAATTCGGTCACGGCAACAGAAACCAGCGTGGAAATACTCTCGTTGAGTTTGCAGAGGCAGAAGGATTTTTCATCTTAAACTCCTTTTTCAAGAAAAAGCCACACAGGAAATGGACATGGAGACATCCAATTGGAACGACAAGTGAAATTGATTTTATTATGTGTAACAAAAAATTCGTCATCGAAGACTGCAGTGTGCTGAACAAGTTCAACACAGGTAGTGATAATAGATTGGTGAGATGTAAGATGCACCTCAACACTAAACTGGAACGTGGCAAGCTCATAAGACAAACAAAATGTATTGACATAACAAACCTTAAAAAACACCATAATACTTTCAAGTTGGAACTGAAGAACAGATTCTCTGCTTTAGAAGGCCTAACATCGGAAGAAGTGGATATTTCGGAAGTTAACAGAAAAGTAACCAAAGCTCTAATGGAAACAGCAACAAAATTAGCTGGGTCTAAGAACAAGTTGCATGTGAACAAATTATCAGGAAAAACCAAAATGTTGATGCAAAAGAAGAGAGATGAGGACAACTAAAGAAGATGTGACTTCCAAAGTTGAATATTTAGAACTATGCAAGACAACACGAAAAAGTATCACTGAAGACGTTAGGAAATTCAACTGTGAGCTAGTGAGGAAAGCAATTGAAAACAACCAAAGCCTTAAGATAGCAAAGGGACATCTCAGTAAGGGAAGAAAACAGATTATGGCTCTGAGAAAAGAAGATGGTTCTATAACAAGAAATAGAGGCGAAATTTTGACAAGAGTGAAAGATTTCTACTCCAAATTATATGAAAGTGATGATACATGTACTCCAGACATCATGAAAGGTACCAGAGTTCTTCCAGTCCTCCCAGCAGAAGTTGCTCATGCAATCAAGAACATGAAGCGGGGGAAAGCTCCAGGAGAAGATGGAATTACTATAGACATCATACAAGAAGCAAGTGGAGAAATCGAAACAGTACTCGCCCAAATTTTCACTCGATGCCTTAATGAAGGGAAGATTCCTGAGGATTGGAACAATGCTACAATGATCCTGCTACATAAAAAAGGTGACATTGAGGATCTGAGGAACTACAGACCTATCAGCCTCCTATCAGTGGTTTATAAAATCTTCACTAAAGTTCTTTCACACCGCTTGAAGGTAACACTGGACATGGCTCAACCGAGAGAACAAGCTGGATTCAGGAGTGGCTACAGCACAATAGATCATATCCACGTACTGAGAGAACTAATTGAAAGAGCGAGGTAATATGAACTTCCATTGCGCATGGCTTTTATCGATTATGAAAAAGCCTTTGATTCGGTGAAACCATCAGCAGTTACCACGGCTCTGAAATCCTGCGGTATTGAAGATGCATACATTAATATTATTAATAACATCTATGAAAATGCAAGTGCAAAGATTCGGCTGTTTGAAAATACAACACACATAAAAATTGGAAAGGGAGTGAGACAAGGTGACACCATATCTCCGAAGCTCCTTAATGCCACATTGGAAAATGTCTTTCAATCACTGAACTGGGAAAACAAAGGGATAAAGATTAATGGAGATTATCTAACCCACCTTCGTTTTGCTGATGACGTAGTCATTTTTGCAACTAGCCCATCAGAGCTTCAGAGTATGATCCAGGAACTTGCTGACAAGAGTAAAGAAGTGGGATTAAAAATGAACTTTCAGAAGACAAAAGTGATGTTCAATGCTTTTACAAGAAATGAAGATTTATCGATTGATGGAGAAAAACTGGAGATAACAGATACGTATGTTTATCTTGGACAGCAGATATCAAGTGAGGGTCACATTGATGAAGAAATTAATCGGCGTACAAAACTTGCCTGGAGAGCTTTTGGAAGAAACAGCATAATTTTCAAGCGCAATATGCCATTATGTCTTAAAAGAAAAGTGTTTGATCAATGCATCCTTCCAGTGCTTACGTATGGTGCAGAGACGTGGACCTTAACTAAAAGAGACATACAAAGGCTGCAGACAACTCAAAGAAGCATGGAGAGGTGCATGCTTGGTATAACCAGGAGAGATAAGAAGAGGAACTCGTGGATCCGAAAAATGACGAGAGTGGAAGACATCATGATCAGGGTTAAATCCCTGAAATGGCAATGGGCTGGACATACTGCCAGAAGGACAGACCATAGATGGACAGCCGAAATTTTAGATTGGATTCCAAGGGACAGGAAAAGACCCAGAAAAAGACCACATGGGAGATGGGTGGATGAAATTCGTAAATATGCGGGAGTGACATGGAGGAGACTGGCACAAGACAGACCGTTGTGGAGGAAACTTGGGGAGACCTTCGTCCAGCAGTGGATTGATAATGGTTGACAATGATGATGATGATCAAGTACTAGAGTGTTATCTACAGATAGCTACAAATAATGAAACACAAGATATTTACATTCCGTATAAAAACGAAATTCTAATGTTTTATATAAGATGCAGTGTGATATTATTTGTAACAGGTAGCAACTGTGCACATATTCCTTCATTCTCAATAAAAAAATGACACATTAATGTAACAGAAAAGCAAAGAACATACCTTTTTGAGCTTGAAATACTTCTCAGTATGAGTTTGTTTTACTTTTATTGAGAACGTTTTGCTCACTGTTTATTTTTATTATTTGTTTTCAGATTTCTCACTTTCGCCATACAAGTATTAAGGAATTTAATTGTAATAAAAATCCTCAATTTTGCGTAAAGATGTACGATATCATCAATCTACTTCTGGAAACACGTTTTTGAGTTCCAAAGGCAAATGCTTAACTTTACCGTGATATTTTACAAGTTGTTCTCCATGGATTTTCAAAAAAAAACACTTTCGAATTTTTGTACAGTTTCCATCCAAGAGCTTGCAGGATAGGTAGGCCCACCTCTACTGATATGCTGGATCCAGTTATTAAGTTCCCGAGAAAGTTACTGATTCCCAGAACGAAGCTTATATGCTGGATCCAGTTATTACGTTCCAGAGAAAGTTACTGATTCCCAGAACGAAGCTTATATGCTGGATCCAGTTATTAAGTTCCATATAGCTACGGATTCACAGAACGGAACTGATGTGTGCTGGATGCAGTTATTAAGTTCCTTTTTAGTTACTGATTCCCAGAACGAAGCTTCTGATTATTACATTTTAGTTACGGATTCCGAGAACGAAGCTTCTGATTATTATATTTTAGTTACGGATTCCCAGAACGAAGTTTCTTATTATTACATTTTAGTTGCGGATTCACAGAACGAAGCTTCTGATTATGACATTTTAGTTACTGATTCCCAGAACGAAGCTTCTGATTATTACATTTTAGTTGCGGATTTACAGAACGAAATGCCAAATAACCAGTTATGTATTGTAGAGCATCTTCTTCTGCTTCTGAACTCACGGATGAAGCAGAATGACTGTGTTTTAACACGCTGCAAATTTCCTGCTTCACAAATTGATGATTTGTTGACAAAAAATCATTTTCAATTTTCTCAGCTTCTGATTCATCGGATAATGGCAGAAATAATCCACGTAAGTATATCGAAGTCAAACATTTTATTCCCTCATCCCGTACGTTGGAATCACACGACAGTTCTGGAAGCTGCCCTCTCAACAACAGTAATCTTAACCTGTATTTGAATTCGCACCGAAGAGGATGATCATATCCACGACCCATGCCTCGAATTTGTGAAAATAAATTTATTTTCAAGAAAGTCCTGGTTGAAATGGCAGGTTAGTATATATTTCATTCCTACATTTTGTAAATAAGCGTATAAATTTTATAAAGATACGATAGAAACAATGAAGCCCTGCTGGAATGGCAAAAAATATTTTCCCCCAAGATACGCATTTCCGCCAGAGTTTCTTTCATTCTGTTCAATACTGCAACCTGTTCATATATATGTTGTCCATACACCCTTTTTAATAAGTTATCGTCAGAAGGGCAACGTGAATTCAGGACGTCAAACGCGTTATTCACCTATTCAATGAAATCTGCTGTTGAACTTTCGTTGGGAAATAAATATCTTATAGCTTTCGCAGAATGCACGGAAAATGTCTGTGCAGCCAACGCAAACTTCATCCTTTCTGCCTTTTTAACTAAAAGTTGTTTTCCTGAAAACTTGTGAGAAATTTTCAGTTCGCCTTTATCTTTTTCAACAAGCTGAAAAAGAACTTTGCTAGTGATTACATCACCAGTTGGAAGTTTAATGCCTCTGTCCAAAAAACGATTCCTTAGCAGCATCAGCAAACACAAAAATATTTCTGGAATTATCCCAAGGATTCGGAAAGCTAGTTCTGTTAATGCTTATTTCTAATTCCTTCCACAAAGCCTGATTTCCGGATCCTAAATCCGAAGTTAAACCAACCACCTGGAGTCCGATCTTTTCAATTTTCAAAATTATTTTTTCCAACAAGACTTTATTCATTTTACAGTCAAAGTCATAAGATACAGGCTGCTTCCGTGAATTTGTTAAGCTACGTAACATCACAAGTTGTACTGATTTATATGATCACAAAATAGCACCTTCAGCATGATTGTATGAAATTTTCGCATCAATACTCATTCATCCATCACTATAATGCAAATTTTGTCAAACATGGAGCAAGGTTTTGCATATTGGGCCGGTAGTACGAAAACATCAGTTAAAAGTCCTGGCGAAATTTTCAGTCCAGGTAGTGGAATGTTCATCTGATTTCTAACAAAACTGTAAGCTCGTTTTGGCAAGCCGCGTAATCATAAAGCTCTCACTATATCAGAAATTGACCATCTGACATTTTGTTTCCTTGAAAGGGAAGAAATCTGAGTTTTTGAAAAAATTCTGCTCAAAATTTCTTTTGCTTTTTCATCTGTTTCTTCAGCAATAAGAGACAATATTTTTTTTTTCAGCAATGCATTTTCAGATCATACATTTCTAGATTTCAAATAATTTATTTTAGCTTTGTTTTGCCAATATCGAAGTTTCGATTGTAACTCAAAATTTATTTAGTTCAGCTATTTATATAATTTTTTTGGATGAAATTTCCTTTCCCTGGGCTTCTATTTCGGCTTCCAAGCTAAATAGTGTAGCAGAATCACGTTCAGTTATCTAGTCAACAGGTTGAACTTGCAAATCTGGACTCAATCTTACCTTCTTCGATGTAAAATTATGCGTTACATCCGACAAAAACTGCTGAGATTTTCTTTTTTCAGCACGTTTTCATCTTTCTTGATTTGTGCTTGAAGTACAACTGCCAATTATATTAACATGAGGAATCACACCTTTTTTTCAGTCGACGGCGAGAATTGCATCCTATTAATTTGCTTTTTAAATCTCTCTCAAAATCCTCATCATCAAAATGGGCAGAGCATATTTTGGCGTTGTCGGTGTTAAATACGTCTTTTCGTCGACATGAGTTAATCCAGGCTTTTCTCAAGCTGCCCTTTGGGATTCGATGAAAAGTTAAATTGGGATATGTAGTTCTTTCGCTGTTGGCACAACATGCAACAGCGCATCCAGGCATATTTGTTAATGCACGACGCACAAAAAGCTGCTTTGAACAAATATTTGAATAAAACCTATTTCTCAACTGACCATTAACTCACAGCAAAACGTGTATCACTTGCAAAATACTAGACAAAAGTCGCTGAAACTTTGCACAAATTATAGAAAGCACGTGCATTATAGGTAGGTTGGGAGTCTGAACTCTAACCCACTGCTAACTCCGTTTGCACCATTGACGTCACAAAACTCACATCGCCTGAGGCTTTAGAATTGTTGACTTCGAAAACCTGCTCTCGGATCGACCTTCTATAACCTACTTAACTTGGGGCGAGTAATCAGAAGCCATCGCTTAGACCACTACGCACAGAGGGTGGCAGGCATGCGAGTGTCGTAAGACAAACGCACCACCAATGCCTCACCGGGACTCGAACAAGGACCCATCTCGGAAGAATGGTGAAAAGCTGGCGCTAAACCACTGCGCCACCGGGATAGCCGTCTTAGATATTATCCAGCAACTGTCCAAAATTCCCCGTCCCACTGGTAATAAAAAAAATTAAGTGAGGTTTAGGTGCGATGATAATAAATAAAAGTATGCAAGAAAATACACTGAAGTGCCAGAAAAACTGGTACAGACGAGCTTATGCAAATTACTTAGCAACGTCACCTATGCGCGTACTCGGTTGCGTCCGCCAGTGCGTATATAAAGCGATAGACATCCTTGCCAGCTGTCAGAGTTGTTTTCGGCATGATAATGACAAGTAACAACAATTTAAGCGCTTTTCAACGCGGTGTCATAGTTGGCGCTCGTGAGATGGGCCATAGTATCTCGGAGGTAGAAACGTAGTTCGGATTTTCACGGACGACCCTAAGAATTCCGGCAAAACCTCCAACTTACGATATCAGTGTCGCCATAAAAAGACATTGGGTGAAAGTGATCATCGTCGGCTGTCAACAACCGTTTCACACGATAGGCGAGCAACACTCTCGCAGGTATCATCGGGATTAAATGCTGGAGCCTCAACAAGCATCAGCGTCCGGACTGTGCAACGTACCCTGTAAGACACAGAGCTATGCGCCTCGCTTGGGTACGGCAACATCGCCACTGGACACTTGATGACTGGAAACAAGTGTCCTGATCTGACGAGTCGCGTTTCCAACTGTATCGGGCAGATAGAAGGATTCGTGTGCGGCGCAAATCCCACGAAGCCATGGATCCCACCTGTCAACAGAGAACTCTACTGGCTGGTAGTGGGGGGTTGGGGGGGGTCCGTAATGGTATGAGGTGTGTTTATCTGGACTTCACTGTGACCCCTGGTATGTCTACAAACATCTCTGACAGGCCAACGCTATGTGCGCATGCTTTCTGACAAGGTACACCCGTTCATGTCCTGCATTCATGCTGATGAGTTGGGCCTGTTCCAACAGGACAATGCACCTCCACACAAGTGTTGGGACGCCATATTATGTTTAGAGGAGCATTCATCTGAGTTTGGGGTGTTGCCATTCCCACCCAAGTCCCCAGATCTGAACGTAAAAGAAAGCATTTGCAATGCCATGCAACGCGCTGTCGAACAAAGGAACCCGAGAACTCGGAATACACCCGAATTGTGGAACGCCCTGCAGGAAGTATGGTGTGCATTGCCTATAACATATTTTCAGAAGCTAGTGGAGTCCATGCCCCGTCGTATTTCTGCTGTCCTGCGCTTCCGTTGGGGACGTACCAAGTATTAGACTGGTGTACCATGGCACTTCAGTGTGTATGTATTTGAAAAGTGTATAATTTTCACTGAATACGTTATATTAATTAAGTGATTTACCAGAAAACTACAAAAATTGCAGCTCCCTTTCCCCTGGAGTGGCAGATTCTGGGGTGAGTTTCCCGTGGATCCTCAATACAAAGGGGAGCATAAATTTATCGAAAATAAAAATAAATACTGAAAATTTTATAATGATAAATTTATCAAAAAAGTAAAATTTTGCCCCCGCTTGATAATGGCTTAGGTGGATAATTCCTAGAACACTGATTTTGCTGCAAGTAGCGTTTTATGTAGCCTAAACTTTGTATTTGATATTTATCTTCTCGTTTAGGTTTAACATATTCTCGTGATTAAGGATTCAAACCGGATCTCCTAATCACGGATTATCATGTACTTTCGTAATAGCTGTATCTTTCAGAGGCAGATCACGTGGTATAATAATGTGTATGTTGTCCACTCCGGAAGAAATATACCTGACTCATTTGCAAAATTTTCCGTACAGAAAAATCTAGGTTCTGAGTAGTTTATTTAAATACACTCCTCTCGTAATGCGGAAGTAAAATTTGTGGGTATTTACCCAGAAATTATACTTCCATGATGAAAAGAAAAAGATTAAAAAAATGAGTCTTCAAACCCACTCGCGTGCCATTTAATCGTGTTCATGCGATCATTGAACAAAACCTTATAATAAGTTGAGTTAGTGCGAAAAGAGAAGGGCTGTCAGAAAAATGGTGCAATTATGTCTCACTTGGTTTACTGGGTTTTGCTGCTGTTTTTTATTTTTTTTGTTATTTTCGCCGAACTGACTTCTGAAATAACTTGTACCGCTTCGTATTTGTCTGCTGCCTTTCATTCTCTTAACATGCTGCTGCCATGTTTCCACGGCAACACCCCGCCGCCGTGTCCTTGCTTTTTCAGCACGTGTTTACTCCCTCGAAACCTTTCCACGAAGCTTGGAAATTTTTATTTCTGCTGCATTTAATCACCAGCTAGGAGGGATTTGCGATCACAGTTTTCTCACTCTCCTAAGGTCCCGCTTTCCCTCCAAAAACTGTGTCTTCCTCCCACCCATTTTATCCATGGCATGAGTTGAAGACATTTTTTTTCCATCTTTCGAGTCGATGTTTGTTGCCGAACTTCGAAAATTTTATACGTTTGACGGGTCACCCCGCAGCTATTTTTATGGCTCTAGAAGTAGAGAAATTTCTTACAACACCAAGTAGTACTGCGAGAAAAAATAAAGAAAGAAGAAAGGGGAAGAAAAAATCAGAAGAAACTACAAAACCCCTTTGAGGGTGCGTAAAATTTAGTTTACGATTCAGGTTGTCTGCCAAAGTAAATAACTTCCTTTAGGCGACATGTCAAACTTGGAGTGTTTACGGGTAAAGGAATATTTTTTAACGATACTCTCGTGAACAACCTTTACTTCCTCGGTGACAGAAAAATAACGCGCTGGACTCAAACCTGCTGTGCAGTCCCTCCTGTTTTGGAAAATAAACACAAATCTCCGGTATCAAAAACTACATAATCTACAAGCCAAAATTTTAATCTTAAGTTCATTTTAGAAATTTACGAACTGCAGCAAGTAAATTTTTCGTCAAACTGACAAAGGATCATTACGTACTTAATTACGTGTTACTGGCTGACAGGTGTAGTAATAGATTAACACTGTTCTTGGCTATCTCCACAAAAGTTAAATAACGAATGAACTAATCGTTGTTTAGAGGTACTTCAATGACAGTTTTACGAAGTGGACAGTTTGCGAATGATTTCAGTGCGAATTTTAGGAACGAGACAGTTTATGAATGACTTCAATGTCATGCTTAGGAATGGAAAAAAATGTGAAGGACTTCAGTACCATTTTTAAGAAAGGGAAAGATTGAGAGTGACTTCTATTACACTTTTAGGAACGGTAAAGCTTGCGACTAACTTCAGTGACAATTTTAGGAAAGCGACAGTTGGATAATGACTTTAGTGCCAATTTTAGGAACGGGACAGCTTGTGAATGCCTTCCATATCATGTTTAGGAATGGAGAAATTCGTGAATGGCTTCAATGCCCTTTTTTTAAGAATAGGAAACTTTAATTCCATTTGTAGGAACTGTATAGCTTCCGAATGACTTCAATGACAGTTTTAGGAACGGAACAGTTTGTTAATTTAATTAGTGCCAATTTTAGGAACTCCCCAGCTTGTGAATGACTTCAACGTCATGTTTAGGAACAGGAAAGATTGAGAGTGACTACAATTGAGGAGCTTGCAACAAAACGGGGGCAGCTGACTTTTCGACATTTTGTGGGAAATAAGAAAACACTTTATAAAAGATACGGTTTAACTGAGGTTCGCAAAAATTCCGCACTGTAAAGATAACATTATCTCTAACAAATAAATGTATTTTCTGAATGTTTTGTTCCTAAAATGATTACAGGATAAATATAAAAAAATTGGACCAGCCGCCTTTTTGCAACGAATGTCATAAATTTCTTTAAATTTCGCATTTAGTAAAGGATAAAAAAACTAAATAATATTAATAAAATATGTTTTATGACCACTAAGCAACATTATAAATATCTTTGTTAATAAACAAATAAAATATTACAATTTTGTTCATTGGCGTGCCACGTACTTGTAACAAACGGTGATAGAGGCAGCTCCCAAAATATTAATATCTCACCCATTTATTATGGGATCTGCCTGGTTCTTACACCAATCGATCTAGCATATTTTTCTTAGATTAGTAAACATGTTAAGTAAAAATCGACCAAAAATGGAGCTCCTCCCCCCCCCCCCTTAGCTACAAATTCCTTAATTCCATTTTTAGGAACGGTATTGCTTGCTAATAACTTCAATGTCAGTTTTAGAAAAGGGACAGTTTGCGAGTGACTTTAGTGCCAGTCTTAGGAACGAGACAGTTTGAGAATGACTTCAATGTCATGTTTAGGAATGGAAAAATTTGTGAATTATTTAAATGCCATTTTTAGGAACGGAACTGTTACTCAATGACTTCAGTGCCATTTTCAGAAACGGGATATTTTACGAATAACTTCAATGCCATCTTTAGGAACGGAACCGTTACTGAATGATTTCAATGCTATTTTTAGGAAGGGAACCGTTACTGAATGACTTCAGTGCCATTTTCAGGAACAGGATATTTTACGAATAACCTCAATTCCATCTTTAGGAACGGAACCGTTACTGAATGACTTCAGTACCATTTTTAGGAACGGAAAAATTTGTGAATTACTTGAATGCCGTTTTTCTGAAGAAGAGAACTGCGTTAAAAAATTAAATCATAAATAACTTTATTTTCTATAAAGGAGACTACAACGTAATTTCTTTTCGTGCTGAAATATTGTCGTTCTTACGTTATGTCTAAATCATAAGGGATGAATACGATGGAACACTCCCTTAATTAAACCTTTACGGCCAGACGAAACATAGGACAGAAGTCAACTTACGGGAATTGGCTTTATTCCAGCTTTATATCAATAGATCAGATATCACACTTCAAGGAATAACGTAATTCACACATCACATATCCACCGCTATGTCAATAGCATAGATCACTCTTCGAAAATAAAATAATTCACATCACCAACTATTCACCACACCCGAGCAACTGTTGTATCGTAGTTTTTATCTATCGTTCTTATCTCATACAGTCATACGTCACGTTCACTCTGACCTCAAAAGTGTTGCCAACAGTGTTCTTGTGAGAGAGAAGATGTCACGTTAAGTTGTGAAGTATAACTGAGAACAAACTCAAAATTTACATTGGGAAAGAAACTAAAAATGAAAGTTGATTTAGAATATACGTCACAAGACATGCACTTTTAAAAGTAAATAGACGGTCACGAATTTTCGGGCAAAGGACGCGTCTTCTTACAAGACTCCAAAACATCCCATCCATCTGTCACTTGAAAATTTCAAGAGAAGATCTTGAAGCTCTACTGGATTATTAGCAAGCGTCGTCATCCTCTTAGTGAAAACGAAAACTCCCTTAAAGTTATAGAATCGAGAACTAGTGACCCAAATTATCCTCCAAGAAATGTTCACAAGTAGAGAAAGAGAAATTTCCAAAAAGTAATATTTCAGTTTCTTTTAAAACTAATCGGCATAAACCTCTCTATCTACATAAGTATTCGTGTTGGTACTCTGGGGTTTAATTTCTTTAGCTATATCCTTAATGACATATCGCTTTGAGATCCGCTTGCTAATAAGCAAGTATCACGGATCGCACACACTGAATCTCCACCACAACTCTTGCTCTCCCAGTTATAGTGGACTGAATCATCAATATTCTTCTAAAATACGAGGCGTTTAAACGTACCACCTTCTTTTGACAGATTTTCAGTGCTTTCATGTCATCCGCTGCATAAATTGATGCGACTATGTCCCATTACCATCGATATCTCTCAACTTGTTATTTAAGATGGCTTTATATCCTACTATTTCTTGTTAGCTCAACTCATCATTAAGAAGCCGTTCTTCTGTGGAAATCTCTGCCACTGACGCACATTCCGCTGTCTACTGTTACCGACTTATTGGTAGAACTGCTAATATAGTCTTTTGTTCTCTATCCTCCTCAACAAAATTACTTCAATATTCCTTTGTGGCTCTCCGTTGGAGTGGTCATGGTCTAATATTCTGTGAATGAAGACCACACAAAAAAGTTTCTACTAGATTTTTCTCTCGCGATCCTTTGTACTTCAGAAAATATGGATAAATTTAACTTCTTGCAGGCGTAAGTGTAGCCTCGTTGTTTAGCAATGCGTACTAACACGAGTTTCAAATACATTCCTTCACAATTCATTGGAGTTGCATCCACTTTTAAACTGTCCAAGAGTGATCACACTCTTTGCACCGCTGACTGGTAGCATTTCTGTCCATAACAGATTAAGGTTGCCCTTCCAGTCCCTAATATTTCACTTCCTTACTTACCTTCATATCGACTACTTCATTCTCTTCACTAAACCAAAAGAAATGAAAGGAAGTTAATTGGCGCTACATTCACGAACTGGTACTTGTTCCCATAATTCTCCATCGTTTCGATTCTCCTCTCCATCCTGTTCTTCTTGCAACACCCCTTATATGTCGTGCATCATTGTCGGATTCTTCAGCAGATGTTTAGAGAAGCTGGAAGCAACTCATGAATACTTTCCGTGGCGCAAAAACTTGCATTATGTAGATAAAAGTATACTGACATTTCCACGTATACAAATAAAAATGCATTTGCGAAACGAGACGTACACTCTCGGGGTGGTATGTTGGCAGATAAAAAAAAATAAGAGAGTTGGCACATTTGTCAGACCATATTGGAAGCGAATGTGCCGCGCACAGCTGAACAGACGGGGTTTGAAAGGGGCATGGTGATTGTGTTCTACCTCAATAAGTGCATGGATTTGCATGTCTTCTGGGATTCCCAAATCCCGCTATTTCTAATGTTCTTCATCGATGGAAAGAACATGCAAATACAGCGAAGCCACGTTCAAGGAGGACGCACAAACTAAGTGGTCATGATAAACTGATATTACTGCCATATGCGAAGACTGACTGGATGTCGCAGAAAACTGACTGGAAGTCTTGTTTGACGTCGCCAGTCAGACGTCGAAATAAGCCTTTCAACAGTGTTTCGCACCATAACAGTCCATCGGGAACTGCGTGTCCACGGCTATCATAGAATAAAAATAGCAACGTTTATTCACAATTAAATGTTTATTTAACAACGACTAGTTTCGCAAAGCGTTTGGCTCGGCATCATCAGGACAAATGGAGCGTAAACATTCAAACCATTGTGACATTGTCTGAGTTCTGACGGTTACGGATTTCGGTGAGTTGTTTCAACGTGCTTGAAAGAAATGGAGTAGACATCATGTCGTTGATACGTAAGTCTTGTGTTCCTTCACACGGAACCTTAAAGCTCTGCGGACCTGTCCGAAGACATAAATTCCTGGGGAATTCATCAGATGCCTTTTTCGTATATAGTACAGACCCGCAGGGCTTTAAGTTTCCGTGTGAAGGAACGCAAGACATATGTACGGAACTATGAACTGAAGAAGTCGTCTATAGCCGAACATTGTCATGAAAATAGTCATGAATTTTTATTTGGAAGCGCTACGCATATTGATGAACCTGATTCGACTATCAAGCTTAATGTATTAGAAGCTTTCCACATACGCATTTTACGAGGAGGTTACGTTCCGACGAGATCACGTAAAGCTGAAACCGCGTGTATTCAAAACCAATAATAAAACTACCTACAATAAATCACTTCACACGCTTTCTTTCGTTACATCTGTACGGCGTTATTCATTTACATATATATATTACAGTATAATGTGTATTTTACAAAGAACAATGTATACGTACCTCTGTAACGGTTACAGTTAAAATTTGAGATAGCATGATGCAAATCCTTAAACACACCTGCGTAATCTTTGCCTTCACAACGTAACACCATTGTGGGGTCGCCAACTCTGATTTCCATAGCTAAAGCAATAGGTGCAGTAGTTGGTTACTCTGGGCGGGGCAATAGGGAGTCAGCAGAAGGAGTTTTTTTTCCTGGAAAAACATCGTTATCGGCAACTGTTGCCGCTGCGTCTTTAGCTTCTGAAAAATCTCATTATACGGCATTAAATAGTCCGCAATAGTTCGGCTTATTTAAGGCTACGTTCCATACAGGGATCATAGTTAGAAATTAAATCTTTCAAGTACTTCGCTGCTTGGAAAATTTCGGCAAGCTTGTTCAGACTCCCGCTGGCAGTTTCATCTTGTTCATCGGCGGCGTCGTCGTCATCTTCCGAGGAAGTTTTCACAAGTTCTTCTAACTCTTTATTTGTCAACGGCTCTTGATGTCCATCAATCAAATCTGTTATTCCTTCCTCCAGAGTATCGACGAAGCCTTCACCCCTAATCTGCTTGGCCATCTGAATAAAATGTCTTGCTTCCTCGTTGATGGTAGGAAAACCTTTAATATCATTGACACAGTCACACTACAGGGGCCGCTAGCACACATTGATTGATTCTGGCTTGATTCATCCACTGCTTCTTTAACGTAAACGGTGCAGTCGGCGATGCTAAAAGACTTCTAGCACGCTATCACATCTACATTAAGATCCTCATTCATAGTGCTCAGTATTCGAGAGAGAATAAGCCGTGCGTACGTTGCTTTCAGAGAACGAATAACGCTTTGGTCGCGAGGTTAAAGAATGGCGGTGGTATTGGGAGGTAAGAACACGACCTCAACTTCTGGATGTGCAACTTTAAGTTCTACATGATGACCAGGTGCTTTATCTAATGTCACCAACACTTTAAACGGAATTCCTTTTTGCTACAGGTAACTTGTTACTTCTGGAATGAAACACTTATGAAACCATTCTAGAAAAAATGCTGCTGTGACGCAGGCCCTTTTATTGGACTGCCAATACTCGGGAAGATTATTTATCTTTTTATCTTTTATAGCACAATGATTAGCTGATTTGAGTAGCATACACGGCTTAATTAAGTGCCCAGCTGCATTCCCGCAGAGCAGAATTGTAACGCTGCCTTTTGATGACTTGAAGCCTGTTTTTTTCTGTTTTCGAAATGTATGTGTGGTTGGGCATTTTCCCCCAAAATAATACAGTCTCGCTTGCATTGAATACTTGTTCTGGAAGATAGTCGCTTTCTTTGATAATGTTCTTGAAGGCCTCCACGAAAACCTTTGCTGCTTTTTAGTCAGCACATGCAGCTTCGCCCGTCATTTGCACGTTTTAGAGGTTAAACCGTGTTTTGCAGTTGTCAAACCCGCCTCCACAAGCCCGTTTCTTTAGAACCAGAAGCTTCTCTCTCTCTTCAACAGGAGGAGTAAAATGAGCATAGAGGCTGAGGACTTTTCCTCTTAGCACATTTCTATTGATCGGCACGTGTTTCCGATTCATATCTTCAAGTTACAAGTTCAATTCCAATTCAGTCTTGACTAACGTTTTATCCCGCACATGGCTTATCACTTTCGACGTTATGGTAGCGCTGGATGTAATAGTTTCGAGAATAACCTTCCCCCGAACTTTAATGGCGGGGATGCTTGACTCGTTGCAACCGTATCTTCGGGCCACATCTGCAAGACACATACCTTTTCGCAACAAATTTAAAATGTCTACTTTTTCATGCAGTGTTAACACACGTCTCTGTTTCTTTCGCATAGCATTAGGTGAAGCAGCTGTCTTAGGTTTCGGCGCCGTGTTCCCTTTTCTGAAAGTCACTGAACGTCAGTTAGGGGCAGAGGCACAATGGTCATTGCCGCAAAAAGGAGGGCTTGCGGGCGCATTCTGTAACTGGCTGCTACTGACTGGAAGGGTAAGGGGAGAAGTCCGGTCACCAACGCAACAATAGTCGCTTTCCATCCTGTAAACACGGGGGAAGGTTTGTTGTTCGTATATGCATACGCACAGTTGCTCTCCTAATTTACTGCACGTGCAAAAAACCGAACCGCCTTCATTATCAGCGCGCTATGTTACTTCGGTGAAGCTTACATTTTTTATATATATTTTTACGTCGATTTTCAATTCCATTTCCCGAGTGATATGAATCTCGCAGTGGGGCTGACTGCGTATAATTGAATCTGCGTAAAATGCACCATTATATGCCGAAAGGCTTCACGGCTTGTCAGCGACATGACGTCTACTCCATTTCTTTCAAGCGCGTGGAACAACTCACCAAAATCCGTGACCGTCACAACTCTGATGTCACAATGATTTGAATATTTACGCTGCATTCGTCCTGGTAATCCAGAGCCAAACGCTCTGCGAAACTAGTCCATGCTAACCCTTTAAGCGGCAAATATAACTAAAGCAAAACCTGTGCTCTTCAGACAGAAATGTTCACAAAGCCGTAGAGTTTTATGAAAGCTACAACAAGATAATTCCTTTCCTGCTTTCAATCCTTGTTCTTCTGTTCTACCCAATAGTCTTATATTCTTAGCTCCTGTCTTTAATCCTCTATTCTCTGCTCCATTCCAAAGACCTTTATTCTCTGCTCCATTATGTACTCTTTTATTCTCTGCTTCATATCTCAAGGCATAATGCGTAAGGGCAAGTATCCCTGACACGGACATTATGCTACTAAGTAGAAACAAGTGACTAAAACATTTTCTCTTTCCATTCTTAGGTTTGTCGACATTGTTATAGTTCCTTATAACGAAGTGAATTTCTCCGTCATTTTTATCCGCGCAGGATTCGAACCCGGGTCCCCTCATTCCGGAATAAGTTGCTCTACCAGTTGAGCTACGCGGACATTTTATTCTGATTCCTATCTGCCTTTATGTCGTGTGCGTCCTTCGGGCAGGTACGTCACATCTCCTGGTACGTTACATCATCTCCCCCTTATTTTTTATTTTTTTTTCGAAGTGCTGCTCTTATTTTTCCTATCTCGCGGTGTGGAAATAACATCACACCATTGCGAGATTGTGAACGGTCGGGTCATCCGGATAGTTCGGGCGCCATTATAACGAAGTAAATTTCTCCGTCAGTTTTATCCGCGCCAGGATTAGAACACGGGTTCACTCATTCCGGAATAAGTTGCTCTACCAGTTGAGCTACGCGGACATTTTATTCTGATTCCTATCTGCCTTTATGTCGTGTGCGTCCTTCGGGCAGGTACGTCACATCTCCTGGTACGTTACATCCTTTAGAAAGAAATCAGTCAGAAAGGATTAGACTCAATCATCCCCCGTAAATTATCACTTTGGAAAACAAACTAAAGAGGAAAGAAACGTTTTCTTCAGCGCAGGTTCACTCATTCAGACCGCGTTCGGACCGCTTCTTAGGCAGCGTATATATTCCTTTCAACTGATTTCGTCCCATTTTGCTAACCGCGAGTTTATTCGTTCCGGCCGCTTAAAAGGTTTTAAGTAAACATTTAATTGTGAATTAACGTTGCTATTTTTTTCTAGATGAACATCGCAAGTTTTGTAGTCATAAATCATTTGCACGGTTATGATGCTAAGTCAGCTGCTCACAAGCCCAATATAATTCCAGTCAGTGGTAGACGACGATTCCAGTGGTGCTTCGCTCGCCGTTCGTAGAAGAAGAGTAGAAGAGAGTTGTGTAGTGTGACAAGTCGCGGTACTCATCCTGGCGTTCGGGTGGACGTATTTGGGAGTGAAGTTTGCGCGGGGCACGCTGCCAGACGGACTACATTGTCCCTACCGTCAAACTTAGAAGATTGTCTGCGATACATAGTGAGTGGCTGTGTTTTACCTGGGAAGGACCCTTTTCTCTTTTTGTGGTAACCTCCGTTCACAGGGTAAGACTACTGTGAAGTATAATCTAATTTAACTTTCCTTTTTGGTTCCTCTATCTACCTAAAGTTTTGCTCTTTTTTCTTTAAGCATTTTCTGACCTTAATGTTACATTTCTCTCTCGCTAAAATTTCCTGGAAATCTGAGTTGAGGTCAAGAGTAGAATGACGTATGTGTTCAACAGAGATAAAAATGATGTTTAAAATTGCATGAGGCTGACTTTTGTCAGATAGATGACTTCCGCCGGGCGTATTCTGTTGCAATTTGTTAAATGTACTGTATTTACGATCACATTAAATGTTTGAGTCTCCCGTTCAGAGGTTCACTTTTGTTAGAAGTCGATTAGTTTGTTATTCTGTTTTTGAGAGTAAAGGCTACGTCTGTCCCCAACGCTGTGATGTCAACGCTCTGACGTCATTCAGTACTTGCTGGGCCATCTGCTTTTATCTGGTGGCGAAATCGGAACTAAGATCACCGCTATCGCACGATAAGTAAAATCAAGAAGAAGTACCGGAAAATAAAATAAAGTTAGTAAGACAAACGACTTCATCTGTGGCAACACGCATGCACTCGAGCAACTGTCAGCGACGTTTGTTCTGTTTCGTAGGTGTTATGTCGTGTTTTATTTCATTCTCCGCATTGCAGAGTACGATTCGTGTTATAAAACTTTCAGCCACAGCTTTTTTGCCCGTGCATGGCACAGGCTATTTGCTAGTTATATACAATTTATGACCACGAAACGTGTGGTGTTGAGATGGAATCAAAATAGTAACGTTTAACACAATTAAATATTTATTATACATCGAATGTAGTTTCGTAGAGCGTTTGACTCTGCATTATAAGGAGCGTTTGGCTTTGTCCTGATGATGCCGGGCTAAATGATCTGCAAAACTATAGTCGATGCATAATAAACATTTAAATGTGGTAAACGTTACTACTTGTATTCTGTCAACTTGTTATAATTCTGTCACGTTGGATGTTTGAAATATACGGGAACGTATTCAGTGTATTCGAGCATTAGCTGTGTCCAAAATCACAGTTCTGATAAATTTATTAATGCGTGCTGATTAGAGTGCCTAAAGAGATTTGATATAGACTTTGAAGCCGTAAGTACAAGACTTGTTGATTTACCGGCCGTTAATGCCATCAAGTGCGTAATTAAGATTTCTGTTTTATTTAAGCTTTCGGATGCACAACATACTTACGGAGTATTGCAGTATTCATACTTACATAATGTTAGTATTTTCGTGAAGGGTTGACAGTTAAATAATATATTCAATTAAACACCAAAGAACATTATAAGACGTTCTGAAGAACTCCGCACTACTTACAGAAGGTGAGTCGAATGTTTTTCAATATTTGGATCACTTTATCTCTGTTTACCTTTACGACGAAAACTGACTTGAATTCAAAGTATAAGCCATCGTGTTGCACCGTCTTTAGCCATCTGTCTGCCAGTTCTTCGATTCCGCGGTGGTAGCAGTTCTCGTCCTTCGAGGCGAAGAACTCCTTCGCCCCAGCTGCCACCTCCTCCTGGTTGATGAAATACCGTCCGCGAAGGAACTGGGCCATGGACGGGAGCAAGTATTAAAGTATTAATCCTCCAGATTCTTGGAGCAAGTATTAATCCGACGGGGCAAACTCCGGATTCTTGGAGCAAGTAGTATTCTGACAGGGCAAGATCTCTCATTCGGCTGAACTTGTTTTTGCAGTTCAATCTTGTAGGCATGTAAACGCAACCCTTTATGGAGTACCCAATGTACTCTTTGTGGGATGTCTAGCTCCTCGGGCTTCTCTGAAATGTCTGTGGAAACCGTTCAACGTTTTCCTCAGACACCGTACGTTCAGCATGTTTACCAGTCATCGGTAACAAACTTCCCGTTTCTCTGAATTGCTTGTCCTATTTCAGAATGAACACGAAAGTTGTGACGTCTGCCATCGCTTCAAGGTTGTACTCGTTGAGAAATCGGCTCTGTTCAAGTGTCACGGACTTCAATTCTTCAAGCGATACCACACAAACAAACCTTCTGCTGTGTGGTTCACATGACGACTGAAGCAGAAGCTATGTACGTCTGCAACAGTGCAGCAGAATTAGATAGATTCTGCGCATGCGTTGCGCGCCGAAATTCGCCTACTTTATAGATTTTACAGCTGCTCTTTACTATGTCACCCACCTTCTGTCATTTGAATTAGTACTCTAAATTCTGAGGAAGAAATGTTGTTCTCATAATACGTAGAATAAGGTGAGAATTATTAACACAGCAATCAGACTTCTCTGAATTGATTGCGTTTACTGTTCATCACGTGATACTAATCACATCAGAAAACTGGAAATCTCCATCAAACGGATCATATGAGAACCCTTGAAAATTGCGTCTAACGGATAGCATGCTTGAACTGAAATTGCTGCCCTGGAAGTGCAGTCTAAGCGATAGCTTATGACCATTCGTCCGGGAGTGGTCCGGGTTCGAATCCCGGTGAGGCATGGATTTGTGTTTGTCTTACGGCGCTGGTTCTCACCCTTCCCTAGAATCAGTGACCCTAAGTTAGGGACGGGCGACTGCATATAGCCCATTGAGTTTCTCACGGTGGTCGTTAAACACCCAAATACCCCCCGGAAATCTGAAGATGTGAGTTCGTATTGCGCACCAGCACAATGTAATTTCCAAGTATTCTGATGTGGATGTTTCTGCATGAAAAGCTTTGTTACTTCAAACAAGTTTTGCTAAAAGGTTATATATAATAACGGCCATTTTAAATCGCTTATTAACTTGCGATTATTTTAAAATTTGGCATCGGGTAAATACATACTTTTAAATTTTTAGCACGTCTTTTGCAAAAAAATTGACGCGCTTATGTTATCACTTTGTTCGTCCAATCGTCTCTGGACACTATATCTATGCAACTATTTCGTCTGATTTCAAAAAATTATTTTTACATTCAGATGTTTGAAATCTGAGAAAGGTGATGCTTGCATTCCTGTTTTTCTATGATGCACAACTTCACGGTTACTGGGCGTAAATGCAGATGCTATCGAATTCAAATTCCATTTCCTTTAATTGCTTCTAAACATCAGATTCAGAACATTCTTCCTTCCAATCAATACCATTTATTACGAAAACTATTTTTGGTACAGTTCCTTTTTCACATAATGCAGTTTTTTTGCTAGCGAGAGTAAAGTTAAATTACGATTTCCCCGATATATCTAATTCTAAAAGCCCGATTTGAAATTTTTTTCGTATTAGATAGAGCTATAGCATGTGAAACGTTCTGCATATTAGTATCAGGTTTTTTGGTAAAGAATGGTGTGTCCGCTAAGAAGCGTACGTGCAGATTTTTGTTTCTGGTGTATTTACAGCAATACCTGCGCTTCTGAAAACTCGATTGAAAAAGTTGTTCGCAGACAGATACCATTTACCATAAGAAATAATTTGATACCATTTACCATGAGAAATCCCTCTACTTAAAATAATGCATAAATTTTCCGCCATGAGCGCATGTGTATATATTATTTTTGTCAATACCTCTACGTCTAGCAGTCCGATTTTGAAAATTCCTTCTTTGTAGGAAAGTGTTTCCGATGCGAAGTGTTTTGCATATGATTTGTGCTACTAGATGAACAAAAACGCCCCCGCTCTCTCTACGTCTACCTACTCGTTCATATTGGCTGCAACAGGTTCTTCTTTCCTCAAAAATTTACAATTAGCGTTTCGTACTTGCAGTTTGATCCAATATTATTGGCTAACTGAACATATCAACTTCCTGGACTGAGAACGTCATAGCCAATATTGTCTACCACATGTAGTTTCCTGGGTGCCAGTGGATGGTTTGCTACGGAAACGCTATGTCTATTTCTCCGTGTGTGAAATGCCTAACATTGTAATGGATCAACTCGGTCACGAGACCCTGGCTAAAAATCCCTATTGGCACCACAACCAGCCGTGACTCAACAATCAAATTGTAGGGCCTCCACCCACACGGCAGATTTAGGCCACACTAGTTACGACAGTTACAAGTTTTTGAGAAGAGTAGGGAAACCGAAGAACATTAGGTGGAACCTAGAAGCTCACAATAAGAAAGTTGCTAGACAGATAGAAGTCAGTAGATACAGCCACCAATGTGCGTCGCAAGAGCGACTAAAGTCACACGATGTCAAAGTGTACACACTAGTAGTTGAAGACACAGGAAAAAGAAGGAACAGATACCTGCCCTTATTTTTAACGGGGAAACCAGTAAGCTGGGGTCCATCCCACGCAAGACGGATATCTAGTGGTTCGAACGTTCCTATCTGCCTGGGATTGACCCTGGGACCTTTTGTGATCGTTCTCACTTATTTCATTAAATGTTCTTACGGATTGTGAATGACGGTATCCGTGTCCATCAGCCAGTTAACATCGCGAATGACTCCACAACTACTCATGTGGGACTTTCGTCCACA
Organism: Macrothele yani; assembly: GCA_039090855.1. Lineage (NCBI taxonomy): Eukaryota > Metazoa > Arthropoda > Arachnida > Araneae > Macrothelidae > Macrothele > Macrothele yani. The sequence continues at coordinate 46,100,927 of CM076997.1, read as the reverse complement.
GAGAGATTTTGACTCTAAGCCAGCTACACCTGTACAGACAGGGTTTGGGGCAGGAGATGGATCGCTGAATCAGGGGCGGATTGGCCCATCAAGACATTTTCCGGTGGGCCCCTTTCGTATATTTTGTCTTTCTTTCTTAAATGTTTTCAGTTCAGTTGTTTTAAACACACAACTGAACCACAACACTTTTTATATAAACGAAATACTTTTGAATTTGGGGGGGAGGATCCCCTCACCAGGCAACTGCTAGAATCCCAACTACAATAGATAGGCCATGTGTGTTTGCGAACTTCTGGGTTCACTTAGTAGCTGAGGAACGAGAATGTATGTACCGTGTGTTGCGGGAGGGCGGGGATGTGTACAAGATGTTCTATATATTCCCCAAAGAAGGGGGGATTGTTGTTTTTTCTCCTGTTGGTTGTAGGAGGCATTAGTGCTGTGCTCACAAGAGCTGAGTTCGGGCTCAATTTTAAGAGCCCGAGCCCGTCCGAGCCCGCGGTATGTCAGCCCTAGCCCGCTTGAGCCCGAATTTTATATTGCAAGTTAAAGCCCGGGCCCGAACGAGCCCGAAAGCTATGATTAATCTGTTTAGGCATTAAAAAAATCTCCTCTTCCAAATTTCAACTCCTTTCTCCCCGTGCAATTAACCGATCTCCTTCTCAACTGCGGAGTGGGGAAAGGATGTCTATTTATTTCTATAGTTTCTTTAACCATTCATTTCATCCTGAAATGTTTTGAGGGGCCCGGCATCAGGAAAAATTGGGAGGTACAACAATCTACGTATGATAACAGCATTGGGGTGGGGGCTGAACAGGGCTAAATTTTCTTCACTATTTTAAAGTAGTGAAAACACTCACCCATGCTTGATAAATTTGCAGAACAATGCTAGACAATGGTTATTATGGGATGTACTATCTCTCCACTATGTGACAACACATAATTCAAAGTGAAAAATAATAATATCGAGAACTTATTTTGAAATAACTAGGATTATTTGCGGTGGTGTTCATATACGATCCCTTTTCCCCGAAATGTTCTACCTACGCAGCTTACCCTCCTTGCGATACCTGACAAATGCTGCAGATGAAGACATTTACGGAGATATCACTTCAACATGAAGTTGCAAAAGGTTTTGTTTACGTTATTTAGTAAGGTGTCTTTACAATACATAACCGCAGCATAAAAGCCCGTTTTGTGATTGAAACACATACGAATATATGATTACTAAATGAAGAATCTGTTCGTCACGATATTTAATAAATTTCTCACTGTGATTGTCCTCAATAGAAAAATTACAAAGATTGCAGTAAAAATAGAAAATCTTGCAGTGTAAAAAAGTTCTGTATTTTTTTCATTTATTTAAGTTTAAAAATCATGTGTTAGGTGAAAGGATTGTTGGTACAACTCCAATATAATTTTGGTAGTAGCAGTTCTCTCTCTCCCTCAAATATTTGCTGGAATTCCAGCCCACTTCGCTGAAAATTTAAGAACTGGAACTCAACTGAAAGGTATGAAAACCAAGTTTATTTTACGATCTGTCAAATATGGAAAGGCTGTATAAGCAATTAAAAAAAACATTTAATGTTCATACTTCAGCGTTCTTAAGAGAAAATTTTAAACAAATAAAACTATTGAGTGTCACAAAATTAGAAGCTTCTTCAGCGCAATTACATAAATAACTAACTAGTGATTTCAACCTGGTTATTCGCTTTTTCCACGTCGATTAAGTGAGTTTGCCACGATATTTAAATATCTTGAAATTTCTAACTGTTTTTTTATTCTTTATTTTGATTGGAGGTTTAACGACCACTGTGAGCAACTCAATGGGCTATAAGCCGTCGCCCGTCCCTAATTTAGGGCCACTGGTTCCAAGGAAGGGAGAGAGCCAATGCCGTAAGACAAACACAGCATCCATGCCTCACCGGGATTCGAACCCGGACCCCTTTCGGACGAATGATCAGAAGCCATCGCTTAGACTACTGCGCCACCGGGGCGGCTAAATTTCAAACTGTGATTGTCCGCAACTGAAAAATTGCAGCAAAATTTTCCTCGTGTAAAATCTTCCCATGGGCCGATGAAACGTTTTTCGCAACACCCACTTCAATTTAAGGAGGACGGGTGTATTTTTTGCACCCCCCCCCCCCAGTACTATGCTTGCCACTGTTTCAAGAGCAACTCACTTTTTGTTTCTTAAATAAAAAGTGCTTTTCAGTTGTGATACAATAGCACCGCAGAACTACAGTACAACTGAACGGGCCCATCTGCAAATATTTTCCCGGGCCCTTTTGCTACCGCCAATCCGCCCCTGCGCGGAAGTATGTAGGTATAGTGCGACTCACGATAGAATAGTAGGCAGACAGAGAGTGAACAGTAGATATAGCCACTAGCGTGCGTCGACTGACGTCACACAACTCCCGAGTGGATTCAGAGGAGGAATGGGCAGAGGAGAAGAGAGAGCCAGACCAGAACAGACGCCCTTAATTTTTAACTGGGGAGCCAGTACACGGGGTCCGTCGGCTTAACGTGCTCGTTCATGTCACGGCGGATATGCAGATGAAGTTTAACATTTTTCATCACTCAAGATCGAAACTAGGTCTTTTCTTTTGGTAGTCACGAGCGTTTATTACTGAGCCATCTACGATTTCTCTCATCTATGCTTCATTGCATTATACTGGAATTCAGAAGTTAAAGGAAACCCTCCGAATTCTCACCTCACCCCTTCACTGTCTTTTCTTTTTCTCTAACCTTAATTCTGCATCTGTTTCTTTCTCCTTGTCTGTCTCTCGCATTAGTTCGATTCTCTTTCTTTCCCCCATACAGCACAAAACGTGTCATATGTATCAATAATGTTACAATCTCTCATTTTCGTTACACTTTCAGAGATATCTTACAATTACGTTTCAGCAACATCTATTTTGGAGCATAACTCTTTGTACATTACGGTTACGTTAAAAATAGCATTCACCAATACTACTGTTTTATAGTTTCTATTGTACATAATTGCTACTTTGATGTTACATTCCGTCAATATTTAAGATTTTTATTTTGGCAACGGCGTGGATGAGCATGCGCATTTATGCCATTTCACCGAAGCACTCTCGAAGTCTCATATCCACGTGCTACTCGAATATCCTTTGGTGGTTGTGCCCACAGATATCGTACAAGGGACTAGATTGGCTGTCTGCTCTGTTGAGCATGGGCTAGCGCTGTGAGAAGCATGGAGCCACATTGAGCGGGTCAAGATGGCGGCGGAGCATGGCACGTTACGCAGGATGGTTTGGGCATTGGTTATTGTATAAATCATGGTGAAAGCTTCCTCAGATAAAAATCTTACGCTAAGAGACAAAAATATAATTGCTGTTACTTATTTGCCTCTTGCCCAATGCTGAAAACAATATATATATTAAAATTTAAAGCTGGTATTGTATGCAAGTATAGAAAATTATTGGAAAACATTTTTAAGAATTTAATGCGGCAACGATTTAAAATAATGTGAACGCAAATAATAATTTATTTAAAATCAATAAGTAGCTATTAAATCCAGCACACTATTGATTTGAACCCCCCCCCCAAAAAAAAAAAGGCTTCCACATGCTTTACATAGAAAAGCTGAAATAATGTGAATATTTTTCCTTGTTGCTATTACCTCTGTCATTCTGATTTATTTATTATGTTTGCTCAAAAAGTTTCGAATTTCACCAAAATTTTGATATTTCGTCTTGTTATGCACTAAGGAAATTTCAGTTTTTAACATTTCACATTTATTTGGGCAATATAGCAACGAAATGGCGTATTAAATGTAAGCATTCATTAACAAGGAACGTCAAAAACATATCTCTCAGCAAATTAAAACCAGTGTGATATTTTTTTATATCGCAGATACCGGAATGTCTTCTCTGGAATTTAAGACCTGGCGGAATCCGAAATAATTCAATATTTTGCAAGACCCTTGGCATTCTAGTTAGCAGTAAGGAATATTACTGTTTTTTACTTAAATTTTATAACCCGCCGCTAAATGGGTACTGAATGCTTTGAATCTCAATATAAATAGAAAATCACAGTACCAAACTCGTATTTCTTTGACTTAATGCAAAGTAGCCTTGCTTAAATGGATCGTGATGACCCGCTGAAAATGGCGCCTACCTTCTCACGCCTCATGGGCTGGGTGTCCAATCTAGCTTCTTGTATCTGATATCTGTGGTTGTGCCGTACTCGAGCTAGCTAGTCAGTTGATTCAATATTTCATTCTTTTTTTCTGTGATTCAATATAATCTGAAAGTAAGTAATTGTTTTGGTTGTTATAATTTTTAAATTCTAAAACGCATTGTATAAAATCTACGTAAATGGCTGTGTTGTTGTATTATTAACTACTATACCAGCATGTTTGTTTTTACTTGAAGCTGAGAAATTTCATATTGGGAGGTATTTGGAGAAATGACCAATTTCATTTTCTTTCTTCTTTTTTTGCTGAAATATAGTCTATTCCACATATATAATAGGAAATTAGACACCCTCGTTTAAGACCGATTTTTTATTCCTTTTGTTATCAACATATAAACGCCGCCACTGTTCCCAATGGACAGCGGACTGCGTTGAACCTGTGAAAACGTAAACAACTTGTTATACGACTTGTTGCTTTTGAAACAGCTGTCGAGTGTAATATTTTTTATTGTGATTTTACAAAGTTTATTAAAACTACAATGTTCAACGTAGTAAATGCGTAACAGTAATATGATGATGTCACGAATATCTTTCAAATACGTAACAGTAACATGAAGTTGGTATGATGAAGTTACAAAGACCTTTAACTGTAACGTATCAGTTATGTTTCAAAGTTATATAACGTTTGAGGACATTTTGACGTAACCTTAAATTTTCTGAAACATTACTGTTACATTGCGCAACGTATCTGAAAAGTCTCAATGTTTCAGTGCTTCGTACTTGTAACACCTACGAAATATTCTGTGCTGTGTGGGTCTTCTTCCTCTTATTCCATCTTTTGGTTTCATATACCTTCCTCCACCCAATATACCTCTTCGTGTCTGATCTTGCGCTTTTTCTGTCACAGTATCTTTCCCCTCCTTACTCTTTACCCACTTTGTATCACTTTTACTTTTCTATCTTTCCGCTTCTCTCCTTTTCTTCTTCTGCCTTTTGTGGATTTCTGTCTCCTCATTTCTCTGTTTCTTCTTCTTCTTCTGTCTTTTGTGGATTTCTGTCTTCTAATTTCTCTGTTTCTTCTTCTTCTTCTGTCTTTTGTGGCTTTCATTCCTGTTATTTGCATTTACATGTTTTCCAGTTCTCAATCACTCCTCTTCCTTTGATTGTTTCTTTTTATCTTCATTCTTCCCTATGTCAGTGTATGTGCGTAACGATCATTCATGTAATCTCCCTCCTTCTGTTTATTTGTTTCGCGTCTTTACTTCGTTTCTTTCTCCCTCTATGCGTTCATTTCTTATTAATCGTGGCCTTCGGTAAAGACTGGAGTCTTTACATTTTGATTTCTCCTTCTGTCTTTTTGCTTGGCTCTCCCCGCGTTTACTTTCTTCGTACCTCTTTTCCTTCATACGCTGCAATCTCTCTCTCCATTTTTCCTGTAAAACTGTTCCATTTCCTTTCTGCAACCGAATGCGCTTACTATTGTTAAAATCTTCATTTTTTCCATCTTTTGCTCGAAGTACCTTATGATCTTCTTTTCTAGCATCTTTATTTTTCGTTGCACCTAATTACCTCCCTAGCGAGAAGTTTCTGTTAACAGCATACTGCATTTTTCACGGTTGTTTAAATGGATGGCTTAAGTTTCATTCCTCAATGAGCGCCAAATGTATTTTACTTTTTAAAGAATAAACGAAGAATATGCTATTATGCTTTTATCGCCTTCAGAACTTAAAATGTCACGATGGTGTCGTAAGTACTTAGAAAACTAAGCCGGCTTGTTCTAGTATGAAATCAAAGATGCGAATAAAATGAGTGCTGTCGTTCATTACGATGGCCCGACACAATCTGCTCGTCTTTCAGCCCTCTATAATTTGCCTAATTAAATGGCTCACAGCAAAAAGATTTTGTCACATTCTTCACCCGCGCTTTGCGAAACTACCTTTTCCCAACGCACTAATGAACGTTTCACTTTCTGTCTAATATCTTCCTCTTGATCGCCAGTGATTAAATCAGAAGCGTTTTTAATAATTTTGTCAAAACAGTTTACGAGGGCCAATTATCTTGTAGTGGCAGCACGGCTGAAAATGGTATATATTGAAAGGGAACATACTACTGACAATTCTCTACGCATTTTTCTGTCTTCGTGGACGATGCATACCATAAATCTTGAAGGCACTGAACGCTATCGGTAGCCTCGTGTTGTATCAATGCGCAGAAAAGCTGCTGACTTTAATATGCAATTGCTTACCTCAAAGTGGTTCTTTCATTTTCCTGAACCAGTAGAAATCACACGAATTTATTTCCGGCGAATATGGTGGAAGTTCCACAATTTACGACTATCACAACAGTGTATTCAATGTTGATGCGACGCCAAAATACAGCCCCAGAATCTTAGTTAAAATGGCATATGCAGTTGTGACGTATAACTATGACTCTTCACTCTAACTGGTGACTGTTCCACTTCCCCTGTTATGAATGTTCATTCAATCAGCTCTTACTCCGACACACACTGAAGTCGCAAGCAAGTTTAAATTTCTTTGACCCCTATGAGTTCGGAAATGAATTCCCAATAAGTAATGTCGAGAGTTAATAGTATCACCTGCTATGTGAATGAGCAATCAGCTAAGAAAGAATGAATGAGAATGATGCATGAGCACCATTCATTTGAATGGTGTGAGTGAATGCTTCTCCACGAGCCGACTCATGACAAATAATTCATTGTCAATGGTAAATTGTGCATAGTTCACTCTCTCTAGGGAAGTTTGACAATTTCCGTTGTGGGTCGTAAACACGGGATTCCTGCGACGAATGATTTACTTAGTGAGTGTAGTAACAGCCTGGAAATTGAATGATCATTCATGAAAGACTCTCTTCCGTGAATGATGAATTAACGCGCAGGAAGGAAGAATATATGCCATCACTACATCTAAATAACTTTCTTTTTGAGTTTCTCTTTTCTTATATATTAATTCATGGTGAAATGTTTTTTTACTTAATCATACCTTATTTCCCTGAAGAGCTTTTTCGATTTAGCTACACTGATAGTGAGTCAGAGCAACACGAAGTATGACTACACTGAATGTGTAAGAGTAAGGAGATGTGAATGGAGTTGGAGCAAAAAACGTAGTTGGTGGAGTTGGAGCAGATAGTATAGTTGGTGGAGTTGTAGAAGTTAGTATAGTTGTTGGAGTTAGGGCAGATAGCACAGTTAGTAGAGTTGGAGTAAATAATGTAGTTGGTGGAGTTAGAGTAGATATTATAGTTGACGGAGCGGACAGTATAGTTGGTGGAGTTGCAGCAAATAGTGTTGTTGGTGAAATTGTAGCAAATAGTGTAGTTGGTGGAGTTGGAGTAGATAATATGGTTAGTGAAGTTGGGGAAGATAGTATAATTGGTGAAGTTGGAGTAGATAGGGTAGTTGGTGGAGTTGGAGCAAATATTCAGGTTGGTGGAGTTGAAGTAGATAGTATATTCGGTGAAGTTGTAGAAGTTAGTATAGTTGGTGGAGTTAGAAAAGATAGCACAGTTGGTAGAGTTGGAGCAAATAATGTAGTTAGTGGAGTTGGAGTAAATAGTATAGTTAGTAGAGTTTGAACAGATAGTGTTGTTGATGGAGTTGGAGAAGATAGTACAGTTGATGGAGTTGGAGAAGATAGTACAGTTGATGGAGTTGGAGCAGATAGTGTAGTTGGTGGAGATGGAGCAAATACTGCAGTTTGTGGAGTTGTGAAGATTTATGTACGTGGAGTTGTACAAATTTCGAGTTGATTGTTAATTGTTGCGAGTGCTATAATGTTGATAGAAAGCTTGTTGAAATATATGTGACCGACTACTGCTATCATTCGTTCGCATTCTGTGTGAAATCCTGAGAGCCACATTGATGTCAGTGCACTTGACCTTTCAGTGAACGAAAAAACAAATTGGCGGAATAACGTAAATGTCTTATCTTTGATGCTGATTCTTATCTCAGACCGTTAGTTGTTAATTAATTATTCAAAGAATTTCCATAAAGTTCTCTAAGAATCTTCAGCTAGGATTGGAATTAAGCAAGTTAATCACACAACTATTTGAAGTTTAAAATACATAGAGACTCCATAGAGTCTTAAGGGCAATGTTGACTTCAGCACTTACTTTTCGACTATCGATCGATAATATGTTCCAGTAATTCCTACAAGGTTTCCATATGATGTTTTTAACATCGAAAAGCTTGCACCCATTTAGCGACGGTACAATATGGTACACATCATGAACAAATGCTTTCCGTAGTCCTTGGCAGCACTGACGAGCATTTCGCCCTCGGACGACTTGAAGTTTGATAAAAATGTGTTACACTTGTCGAGTGAACATTACTTATTGTGGTTCCGTAGACCTCTTTGCGCCTTCCGCCTTTTTCCACTTTCGAACCAGAAACGACAATATTACACAACACCTACATCATTGACCACAACGCAGACAAAAAACACACTGGGTAAGGTTTTGCCGATGGAGTCCTAACCGCAGATGTGTTGGCACTACTGGAAATGTGTCATCTTTAATTACTTTCTTTTAGTCCATTAATAATATTTCTTGCAGAGATTTCGAAGAAGATTATAGATATATTATTTTTTGTTAAATCCGGGGCAATACTGGATTGGTTTACCAGTACCACATAAAATGAAATTCTCGGGTATTAAATTCAGTTTTATGGCTTCATTAACTCTCTCAATAACGTCATATTACGGAAGCTGTTAACCTCGTAATTTACTTTTCGAATTCTACACATTTCTACCAACAAAAACACAGAATATTTAGTCTTTTTTAATTTAATATTTTAGTCTTTGTATTTGCTTAGCAGAATATTTAGTCATTGTATTTGCTTAGCAGAATATTTAGTCTTTGTATTTGCTTAGCAGAGAGAATGTCTTAATCACAACTAAAATGCTATAAATTACGTTTAGGAATACGTCTTTTCAACGTAATTTTGGCCGCCCACGTGGCCGAGCGGTCAGGGATGCAGATTTTTGGCTTGCCGTCTGATATGGGCTCGGCTGAAGCTCAAGACGAAGCATTTGCGGTGCACTTTACTTAGGGTGCTGCCTGTTATTTTTCCTGAAACCATGTCCCGAAATTAGGGACGTGCGACTGCTTATAACCTTATGAGTTCTTCAGAGTCAACGCCCCCTTTTTTATAATAAAAATAGCAGAAGAATTTCCTTCAATGCGTTTGTACAGATATTCAATTAACCGCATTATTTTCGTATGTTTAGCCACTCCAAGCTTTACCTTAGGGTAATTACTGCAATGCATCTCTCTAATTTCCTTTTGATACGAGCTATTCTTAAATATCGTCCGATATACACTGAGTTAGCTGTGCATTTGGAACACCTACCTAATAACGCGTTGGTCAGCTTTTCTGTGAACTAACAGCTTGCAGAGTCCCAGGAATAGATTCCACAAGGTGTCCAAAATCATCCATCTGTAACTTGACAGATATCCGCTGCAGCAGCTCCGTCAGATCAGGCTCATTCCGTGGAGAAGGATCAGCAGATCTCACACTCAGTTCTATCATATCCCACAAATGTTCAATTGGGTTACAATCCGTGGTGTTTGGGAGGTCAAAGCAATGTGGCGAATTCGCTGTCATTTGTCTCCAACCACTCAGTTACAGACCTCAGTGCCACCTTTCAGCAGAACAACGCAGTGTCGCGTACGAGCCCGATGACACTGTGGTTGTCCTGTTGAAAGGTGACTTTGTGGTACGGGTAATCCACCTGCAGAAATGGATGGAAATGGACGGCTAATAGGTCCTTGTGGCGTCCATCATTCAGTATTTGTAGGATGAAAAGCAAAAGACCCAAGGCTTGCAAAGAAAAAGCTTCTCAGCTCAGAACTCTACCTCCACCAGCCTGTTTAACCCCAGCTGTGAAACAACGCGATAGGGCTTCATGCTGTTTACGCCATATGCGAATTCGACTTCAGCATTGTGCAGCAGAAACCGAGACTCATCATTCCAGACGGCCATCTTCCATCTGTCCAGGTTCCATTACAGACGTTCTTTGGCCCATACGAGGCGTTGTTTGCGATCCCTGTGAGTAATCATAGGTACCCTCGAAGAAAGGTACGGTGCATGTTGCATGTGGATGTAAGTAGAACTGTACAGGTGCTGTACTGGTGGGTGAACTGGGTGACTGTTGATTGTCATTCTCAAATAGCAGTCGTGACACTCGACTAGGTTTAACCGCGCGTGGCTGATCACTGTGAGCCCTTTTGCTGGATGTATGTGCGTGGTTAATCCAGTCCTTGTACACACCTGATACAGTAGTACGGGAGTAGCCAACAAGTGCAACTGTTTCCGATATACTGACATCTGCCCACCGGGCCCCAAAAATTTGGCCTCGGTTAATTTGGCCAAAGATGCCACGTTTTCCCTTTACTGGTGAACGTTTACTGATTACGTACCGAGGATAAGTGTGCATTATTTGTAGTAGTCGTAGATGACATTGATATCATGTGGTACTTCGTTATCGCTCCCAATATGTAAAACAGAGGGGATGTTATTAATGCAAAGTTAACTCAGTGTATATTTCCTTAATAGACCTTATATTATTTTCAATAATGTTTAGCTACTAAAAGCTTTATCTTCGGATGATCACTGCTGGAAGTGTTTGGTATATTTCTTTTTCAATACTACGAGATATTCTTAAATATATTCCGATGCATGTTTCCTCAATGGAGACTATACTTTCCTCAACAGCTTTTAGAAAGTAAAAACTTTATTTTACGTCGATCACTGGAATGTTTTGATTCAATTTTTTTCTAATGGTGCTATTTAGGAAAGTATTAACCCTCCGGGTGGCCAGCACGTATACTGTACTTACGTTTGTAGATTTCTGTGCCCAAAGCGACGACGACGCAGTAATAAGTTCATCTGAAACCTGTTCAAAAACGGCGAGAACACATATATGCGCATCTTAACGACGACGAATACTACAGAAAGACAGGACGCTTTTATGCGACAAAATTTTGCGTTGCCTCTTCCAAAACTCCTGTCATCTGGAAGATTAAAATACGTGGCTAAGGAAGAGAATTACGACATCGAATCTACAGTGCAACGCTCTTCTGCATTTATTGCCCTTACAGAAAGACCTGCCGAGGATTCTGATTTGTGAAACGATACCTCAAAATGTAGATAAGCAGGGGCCTCGGAAATAGGGGTACTATATCATCAATTATATGTTTTAGCCTTTAAAGAAAGCTTCGAGAAAGGTGCAATTGTCGGGTATCACAGAAATGGCCGATCCATACGTGACATATCCAGCTAGTTGAAGTACCCAAAATCGACAGTGGCCTACGTGATTGGCAAGTGGAAGATGAGAGGTGACTGTCGGAATGTGCCCCGACACGGCAGACCCACAAAACTGGGAGTTAGAGACCGACGGGTGCTGGCCAGAAAAATTCGGAAGAACCGCACCAAATCGATGGGCCACATCCGCGAGGAGTTTCAACAGGCATCCGGGAGTGTTCTTTCGATGAATACCATCCGTAAGGAAGCCCTATTGCTCGGTTATCATGGACGTGCTGCCACCAACAAGCCTTTGATCTCCAAGTACAATAGCGCTGCTCGGCTAACGTGGTGCAAAGAACGTCGACAGCGGACCGTTGAACAGTGGAAACAGGTTCTGTGGAGCGACGAATCAAGGTTCATCCTCTACCGTTCGGATGACAGGGTCTGGGTTTGTCATCTGCCTGGAGTGCGCCTCCTTCCAGAATGTATTGTACCAACTGTGAAGTTCGGCGGCGGTGGAATTATTCTATGGAGGTGTTTCTCCTGGTATGGCATGGGACCCTTGGTCGCAATTCCTGGTAGACTCAACGCCGAGGCCTACTGCACCATTTTGGATGACCATACGCTTCCTACGTTTTGACAGTTTTACGGGATGGACCCATGTTACTTTCAGGATGAAAATGCCACCTGTCATGTTGCGAGGTCCACCATGGTTTGGTATCGTGACAATGGGGCTAATCGAATGGAATGGCCTGCGCAGAGTCTGGACCCTAACCCTATCGAGCACCCCTGGATCGAATTGGAGCGTCGACTTAAGGGGTGCCCTACCGTCCGAAATCGGTATAGGAACTGACCTGTCTTCTCCAAGTCGAGTGGAAGAAAATACCGCTAGCCGTCGTACAACGCCTGGTTGAGAGTATGCCCCGGAGGGTCGCAGCTGTAATCGCCGCTCGTAGAGTCTCCACCAACTATTGAAGGTGAATAACCTTCGTTTTCCTTTGCTATCACAGGTGTCCAATTACTTATTGGTAGATAGTGTACCTTGTGAGGCGCAGCTATTTGGTGTGTTCAGTGTGTTGTCTCTATTGCTGAACACAGAGCTGAAGACGCCTGATCCAGTTGTTATGCATCCGCACGAGAATATCGGGAGAAATGCGGTTACAGGCCTCCAGGAGGCGTTGCTGAAGGTGGTGGTTTTCGCGGATTTTGCTCAGCAAACACCAGGTGTTTCAGATGACTCGACATATAAAAGTCGAGTGATGGGAGGTTGGGGGATCTGGATAGCCATTTCTCGTCGGTGGCAGATTTCGGCCGACCACAAGGTGAATTGTCGTCCACAATCCCAGTTTCTCAGAGTTTGGATATCAGGTATGCGAGAGTGCTGTGCGAAATTTGTTGTCTTTCTGGTTGTCGGTTGTCGAAATATGCAGCCATGATACGACAGCTGCTTTCCCCTGATATTAGGATCACCTCAATCCTCTCCTCTTTCGGCAACGCCATCTTCAATTACCTGCAACAAAAAAATCGTTATTTAAAATTTCTGTGTTGATATCTTGTAAAGCACAGCACATATTTTTAAATCTGATCACAGCAATCAATTTCTGAGAAAATTCTGGTCTTGTTTGATATGCAACAGGACCCCCCTTACCATTTGAAAAATTTGACCTTGATCCAATATGAGGGGTTTCATGATGGCGTCCATGTTCCGGAAATAACCTGAAAGATAGGCGATTCTTTGCTGTGGTATTCAGATATTTCATTTTCCCTGCCGTTTCTGAAAGACAAGGATATCCTGCAACGTTTGACTCATCCAGCAAAATAAGAGAGAAACGTAGTAGGAAATTACTGACACCTGATTTTGAAAGAAGAACTGCCAAACATTTCGAATTTTTAGCTATTTTTTTCTGAGCCTCTTGGTATTAAATTTGGCAATCTCCTGAAAACGTACTTCTGATCTCATAGAAACATAGGGTAAATAGTTTAAACACTATCACACTCTTCTGTCACAATATACTGTGCTCATTATTATACTTCTTGCATGGTGCAGAATAATATGTTTCGTCTGAGAGAAGGTATCCTCTTGAAGCTAAAAACGGTGTAAAACGAAACTATTAATTCAATAGGTAAAACTAAATCCTCAACCTTTTTCGGAGGGGAAGGAGGTTAAAAACCACAGTGAGCAACTGATTGGTCTACAAGTAGTGCCGATGCTTCATTTAAAGCCATTGGGTTCAAGGTAGAGAGACAGCCAGTGCCGCAAGACGAACACATAACCTTTTCCTCATCCGAAACTTAAACCTGGGCCCACTCGAAAGCCAACGCTTCGACTACTACGCTAAGCTACGTGTCTGGTTGGCAAATCCACATCTTTCATTCACCCCGTTTTTGCTTGTAAAATGGTTTTCATTTTACAAAGCATTTACAGCATGTGAAACTGAGATGCTCATTTTGATATCGCACGTCGTGTTCATCTCCAAACAGGTAGCTTCGTATCCATTTTGGAAATCAAGTCTAGACCCCAAAAAGAAATATCTACATATATTGGCATTATAACTAGCTGCAATATATTTTAATGACCAATTTGAGCCACATTTTTCAGTATCTTTGGTAACATCTGCACTTATTGCTTTCTGTTTTTGGGTCATCGATCACCGTGAGCAACTCGTAGGGATATGAGCAGCCACATCCGGGGTTCTGTTAAGGACTCATCACGGACGAATCTCAAAGACCAGTGCTTCACACTCTAGGCCATAGGAGTGGCTAATTTATTTTAATTCGTTTCAACATTATGTCATGAAATCTACCGAAACTATCACCGCGCACAGCATGAAGCACTCGCATTTCTAAGGAAAATTACTGATCCCCCTTGAGCATCAAAAGGTATAAGGATTTGCTAAAATAACGTGTAGCACCATCTTTCGCCCTAATGACGGTGGCGATTCGTCTCGGCATGGACTCGACAAGACACCGGAAGCGTTAGGAAGCCATACGGATCCACGATCCCTGAACAAGCTCCCACAGTTCACGAAGATTTGATGGAGGGGTTCAGAGCCTCGAACCTCTCTATCGATGGCATCCCAGATGTGATCGATGAGATTGAGGTCAGGTGTCCCAGCTGGCCTAGGAAGCGAGGTCACGTCGGTGGAGTGTTCATTAAACCATTCGGATGCAATTCGGGAGCTGCATTGTCTTGTTGCAAAATGAGGTCCCCAGTGGGATGTTGAAGACGCACAAACGGGAGCAAATGGTCGTCGAGGATATCCCAGTAACGTTGACCTGTGAGGGACGATGTCACACGTACCAGAGTTCCCATTTCAGTCCACGTAAACAGTCCCCAGGCGAGAATGCTACCCCCACCAGCTTGAAGAGTAACCTGCTGGCAAGAAGGATCCATCGCTTCATGTGGTTTGTGCCGTACTCGTATCCTGCCATCCGCATGTACCAACGTGAATCTCGACTCATCAGTCCAGGCAACATTTTTCCACATGTCTAGGGTCCAGTGGCGATGTTCCGGCGCCCATGCTAATCTTTGCACCCTGTGATGTGCGGTCAGCAGCGGTACCCACGTGGGACGATGGCTTCTGTACCCCATAGCGAGGACATGGTTCTGGATGGTGTGGGTGCCTACACGTTTTTGTGCACCAGCGTTAAATTGCCGAGTGATTTCTTGCACTGTGACCCGTCTATCCGCTGTTACAATGCGAGCTAGCCGATGATTACCCCGCTCATCCACACGCTGGTGTCCAACGGCAGTTGGCCCTTGCAGGGATGGTTTTACTGGAGTCGATGTACTCACGGTGCACCCGTGACACAGTGGCTCGTGAAAATCCCAGTGGCTGCACGAGTTCCGAGATGTAGTGACCCATTCTTCGGGCCCCGACGATTTGCCCACGATCAAATGCGCTTAGATCGTTCGTCTTAAGCGTACTGCGTTTGACTCTTACTGATTCCCGTCGCATCACTCCTTATATTGTCGGATCGCTGCATACGTCATGTCGTTTCCGTTTACAGGGCCGCCCACAGCGCCATATTTGCATAACGCCAGCTGTCTCTAATTCAATTGCTCTTCAGTGTATGTACGGTAAAGATCTGTACTATATGCTATACACCGATCATCCAAAATATTAAAACCACCTCTGCGTTTTGCAAACAAGCGCGCGAGCTGCAAATCAGCGTCAAGTGCCAAAGTCACGAATGATATATATATGATATCTGGATCGTAGCTCTATCAGTCAATAGTTAGTTTCGTCACAACGTGGGAAATACAAGGGACTCCTCTGATTTCGACATATGCCAGATCGCTATGGTAGGACGCCGTGGTAAGGGCATCTCCGAACAAGCGAAGCTGGTAGGCTGTTCACGCTATGCAGTAGTATCAAAGATGCTCCGAAATAGGTGACACTGCGAGCCGTCGACAGGGCGTGGAAAAGCCACACCTAATTGTTGCCAGAGGTCAGCTCAGGATATCTCGTCTTGTCGTCAGCAGCAGGAGGGCTACTGTGATTGACATTACCCATAATTTCAAATTATGGTGAAAGGCCCAATGTGTCCGAACACACAGTTCATCGTTTGCTCTTGGATATGTGTCTTAGCAGCCGCAGACCAAGTCGTGTGCTCATGCTCACAGCCGTTCACCGTGGTCAACACTTGCAGTGGTCCCGTAACCATGGACATTGGGCCGTTGAAGACTGGAAGACTGTCTCATGGTCAGACGAACCCCGTTTTCTGTTACACCACGTCAACGGACGAGCTCTTGTGCGAGGTTTCCTAAGGAAGGCTGTATGTGATAGTGTGGGAAATAGTTTCTTTGGCTAGACCTGGACCCATTATCCCTGAGGAGAGAACTCTGGCAGCTCTTACATACCTGCATATTGTGGCTCACTAACCATCGGCCGCATGATGCACGAACGCCATGAAAGCGTGTAAGTGATCAGCTAGCACGTGCTGGGAGCGCGTAGCAGTTAAAAACCTCTCTTGACATACTGAGGGAGCTAATGTGTCTCATGAAAAGGCTCCTCAAACCATTATAGAGGCACCACCGCCTTGAACAGAGCAGACCTGGCACGACGGAGCTATGACCTTATTCTATCGACGCCACACCCGCACCATCACGTTAACTCGGTACGGCTGAAAACAGACTCATCTGATCACATGATGCCGTGCCAATCAAAGGTCCAGTTTGCATGGTTATGGTACCTGGTGAGGCTAAATTTCCGATGACGACCGGTCAACAGCGGCACACGAGTGGGCTTCGGCTTCCGTAGCCCAGAGTATGAAGCGTGCGTCGTACTGTTCGCTCGGTGACGCTGCTTAGGCCTCCTTCATTTAACCTGGATGGTATTTGCGCGACCGTCGCCAAGCTATCGATCTGAACGAGTCTAGATAGCCTACGTCAACTCGTTTCTTTAATGGCAAGTGGTCGGGCACAGCTTGCTCTCTCAGTGCTGGTACTGTACTTTCGTCGGTGGTATACTCGTGGTGCACCCTTGATACGGCTGCCCTCGGAAACCCTAGAGTTCTTACCACATGGGTGAGAGAATGACCCATTTGTCTTGTGCTGACACTGCGCCCATGATCAAATTCGCTCATATCACTACGTTTACCCATGTTCGTCGGTTGCTGTTAGCGCGCAGCTGTTAAAGACCTCTCCTGGGACTTAATGTGTCTCATGGGACATAATGTGTCTCATGGGACTTAATGTGTCTCTCGTTTGTGGAACGGGCGGCCGTTACATATTAGATGTACACTGGTGTGCAAAAATTAAGGACGAAAAAGAGAAATCAGCATACCAGCGGAGCGACCGGCAGAACGGACCGAAAGACCACTCAGGAGATAGACTAGGGTCCGGTACGGTAGGGCATGCGCATATATGCAGCATGACGTAGGGGAGGGTGTGTCGGAAGGGTATAAAGCACACGGGAGCTACATGCTTAGCAATTCGGTGAAAGCTATTGCACGGTGTACATCGTTTTGAACGACGTGGAGTTGCTACCACCGTATGATATGGCCAACAGGCAATCGGGTAGATGACATCTGGATGACTTTAACCGAGGTCGCGTCATTGGGAAGTTGGAAGAAGGTCGAAGTGTGATTAGTGTGGCCGAGGAGTTCGGGATCGCTAACAGCTCCGTTTCACGAGCTTGGAGAACATTTCAAACGACAGGAGCAGCTGTCCGAGAGTTTAGCGGTGGTCGTGCACGAGCAACCACGGCGGCAGAAGACCGGTACATTGTCCTACAGGCGAGAAGAGACAGACGGAAGACAGCGGAAGATATCGCAAGGCACATGCAACAGACAACTGGATGACCGTTATCGTGTTTTACCGTGGCCAGGAGGCTGCACAAAGGTAGTCTATTTGCACGACGACCAGTACAGTGTGTGCCATTAACGCCCGCTCATCGGAGACGGCGGTTTCTGTGGTGCCAGGAACACAAGAACTGGACACATCAGCAATGGGATCGAGTTCTCTTTACGGATGAGAGCCGATTTAGTCTGACGAGCGATTCTGGACGTATACATAATATTATACATCTGGAGATAGCTGGTAACACCGAATCTAACCTCCAACATCATCGAAAGGGACCGGTTTGGAGGTGGCGGAGTTCTCGATTGGGGCGGTATCATGCTTGGTAGCCGTACTGACCTCCACATCTTCCAAGGAGGTTCGGTCACTGGTGTCCGCTATTGTACCGAGGTTCTCCGGCCTCACGTGCGTCTGTTTAGAGGTGCTGTGGGTCCTGAGTTCCTCTTCATGGACGACAACGCTACACCTCATCGTACAGTGGCTGTCACAGAGCTGTTGGAGAGTGAAGATATTCAACGCATGGATTGGCCCGCAAGGTCCGCCGGACCTAAATCCAATTGAACACGTGTGGGACCTTCTCAGGAGACGCTTGGCATCACCTCACCAGCCACCAGCAACGATTCCGCAGCTGAGATTTGCGCTACGAGAGGAATGGGCCGCGATGGCTCAACAGCTCCTTAACAACCTCGTCCTCAGCATGGAAAGACGTTGTAAATCCTGCAACGCAGTCAGGGGTGATCATATCCCCTACTAAAGACTGGAGTTTTCTAGGCAGCCGCCTGTTACATGGACGTTTCTGTCTAGTTGTGCTCGAAACTACCTTTTCGATAAAGTGCCTCTGTATCCTTTGGATTCCTTGTTTAGACGGTTTTGCTCACTTGTCCCATGTTCTTACATCTTGTGGATCTTATGGTATGATTTGAGTCGGTGTGGAGCACTTCTGCACGACGTTACTTCGGAAAACCGTCTCGTCCTTAATTTTTGCACGCCAGTGTATAATGAACTACACTGCTTTTAAAAGAGTGTTGAGGGGATTCTTGTTGTTTGGTTAAATACTGTATTTGATACCACAGAAATGTTTATTTTTTTACGGTTGGCAGTTAAACTGAACTTGAGGATGTCTTGACTTGGCATATTATCCGTAGGGATTCCGGGGCGCATCAGGTTAAATAATTTAGCCTTTTTTCCTGGCCCTTTGCACGACTGTATGATACATTTTTGTATTGCATATAATTGTTCTCCTGATTGTGCCTGTATGGATATTATTATTTTGAGTACTTGTTGTCTTTAATAGATACTTTCTTTTTATTATGATTGTGTTACAAACGGATTAACTATCTTTATTGTACTTTGCCTGTAGCTGAATCGTATAATCTTTCTTTTTTTGTAACTTCCTTCACTAATAAGTGTCATAAATGACCTGGATGTCTTAATGTATTCACATTATGATTTGAACAATTTCTAATTTGCATTGTTATGGTGTTTGATATATTTAATTGTGTCTGGTGTGATGAAGCAAAAAATTTCAATAAATTCAAATTCAAATATACTGTTAGGAAGCCATGTTATCTATTTATGGTCCTGCCTTCGGTTTGGGTATGTTTCTCTCATCAGGCGGCATGCCCATTTCAAATGCTAATCACCTGTATCTCTAATGTTTTCTTTGCTAAGTGTATTAACAGCCGAACATACGAAGAGGTCTCCAGTGTCAACGGGAGAACTACAGGAGAACAATAATATTTTTGCTTACTTCGGTGTTGGCTATATTTTCGCTAATGTGATATACTGAAACATGTTATTAAATACTTGAATGTATGACATTTAAATCGATAGTTTATACATACATCCAAAGTATACCGAAAGTTCAAAAATAAAATAAATCACAATGGGATCAGAAATAATTCAATAATATGCAAATGTTCTTTTCTAATCAAAGAATACCCCCTCCGCTCAGATTGTATTACAAAGATGAAGCATTGTTCAAAGAAAAAACAATCTTCATCCAGAACTTACGAAAGAAAATGGCGTAGATTATTGCTTTAGGAATTTAATTTAGTTTCCTTATATGGAAGACATTTTAATTATGCTGGATTCTATGACTAACAGAATTTGTTTCGGAGGTCTTTTGTTATTTTTTGAGTGTCTTGTTTTCGTAAATCGGAGGCTTTTCACTTTTAACTAAGGATTTGAATTCGAAATTTGAGAGAAGAGGGACGTATGACATCTTTTTTTTTTCTTCTTCTTGTGGACAAGAGCTCTTTTTTGTAACGTCTTTAGAGAAGTTAATTGAAAATTCTTTGTCTTTCTTTACAACGCAAGCTTCTTTCTTGGTGATCCCACAGACCAATTCAAGAAAAAAATACAGGGAAAGAAAAGAAAAGAAGTACTTATATTGCCCAATTAAGAAAACCTTTGCAGTCTTCTATTTTAAACAAAGTACTTTTAACAATCGCTTTATTTGATTATCGGACAACCGGCAGCAATATCTTCTAACGCTTTGATGATATTTTAATGCTAACCGTCAGTAGAAACAATCGCTTCGTGCTCGAAGGGAATGCTTTCAATCTCATTACATTAAACATTATAATTATTTTTAATTATACCAGAGTATTTGTTTAAAAGCGTTTGTATTTTTATTTCAGTTGCAGATAAAACACACCTCGAATTTAATTGGCAGGAGTTATACATCAATTTTATGTTATACCAAATGTAAAACCGCTAATAGAAAATAATTACATTTTATGTTATTATTGATAGTACATAGAATTAATGTTTCTAGCAAACAACATCAACACATTTGTTTAATATTTTGAACTATTCAGTGAAGAATCTTTTTTCTTGCCAGAAAAAAAGACATAATAGAAACTTCAACAACAACCAGAATGCAAAAAAGAAGTTTTAAGACTAAAAGAAGGATGTGTAAGCGAATTCAGTTTTATACTTACGAAATGTACACTGCTTCACATATAAAATTCTACGCCAGGAAGTATTTGTCGGAGCACCATGCAAGTTTGTAGTACGTACTGTGACGTATATTCTAGATTAACTTTCCTTTTTTAGTTTCTTTCCCTATGTATTTCTTGAGTTTATTCTCAGTATTCTTCCCGCTTAACGGAATATCTTTTCCTTCAAATGCATACGTTTGGCAACACAATTGAGGTTGAATGCACGTGACGTATGCATGTAATAAGATAAGAACAAGAGATAAAAAGCGACGACTGATCTGTTGTAGGAGAGAGGTGTTGATGTTATTGAGAGCGATTATTGAGGTGTGTTGATAAGAGCGATTATTGAGAGCTGTTATTGTGAGCTATTATTGTGAGCGATTATGGTGAGCGTTGTTAAGAAAGTGCTGTACGAGAGAATTGAACAGTGTTGAGATAAATGTGTGGAGAGTGTTGTGATTCCATTCCGAATAAAGGACTGTTTTCCGTAAGTTGACTTCTGGTTATATGTTTTGTCTGGCCGTTAAGGTTTGTTTCATTTAGGAACAATTTATTAGTATGTTGATATTTTAAGTTAGCGTAAAGTACAAAACTACTTTTACGTTACAGTACCGCAGCTGAGTTATGTAAATGATTTCAGTTAGGAACAGGGGCGTATTTAGGGGCCCTCATGTAATTCAGTCGCTAGAGCAACTGGCTCTGGAGAGAGGAGCGCGGGTTTGATAAATAATCGTCACTGACAAAATTGTGTTTTCACAAATGCAAAAGAAAATAATGTTATAAGTTTTCTTCTATTTTTCCTTAACTTTTATTTTGTCCTGAGGGATTTTAAAAATTACCATTTTCGGTCGGCCGTGCAGAAAAAGTTATCTATACCCCTCTGGTTACGATCCAATTGTGTTATAAGTGAATGAGATGAAAGGGTAATGCGGCTTGGTGTAAATAAGCATCGCCGTTCTCAATTGGGTCGGCAGCACTGCTGTATCGGAAGAATGTCGGTGGTAAAATCACGTGTAAGGAGTGAGAACTGAGAATGCCTGGAGGACATCAGCGAGAATACCTCTTTCACACGAACTCCTTTAACATTTTAACGACCATGACTCTGAAATCTAGTATCAGTCTAAACACCATAAGGCCCGAAACTGTCTGTTGTTTAACATCTTTGTTTAGTAACAACTACGGTTACTGATGGTGACAACTGTTTATCCTTCATAAGCACCCCGGACAAAAAATGACGGAACGCTGTCATCCGGAGGAACATTTGGAAACTGGTCAGGCAGAGAAAAATGTGTGTATATAATGGAATGGAAAGTATTGTATGTTACTTTTTCAGCTTTGTAGGACGTGCATGGCTAATGAGTTATATTGTTGCTTACAGGTAGTAAGTACCATGGGTAGAAAAGGTGACGTAACAGAGTGGCAAAAGGGAGCTATCGTCTTTGGTCGTGAACATGGTCATTCGCTGGGGGAGGGGCGGAGTTCGTTGGCGTGTCCAAGTCCACAGTCAGTAGTATTCATTTAGCGTGGAAGGAGTTGACCAGAGATAATTTCCGTCGGAGCAGCTGCGGCAGAAAAACCATCATGAGCAACCGTGATCGTCGACATCTGGGGCGATTATCAACCGCAAAACGGTTCCAAACCCGGCAGGAACTGCTGCAAGAGCACAACGCGGGACCCAGTAAGCCTGTTTCAGAACAAACGCTTCGACGAGAAGTGCATGGTGTAGGAATATTCAGTCGTGTAGCTAGGATACGCCCCAAGCTGTCTGCCACACACAAGAAAAAGCGGCTGGAATGGGCGAGGGAACAATAACACTAGACAACAGAGCAGTAGCGATGCATCATCTGGTAGGACGAACCCAGGTTCTGCCTGTATTCCAATGATGGTCTATCCAGGGTCATGCAGAAGGCCGGAGAAGCCTTTAACGCAGAGTGTGTGCAAAGGGCTGTACAGAAGGGGGTGGAAGTGTCATGTTTTGGGGGTGTATATCCAGTGCTGGGGTGGGTCCCTTAGTTTACGTGTCTAATGGCATGAAAGCGATGGACTACGTGAAACTGTTGGATAACGAGGTGTTGTCATATGTCCAGTTCCTCCAAGATGCCGCCATTCCAGATCCACGTTATCAAGACGACAACTGCACTGTCCACCGAGCTGCCATTGTGCAGGATTGGTTTGCAGAACATGAGGTCGACGTCCCATATCTCACCTGGCCCGCCAATTTGCCTGATCTCAATGTTATAGAGAAAATTTGGGACATGCTCGAATGGGCCGTTAAGAAGAGACAACAACACCCTCCAAATTTGACTGCTCTGCGGGACCAGTTGTTTACGACGTGGGGCAAACTGGTAATGTCACCCGCTCCCATATTGACAGCATGCCAAAGAAAATAAAGGCTGCGCTTCGAGCTCGTGGTGATGTAACCCCATATTAACCAATAAAATGAGCATTCGGTAATTTTTTGTCCGGTGTGCTTAGGTTCTGCAAATTTAAAGAACAGGTAAAGGTAGGAAATCTGACTTTGTATGTACGGGCATTTTAGGCGTGATAGTCGTTAAAGGGTTAAAAGAGACTTTATCACATGGCTACGTACGACTGATTAGTCTGTGCGGCGGAAACACATAGGGGTGAAACAACTGTCGGCCGAACTTAGCAGCAGTGTTTGGAGGAAGGTAACGCGTATAGCCGTAGTGGGACTGATTCACCTAGGCGGTCGTCCGAACGTCTCGATCGCCGAATTTGACGGCAATCCGCAGAAGCCTCCGGATTTCACAACGGAAAACATTCGACGAGTTGTGCGAGCAGCTATAGACATCCACTATTGCCACGGACTGTGGATTGACTAGGCATGTTTGTAATCTCAGCCAGATAATGCGAACACTGCCACTCAGCACAACGGGTCGTCGCACAAGCTGCAGTGGTGCCGAACTAGACATGCGCGGCAGGAAGAATGGTACCATGTCATGTTCGGCGACGAGTCCCGCTTCTGTCATTGCGCCATAATCGTCGATTGAGGGCCCAGGGACGACGTGGTCAACAGACTGACCTTGCTGCCATCCGTGAGCGTCATAACTCTCCTCACACTGGTGTCATGGTTTGAGGCGCTATTTGTTTCAACAGTCATTCAAAGCTTGTACGAATAGTGTGTATCATCACAAAAATTGAATAGTGTGTATTATC
This sequence comes from Macrothele yani, assembly GCA_039090855.1. NCBI lineage: Eukaryota > Metazoa > Arthropoda > Arachnida > Araneae > Macrothelidae > Macrothele > Macrothele yani. The sequence continues at coordinate 46,077,079 of CM076997.1, read as the reverse complement.
ACAACGCGACGATAGCCCTTTTTGTTGCTGCATCTTGGTGGTATGTTTGTTTCCACTTTCTAAATTCTGCCAACATCAAAAGACAGTGCATAAAAAGTGTTGAGAGGGGATTTCACTATGGCTACAATGTGTTGCCACTCGAAATGTCGATGAATTGTGGACAAAGCACAAAATCGTATGGTCAGCGTTACCGCACAATAACATTCGGTGACTTTTCTACTAGATGTCACGTCGAGTTGCCGAATGTATAACATACTGATTCATGTCACAATATACTACTACGACAAACTGACTCAGGCCACATTATACACTGAGTGGCCACTTAATTATGACTATCCCCTCAGTACTTCGCTGGGCCACCTTTTGCCTTTAATACTGCGTCGATTCTTTGTGGCATGGACTCCACGAGATGTTGATAGGTGGTTTGTGGAATCTGAGACCATGCTTGATGAATAGCACTTTCCAGGAGTGTGAGATCGCAGGGTTGTGGATCCAGCTGTCTGATGGCTGGTTCAACTTCATCCCATAAATTCTCAATGGGCTTGAGTTCTGAAGAGTGTGGGGGCCACCTAAGCAAAGTAAACTCACAGGCATGTTCCTGAAACCAATCCTGTACAATACGAGCACTATGGCAGGACGCATTATCTTGTTGAAAGCAGCCATCGCCATTGGGATAAATCATCCATATGACAGAATGCACTTGGTCCGCAACGATGTTTAGATATGATGTGCCAGTCAGTCGTTGATCAACACGAATTAAAGGGCCCAAAGCATGCCAGGAAGACATTCCCCAAACCATAACGTTGCCTCCACCAGCTTGAAGGGTTGTAGCAATGCATTTGGGGCCCATGCTTTCGTGCTATTTTTGCGAAAATCTCACTCGGCCATCGGCATGGTGCAACTGAAAACGTGATTCATCTGACCACATAATTTGTTTTCAATTATCGACTGTCCAATCCTTGTGCTCCTCTGCAAACTCGAGACGTTTTCTTTTTTAACTGCAGACAGCGAAGCTGTTCGAACAGGCCTACGGCTGCCATATCCCATCCGATGCAGTGTACGGCGAACAGTGCGTGCAGAGATAATTTCAGGGGATCCTTGATTAAGATGGTCTGTAATTTGCTGCACTGTTGCCCTTCTGTTGTCTGTTACCAGTCTGGACACTCTCCGTTCCGCCTGAACAGTCACTAGTCGATGACGACCACACGTTGCACGTAGAGACCCAGTTTTTTGGCTGACAGTCCAGTCTTTAAACACTTTAACAACGGCTGCTCTGGAACATTTCACGAATGCGGCGGTTTCGGTGATACTCGCTCCATGGCTCCTAGCTCCTACAATCATCCCACGTTGAAAGTTTGTGAAATCGAATTTTTTATCCATCTCGTCACCCAAAAATACTTCTACTACTGTCGAAAGCACAAAGCTTTTCATTTTTATACTAGTCTCGCCCTCTGGCGGCAACAGCGTGTAGCCACAGCTCATTTGCTTAAAACTGTGAGGTGGTCATAGTAAAGTGTCCACTCAGTGTACTACTACGCCAACTGACACAGGCCATATTATACTACTACGACACAATGGCTCAGGCCACATTACACTACTACGACAAACTAACTCAGGCCACATTATGCTACTGCGGCAAACTGAGTCAGGCCAAATTATACTACTACGACAAACTGACTCAGACCACATTATACTACTACGGCAAACTGACTCAGGCCACATTATAGTGCTACGGCAAACTGGCACAGGCCATATTATACTACTACGACAAACTAACTCAGGTCACATTATACTACTTCGGCAAACTGACTCAGGCCACATTATACTACTACGACAAACTGACTCAAGCCACATTATACACTGCCGGACAATTGCTAAGGACGGATGACAATAGCAACCATAAAACGGAAGGTGGGAAAATGTGGAAATTAGCATAAGTGCGGGATACAGTAAGACGTGTTGTGCGTATGCAAATTTTGGATTGCCGAACTTGTTCGTGACGTCATAGCGCTGATAAGAGATATAAAGGGTTTGACGCGTATTGACCGTTGTTGTTCAAACGCAAAGTTGAAAGGGAAAGAATCAATTGACGAACTTGCAATTTTCAGTATGTCTTCCCGACATCACCTAGATGATTTTACGCGTGGCCGTATTATTGGCAAGATTGAAGAAGGGCGAAAAATAACAGATGTTGCCAGGGAGTTCGACGTCAGCCACAGTGTTGTTTCAAGGCTTTGGAAATCATTTCAAACAAATGGAGAGTGTAGCAAACGTCACGGGGGAGGTCGTGTTCGCAGTACGACACCTGCAGAAGATCGGTACATAGTGCTATCAACAAAAAGACACCGGCGCAGCACAGCTAGTGAGGTAGCAAATCAGTTTATGGCTGCTACTGGCCAGCGGATCTCCCGAAAAACTGCCGCCAGACAGTTGCATGAAGTAGGACTATACGCCCGCCGTCCTGTTGTGTGCATCCCATTGTCCAGACGTCACCGTACCGCCCGTTTGCAATGGTGCCATCAACATCGCAATTGGACTGCTAACGAGTGGTCTGCTGTCCTCTTCTCAGATGAGAGTAGATACAGTCTATCGTCTGATTGTCGACGACAACTGATTTGGCGTGATAGTGGTACTGCATATTGTCCAGCAAACACACAGGAAAGGGACCGATATCCGACATGTAGTGTCATGGTATGGGCTGGCATCATGATCAATGGCCGTACGTCCCTCTATGTGCTTCCAACTGGGACTATGACTGGCCAACGATACATTAATGATATTCTGCTACCTCATGTTCGCATGTTCCGTGGTGCTGTCGGTGATAGATTCATTTTCATGGACGACAACGCAACATGTCATCGAACAGTCGCTGTCCACGAGTGTCTTGAGAGCGAGGATATTCAACGCCTCGTATGGCCAGCACGTTATCCAGATCTGAATCCCATTGAAAATGTGTGGGATGCTTTGGGGAGGAGTCTTGCTGGTCGCCAATGCCCTCCAATAAACAAGGACACCCTCATCCGTGCACTGACAGAGGAATGGGATAAATTACCCCAACAGCTGCTTGATAATGTTGTGCAAAGCATGACACGACGTGTGGAATCTTGCATCGCCCTCCATGGTGGCCATATCCCGTATTGACATCTTACGCCGGAACGCCTGCGGACGGTAATTGCATTTTTTTCACGTTTACGTATTCTGCACAAAATGGCCTGTTTGTCCCTTGAACACGTTCCAAAGCCTTCTGGATTTCAGAGCACAATAAATTGTCTTTCTTGTAATGTCCTGGCGTTCTTACATTATTTTATTTTGCTTGGCATCCAACCACACTTACTTTTTTATGCGCTATTTAGCCGTTTATGATCCGTCCTTAGCAATTGTCCAGCAGTGTACTACTACGGTAAACTGGCACAGGCCATATTATACTACTACGACAAACTGACTCAGGCCACATTATACTACTACGGCAAATTGGGTCAGGCCATATTATACTACTACAGTGGATGCTCACCCATTTTTTAACGATTTTCCAGCAATATAATTAATGTTTAAAATAAAATTATTTTTTTTTCTTTTTTTTTTTTTTTTTTTTTTTTTGATTGGATTTTTAACGACCACCGTGAGCAACTCAATGGGCTATAAGCAGTCGCCCGTCCCTAATTTAGGGTCACTGGTTCCAGGGAAGGGAAAGAACCAGTGCCGTAAGACAAACACAACATCCATGCCTGACCGGGATTCGAACCCGGACCCCTTACGGACGAATGATCAGAGGCCAACGCCTTAGACCACTGCGCCACCGGGGCGGCTTTTTTTTTTCTTAAATATTCTATCTGATAGCCCTTTCTCCTGACTATCAAGCTAGATCTAGATTTCCAAGATGGGAAGGCATTTCTTAAAATTAATAGTGGTATTTTATTTCACTCCTCTTCCACTATAATCCACTCATCGTTTCTAAGTCTCTGTTTAGAGAACGTTCTTTTTAGCTGTCTGAAGGCACAATAGTAAGGGGTATGTGAAGGAATATGTGCAAAAGGTATAAACATGATACCCGTCTCTGTTTTCATTTTTTCAAGAAATAGATTTGGATGTAGGATTGGTAGCCTTATCCTAACGGAGTTCAACTCTTTAAAGGTCCTCTGGATAAAGGAATGTTATTTTCCTCTTTGAATATGAGGGTCAAAACATTATTTTGGTAATATTTAGAATTGATGTTAACATACTTTTTAAACTTTACTTAACTTTAAATTCCCATTGTACGAGAAACCATCAATAACCATGAATTCTATACTCAAACTTTCTTTGGATTCTTGGAACCAAGTTTCTAAGTCTTTTTCTGCTCTTCTACGATTATAAATCGACCTTTTTTCATTACAGTCATTTAGGTAGATCCATTCTTAATCAATAATCACAATTAATTTCCATATGTCTCTGGCTAAGTGATTTTCATGAAGAAGTCTACACCGTATTCTGTGCTCAAACACGTGCTTAAGCCAAAGGCGGTGAACTTTATGTTGTTTGTATAGTTTCGGAATCAACGTTTTGCCTATTACCTTGTTTACAGTTGATACACAGATTTTTAACGACTTAGCGATTGCTCCTTGGGTCGGTGAATTTTCTTTTAAGATCAGAGACCTTTCTTTTGAAATAGCCGTAAAAGTACGTAACTTCTTTGGATATTCGTTTGGTGCTCTTTTATATGTTAAACCCAATGCTTGGCTATTTCCCCCTCTATTATTAATAATATCGATTATTTTACATTTAGAAATGTTAATTCCAATTTTGACAGCGTTTCTTAATTACAGAATACGAATATTTCTCAACGTAAAGAGCAAAAATCTAACTTTCTATCCACAACTTCTTTACGTCTTCCATTTTCTTATCAAACGATATTTAATCGCAGCAGTTGTTTCTTTCGTGTTCATTTAACAGGATGTTGCCAGTTTCAGTTCTTTGAACTTCTTTTATTTCCTGTAATTTCTTACCAAAGATGTTTTAAACATGTGTGAACATCTTCTGTAGTACAACCTACTGACTCAGTTAGCATTATAATGTCTCTTATCCCATCGCATTGATGTAACTTCTCGTAAATCACTTCTTCCCCACCTACTCTTATACAGTGTGGTAAGTTTCGTTTAATTTCTGTATTTTCTCATGACTTGCATTTTCTATGTCGAGCACTGTATTGGGAAAGAAATGACAATAAGGCGCATGTTTATTTAATGTATCAAACAGAATCATACATTCTGTTTTAGTCAGGGTCTAGATACCTCATTTCAGAGCTAATTGATTTTTAACGATATTAGAGCTCAAGATTCATTGATTTGTATTCATTACTACTGTAAAACGTTGCAAACCGCTACACCACTCAGAACGAATAAGTCTCAAGTTTCCGATTAATTTGAATATAGCCATCACAGGATACGCTAAGAGGATTAGAATTATTTTCTGTGATTGGCCACAGGAGCGGAATATGAATGAATGAAATACGGGATTAAATCATTGTACAATACAAATTCTGAAGTTGTGAATCCGTTTATTGGTGTAAATATAAAATTAATGGTAAGTCAAATAATATCCGAAAACTTGAAAATGTCGTCCTCTTGGAGCAGGAATCTACAAAAATCGGTAGTGTTCTGCGTGGTGTGGTGGTTAGGGTACTCGGGCCCTAGCCGGTAGACGCGGCTTCTATTTCCGCTCCAGGACGAAGAAATTTTCAAGGTTTCGGATATTATTTGACTTGCCATTCATGTCATATTTACACTAATAAATGGATTCACAGCTTCACAATTGGTATTGTATAATGGTGTAAGCTTGTATTTCATTCAGTGACATTAATTGATTTTTATTCATTACTACTGTAAAACGTTAAAAACTATGGATTTTTATAGTTTTTATACTGAAAAAGCTAAAAACTACGGATTTTTTAATCGCTGTCTTCCATATAGCCATCCACTCGATAAACTTGAAAATTCCACGATCCCACAGCGAAAATCGATTCCAACTGGTGTAACGTATACTCTAGATTCACTTTTCTTTTGATTTTTACTATCTCTGGTTATTTTATTTTCCTATGTAAATTATCTTCTTACTGAACGAGATGTTATTTCTCCCGCTGAATGAGATCTGGCGATGAGTGTAAGTCATGACGTGGTGGTAGCCAGTATAAATAGGCGCATTCAACGATACCAGAGAGAGCTGTTGTTTATGTGCGAGAGAGCATTTTGTTGATGTGCGTAGGGAGAGCTTCGTTTATGTGAGTAGAGCTACGTTATTATGTGCCAAGAGCTTCGTTATTATGTGCCAAGAGCTTCGTTTATGTGAGTAGAGCTACGTTATTTTGTGCCAAGAGCTTCGTTCTATGTGATTAGGTTTGTTTTTCATTATTGTGATACGATTAATGTGACTAGTGTGTGTGTGTGTTGGATGATTCCAGAAGTTTTCCTAATAAAAGCTTTTTAAGTAAGTACGTTTTTCTCAATTCATAGTACTGTTAGACCTCTGTCTGGCTGTTAGGTTTATTTCATTAGTTGTTATTATTAACAACCAGCATTAAGACTTTATTCATCTTAATTACTACTACAACATTACTAGCAGTTAAAAAGCTTGTTCATTATTATTACTACACTACTAGCAGGCAAGTTTATTCATGATATAATTAACAAACAACAAGCATTAGAAGAAGCTTAGTAGAAGAAGTTGTATTCATTATACTGGTTAGGAAAAAAACTCTTGTTACCCCGTCAAGCATGCTGCTGTTTTCCCACCAACTGAAATTAAGCAATTCAAGCTTAGAAATCTGAGCAAACTTCATGTTTGCGCAAGTACCTTGATATATTTTCGTAACGGCGAGATCATTTAGAAATGCACGCAGTTCATGAATCCACCCGTACTTCAGATATCGTCATAGGAATTAAGGAAGAATTAACCTTCCGGAATACACGCAGGTAAACACAGTCGTATCAGAATAATATGACCACTTGCCTAATAATGGGAATAACCACCCTTGGCACAGGGGCAAGATGGCGTGGCATGGACGCAATGAGGCCTTGGAACATTGCCGGAGCCACACGTGCCCACCCGGATTGCAGAAGAGCACAGAGGTCCGGAGATCACGTGGATGTATGTCGGCGCGTCGAAGCTGTCGATCTAAATAGTCTTACAAGTGCTGTACGGGATTGAGTCCGGGCCATTTTGCCCGCCAATTGAGAACTGAGACATCTCTGTCGTGTTCCTAGAACCGGCCACGCATCCTGTTAGCGACATGGCAGGGCGCATTGTGCATTTGGTAGACACCATTACCACCAGGGTAAACGTCCAACATGAAAGGATGCATGTGGTCAACGAGGATGGTCAAGTAGCCATTGGTGTTCAAAGACCCATCCAGTGAAACCAGCGGTCCCAGGTCATTCTAGTAAAACATCCCCTAGACATGCACACTGCCACCGCCGGCCTGTACGTGACCGACAAGCGTGTGCGGTTGTTGGTTCTCGTATGTCTGACACCGTATCTGTTATTGCCTGTCACTTCTGTGAAGAAGAAACCTCGATTCATTGAAAAAGGCAACTTTTCCCACTTTTCCACTATCCAATAACGGTAGTCCCATGCGAAATACAGGCGTCTTTGCCGATGAAGCTGAGTTAATATGGGCGCCTTAACTCAGCATCGACTACGGAGATCCATGCGTAAGACGGTTCGCTCTACTGTTATCGGGGACACGTACATGACTGCCCCAGCGTTGATTTCCGTGGTCAATTGCTGCTCTGATGCGCATCCACTGGACTTTAACAGTCGGCGGAGGTGACGTTCTCCTCTGGGGCCGATGGCTTTTGGGGCTCCAGAGTTATAACATCGGGAGGTACTCGGTTCTTCCAGCGGTACGTTCTCGGTGCACCTTTTCTACAGCACCTCGCGGATAGCCCAAGAAGTGTGCTGTTTCCGAGATACTTCCGCCCTTCGTGCGGTAGCTTATGATCATTCTTTTTTTGAACGTCAGTCAAATCACTACCTTCGCCCATTGTGCTCACGAAACGCACTATGGCTCATCTGTCCTGGCCGGTCACTTATATGTTCGTGTGGTCGACCTTGCCACGTGCACCATGTGACGCACCTGGACGGGGTTGCCATACACTGGCGTGCAAAAATTAAGGACGAGACGGTTTTTCGAATGCAATATCGTGCAGAAGTGCTCCACATCGACTCAAATCATACCATAAGATCCGCAAGATGTAAGAATATGGGACAAGTGAGCAAAACCGTCCAAACAAGGAATCCAAATGATACAAGGGCACTATATTGAAAAGGTAGCTTCGAGTACAACTGGACAGAAGACAGAATCTTCATGTGACAGGCGGCTGCCAAGAAAAATCCAGTCTTTAGTAGGTTATATGATAACCCCTGACATGGGTTGCAGGATTTACAACGTCTGTCCATGCTGAGGACGAGGTTGTTAAGGAGCTGTTGAGGCATCGTTGCCCATTCCTCTTGTAGCGCTAATCGCAGATGCGGAATCATTGCTGGCGGCTGGTGTCGTCTGCCAAGCATCTCCCGAGAAGGTCCCACACGTGTTCGATTGGATTTAGGTCCGTGGACCTTGCGGGCCAATCCATGCGTTGAATATCTTCACTCTCCATCAGCTCTGTGACAGCCACTATACGATGAGGTGTAGCGTTGTCGTTCATGAAGAGGAACTCAGGACCTACAGCACCTCTAAACAGACGCACGTGAGGCAGGAGAACATCGGTACAATAGCGGACACCAGTGACTGAACCTCCTTGTAATATGTGCAGGTCAGTACGGCTGCCAAGCATGATATCGCCCCAAACGAAGACTCCACCACCTCCAAACCTGTCCCTTTAGATGATGTTGGAGGTGTGATTGCGTGTTCCCTGGTCTCTCCAGATGTGTATACGTCCAGAATCGCTCGTAATACTAAATCGGATCTCATCCGTAAAGAGAACTCGACCCCATTGCTGATGTGTCCAGTTCTTGTGTTCCTGGCACCACAGAAACCACCGTCTCCGATGAGCAGGCATTAATGGCACACCCCGTACTGGTCGTCGTGCAAAAATATACACCTTTGTGCAGCCTCATGGCCATGGTAAAACGCGATAACGGACGTCCAGTTGTCTGTTGCATGTGCTTTGCGATTTCTCCTGCTGTCTGCCGTCCGTCTCTTCTCGCCTGTAGGACAATATACCGGTCGTCAGCCACCGTGGTTGCTCGTGGGCAACCACTGCTAAACTCTCGGGCAGCTGTTCCTGTCTTTTGAAATGCTTTCCAAGCTCGTGAAACGATGCTGTGAGCGATCCCGAACTCCTCGGCCACACTAGTCACACTTCGACACTCTTCCAGCTTCTCAATGACGCGACCTCGGGTAAAATCATCCAGATGTCGTCTACTGGATTGCCTGTTGGCCATATTACACGGCGGCAGCAACTAGACGTCGTTCAAACCGATGTACACCGTGCAATAGCTTTCACCGAACTGCTGAACGTACACCGCCCGTGTGCTTTAAACCCTTCCGAACACCCCCCTCCTATTCCCTTCCTAAGTTATGCTGCATATATGCGCATGCCCTACCGTACCGGACCCTAATCTATCTCTTGAGTGGTCTTTCGGTCCGTTCTGCCTGCTCGTTCCGCTGTTATGCCAATTTCTCCTCTTCGTCCTTAATTTTTGCACACCAGTGTATTATTCTGATACGACCGTGTAGTTTCTTTAAGTGCGTAAGCGGAATGAAGAGGAAAATATTTTATGTACGTTTCGCACATTTTTTTTCTCTGCATCAAGAATGCTTAATTTCAAGCATGGAGCTTTTTATAGTTGTGTGTAAGAAACACACACGCACACACATGCACTTTAAAAAATCGATCAATTCATCCTCTTCATAAAAAATCCTTAATGCGATGCTTCTAAATTCTCCTCCTTCTCTTTGTTTCGCGGTCCATTAGCTTGAATCTGAGCGAGTATCTTAAAAGGAGAAGTCCATAATACATTCCGGCATTCTGAAAGGAAGATCCTTCGTGTGCCTGAGACAGTTTGTTCAACTGTTATCAGAGGCTCAGCGAAATTAATGACACGAGTAACCTTCCATAAAGCACAGAAACAACAACAACAGAAATGAGGTTATCAGACTTTCTGCAGAAGACGATTTTGACATCCAGTCACATTAATTTCATTGTTTGCAGCCACCGCAGTTTCAGAACTGCGTCCAAGGCCGTTACTACTGTTAGCAGCCGATCTGTGGTTTGCTCACTTAAGCTAAGAGTTGAATAGGACGTAACTGATTTAAAGCTTGTTTTTCTCAAAGTTAGTTTATTTTCACCGCTGTTTTTCTGAAAGTTAGCTTTAGCCAGGGGTTTTATAACTTGAATACCAAAGAATTCGTCTTAATAATGTGTACACAAACTTCGAAATTTTTTCCCTCAAACACTCCTTCCGTGTTCGATCAGGATATATAATTCAAGTTATGGAAAATAAAGTTAATGAAATAATTATAACAATTAAACTTGTCAAGGCTTGTCGCCCTCTAACTATCCACAACGCAAATTTACTGTATTGCCTTGAAATATTAAAGTGGAGACTGCTTTACAATTTATAACGACTATACATCTCAGTACATGTGCGGAATCAATTATTCACGCAGAGAAATGAGCAGCCAAATTCTGAAATTTAAAATTTCGAAAAAGTATGTTACTCAGTTTTATCTTTGGAAAGCAATAGGGATAGTAGAATTGAACTCGTATAATAATTAAGTTGAAGGGTGAGTTTAAAACATTCTATATATATATATTTTTTTGATTGGAGGTTTAACGACCACCGTGAGCAACTCAATGGGCTATAAACAGTCGTCCGTCCCTAATTTAGGGTCACTGGTTATAGGGAAGGGAGAGCCAGTGCCGTAAGACAAACAAAACATCCATATCTCACCGGGATTCGAACCCGGACCCCGTTCGAACGAATGATCCGAGGCCATCGCTTAGACCACTGTGCCACCGTGGCGGCACATTTTATATATGCGAACTTCGTTATACCGGGCATACATTAAAATAGGCCTGTATATACAACATGTTAAGAAAAATCACCGAACACCAGAAGAAAAGCACAATATAGTATTTATTGACATACACACAATGTGTATATTAGTACGGTATCGGACCACCTTTGGCCTAGACATGTCTTTACGAGCTCCGTATTTGAGTGCTTCACGTACGTGTTTTGTGTGTTCCATCATCGTTCTTCTGTGTGTGTGCCGAAGGTAAATGCTTTCGTTTAAGATCCCTTACGAGTTGGTGAGTGCTTACTTTGTTTCATTATCAGTGTTTTAATTTCCACACCGAGCTGGTCGTTTTCTTCGTTAACCCTTGCCATTGATTATGATACTGCCGATGAGGGCGCTGTTCCAGCCCGCATCGCTGCAGCTCCTCGTGTCGCCTCCTCAGCAGACCAATCATCTCCGCTTGCTAGTGGAGAGCCTCTTAATCTTCCTCTCGCCCGGGTCTCCAACTCTGCCATTGAGAAAGTGGATGTGACGTCCCTGGCCTCTGCTGACGATGATGAATTCATGGACGTCTCTGATGGCATCGCTAATCTGCCCTCTCAATTTCTACTGCCTCTGTTCCCACTACATTATCTCATGCTGCGTCGATGTCTTCCAGAGGAGACGCTTCATCACGCACGTATTCTGCGGCTGCCTCTGGTATTCTACCGGCTTCCTCATCGTCTCGTCTGCCCCCTATGGATTTTTACGTTACTCTCAATGGTGACACCATCTTATTAGGCATTCCCAAGAATTCTCCTGCTGGTCAACGTCTTCATTCCACCATCGAGTTGGGGGTTTGTTTTGACGCGCTGCCCAACACTCCTTTGAAAAGAACAGCTCCGCTCTCAAGAAGATGCTTCCTTCTGGTGCCATCACCCACCTCACCCGAAAGCCACGAACTGTGATTGTTTATTTTTCGAAGAAAGAATATGCCGAGTTTGTCTTGTCTCGGGACCTATCATTGGCGATCGTCACCTCTTAGCCGAATCCATCGCCCAGCGTCCTGTATTGGTCTCTCTACATCCAGTACCCCCGGAGATCTCTGATGATATGCTGTATGCTGCACTTAGTCCATGCGGTAGAGTAGTCGGCCCAGTGTAGACTCTCTCCTCTTCCCCCTCTGATCCCGATGATAAACATATCTGTGGCTTCCGTTGAACTGATCGTATCATCTTCCCGTCGGAAGAACATCTCACAAAGTTTCAACGGTTCCTCGATGTTCGTTGCGGTAACGAGCGCCGCCAGATTGAGCTCCTCACCTCTCGTCATTGCTCACGCTGCAAGGCTTACGGCCATCAGCAGGCTCAGTGCCCCCACGCTGAGCCACTGATTCCTGCAGCTCCAAAGCAGCATTTTACCTCTTCCTCCGTTTCTACTGCCATGCCTTCTCCTGCGTCTGCACCTCCTGGACCCAGTTCTGCCAAAAATCTGATTAAAGCCTTCGATCAACACGCGTCTTCCGATGTTGCTTTCTCCACTCTGTCGGATTTTCCTCCGCTTGACTCCTCCTTGCCTTCCCGTGTTCTCTCTCCATCAGAGGACATCACGGCTGATCTTCAACGTTTATTCACCGTATGCACTTTTGCTAACGGCGATGAGGTGGACCTTTCCTCTGATTCCACGTCTCGTGTGTCATTGATCCACGGCAAACATCACTCTACTACCAGTACCGAGGCCCGGAAGAAAAAGAAGAAGTCACCTTCTCCGACTAGCCGCCCACATCGTTCCACCCGTCTAGCAGGCTCCAAGTCTCCCCTGTCACGTTCTAGCTTTTCCTCTTCAAAGTCCTCTGCCGACCTTTGAAAATTTCTCGACTCTGCTTTCCAGTGCCTCTCTGCCTTCATAACCTGTCTCCTTTAAAGATCTTTATGAGTTTCTCAATCATAAAACAAATAGGGAGTCTTTTCTCATCTTTTTACAGCAGTTTGAAGCAGTTCTTCCCGAGGTCTTCGACCAAGCAACCTCCATCCTCAAATCCCTCCGGCATAATGCCAAGCAACCCGACTACGTCTTGTGGTGTCGTTGTATCATCAATCGCCTCGACACATTCCAGAAAGCTGGCATAGCTGCCCTTCATCCGACGTCGGACTTACCCATTCAAGGTCGCCACTCTGAATTGTAAGGGGTTTGCTAACCCCTCGGTAACGCTCCCGATCTGAAAGATCTCTCGCCTCTTCGGACCGACTTACTCCTTCTGCAAGAGACGAACTGCCACTCCTCAACACTTTTTCAGAGATGGCGCACTTGGGACTTCACCTTTCACCATGCTTTCTGTTACTCTGTGCACGGTGATACAGCAGGAGTATCAGTCTGCCATCTCTGCATGCCGTGAAAGCTCCTTCTATGCTACGTGGTAGCCAGTGACCGCGTGGTTTGCTGTTACACCAAGTCCGTTACATCTCACGGTAAGTTAAGAATCTGCATTAGTTTTTTGTTGTTATTTCGGACTGCTGTGCCCCGCCTGTGATCAATTTGTACTTCCTCAAGCGCTGCTCTGTTTGCATCACGTTGTAAATTTTTCATTACTCATTCAATGTACATATCATCGCTTTCATCAGTTTGTATGATTCCCGTTCTTTTTGTTTCCTTGAGACGATCGATTCCATGTTGCTCGTCTCCTCGATTTTGTTACATTAAAGGGATTCTGAAACCACCTTTGGCCTTACTGCATGCACTGACCCTTCGAGACAGGCTTTGGACAAGGTTTTCGAACACAGCGATAGGTATGCGCTTTCATTCAGTACATACTGCTGCCGCTAACTAACTGTTGCTTAGTAGTAGGCATTTATTCCAAACTTCTTATGCGGCTCTCTAATTCATCCCATAGGTGCTCTATGGGATTGAGATCAGAGCTTTGTGCTGGCCAGTCCAAACGAGATAAGGAGTTATTGTCAAACCACGCCGTAACAGTCCTTGCTTTATGGCTGGGTGCATTATCCTGCTAGTACCAACAAGGTTCGTTTCCATAGTATTGCCACAGAGTTGGTAGGGCATAATTGTCCAACATATCGAGGTAGACGTGCTGGTTAACAGGTTTGTCCACGATAACCAATGGACCGGAACCATACCACGAAAAACAAACCCACACGAGTGCACTGCCAGCTCGCAAACTTGACCGAAGGAACAGTACTCTGTGGTAAATAGCGTTCCACCGGCTGCCGCCATACCCGCACACGGCCATCAGACTGATGGATCGTGTATCTGGATTCATCAGTCCATAGGTCCCGTTTCTGTTGATCTACGGTCCACGATAAATGTTATTTACACCATGCTAAACGTCAGGTAACATTCCGAGTGGAGATGAAAGACTTATAAGCAGCAGCACGACCATGGTAATCCATGGAATGTAGTTCTCTGCGAATGGTACGTGTACAAACCGAGGTTTCAGCATTTTTACTGACCTGTACACTCAGGTTTTGTGCAATACTCCGTCGATTAGCTGTAACGACTCTCCTGAGGCTTCGACGTCGTATACCATTGATTTTCTTTGGTCTGCCGGTACGTGTTCCTACTTCACGCACGCCATGTGTCTTTCACGTATTCAGTACATCCAAAACAGTTGACTTGGGTATGTTTGAACGCCTCTCGGTTTCTCTTATGGACAACCCACTAATATAACACCCAACAATCTTTCCTTTCTGAAAGTCCGTTCTCTTCCGCCGGGACATTTTTACTCAACCTCACAGTGCAATATGATCTTGGTCTGCTGCAGGCTTGTTTTTGTACCGTATGCAGCTGTACCGCGCATCTTAACAACGCAGAGGATCCGTTCATTTGCTTTTGAAGGGGTGTCTGGTGACTTTTGTCAATATAGTGTATTAATATATCAAACCGTTCGTCACAAATGCTTTATGTTTCCAAGTCGACCAAGGTTTAGCTGTGTTCTGACCTAGCTTTGTCAGGCCGAGTGGCACGTAAACATTCAAATTGTACATGATATCATAAATGGTGTTTACAATCACGGGTTTTGGTTCTTTTAGTTCGTTGTTTTCACGCTCTTGATTGAAATGCTGTTGATGCCATGTCATTAACAAATTGCGAAGAATTCTGATATACAGTGTAACTTGGATAATTCGAAGCTGAAGGGACCGCAAAAACAATTCGAACTATCGAAAAATTCGAATTAGGCAGGGTTGAATATGGGCACATTCAAGTATTGTAAAAAACAACATATGTATTCATAACATACAAAAAAAGTACAGTACGGTAAAATTTACAAGTTTTTTGTAAAAAAAAGCTAGAGATTTTGGCCTGCTTCTTAGAATTTATGTTATGGGTAAGTGTAAATTCCTCAAGTTTATCGAGTGAATGAAATAGAGAGTCACTTACATTCTGCTATCCCTTAACACACTTCCTTAACTGTTGGAGGTGAACCAAGGCCTCTACTGAATTTGGAAGGCGCTCTTCAGGAAATTCTGGCCGTTCCAGTCTTCATCTGAAGATACACAGTAGGTCTCTTAATTCATAACATCAGCCAAGATCTCATCATCTGTGAACTTACCACAAACAGCTAAATTGTCATCAACTCTCACAAAAGCATCATATGGTACATCACGGCCTACGTCTTCCCAGTACTCCACAGTGGGCTGGATGTCCTGGTCACCAATACCTCGATGTAGTTGAGACCCTTCATCGGGGTGTTGGAAGCCTACTTTTCCGAAGCACGTGGCTATAGTTTCAAGTTTAAGTTGTTGCTTCACCCACAACTCGGAACTTCATCCAGAACAGTACGTACCAAATTTTAAAAGGTAATTGTCGAAAATACGAGAATACGAAAATGGGGCATCCTTCGAATTAAACAAAATAAAATCGAATTAAAGATTATTATTTTTTACATTATTTGTATAGAAAATTCAAGGGACCAAATGAAAAATTCGAATTAACCAAGAATTCGAATTAAAAACGTTCGAATTAGACACGTTACACTGTATATGGAAAGCTTCCAAAAATATCAAGTTTGGTGGTTGAATATAGGTCTTATTCAACCACCAAACTTGATAAATATAGGTCTTGTGCTCTTTCAATCGAATACGCAAAGTTCTACGCGTCTGTCCTATTTACGTGCGATTCGTCTTCATGAAGCTAGGCCAGAATCCATTGACATCTTGGTCGACTTAAAAATAAAATGTTTGTGACGAACGTTGTATAATCCTAATATCTATAATCGTCACAAGACTGTAGTCTCTGATTTTAAAAAGGGTTAGTTTTGGCATATTGCAATATATCAGGTTCATCATATGATATGCAGAGAATTTTAGAACGGGAGTACTCGGACCCCAGGTCTTAAGCAACTCTTACAAGTAGGAGATTCGGGCTAGAGTGCCCGAAAGGAAAGTAACACGGAAGCGAGGAGGAAGGAACTCTTATTTAAAACCGATGCACTGCGGATATTTAGGGGATCGAGCTTACATATCTGTGTGGGATCGACCTGAAACGTTTTCGTAACAGTCACGAGCGTTGACCAGTAGGTCATCCGCGACATTGGAAGGTTTAAGCTAGTCAATCATAAAATGTTTATCAATTAATCGAAGTAGTATCCCTTCTATTGGCTACTTAACATACGGTATAGCCGTCGCTTACCTTTAGCATCGATGGCCCGTGTTTGTCCCGCACTTTGTCGTCAGTTCGTGGTTTTACCCTTGTCCGACCACTTTTCCCAGGTATTAACCACGGTTGACTGTGAGCAGCCCACAAATCTTTTCGTCTCGCGGAAATGCTCTGACCCGATCGTCCCAAAAACCAAACTGAAATGGTCCCTGCCCCCCCCCCCCAAAAAAAACCCCCATTTCAATTAGGTCTTTTTTTATTATGGGTTTAAATGATTTATTGGACCTGGTGGTAAAGAGACATGATAGACAGGCAGACATAAACAGAATACAGATATTTCACAGCCAAGTGCAAATCATACAGTGTTCACAACATGCCAAATGACCAATCTACACAGAGATAGCCAGTGTTCATCATGCAACACATTGTGAACAAGTACACACCAAACATGGTTTTACAATATGCTAAATGTCCAGTATACACAGAGAGCCAGTGTTGATCAACAAACACACTGAGAACCAGTACCGAAAGATAAACACAAAAATACATTCCTCACCGGGATTCGAACCCGGACCCAACTAGGGCGAATGGTCATAAGCCATTCTTTGTCAAACTCACTAAGTCCGCTGCATTTCCATCTGAAGAACAGGAATAACACTGATTAACAGAGCTCAGTATCCGGTGTTATTTATACCGTCTCATGACTTTCACACACGTCGTCGTTTACGTACAGTTGTCGATTTACGTAAAGACTCGCTGGTCATAATGCTTTGGTTCTTTGGTGTATATCGAAACCTTTTCACCGTTCCTTCATCTTCCCTATATAACGGTTTTTCAATAAGTAGTGAGATTTTCTGGCTGAAAGAGTCCAAACATGACATACCGAAAGTAATCACCGCCAGCATTCAGACAGCGTGTCATATCGTTGCACAAGTCCTTATACTCCTGTGGCACAAAAGGAGGCAGATTGCTGCAACCAGTTATCTACAGCTTCACGCACCTGATCATCTGAAGTTAAACGTTTGGCTTTGGGGAATTTTTTCATAGGTCCAAAGATGTGAAAATTCCTCAATGGCAAACGTTTAACTTCAGATGATCAGGTGCGTGAAGCTGTAGATAACTGGTTGCAGCAGCAGCCTGCCTTCTTCTGTGCCGCAGGAATTATAAGGATTTGTGCTACGATGGAACCACTGAACCTATGAATTTTGAACCTATGAAAGAGTTTATAGTCCCAAAATCTTTGAGCCTATGAACCCTTTTATAGGTCCAAAGATTATTTTATAGGTCCCAAGATGTGACTTAAATACTTGCCTTTTGAGGAATTTTTCATAGGTCCAAAGATGTCAAAGACGTGAAAATCACAGGGCAATAGGCCAGGATTATACGCCGGATGTGGAAGGAATTTCCAGCGAAAGCGCCGAAATGTCCTTTGCTTGGTAACTGCAGTACGCGGCCGTTACCACGCAAAAACCACGCAATACTTTACCACGCAATATTCTGAGTGAGGTTGCCAGGTCTCTTGTTTTTGATGTCTTGCCGCAGCTCCGTTAAAGTTTAACAATATCGTTAGGCATTGATGGTCAAACCTTTAGTTAGCTACACAAGAAGCAATAGTCCTTGATGGTCAAAGAACAGGGTTAATATCACCTTGCATGCGGAAATAGTGGACTGTGATTTCCTCGACAGTGGCGATGATGCATATTTCCACTTTCGTGCTCTGGCGTTTCGACTCTGGCTCCAAATGATGATACCAGCTTCCGTCTCCAGCAATAACGCATAGCAGAAAATCTTCACCTTCTTCATGGTAGCGGAACAGAAGCTGTAAAGATAGTCCGATTCTTTGACTCTGTTCATCGGACAGGTGTTTCGGTACACAAATGACGCAGACCTTACGATATTCAAGTTGCGAATGCATGATCGTTTGACAGTTTGGATGCCCATACTCTCACTGTTCGCCTGTTCTGGTATAGTGATTCTTCGGTTAGACTTTACTGTAGCATTTACATGTGCAATTGTCGGCACTGAAACAGAACGACGTGGTGCTCCTGATCTTGGCTGGTCTGCAGTGCTTGCCTCGTCCACCATTAAAGATCCGACACCACTGCATTACAGTATACTACGTGAAGACGAGTAGGCACATACACCTACAATCTTCTGTAAATTTCACTTGGTGGCGTTTTCTCCGCTTTCAAAAACTGAATTACAGCACGTTGAGCGACTTTGGACGTATCCATCTCATACGAGGGAACAATAAAATTAGTCCAGCACGTTCCACGGCTTTCCTAACGAACAAACAACAATGCAGTTGCATAGCCTTTTAATCGCCTTTACACTAGCGCAACCCATTGAAAAAAATTAGGAAGAGCAAACACACTCCAGCCAAAGAGTTTCACTACATATTGAACAATCCTTACATAGGAATTCGACTGTTCTTGCACTGTATCTCTGAAGAAATGAAATCTCATTTTGAATGAACGAGATTTTTCATTAAAAAAATTACTTTCTAACAAAGTGAAGTTTTTCTCCTTTTTGTTGTTTTACGAATTTTTATCTGTTTGTCATTTTTGTTAGCTCGCCGGGTGCGATAAGTATGTTGGCCGTCCACCACCCTGGCTTGAAAAGCTTTATTATTAAGCGATCATTGTAATATCGTGTTGTTGCCCTCCATTGCAATAACGCAAATGATTGAACAGACAGTATTTCAGCAATATCTGATAAGCAGGTGCTTCATAAGCTCCTTCAGTACCAAGTACTTAAATTCTAAATTCAAATGCAGATATCGCAATACAAGTCGCAATACTAAAATGTTTAAATGTAGACGCTATTGCAGTTTATCCTCTAACAAGTAAGGTCACAATTTAATTTGGCATGTCCTGTGTATGCTGGAAAATATATTTGGCCATTTAAGTAGCGTTGTTGTAATTATTAATGTAAACACCCAGGTAGCACACTTACATTGGCCCAACGTAAAACACAAAACGTTGGCAAAACGTACGGTTACTACGATGGGCCTGCCTCCATATGTCTTGCTGGTAACTTACCAGCATCCTGTAGGCCCACTGACTAGCCAGCAATGATCCGACGAAAGGATGAACATTTATATAGCATTGTGGCAGAATTAAACCAATGTTTCATACAACATAAATCCACCAATCCTTGAACATTGAGCCATCGGTGGAATAACATTACGCCAACACAGCACAAACCATCGTTTGGATAACCTTGTGCCAACATCATTTACAACATTAAGCCATCGCTCATATAACATTATGTCGCTGTCGCAACAACGAGCCGACGTCTATATAACATTGAGCCAGCATATAACACAACATTAAACCATCATTTGGACAACGTTGTACCAACATATTTTACGTCATTAAGCCATCACTCACACAACATGGAGCCACTGTTACAACGTTGAGCCATCAGTTTCATGTCATTGTGCCAATGTATTACACAATATCCAGCCATCATTCTTATAACAATGAGCCAACTTTTCTAATGCAAGAATAGTACGTGCCCAGTGCTCTCAGCAGCTTTGTGTGTTACATCCTTTATGTTTGCAGCTCTTCATTTTTACTTGGAAGTGTCGCAATGTAGCCTTTTGTCCCATACTGTATTTGTTCTAGTGCATGAATGAAAACGCATGATTCTATAAAAATATTGGACTATTAATGACTCGAGTTATATTTATCCGATTTGCAAAATTTAAATTAAAGTCTTAATATCACGGCAAGTTGCGTTTGTATATTACTTTAATGTATCACAATTCGAATTTTAACTTGTATGCTCTAATTATGTTTTACTTTTTTAAATTAACTAACTTTCCGAGTTTAGTGCTGATTATATTATACCTTTTTTTCAAAATATCGGTCTACCTAAACGCTCTAATCTGTAGTAAAAACTGAAATCTTGCGATGTCGAAGTGGGCAAAATTGCATCTAAAAACAAATGTCGCCCCAACAGCACAGTGTCGATAATTTAGATAGTTCCGATTTGTAATGCCAGATGGCGCATTATTTTGTACAAAAAGCTTCGGTATGAAGTTTCAAACTAACCGTCGAATAGGATAGTCTAAAACAAGCCGTGAACGGAATGACAAGTGTGCCGGAGAAAAAGTAATTTAACGCGTAAAATCAAAGCAAAAGTTAAGGTAAGTTTACACGAAAACAACTGGACTACAAAGAAAATTGTTAAACAACAATAAATATTTCGCACAGAATGTTTATCTATCATGAGGTCTTTTGAAAAACGGAGATAGCATGTAATTTTTAGTTCTAACATGAATGAGTTCTTACAATAGAAGTTTTTACTATATTTCCTTACAAAAAAGCCGCCGCCTGTTGGATTTATTTTCAATCTGCTTCAATTAAAAATTAAAAATTTAACCGTCTTAGGACAAGAAACGTCCCTTATATATTAATATTTGTTTAAAGCTTAAACACAGCCGCGTCCTATGACAGGCTATAGGCTAATCATTATACACTGAGTGGCCACTTTATTATGACCACCCTCTCAGCACTTCGTTGGGCCACCTTTTGTCTTTAATACTGCGTCGATTCTTCGTGGCATGGACTCCACGAGATGTTGATACGTGGTTTGTGGAATCTGAGACCATGCTTAATGAATAGCACTTTCCAAGAGTGTGAGAATGCACGGTTGTGGATCCAGCTGTCTGATGGCTTGTTCAACTTCATCCCACAAATTCTCAATGGGGCTGAGATCTGGAGATTGTGGGGGCCACCTAAGCAAAGTAAACTCACCGGCATGTTCCTGAAACCAATCCTGTACAATACAAGCACTATGGCAGGACGCATTATCTTTTTGAAAGCAGCCATCGCCATTGGGATAAACCATCCACATGACAGGATGCACTTGGTCCGCAACGATGTTTAGATATGATGTGCCAATCAGACGTTGATCAACGCGAATTAAAGGGTCCAAAGCATGCCAGGAAAACATCCCCCAAACCAAAACGTTGCCTCCACCAGCTTGAAGGGTTGTAGCAAAGCATTTGGGGTCCATGCTTTCGTGGTGTTTCCGTCAAATTCTTACTCGACCATCGGCATGTTGCAACTGAAAACGTGATTCATCGGACCACATAATTTTTTTGCAATTATCTACTGTCCCATCCTTGCGCTCCTGTGCGAACTGAAGACGTTTTCTCTTGTTAACTGCAAACAGCAAAGGTATTCGAACAGGCCTTCGGCTGCCATATCCCATCCGATGCAATGTACGGCGAACAGTGCGTGCCGAGATCATTTGAGGGGATCCTTGATTAAAATGATCTGTAATTTGCTGCACTGTTGCCCTTCTGTTTTCTGTTACCAGTCTGGACACTCTCTGTTCCGCCCGAGCAGTCACTAGTCGATGACGACGACCACACGTTGCACGTAGAGACCCAGTTTTTTGGCTGACCGTCCAGTCTTTAAACACTCTAACAACAGCTGCTCTGGAACATTTCACGAATGCAGCGGTTTCGTTGATACTCGCTCCATGGCTCTGAGCTCCTACAATCATCCCACGTTGAAAGTCCGTCAAATCGCATTTTTTACCCATCTCGTCACCCAAAAATCACTTCTACTACTATCGCAAGCACTAAACTTTTCCTTTTTATACTAGCCTCGCGTTCTGGTGGTAACAGCGTACAGTCATAACTCAATTGCCTAAAACTGTCAGGTGGTCATAATAAAGCGGCCACTCAGTGTATAAACACTGCTTGAAATGATATTGTAAAGAATATTCCATGTCCAGCGTCGTGTTCCTCGGAAAACTGCTGAGCTATAATAAATCTTTTGAAGCGCTATATCGAACAAGAACAAATTATAATCGATACATCTCCACTTTCCCTCCTTTTGGTCCGAAGTGTGTAAAGAATTTGGAATTACTATATTAAAGTACTGACACACTGGTCGGCCGTATATCTCGTGAAATTGCGCATCCAACGTTTATTGGACCTAAACAATACGTGAGTTTTCCTGGAGTAGTTTTTCATCGTGAAGTTTTCCTAATTTCATTCTTCAAAGCAAGGATATCGTTCTTTTAATTTTAGAGATACCCTGGGGACTTGTTTTGATCCTCAGAAGGATGTGTACGACACAAGAAAATTGCAAGAAGAATTTTGATAAATCTAACAATAATGAGTTCGCTTACTCGCTGATAGAGAGCCAAATAATCCTACTTCAGTGCTCCAACGGAACGCAGCAAGCTCGTTTATGCGATGATGTTTGTGAAAAGAAAATGCCCGACAGTTAGTGAAATTCAGCGAATGAATAAAAACTAAACTAGAGGAAACGAAAACGCTACGAGGGGATAATAAAAATTTCTCTTGAAAGAAAGGAGAAACTGACTTTGTGGATCATTCCTATGAAATGATCGCATTTTATGTTAATGCATATAAGAACAAGATTTGAAGTTTAGCGAAAAATCTGGCATTAAATACGAATGTGATTTGCTTCTTCTAGACGCAATAACTAACTTTTGTACTAAAGATCGAATACAAATGTTAAAGACTTTAAATAGCAATCGTTTATATGACTTAAAAATGTGATTCACGGAGATTTCATGATCCAAGAAAGTGAAAATATTTCCGCATATATGTAAATTAACCGTTTATAAATCAGGAATACGCAAAAGGAAATGTTGTTCTGCTATCCAGGACGTTTTATTAGATTTGAAAGTTTAACAGCCACGTGAGTCCCACTTCTCAAATTTGAGGCCATTGTTTCCAGTAATGGGAGAGAGCGACTTCAGGAAGAGAAACACACAATCCATGCCTCATCTGGATTTGATCCCGGCTTCTCCCAGAACGAGTGTTGAAAAGCGAATGTGTCATACCACTTTGCGTCACTGTGACGGTCAGGTGTATTTATTTGTCACGCCTTCCGACAGAAAGAATGGGCCTGTACAGAGGAAGTTCATACATTTTTAGAACGATTTTCCAGAAATATAATTAATGTTTAAAATAAAATTATAACATTCTAAAGTGTCTTACTGATAGCCTTTTCTCTGGATTACGAAAATACATCTGGATTTCCGAGATAACAGGACATTTCTTCACATTGGTAGTGGTATTTTATTCCATTCCTCTTCAACTGCTTTCCATAGCCCAATCATTGTTTTACATATGCGTTTAGAAATCGCTCCTGTTAGCAGTCCGAAGTCACAACAGTCCATCGGTGACACATCAGAGACTTCGAAGGAATATGAGCAAAAGGATAGACCTGATACCCGTTTTTTTTACGCTTTCAACCGTAGGTTGAAGAAGAGTATATGCTTCAGCTTTGTCCGTCTGTCTGTCTGTCTGTACGATAACTCGTGTAAAAATGGTTCGATTTCGATGAAATATTAGTATGTGGTATAGGACAACCCGGAGACGAACCCTATTGAAAATGGCCGAAATGGGGTCAAAGTTCAAGACATAGGAGCGGGATCCATTCCATTGCCGCTATGCGTCATAACTTACGTAAAAATGTTTCGATTGCGCCAAAACTTTAGTATGCTGTTCCGGAGATATACTGAACCGGTTCTGTTGAATAT
Organism: Macrothele yani; assembly: GCA_039090855.1. NCBI lineage: Eukaryota > Metazoa > Arthropoda > Arachnida > Araneae > Macrothelidae > Macrothele > Macrothele yani. The sequence continues at coordinate 46,052,952 of CM076997.1, read as the reverse complement.
AATTGAAATTGGGTCAGGGTACAAGAGCAAGATTTACTCAACAGCCGTTATCCTCGTAACGTGACTAAAAATGTTTCGTTAGCCATTATTTTCGCACGATAACTTCGGTAAAAATTGCCCGATTTAGATGGGATTTTTAATTATAAAACGGCGTATGTGTAGTAGCTCTGTTTAATAGAAGTAGGTAACACGAGCACAAAGAGATTTAATTTTGATATTTGTGAACCTCAAACGTTATACCATAATTTTGTCCCCTCAAAATCAAGGCATTTTCTTATGATTTCTGGTATGTTGGAAAGCGTATAATAATTAGTCCATGCAGTGCATGATTTTACTAACTTGTTTATTTTTCCATTTTTTCAAGAAATAGAGCGATAGATATGGATGTATGACTGGAAGGATTTTCCTGATAGACTTCTGCTCTTTGAAGGCTCTGTCTATAAAGGAATGCCATTTCCTTTTTAAATATTGTAGTAAAACATTAATTTGGTAATACGTAGAATTGATTTTAACATTCTTTTCAACTTTTCATAGCTTTAATTTGCCATTGTACAAGAGACCAGCAATAATCATGAATGCTTTACTGAAACGTTCTTTGGATTCTTGGAATCAAGTTTGTAAGTCGTTTTCTGCTCTTTTGTGATAGTAAATCGATCTTTTTTCTTGCTGAAGTCGTTTAGGCAGATCCATGCTTCATTAATGGTCACAATAAATTTCCATGTGTCATCGCCTAAGTGATTTTCATAAAGAAGTTTTAACCGTGTTCGGTGCTCTGTCACGTGGCTTGGCAAGTGGTAAGCATTATTTTGGGTTTTTCAAATTCAAATCTTTGTTTATTACCTTCTTTACAGTTGATACATATACATCGCTCTTTCCTCGTTTATCAACAGATAGCAACCGAAAAATTGTTATAAGGCCACTGCTGGGATCGTACCTCAGATCTCTCGATATCTAGCCGAGTGCGTTCGCCTTACGCTACAATGGCCAACAACCAACGGCGCTATGTGCGTTTATCTGTCAGCTTCTGACATCACATTTCCGTAAGATAGGCTCAGCAACTGAGACGTTTCCATCGGGTTGGTATTAACGGCACAAGCTATATATTAATTATAGCAAATAAATCCAAAGGGCGAGAACAATGGTGAAATTAAAAGACATCGCTCTTTCCACGTTTACCAACACATAGCAACCGAAAAATTTTTATACGGCCACTACTCGGATGGGACCACCAGATGGAGACGTCTCAGTTGCTGAGCCGATCCGACAGATATGTGATCTCAGAAGCTGACAGATAAACGCACATAGTGCCGTTGATTGTTGGCCACTGTAGGAGAACGCACTCGGCTGGATGTCGATAGATCTGGGATACGATCCCAGCAGTGCCCAGATAACAATTTTTCGGTTGCTGTGTGTTGATATGATAAATGTAGAAATAGCGATTCTTTGTTTATTCACTGACGCCACGTATTCAGAGAATTTTCACTATTGATACAGATATTTTCAACGACTTAGCGATTGCTCTTTGAGTCAGCGGATTTTTTTAAGACCACAGCCCTTACTTTTGAGATAGTCGTTAAAATACGTACCTTCTTTGGATATTCGTTTGGTTTTCTTTTTTCCTGTTATCAGCGATGCTTGACGATGTTTTCCTCTATTATTAGCGATAACGTTTATTTTACATTTAGAAATGTTAATATAATGATTTTCACAGCGTGTTTTGATTACAGAATACGAATATTTCTCTTCGTAAAGAGCAAAACCATAACCTTCTATCCACAGCTTGTTTACGTGTGCCATTTTCTTAGCAGACGATACTTAACTTCAGCAGATGCTTCTTTTATGTTCATCTAACACGCTGTTGCTGGTTTCAATTCTTTGAGCATCTTTTATTTTCGGTAATGTCCAATGAAAATCATTCTAAAAATGTGCGAACATCTTCTGTAGTACTATTATGGGGCCACGGGTGGCCTAGTAGTCAACGTTCGTGACTGCTATGGCGGAGAAGACCTAGGGTTCGATCCTAGGCAGGTACGAACGCTTGAACCACTAAATATCCGCCGTGCGTCGGATGTGCACGTTAAACCGTCGGGACCCGGGTACTTGTAATAAATGATGGCGTCTTCCTCCCTCTTCCTACCTCGCTTCCGTGTCACTTTCCTATCAGGCACTCTAGCCCAAATTTCCTAGCTTCCTACTTTTAAGGGTTTTTTAAGACTTGGTCAGACACTTCCTTCCTAAAATCCTCCACATATGATCATATATCTGTAGTACTATTATGGGAACGCTGGTGGCCTAGTGGTCAACATTCCTGACTGCCACGGAGAAGACCTCGGGTTCGTTCCCAGGCAGTTACGAACGGTCGAACCACTAAATATTAGCCATGCGTCAGATAGGCACGTTAGGCCATCGGGCCCCAAGTACTGGCGCCCCGATAATAAATAAGGGTTTCTACCTCGCTTCCGTGCCATTTTCCTATCGGGCACTCTAGCACAAATCTCCTAGCTTCCTATTTCTAAGGGTTGTTTAAGAACTGGGTTCAGACGCTCTCTTCCTCAATTCTTCTACATATGATCTGATCTGATCTGTAGTACTATTATGTCGTCCCGTCAGTCTGTGCACACATCATATCACACATCTCTGTAAGTACAAATGTACTTATCTGAACTGTAAGAATTATGATCCGTGCCTTTTTTTTTTTTTTTTTTGCACAAATCCTCAGCCATGGCGCGAAATGCAAGTGGTGTTGTATTCAAGCATATTTTTTTCCATATCGTTGATTTAGATACCCGATTGAAACAATCCAATTTGTATTCAACACTATTTACCGCGAAGGACGTTTTTTCAAATAATACACATTTTTCCTTCCCGAGGATATAAATGTATGTTAACTTTTTTCAACCACTGTGCTTCCAAAACATGGATCTGTGAAATCCTTTTTGCATCTGATAGCGTTCATAGTGAAGGATACTTTGCATGTATTTTCTAACTTTTCTTAACGGAAAATTTTACCACTAGAGGGCGTAAGTGCGCATTTCTGTTTCCAATAAATTATTATGACCACCTGGTTGGTACGTTGTTGGGCCACCTTTTTTTGGCTTTATTACGGAATTCGTCTGGCTACGGACTGTTAAATGTCGAAAAGTGGGCTTGTGGTATATTAGCCCAAACGCGATGAATTGCACTCGCCAGCTCTTCAAGATGAACTGTGAGAACTATGATCCTTTTGTTTTCATCCCACAAATGTTCCATTGGATTGAGATCCGGTTATTGAGGAGGCCTCTGCTGCAGAAAAGCTTCTCCGTGCTTCTCTTCAAATCATTCGCTAAAAATATGAGCACTATGAAATGGAACATGTCCTGCTGGAAATATCGACCTCCATTGGAGTAAACATCAACATAACTTGACGGACGTAGTTTGCAAAGACATTTTAATGTTTTGGGCAGCCAAAAATTGCTCCATACGAACCAATGGGGCCAAACCCTCCCACGAAAAGATACGGCAGACCATAGTGTTGCCTCCCCCAGCTTAAAGAGTAGCGACGATGCAAGATGGGTCCATGCTTTCGTGCTACTCCCTCTCTATCCTCACCCTTCCATCTGCAAGGTGTAGTTGAAAACGTGATTCGTCGGACATTACCCTTTTCCACTCATATGCTGTCAATTCTTGTTTTCCTGAGCGAACTGGAGGCGTTTCCTCTTGTTCGCTGTAGATAGGAATGACTTCTGAATAGTCTGTTTATGTATCACATAGGATGCAAATGTGCGGAGAGGCCATCAATACGTGAGGCCGTCGATTTGGTCTCTGATTCAGAAGCAGTTGACGACCAGCATTGCTGGTAAACTTTCTGATTGCTTGATTGCTGATAAACTTTCTGATTGCTTGATTGCTGGTAAACTTTCTGATTGCTTGATTGCTGGTAAACTTTCTGATTGTTAGATTGCCGGTAAACTTTCTGTAAACTTTAACAACTGTTTTCTGCGAAAATTTCCAAAGGGTAGCCTCTCTGCTCATGCTCGCACCAATGCTTCGAGCACCCACGATCATTCCACGTTCAAAGTCCGTAAGATCGCGTCTTTTACCTTTTATTTCTTGCGCAATGCGCTTCATTAGTCTCTGTATGCCTTCAGAGTTCCATTTTTGTAGCGATTAAGCCATCTTGTGACAGTAGCATCTGCGAGATAGGCACTTTGTATAAAACAGTTGGATGGTCATAACAATTTCACTACTCAGAATACACAGGGTAATTCAAAATGATTGCCCCGATTACGAATGACAATAGCTTTTTGAACATAGATACAGATGTTGCGGTTGGGCTCAGATCCCGCATTGGGGTCATTTATAGGATTTCAAGTTTGTTGCCTGCCAGGGTTACGTTGCTATTGTATTTTTTATTTATTTATCTATTTCTATCTTTTTGTCTCTTGGCTTGGGGTCGCACAACTATTGGGAATATTAATAGAATTTATGTTTCACAAAAATTTTTTTACGTTTGGTGAATCTGTCTTTACATGTACATTGTTTTCGATTATTACTGTTTATGAATGAACGTATATATGCTAAGAAATATTCAGATCAAATCACCTTGCATTTCCGTTCCCATTATCATGACACTCGTGGAAATACTAGTTTTTTAATACCTAGAGCGCGTACTGATTTATTATTTTATAATATTTACTTGACCTGCCCTAGGTCCTGGAATGGGTTGCCGCTTCGAATCAAGACGATTACACACTTTTCGGTATTCAAAAAACAACTAAAGACCTACAAAATTAATGGTTGATTAACGATTTGTTGTATATTACGTATTATAACTTTAATTTACTGCATAATGGTTAAATTGTGCTTTGGCTTGACTAATTAGATTCTTTTTTGGGGGTGAAGGTGGGGGTGACTAGGGGCCCGTCAGGCTATTATTAGCCTTCTTCCCTGGTTCCCTTACCACAATCACAGTGCACCGCACTGATTTGTTTAAGAACCTGTAGTGGTGCTTCAATTTACTCAAACTAAAAACAAAATTATTCATGTTATCATACCTGTTTTTGTATTTCCTATTAATTCATTTATACTTTTCAATATATGTATAATATTATTGTATAATATTTGCATTTGCATGATTTTTGTACAGAAATTGTATCTGTGATTTGATTGTGTGGTGAATGGTGTAGTGTGGCAAAGAAAATTAAAATAAAAAAACAAAACAAAAAAAAAACATTGTTACACAATAAAGAAGGAAGTTTAGAATTTTGTTTCCATACCTTACAAATGATCTATGTGACTCCCCTGGGTCACGCGGACAACATCTAAACGGTAAACCATTTCACACCATACATTATGAAGCATGTCCGTAGCCACCGAGGCCAGTGCAAGCTGAATGCGCATCTTTAGTTCTTGCAGTGTTATCAGCAATGATGGCTGATAACACTGCAAGAACTAATGATGATGGCACATACACATGGTCTTTTACATACCCCACAAAAAGAAGTCACATGGAGTAAGGTCTGGAGACCTGGAGGGCAAAAACCCTGTCGTCCCGTTCACAACGGCCTCCAGGTCCAGAGACCTGGAGGCGACTTGCAGAAAACCCTGTCGTCCCGTTCACAACGGCTTCCAGGTCCGGAGACCTGGAGGCGACTTGCAGAAAACCCTGTCGTTCTATCCACGACGTGTTGCTATCCACAAGTAGTAGGATCCAATGAAATTCTCAACTCCCTTCTTTCTTGTGTAGGGATATCAGCTGTCTATTTATCTTCATGAACACCTTATTGTCATTTGTAATCGGGGCAATCATTTTGAATTATCTTGTACTATATTATCAAAAGTATTCGGACACTACCAAATATTTGCATAAGTTCAAAGAGCGGTTGCGTAGGAAGGTGAGTGGAGATCTTTATATTCACTATCTACCACTAAGTAATTGGACACCTGTGATAGCAAAGGAAAACGAAGTTTATTCACCTTCAATAGTTGGTTGAGCCTCCACGAGCAGCGATTACAGCTGCGACCCTCCGGGGCATACTCTCAACCAGGCGTTGTACAACTGCTAGCGGTATTTTCTTCCACTCGGCTTGGAGAAGACAGGTCAGTTCCTTCACCGATTTCGGACGGTGGGGACACTCCTTAAGTCGACGCTCCAAATCGTCCCAGAGGTGCTCGATAGGGTTAAGGTCCGGGATCTGCGCAGGCCAGTCCATTCGATTAACCCCATTGTCACCATACGAAGCCATAATGGACCTCGCAACATGACTGGTGGCATGTCATCCTTAAAGTAATATGGGTCCACCCCGTAAAACTGCCACAACGTAGAAAGCGCATGGTCATCCAAAATGGTGCAGTAGGTCTCGGCGTTGAGTCTACTAGGAATTGCGACCAAGGGTCCCGTCCCATATCAGGAGAAGCACCCCCATAGCATAATTCCATCGCCTCCGAACTTCACAGTTGGAAAAATACATTCCGGCAGGAGGCGTTATCCAGGCAGACGCCACACCCAGACCCTGCCATCCGAACTGTAGAGGGTGAACCTTGATTCGTCGCTCCAGAGAACCTGTTTCCACTGTTCAACGGTCCACTGTCGACGTTCTTTGCACCACGTTAGCCGAGCAGCGCTATTGGACTTGGTGATCAAAGACTTGTGGGCGGCAGCACGTCCATGATAACCAAGCAGAAGGGCTTCCTTACGGATGTTATTCATCGAAAGAACCCTTCCGGATGCCTGTTGAAACTCTTCGTGGATGTGGCCCATCGATTTGGTGCGGTTCTTCCGAATTTCTCTGGCCAGCACCCGTCGGTCTATAACTCCCAGTTTTGTGTGTCTGCCGGGACAGATCACATTCCGACAGTCACCTCTCATCTTCCACTTGCCAATCACGTAGGCCACTGTCGATTTTGGTTACTTCAACTCCATGGATATGTCACGTATAAATCGGCCATTACTGTGATACCCCAGGATTACACCTTTCTCGAAATCAGAGAGCTCCGAACTGCGTGGCATTTTGCATGCAACTGGTTGCGTTGCTGTTTCCCACACGATATTTAACGGCGGTGGCCGTGACGTGTATCAGGACCGCAGATATCGTCGATTGCAGTGGTGTCCAATTACTTGTTGGTAGATAGTGTATAAAGCTGAGATATTCTGTCGTTTTATCAGTAACTTTGAAGCTGACATGGCGCGTGGGCGTGAACCTTCCTAGTTCCAGCGCGTGCTGGTCATAGGATGTCATTTGAGTAACGTTTCCGAACGGAGCATTGCAGCTGAACTTCCATATTCCCAGCGTGTGCTGGTCATAGGAGTTCATTTGAGTAACGTTTCCATACGGAGCATTGCAGCTAAACTACACATACCAAAATCTACTGTAACTGATTTCGTGAAGAGATGAAAGTAGTATGGTGCAATCCTCTTCAAGAAGGTCGTACAAACTGACGGAATGTGACAGATGAGGCATGGTACGAAATGTTAAGAAATCCCGTTCTTCCTCTGTCGTTCCCATCGCTGCTGAAGTAGCAAATGCTTTTGATATCTCCGTTACTACCATGACTATGCGCAGAGAGTTGCACAGTGTGGGTCACTATGGCAGAAAAGGATCACACAAGCCACACATCACTAATATGTATTCGAAGCGCCGTTTGTAATGGTGTGTCTCCCATCATTCCTCGACGGTGGATGACTTGGAAGCTTGTCTTTGAAGTAATAAGTCACGCTTTTCAATTATCTCATCTGATGTCGTGCTTGGATTTGGCGAAACCCGGGCGAACGATTTTCGGCGGTCTGTGTTCTTCCAACTGTTGAGTTCGGTGGAGACTCCATCATGGTTTGGAATTGTTTTTCGTGGATGGAACTCGGTCCATTTTTTTATTATCCCACAAACCATGAACTCTGAAGTGAACCTCGACGTTCTGGATGATTCTGCCCTACCAACAATGTGGCAGTATTATGGAAATAAACGTTGTCTCTTCTAACACGATCAGCCTCCCTTCCACACTACGCGGCGTGTGCAGTGCTGATTCATTGGAAATGAGTCTGAATTTTTAGACTGCGTGGTCATAGTCCTGATCTTCATCCCATAGAACACCTCTGGTATGAACTGGAGCGACAGATACGTAATAGACCACAACGACGGTCTTGCTCTCCACTCTGGCAGTACCCTTGCAGGGGGCGAATGTCCAAGCATTCCTGTAGAGAACTTTTTTTTTTTTTTTTTTTTTTGATTGGAGGTTTAACGACCACCGTGAGCAACTCAATGGGCTATAAGCAGTCGCCCGTCCCCAATTTAGGGTCACTGGTTCCAGGGAAGGGAGAGAGCCAGTGCCGTAAGACAAACACAACATCCATGCCTGACCGGGATTCGAACCCGGACCCCTTACGGGCGAATGATCAGAGGCCAACGCCTTAGACCACTGCGCCACCGGGGCGGCCTGTGGAGAACTACCGGCTATTGATTGATAGTGTTCTTTGAGGTGTTGCCGCTGTCATTCAAATAAAATGTTTACCGACTGAATACTAATTGCGTAAATCCATTTGTCCCAAAACATTGTGATGACTTAATACTTTTGAGCCGCCCCGGTGGCGCAGTGGTCCAAGCGATGGTTTCTGATCATTCGTCCGGAAAGTGGTCCGGGTTCGAATCCCGGTGAGGCATGGGTGTTGTGTTTGTCTTACGGCACTGGTTTTTTCCCTTCCCTGGAGCCAGTTACTCTTAATTAGTAGGGACGGGCGACTGCTTACAGCCCACTGAGTTGCTCACGGTGGTCGTTAAATCTCCAATAAAAAAATACCTTTGATAATATAGAGTATTTGCCGTCAAACAGAACAATGCCATCCCAGATACACAACTGTTGCAGTTGATCTCTCTATGAGTCTGACCAGGGGCGGAGACTGGATTTTCGTGGGGAAGGGGGGAGTTAGTGTCAGAAATAGCCGACGACCTTTCTGATATATTCTCGCAAAATGAAAAGGTGTTCGTAGTATGTCCATAAATTCTTCCAATTAATTAACGAAGTAATATACTTTTAAGAAATACTTTCTTCCACGAAAAAATATCAAATTTTATATTAAGACCGAACAAATCGAAGCTTTTCTTTGGTTCCTGAGGAGCCCCCCCCCACTGGATCCGCCCTTGGGTCTCACTACCAGACGGATAAAAGTGTTTTCTACTAGGCAACTGTCTTTGGAGCTTGAAGCTTCCAGAAAAAACGAGAATTTCCAAGAATATTTTTGGTAGAAGACATCCTAAGCAATACCTTTATGAAAAGAAACTAGTTATGTATGTCGCTCTAAATTCCGCCATCCCTCATACTCGTTTTACGTGAAGTCGCCAACATCACACTTCGAGTCCAGAGCAGTGATCGAATTTTTTTTCGCAGATGATTCAACTCTGGTACTGATTTGTGGCGTATTTTCATCTGGAGGCAACCAGCGACCCGCAACATTTAATGTTTTGCTTCATTTCTTGCTTTATTCAAAAATCCGCTTTAAAAAAGGCTTTCGTGTCTGAAATTATTCGAAGAACCTGTTCATACTCCTGTTAATTTGGTGTCGTCTCTGATGTTACTTTACTTTGTTGCTTTCTGTTATTTCATTATCCGATTTCTGACTTTGATGTTCTTTTTCTCAGAGACGGACGTCTCTTCGTGGGGTCGATACACTTATTGTATTTGCGGATTTATGAAGAACGAAGTCGGCATTTTTGCCTTTCAGATTTGAAACTTATTTCTCTGGATCGCCAGAGAATCACTTTTCTTTCCGCAAAGTTAAGCACGAACTTTTCTACTCTTTTAGATTTATGCAAAAGTGAAATTTATTCAGCCATTTCTGCACTGGAGCTTCTTTTTGTGCAACCTTATCAAGCTTCGCATGCAAAACTCTCTGAACGAGTTATTCTTTCGATCCCTTAAGCGGATAAGATATTTTTAATAAGATTTTTTCAGCCTTTTTTGTCTAAACAAAAGATAAGGCGAAAAACGCAAGATGCTTACGTTCTTACAGGACACTGAGAGAAAGAAAAACTTCCCTGCTTTTGATACTAATAAAAAAATTAATATGCTATGACTAAACAGATTTATACGCGTTAACGTTTCCGTATGGCAATGAATAGGCGAAAATTTAGATCTTATACATATTTTTTTTACCTCTAGCAGTGCAGGATGTCTTTCGCATTCTTAGATTTATTGTATTAAGAACGAAAGGGAGGGTTCGGGAAAAAATACGTAAATATAAGTAAAGACAGAATTTCTAGTTGATTAAATAAATAAATACATCGCTTTTAACCAAGTTCTAGAAACACACAGCAACCGAAAAATTGTTTTTCAGCCGCCGCTGTGGAATACTTCGAGTCCAGACCAGTGATCGAATTTTCCACAGCGGCGGCTGAAAAACAATTTTTCGGTTGCTGTGTGTTTCTAGAACGTGGTTAAGAGCGATGTAATTATTTATTTACTTGTCGCCACGTATTTGGAGTATTTTCAACTTCTAGTTGAATGCTTCGAAAATGTATTCATTTATTGTTGATGTACTACTGCCTGAAAAATACCTGCAGAATACTTGTAAAATACCCGCAGTTCCCGGACGAGAACTTTTTCCGAGTCATTAAATTTGTCTTTTGTGAGACCGTTCTTTTTGACATTTAAAAAAGAAATACAAATTTAAATGATAAAGCGGCAGCTGGTAGTATTTAACCAAGGCCATCTAGGAAGTTCAAGGCCATGGCATCAGAGGGATGAATTCACTCCGTTTGTGACGTCAATCTCATGTTACACGGCCTGATACGTTGGTATTGTGCTTAACGTTATACAATACAGCGTTGGAAATCAATTAGAAATCTTTGTTTCCGCGCGACGTCACTACAGGAAGGAACTCATCTTTTTGATGCGATGTTGTACTATATATCAGGAAATACCGTCTTTTGCACGATGTAAAGCACAATTGCAAACCAAAGTGGATGATTAAAACTTTAATATGACAAAACCGCTGATTAAAAGCACAAGATCTTTCATGCCAGCAGCTGGCACATCCTCACGTGATGGTTAAAAATACATGATATGTTAAAACCTTAAAAAAAATTACAGGAGAAATTACTGCTATATATACAAACCGTAGTCAATGATTCGTACCATTGGAGCATGCGTAGAAAGATCGAGTTAACATTAATCACAGGTAAATCTTAAAATTATGTAGTATGGTAATATTTTAATTTCGCTAAGGCACTTCAAAACAACAATCTCTAAGGGGTAGGAATAAACTTAGGTAAATCATCGTTGCAACTCACTGTAGCATTTTTAAAAATAGGTAGGCTTTCAGCAAGTAAAGTCGCATTCTTTGAGCAATGATTGGAAATAACTCTGGTTTCATATCAAAGAAGAAATTGTGTCACACGATTAATTAATCGTCAAAGTGCTGTAGAATCAGAATGAACTTTTACATTGAATTTACGTTCATATAAGCGAGTTCGTAAAGTTCACAAAGTAAAACCGATATAAACTTGGTCCTGCTCCACAACATCGAAGGCTTTTAGAGGAATTTGGTGCACACCATGTTTACTACTCATAGAGACAGGATCCTGATATTTCTTAATGATAGACGTGAGATTTTTAGTTTTTGTGCAGAAGCCCAAGTTATATTTCTTGCCAGCAATTTGTGAGGATAGTATTAACTCCAGGAAAGTAGTCAAGAGATCAAAAAATTACCATACTACATAATTTTAAGATTTACCTGTGATTAATATGGACCCGTTGTTTCCACGCATGCTCCAATGTCATGTATCATTGACTACGGTTTGCATATATATAGCAGTAATTTCTCCGGTAAAAGTTTTTAAGGTTTTAACATATCGTGTTTTTAACTATCACCTGATGAATGTGCCAGATGCTGGCATAAATGATCTTGTGTTTTTAGTCAGCGGTTTTGTCAAATTAAAGTTTTAATCATCCACTTTGATTTGTAGTTTTGTTTTATATCGTGCAAAGACGGTATTTCCTGACACATAGTGATATTAACACGATTATTCGCAATTCAAGTAATGCCATGTTGAATTTTCTAGACGGCCTTGTTTAACTTGCCTTTTGAATTTCGAACTGAGGAAAAGAAAGACACCACTTAATAACGAAGTAAATTTCTCCGTCATTATTGTCCACGCCGGGGCTCGAACCCGGGTCCCCTCATACCGGAATAAGTCGCTCTACCAATTGAGCTACGCGGACGTTCGTTCTGACTGCTATCTGCCTTTATGTCATGTGCGTCCTGCTGAGCAGGTACGTCACAACTTTTATGTCCACCTCTATATCTAAAAAAATGTGTTTAATAAGTAGGGTTATGAAACGAATATTGTCTATCTTCATGCATATTTATGGCGCTGAAGTGTATGCATATGTTTAACTAAGTCGAACACAGGCAGTCTTCAGTAATGTTTCCTACACATCATTGTTTCTGTGATCTTTGCTTTTTTTCTTCAATCGGTCCCATTATGTGATATTACTGTTTTTTATTGATGATATAACTGTTTTTGTATTGAGGATATTACTGTTTTTATTGATGATATTACTGTTTTTTTATTGGAGATTTAACAACCACCGTGAGCAACTCAATGGGCTATAAGCAGTCGCCCGTCCTTAATTTAGGGCCACTGACTCCAGGGAAGGGAGAGAGCCAGTGCTGTAAGACAAACACAACATCCATGCCTCAATGGGATTCGAACCCGGACCCAAATCGGACGAATGGTCATAAGCCATCGTTTAGACAACTGCGTCACCGGGGCGACATATTACTGTTGTAGGAAGTGTTTAAAGAAAAAATAAAGTAATTATGCTTAAGATGCGCAGAATAAACTGAAGATGCGCAGTCAGCTTTGCCAAAAGCTAATTCTCATCTTGTAGGAAGAAGTGTTTGTTTAATAACTTTGCCCATCAGCACAACAAAATGAAAAAAGAACGTACATGCCTTTTCAAACTGATCAATATTTTATGCAAGAGATGTTTATACACTGAATGATAAAACAATTGAACTTTACGTTGAACAACATGAATTAGAAAATTTACATTGCGTTGAAGAAAATGCTGAAACATCCATCATGTTGAAACCTATATAATTAAAATAATGTTGATCACAAAATATACGTAGGTGAAACAAAAAGTAAGTAACACTTGGCGCCATCTGGAGTGGGTTTGCAGTCAGACCGTGTGTGCTAGGGAGTGAAGTAGACAGTACGTCAGAGCTGCCGACGATAGGTGTTTCAGCTCCGTAATTGCGTAAGACGTGTGCAGGAGGCAGAACGTAATGGTGCGTCAACTGGATTCTTACTCCGAATTGGAAGTGCGAGGAACCGTTCGATTTTTTGTGGGCAAAGCGCCTAAATTGCACTGACATCCATCGCGAAATCTGTGCTGTATACGGGGAAAATGCCATGTCTCACCCAGACACTGTAAAGTGGTCCTAACAATTTGAAAAGGGTAGCACAAATTTGACGGACGAATACCGCGATGGCAGACCATCAATATTCAGCACTCCGGAGCTGTTGCTGCCGTTGACGAAATGATACGGGATAACAGGCGTATCAAAATCAAGGAAACTGCCAGTACGCTAGATATTTCGTACGGGACTGTGCGTCCCATCATCCACGAGCAGCTGGGATTTTGGAAATTGTGTGTGAGATGGGGGCCACAGCACGGAAACCAACGTCTCCTGTCGCCTTTTTAGCACGTCTTTTGTAAAAAAAATCGTGCTTATGTTATTGGTTTGTCCGTCCGCCTGTAGACACGATATCTCTGCAACTATAAGTCCGATTTGAGAAATTCGTTTTGCATTGGGAAACTTGAAATATGCGAATGATGATCCTTCATTTCGTTTTTTTTTTTTTACGATGTACAATTTCGCCGTTAGAGGGCGTAAATGCAAATGATGTCCAGTTCAAAAATACGTTTTATTCCACATATTTGCTTCTAAACATCCGATTGAAAAACTTCTTTTACCTTTCGATTCCATTTATGTCGAACAGTATTTTCGATATATTTATTTTTTTCAAATTACGCATAGATTTTCCTCTAGAGTGCGTAAAAGTAAATTACATTTTCCCGCGATAACTCTTCTTCTAAAATTCCGATTTGAATTTTTTTCTTCAGCTGATACACCTCCAGAAGGAAATTCCTTTGCATATAATTTCCAATTTTTGGTAAAAAATACTTTGGCCACCAGGGGCGGCGTAACCGTTAATTTTTGCTTCTGAGATATTTTCCATAAAATCTGAGCTTCTAAGATATCGATTGAAAAAACTCTTTCGTGGATCGAAGTCACTCACGTCGATAAACTGTTGCGGAATATTTTCTTCTTAAAATATTCCATAGTTTCTCCGCCGTAGGGCGTAGATTTATATCGTACTTTTCTCAATATCTCTAATTCTAGGAGTCCGATTTGAAAAATTCATTCTTTGTTGGATAGTGTTTTCAGTGTGACATGTTTTTCGTATAATCTCGTGTTTTCAGTGTGACATGTTTTTCGTATAATTTCAAAATTTTCAGTTATTCATAGACTTTCCGCTAGGGGGCGTAGAGATAAATTGCGTTTCCACCTATATATCTACTTCTAAATCTCCGATTTGAAAACTTTTTTCTGCACCGGATACAGCTCCTTATGGGCAAAAGTTTGCACAGAATTTCTAATTTTTATAAAAAAATGGTTTGGCCACCATGGGGCTTAAATCTTAATTTCCGCTTCTGATGTATTTGCAGCAAAATATGAGCTTCTAAAAAATCTATTGCAGAAAAAGGAGTTTGTTTACCGATACTACTAATGTCGGAAAATCTTTTAAGAACATTTTCTTCTTGAAATAATGCATGGTTTCTACGCCAGGGGTGTAGATGTATATCTTATTTTTATCAATATCTCTACTTCTAGGAGTCCGATTTGAAAAATTCCTTCTTTGGTCGATAGTGTTTTCGATGCGAAATGTTTTTTTTTTTAATTCAAAATTTTCAAGTAAATCATAGACTTTCCGCTAGGGGGCACCAAGGTAAATTGCGTTTTCGGCGTTATGTCGGCTTCTAAAACTCCGATTCGAAAAATTCTTCCTGTATCGCATACAAGACCGGATGGAAAATATTTTTCACATAATTTCCAATGTTTGGTAAAGAATGGTTTGGCTACCAGGAGGCATAAGTGTTAATTTCTGCTTGCGATGTATTTGTATCAAAATCTGGCCTCCTGAAGACTCGACTAATTTTTTTTTTCTTGGACCGATACCGCTCATATGGAAAAATAATTTGAGAATGCTTTCTTCCTAAAATAATGCATGGTTTTCCCACCAGGGGACGTAAAGTCATGTCTTATTCTTGTCGATATCTCTGTTTTTAAGAGTCCGATTTGAAAAATTATTTCTGTGTTGGTGAGCGTTTCCGGTGCGAAATGTTTCTCATATTAATCCATGAACTCATGTTTTTATTAACGCACAAATCTGCAACCAGAGGTCGTAAGCTGACGATTCCTTTTACAGCAATATCTGAGGGCTTAAAAATCCGATTGAAAAATTTCTTTCTTTCGTCAGATACTATTGTTTTCCATACCGGTTCCATTGACTTTGAATAGCTTTGATAAATTTAATTTGCGTCAGAACGGATTCAAAAGACGTGCTTATTACACCCGAAAATTCGGTGTCATTTTTCTTGTTTACTTCTGCAACGGTATTCTCTGATGGTCACAATGCTTTGCATCAAATCATCACAGGTGACGAAACATATTTCACCATTTCACCCCTGAAACCGAAGGATCGTCCATGGATTTCAAGCATGTCCCCTTTCCAACAAGGAAGAAGTGCAAAGTCCAACCGTCTGCGGGGAAAGTGTCATGGCGACTGTTTTCTTTGACTGTGAAGGGGTTGTTTACATAGAAGTTATGCCAAAAGGGATGACTATCAATGCTGACGCACACTGCCGAACGTTACGAAATTTGCGAAAGGTAATTAAGGACAGACGCCGGGGTAAGTTGAGCGAAGATGTTATCCTGCTGCAGGACTGCGCCACAACCCACACAGCACGGAAAACAAATAAATTGATGCAGTCATTCAAGTGGGAGGTATGGCAACATCCACCGTACAGTCTCGACTTATTGCCGTGAGAGTACCATTCGTTCCGTAAACTGAAACAGGACCTTAGTGGACAACGATTCCAAACAGGTGAAGCTGTGGAAACTGCAGCTCTTTACTGGTTGCACCAAAAACGATGACACTTTTTCTGTACAGATATGAAACAGTTATTCACACGTTCCAATAAATGCTTACTGTCCAATGTCGAAAAATGAATAAATGTTGTACATGTAAACCAACGCAGACCTATGAGCCATTACATTATGACCACTCCCAGCCTAGAGAAATGGGCGCGCTTGGAGACCGAACAGTGGCGCACGTGAGGTTCACAGAGCAGTATATACAAAACCCGAGGAACGGTTCTCAGTTAGTAAAGTGTTCAGAGTCAGAATGGGAAAAACTGGCGATTTATCGGAGTTTGATAAAGGACAAATTTTGATATCACGTCGCCTAGGAACTACGATCTCAAAAACGGCACGGCTTGTGTGCTGTTCACGTGCCGCTGTAGTGAGTACGTATCGAAAGTGGTGCACAGATGGCCAAACGACGAACCGTCGTCCAGCAGTATGTCGTCTTTAGCTCACTGATGCCAGAGGGTAGCGGAGACTGTCGTGCATTGTGCACTGCTACTGCAGAGCCACATTGCAACAAATCACCCGCAGCTACAACAACGGTGCTCACATGCTCACTGCACGTCATCGCAAACAACGCATGAAATGGGCCCAAGATAAACGAGATTGGATCATGGATAATTGGAAGAAAGTGTCCTGAATTCTGACGAATCAAGATTCCTAGTTCATCGAGTAGACGGCAAAGCGCAGATACGCCGATTGCCAACGGATGCTATTGCACCTGGATTCACTACTGGGCGGAAACATGACGGTAGCGGATGAGTTGTGATGCAATGGGCGATGATTTCTTGGGACACTTTAGGCCCCATTATCCCAATAGCACAATCCATGACAGCTGTCAGGTATCTGAACATCGTTGCGGACCAAGTTCACCCATTCATTGCAACCGTGTTTCCTTCTGGTGACAGCCATTACGAACAGGATAATGCGCCATACCATACTGCCAAAATCGTCAAGTGGTGGTTCGAGGAACATGCTGGTGACTTTCTGTTAATGCCCTGGCCTGCAAATTCGCCTGACATGAACCCAATCGAAGCTTTGTGGTTCCACGTGGAAAAACGGATTCGCTCTAAATCACCACCACCCTGAAATTAACAGGAACTGGCGGACATGCTGTTGACATTATACCCCTGGATATCTATTACCACCTCATCGAATCGATGCCTCGCCGAGTGGCTGCTGTTTTGTAGGCTAATTGGGGGTCATAATTTAATGGCTCAACGGTGTAAATCTCCTGAGTATATCTCTTTATTTGTTTTTTGTTTTATTCAACTAACTGTTAGATCCATCCTGGGATATTAGGGTTGAACGTTGATGACAAACGTCTTCTGCGTAATAAAATAGTTCAAAAGACACTCAGCGCGTGTCGGTCTATCTAGTACCTTGTGTGACGTACCTGGCAGCAGGACGCACACGACATAAACGCAGATTGCAGTCAGAACAAACGTCCGCGTAGCTCAATTGGTAGAGTGACTTATTCCGGAATGAGGGGATCCGGGTTCGAATCCTGGCGTGGACAGAAATGACGGAGAAATTTACTTCCTTGTATTGGCGCCCGAACTTTCCGGATGACCCAACCGTTCAAAATCTCGCAATTGTGTGATGTTATTTCCACACCGCGAGATAGGAAAAATCAGAGAATCCCTTCTTCAGCGCTTCGAAAAATAAATGTGTGTGACGTTGTATTCCACACATCAGATTGACTGGGAGTTCTCAAGTGCACGTTCTACAGTGGATGGCTGCCTGCGACGATTCATGGTCACGGCTGACCCGTGGGCCATGCCCCAGCCCTCTTTGGGGCGGGGAGGAGGGGGGGAGATGTGACGTTCCTGCCAGCAGGACGCACACGACATAAAGGCAGATAGGAGTCAGAATGAACGTCTGCGTAGCTCAGTTGGTAGAGCGACTTGTTCCGAAATAATCGGACTCAGGTTCGATTCCCGGCGTAGACCAGAAATGACGGAGAAATTTACTTTGTTATACTTGATAAACTCGAGAGATATCCCACTGTGGAAGGAAGTACAAACAATTACAAGTTTCGAGATCAAACACGTCATCACAAGCACAATACAACCCATAACTGACGCTTCTGACCATTCGTCCAGGATGATTACGGGTCCATATCCCGGCGAGCCTTGGATGTTATGTTTTATATTTGCCTCACAGCGCTGGATCTATTCCTCCTCTGCACTCAATGTTCCTAAATTAGGGATGAGAAACTGCTCATAGCACATTGAATTGATCACGATGATCTTTAACCCCCACCCTCCAAAAATATAACCGTACGCCCCCTAAGCATTTTGTTTCGAAAAATCAGAAATTATACGCCAGATATTTTCCAATCCGAATTCCATCCGACGCAAATATTGCTTTCCAAATTAGATTTTTTATGGAGGTTTAGCGGCCACCGTGAGCAACTCAATGAGCTATAAGCAGTCGCCGGTCCCTGATTTATGGCCACTGGTTCAAGGGAAGAGAGAGAGAGAGAGCCAGTGCCGTCAGACAAACTTAACACCCATGCCTCACTGGGATTCGAACCCGGACCCATCGCAGACGAATGATCAGAAGCCATGGCTTAGACCACTGAGCCTCCACAGGGACGACATGAGATTTTCAGATGCTGAAAGATCAAGAAACACGCCATTTATATTTACGCCTGTTTTCTGGAAAACTGCGCAATATTAGGTAAAGAAACTCATACAGCATGCAATGGCGGATGTGCTCCTTGTCCACTTCCACGTTGGCTGGTGCTTACATTCCTTGTTGCGTTCTGACTGCTAGCTGCCTCTGACTTAAACCACCAACCTGCTGATGTCATGTTGATGTGCTGCGCAACCTCAGTGGCCAATGTAAGCCGTTGCCGGGTCTTAGACGTCGGATACTTCGTCATCGGACATTACTTTCCTTCCAACCCAATTTTTAGAGCCAATGTTATGGAACAAAATGTGTTTTGAATTCGATAGCATCTGCATTGGTGCCCTCTAGCGGCAAAATTATACATCAGAAAAAGACAAAAGTTCAAAGATTCCCGATACAAAAATAATTTTTGAACACGGAATTCATGATAAATTTGTCTCGGTGTAAACTATATGGAAAGAAAGAATGTTTTTGATCAAATATTGTGTTGGAAAGAAAGTAATGTCTGCAAATGCAAGGCAACAGAAAAGGGCTGATTACTGTATATGCAAGTATAAATCAGTCCAAAATGTAGTTTCCATCGTTAGCCACGATCTTTTTCCATCGTCTGGGCAACGGTTGAATATCGTCCCTGTAGAATTATGGTGGCTTGGGCTCAACGAAGTGAGTGAGCGTTCGATATCGCCCCGGTTTAATAACCGCTGTCTGTACAGGAAATGCACCAACGACAGGAAAGGTGAAAATTCTCTTGGGGAAATGTCATGGAAATAGGTTAAGTGCGGCAGCAGCTCCAAACCCTGTTACATGATCTTGTGACAGGTCACCCGAGTTGTGTGAGTTCTGGCCCCATCCTGCTGTAGTAAGGCGCCCTTGCTGTTCAGCAGTGCTGGTCGCATTCAGAGTTGAAGAAATATTATTCTCATAATACGTGGTAAATACGTCATGATAATTAACACAGCAATCGGACATCGCCGAATTGACTGTAATTGCTGTTTCACACGTGAATTAAATCACATCAGAAAACTTGAAATTTTCATCGCCATGGAGCGGGAATCGAACCCAAATCTCCCGATTACCGTTTGAGCACGCTATTCGTTGCACCACCCACGACGGCGAATTCACAAGTATCTGTGTGTTAAGAGCATCGGAATATTCTCCGACAGCCTTTAAATTCAATGCAGATTCTGCTGCCATCTAGCGTTGTTAAGAATTAACACACAGATACTTGCGAATTCACCATCGTGAGTGGTGCAACGGATAGTGCGCTTGAACGGTAATCGGAAGATGCGTGTTCGATTCCCGCTCCACGGCGATGAAATGTTCAAGTTCTCTGATGTGATTTAATTCACGTGTGAAACAGTAATTACAGTCAATTCGGCGATGTCCGATTGCTGTGTTAATTAACAGTGCTGGTCGTTTCGGAATGAACGATGCGTGCAGCTCGTCGAGCTGATGGCAGTTTAGATCGGCGGTGATAGTGGTGCTGTCCGACAGAAGCTGGAAAACCACGACATCACACATATCCCACCAAACGGACAACAGGACGATACGTGGGAATAAGCCGGCTTTGGGGGTATGCATAGGTTTCTGTTTTTAGGTCCAATCGCTGTTTTCGGGTGCTCACATTGTCACACAGGACCCATTTCTTGTCACCTATCACATTGTGCTCCCAGAACGGTTCAACGTGGTAATGTCCAAGCAGGGATACGCATGCACTCATACGATTTGCTCTCTGCTCAACTGTGATTTGATATGGTACCCAAACTCCCCTCTTGTTCACCATTACAAATTGACGCAGCGTCGGTCTCCATTAAGGTCCTCAGCATGTCGATATCCACTGTTGCGGGTCTTCTGACTTTTGAACGGTCTCACAGGTCAAACTTTCAGTCTCGAAACCGTTTAAACCAACGATAACACTGATGATGCGATATAGCATTAGGATAGACACTGATAACGTTCCAGCACTGACGATGCGATATGGCATTGGTAACGTTCCAGCACTTACGGGTGTGCTACCGCGACGAAACTCATACAGCATGCAATGGCGGATGTGCACCTTGTCCACTTCCATGTTGGCTGGCGCTTACATTCTTTGTTGCGTTCTGACTGCTAGCTGCCTCTGACTTAAACCACCAACCTGCTGATGTCATGCCGATGTGCTGCGCAACCTCAGTGGCCACAATGAATGCCGTTGCCGGGTCTTAGACGTCGGATACCTCGTCATCGGACATTACTTTCCTTCCTACCCAATTTTTAGAGCCAATGTTATGGAACAAAATGTGATTTGAATTCGATAGCATCTGCATTGGTGCCCTATAGTGGCAAAATTATGCATCAGAAAAAGACAAAAGTTCAAGGATTCCCGATACAAAAATAATTTTTCAACACGGAATAATAGACAGTCATATGGTGTCCAAAAACGGAAGTGCTATGAGACGGACGGACGTGATGATAGCATTAGCACCTATTATCGTTTTCAAAAGCTGGCCTAAACTTTAATAAAATTCTCTTTTAATGTGGACAAAGGTTAAAGAAATGCCACGTGTGAAAGTGCAGACCAAAAAAATATGCTGGCATGCTACTTAATAAATGCTGTTCTTTGTAGAGTTCGCCTTTCATTTGTATAAATTGAGAATGCTGTGTAAAGCATCAAATAAGACAGTGTCAATATAGGTCGTTTTGATTGCAGTCTTATACGAAAACAAATTCTAAATTCAGACACCCAGATAATAAAATTGAATCATTTTTCGAAAACAACAAAAGTTATCATTTAAATGAACCCAATGACGTTTTCTCATACTTTACACGGTTAACAAAAATTTGAAGATTTGTGTTACTTCACATGCTAAGTGCTTCAGGATAATATGCAAATTAGTATGTTATAGATCAGAGGGAATCTTATTATATTGACTTTGTTCTGCGGTTAATGTGCAAAACGTTCCCATTCCTAAATTATTCCTATACATACATTATGCATTATGTAAATATATGTCATAAAACAAAAGTGATCAGGCCACGATTTAAAAAAAATTATTTATTTATCAGTGGATTTTGACTTGATTTGCTGCACTAATTCGACAAGAAATTCAGCTTACGGTTCGGTAAAACTCCAGAAAATTCAATATTTCTTTCTGCTTTTTTATGCATAAAATCGGTGAAGCTTGAAGTTAAGGTTCGCCAGAACGACAACAAATGCAGTTTAACGACATCATTGCAGTTTATTGCGCAATAGCTCTAATTTTCGAGGCATTTTTATGTTTTGCAAATGGCTTTACGCATTGCACAGGCATCATTCATAAAAAAAAAGCCCCTCTTCTGCATCGCTTAATGCAAATTCACTGGTGCACAGGACATATATTTGTAGAAATAATGTGTTTCACGAAATACTTGGCGTATCAATTTATTTCGTCCAACAAAAATAAAGAAATACATACCTCAACTTGTCCTTCTTTCGAAAGTAATTGTGGAAATCAGATTTCTCTTTACCATGGTCAAATGCGATTTGTTTGGATTCTTTTGAAGACACCTCCCATCATTTAAAACACAACTCGCAGTCTTCCCTGTTTAACGTCTTGCAAGAAAAACTATCTTTTTATCTCTGCATATTTGTTCACCCCTTGTTGCATTTTATTCCACTTATTCCTACTAATATTTCCGTTTTCTGAATATTTCCTTTGTGTTCAACAAGAAAGCACAACAGTAAAGAAGGACACAAGAAAGAACAGAGAAGTCTGAAAAGGAATATAAAAACACTCGCGGCAAGAAAACAGATGTAAACCTTTATATATCTGGCGGACATTAAGCATCCATTGTGCTACCAAAATGCGAAGAGAATTTTCTTTTAGCCATGAGCATATTTACGTATTCTGAAAAATGATTTACTGTCGCAGCAGTTTTTCCAAAAAAAAATATTGTTTTCCACTACGTGTTGTGAAAAGTAACTTAAATAATGGGGCAAAAAAATGTAAGTACGTATTCCAGACAGGTATTAGATTATTTTTTTTAGTGCATGAAAACTGGAAAAAAAATTCTAAAAGACATTATTTGGCCGAAATTATCTGAGACAGTAGACTTTTAGCTCGACGAATAAAAATGAACGTAAAGCTAAAAAGAAAACTGCAGCGAAACTGGGAAAATGCTGCTGAGATATAAGGGGTATAACCAAGTAAAGGGAGTCAAGGAGGTTTTAACCACAATGCTTCCTTTTTTTCTTTGTTAAAATGCAACTTGCATTAGAAAAAATATTTTAACATGTTAAAAATGCATCAACTTACATTAAAAAGAAAGTTGCTTTGATATTGTTTTCTATTTTTAATTTATTTTTATTTTGTCTGTGTGGACTTTAAAACCATCCATGTTTTGTCGCCCCATTCCCCCCAAAAAAATCCTACATACACCCCTGCTTCTGTGAGATAAAGATGAGTACTGTGTGACAAATATTTTTATGCGATCCCTATCTAAAAAAAAAAAAAAGAACTGTCAGAGTTTGGACGTGTGTCAGCTAGCCGAAGTAATTTTTTGACGGCTGAAGTATGTAACTTTGTACAAAATGACAGAAAACGGTGTGCTTGTGTGAGAGATGAAAAAGCTGAAATTTCTTAACCTACACTTTAGATAACCTTAACTAAAGATTTGGAAGTGAGCGGAACAATAAATAAATTCAGCACGCGTAATACAACGCTCTGCGCCGCCTCTCCCCGCCCTATTCAGCAGCTATCAAGGGAAAGATTTTACGCTCAATCAGAATTTCACAAAATATGTTGAAGGTTTTTTTCACGGCCCTGTATTTTTTCTCTTTCTGGAGCGAAATGAAAAAGCTCAAAAACCAGATGTGATACCATAGAAACAGTTACGCGAAATATGGAAGAGAACCACTTGTGGACTGTAAAAATCGCATTTGGGATATGTTTGTACTATGATATACTAATCATTAATGCTAGAAGAGATTACAAAAGGATTAAACTAGAAACAACGAAAGGAAAATAACTCATATATTACAGATTTATCTGTGATATTTTCCGATAATATGAAGTAACTATTTCTGAAAGTCTCGTTAACCTTTTGACCACCATATCTTCCAAAACGCCCGTAAATGCAGAAGACAACGACCTCCCGAATCGCCCGACAAGTGTGATGAGAATTTCTTACTCCTACGTGTTCTTTGAATTTTAACATGCTCTGCAGGATTAGCAGAAGTCATACTGTCACCGCGGTGTCAGTAAATAAATAAACGAAGCAGTTGTTCAGGGGTGATATGATTCACTCTTGTAACATCGCATTTCTCCTTCTTTATGGAAGGAAAAATGTAATGTTTGCTTCAGAGAAAGATCTGAATGTCAATGGATTATCAAGCGGAAGTTTCGAGTGTTAAACGAGGAGTAATTCCTGTTTTACACTGATTTCCAAAGTCAACGTGACAACCACAAAAGCATTAATAACGCAAAATCCACTCTACAGCGTTTAATGCCCGTTGGTACGGACATCATCATCATCATCATCATTGTCAACCATTATCAATCCACTGCTGGACGAAGGTCTCCCCAAGTTTCCTCCACAACGGTCTGTCTTGTGCCAGTCTCCCCCATGTCACTCCCGCATACTTTCGAATTTCATCCACCCATCTCCCATGTGGTCTTCTTCTGTGTCTTTTCCTGTCCCTTGGAATCCAATCTAAAATTTCGGCTGTCCATCGATGGTCTGTCCTTCTGGCAGTATGCTCAGCCCATTGCCATTTCAGGGATTTAACTCTGTTCATGATGTCTTCCACTCCTGTCATTTTTCGGATCCACGAGTTCCTCTTCTAATCTCTCCTGGTTAAACCAAGCATGCACCTCTCCATGCTTTTTTGAGTTGTCTGCAGCCTTTGTATGTCTCTTTTAGTTAAGGTCCACGTCTCTGCACCATACGTAAGCACTGGAAGGATGCATTGATCAAACACTTTTCTTTTAAGACTTAATGACATATTGCTCTTGAAAATTATGCTGTTTCTTCCAAAAGCTCTCCAGGCAAGTTTTGTACGCCGATTAATTTCTTCATCAATGTGACCCTCACTTGATATCTGCTGTCCAAGATAAACGTAGGTGTCTGTTATCTCCAGCTTTTCTCCATCAATCGATAAATCTTCATTTTGTGTAAAAGCTATGAACATCACTTTTGTCTTCTGAAAGGTCATTTTTAATCCCACTTCTTTACTCTTGTCAGCAAGTTCCAGGATCATACTCTGCAGCTCTGATGGGGTAGTTACAAAAATGACTACGCCATCAGCAAAACGAAGGTGGGTTAGATAATCTTCA
Source organism: Macrothele yani (assembly GCA_039090855.1). NCBI lineage: Eukaryota > Metazoa > Arthropoda > Arachnida > Araneae > Macrothelidae > Macrothele > Macrothele yani. The sequence continues at coordinate 46,027,833 of CM076997.1, read as the reverse complement.
TTAATCTTTAACCCTTTGTTTTCCCAGTTCAGTGATTGAAAGACATTTTCCAATATGGCATTAAAGAGCTTCGGAGATATAGTGTCACCTTGTCTCACTCCCTTTCCAATTTTTATGTGTGTTGTATTTTTAAACAGCCGAATCCGTGCACTTGCATTTTCATAGATGTTATTAATAATATTAATGTATGCATCTTCAATACCGAAGGATTTCAGAGCCATTGTAACTGCTGATATTTTCACCGAATCAAAGGCTTTTTCATAATCGATAAAAGCCATGCATAATGGAAGTTCATATTCCCTCGCTCTTTCGGACATACATACACCTATATATAATGCAAGGCAGTCCAAAAGTTATTCAGCTACAGGCGCGGGTTTTCGAGGAAATAATACGGAGTGTGAGTACCCCGAACTGCGACACAGCGCGCACAGTTTTCATACTTTTCTCAAGGCTGTGAATGAGAGTTTGTGGCAATACGTTCAAGTCCCTCCTACAAGGCACGTGGAAGTCTCAGAAATGTTCTGGAATGGGTCTGCCGGCTAGCAATTGCTCTTCCCAGGGAAAGTCAGACATTCTCTATCGGATTCAGGTCCTGAGATGCCGCTGGCCACTACATCCTGTGAACACCCTCCCTTTCTAGGTATTAATCGATTAGCCGAGCCCTATGGGGACGGGCGTTATCGTCCATAAAAAGGAACTGGGAGCCAACAGCTCACCCTCAAAAATCGTACATAGGTCTCTCTAGGAGGTCGTCCCTGTGTCCTCACTCTCCAGGTATTCGCGGACTAGCCGAGCACTATGGGGACTGGCGTTATCGTCCACAAAAAGGAACTGGGAGCCAACAGCTCACCCTCAATAGTCGTACATAAGGCTCTCTAGGAGGTCATACCTGTATCCTCACTCTCCAGGTATTCGCGGACTAGCCGAGCACTATGGGGACTGGCGTTATCGTCCACAAAAAGGAACTGGGAGTCAACAACTCACCCTCAAAAGTCGTACATAGGTCCCTCTAGGAGAACATTCCTGTATCCTCACTCTCCAGGTATTCGCGGACTAGCCGAGCACTATGGGGACTGGCGTTATCGTCCACAAAAAGGAAATGGGACCCAACTGCTCACCCTGAAAAGCCCTACATGGAGGTACAGGATATCATCCCTGTGACGTGCGGTTGTCAGCGTGCCTCCTGGTCACGTGATGTGGCGTACGTCCATCCAACGGGATGCCAACCCAAAACAGGTGTCCTCCACCATCGTAATGGTCAATGTCCTTAATCTTGGAGGGAAGATTCTGGCTTCCCGCCAGTATCAAAATGTACACCGTTGGGAATCCGTGTTTAGGTCGTACTACTGAAAAGAACACAGACCAGGATCAGGAGTCCAGACGTGATGTTGTCGGGCACCAATTCAGACGGATTCTTCTGCTCGACGCGGTGTTTAGTATACAGACCATTGACTTTCTTGTATACAGAACTCTCTCCTGAAGTCTCCTGCGAGAGTTGCTAGACTCCCTAAGGTGGCGAGGTGTTACAGACAAATACAAGTCTTCTTGATTTTTTGTGGCTCATGGGAGTTCTCGTTTCGGCGTTCTAGTTATTGTCTGGTTTACTGGGATGGTCTGCAGACCACTTGCTTCGGCACATTCAGCCGTCTTGCTACCCCAGCTTCAGATTGCTTTGTTTCAATACACCGATCGCTCTCCACCGTAAAGAAGCTTCTAATCGATGGTGTAAAATCATTATTCTTCTAAAGTCCAACTCATGCTTTAATTCCGGCACCCCGTTGAGAGTAGCGCTTATCAAGTTCACGTGTCTGCTAGCTCGATGACGTACGGTCATAATTTCCATACTTCCGTAGGAGCAAGCACAGTGTTAATTGTGGATGTCAACTTGGCGTTTGTATTTGCACATTTCACTGAAAAATTATTACACGTGGTCGTCCCGTTCTAGACATGCTCTCAAATTTGTACACGGTCGAGTCACATTATTGGGACCACCAGCTAATGTCCAGAGTAACAGCCATGTGCAGCGCGGATAGCAGCTAGACGGGATAGGAGTGACCGAATAAGGTGCTGGAAGGTGTTCACAGGCATGTGGAGCCATGATGACTGCATTGCATCTGACAGCTGCTGGAGAGTGCGTGGTGGACGATCCATAGAGCGAACAACACGATCGAGGTGGTCCCACAGATGTTCAATTGGGTTTAAGGCTGGGGAATTAGGAAGCCAGGGAAGTACTTTGAAGTCTTCATCGTGCTCTCTCAACCATTCACGGACATTTCTAGCTGTGTGGCACGTCGCACTGTCGTGCTGGAAGATCCCATCCGCCCCAGCGAAGACAATCAGCGTGTATGGGTATACGTGGTCTGCAAGGATGGATTCATAACGAATTCGGTCCATAGTGCTTTCCACAGGTATGAGTGGTCCCAGAGAATGCCACGAAAACATTCCTCAGACCATAAAGCTCTCCCCACCAGCTTATGTTCTTCCAGCAATGGTTGGAGAGTGTTTGTTCTCCGATGTTTCTCGCCTCACACGCCAACGTCCATCCGTTCGATGAAGCAGAAAACGTGACTCACCGGAGAAGCCAATCCTTTGCCAATCAGCGGAGGTCCAATTCCGATACTGCCGTACAAATGTAAGCCTTTTCTGCCGATGCACCTTCGTTATCATAGGTGTAGTGGCCATCCGTCTGCAACGGAGCCCGATACGCAGCAGGGTTCGCAGAACTGTTATTTTAGACACACTTCCGTTATCCTCTGCTTTATACGAACGGTGAGTGGCTCCAATGTAGCGCGTCGATCGGCCCTCACGCATCTTCGAAGCCGACGTTCACCTCTCGCATCAATGGCACGTGGTGCTCCGACATTTCCACATCGCTTATTCGCAATGGTGCCATTCTTCCAATCACGAAGCACTTTAACCACAGCAGCACACGAACAGTTCACAAACTGCACTGTTTCAAAAATACTGCCCTCCTTGGCCCGGAAGCCGATAATCAACCCTTTTTTCAAATCTGATAAATCGCTGCTCTTATTCATGACAGCAACGAGTGATATATTTTCAGGTTACCTTGAGCGCACCTTATATACCCTCCAAACCTGCTCACGACACGTGCCTTCTTTCCTTGGCTACGCGCTATTGAATTCGAAAGTAGGAGGTGGTCACAATAATGTGACTTGACTGTGTATTTGTCACGTAAATTTTGAACACCAGGAAAGGAGGGATAGGAACTCGAAAAGTAGCAACAGCCAGTTACAGGTGTTATGGTGTTCTTCTGGGGAGACACGTGATATTTTATGGTCCTCTTTGTTAAAAGATTAACTGCCTTGGTAAGCTAATTGTCAGAGGCAGGCACTTGTGACTAAACTCCCTGGATGAATCTCAGACTCCAGATGATACTTGGGTGGTGCACGTGCCACACGGTGATGGCTCCATCCCATATTGACAGCTCAAAACTTTCTCAGCCAATCTGAGGTTCACAGTACGTGCCGATTCGGAGATATCCATTGCTGCCTGCACATCATGTCGGAGAGATTGACAAATGACATCTCAATTGCGCAGTAGATAGAAAATGGCATCTACGTAGTAGATAGACATCTTATGTCTTCTTCTCCTTCTTCTTAGCCCGTTGAAACCCATGCAGGGTGTAGGTTTCCCTCAGTCATTTTCAACTTCCTCGATCCTTAGCTTCAGCCCATCATTTATAACCTAAATTTCTGAAGGATACCTCTCCAAATTATTCTCTGGCGCCCTCGCCGTCTTTTTCCATTACTCGGTTGTCATTCTGTTATTAAGAGTCTCCATCTTGCATCTTTCAGTTTTTTAACATGCCCAGCCCATCTTGCATCTTTCAGTTTTTCAACATGCCCAGCCCATCTCTTCTTTAATTATTTTATAATTTTTATAATATCTATTATTCCTGTTATTTCTCTTATAATTTAGTTTCTAACTTTATCTCTTCTTGTTATTCCTAACATTCTCCCCTCCAACTTTCTTACCGATACTCTTATTTTTTTTAACATTGTCGCTCAGTGATATTCCGTTTTAGACTTCGGTAAGTAAAGATGGGGATAATACGTGCCTTGAAGAATTTTTTTTAAACGCAATAGAAGATCAGTTAAATAGTCTTTAACCATCCAAAAGGCTCTATACCTTGGATACATCTTCTACTGATTTCTCTTTCATGTTTTTCTTTAAAGCTGAATACTTGACCTAAATAGATGTATTCGTCTACTTTTTCAACTTCTTTTACTTCTGTCAAAACATTTCCTGTATCTTTTCTTGTATTGTTCATATACACTATCTACCAACAAGTAATTGGACACCCCTGCAATCGACGATATCTGCGGTCCTGATACACGTCACGGCCGCCGCCTTTAAATATCGTGTGGGAAACAACAACGCAACCAGTCGCATGCAAGATGCCACGCTGTTAGGAGCTCTCTGATTTCGAGAAAGTTGTAATCGTCGGGTATCATAGAAATGGCCGATCCATACGTGACATATCCAGAGAGTTGAAGTACCCAAAATCGACAGTGGCCTACGTGATTGGCAAGTGGAAGATGAGAGGTGACTGTCGGAATGTGCTCCGACTCGGTAGACCCACAAAACTGGGAGTTAGAGACCGACGGGTTCTTGCCAGAAAAATACGGAAGAACCGCACCAAATCGATGGACCACATCCACGAGGAGTTTCAACTGGCATCCGGGAGTGTTCTTTCGATGAATACCATCCGTAAGGAAGCCCATCTGCTCGGTTATCATGGACGTGCTGCCGCTCACAAGCCTTTGATCACCAAGTTCAATTGCGCTGCTCCGCTAACGTATTGCAAAGAACGTCGGCAGTGGACCGTTGAACAGTGGATACAGGTTCTCTGGAGCGACGAATCAAGGTTCACCCTCTACTGTTTAGATGGCAGGGTCTGGGTTTGGCGTTTGCCTGGAAAACGCCTCCTGCCGGAATGTATTGTGCCAACTGTGAAGTTCCGCGGCGGTGGAATTATGCTATGGGGGTGTTTCTACTGGTATGGCACGGGACCCTTGGTCGCAATTCCTGGTAGACTCAACGCCGAGACCTACTGCACCATTTTGGATGACCATGCGCTTCCTAGGTTGTGGCAGTTTTACGCGGTGGACCCATGTTACTTTCAGGATGACAATGCCACCTGTCATGTTGCGAGGTCCACCATGGCTTGGTATGGTGACACTGGGGTTAATCGAATGGACTAACCTGCGCAGAGCCCGGACATTAACCCTATCAAGCACCTCTGGGACGAGTTGGAGCGTCGACTTAAGGGGTGCCCCCACCGTCCGAAATCGGTGAAAGAACTGACCTGTCTTCTCAAAGCCGAGTAAAAGAAAATACAGCTAGCCATCGTACAACGCCTGGCTGAGAGTTTGCCCCGGAGGGTCGCAGCTGTAATCGCCGCTCGTGGAGGTTCCACCAACTATTGAAGGTGAATAAACTTCGTTTTCCTTTGCTATCACAGGTGTCCAATTTCTTTTTGGTAGATAGTGCATTTAGTTTTTGCTGTGTTTACTGTCAGACGTTATCTAAGTCTTTACATCCATAAATCCTTTATCGTATTCTATATTTCCCTATTGCTAGTTGCAATGATGACTAAATCATCAGCAAATCTTAAGTGATTTCGGTACCTTACATTTATGTTTAATCCCTTTGCTTCCCAGTCTAAATTTCTAAAAATATCTTCTAATACAGAGTTAAATAATTTTGGCAGAAGCTATAAAATGTATCCCCTAAACCATCTGGTCAGCGTGGGAGATAAGACCGAATTACCCCCACAAATGAAATGTTATGTCTATCTAGCCTAAAATCGCAGTATATGTTCATAACATTTACTTAAATTCACCGTATGGCTTATAACATTTACTTAGAAACATATCTAACATAACATGGCAGTAGATAATTTTAGGCATTTTATGTTTGTCTACTACATTGAGAAAGTATCTCGGTGGAGAGAGAAGGCTTAGCGATTCTATATAGTATACATTTTTACGGCAATAAATAAATAAATTTATTTTTACCATGATATAAGCGTTTTTGATTTAACACCGTGGGGCGTGTAAATATAAATTAAAGACAGAAATATCTAAGTTTGAATATGACACCAATCTACCTGAAGCATCTGGCGTAGCTACAGTCATTTGCAAAAGTTTAAGACCACCTGTAAATTTATTGAAAATTTATATTTTCAAAGAAACAAATAGTAACTAGTCAGAGATATTTGAAAAAATGACACCACAGATGAACACTTACATTCTTTACAACAGAAAAAGATCGAAATCAGTACTTTGTGAGGCCAAATTTGGTTTGTTTTTTTATAACGGACAGAATACGAGATGTGACATACTCTCAATGAGGGATTTGCTGTAGTCACTTGAAATGTCTTTGCACCACACGTACTTTATCGCGTAAATAAAAGCTTGGGAATTTGATGGCTGTTTTTCTGCTACCTAGTCTTTTAAAATGGTCCACTAATTTTCGATGGTGTTACGGTCAGGACTATTACATTCCCAGTCAAGCACATTTATGTTTTTCCTCTGCAGGTAGTCCTTTACTGTTTTTGATCTGTGGCATGGAGCACCATCCTGCATAAAGATTGCGCATCTATGCACGTGCGTATGAGTTAACAGCTTCTCACGTAACATTTCCACATAAAAAGGACCAGTCATGGTTGTGCCTGTCTGCAAAACGGATAATGAAGTAGTACCGGATGCTGACATTGCGCCCCTTATCATCTAACTAGTCGGTTGTCTCACGGTGCTAACGGTGTACCTTTCATCAAACCTTTTGCCTTTTGGTCGTCGAACATGTGCTTCACGTTATTCAAATTGACAGACAGTTGATCCATCGGAAAGAAGAACTTGGCTCCAATTTTCAGCAGTCCATGATTGATGACGCCTCGCAAACTGGAGCCTCTTCTTTTTCTTGACAAAGGTTAGTCTAGGTATATGTGCAGGTTTATAAGACTCTAATCCAAAATCATTGCTAAGACGTCGGGAAACAATGCTGATACTAAAATCAGACCCTTATGAATTTAGGAAGGCCTTGATTTTCTTGCTCGAGCTCTTCCGAGAAGGCATAACTATTCGTCTTGAGGTATTTTCATCACTTGGGGTTGATTTCCTTGGACTTCCACTTCTCTTTCAGAGGCTAAACTAACCTGTATCTCACTATTCCATGATTGTATTATGCATACCAATCTTGCTCACATTCACCTTTCTGCTTATGCCACGTTCGGAGTATCTTTCATGCTATAAAGTCACTATTTGTATCCCCTGATTAACAGTCAATGACGCATTTTTGCCCATTTTTTGCTATATAGAAAATACGCATAAAGCCTCTGAGCATGAAAACTAGAAGTGAACTGACGCTCGCACGCTTCCCGCAACTCTATCAGCAGCTGCCGGTGTAGGATGATGCAACACCAACGGGGAGTTGAGTAATACAGACAGTAGCTGACTCAATCGGCAGAAATCTCCTAATACCAACAGGTGTTCTTAAACTTTTGCAAATTACTATATTTCGATGCCAATGATAAATCAATGTACAATGCATAACTTTCACTCAGAAATCACGAAATATTTCACTAAGGGCGACAGAGAATAATTTGAATCTGCATTATTTATCTGTGTTTTTCCTGAACGAATCACCTGAGCCAAAAATATTAGCAGAAAAGTCGCATCATAGGTCTCCGTTTTAGCGCCACAGTGATGAAAAGCAGATGTCAGATTAACGCTTTTCGAAAAAGCAAAACGGGGAGATTTCAAGATTTTTTCCAGGCTAATGAGAAACAGTTTGCAAGTTCCAAATTATTAAAAATTTAAATATCTTAATTATCCTTAATCTCTACACATGATTCATTTAATAAATACGAATACCTAAATGAAACGAGTTTCATTTCCTTTAAACTTTAGATGATGACAGAAAATATATTTATGTATATATCTAAAAAATATTTTCTGTTGTTGTTTGCGCTCCTACTATATCTAGCACACACGAAACGGACACGCGAAAAAACAATTTGGTAGTTATAAGTTTTATTTGCCATGGTGTTTCGAAGATAATCTCATCTGAATGTTTAATGTGGCACGGCAAATACGTTCATTGTGATCGATATTCCGAAGTGAGCGCTTAAAAATACACTGCTGGCCATTAAAAGTGCAGCACCAGGAAGATCGCATTCCAGGGGCTCGAAAGTTGGCAGAAGGGCAGAACACGGGCTCACATGTGAATGATTAACCGGGCAGCACATATGGAAATCATGTGGGAAAGTAACGCCCCATTGAAGAGGGATGAACAAGGAGCCAGTCTAAAGCACTCGAAGTGTGTTTGATCGCCGTTCCTGGGCACGTACAGCTGCAGCATGCCGCGTCGAAGACAACGGCGGCCCTACCAGCAGGTTTCGGACTTCGATCGGGGGAAAATTGTGGGATATTAGGATTGCGGATTATCACTCCGAGATACAGGTGCTCGTGTGGGAGAGCATGCGGGTACGGTGGGGAGAATATTGTGTCAATGGGCAGCGGAAGAACGAACACACCGACGTGCGGGATCCCAACGGCCCCGTCACGCCACAGAACGAGAGGACTGACATCTGGTGCGCATGTCTCTGACGGATTGCACAGCCACATCGACCACCGTAACTTGAAAGTTCGGGTGTGTGGCACAACGCCCAGTCTCCGCTGGGACGATTCGACGTCGTCTGCAGTAGCGGGCCATTTTTGCACGGCGCTGATTTCTTCGGCTACTTTTGACTGTTCAACACCAGCGTCGGCAATGATGCCAAGAACGTCGCGCGTGGAGGAACGAATGTTAAAGCATCCTTTTTCCGACGAATCCCTCTTCAATTTGCAGCACTGTCTGGCGGTACCGCGGCGACCCGCCGACAAAGTCCTGCACGATGCTGTGCCGTACCGGCCCGGCACTCGGCGTTATGGTATGGGGTGCCATTGGATTCCACTCCTGCACGCGTGATGAAACGATGGTTGTTCAAAGTACCGGATAACCGGTACTTTTAACAACCATCGTTTCATCACTGAGGTGTTGGAGCCTGTTGTTGTACCATATCTTCAGGGACTGTCTTGTGCCATTCACCAACAGCATAATGCGCGACCGCATGTGGCACGCAGCATCCAAGACTTCTTGGACGGCTTTCATGTGCCACTTATTTCTCGGTCCGCGACGTCCCTAGATATGTGGCCTATTGTACACGAGTGGTCCATGATCACCGAACGACTGGCACGCCAGCCACTTCTCCCGACTACAACGGAGGAACTGTGGCATCATATCGAAGCTGCGTGGACGGGCATCCCCCAAACACATATCCAACTACTCTTCCTCTCATTTCCGGGCTCTGTTGCAGCTGTAATTGCTGCCCAGGATGGCTACCCCAGATACAGATTGTTATGTGTTTCCCTGGTCTCACCGTGCTGTATTTATAATCGATTCACTCTTGTGTCATCTGCTTATACAATAAATATGGCTTCTATACCTTGCCTTTCGTGGTGTTGCATTTTTAATAGCCAGCAGTGTATTTTACATGAAATGCTTAAAGAGTTTTCTGTTTAACCTTAGCTCAGAGATTTGGTACGCGTGGGAATTTTTCTGATCAACGTAGTCATGATAATAAATGAAAACGTACCCATCAAGTAGATTCTAATTGGCAAGCCGGCCCGGTAACTGAGTTGTCAGTGGCGCTGTTATCGGGACGGTTGTCCAAACTGGGCCCAGGTTCGAGTCCCGAATGAGGACTGGATTTGAGGCTGCTTGTTTGATAGCATTGTCGTTGTCTTTTCCAAGAAACCAGTAGTCCTTAATAAGGGAAGGGCGACGGACTATTTATAACGAAGTAAATTTCTCCGTGATTTTTGGTCTACGCCGGGATTCGAACCCGAGACCGCTTATTCCGGAACAAGTCGCTCTACCAACTGAGCTACGCAGACGTTTAATTCTAATTCCTATCTGCCTTTATGTCGTGTGCGTCCTGCTGGCAGGTACGTCACATCTCCCCCACCCCCCGAAAGAGGGCCGGGGGCATGGCCCACGGGTCAGCCGTGACCATGAATCGTTGCAGGCAGCCATCCACTGCAGAACGTGCACTTGAGAACTCCCAGTCAATCTGCTGTGTGGAATGCAACATCACACATTTTTATTTTTCGAAGCGCTGGAGAAGGAATTCTCTGATTTTTCTTGTCTCGCGGTGTGGAAATAACATCACACCAATGCGAGATTTTGAACGGCCGGGTCATCCGGATAGTTCGGGCGCCATTATAACGAAGTAAATTTCTCCGTCATTTTTGGTCTACGCCGGGATTCGAACCCGAGGCCGCTTATTCCGGAACAAGTCGCTCTACCAACTGAGCTACGCAGACGTTTTATTCTGATTCCTATCTGCCTTTATGTCGTGTGCGTCCTGCTGGCAGGTACGTCACATATTTTATTTGTGACTCACAACACTTGACCTTGTACATTGATGTCAAAATAGCTTAAATATTTTAACTCTATTCGTCCTCAAAATGTTGGGCAATACACACAGCTAAATTATGGTCGATAAATAAATTAATAAGTAATAATTTATACCACACGTTGTCATATTTTTTTCCAATTTAATTACGCAATGTCGTGAACAATTTTCACTATCCCAGTAGATGTTTTTTCCCATTAGAAGTGGTTTTAACCCTTTATTCGGCTGGAACAACGTGACTCGAGGTCAGCGAAATTGGCTGAAATCACCTCGAACGAATATATTCACTGACTAAGAAAACACTTGCTTTTTACTCTTCTTTTGAATGCGCTCAGCGAGTCCTATTCCATTTTGTTATGTTGTCCACGATTCTGAAAATGCTGAAGACCGCCGTTTATTAGAGGAACAAACGTGCTGTACCGAACGGAATTACCTTAGTAGTAAAGGGAATGATGTGACGCAGAGAGACGTGCCATTTCTCGCAGGAATTCCTCCCACAGATAAGACGTTCAGACTTCATACCCCTGTTACAAATGTAAAAGCTTTTCCTGTTTTGCACTTAAATACAAACAAGGTAGCTCTCGATCGGAAGTATGAAGTTTGAAGTATGTAAACAAATACTTCAAACTTCACTTTCGTTATAGGAACGAATCTCACCGGAAGCCTGTTTTTGTTTTGGTTTCGTAAAGCTTGAAGCTGTGTAAACATTTCTCGGAAAAAGAAATCCAAGATACCAGTTTTAATCGCTAAAACCAACAAAATGAAGAAATTTGATTTTAACCGTTAAAAAAATAAACCCTCCCATTTCACTCTTTCATTTACATCCAAATTCGTTGGTTTGAGCTGCAATTAATCCGCCCCGGTGGCGCAGTGGTCTATGCGCTGGCTTCTCACCATTCGTCCGAAATAGGTCCGGGTTCGAATCCTGGTAAGACACGGATGTTGTATTTGTCTTACGTCATTGGCTCTTTCCGCTCCCTGGAACCAGTGGTCCTGCATTAGGGACGGGAGACTGCTTATTAGCCCATCAAGTTGTTCACGGTGGTCGTTAAACCCCTAACAATAAATAAATATAAGAACAATTAATCAATGCACCCTATGGCGGATGGGGACTTTCGTTTCACTGAGTGACCTTTGCCATGTGATTACTTAGCGTCTCAGTTGTCGTTTTGTCATACGAAAAGGTAGCAAAATGCTGAACTTTGAAGTACAGCCTGGCCTTACTAGAGCCGAAAATTTTTGACTTAATTGATGCAAAAAAAAAAAAAATAGACAGGCCCGTACAAACCCTTATGTTTACTACATTATTCCTTTGCTCATGGTGCAGAGAATAATAGATTCGAAGGATGTGCTTATCACCGGCGGCAGGTTTATGTTCAGTGCTTACTAAGATTGGAGGTCGAAGGGTACTGTTTTGTCGTAGCTATCGTAAAACCCGGCAGCTATATGAACATTTCTGTTCGGGAAACGCATAAAATTTTGGGTACATTTATTTCAGGTTCATGGGTCGCTTAAAGCGTAAAGGCGGGGGAGGGATCAATGCTTATGCTATAGGATTTTCTAAACACAGTGTTGGGAAGAAGCCTTTATTAGGCGGATTGTTAGGTCATTGCAGTTTAGAAGAGTCGCCCTGTGTCAGGCAATTACTCGGTGTGTATGCTTTATACACATAACAACAACGCATGCCCGGAAAACCGGTATCGTATGGTTAGTATAAATAGGAGCACTCATTTATTGGAAAATGTTATGCTGTCAAAAGCTACGGATGAGAAATACATAATACGGGTGCTGTTATCGCTTTCTTTAAAAAAAACGTTGACCGCTGCATCTGCGGCGAGGGAAATTTGTGCTGTGGGAGATGAAGGAGCAGTGTCTGAAAGACCTGCAGGAATTTGGTTTTTGCGTGTTTAGATTTTTAGTTTTTGCGTGTCTTCAGTCCCTATTTACAACTGGGGACCGAAGACTTTAGGAATGGGAACTATTTAAAAGTCTGAAGTCCCCATTTAAAAATGGTGACTGCAGACTTGAAGAATGGGGACCAAGAATGGGATTTAAAAAAGGGGACTGAAGCTGAAAATCCCCAGGGAAGACTTGAAAACAAAAAAAGGTTCTGGAACACCTTCGACAGTGAATTCTGAAGCTATAAGCCTAGCCGCAGAGCCAAACGCGTGCACAAGCACTAAACAACTGTCAAATAGGCTAGGGATACCTGAGCCCACAATTGTACGCTAACTGAACAAGCTTGGTAGGACGCATAGAAGCCATCGCTCCCTATGAACTCACTGCTGCTTAAGCTCAGCGATGTGTGCATTTGTGTCGTCATGTTGCAGGAAAATCCCCAGGACGACCGTCTCTTTAGGCAAATGGTGACACGTGATGAAAAGTGGATGTTTTTCCCGAAATCTGATATGACAAAACAGTGGTTAGATCCCCAACTAGCTCCAGAACCAGTCCCGAAAATGGGGCGACTTGAGCACAAAGTTATGCTATGGGTATGGTGTGAGGGCCCCATTCACTCGGAATATGTTCCAGGTGGACGAGGCATTAATGTGCAGTAGGGCGGAGCGTAAATTTTTTAATTTTCGAATTTCGATATGCCCTAGTGCGAAAAAGTTGTGTATTGCTCCTTACACCATGTGCAAAAAATTTCGCGAAATTCAAATAATATCTTACGGTTCCACTTTGCCTCCAAAATTTCCATATTTGCGCAAAATCGTCACATTTTCATGTGCGTTGTGAGAAAAGAACAGTGGTCGTTACAGCCTTTCTCAGTACGCAAAAACTATCTGGTAGTGCGTAAAACATGCGCACAAATTTTCAGACAAAGCAACTGTTATCTTATGATTCTAATTTATTGCAAAAATATTACACTTTTAAGGAAAATTGCAATACTATGACACCTAGTGTTCACCATGTGATTTGTTTCCTAGTTGTGTTAATGTGTGTACTACTGCACTGAAAGCACAACATATTGTGCAAATGTGCAGTAGTGCACACTGCACACGATGCAGCTCTTCACATTTTCATGTTTCAGAAAAATCCTAGAACTCACTACGAGGAGGTGGCTGCAAAGCGAGATCCACCCGTTCCCAACCCAACAACCCATCCTTTAGGGCAAATCAATTTTATGTTCTTCTTTTTTAATATTCAATTTCCTGTTCTTCTTTATTAACTTTTACCCTGTAATCTGATTTACTTTCGACGGCTGGCATTATTTGCCGTGCTTCCAACCGTACTATAGTAAATCCATCCCTTTGTTGTAGTTTTTAGTAGGTGCTTCTGTTGTCAACATAACGCATTGCTCCACTCCCTGATTGTGACAAGGGAAGGTTTGAATGCCCATTCGCTCAACAATGTCCTTACAGTCACTGTTGCATAGATTCATTATTTCGTTGTCGGTTAAATGAGCAGTCAATGGCGGTTTGCTTAAGACGCATAATTTCCAGTCAATTAGGTCAAAATAATCCTCCGCCTGGAAGTTGAACTGAGGAATTTCGAATAGAGGGATTGCATCGTATAGTTTTGTACTCTTGCTCGAAGGATCGTACAGAAGCCAAGTTCTCTGGTATGTTTGCTATCATCAGTGATCATATCCAGAAGTATTGATTCTGGAGGTCCAAAATAGCCAGTCCTTTGGATTACGCATTATAGAACGCTCTTCAAATCCTGGGTGATATATCTGGATATATGGATGGCCTTCCACAGATTCCGTGCTGCATCATGACAATGAGGGTGTGATTTTATAGTGAATCACATGGGCGCATAAACCTTCACAACAAAGGCTGCCAGAATTTTCAGTAAAACCGAAGGATGCGAAGTATTTATATGATATATAGGTGGAAAATATGATTAGCTGTCGTCAGCCACCATGCATGACACATTTTTCCTGGGTGTTTATGTGCCATGCTTGGGTAGCACGTACCCGTTGCCACAGCGGGGCTAATGTCCCACAGGTATTTTTGATCCGTGTAAAGATCCTGTACAATTGTTTCATCACGTTCAGGAAAAACCGCTTCAATTGCTTTAAATTTCAAAACCGGTAGATTTTCCCAGCACTCCAGCTGGTTGCCGACTTTCTTCGAAAATGTTTTTGTGCCACTCGTTTGCCATCCAAATGCTGAATTAAGTGACGGAGTGTCAGCTCGTTTCCGTGCAACTGATTTTTGGCAGGTTAGCTCTAGAATGCGAATTGCACCCCTTTTACACCCAGTATTAACGACGGTTCCGTCGTAGCCTATCACCAACAGTTTGCTTAGGTATATATTCTTGGCATGTAAGAAATCCAGCAGACCTTTGGCAATGTCCTTTGCTGTGGAAGATGTAAGAGTGATATCCCCAAGATATTTACTTCTAGGTTCTTCCATCATAGTCACGTGTCCTTCAGTAATAGTTTTTTAGAACGGTTTTCCTTCCCTTTCTTCATACATTATGGTTTGCTCTAGAGTACAACCTTTGAAGAGATGCTCGTTCCATCTGTTGATAGAGTATAACTACAAGCAAGCATCAACTTCTAATTGAGATATTAAACCATACTGCAATTTAAACTATAAGTTTCATCGCGAAAAATAAAGGAAAAATATACTAATGTTTACGAAAAATTGTGAAACTTTCGTATTAAATTGGAAACATAAGATATTAGTTGCTTTGCCTGAAAAATTTTGCACGTGTTTTAGGTACTAATTGATAGTTTTTGCGCATTATGGAGAGTCTGTAACGAACACCGTTCTTTTCTCACAACGGACATGAAAATGTGACGATTTTGCCCAAAAATGGAAATTTTGAAGGTAAAGCGGAACCGTAAAATATTATTTGAATTTCGCGAATTTTTTTGCACGTGGTTTACTGAGCAATACACAACTTTTCAGCACTAGGGCATATCGATATTTTAAAAGAAAAAAAAAAAGTGTTTACGCTCCGCCCTAATGTGCAGCTCTACTTCGATCAGTTGGAGCTGATATATGACGCTTTTATCCGAAAGTTATCTACTCTGGTGAACCGTAAACGATATATCCTCCAAAGCAAAAATGTGCTCAGTAAACAAAAGAAAAAATACAGTAACTTGAGGGTTTTGAGCAAATTACCCGCCCTGCTTATAGTCCGGATCTTTCACCTTCGGACTACCACTTATTCCGGTCCATGGTACGTTTTCTACTTGGAGAATACTTCGAAATTGTCCACGATACTGAACCTAGCGTGCTAGACTTTTTCAATTTCAACACCAAAGGAGTATTTTCTCAGGGGGACTCAAGACATGAGATCACGGTGGTGTGGACCATTGGGCACGGTGGACTGTATTTGGAAGATTAAACTTTTACATTTATGCATTTACATGAACTGTTAGAAACGGTAATGCCTTTTGAATCGCCCTCGTACGTACGTTGTCGGTTATATAATAACGCCTTTGAGAGTTCCAGACAGAGCGTTTGAAACTCGCTTTATAAAGCAGTGAAATTGATGTCGCTGAATAATTGGAGCACTGTTCTTCTCTGAAACTACATTTTAGTTACTAAAGCTCTGCTGCTTTAACGACATTTTGCTCCGAATAAATGCTGCTTCTAAAAACGTGCGTACTCACTCGAGTGTGTGTGTGTGTTCTGTCCTGAGTGACTTTCAGCGAAGGCTGGTAATCTTTCCCTTCTGACACGGAAAACAAACATTCGGAGCGGAAAACAAGCAATCTATCCGTAACCACTTCCGGAATTACCCAATAATACCACAGTGCACCCTACAGACGCCTCGCCTCGTCCAGACAGCAAGTGAGCATGGTTAGCACAGGAAAGAGACGCCATGCTGCAGAACAGTTGCAATAAGACTCGTTGAAAGAGTCTGATCCTTCCAAGTCACGAATCTCCTTAGATGAGCGTCGTAAAGGATTTGATGAGTCTTGGGAATGCGAAACGACGCCTGACGGCCTTCGCTTCCTTATTACCCTTGAATCTATCTCATCCCGAAGGATATGTCGTATTATCTTCTGCTCCACTTCTCCTCTTTCTTCCTTTCCTATTGACACAAATCATGGATCATTTAACTCATCGGCTGTCATCTATATTCTAGTGTCTTGTGTTCACTTCGGCGCTAAATTCCTGCTTCGTTTAATAAGAAAACTTACTCCATTAGCTGAAAGAAACTGTATGTGAAAATCAGTGGAGGACAAATTGGGCATCTATTCATAAGCGGTACATAATAGTCGGTATGTGAATATCAATTTGCCTTTCCAGCCATCTTCATCCGTTTTATTATTATCATTTACGCCCCACAACGATTAATATATCATTATAACTCTGAAACTATGTAAAAGGTGACTCTATGACATAAAGTGGAAATCTATACACTGAGATTTCAATTTATTAGGTACACCTGCCATTGTTATACGAGGCTCCTAATGAAACTTATGCATACTGTTATGACGAAGTAAAAAATTTCCCCATCATTTTTATGCCAGGGACGGGATGCGAACTCCCAACTTTCGACTCCGGAGCTGCAAGTGCTATCAACAATACTACACTGACGATGGCCAACGGTTGGCCCAATGATATTTTTGCGTCGGCAGCGTTGGGCGAAGGTTGCGTTGTTTATCGAAGATTGGACAACGGTTTTCCAACCACACATGACCAACACTTTATCAACAAATGACCACTTAACGGTTGTCCGATGGTTGTCCACTCACACATGACCAGCCATTTATCTTCAAATTACAACTTACCGTTGTCCAACGATTGTCCAACCACACAAGACCAACCATTTATCAACAAATGACAACTTAACGGTTGTCCGATGGTTGTCCACTCTTACATGACCATCCATTTATCTTCAAATTACAACTTACCGTTGTCCAACGATTGTCCAACCACACATGACCAGCCATTTGTCTTCAAATTACAACTTACCGTTGTCCAACGATTGTCCAACCACGCATGACCAACCATTTATCAACAAATGACCACTTAACGGTTGTCCGGTGGTTGTCCACTCACACATGACCAGCCATTTATCTTCAAATTACAACTTACCGTTGTCCAACGATTGTCCAACCACGCATGACCAACCATTTATCAACAAATGATCACTTAACGGTTGTCCGGTGGTTGTCCACTCACACATGAGCAGCCATTTATCTTCAAATTAAAACTTACCGTTGTCCAACGATTGTCCAACCACACATGACCAACCATTTATCCACAAGTGACCACTTAACATTTGTCCAACGGTTGGGAAACTGTATCGCTCCCAACGTATACTTAAATATAAGTTGGACAACTGTGTTTCAACCACTGGGCAACTGTATACCAATCATAGGCAAACCAATGCCCAATGCCAGTTTGCAACAGTTTTCCAATGTTGGTCCAACACATTTCCAATTGTTGACCGCCAAGTCGCCGAGTCGCTGGGCCGACCGTTGAAAGCCTGCGGTTGGTCCAACATAATATTGCTACCTGGGTTATTGCCATCCAATGCACATTTGTACTTCCCTCCGCTGCTAATGACAGCTTGCCAGCTGGTGAGGTAGGTCCAGGATGCCCTGTAGTGTGCCATCTTTGTTCAGCTGTCGTATTACTCGGGCCAAGTCCAATTACATTTCGTCCAGAGATTCGGAGCGGATGACACGAAGCCGATTTTTTTACTTTCGGAAAAGATCAAAGTCAGGTGGGTGGGATAAAGTTTCCCAGGCATATTTCGACAGAAGTCCCCGTAACCAACGCCGCACGATGACATGATGCGTTGTCATGCAGCAAGATTGCCCCCGCTTCCAACAAGTTGGGGCGATTTTGATGAATTTTCGGTTTCAACTATGCACCTCAGAAAGTCACGATGACATTGGGTGTTGACATTTTCCCCGACCACCACTCGATCAGACCACACCACCCTGGGAATCGTACGCAAAAATCATCATTTGCTTCATTTTGGATGGTTGCCGACGGCACTTTGAGGGGCGTTGGGAACTTTGATTTCTCCATTCCGCTGATTGAGACTTCAGTTCCGGCTCAAAATAACGTGTCAAAGTCTCATCAATTGTGATTATTCTGTTTCGACCTCCCTTTCGAATCTGTCGAGGTGATCCTGTTAGATGCTCACTCTGGCTGCCTTCTGCTCGCGGGATGAGTTGATGGGGCACCGAGAGCGAGGCGATTTTAGTTTTTCCCATTGATTCGGTCAAAATCTGGTGAAGAGGCATGGTGGACAAAATTGCCTGATGAGCAATCTCCTCGACTGTCAAACTTTGATTCCCTTCGAGAAGCGTTCCAACCATGGTGACAGGTGTTTTGTCTATCGCCGTTTAAGGTCGGCTGAGCGGTAATCATCTTCGATGCTGCTTCGGCCCTTCGGAAAGCCCAATGCCCAGCGAGAAATTGTGTTCCGATCAAGAGTTCCTTCCCCACAAACTCCTTGCAAGACAGTGTAGATCTGTGTCGGAGATTTTCCCGTAGAGTTTCTATTTTCACGTACGAGCGCTGGTCTAACGCTGTGACTCGACCTGAGGAGCTGCACGCTTTTATTTAAAAACTCTCCCACCTCCACACACCAAATGATTGCGCGTCGTTCTGACACCACTGCGTTGCTGAGAGTCTGACCTTGACATGACACGATCATTTTCCTGATTGCATTATCCGCTTACCTTTTAGGTGAGCGTGTGCAGAACGTTTGTTATGACCTTCGTATTAGTAGCTTACTCCAACACGTAAGATAGCCTCGGTGGTGTAGCGTCTAGGTGCTGGAATCTGACTATCGGTTTGAGCGGGCATAGTTCGGAGCTCGGATAAGGCGTAGGTGATGTCCTTGTCTTACGGCACTGGATGCTCCCTACCCTAGAAACAGTGGCCCTAAATTAGGGACGGGTGACTGCTTATAAACAATTCAGTTGCTCTTTGTAGTCGTAATACCTCCAAACATACGAGTAAGAGCACATAAGACGGCGCGTGAGTTTGGAGTACGGCATAAATTATGTAGAGAAGTTGGCCTAATATCCTTTAGCGTTCGGCTGAGTTTCGGAATTGGGGTAAACAAGTGATCTGGGTGACTTCGAACGTGGCGTCATGTGTTACGGGGAATTTAGGAATCATTCGTGTCCAAGAATAGAACAAGAAATTTCAGCAGCAGGGCAGCGATCAGCAACATCGTGATCGCAAATGCAGCGAGAATGCACAATTAGTTTATTGCTCTTCTTGGCGACAGTACCTTTTCTTCATGGAAAGGCTATAACAAATGATCAGAACAGAGGAACGCGGAACGGAACGAGAGGTAGAGGGAACGACACAGAGGTTTAGAGGCAGCGAAACACACTGGGTGCGCCTTCTTGTAGAAACGGAAAAGAGAATAAAACAATGCAAAGGAAATACATAAGATGAGGAACAGAGATAAATAAGTAGCGTAACAGTTGAACTTGAAGATAGAAATTAAAGTAAACGAAATTATTCATATAATTAAAAGATCAGATCATATGTAGAGGATTTTAGGAACGGAGAGTCTGACCCCAGGTCTTAACCCTTAGAAATAAGAAGCAGGAGATTTGGGCTAGAGTACCCGATTGGAAAGTGACACGGAAGCGAAGTGGAAAGGGGGAGGAAGACACCCTTATTTATTACCGGGGGGCCAGTACCCATGGTCCGACGGCTTAACGTGCCCATCCGACGCACGGCGGATATTTAGTGGATCGAGCGTTCGTACCTGCTGGGATCGAACCTGAGGTCCTTTCCGTGGCAGTCACGAACGTTGCCCACTAGGTCACCCGCGGCTTCAATTAAAACAATTCAGAGACAAACAGCATATAGATGTATTAAACATTAAACTGCAATTTTTCTTATGTATTCCTTCTTTTTTTGCTTGTGGGTATAACGACCACCGTGAGCAACTCAATGGGCAATAAGCAGTCGCTAGTCCCTAATTTAGGGTCACTGGTTCCAGGGAAGGGAGAGAGCCAGTGCCGTAAGACAAACACATCCATGCCTCACCGGGATTCGAACAGTTACACATCTAGGACGAATGATCAGAAGCCATCGCTTAGACCACTGCGCCATCTGGGCGGCTTATCCATTCGTTCGTGATGTTTTTCTTGGGTTATGAGATGCAATAAGGCAATGAGAATGAACCCCAAAGGAAAGAAAAAGTCCCGTTAGATATAGTTGGTGCCCCAGTTGCCAGTTTGAGCATCTCTCAAAAGGCCGTTCTCTTTGACTTTTCTTGCACAACCGTAGCAAGGGTTTGCCCTGAATGCAAGGAGAAGAAAAAACTTCTCAGACATCAGTGACTGTGTCGACAAAGACAGCTAGTGGATTAGAGGGGTCAACAAACACTGACGACATTGACATCAACTGTTTTATCCCATTCTCGACCTGATCTGATACCTAGTGCTTTGGGAGATGTTCCTGGTCATAGCATTGTTGAATTCTGCCGTGATTTGTCGGGTTGTGATGCCCTTGTCACAAGACACAATGAGTATCTTGTGACAAGGGTGTTGTCTTGTTCAGACATTTACGTTCCATCCGGACAAGCGGTCACCATTTAGGGCAGCATTGAGAAACCATTTCTAAGTACGATATGGCGTTGAAGGTGTCTCCAACAGAGATCATGGGATCCAGTGATGTCCCTGAGAACAATTCCAAGCTATGATACCGCCCCCGCTGACCTGTTTCTGTCCACATGTTCAGTCTGGTTGCAGGTGTCTACTCCAGGGGCGTAGAATAGGGACCCGTCCATGCACGTGCTACATCTTGAACCTAGACTCATCGGACCAGGCGACTCTGTCCAGATGAGTGCAGGTTGAGATTGGACTAGTCCAGTGTCCAAATCCCGTACGCTCTGCCGGAGTAGATATTGATGATTGCCGTGTACATGGATGCATTAAGTGGCCGCAGACTGTTAGGCTCATCCACAAGGGCATCCACGGGATTGTGTGTCCGGAAACGTTTCTCTGTGTACCCTGTTTTTAGGCTGCCGGTAACTGAGAGTTGTCAGCACTCTGTTGTCAGGGACAGATTTTACCAGTAGGCTCTCACCAGTTAACTGTGCTGTGTACCATTTCTTGCGTGATAGGTGGATGTCTGAATATAGCATTGATAAAAAATTCATCGCTTGTTGTTAGTGAATTTGTAATGTAATTGATTAGATGGATTTGATGGAGAGACTTAGCTCCAGAGTTTTCCAGATTCGTGGGCAGCTGCAGTTAAAAGCCCGCTTAGGTACCCAAGTGAAGTTACGCCATTGGGCTCAGGGTAAAAAATCCTCCTTATAAACAAATCTACATCTCGGTCCACGAAACTCCAATTCTTCCATATTTTGGACACTTTCCAAGAAGCATGCCACGTTGTGCGTCTCAAAATTTCTCTATTTGCCACAAAAAATATTGATACGTATAACGAAGTGAATTTCTCCGTCATTTTTATCCGCGCCAGGATTCGAACCCGGGTCCACTCATTCCGGAATAAGTTGCTCTACCAATTAAGCTACGCGGACATTTTATTCTGATTCCTATCTGCCTTTATGTCGTGTGCGTCCTTCTGGCAGGTACGTCACATCTCCTGCTACGTTACATCATCTCCCCCTTATTTTTTTTTTTTTTTTTCGAAGTGCTGCTCTTATTTTTCCTATCTCGCGGTGTGGAAATAACATCACACCATTGCGAGATTGTGAACGGTCGGGTCATCCGGATAGTTCGGGCGCCATTATAACGAAGTGAATTTCTCCGTCATTTTTATCCGCGCCAGGATTCGAACCCGCGTCCACTCATTCCGGAATAAGTTGCTCTACCAATTAAGCTACGCGGACATTTTATTCTGATTCCTATCTGCCTTTATGTCGTGTGCGTCCTTCTGGCAGGTACGTCACATCTCCTGGTACGTTACATACGTTGAACACATTTGGATCTAAAGCTATACGGGGAATTAATTTGTTACGACCGCATGGAATCTTAAATCATACGGTGCTCCTCTTCATAACTCAATATATCAATTTATTCGACGAATGTAATTTCTACACACACTCTTGGTAGCGTTGAATCATTTAGATTTAATTGCTCATAATAATCACTGTGTTAATTCAAATCTTGGCATAGGCTCTAATTAAATAGTAACGGGGTAATTAGGTTATAGCCTCTTGCATCTGTAATTTGCTGTCGTAGAATGAAAAAAGAGAAAAAGTCAAAAATATCATCACCATGATGTCTGGAGAGAAATGATGATACCGGTCTCTCATTTCCTGGAAACGGAAGTCGATGCCACGTGACTTTCGCGAGAACGGTCATGTGACACCGAAACTTCCGCCTGCGGGTAAGCTTGAATTAATGGGATTTGCTTGAGGCGCGTTATACGGCGAAATGTAGCACAGTGTTTGCGTTACTGTGCTTGGAAAAACATTCTTTGTACAACGTGACGACATTTGCATATCATGTGACGCTGCTTAGTGCATTTCTCCCCGGTAAGGAAATTAATTCCTCACTGATAAGGAGCAGTGGATAGATTTGTTTGCTACTCAAAGACACGAGCTGCTACTGACAACTAGAGCCTCGCATCTTAGGAAGTTCTTCCGAACTGGAGATTACTTCATCACGACGAAGATCTATTATGTTTCAGACACAGTCTCTTTTTAGTTGTTTGCTTTTTTTTTTGTTTCCACAAATAGTCTTTAGTTTCCTAACGCAACGGTACGCTCGAGCCATTTGACGGAAACATTTTTTCCAATGAATTAAGAAACAATAGGCGCCTTGGTCACGCAGTGGTCTAAGCGCAGGCTTATGACCATTCGCCTGAGATAGGTCCGGGTTCGAATCCCGGTAAGGCATGGATGTTGTTTTTGTCTTACGGCACTGGCTCTCTCTTCCCAGGAACTAGTGACCCTAAATTAGGGACGGCCGACTGCTTATGGCCCATTGAGTTGCTCACGGTGGTCGTTAAACCCCCAATAAAAGCGATGGCTTCTCCTCATTCGTATTAAAAGGGTTCGGGATCGAATCCCGGTGCAGCCTTGGATGTTGTGTTTGTTTAACGGCACTGGCTCTCTCCCTTCCCTGGAACCAGTGACACTAAATTAGGGACGGGCGATTGCTTATAGCAAATTGAGTTGCGCACGGTGGAACCTCTAATAAAAAAACATATAGCTTTCGTTCAATTTTTTAAATTTAATTGTTTATTTCAGTAACTAAGATACAGTAAAACCTCCCATTTAGGGACACCCTCGGAGCATTTACTTTTATTCGAATAAGACAGCTGTCCATTAAGAGAGTGGCTTTTTTGTTGTTTTGTAAGTTACAATACGTGAAAGTAACATTTCCCCATCGTTAACGTCTTACATTTACTGAAAGTAGATAAAATAGTCACGGCCGCCCCGGTGGCGCAGTGGTCTAAGGCGTTGGCTTCTGATCATTCGTCCGTAAGGGGTCCGGGTTCGGATCCCGGCCAGGCATGGATGTTGTGTTTGTCTTACGGCACTGGCTCTCTCCCTTCCCTGTAACCAGTGACCCTAAATTAGGGACGGGCAACTTCTTATAGCCCATTGAGTTGCTCACGGTGGTCGTTAAACCTCCAATTGCCGCCCCGGTGGCGCAGTGGTCTAAGGCACCGGCCTCTGATCATTCGTCCGTAAGGGGTCCGGGTTCGAATCCCGGTCAGGCATGGATGTTGTGTTTGTCTTACGGCACTGGCTCTCTCCCTTCCCTGGAACCAGTGACCCTAAATTAGGGACGGGCGACTGCTTATAGCCCATTGAGTTGCTCACGGTGGTCGTTAAACCTACAATCAAAAAAAAAAAAAAAAAAAAAAAAAAATAGTCACGCACTCAATTGCAAACACATAATAAATCTCACAGAAATGTCAGCATGGAAGGCAATCGGGCAACAAAGAAAGCTGCTTCTGTAGCTGAGTGGTAAGAAGCGCTGGCTTCTGGCGAACCATTCTACCTGGGCACCGATTCGAGTTCTGGGGAAGACATGGGTGGTGCGCTTGTGTTATACAGCACTGTGTCTCTCCCTCATCCGGAACCAATGGCCCTAAATTAGGAGCGACGACTACTTAAAGCCTCGAAAGTTGCTCGGGGTGGCTCTTAAATCTCAGAATACAGAAAAAGAATCGAGAGTAACCTGGTACTACTGGTGCATAATTTATGCTATGCGTGTTTCGCCTATCAAGATCTTTGTGGGTATGAAATAAAACGAGTGCTTCGAGAGTATACATTTACTTACGTATAACGCATTAGATCTATTTGATTTACTCACGACCACACCGAGCTACAGTCTTGGACATACATAGTGAAAGGAATTAAATACTAGAAAACAAGCAATAAGGCCAAATGAAATTGTACAAGCAATAGCTGTCAAAAGCACGATTCACAAAACCTTATCTGAGTTAAACTGCAGAGATCTTATTTGCAATTTAAAACCAACTAAAAGACACAGGCATGATCTTTCACAGCCGCATCATCAGTCCTAATCAGCAACGCTGGTGTGCAGGTACAGTATTATATAGTTATCTCCGCCTCTCTCCACCCAAATTCCATAATGCATAGCGAGGTCGTTCAGGTTGCCAGATAACAATACGATCGAGTTTTTACAAAGCATTTACGTCATCATTATAAGTTTTTAACTGTGTCAATAGTCCTTGCCAAATAGAGTTGTGACAGTTCAAAAAAATTGTAGAAGCAATAGCACGATTCATAAAACTTTAGCCGAGTTAAGCTGCCGAGATAAAAAAATTTTTATCTACAATTTAAAATCAATTAAAAAGCACAGGCGAGTATGTTCACAGCCGCGAAGGCTGCTTTATCAGGCCTCATCAGCATCACTGGTGTGCAGGCACAGTATTGCATAGTTATCTCCCGCCCACTCCCAATTCCCACAATGCATAGCGAGGCTAGTTCAAGTTGACAGAAAAGAGTAAGATTAACTTGAGGTTTTTACAGAGGCAGTACCTCATCATTATAAGTTTTTAACTTTTCTTTTCAAGGCAGTACCTTATCATTATAAGTTTCTAACTGTTAAAAACTTATAATGATAAGGTACTGCCTTGAAAAGAAAAGTTAGAAACTTATAATGATGAGGTACTGCCTCTGTAAAAACCTCAAGTTAATCTTACTCTTTTCTGTCAACTTGAACTAGCCTCGCTATGCATTGTGGGAATTAGGAGTGGGCGGGAGATAACTATGTAATACTGTGCCTGCACACCAGTGATGCTGATGAAGCCTAATGATGCGGCCGTCGCGGCTGTGAACGATCTTGCCTGTGCCTTTTAGTTGATTTTAAATTGTAGATAAAATCTTTTTATCTCTGCAGTTTAACTCGGCTAAAGTTTTGTGAATCGTACTTATGAGAGCTATTGCTTCTACAATTTCATTTGAACTTCTCAGCACGAGATATTATTGATGTGACTTAAATTGTGGCAGTTCTTTGAGGACGTCCCTGCCTCTGTCAGTAAGGGCGGCCCCGGTGGCGCAGTGGTCTAAGGCGCTGGCCTCTGATCATTCACCCGTAAGGGGTCCGGGTTCGAATCCCGGTGAGGCATGGATGATGTGTTTGTCGTACGGCACTGGCTCTCTCTCTTCCCTGGAACTAGTGACCCTAATTTAGGGACGGTCGACTGCTTATAGCCCATTGAGTTGCTCACGGTGGTCGTTAAACCTCCAAACAAACAAACAAAATCTGTGAGTAAGGCAGCGCACCACGTTATAAAGCTCATGTTGTAATGTATTTGTTTGAAGACTTAGGCTTCGAATACTTCGAATAGGCAACCCAGATACCTGACTTGATCCCTGTGAAGAATCGCATGGGCGAATTGGATCGTCGGCTGCATTCCAGAAGCGATCACCCAACAATTGTATTGAAAGCCGAATAGCGGGACGTATTGGTGGACAATTGCAAAAATCTCGTGTGGAGTATTCCACGAAGACCAGAGGCTGTCCTAAGAACAAAGATTTGAGCGCGTATTATAAAACTTCCTGTAAATGAAGATTATTTTTAAGGAGGGTGTCCCGCAAGACCCTATTTAGGCATGGACCTAATGGGCCCGGGCCCAGGGTGGCAATTTATGGGGTCGGCGCGTGGAAAGATAAAGAGCAAACAGTTTTAAAATGCTTTTCAAAAATATATGCGCAGTAACAAAAGGGGTATTTTTAGCTCTACGTGAATGAGGAAAGTTTCGTACAGCGGTCTGTCAGCAAGCGGTAATTGGTCACACTGTTCCTATAGTAATGAATGATATTCCGCTACTGCTGTTTGAAAGTGGAACTTACCTAACCGGGTACATAATCTAAAACGGTGAAAAGAAATTTTTTTCGTGGGAGTTGTGACTGTAAATACTAAGCATGGTGTACGTCAGTATGTTCTGTATTTTTATTGTAGCTTTAGTATTAAAAGATGTGTAATACAGGTGGATTCATAAAGAAGTATACAGCTTCCTGATGCTGTAAACCAGTAACAGTTGAAGACGGACCACAACTGCGAACCGTTAGGTGGATGAACTTATAAAGTTTGCGTCCCGTTGCTGAGGGAAGTGACGTAGGCGATAGCGCGCGTGTCACGTGACTACTCAGTCAAAATGACAGCATCTGCAGTGGATGATGGACGAGCCGCGGACTACAACATGCCACTGACCCAATGACCACCCAGAAGTTCTGACTTAACACCTTGTGACTTTTTCCTGTGGAGGCACGCAAAGGACAAGGTATTTGCCCCTCCCCTTCCTGTTGATCTAGCGGAGCTAAAACAGCGTATGACAGCCACTGTCACTGCACGTGATTCAGATATTTTACCTCGCGTTTGGGAGGAAATGGATTACCGGCTTGATGTGTGTCGTGTGACTAAGGGTGCACACATAGAACATCTGTGACTGTCTCTAAAAAAACTTGAAACATTCCCCTACAATTCTGTTAAAGGTAACACAAAATATCTTACATTGTTCTTGTTTTATAGTGCTTTGAAACTGTATACTTCTTTATGAATCAGCCTGTATACTCGTACTGGACGTGTGAAACATGAACATTACATTATTACACTGTTCACTATTGTTTGTTTAGAGTATGCTGTATGATTGTGTGGTTATTTTGTCGCTATATTTTGTTCATGTTTTTTTTTATTCGTATTGAGTGAGTTGGGTTTTATTAAGAGTGTATTTCGTGTCGTTTTTGCAAAACTGATAGCCTAATCTCACAGAAACTAATCCTCGTGATATTCACAAATCAGCTGACAAATTGCAACAGATGTGCTCGTCAGGTATAGAAGAAACATTTGGAGCAGAATGTATCTATATGAAAAGTATTCTTTTAGGACAAGGACATAATAGCCTATCATTGCCACTTTTAAACAAACTTCTGATTACTGAAAATCTTTTATACTTACATCCCAATGTTACCACTGCTATGAAGATTTATTTATGTACTCCTGTAGCAGGAGTACATAAATAAATCTTCAAAGCTAGATGTACTCCTGCTCAGATGAACGGTCCTTTTCAGCACCTCAGAGTTTTAAAAATTATTTAGGTTCATCTCGAATCCAACAACGTTTGATCTATCTTGCTGAGCTTGCCATTAAAATGATCTAACTGTAAAATTGGACTATGAAGATGGGTAACGTTATTTCTTTTCGTGTGGAGATCTTGTCGTTCTTACGTTATTTCTAAATCATTAGATATGAATGCGATGCAGTAGTTCCTAATTGAGTGATTACGGCCAGACGAATCATAAAACAGAAGTCAACTTACGGGAATTATTTTATTGGTCCCAGCACGAATTTCAGTACCACTCCACAACTTTAACACAGCAGATATGAGATTACCTGATCTAATAATTGAATGTTTACAAACACACATCCACCACATATCCACAACAGCAACTGTTATCTCGTCCTTTTATCTATCGTTCTTATCTCATACATTCATGCGTCGCGTTCAGTCTGACCTCAAGAGTGTTGCTAACAATATTCTTGTGAGACAGAAGATGTCATGTGAACTTTGGAAGTATAACGGAGAACAGACTCAAAATGTACATAGGAAAAGAAACTAAAAATGAAAGTTAATTTAGAATATACATCACAGATGTTACAGGCAAATTTGCTAAGGAAAAAGCAAGACGTAAATCACTAACCTGCCACAGTTGAAATTGTTTCATTTCTTATTGTTGAGTGAATAAAATATTTTTGTCAGGACATTTATGTTCGTTTTATTATGCTTTGGTTTTACAATGTAGGCTTATCTAGTTTGGGGTAGGGGGGGGGCGCGCAAAATACCTTGAGCCCATAAGCGCTGCACAAGTTAAGTTCGGACCCTATTGTCTTGATATTAACGGTAGGGGAGTGTACTTGAAGTTGATTCCGCCATCGGTCCTGAAGTCATTAAAGGACCAATTTCCTGCTTAACATTACGCGCATTGCTGTTGTAGCATCCATTAACTACTTTTTATATTTTGTGAATGCCTCATTAATTGTATTCACTGCCAGTCCTCATACATACCAATTAAATCTTCACTGTAAATGGCTCTGAAACAAACGCAATCAGTTAATCAACATCGAAGATGATGACAACAAAGTTTCGTTCTTTCATAACCCTATTAACTTTCTTTAATGCTTTATATTAATATTCACAAAATTTTGAAGGGTGCCTTAGGAACTCATCTGCCATCCATTATTTGCGGATTTAAGTCCCTGCCTAGAAAGAATTATTTCCCATCTTTCCTATCAGGCGATATTTAGAAATGATTGTCTGCTGTATCAGAGTCCAGATCTGTTTGTGCGAAAGGTGGTGTAGGGTAACAGAAGCTTGATGTACGGGCTTTGCTCAAAACTTGTCGATGTCGATCTGAATTCGTGAACAACTTCCAACACAAGAGTCAGGGAATTGTGAAAACTCTTGGGAGACCTATATGTAAAATAACATGAGTAATTGTCATTGATGAAATTCCTCTGTGTGTGTGTGTGTTTTGTTCCACTCGCATTTTTATAAAGGTACCTCACGAAATAAGTAGCATGATTGTAGCTATAATCCTTTCTCAAAATTTGACGTATTCTCATTTCAGTGTTGTATCTTCACGGCACATTTATTTTTTAACGGAATATCCACATGCCCACTCGTTTAAAACTCTAGTGTATGATGAGAAAGCTGGAGCCTGCGAAATTTCCCAATACTTGTTTTCTCAAGGGAAGTTTCCATCGGAGCTTTAATACCTTCAAAGCTTCGATAAAATATTAAGTCGAGGTAGTGTTTACTCATGTTCTCTCTGGAGACGAAAATCCGTTACAGTGCCATCATTTCTCAGAAAAGTCAATACTTTATATGTGTGTGCAGATGTGCCTGTGTGTTTGCATGATCACGAATATCTTTGAAGAACTAACTAAGAGCAGTGAAGCACGAACGCTCTGAAGTAAAATCGCAGTTTTGGAAAGTGTGTGATCCTGCTCTTGTGCGCTGAAACCTCAAATACATTTGGAAATACAAGGAAAAATAAAGCTTGGGAAATGTATTTCAGATACAAAAGATAATCTTTAGCTGAAAACGAGTAGATCACATTTGCAAAAGAAAAAATATAATTACAGAAGATCTGAAAACCAGGCGTTCGACGAAATCAATATTTAAAACACCAGGTAGAGTGATGTTTCCTGCTGATTTTTTTTTTTTTTTTTTGCTGGTATGAAGCGAATTTCCCTCTGCAATGAATAAATAAAATTAGTGTTAATGATTAAATTCAATATCTCGAAGAAATTACATTACTGTCTTGGTTCAAGCAATAATGAGGAGTATGAAGGTTATTTAATTGCAGCAACGTTGTTTCTCTATCTATAAGGACTGTTAATTCATCTGAGATGCGAAAACTGAAGGTTACTTAGAATATGCGTAGTGAAGCAAACTAAATGGTAATCTTAAGAGTGAAGCTGAGCTCCCACAATAAAATTATGTTGACAAATGTTAATAAATTCTTTAGATGGAGGCAAATTATGTGCTCGTCGCGAGCGTTACAGTTGCCGAGTGATCAGGTATGCTGGCATCCGAATAGTCGACCCAGGTAAATAGAGACTCAAGTCCCGCATGAGTCAGGAGTGGTTTACTTGTCTACAATGCTTGTGCTGCCCCTTTCCCTAAAGCAGTGGCCCTACAGTAAATTAAGCACAATCGGCTGCTTTTAGCCCTAATGTTTGCTCGCGGTTGTCGTTGAAGCAAGGAACAAAGGAAAGTGTGTCTCACGGATAAATAATTGCAAAATTACCGGAAATAATTATTGCTGCGTTTCCGACTTGTTCCACTCTGCGGCCACCAATGTTGTGTTTCGTCGTCCCATCGATTATACCAGCGCTTGCCACCAATTGCTGTCAACCTCCAGGAGTGTTTTCAATAAAATTAACGGTATCACTTAGGGACGACCTTTACGCCCCCAGCGCGCCACAAACAATATCACGAATTTTAAAATGTTCAGAATATGCCAAATTCTGACCAGCGAAGGCTGTAATTGCGAGCATGCATTCATTTAAACCTCATTTTACTATCACTAGCATCCACTAATCACCAGCGAGGCCGCCCCGGTGGCGCAGTGGTCTAAGGCGTTGGCCTCTGATCATTCATCCGTAAGGTGACCGGGTTCGAATCCCGTCAGGCATGGATGTTGTGTTTGTCTTACGGCACTGGCTCTCTCCCTTCCCTGGAACCAGTGGCCCTAAATTAGGGACGGGCGACTGCTTATAGCCCATTGAGTTGCTCACGGTGGTCGTTAAACCTCCAACCAAAAAAAAAAAAAATCACCAGCGAGGATTGCTGGCACAATATACACTTTTAATTGGAAGAAACTGTTTGCGTAATTTATGAGAATAAATATTGCTGTGGACAGGTTTCTACGACCAACATTATAATTTCCAATGGGTTGCACTGTCCAATGATCTAGTAATAAATAATTAATTGAGAATCCTGCCCCAGAGAAGGTTAACTGTAGTTTTTGTCCTGACTTGAATTAGTTCCTCACGGGGCAATTGCTGACATGATAAACGGACAGATAAAGTTTACTTGCAAACTTGTTGAATTGATAATCCACAAATAATACCAACGCACACAATGCTGTCGATCGCATGGCTAATTTACCACAAATCAATCCAGGTTTCACGGTGATCGATTTTGTAAACATTTCCTTCATTTGGAGATCACAGGGGCGATTTTCACTCGGGAGGACATATGCTACTGCTCCAAGTTGATGGTCAAGGTTTTTTTTTTTTTTGATTGGAGGTTTAACGACCACCGTGAGCAACTCAATGGGCTATAAGCAGCCCGTCCCTAATTTAGGGTCACTGGTTCCAGGGAAGGGAGAGAACCAGTGCCGTAAGACAAACACAACATCCATGCCTCACCGGGATTCGAACCCGGACCCCGTTCGGACGAATGATCAGAAGCCATCGCTTAGACCACTGCGCCACCGGGGCGGATGATGGTCAAGGTGAAGCCACTGTTTGAGGAATAGCCCCACACACCGGTGAACGTCGTTGTCCTCCGAGAAAATGCGCTGCCAGTCAGAAAGATTCACTAAAGTACACTCTTCGGAAATCGCTAAAGGACGCTCTTCGGTAATCGCTAAAGGACCATGTTCGCAAATCGCTAAAGGACGCTCTTCGGAAATCACGGAAGGACGTTTTTCGCCGTTGTAATGATGCTATACCCTCCTCATACGAGAGAATTCTGCTTCTGCACACAATTCAAGATTAAGCCAAACCATCTGAAGCAGGTTATACCCGCTGATCCTCCAGAATTTCTGCGCACGAACAATTCTCTTCCGTATCGTTATTACCTTGGTCCGAGGATACAGCCCCAGACCCCTTTTCTCATGAGCCTCTAGAAGCAACTTTATTCCCTTCATCCTTCATTCCTCTACTGCTTCGGAATCCCCTCCGTTAAGCACGCCCATCACCCACGCACGCTAGAACACAAGAGTACTTGGGTGTCCACTACTTGCCTTTTGGTGACACAAATTACGAGCTTCTCTATCCTAAGTTGCATTCATTCCTATAAATCGATCTGTAAGCGGCGTCTTCTAAAGCTCAGTTTAGTTTACGTTCCGTAGTATTGAAATCAAAATTACAACAATGCTGTGACTTCGGGCACCCACAGTAGAAAAATCCCATCTGGATGCTATCGTATAATTTGGTGACACCCCGTTTCTGCCCTGAAACACAATCAGAGTCCGCGAACTAATTAAACAGCTAATTAATTGGCTTGATTGGTTACGCCTATTAGATCTCAAAATAATGGGGCTGAATTCATAAAAATAATAGGTCCATAATTAACGAAAAGTAATTTTTCGTCATTATACGATGGGGAATAGCAGTATATAACAAAAGGGTTTCAAACTTAAGTGCGAAAAAAAAATCTCAAATTTGCCCGGTATCGGCATATAGATACTGTGCGTTTCACTGTGTCCCCATGTACATTGTTAAAACTTCTGTGGCCGCCCCGTGGCGTAAGAGTCTAAGCGTTGGTTTCTTACTATTCGTCTGAGATGGGTCTGGGTTCGAATCCCGGTGAGGCATGGCTATTGTGTTTGTCTTAGAGCATTGGCTGTCTCTCTTACCCGGAACCAGTGGCCCTGAATTAAAAACGGGCTACTGCATATAGCCCAGTGATTCGCTCACGGTGGTCGTTAAACCCCCAATCAACAGAATAAAAAAAAGACTTGTGTGTTGTACCAATGAACGGTGCTACACCAACTGCCCTATCTTATGGAGTAAATACAAACCATTGTGTGGTACCTGAAATACACGGAAACGTGATGTAATCATGCAACATATTGTAGGTTATATCCGAAGTTACTGGGGAGAAGTTTCAGCCATTGCACCATAATATTTTGCGCTTCATGCAGCATACAATGCCTGACTCGGTGGCGCAGTGGTTTAAGCGTTGGCTTATGGCCATTCGTCCGAGAAGGGTCCGGGCTCGAATCCCGTCATGCATGGATGCTGCGTTTGTCTTACGGCACTGGCTCTCTTCTTTCCCTGGAACCAGTGGCTCTAAATTAGGGATGTGCGGGTTGCTCACGGTGGTTGTTAAACCTTCAATAAAAAATACGAAACAACTAAACAGCAACATCAAACCAACCACTTCAAATCAGTTCATAAGCATTAGAAAATTCAGCCTTAATACACACTATTGGCCATTGAAAGTGCAACCCCACGAAAGACAAGATATATCAAAGGCATATTTTTTGTACGGAAGCACATGATACAAGGGTGAATCGGTTACAAATACAGCACTGTGAGACGTGGAGAACACATAACAATCAGTATGTGGTGTAGCCACCATGAGCGAGTTTTACAGGTGCTACACGGCCTGGCATCGAGAGGAAGAGGGGTTGGATATGTGGTTGGGGAATGTCCGTCCAGGTAGCTTCTATACAATGCCACAGTTCCTCCGTTGTAGCCGGGAGTGGTCGATAGCGTGCCAGTCGTCCGGCGACCACACGTGTTTAATAGGCGTCATATCCTGGGACCGCTTGGGCGAACAAAGACTTGGCAATCCAGGAAGCCTTGGACACTGCGTGACACATGCGGCCGCGCATTATCCTGTTGGTAATTGGCACCAGACATCCCCTGAAGATATGTCAAAACAACAGGTTCCAACACCTCAGTGATGTAACGATGGTTGTTCAGCGTACCGGTAATGCGGACGAGGCGCTTGCGGAATTGGAATCCAATGGCACCCCATGACATAACGCCGGGTGCCGGTCCGGTATGGCGCAGCATAATGCAGTACTCACTCAGCCGGTCGCCGTGGTACCTTCAGTCACGGATTCGCCCATGATGGTCCTGCAAACTAAAGCGGGATTCGTCGGAAGACACGATGCCTTGCCTTTCGCACTTCAAGGCGCGAAGTTTTTGGTACTATTGCAGTCACAGACGCCTGTGTTTTACAGTAAAAGGAAGCCGAAGAAATGGGTGACGTGCAAAACCAGTCGGGCCTTCTACGGTCGCAGGAATGTGTGGCTCTTCCACTGGGACGACTGTTGTTTGGTCTCCGGGTCCTAACAGCAGACCCAAGTAATTACTGGCGACAGGAAACGCTGGTTCATTCACCACCTTCTGACGAAAATCTTGACAGAGTTCGACACGGAGCGCCTTCTGTTCTGGGTTCAGAATCTTTGGCACAAACGTTGCAGCAATGCGGTGCATGTTCAAAACCGACGTCAGAATTTCTTGCACTGTTCCATATAACACATTGACTATGGTAACAATGTCTTGAATGGTTCTCCGAAGATCCTCATGCACCAGTTCTCTAATTTTGTCCACATTTTCGGGGTTTTTTTTTCTCGTGGATGGTCGCGCTGACCTCTCGTCGTCTTCCAGTGCCGTTCTGCCGCTCTTGAAGTGCGAGTGCGCCGCCCCGGTGGCGCAGAGGTCTAAGGCGATGGCCTCTGATCATTTGTCCAAAAGGGATCCGGGTTCGAATCCCGGTGAGGCATGGATGTTGTGTTTGTCTTACGGCACTGACTCTCTCCCTTCCCTGGAACCAATGACCCTAAATTAGGGACGGGCGGCTGCTTATAGCCCATTGAGTTGCTCACGGTGGTCGTTAAACCTCCAATCAAAAAAAAAAAAAAAAAAAAAGCGCGTGTGCCACTCAAAACACCTCGCAGGACATATTGCTTCATTGCCATAAGCCTGCCACAACATTTCATGCGTCTCCGTTCCCGATTTGCCGAGTTTGACACAGAATTTTATGTTCGCTCTCTGCTCTAGTTTGCAGTCCATACCGAAATCGCAGCTGTGTTCTACACGTGGTCACCAAATATCGTGTAGCACAGCTCCCGATACAATGACTCATGAAGGTCACTGCCCTCGACCACTACCCAGCAAAAACACAAGTGCTGGGAAACTGCTGGCCACCAGCTGGCAGTGATGGGTCACTGCTGGCTGAAATCTGCCGCTCACGGCCCGGTAGTGGTCCGTTGGTGGCAGCGCTATCAGTTGGCGAGGTATTGATGGCCCTGCAGCATCGCCGTGAATTGTGGGCCTCCAAGCAAGTGCCACTAGTGGCCCGTTGCTGGCAACCAATGCAACCCACAACAGCAGGTGGAAGCATCGGGACTGCGCATGCGCAGAAGCAACACTTGCTGTGTCTCTCATGGTACCAGTTAGTTGAAGACGACGCTATCGCTATCGTGTTATTTTAGTGGATGTTAAGAAAAACATCCATATGTGGAGAGGCGAATTAATTTCCTAATGAAATTTTACGTAGACGAAGATATCAGATTAAGCCGTGAAATACTAGATTACAGCCATGAAATACACCCACTCCATTCCCATGAATAACAATTCATGGAATGGAGTGGATGAATAACAAGAAAAAATTTGAAACCGCTTGAAACACATATCCTGGAAAACCATTAAAATAGCGTTTGTTGGAAGAAAAAAGGAATTATACGTGTACAAAATTTATTAATTATTTGAAAGAAAAAAAAAGCAACGCTATGTGGTGTACTCATCCATGGGTTGAATACACAAGACTGGGAGGAATTCGCTTCTAAAAATAACGAGAAGTAAAATAAAATATCTTTTACTCTTTAAAACAAATGTAGCTTCGGACAACTGAAAGGAAAGACATAACGTTAAAAATGTAACAGAATGTGACATGAGCCCGGGTAAATATATATTTATTCAAAAATCTCTTTTCAAGACGACAAGACAGTACAAAACTTTGGAAAGCGACTCTAAGTATGTACACGCCTTGAAAATGAGTGAAGTTCCCTTAAGGTAAAAAAAAAAAATTTCGTTACGTTGAAAGAATTAATTTATCAATTATATGAAACTGACTTTTATGAAAAATACCTCGCAATATAATAAAATGAAAGAGGAAGCATTCCGATTACAAATTGCATACCAAACAGATAGCTTCCAGCACGTACGTCAGTGTCGTGAATTAGTCCGGTCGGTAGCGAGCGCGGCTTCCACGTAAACGGCCCAGGATCGAATCTAGTCGGTTACAGACGGCGGTTGTCCGGTCTGTCGAGAAAATTTCCCCAGCGCAGTGCTTTAGTTCACAAGCTTCGTAAGGGTAGAAAAAAAATGTAGCTTTAGGAAACTGCGGTTATCCTTGCTTTTTTTTTTTTTTAATTATTGCTACTATTGGGAAATTTGCGGACAAGATTCGGCAAGCCACCAGTTACATCACATGGTTGCTGGCTGCCACTAACGGCCCACTAGCGGACCACATCAGGCTAGACATCAATTCTGGCAAGTACTTGCAGGGCCACTGAAGGGCCACTTGTGGCAGCTACTGCCTGTGATGGACCACTGATGGCCCTGTTGTGGCATATGACAACTGATGGGGTGCCAACTGTTGGCCAGCTGTTGGACTGAACTGCTGGCCCTTCTGTTGGCCGCCCGGACATTTTATTGACGGTTCGGCAGCGGCAACATAGTGCTGGGCCATTGCTGGCAGTACTGGCTGCCAGCAATGGCCCACTGCTGGCCCAGCAATATTGTTTTTGCTGGGATACTTGCGCACTCGCGTACTGCCATCTGTTGGCGCGTTACGTACCTAGTCTCAGAACTTTTTGATTGCACTACGTATTTACTTGAAATGAAATCAATCACATTTCTTTTCTTCCTTCTGGAGAATCTTTTTTTCTTTCTTTTTTTCTATGTTGAAATTGTTATTCGAAATGTCAAGGACCTAAGAAGGACCTTGCAATGAACGTGGGGGATGGGTGCGCATCAAATGACATCAGGCGGGAAGAATTTTATTTATTTTTTTAGTCTCTCTTTTCATGGATATGTGTTGACTGAATTCCAAAGTGACGAAAATCAATCTTCGAAGACATGTATTCTCACAGTCTGTCTCCAGTGCAAGAAAAAATTTACATTGCTGTTCTATCGTTATGATATTTCTTATTTCCTGTACTGTCAAGTGCTCTTTTCAGAGGATTTCAAAGCAGATTATTTTCGTATATTGAATCCGTTTCAGTTGTCAGACACAAGCCGAATCCATGATATCATGCCTCTCGATCGCTGCGAAGATTTTCCATTAGAACTCCCGTTGATGGAGTTGCGCTCGCAACAAAGTAATGAAACCGGTATGCATCGCTGAATAGTTTTCCTCCACGCAAAGGTATTTTGGACTTAGCAAACAAGAATCTCACTGTTCAGGTCGATCGATAATAATTTTTCCGAAGATGCTTTCTCTCTTGTCCCGATCCCACCTCCACCCCCATTCCTTCGTGAAGAGAACATATCCAATCCCTTCTTCCCCACCCAATTCTCATAAAAGACAGCGAAAGAAATAATTCTTCCTTCTTTGTCTTTTAAAGTACCGCAGTTTTCTCAGATGTACATTTATTGAACCGAAACACTTCCACTTTATCGGTAATCTCTGCCTTAATGCCACAGTCGCAACGTCAAAGGAACGACTTAAATTGCCTCTTTCTCTATTTATGTTCTGTGTTAACCTCACTGATCTCATATTCCGTCCAAAAGCAACAAAGATACCGAGACTTAAGGGATCCTCGTAAGTCCCTCGCAAAAACAGCTGACGTTTGCGTATATACGAATAAATATAGATAGGTGAATTATGTAAAATCTCGGGAAAGTATATCAGAAAAACAACACCTGCTTTCTCATTTGAATAAAAAATCGTGATGTAAAAATGTAGTTATTTTCTCTCAGCATTTTTCGTCCTGCGCAAAAGTTATACCCGTTTTTGTTAGTAGAAAAGAAAACTATTTTTTATTAACTCTTTAACAACCATGACCCTAAACATTTTTATCGCTCTACCTACCATAACGCACGAAACTGTCTTTTGTTTCCCTTCTTTGTTTAGTTACAACACTGGTGACTGACGGTAACACCGGCTGATCCCTCATAAGTCGTGCAAATATAAAGAACAGGTAAAGGTAGGAAATCTGACTCACTCTAGATAAGCGTTTTGGGCGGCTATGGTCGTTAGTATGTACAGGCGTTTTGGGCGTTATGGTCGTTAAAGGGTTAAACGATATGCAGGATGTCCGAAAAAACTGTGCATGTAAAGTAACACTTACCATGTCGAACTGATTCCTACAGGAGGCGTTGAAAATGGAAGTCCAGACATGTCTGCACACGCATGTTGGTGAAGACCTTTCTAACGGTATGTGGCGTGATTTCTTGGATGTGGGTTGTTATTGCACCCTGTAGCTCTTGAAGTGTATGCGGATAACATGTGTACACCTTCCGCTTCAGTGCTCCCCACAGAAAAAAAGTCAGGTGGTGTCAGATCTGGTGACCGGGAAGGTCACAGTCCGCGGGAGATGATGGGATTTCCGAAGAATTCCTCCAGAAGCTCTATTAATGCGCCAGCGGTGTGAGTAGTTGCACCGTCTTGCGGGAACCATCCTTCGTTGATTTAACGTTCCGTAAGTTCGGATTGATTGGTTGGATAATCTGGGCACGGTACGATTCTGAGTTAATGGTTTCACTGAAGAACGTGGCTTTAGTGGAATGATAGTAAAGGACTATAGAAACCAATGACCATTATTTTGTGGAATGCTATAAGCGTGTATGGCTTTTGTGTATCATTATACTGTTTATCTGCATACGATACGAACATTTGACTCACTCTGGTTCTGGATTATCCTTACCTTGAAACGGTTTATTTCAAAGTCTTGAGGCATAGTTTCAACTAAACGTAAATAGACTTATATGTATATTGAATAGGTATGTTGCTCATATAGTGATATTCAGTTTGCAGGCCGTTGATTTTAAAGAAATTTACTTAGAAATATTTTCCTTTTCTAGTGATTGTAGGTAATTTCTTCAGTGTTGACTCCAGGTGGCTGATTTTCAAGCATCGGAAACGGAATTTTTATGTTATATGTACACTGGCGTGCAAAAATTAAGAACGAGACGATTTTTCGACTGTAACATCGTGCAAAAGTGCTCCACATCGACTCAAAGCATACCATAAGATCCACAAGATGTAAGAATATGGGACAAGTGAGCAAAACCGTCCAAACAAGGAATCCAAAGGATACAAAGGCACTTTATTGAAAAGGTAGCTTCGAGCACAACTGGACATAAGACAGAAACGTCCATGTGACAGGCGGCTGCCAAGAAAAATCCAGTCTTTAGTAGAGGATATGATCACCCCTAACTGCGTTGCATGATTTACAACGTCTGTCCATGCTGAGGGCGAGGTTTTCAAAGAGCTGTTTAGGCATCGCGGCCCATTTCTCTTGTAGCGCCAATCGCAGCTGCGGAATCGTTGCTGGCGGCTGGTGACGTGCTGCCAAGCGTCTCCCGAGAAGGTCCCACACGTGTTCGATTGGATTTAGGTCCGGGGACATTGCTGGCCAATCCATGCGTTGAATATCTTCACTCTCCAACAGCTCTGCGACTGTCACTGTACGATGAGGTGTTGCGTTGTCGTCCATGAAGGGGAACTCAGGACCCACAGCACCTCTAAACAGACGCACGTGAAGCAGAAAAACCTCGGTACAATAGCGGACACCAGTGACTGAATATTGGAAGATGTGGAGGTCAGTACGGCTATCAAGCATGATACCGCCACAAACGAGAACTCCGCCACCTCCAAACCTGTCCCTTTCGATGATGTTGGAGGTGTGATTGCGTGTTTCGTGCTCTCTCCAGATTTGTATACGTCCAGAATCGCTCGTCAGTCTAAATCGGCTCTCATCCGTAAAGAGAACTCGAACCCATTGCTGATGTGTCCAGTTCTTGTGTTCTTGGCACCACAGAAACCGCCATCTCCGATGAGCAGGCGTTAATGACACACACCGTTCTGGTCGTCGTCCAAATAGACCACCTTTGTGCAGCCTCACGGCCACGGTAAAACGCGATAACGGATGTCCAGTTGTCTGTTGCATGTGCCTTGCGATTTCTTCCGCTGTCTACCGTCTGTCTCTTCTCGCCTGTAGGACAATATACCGGTCGTCCGCCGCCGTGGTTGCTCGTGGACGACCACTGCCAAACTCTCGGACAGCTATTCCTGTCGTTTGAAATGCTCTGCAAGCTCGTGAAACGATGCTGTGAGCGATCCCGAACTCCTCGGCCACACTAGTCACACTTCGACCTTCTTCCAAATTCCCAATGACGCGACCTCGGGTAAAGTCATCCAGATGTCGTCTACTGGATTGCCTGTATGCCATATCACACGGTAGCAGCAACTCGACGTCGTTCAAACCGATGTCCACCGTGCAATAGCTTTCACCGAATTGCTGAGCGTACTCCGCCCGTGTGCTTTAAACCATTCCGCTACCGCCCCACCCCACGTCATGCTGCATATATGCGCATTACTTAGCGTACCGGACAATAGTCTATCTCCTGAGTGGTCTTTCGGTCCGTTTTGCCTGCTCGTTCCGCTGTTATGCTAATTTCTCCTCTTCGTCCTTAATTTTTGCACACCAGTGTATTAAGAGCATGAAGAATATAAAATAAAACAGGGAACACAAATGGTGAACAAGTACGAAATGCGTTAAAGTTGGCGTATTTAGCCCATTAAGAATCTTGCCATCAACCGGACAAAGTTCGGCTTCATCACAAATGACCGTGCGATTGGTTGGTCTCTACGCAGCTTAGAAATTAAAGTTGATGGTGTAGTTACACCCATCACCCGAACTCAGTTCGGCTTCTTCACAGAGCACCGTGCGGTTGGTTGGTCTCTACGCAGCTTAGAAATTAAAATGGTTGGTGATGTTACACACATCACCCGAACTCAGTTCAGCTTCATCACAGAGCCCCGTGCGATTTGTTGGTCTCTACGCAGCTTAGAAATTAAAGTGGATGGGGATGTTACACCCATCACCCGAACACAGTTCGGCTTCATCACAGAGCACCGTGCGGCTGGTTGGCCTCTACGCAGCTTAGAAATTAAAATGGATGGTGATATTACACCCATCACCCGAACTCAGTTAGGCTTCATCACAGAGCGTTGTGTGGTTGGTTGGTGTCTACGCAGCTTAGAAATTAAAATGGATATCGATGTTACACCCATCACCCGAACTCAGTTCGATGGATGGTGACGTTACATTCATCACCGGAACTCAGTTCGGCTTCATCACAGAGCACCGTGTGGTTGGTTGGTCTCTACGCAGTTTTGGAGCGAAAATGCACCAGGGTGCTGCAACTGTCTGCCAAATATCACGACAGCGGTTGCAGGAAAGTAACGTGCGTTGCCATAGTGGTACTAGTGCAGGTACGATGATGTCCAAACGCCTCGATCGCTGTACTCAAAGGCAAGCCGTGAGAGCCTCTCAATCCCCAGATGACGACGCTGCACGAGTCAATAGACAGCTATGCACATCCTCGTGTCGGCACAGATTGTGATAGCACACTGACGAGAGAGATATGCGCTCTCACCAGCCATTGAGACGACTATCAATTACTAAAGAACATCGTCACGCAAGGTTGCAGTGGTGTCGTACCACGCATGAGTGGAGGGACGAATGGAACCATGTGGTATTTAGCGACGAGGCCCACTTCTGCATCAGCGCCTACGATCGCCGTTTGAAATCCAATGACGACGTGGTCACAGGGCTGATCGTCCTGCTATCCGTGAGTGTGATACAGCTCCTCAGCCTGGTGGCACTGTTCGGGGCGTTATCAGTTCCAACAGTCGTTCACTACTTGTATGAAAAATGGGTAAAATGACACAACACGGCGTTATATCTACTCGGTACCGTTTCTTCGTGGTATCACTGATGCCCAGTTTTAACAACATAATGCCCGCCCGCACTCTGCCGTCGTCAGCAGACAGTGGCCACAATATGTCTAGGTGCTGTGCTCGTGAGTGCACTCCGTAGACTTTTCCCCAATAGAAAACATGTGGGATATCATTGGCAGACGACTTAACTCGTCTTTACAACCCGTTCGCAATGTCGATTACTAATAGATATAAGTCAATGACGCATGACCAGCGATACTCCAGGAGACCGTCATGTTACATTCATGTTACGCTGCGTTATCAAATGTTCAGCCCAGCATAGCGGTCATAAGACCTACTGGGTCGGGATATCTTATACTGTCCTACCTTCCATGGCTTTCAAGTAATCTTTCAGAAATTAAAACATTTCTTTCCCAACTATTTCGCTACACGTGTAGTAAGTTTC
Source organism: Macrothele yani (assembly GCA_039090855.1). Classification (NCBI taxonomy): domain Eukaryota; kingdom Metazoa; phylum Arthropoda; class Arachnida; order Araneae; family Macrothelidae; genus Macrothele; species Macrothele yani. Next base: position 45,985,322 of record CM076997.1, on the reverse strand, counting down.
GTCTCATTTCTTCATGGTGTGACATTTTCTGTGTCAAGCAGTGTTCTCCGAGGTTTTTGGCAATGCACATTTTTCCTCTAATGGGCGTAAAGAACTATTTCTGCTTGAAATCCGGCAGAAAAAATATTTTTTAACTGGTGCCGTTGACCATAAATAACCTTGAGCACATTGTATACAGGGTGTTCCAAAACTAATGGAACAAACTTTATGGAGTGATAGAAAACATCGAAACAAGTACTTTTCGTCAGAGAATGCACGGTCGCAAGTTACGCGTTTAGGCGCTGAAGGGCGCTTTCCGCCTCCCCACACACACGCGGTCTTTCGCAACGCAAAGACAGGAACGGCACAACAAATCACAACAAAGCTTAATTGCAGATAAAATAAAAATAAAAAACGTGACATCAGAAAAGTTTATCAAATTTGCAAACATTAATAAGTAAATACTGAAATTAATTACAATTACAAAAGCTGCTCAGAAGGGCGACCGCCACCCCTGATACAAGCTTCGCATCGTCAACGTAAAGATGCCCGTATGTTGTGTAAAATACCAGGCATTTTTCGGACAGCTGCAGCAGCGACTGAAAATTCTGGCAACTAGTTCCTCATTGGAATCAATGGGAGTGTCGTACGTTACGGACTTAAGATATCCCCATAAAAACAAATCTAGAGGGGACCGATCTGGTGATCGTGGGGCCAAGCGATGAGTCCACCTCGGCCAATCCATTGGCCTGGAAACGTGGCGTTCAAGTAATCACGCACATGAGTGCTGAAATGAGCTGGCGTTCCATCATGCTGGAAACCACATGTTACGGCGGACGGTTGCTAGTACACGCTGGATCCATTCAGGCAAGAATTTGTTAAAGGAAAATAAGGTACGTCCTCCCATCCAGACGTTCCGGTAAAAGATATGGGCCAATCAAATAGTCGTGAAAGAAACCCTCCCAAACATTTACTGAGAAACGTAGCTGGTAGGAATGTTGTCGTGATGCGTGCGGATTATCACTGGCCCATACATGCACATTGTATGCTTTCAATACGTCTTCACTGGTGAATGTTGCTTCATCCGTGAATAGCACGTGTGCCGGAAACTCCAGATCCGCTGCATTCTTCTGCAGGAACCAGCGTGCGAATTAAACACCTGCAGGAAAATGTACGGATGTAATCGATCATCACATGAAACAATCCAAACCGTGGTATGGGGTACCCCTGTGTTACGGCCTGCATATCTCGTGATGGTGTCAGGATGATCTTCTACCCGACGTAGAATCTCTTCTGCCGTGTCCGGCTTTCTCACACTTCTTCCCGATCTGTATCATGTATGGCGGCAGTGAAGGATCCCCTTTCGGACAGTTGGCGGAGCACGCGATAAAACATTCCGTGATCAGGCACACGTTTTTTTGGGGCAGCGCTGTCGGTAAAGCCTTTGGGCTTTTCTTCCATTACCGTTGGCGAGACCGTAGACGAAATGCATGTCCGCCTTCTCCTCATTCGTATACTGATCCATTCCAAGTCGTTAATGACGGGCAGTGAATCAGTGAAAAAGAACCGAAGGTTCAAAATAAATGCGGCACGCACCACACCGTTTTGAAATAACTCCTCCTGGTTACTGGGTTCACTAACAGGTTTAGTTGCTTGTACCCTAGCTCCTAGGAGCCGCTGTAGACGGGAAATGTGTGACGCCGTAGGTTCAACCACCTTCAAATTAGGAATGAACAGTTGTTCAGGTAGGACTGATCAGAATTTCAAAAGTAGTGAAGGGATTAGAGTTATACAGGATATGCAAAAGCTAAGATTATGCTCTCCCACAAAGGCGTAAATATTTATATAATTTGTAAAGGCGGGCAGTAGAAGTTTAACAAAACTTTTGCAGAATATAAATAACGACTCAATTGTTTTCTTATTTTCATTTTTGTTTTTAATTTTCTTTTCTTTTCATCTCATTTTCTTATCTTTTTCTTATCAGAGCTCCAAGTAATTTAACCAAAGACTCGTATATTTATTAGTATTAGTATTAGGGCCACACAATTTTCATTTTACATTTGTTATGAACAATTGCATGTTTAATTAAAAAGCATGACTTCGAGTTTTAATGTCTTTTACAGATTTAAATTCACACGTGTGAAGAATATCAATTTGTGTAAATTAGATTCACACGTGTGAAGAATATCAATTTGTGTAAATTAGATTCACACGTGTGAAGAATATCAATTTGTGTAAATTAGATTCACACTTGTGAAGAGTACACAACTTTTATTGGAAATGAAGGGTGTATGGATTTCACCTTCTATAGTATATTTGCTGGAATTTAACATTCAATATTCACAATACCGAGTTCAGCCCTGAAAAGGGAGTTCCATTTATAACTTCAATTTTCTCAGTAGTGTGTGCCTTAAAGAAGTTCAATTGTATAATGAAAAAACAGAGTAGACTGGAGTCAATGCCTGATCGAGTTTTTAATGCTTTAACATCGCATTGCAGTTGGAACTTACGTGCGAAAAGGCCCACATACTAGTAATAGCGATAGTGTGAATACTAACTGGGTCTATATCTAGCCAGTTAGCAGTGACAGGAAGTAAAATAGATATTAGGACAGATGATGAGATAGCAAAAAGAGAGATCACTTGCTTGCAAGGTCACTTCGCTCTATCATGGCTGCCCTGCACAAGTGGCATAGTAATACAATAAAAATATGGTTGCCTAATCCACGAAATGCACGTACCTTTCTGCGTAGCTCCTAGGTAGTGCGAAGACCAGCTGACCTACGGATCTTACCGACACAAAAAGCAAAGTCAAGAGACGATGCCTCGAGCACCAAGGCGGCAGAAAGAGTTTTCACCAAAAACAGATACACACACGGGGGTACATATACCTTACTGCGTAGCTCTAAGGTAGTGCGACGAAATCCAAGGACGGCAGAAAGAGTTTCCACTAACAACGGATACACACACGGGGATACACATACCTTATTGTGTAGCTCTAAGGTAGTATGACGAAATCCAAGGACGGCAAAAAGAGTTTCCGCCAGCAACGAAATCATAACACGGGGTATACATACCTTATTGCGTAGGGCGACGAAATCCAAGGACGGCAGAAAGGGTTTCCGCCAGCAACGGGCCAGTACCCATACCTTATTGCTTAGCTCTAAGGTAGTGCGACGAAATCCAAGGACGGCTGAAAGAGTTTCCGCCAGCAACGAAAACATAACACGGTGGTAAAAAATAGTATTACTTGCTTCCTGCAAATAGCCTATCACTCACCAGTAAAACAATCTGGGTTTCGCAGTTGCAATGTAGCTGAGCCCCCACATCACGACAAGGTACGAGATCTCGTTGGGTTATGACGGTGCAGATCAGATCAGATGTAGAGGATTTTAGGAAAGGATTATCTGTCCCTTGGTCTAAAACAACCGTTAGAAATAGGAAGCTAGGAGATTTAGACTAGAGTGCCCGATAGGAAAGTGACACGGAAGCGAGGTAGAAAAGGGGAGGAAGACGCTCTTATTTATTTCCAGAGGGACAGTACCCTGGGCCCGACGACTTAACGTGCCCATCCGACGCACTGCGGATATTTAGTGGTTCGAGCGTTCGTACCTGCCTGGAATCGAACCCGAGGTCTTCTCCATGGCAGTCACGAACGTTGACCATAAGGCCACCCGCGGCCATGGAATGACGGTGCATATAATATAACATAACACTACCAATGTTTAGGCCCAATTCACTTTCAGTTGTATGGAGCGAAAGATGAAGCAATAGATTCGGGGTAGGGTCCCCTGATTGGACAGCATTTAAACATGAACAGGAAATTAGAGCTATAGATATATACTGTTTAAAGTGAGCGCGGGCAGATTGCACTTTTAACAGTTGAGAAAAGTAATAATTCAAAGTGGGCTAGTGCTGGTCGAGAGCGAAGGCCGCAATGCCAGGGGAGAGACCGATGAATTCCCCGTGAGACGCTGGAGAGTAAAATGGACGAAGGCGACGGTATTTCCTGATAATTCCTTGTACGTTCTTGTGATTTGGTAATTCCTGGGAAGCTGGCGTGAAGAAATGTTGCTGTACTAGAAATTAAGAAAGCATAAGGGAGATATATGAGATTTTTATTCAATGCAGTAAATTTCGAGATTTTACTTACTTGTGTGTGTGTGTGGTTTTTTTAACGAAAGTTGTGATTACGGTGTGGACTGCTTTCGAGTAGTTGGGAAATTAAGGAGCTAAGGAATTTATTCTTTTAAGGTCCAAACTAGGGACAATGTTGCTTGAAATGGACATAAATATTTATTTCTTGAATAGAGATTTGCGCCAGAAATTAAGGAATGGCGGTGCATGAGAAAGCCGCCGCTTTTATACGCGCGCCTGAAAGTGCCCTCTGTCTTTGCGTTGCGAAAGACCGCGTGTGTGGGGAAACGGAAAGCGCCCTCTATTGCCTAACTGCCTAACTTGCGACCATGCATTCTTTGACAAAAAGTGCTTGTTTCGGCGTGTTCTATCACCCCTTAAAGGGTGTTTCATTAGTTTTGAAACACCCTGTATTTTAAACAATGTGCCGTTTTTCTGCTAGGAGATGCATATGCATATTGTTTTTTACCAATTTCCCACGTTTCCGAATATCATCTTTGGAAATATAATTTTTGCGTTGGAAAGGATGCAAAACGTATGATCGCTGCACTCGAGAATTCAGTGTCACCCTTCCTCTTCCTTTGATTCATTTGTATGAAGTCAGGAACTAATGTTGACATATGATGAACTGATCTGGAAGGACACGATGGACGATAGCCAGTCTTGCTGCACTGAGTGGCCACTTTATTATGACCACCTGACAGTTTTAAGCAAATGAGCTATGGCTGCACGCTGTTGCCGCCAGAGGGCGAGGCTAGTATAAAAAGGGAAAGCTTACTGCTTGCGACAGTAGAACAAGTGATTTTTGGGTGACGAGATATGTAAAAAATGCGATTTGACGGACTTTGACAAAGTGGGATGATTGTAAGAGCTCGGAGCCATGGAGCGAGTATCACCGAAACCGCCGCATTCGTGAAATGTTCCAGAGCAGCTGTTGTTAAAGTGTTTAAAGACTGGACTGTCAGCCAAAAAACTGGGTCTCTACGTGCAACGTGTGATCGTCATCGACTAGTGACTGCTCGGGCGGAACGGATGGTGTTCAGACTGGTAACAGGCAACAGAAGGGCAACAGTGCAGCAAATTACAGACCATCTTAATCAAGGATCCCCTCAAATGGTCTCTGCAAGCAGTGTTCGTCGTACACTGCAGCGGATGGGATATGGTAGCCGAAGGCCTTTTCGAACACCTTTGCTGTCTGCAGTTAACAAGAGAAGACGTCTCCAGTCCGCACAGGAGCACAAGGAGTGGACAGTCGATAATTGGAAACAAATTATGTGGTCCGATGAATCACGTTTTTAGTTGCACTATGCCGATGGCCGAGTGAGAATTTGGCGGAAACAGCACGAAAGCATGGACCCCAAATGCATTGCTACAAACCTTCAAGCTGGTGGAGGCAACGTTATGGTTTGGGGAAAGTTTTCCTGGCATGCTTTGGGCTCTTTATTTCGTGTTGATCAACGTCTGACTGGTACATCGTATCTAAACATCGTTGCGGACCAAGTGCATCCTGCCATGTGGATGGTTTATCCCAATGGCGATGGCTACTTTCAACAAGATAATGCGTCCTACCATAGTGTACCGTATTGGTTTCAGGAACATGCCGGTGAGTTTACTTTGCTTAGGTGGCCCCAACAATCTCCAGATCTCAACCCCATTGAGAATTTGTGGGATGAAGTTCAACGAGCCATCAAACTGCTGGATCCACAACCCTGCAATCTCACACTCCTGGAAAGTGCTATTCATCAAGCACGGTCTCAGATTCCACAAACCACCTATCAACATCTGGTGGAGTCCATGCCACGAAGAATAGACGCAGTATTAAAGGTGGCAAAAGAAGTTACTGAGGGGGTGGTCATAATAAAGTGGCCACTCAGTGTATAACATGGTTAATAGCATTAGAGTAAAAGTAAAAACAACACTTTTTTTCCATTGCTGGAGAATTAACTTCGAAGTCATCAATGTAGGGAATGCCTCGTTTATTGGCGAGCTCCTTCAAAATAGACGATGTCCAACATTAATGAGATTTACAATGTTAGCAATGTATTCGGTACACATGATTTTAATTCATCATCATCATCATTGTCAACCATTATCAATCCACTGCTGGACGAAGGTCTCCCCAAGTTTCCTCCACAACGGTCTGTCTTGTGCCAGTCTCCTCCATGTCACCCCTGCATACTTTCGAATTTCATCCACCCATCTCCCATGTGGTCTTCTTCTGGGTCTTTTCCTGTCCCTTGGAATCCAATCTAAAATTTCTGCTGTCCATCGATGATCTGTCCTTCTGGCAGTATGTCCAGCCCATTGCCATTTTAGGGATTTAACTCTGATCATGATGTCTTCCACTCTTGTCATTTTTTGGATCCACGAGTTCCTCTTCTTATCTCTCCTGGTTACACCAAGTATGCACCTCTCCATGCTGCTTTGAGTTGTCTGCAGCCTTTGTATGTCTCTTTTAGTTAAGGTCCACGTCTCTGCACCATACGTAAGCACTGGAAGAAGGCATTGATCAAACACTTTTCTTTTAAGACATAATGGCATATTGCTCTTGAAAATTATGCTGTTTCTTCCAAAAGCTCTCCAGGCAAGTTTTGTACGCCGATTAATTTCTTCATCAATGTGACCCTCACTTGATATCTGCTGTCCAAGATAAATGTACGTGTCTGTTATCTCCAGCTTTTCTCCATCAATCGATAAATCTTCATTTTTTGTAAAAGCATTGAACATCACTTTTGTCTTCTGAAAGTTCATTTTTAATCCCACTTCTTTACTCTTGTCAGCAAGTTCCTGGATCATACTCTGCAGCTCTGATGGGCTAGTTGCAAAAATGACTACGTCATCAGCAAAACGAAGGTGGGTTAGATAATCTCCATTAATCTTTATCCCTTTGTTTTCCCAGTTCAGTGATTGAAAGACATTTTCCAATGTCGCATTAAAGAGCTTCGGAGATATGGTGTCACCTTGTCTCACTCCTTTTCCAATTTTTATGTGTGTTGTATTTTCAAACAGCCGAATCTTTTCACTTGCATTTTCATAGATGTTATTAATAATATTAATGTATGCATCTTCAATACCGCAGGATTTCAGAGCCATTGCAACTGCTGATGGTTTCACCGAATCAAAGGCTTTTTCATAATCGATAAAAGCCATGCACAATGGAAGTTCATATTCCCTCGCTCTTTCAATTAGTTCTCTCAGCACATGGATATGATCTATTGTGCTGTAGCCACTCCTGAATCCAGCTTGTTCTCTCGGTTGAGCCATGTCCAGTGTTACCTTCAAGCGGTGTGAAAGAACTTCAGTGAAGATTTTATAAACTACTGATAGGAGGCTGATAGGTCTGTAGTTCCTGAGATCCTCAATGTCACCTTTCTTATGTAGCAGGATCATTGTAGCATTGTTCCAATCCTCAGGAATCTTCCCTTCATTAAGGCATCGAGTGAAAATTTGGGCGAGTACTGTTTCGATTTCTCCACTTGCTTCTTGTATGATGTCTACAGTAATTCCATCTTCTCCTGGAGCTTTTCCCCGCTTCATGTTCTTGATTGCATGTGCAACTTCTGCTGGAAGGACTGGAGGAACTCTGGTACTGGTATCTTTCATGATGTCTGGAGTGCATGTATCATCCCTTTCATATAATTTGGAGTAGAAATCTTTCACTCTTGTCAAAATTTCGCCTCTATTTCTTGTTACAGAACCATCTTCTTTTCTCAGTGCCATAATCTGTTTTCTTCCCTTACTGAGATGTCCTTTTGCTATCTTTAGGCTTTGGTTGTTTTCAATTGTTTTCCTCACTAGTTCACAGTTGAATTTTCTTACGTCTTCAGTGATACTTTTTCGTACTGTCTTGCATAGCTCTATATATTCCACTTTGGAAGTCACATCTTCTTCAGTTGTCCTCATCTCTCTTCTTTTTTTCATCAACATTTTCGTTTTTTCTGATAATTTATTTACATGCAACTTGTTCTTAGACCCAGCTAATTTTGTTGCTGTTTCCATAAGAGCTTTGGTTACTTTTCTGTTAACTTCAGAGATGTCCACTTCCTCCGATGTTAGGCCTTCTAAAGCAGAGAACCTGTTCTTCAGTTCCAACTTGAAGGTATTATGGTGTTTTTTAAGGTTGGTTATGTCAATAGATTTTGTTTGTCTTATGAGCTTGCCACGTTCAAGTTTAGTGTTGAGATGCATCTTACATCTCACCAATCTATGGTCACTACCTGTGTTGAACTTGTTTAGCACACTGCAGTCCGTTCTGTTAAAACATCGAGCGAGAGTTAGGATATAATTCTAACAAGCAAATGCTGTACGAATCGACGGAATCGAACTGCACAAAAAGTTTATCGCAATTACCCTCTTCGCAAAAAAAAAAAAAAAAAACGGAAAAATACGAAGCACCCAGAAGGAATCATCCAATCAAGATAAAAATTGGTTTGTGCCCAGTACGTTCTAGAAATGGAAATGATAGGAATTCCTGAGAAGTTGTGCCATTTTTTCGGATAAAACAGCTACACGAGTGGAACAAATAAGTACGTTATAGCGCCACCTCTGGCTCGGATGCACGCAGTTACTTGGCGGGGCATAGACTCCACGACAAGTAACTGCATGGAGTAGCATCAACATGAGGATAACATGCCAGATGGTGTTTGAGGTATAGCACGCAGATAGTAACCTGAGGTATAGCATGCCAGATGGTGTTGGAGGTATAGTATGCAGATGGTAACCTGAGGTATAGCATGACAGATGGCGTTGGAGGTATAGTAAGCAGATGGTAACCAGAGGTATAGAATGCCAGATGGTGTTGGAGGTATAGCATGCAGATGGCAACCTTAGGTATAGAATGCCAGATGGTGTTCGAGGTATGGCATGCAGATGGCAACCTGAGGTATGGTAATATATACTGATTTCATTGTCCCGTTCCGCCAATCTGTCTTGGCTCCACGGGGACTTATTGAGCACCTTGGATGTTATTTTGACATGTTGCGACAATTATCCTGCCTTGAGACACTGGTTCGGACCCTGGCCACCCCAATGGCCTAGAGACCAGCCCGTGGTGACGTGCTGGCAGGCGACCTAGTATACCTTTGTCTGGGTTCCCGCTCTGTCTGGCGGGAATGGTCGTTTCTTACTTTATCGTTGACTGGAAGATTCCTTGCCCTCGAACTTTTTTTTGGGGAATAATTTCCCTTTATTTTCTTTTACAAAACATCTACACACATGTATACACTTGTCCTCATGCTTAGGACTCACAACATCAAGAGATAGCAAAAATTTATTTACAAAATATTTACATTGGTGGTCTCATCGTCTGCTTGCCTACAGACTTTCGCCCTCATTGATCTTCCGAGTCGCTTTCGGTGTGCACGTTCACCTCCTGCGTTTCGGTCCCCATTTGATTGGGGAAGATCGTATGTTGCTGGAGGGTCAGCCTCTCAACCAAGGCTATTATCCCCCTCCTGTTAACGGAGGATTGGATGAGCAGATCCAATCTTCGCGTTCTTTGCACACCTGGGATCAGTGTGTTTCTCCATTCGGCGAAGCCACTGCATTCGAGCACGCAGTGTTCTATGCTTGCCGCTCTATTTCCACAGGGACAAGTGCAGCTCCTGATGGCAAATCTGCCCAGGTATTCAGGGCTGATGCCATGGCCACTGAGTACCTGATTCAGGAGCTTGTTTGTTTGTGCACGTTTGGTCGAGACCTTTGGAAACACTCTGTGTGTCTTCCGGCCCGTCTCTCCCGTGTCCCATCTGACCTGCCATTCGGTCATGGTCTGTCGTGCTAATGCTGCGCGAATGCTCCTTCGCGGCGTTCTGCATTGCACGTCAACCGTCTCTTTCAGCGTGGCTGCCCTCGCCAGCTGATCCGCCCTTTCGTTTCCCTGGGTTCCGACATGGCTTCGTACCCAGTGGAAACTGACTGCCCCATCTCCCTCTGCCCTCAAGAGGGATTTGATCCTCTGGACGATGGGGTTTTTTTCCCCTGAATCTACTCAGAGCCTGCAGTGCTGCCTCACTGTCCGAGTAGAGTTTTATCCTTTCGTCACTACGCCTGGGGAGTGCCCAGGTGAGTGCCTTTTCGATCGCCAGAAGTTCTGCCTGGAAGACAGAAGCGTTCTGCGATAATTTCACGCATCTTGCAGTGGCTTCGTTCCCATCCGAGAACGCACAGAAGCCTGCCCCCACTTGTCCCTTCCACTTTGAGCCGTCCGTGAACAGCTCGTGCCCAACTCCCGTGGGTTTCTCCTTGTCCCACGGTGGGCAAATCTCCTCGGCCGGGTGGATCTGCCAATCCACACTTTCCAGCTCCATGTTGGAGGCTCGATGTGGGACACCGAGTAGGTAGGCGTCCTCGCCTGACCTAAGGCAGTGCATTGCTGCCTCCCTTTCCACTACCAGGTCTGCCGGCTCGCACCCCGCCAGCACTTGCAGTGCCAGGGTCGACGTTGTGCGAAAACAACCGGTTATCCCTAGTAGCGCCAACCTTTGGATTTGGTTTATCCCCTTCTTCATTCTGACTGTGGGTGTCCACCATGCTCCACTTGCATACGTCAGAATTCTTTCAATTCCTCTCTGATAGATGGCCTTCTTGGTTTTGCCCGATAACCTCATGCCATTCAATCTGTTGAGAATCACCGTGCACCTTGTTCTAAGATGCCTCAGGTGTGGCAGCCCTGATAGACTCTGATCCAGGACCACACCCAAGTATTTCATTTCACGCACCGCTTTGATAGTGCACCCTTGGAATTTGCACTTAGGTGGTGTTTTCATTACTCCACTCTTAGCTATTGCTAGCAGAGTGGTCTTCTCAGGAGCAAAGCAAAGTTTATTTTCTTTGCTCCAGTTGTCTAGCACATCCAAGGCGCTATGTGCTTCTCTTTCGATCACGTGTCTCCCTGAGGCGGAGACCACGAGAACGAAATCGTCCGCATAGGCTTGAATTTCCACTGCCGGACCCAGGTCTAGATTCAGAGCTGCGTCTGCCACTATATTCCACCAAATGGGTCCGGAGTTGGATCCTTGCGGACACCCTCTGTGGTACGAGCGCGAGGTTTGCCCATTTCCCGCTTCGAACTCGACCCTTCTATCAGACAGGTAGCTGCTGATCAACGAGAACAAGTTCCTTGGACAGCCAAGTTCTTTTAGTCTGGTTAAAACCATTGGCCACCAGACACTGTTGAATGCCCCCCCTCACGTCTAGTGAGATGAAGCAGGTGTGGAGCCCCACCGCTTTGTTCCTCTCTGCCCTCTCTCTGAGGCTTCGAATTGCCTGCGTTGCGCAACGCCCCGGAAGGAAACCAAACTGGTTCCTGTTTAGCTTTCCCTGCTCCATGAGGAAGCTAAGCGCTCTGTTCGTTATGAGCTTGTCCAGCACCTTGCTCCACGCTGAGAGGAGACAGATAGGCCTGTAGGCTGCGGGATCATTTTTGTCCTTTTCGGTCTTGTTGAAAAGAACTAGCACCGCTGTTTTCCACAAGTCTGGGAAGATTCCCCTCCCGAGGCATTCGTTTAGGAGCGCCACAAAATACCCGGGATTTGCATAGTAGATTTCTCTGACTATGCTGAGGTCGAACCCGTCCTTGCCTGGTGCTTTGCCAGTGTTAAGACTGGAGAGGGCATTCTCCACTTCCTCTCTTGTGAAGGGGGGTCCTCACCAGTGTCCGGTGGGATCCGACATTCATCCCTTATTTCTTTTTGTCGTGGGGAGTCCCCTTCTCCCTCGTCTCCTTGGAAGTGGTAATCCAAGAGACTCTCTATGGTACTATCAAGAGTCTTTGATAGGCTACCGTCTGCCCTTTCGACCGCTGCTAGTTTTAGCGGTTCGGTGATGGATCCCCTCGAGATCTTATAGGGGGATCCCGAAAGGGTCTGCCGGAGTTTGGAACTCACACAGTTTTCTCCAGTAGGAGATTTTCGAGAGATTCAATTCTCTCCTATATGCTGAACGAGCCTTTTTGTGCACTTCTGTGCACTCCCTGTCTTGCGGTGTAGCTTTCGCTCTTTGCAGAGCTTTCCTACTCCGCCTAGCTCTCGCCCTTAGAGCTTTTAGTTTCTCCGACCACCAGGGGTGGGGATCCTTGGCTCCCCTTTTGTTTCCCCTGCTACTCTCGCATAGCGCTGTGACTTCACTGGTAAGTTCTTCAAAGAGGGAGTTGAGGTCCGATGTTTCTCCGGCCTCTTCTGCCCTCCTACCCCCCAACAGGGTAGTTAATTTGGCTTTAAAAGCCCACCAGTCGAGGTTCTTCATTAGGAACCTTTTGCGCTTGGGTCGGATGGGCTTTTCCGATCCCAAAACGAAAGATAGTGCTAGATGGTCACTGCAGCTTTCATCGTCCAGTACTTGCCAATCCTGGACGAGGCTGCGCTGCGAGACTCTGACGAGAGTCACGTCGATCAAGAGGAGCCCCTCGCCCCTTGGAAGGTCGGGGTGCTCTCTGGATCGTTCAAGACCCTCAGGTCTGCCGCATTGGCGAAGTCCACTAGTAGCTGGCCGCGTTCATCCTCCTCTTGTTGACCCCAGAGAGGACTCTTCGCGTTGAAATCGCCTGCTATTATTATCTCATGACTGGGGAATTCCCTAATAGAGCCATTAGCTCATTCAGCGTTTCTCTCAAATCGCCTGCTGGAGAACTATATACGTTCACCATTAAGAATTTCTCGACTCCACATTCCACCCCCAGGGCGACCACGTTCTCGGAGCTTTTAACCTCGAGAACCGCTAGGGACAGGGTCTTTCACAACCGTGGCCACTCTGGGTTTCTCCACCCTGGGGTGGTAGATCCGGTAGGAGTTAGGGAAGCCCACCACTCTTCCCCCTGTCCAAACGGTTCCTGCAGAAGCAGTAGATGAGCTTTTTGCTCAGTGGCTGTCACCAGGGCCTGTGTTGTTGCTGCCCTTGCATGGTGCAGATTGATTTGCAGCACCTTAACGCCTCTCTTAGGTTTTTTATCCATAGTGAGTGCGTTCTTTTATTAGAGCCAGTTCTCTGACAAGGCTTGGGCATTCCTTGTCGAGGCTCGAGTGGCCTATATCCACTCGACGCCTAAATTTCTTGTTGTTTGCCAGGCAGTTAGTGCAGACCGGGCTGTTGCTGCAATCCTGGCGCTTGTGCCCGGTTTCCCCGCACCGGGCACACCTATCCTGCTCTTCGGTACACCTTGCTTTAAAGTGCCCGAACCCGTTGCACCTGTAGCAACGGACCTCCCTCAAGTATTCCCTTACTGAGTGGACGGACCATTCCACCCCGAGCTTGCCTCGCTTCATTACTTTTTTGAAGGTTAGTGGGTCCGCCTCTACTACCCAGTGGCGTTTCCCACCCTTCACCTTCAAAGAGAACTTGAGTTGGAGGCTGCTCTCCTCCAGCTCTGGGTTCTGTTCTACGAGACATTGCTCGACCTGTTGCCTTGACAGGTTTTCATTAACCCCATAGATTATGAACCTCGGGTTTCTCTTCGCTGGCAACCGCGACCGAAGGTTTTCCTTGGTCACTTCGTTGCTCTTAAGCTCCGAGTCCAATTTCTCTATGTCTCGGGCGGAGGAGCACTCCACCATCACTCCTCCCCCGTTCACCTTCCTGACACTTTTCACTCCAATTTGGAGTTTGGCGGGGCAAATCTGTGTTTGCAGTGCCACCTTGACCTCCTCAGACGTGGGAGAGCCCTTGTCTGATACCGGGTACACGAGAAGTACGTGCTTCTTCTCGTGCTTTTTCCCGGCTGGCTTCTTAGCCACTTTTTGCCTTGGGGCCTTGCTCCCCTTAGTAGGCTGTGCTCGTACTGCATCTGCGTACGATTTTGGAGCCGCGCTAGCGCTCTCCCTTCTCTCCTGGAGTCTCCCTTGGGCGAGACTCATTTCTATCACTTGCTTGGTGCAAGCCTCTTGTAGCGAGTTCGCTACCTTTCTAATCTTGGTCCTGGTGTTAACCAGAACCTTATTAGCTGGATTCTCAATAATCCTCTCCAACTCTTGGAAGAAGGAGTTGACTGCGCTTGCGAATTCCGACGGAATTGCCAAGCCGCAGTCTGCCTCAACAGGCTCACTTGGACCGGGGGTTTGAGCCCCTGCGTCCTCTGCCATCTCTCTACTCTGGTTGCTAGCCGAGTGCAAGCCCTGGGACCTGTGTCCCTGGTCGGTTAGACTTAGAACGTTCGACAGTCAAGTGCTCAGCGGTACTCTAGGGTTCTTTCCGCTGTAACCTGCACTTGACCCCGGTTGAGTGTGAGGTATGGTATGCCAGATGGTGTTGGAGGTATAGCATGCAGTAGGTAACCTGAGATATAACATGCCAGATGGCGTTGGAGGTATAGCATGCAGATGGCAACCTGAGGTATAGAATGCCAGATGGTGTTCTAGGTATAGCATGCAGATGGTAACCTGAGGTATGGTATGCCAGTTGGTGTTGAAAGTATAGCATGCAGATGGTAAACTGAGGTATAGAATGCCAGATGGTGTTCGAGCTATAATAGCATGCAGATGGTAACCAGAGGTGTGGTATGCCAGATGGTTTGGAGATATATCATGCAGATGGTAACCTGAGGTATAACATGCCAGATGGTGTTGGAGGTATAGCATGCAGATGGCAACCTGAGGTATAAAATGCCAGATGGTGTTCGAGGTATAGCAGCCATTTTCTATGACGCTGTCATAGAAAATGGCTTCCCAAGCAGTCACTCCCGGTGTGCTTCCATATGCCGCTCCAAGGTAAAGGCAGGATCCGTGCGCTGACTGGCTCGTCTACAGACGCGTGTGCGCAGGTCATCGTCGCCAAATGCAAACTGTGATTCATCACTGAATACAAGACGACGCTACTGGGCACTATTCCACGATCGGGTAAGACATCACTGCAATCGACGCCTGCGATACTCGCTGGTCAGTAGTAGGAGGCGGAATGGCCTTATCGAACGTAGTTCCCGTGATACAATTCGCCTGGCAACTGTCCGCATGGCCACTTCCACACCTGTTGACGACACAAAATGGTCACGGATGGTTAAGAGCAAAGAACTCGGTTCTCTTCGTGCGGCTCTTACATTCGGTTGATCCTCGCGTTCTGTCGATGACCTCGGCTGTCCACTGCCCGCATGCCGTTGGCGCCAACATCATCCGATTGCCGCGTCATTCCGGCCAAAATGCCTGGTGGTGCCGCGACTTGACCAATCGGACTCTCTCATCCCAACTATACGTCGTCTCTCAAACTCGCTCTACTGCTCGTATTGTGCCCGGATCCAACGTAGAGGCATCCTCACTGTCCATGGAGGTTAATGAAACCGCAATCCTCTGTGACAAGTATCCCTGCGTGCGAGCTTTCCTGTTGATACACCTTCCTCAATGCACTGTTTGTGGCGGGTCACTATTTATCCATTGTCGTTATTTTTTAATCATCTGCAATAATCGCCCTGAGGTACTTGCATACGGAGTTTCATCAGGTGTCGAACGATTTTCTCGGGGTGCTTCGTTATTTTTGCTTAGAAGTGTATTACAGCAAGCTGGTGTTGAAACGGCTGTACAGGGACTGCTTGTGTCTTACACTCATACCTGAGAGGTGAGTTGTATAAAATAAAACCTTGTACTTCGAAAGGTGAAAGTCTCACGCACGACAAAATGATCTTCGTATTGTGGGTGCAATTTCCGTTTGTCGTCAAAACAGAATTGTCTTATTTTTTTTTTTTTTGTTACTATTTTGAAATAGGTGAAAATAATGACTACAGAAGGATATATGAAAGAGAAATAATATTTCTGATATGCTAAATTTAGAAGTTCCAATATCACAGATCGATTCTATTCATTTCACGGATGATGAAAGCTGTCGGTCACTACTTAGTTTCTGACAAGCGAAAGAATTCCGAATACTCCAAGGACCAACTGACTTGTCGACAACGATTTATCGGCTTGGGCTGTAACAATGGAATGTCAGTTCGGCAAAATTATGTAACAATGAAAGCTTTGCAAGAATAACCCAGAATAGAAGTATCTTCAATATTTTAGTAGACAAGGACGTGGACCCTTTCGAGCAGATATCTCATTTTCTTTCGGAAATGCCAAACCATTGCATTGGATGTGCACAAAAGCAAATAATTTTTTGTACGTGATAGCAACAGTGTTCCTTCTATATGGTAGAATCATTTGTTCTACATGAATATTGCATGAGAGTAGTAGGTTTGTTTCTGAGATTGTTCTGATATATACGGTGATCTTTCGAAATTTCGATAATGTGCAGGTTTAGAAACTGTCATTTGCTGGAAATTCTTTAAGAAATGATTAATGTTTTTAGCTCCTGACTGCAGAGTAGCACATTTAAATATCCTGCTTAGAATTATTAAGGCAATAATAATTGCTTTGGTGGCCGTCTCGTAATGAGTTTATTCATTCTCAAGCTTCGACGAGATATTTAATGCATTAAAAACCGTAAAACTGAAAATATGAGCATGTTTTGAAAGAACTTAAAAAAAAAAGGAAGGAAAGAAAAAGAATTAAACATCGATTCTACAGAGAATGGACAAAACAATGAAAACACCTGCAAGAAGAGTTACAGGTACGCTTTGGGCGAGTCTCTACTTTTACAACAGTTTGTATTCGACGTGAAATAGGTTCAAATAAAATGGCGAAGAGTCTTCAAAGGGATGTTCAGATATTCGTCATGAAGGAAGGAATTCAGATCTTCGAAGGGTGACGGTGATGGAAATATGCTTTCCACGCTTTCCTACAATTCTTCACACAAATGCTCAATAATGTTTAGATCTGGTGCTTGTGAAGACCATAGGAGATGCTTGACTTTAGTTTGATATCCTGCAAAAATATATTTTTTGTTCGCTGTTGAAGTATGATGAAATACGTTACTTCTTGAAGATTAAAAGTTTAGTTTAACTGTAGCTCGTTGCAAAATATAAGATTCAAACTACACTACGTACTAGTAGTTGTCATTAACTAAATACTTTTAAACATATAATGTTATTAAACGGCCCAGAGACAATGAATCAGCAGACAGAACTAAGAATTTCATAACGTCCTAATTTCTTCTTATTATTGGCATGTCATAGTAGCTCGATGTCGATTTTCAATTATGGAACTATTAGTACCCTTATTAAAAACTGTAGGATCAGACTACCCTAACTCGTGAGACTTCTAATTTGCGTTTCATTGGATCTATTGATTACATTCCTGACATTGTGAACGTCTTGAAGAGGATCTGTAGGACTACTTCATTTGGATTTGATGTTCGCACCCCTAATATACACTGCTGGCCACCCAAAATGCAACACCAATAAAAACACGAGATAGCAAATCCAGGTTTACTGGACACATAACAACAGATACAAAGATTAAACGATTGAGCTTACAGGCCCGTGCGACCAGCGTAACACGCAGACATCAATAGTTCGTGTGGCCTACATGGCTGGCAATAACGGCCGCTACACGCCGAGGCATCGAACGAAAGAGGCTTTGGATGTGGGCATGGAGTATGTCTGTCCTGGCTGCTTCCACACGTTGCCACAGTTCATCAGGCGTAGACGCGTGTGGTACTTGCCGGGCCACTCGGTTACCGATCAGCGACCAGACTTGTTCTATAGGCGACATATCGGGAGAACAAGTGGGCCACGGCAGCAGTGACACCTGGTGGGCAGTGAAGAATTTTTGCACGTGCATGTCACGTGCGGGATTGCATTGTCCTGTTGAAACGTGGCCGCTGACTGGTCCTGCAGGTAAAGGAGAACTACAGGCTCCAAAACGTCGGAGATGTAGCGGTGGCTGTTGAGTGTACCGGCGATGCGTACCAGGAGGGTGCGGGTGTCATATCCAATTGCGCCCCAAACCATAACGCCAGGCGACGGACCGGTATGGCGATGCATAATGCAGGTGTCATACAGTCTCTCGCCGCGGTGCTGCCACACGCGGATCCAACCATCGTGGTTTTGCAGGCAGAAGCGGGATTCGACGGAGAAGACAATGTCGTGCCATTCCGTAGTCCAGGTGTGGCGTTCAACGGCTCACTGCCACCGCACTCACCGGTGGTGTAACGTCAATGGTAATCGGAGCAATGGGCGCCGTGCGACAAGTCCCCGCTTTTGCAGACGACGTCAAACGGTACGTAGTGACACAGGTTGTTGCGTAACACACCCTCATTCCTGCGCTAATTTTCGTGATGTGGCGGTGCGAGCCGTCAATGCCCGCCGCACAACGTGCCGGTCCTCTCGTTGGGTGGTGTGCCGCGGATGCGGCAATCGCTCACGTCGGTCCGTTGGTCACTCCTGCACCCACCGAATCAATGCTCGCCTCACTGTGGCTGAATGTCGTCCCACACGGGCGCCGATCTCTCGGTACAATAAACCGCTATCGCGATAAGCCACTATTCGTCCTCTGTCGAACTCGGAAATGTGCTGGGATGACTGCCATATTCTGCGACGAGGTATCACAAAGCTTCCCACGCACAGGTCCGGCAGCACAACACACTTCCAGTATTTGCACCCCGCCTTCTGTGCACCCTTCGTATAGTGATTCTCGGTGGCGTGCCGAGAGCACATGATTTGCATATGCCTCGCAATGCTAATCGTTTGCATGTCCTATCGCGGGTGACGCATGCTGCGAATTTCAGGCCAATCGGATGCTTTCTTCTTGGTGTTGCATATTGTGTGGCCAGCAGTGTATTTAGCCCGAAACGGAGGGTTGGAGATAACATCCCATCTGGATCCAGAAATAGCGTATACTGTATTCCTCTTGTCGCAATCTCACCCAACCATGGAAATCTTCTGTAAATAGGTTCTACGTCTCGAAGCATTGAGAGCCGAGTTTCTAAACATGAATATTCAACTCGGTCTACTACAATTATAACATCACAGCACTTTCTAAAGTGTTATCTACCGGACTATATTATCCAGACTGTGATGGTGTTAAACTTCTTGTGTCAGCTACTAATAGATAACCGTTATTCATATCTGAGACTCTATTCAATTACCATTTCGGAAACCAATGTTGCAATGATGATTCCCTTGCCTTTTTGAATCCTATTTGGAAGTACCTAATTCAGTCTCTACCTACACCACGCATATGACGTCAACCTTCCGAAAGCTTGAAAGGTGAGTAATTTTGCAATCTAGCACTCTCGTAAGGGACCCAATGACTCTTGGGAATGTTTATGACTATAGAACTTTCTGCTTGCTTCTGTATTTTTGGCAAACTATTAGGCCTGATGATGCGGCCAATTCCTTCTCAAAGTTATCTTTCCTTATTATATTAACACCGCGGTGTCCTTCTCGCTCTAATCATCAGCACGCCGAATTCCGCTTATCTTTTCCCGGCCGGTCTCATTCCTACTACTTCATCCGTTTCGACGAACCCGCGAGGCTTTTGCACCTCGCTAAAAATCCTCCTTCTTCCCCTATTCCTGCCAGCCGAGTCTCATGTTCTCTTGCCCGGAGAACACCCTAAACCTCTACCCTGCCGATGAAGTCCGACGGATTCTTAGAAAACCTGGCCACAACCTAGAAATTTCTTTTCTATTAAAACGCAAGATTCTTTAATTGCTTCGCTGCCCACCACCCCTTCTTCTTACTCGATCGCTTTGTTCGGGACAGTGGAAAAGCAATAATGTCCAGTTTCATTCTTCTCAGATCGACGAAACTATAAATCTAACACCCCCTCTGCTACGACGCGTGGGAAAAGAAGTACATTGACGTTTGCTTCCCAGTTCATCGAAATGGCGGGAAATGAAGGAAAATGATTACAATTCACTATCACTAAAAATGGCTACTGAACTTAACTTTTGATAAATATGGAAGCCCCGGTTACAACGGGACTGACACTATACCTTGCCTACTGTGTACTTGCAATTTTTTCGTTGCACTTTCAAAGGTAATGAGTGTGAGCCCTAAATGGTGACCCCCTCCCCGGTCATCAATTCTTTCCTTTAGCTGATCCATGAATTCTTGGGCATTACAGTCCAAGATTTTACATTTCTTAAACAAACATTTCTCTTTTTTTTCCTTTTCCCTTCTGATGGAGTCCAATTTTGATGAAATCTCCCGGAAAGTGGAAGCCGTGGAGGATGTGTTTGTTTTAAGGCACTGGCTGTCTCCCTTGCCTGGAACCAGCGGCCTTAAGTTAGGGACGGGTGATTGCTTTATAGCCGATCGAGTTATTCACGGAGGTCGTTAAACAAACCTCCCTACGAAAAAAAGTCAGCTAGAAAACAATGTGATTTAAGAATCTGAATGTTACGTGAATGCCATTCATTCTAATGGTGTGCGCGAATTGTTCTCCACGAGCAAACCATTCATCAGAAAGGGAAAGAGCTCGTGCTGTCTTGAGCAGTTTTCTAGAAAGATTTGTGGAGTTGAAAGATCTTCGGTGAGAACCACGATATTCCTACAACGAATGATTTACTCAGTGAGCTTAATGACAACCTAGAAATTAAAGGGTCATATGTAAATTACTCTTTTGCGTGACTGATGAATGAACTCTCTAGAAGGAATGATTTATGCCATCACTAATGTATTGATTCACTAAGAATATCACCACCTTCTGCAATTTCATTCCGTTGGTAGTTTTATGTTTTTGGGCTGCAATCCGTTTTAATACCCCTATGTCTCAGTAAGCTTCGGTGTTCTTTCACAATTCGTCCTATAGGATGATATTTTAATAGATTTGGAAGTCAACGTTCGATGCTGTTGCTTTCGATACATTCAATAAACTCGCAATTTCAATCACCGACGTTCCGGTTTAACAGTCTTCAAGAAATTGCCGTTTTTGCATTTCCGACTTATGACCCATATACGGTCTTTTATCATCTCTAAAGAAACTTCTGCTTATTTCTTCGGTCCTTGACAGTACTATCTGCAAGAAACACACGCATAAAAAGTTCATCACAGCAAATGAGCTGTGAATATAAAAGTTCAATACGCAAATGAACCGTTACGAAGTAGAGTTTTCTGTGGTAGGTGTTTTCGTTATTTTCTCCACTCCTCGTTGATCTCCCCGAAACATCTGAAAATCACACACTTTTTACTCAAATACAGTAAAACTTCTGAAAAGCGGACACCCTGGAACTTCAACATTTGTCCGCTATTGGGAGGTGTCCACTGTTCGGGTGGTTGACCTCTGAGCACTGGGTTCACAATAAAAGAATTTATAATTAAAATGAAGATTGTTTGATTAAATGGTTTATTTTTTACTATTGTCTTACTGTGAAAAACAGTACAACGCGTTGAATACTTACATTATAATATGTACAGTACCTTCATTTTTAAATCATGTACATGCAATGTACTTACTTTCATGTATGTTCGAACATACACACACGAGAATAAAATACGCTACACCGCTCATTGCTTGGTTAAGACAGTCAGCAATTTTTGGTTACGAAAGATCTGATAGCAACAGGGAGGAGGGATATTCGTAGCATGTTTTTCAAAATATCTTTTAAAATTCCTCAAGAGTGCTACTCTTTCCCCCATGCATCTTCTTTGTTTACAAAAAATGTATAACTCTTCACGGCATTTTACAGCGTTTCTATTAATATAAAAATCGCATATCTCTTCTACAACTGCATCATATGCTTTTGCAATCAAATCATTTCCTTCCAATGTTTCGAAAGCAACGTACCAGCGCACATTGTTTGTAGCCTCTTCGATGCACATACTTTCATTGACCGTAATAAAAGTTTTGTATTTTCTTCACTGTTTAGACACTTAATTAGTTCGAAAGTGGCGTCCAAATCTTCTTTTGGATTGTCAAGGATTACCTCATTTTGTTGGAAAGAAAATGTTTTTCGCACTTCGGAGAAACCAGGGATGTACAATTTTTAACACCTACGGGCCTATTTCAGATTGACTAAACAAAGGCGGTCCTCAGAGGATACCTTCCCAAAGAGATTCCAAACAAGTCCCAAAACCAAAATATTAAAAAAAGTGTACATAAATTGATTAAACAAAATTTACTTGATTGAGATGTCGCTAAAAACCGTTTTATTTTTTGTAGATATGTACTGATAAATTTTAGATTGTTTGTTTTATATCAGTCTATCAATATGTAATTCAGTGTTGGACACAGCAATAAGCAGATTTCTCTCCAAGAGATCATCAGTTAGACGAGAAAAATGTCTTGATTTCACCTATTTCATTACAGAAAAGGATTGTTTGCATAAGCAGGTTCTTCC
Organism: Macrothele yani; assembly: GCA_039090855.1. NCBI lineage: Eukaryota > Metazoa > Arthropoda > Arachnida > Araneae > Macrothelidae > Macrothele > Macrothele yani. The sequence goes on along the minus strand of CM076997.1, from coordinate 45,963,066 downwards.
AAATAAAGTTGCCTGTTTGAGCGTGAATTTTCAATATCTTCATTTCATAAGATATGAAGAAATTAACTCGTGCACCAAAAGCTATTAAATTGAAAACAATTTTCGTCTCCTGCACAATCCAATTTAATGATAAAAACTATATACAATTAAAATAAGTATATGTTTAAAGACCTTTCAACGCTACAACGGTGTCATTGTCAGAAACAATGTAGCAGTGAGCACAGAAGTTTGAGACCTATATGCTTTCATAAAAACAAAAGCAGTTAATGCGCATGCGCAATAACTGCAAAGTGCAACTCAAGTTCAGTGGGTACAAGCATAGTTGGCGGGGGTGAGCTGGCACAAAAGTGTTCTGAATCCTCCTTGGAATGGACGATATTTCATAAGGCAAGTAGTTTATGTAAAATTGTAAAGAAACTGCCGCAAATTTAGACCAATACGGAGTTATTTTGAAGATCAGCAAGCTCCACATGAAAAGCGACGGACCCCATGTAATGTTCGTATATACAGTATATGGCTTACTGAACACTACATACAATCAGATTTTCTTAAGTACTTCACTTAACGTGCAACAGGAGTCACGTCAGTAAGTCCAACGAAATAGCTTACTTACAGATCTTTTCGTTTATTCTGTCAAAACCTCATGATTACGGTTCATGCAGAAAATTACTCTTCCAACTTGAATTAATCACACTGGTATTAACACTTCAGAAACTAATAAACAAACGTTAGTAGGCAGAACACTGTTTAAATCCGAACGCTAAATATATATAAGTATATACAGGGGTTCGACAGAATGTCTAACGTGAACATCTAGGGAAAGAAGGTTTTACATAACTAATAGGGCGTAGGGACCATCTTTGGCATCCAAAAATGCCTGAATCCTCCTTGGAATGAACACATACAAATCCTGGATGGTGGTTAGTGCGATGTTACACCATTCTTCATGCAGAAACTACTGCTGGTCTTTGAGAGATTCAGGAGGTTGATAACGGGATCTTATTCCGTTATCCAACACAGACTACAGTGGTTCGATAATGTTTATGTCTGGTGATTGGGGAGTCCAAGGAAGGTGTGAAAGTCCGTCCTCGTGTTCTTCAAACCCTGATTGTACATTACGAGCTCTTCGAATTGGGGTGTTGTCATTTCGATATATGGCATCTCCTGCAGGGGACAATGCCTGAGCCATTGGATGAACTTAGTCGGCCAAAACGGTTTTATACACCCTGCCAGTCATCCGTTCTTTCAAGGTGATCAGGGAACCCGCTGAAAACCACGATATGACAGCCCAGAGCATGACAGAACCACAAGCATGCTGCACTGTTGGGAGCTGACAGTCTTGGTTGTACGCTTCTGACGGTGTTATTCACACGTAAACACGTCCTGTGGTGGATAATAGTTTGAATGTGGATTAATCCGACCACATTGCACTCTTCCATGCATCGGCAGTCCATGTTCTATGCTCATGGCACCATTGCCGTCGCTTGTGCATTTACCCGGGTCAGCAGATGTTTTGCAATAGCAGCTCTGCCACGAATATCTTGTTTATTCAGTTTCATGCCTACTGTTTTCGTTGATACTGGGGACTGGAGATGCAGATTGAACTCTGCACTAATTTCAGGCGCCGTGATCTTCTTATTACAGATTACAATCCTCTTTAATGCTCCCCTGTCTCTATCAATCAGGGTCATTTTCCGGCCGTTCTTTTGTCTTGCAGACGAGGTTTTTCCACGAACACTGTATGCTGTCATGACGCTAGACACAGTAGCTCACGATACCTTCACTACCCTGACGACTGTTTTCACGGAGGCACCAACTAGTCGGCCACCAACAATTAGCTCTCTTTCGAAGTCCGTTAGATCGCTCATTTCGTCGTCACCCTGAAAGCAATTTTGCAACAAGACTCTTTAACTGCACTTAAACAGGATTTTGAGGTTGTTTTTTTTTATTGGAGGTTTAACAACCACCGTGAGCAACTCAATGGACTATAAGCAGTCGCCCGTCCCTAATTTAGGGTCACTGGTTCCAGGGAAGGGAGAGAGCCAGTGCCGTAAGACAAACACAACTACCATGCCTGACCGGGATTCGAACCCGGACCCCTTACGGACGAATGATCAGAGGCCAGCGCCTTAGACCACTGCGCCACCGGGGCGGCAGGATTTTGAGGTTCCAAACAAAGCTATTGCTACCTTTGCATATTGTGACGTACGTACGCAGCGGCATTAAAAGTAACGTCTCTGAGCGTGGTGTTCGCTTCGTTCTGTCCGACCCCTTTAGCATCCTCGTAACGCTTCGCCTTCAATCAAACTTCAAAATAATGCAGCCTCCACAATTACATCACACTACCATCTATGGTTGGTTGAGTATGATATCGTTGTAATAATCATTTTGCTGTGGGATATCGTTGTGAAAATCAAAGTCCTCCCAGTTATGTTGATGGTTTATCCCAATGGGTGTGGATACTTCCAGCAGGAAAATGCTCCATCTCCTAGTAATCACATTGTACGCGAATGGTTAAAGGAGCATCACGGAGAATTTTCCTCTGCTACATTGTCCTCCTCAATCACCGGATCGCAGTCCAATGTGTCACTTATGGGTTGAAATCAAAAGAGGCATCAGAGAGCTAGATCCGCTTCCACAAAACCTTTAGAATTTGGAGGGTGCAAATCATCGCATCTGCGCTAATAAATATGCCCAAATCCACTTACCGACATTTAATACAGTCATTTTCCACGACAAATTCAAGTAATATTAAGACGAAAAGGTGCCCCAACAATATACTAAGTGGGTGGTCATAATAATTTTGTCACTTAGTGTATTTTTATCACGTCCTGGACACCACATTACTGTAACTCCTTGAGTTCATCACATTCAACAAAAGAAATTCAACGGTTTTACAGAAGACGCTTATGGATATGCTAGAAGAGAAGAGCGCAAGCGTTCCACATACTCCGGCCATGCGCTGTTGAATACACAGTTCCATGTTCTCTTGAAAGTTCAGCTATTATCCAGTCTCAAATTCACTTTTCTGCGCCACTGAATAAATGTCAACTCGTTGAGATCATGTAACAGATATCTAGGCCTGATCGACCTAAACGGAATTTAATTGTGCAAATCATACAAATGCTCTCAATGGTCACGTGTTATTATTCCGTATTCGTGCTTCTAACTTGCCAGTGGCAGCCCTAATCCTTGCGGGGCCCCGGGCGATGGCTCTACACGGGGCCCTTCGCAATCGCAATAACCCTCTATATAAGTAATCAATTACATGTTGCTTACTCTGACCGTAAACCAGTCGCTCGACGTGTTCCTTTTTGTTCTACACACAAACCCTCACTTGGGTTGAATGTGATCCCAAAGAAATTTTTTTATCAGGAATTAGGCTATTGATCGTGAACTACAGCCACAATATTTTACGTGACGCCAGACAAAAACTACTAATTAATTGGCGGTGGTGCGGGGCCCTCTAGGTGCGGGGCCCCTCTAGGTGCGGGTCCTGGGCGGTTGCCCGATATGCCCGTACCTGGAGCCGCCACTGTATCTTACTTATGCAGCAAAAAGTCTTGCATAGGATGTCTGGTGTTTAAATGTGTTGTTCGTACCAACAGCGTTTTGCTGTGAGATATCGTTGTGATAATCAAACATACTTTATCGGTAACTAGATGAAATTTTCTCTCAGAAGTCTCCCAGAAAACTATGATTTGGGCAATTTTTTCTCCTTCTAGGATACATAGCGGTTGACGTCTGTTGCAAGGGTCTGGTTCATTTGCCCGGCGTTCATTACACCGAAGGGTCACTTGACCGAAAATCACTTCACCGAAAAGATTGTTTCACCGAAAGGTAACTTGATCGGAACGTTCACTTCACCCAAGGTTCACTTGATCGAAAGGTACATTTCACCGAAGGGTCACTTGATCGAAAAGTTCATTTCACCGAAAGGTCTCTTTACCTAAAAGCTCATTTCACCGAAGGGTCACTTGATCGAAAAGTTCATTTCACCGAAAAGTCTCTTAACCTAAAAGCTCATTTCACCGAAAGGTCTTTTTACCTAAAAGCTCATTTCATCGAAAGGTACATTTCACCAAAGGGTCACTTGATCGAAAAGTTCATTTCACTGAAAGGTCTCTTTACCTAAAAGTTCATTTCATCGAAAGGTCATTTCACCAAAGGGTCACTTGATCGAAAAGTTCATTTCACCGAAAGGTCTCTTTACCTAAAAGCTCATTTCACCGAAAGGTCTCTTTACCTAAAAGCTCATTTCATCGAAAGGTACATTTCACCGAAGGGTCACTTGATCGAAAAGTTCATTTCACTGAAAGGTCTCTTTACCTAAAAGTTCATTTCATCGAAAGGTCATTTCACCGAAGGGTCAGTTTACCGAAAACTTTGGATTTCATTACAGAATCTGTTGAAGTATGATGCAAGTTCGGCAGACAGACCACAAGAACGTTAGGGTATCGTACTCAAATTGCACTTTGATTTCTCCGTTTCACAGAGAACGCAAAGATTTAGTTGTAAGACAAAAAATAATTAATTTTAAGTCCCCAGGCCTCTCGGTTTTGGCCTTTTTAGCAAATTTTAACCGTGCGTGCTTATGTTCATAAGGTTTACATAAAAAGTTAATTTACATTTTATGTAATGCTTATGAATATGAGTAGGGTTAAAATCTATTAAAATGTCCTGTGTCTAGGCCTACGGTCAAAATATTAATGTTTTGTGGTTGAGTAAAAGTGGAACATTATTTACTTGATTTACTATGTAACTGTTATGAATATGAGCTCGGAGGATTAAAATTTGACAAAAACGCTCAGATCTAAGCCTTATAATTAACGTTATATTTCGGAAAACCTGCTCATGGGGAGGTGTTTCATAGAAATTAAACGTGTGTTCTTTATACAATCCGATAATATTTACGTGGCGTGTTTTTCAAAAACCCGCACCACTCTCCAATACATCTCTAGCAACAAAATTCTACGTATTCGTTAAACTGACCATTCGATGAAATGATCTTTCGTAATGAACTGTTATGTAAAGTAATCCTTCGATGAAATGAACTTTTATGTAAAGTAATCCTTCGATGAAATGAACTTTTATGTAAAGTAATCCTTCGATGAAATGAACTTTTATGTAAAGTAATCCTTCGATGAAATGAACTTTTTGATCAAATGTCCTTTCGATGAAATGAACTTTTAGGTGAAGTGACCTTTCGGTGAAATGAACTTTTCGGTCAAGTGGCCCTTCTGTGAAATGTACCTTTCGATCAAGTGATTTTCAGTCGTGACCTTTCGATCAAGTGAACGATGCCCCTGTTGTCAATATGCCACATGTCCAGGTATTTTCCAAATCGAGTCAACACTTGAAGAACCGCCCCTCGATTTACCCCCACCCTTGCATAAGGCCACTTTTTTGGTCTGAACAAACATGCTGTACGTAAAACATCTCTTGATACAGAGACACATCCATGTCATCCGACAACTCCAATGTACATTGAAGTGCGAAAAGTCATGGGATAGAAGTATCCAAATTTTTAACAGACACTGCCGTCGTATAAAGGTTTGGAAGCACGCCACGATTTTTATCAGTTGCGAGGTGTAATCTCGTGAGTCAGGTTGAAGAACCGCCAGTAGGATAATGGCAAGTCAACGAGAATTATTGGAATTTGAATGAGGCACAGTAGTGGCAGCCAGACGAATGGGACATTCAATTTCCGACGTTGTGCTAACATTCAACGTTCCTCGATCAACGGTGTTGCGTGTGTACCGAGAATACCTCATGGAAAGCCTTACTATCCACCGTGGACAGCGCAGTAGCCGACCATGGGTGCTGAATGACCGTGAACAGCGGCGTCTGACCAGGATTGTCCATGCTAACAGACAAGAGATACTGGCTCAAATAACATCCATATTCAAAGCAGGAGGTACCAGAAACATATCCATGGGGTCCGTGCAACGTAAGTTTGCGTTCGTGTGGGTATGGGAGCAGAACACCCATCAGAATGCCTTTGTTACCGCCACGACATTAGACACAGCGCCTCACGTGGGTTCGTGAACACGGTAATTGGTCCCTGGAAAACTCGCAACGTGTTGCGTGGTCCAATGAGTCACACTACCAGTTGTTGCGAGCTAATGGTAGGTTTCGGGTGAGGTGCAGACCCCGAGAGGCCATGAACTCAAGCTGTCAACAAGGCACTGTGCAAGCTGATGATAGTTCCATCCGTGTGCGGAGTGTCTTTACGTGGCACGGTTTGGGTCCTCTGATCCTCGTAAATATGTAATTAACTGGTAATGGCTTTGTTGCTCTGCTAAGGTGAGTATTTGCAGTTCTTCATGGACTTCATGTACCCCAACAACGATGGAATTTTCCAGGCGCACAATACACCATGTCGTTTGTCCCAAATTGTCCAAAATTGGTTCGAGAAGCATTCTGGGAAGTTCCGATGGATTGTGTGGCTACCACATTCATCCGTGTGAACCCAATAGAGCACATATAACACGTGTTGGAAAGGTCCATTCGTACCCAAGAACCTGCACCTACGAATATCAGGGAAATGTGGGTGGCTATTTTACGGCATGGCTCAACATCTCTCCAGAAGTCTTCCGGCCTTGTGGATTCGATGCCACGTCGAGTTGCTGCACTTCGCAGGGACAGAGGAGGTCCTACACGATACTAGGTACATTTTCCATAACTTTTAGCGCTTCAGTGTATATTATTGTGCTAGTCTGCTTTTACCAACAACAAATATACTTGATGTACCACCATCTGTAGGGTGTATGAAAATTAAATTCCCAATATTTCGGCCCATGAATTGTGGCAAACCTTAATGTTCAAGACACTGGCTCCAACGTAGATGCGAATCAGTGATCTTTTCACATTTAAGAAGATTTTTGGAAGACAACCTGCAGTATTACGATATTTCAAACGCACTTATTAAATTAAATTGGCCTCTGAAAATAATATATATATATTAATCCTACAATGTTTTTACTGTGATTCCTATTTTGAGAGAACGGCTGAACGTAAAGATATGGTTGAGGTATCAAAATAATGGTCTTACCATTTAGATGTGCCAGTCGAAGAGGAAAATGAGATTGGGGCAACTATTCGGGCGTCGTGGGACGGCAGAGTTCCCATGTAAAGTCTGTGGGAGAAGCGTGCGGTTGACTCACGCGCTGTTGAAAGCAGGAGTATGGAGGGACTGAGATAGTTCAAAGTCCGAAGTCTTCTCTTACCGAACCGTTTCGCAAAGCAACGCTAGCAGGCATTCCTATTAAAGTTCTTCTCGTTGGAACAGCAAACACTCTCGAAGACCTGATGGCGTTATGCCGTTGGATTGTGTGATGTATATACACAATTTACTATTCATTCGATCCAGTTTATTCACGTAGGTAAGACGTTTCCCATTATATAAAGATAAACATTCCGTTGACCACTGTTAGTGAAAATGTTTGCTATGAGCCCTATTTTGAGAGAACGGCTGAACGTAAAAATATGAGTCAGGTATCAAACTAAAGACCTTACCATGTAGATGTGCCAATTGACAAGAAAACTGAGATTGGAGCAACAGTTCAGGCGTGGAGGGGCTGCAAAGTTCTCATGTAAAATCTATGGGAGAAGAATGCGGCCCTTATCTATATCAGGCGCTCAGTTCAGTGTCAAACTTGGTGTGTGCATGGTGTTCTGTGATCAGTCCTAAAGTAAGTAAATACTTTATTGCGCACTTACCCTTAACAGAATGTCTCTCCCGCAGAAAAAGAAAAAGAAAAGAAAACTTAAGAGTCTTACTGGAAGGCGTGAGCGATCAATGGGTCGCAACTACATGTCTCACACAAGAGAGAATAAAGAGTATTCGCAACGCGAATCTCATTCCAACAACATTTATAAACACAGTTGTGACTGAAGATGAGAGTGAAAGAGTGCGCTATCCAGTTGAATTTTTTCACACGATCGACATGAGTGGACTTCCGCCTCACATTCTACGACTGTAAAAGAGAGCAGTCGTGATGCTCATCACGAACCTGGCAGCCCCTGTGGTGCAGTGGTCTAAGCGCCGGCTTATGATCATTCGTTCGTGAAGGGTCCGGGTTCGAATCCCGGTGAGGCATGGATGTTGTGTTTGTGTTACGGCACTGGCTCTCTCCCTTCCGTGGAGCCAGTGACCCTACATTAAGGACGGGTGACTGCTTATAGCCAATTGAATTTCTCATGGTGGTCGTTAAACCTTCAGTCAAAAAAAAATCACGAACCTGGACTAATGTCTTTACTTAAGTGGTTGAATGAATTTGTCAATCAAATAAATTTTACATTTGTTGTTTCATATGCGTTTATCCCTTTCATAAAAAAAGAAAAGAAAAAACTAACCGTCGATTCTGACGGGTTTCGTCCAGTTGGATTGAAATCTGAAACTCAAATAAAAATGAGCAAGGTTTTTAAAAGAAACTAATGTAGGTGAAATGATTTGGTGTAATCCTAGGAATTTTCACTTGATAAAGTTTTAGTAACGTTACAAGATTTTTATGCATTTACTTACAATTAAAACACTTGTAGTAACTTTGTTTTTGTACTATGCAAAATAAATTTCCGTATTTAATGAAAATGAAAATCTTCCGAGATGGAAAAGAGCACTCCAAACTACAATGTGCACTAATATATGACTGCATTTTCTCTGATTAGCATGTTTCCAATTTATGACTCTCTGCGATCTATAATTAACAAAATTTGGGTTACTAAAAATACATGTAATTTGCAAATTTTATATGATAACTAATATCCAAAGCAAACAGAATATAAATGCTTGCAACACATGCTGATTATCCATGTAACATCTCTCAGAAATACAAATTTTGAAGATGACAATCCGATTTTTGGCGTAAATGTGACAAGGATGGTAAGTCAGATAATATCCGAAAACTTGAATATTTTCATCGTCCTGGAGCGGGACTCGAATCCGCGTCTCCCAGAAAACGCCCGGGTATGCTAACCACTACACCACCCAGAACGACTAAGTTTCAAGTTTCCGATTAATTTGAATATAACCATCACAGGATTCGCTAGTCGAAGCAACCGGCATTTATGTTTAGCGAATCTGGAGGTTAAGAATCTTATCCTGTGTTTGTCCGGAGAGACGATAAAAATGTTCAAGTTTTCCGATATTATCTGACTTACCATCCTTTTCACATTTACGCCAAAAATCGGATTGTCATCTTCAAAATTTGTATTATATGGCGTAATCCCGTATTTCTTTCATGATCTCTCAGAAAACTTGAAAATTTCATCGCTTGGGAGCGGGAATCAAAACCGCATCGCCCGATTTCCCTTCGAGTATGCTTAACGTTACACCACCCTGGACAGCAAAGATCCAAGCAACTGAGACTAAGCAAACTTAGCTTAGGAATCTAAACATCCTCAGATTTTCGATAGTCGAAGTATCTTTCTATGTGTTGTGAGGAATATTCTTATATTCTGTTTGCTTCGAATATTCTATCGATTTCCTATGTGTTGTGAGGAATATTTCTTCCTTCATTGATCTATCTTATATAAGACCACCCGCGATGTAACGAACGATGTCGGTATGCCAAGGGTTTACGCTACCAATTTCTAAAGAAACTGACCAGGTAATTTTCTAATGAAATTGTATTTCATGATGGTAATCTTTTCTTCTGGAAATATTAAAAGTCTATTTCAATTATTACCCTCTCTGATATCTATGACGTTTGTAACCCTTGCATTTCGCATATTTTTTCTTCTATATTTTGTTGCATAAGATAATATGTCAGTGAGTTGTATGTAAATTCTTTACACTTTTACCGTCTCAGGTCTTAAAATCTGAGCTGACGAAAAGCGAAGATTACACAGTTTTTTTTTTCAATAGGCATTAGGGATTCGCTCTTGAACATCAGCTGTGCTCTTCCTTGCAGCTGCACTGCATCAAGAGATTATGCTCCCATTGATTTCTTCTGCTGAATACAATCGATGCCATTTTCTCCAAGATAAACACAGACGTCGTCACTCTCCAATTTCATTTCATTGATCATTCTTGTGAAAGATAAGAACATGAGCGTTATCTTCCTCTTTGTTTCTCCTTTTCTTCTTTCACAAAGAGCTTGGATCACGACTTGATTTTCTAAAGAAATGTTTGCAAATTAATAGTACCTTAACTAAAAGAAAGCAAAAGTGGATTGTGTATAACCATTGCAAAGAACAACAGAAATATCACCCAAATTTCATATGCGATCAAAACGTCTTTTAATTCTAAGAAAAACGTTGCCACGTATCACTTTGCTGTTCACTGAGCTCTTCAAAGAAAGTTCATCTGCCAGATTACATTTCAAAGCTGGATTTTCCTCACTGTTGATGTACCAAACTTCTCCATTTACAGCGATATCTACACACCACTCGAGCTTCACTGACGTACATCACACATCCCACACAAGACCTTCTATATTTCTTACTCATGATCCTTTTCTCATGCAGGTTATCTTGAATCTAGTCCTCCCATGGTTTCCTTGGCCTTTCTCTACTTTACTTTCCTGCCACATGGGCTGAATAAATTCAGCATCTCACCACTCATTCTTCCAACATAGCCAAACCACCTTAGAATATTTCTCTCTACCTTACTGACAACCTCATGCATAATAGACCTTAGGTCGCGGTCCTGGGTCAAATACACCCCCCTTCCATTGGTACAAGTACTGACAACCTTTTGCTTCACATTACACAATTACAGCAATTCTGATTTCCTCACATGATAGGAACGTGTCTTGCTACAAACCCGCCATCAGTAAGACATCTCTCCACCTCACAAATTAATGTAGTAATAATTATTACTATATTTCAAACATCGATTAACATACAAAATCATGTCTAAGAGCATGAAATGTTTATTCCTACTTTAAATTTCCCTTTTTGTTTGCTATCTCTTATGTAAATTTGTTACCTGGTTTTACACTCTGAACTGAACGTCACGTCGGAACTCTTAAGTATTTATGTCATTGGGAATTCACTTGCAGTTAGTCAAGTCAAGAAAAGGAATATGTGTGTAAAATACGGAAGATATAAATTCATATATTTCAGTGAAATTTACATAAAATTTTATAATTTTGTACGGACGTATATTTTAACAAGTTTCTGTGAAATACAGAAAAACGTGCATTTTGATCACGATACATATTACAGCATGTAAGTATCAAATTTTAGAAGTCAGCGTTTCAAAATTGACTTGGAGTTAATAAGACGTAAGGCCATTCCTAACACCGATATAGGCCTCCACAAAGATCAATCATGCTTCCTACAGCATGGTTCAGCTGCTCAGTTTAGAGACGTTTCTATTTCTCTATAGGAGCAGTTTGTGCCTCAAAAGTTGTTCCTGGAGAAGGTTGAAGACTTTCAACTTACCGTTCTATTGCATCCCATTCGTTCTCAATGGGTTAAAGTTCTAAGGATCTGGCTCATCAATTCATTCTTTGTATATCTTTACTTACCAGGTATTCATCCACGAATCTCGGCCTATGATGACGAACATCATCGATCATGAAACCAAATTCTGGATGAATAAGTACTTCGAAAAAATTGTACCTTGTTGTAACTTGGTAGGTAGCTTACTGAAAGCATGGGAAGACAATTTAGAGTAACAAAAAATAGTTCGAAATTGCGCTGCTAGGGAAACAATGGCTCTGCAGACGGAAGAAAAGATCAGGCACTCACGTGAATTTAATGGTTCTGGGCAGCCCAAGCGTTTCTGGACAAGATTTGTTCAATATATTGGCCATCACAAAAGATGACATTCTGCAAACGAAGAATGGCATGTGTTACGGCTGCTTCCAGCATGTTGCGGTCGTTGTTGGTCATTTCGCATGTGATACTGGTATTCAGATCTAAGAGAGAGAGAGAGAGAGAGAGCGTATGCTGTCCCTGTAAACTCTATCTTTCATGTGTTCCCAAAGCCAGAAATCTCAATGAGTAAGCTGTGGTGATCGGGATGGTCAGTACTTTAGAAACCTTCAAGAAATTATGCGTTCATTGCCGAATGTTCGACTGAATACTTGCGAAACTTTCCATGTGAATGTCCATCAGTCTCTTTGATTTCGACAGTGGTGCTTATGCTGTGCCTCACAGGTAATATCTTACGATGGCCAGTTCGTTGAGCAGATTCAGTCGTGAACCGTTTGTGCTGTTAATTCCTAATAAAGTCAAGCACGTGCCTGCTCTTTTCTTGCATTTTCAGAGGATTTTTCTCCTAGCGCCGCAATTTTGAACTAAGTTTTTCCACCAAATCGTTTTTCTTTACCCTCAATAAGTTCCCTACCAAGTTTCATTGCGATATCTCAATTTCTCATTTTTCTAATAAGCCGAGAGTAGAGATCTGTATTTTATAATCACCTGGTATCTGATTTCATACAGGAGATTTTTAGACATGTTCTGCAAAACAGAGTTTCCTGATCGTGCTCATTCTGAAATTGTGAGTATCGTCAGTATTTACGTTTTAAAAAACCTCAGGGTGATTGCTCTGTAACTGCCCTGCATACTTGCCTACTATCGGCAACTTTGTTCTGTTTAGATTAACAAAGTCATTTCGAGTAAAAGAAGTGCCCTTTCTTTTCATAATCGCGAGTGAAAGCGATTGAAAAGTAAAGATTGATGATTCTTTGGCTTAAGAGTAAGGGTCGTCAATATCTTATTCAGAGAAAAACGACTATGAGGTCGTTAAAAGCTTGAGAAACGAACTAACCTTGAAATCTACATACTGCCGTTTTGATAATTAAAACGACCATTTTGTATGAAGAAGCATATTTGTTTGAAGACTGTACGTTCCCTTTTATATTCCAAATAAACTCTGGCCTCCTAATTTCTCAATTTATTCAAAACACGTGCTTTGTGCAGAAAAAAGGAAAGATTTGATTCTTATGACAATTCTGCAAAAGCCGAAAATACATCTCACAAATAAATAAATACATCGTTCTTTCCACGTTCCAGAAACACATAGCAACCGAAAAATTGTTTTCAGCGGCCGCCGTGGAATTGAATCACGGATCTCTCGATATCTAGCCGAGCGCGTTCGCTTTACACCAAGGTGGCCAACAATCCACGCTGCTATGTGTATTTTTAAGTCAGCTTCTGACATCATAAATCCGTTAGATGTGCTCAGCTACTGAGAAAAAATACACATAGCACCGTGGATTGTTGGCCACCGTGGTGTAAAGCTAACACGCTCGACTAGATATCGAGAGATCCTTGGTTCAATTCCACGACGGCGGCTGAAAATAATTTTTCGACTGCTATGTGTTTCTAGAACGTGGAAAGAGCGATGTTTTTATTTATTTACTGGCGCCACGTATTTGGAGGATTTTCACCTTGGATGGAACTGCTATAATATATATAGCCAGTGACGCCACGTATTTGGAGGAGTTTCACCTTGGATCTCGCCCTTTGGATATAGCTGCTATGATATATATAGCCAGTGCTATTAATGCCCACCAGATGCAGACGTCTCAGTAGCTCAGCCCATCTTACGGATTTATGATGTCAGAAGCTGACTTAAAAATGCACTTAGCAGCGTGGATTGTTGGCCACCGTAGTGTAAAGCTAACGCGCTCGGCTAGATATCGAGAGATCCGTGACTCAATTCCACGGCGGCTGCTGAAAACAATTTTTCGGTTGCTATGTGTTTCTGGAACGTGGAAAGAGCCATGTATTTTTTTACTTACTGGCGCTACGTATTTGTAGGATTTTCACCTTGGATGGAACTGCTATAATATATATAGCCAGTGACGCCACGTATTTGGAGGATTTTCACCTTGGATTTAACTGCTATAATATATATATAGCCAGTGCCGTTAATGCCAACCAGATGGAGTCGTCTCAGTAGCTGAGCCCATCTTACGGATTTATGATGTCAGAAGCTAACTTAAAAATACACATAGCTGCGTGGATTGTTGGCCACCGTGGTGTAAAGCTAACGCGCTCGGCTAGGTATCGAGAGATCCGTGATTCAATTCCACGGCGGCGGCTGAAAACAATTTTTACGTTGCTATGTGTTTCTGGAATGTGGAAAGGGCGATGTATTTAGTTATTTACTGACACCAGGTTTTTGGAGAATTTTCAACTTGGATCTCGCCCTTTGGATTTAACTGCTATAATATATATAACCAGTGCCGTTAATGCCCACCAGATGGAGTCGTCTCAGTAGCTGAGCCCATCTTACGGATTTATGATGTCAGAAGCTAAGTTAAAAATATACATAGCACCGTGGATTGTTGGCCACCGTGGTGTAAAGCTAACGCGCTTGGCTAGGTATCGAGAGAGATCCATGATTCATTTCCACGGCGGTGGCTGAAAACAATTTTTCGGTTGTTATGTGTTTCTAGAACGTGGAAAGAGCGATGTATTTATTTATTTACTGACGCCACGTATTTGGAGGATGTTCACCTATAGTCTCACAGAAAAGGACTGAAAACAAACTTTTGCGGTGAGTACCGAAGGACCTTTTCCAGCCCTTCCCACACAGCTCTCATTTATTATATAGGTGCTTCTCTCAAAAATATTATTTTGTATTTAAGAATATTGAATAATGTAATGGAACCACCAAAAAAACTGCTGGAGAAACATCATTCTATGCCTCTAAGTGGTAAGTAGGTGTTGAATAGTTCACTGCTGGTTCTTTGGTACTTTTGTAGTTTTGCCGTAGTTTTAAAAGAAAGGGAGAGAGAGAGACAGAGAGACAGACAGAAAGAGAGAGAGAGAGAGAGAAGAGACAGAGAGAGAGAAATAAACTTCACGCAGGCACACATCAATGTTATCATATTTTTCTTTGACGAAAGCCTGGTTTTAGTTGAATTGCATCTGTTAATATTTCTTCTTTCCTTTCAGCTTTACATGACGCAAAGGCAAGGCAATACATTGAATATATGCAGTTCTACAGCACAAATAGGTGAAAAGTTTAACAATTGCTCACCGAAGCCACTTTCTCTTTCATCTGAGAAATGATCCATACTGTATATTCAATCCTACATGATAAGTGGTATATAAATTCTTGTGTAAAACAAAAAAGGTCTGACCTGCTTGCCAATACTCACGTTAATGTTTTTAAGGTACAAATGACCTGTCAAGACAACCTCCCCTAGATATCTCAGCTATGATAAATCTCAGAACACAATAAACAACTTCCTAATTTGCCATTTTTAATGGGTTTATAAAATTCATACATATGAATAATATTTCTCAGTAATGGTAATCTCGAAGCCTCTCAGGATAGTATATCAAAACATAGTTCATAATAGTATCACAGTGACTCACCCAAATTCTTCATGTGTATTTAATGACCTTGGTCAAATTCTTCATTACTGTTAAACAGCTATTTGTTATCCAGACTGCGTATATGAGCTCTTGCTATTAGCTAATCCAAGTGTAACAATGTGCTTGAAAGTAGGTGCACAGTAATCTGGTTTAACATGAAGATAATATTAATAAGGAAACGAGAATCTGCTCTCTGCGTAATCTCCAAGCTAAGGCGTAATACACAGAAACTGGGCAGCAACTCCCAAAATATTGAAGAATAAGGTAAAAAAATTGAGATGTTAAAATTTGAAAGTTAAAAATTTAATGACAATCATCAAGACATCCAAAGGTCCCTCAACCTATCATCCGTACCTCGACACCGGACATGTTCCGGGTAGCAACACGCGCGCCCATACTCAACGGTGGTGCAGGGAAGACATCCCTCAGATCGTATTTTACCATTTCTTCACAAGTAGCAGTCATATGCAAATATTGTTAGAATCCATGCAACTACAATAGTCGCCATTATGCGTCATATCCTCTTCCTCAATGATATCGATAGCCTATTTTGTTCTTATTATGTTTGTTCCTAGTCATTTCTAGTTGTTTTTTTTTCTCAACAAGAAATCGCCAAGCATATGAGAAATGAACTTTTACCTTGGTGTTCTGTTCTTTTTCTTTTTCAATCAGAAATCGCCAAGTATATGAGAAATGAACTTTCACCTTGGTGTTCTGTGTCCTCGGAAAACTAGCGAAACGAAACGATACATTGTTATAAGAGCTGCCGTGACACAGTTCTTTCTCTTGATGCGAATGGAAATCAAAACCGTTTCTCTGCAAGTTACATTTAAAGAAGTTTCGTACGGTCTCGGACAAGGAGAACTAACCATTTTCTCACTTTTTTGTGTCGCGCTCCACTCTGATTATTCCAGCATAGTCTTTCTCCTGCATTAATGTTCTGGGGTACATTTTTGGTCCATATTAAGGTTTTATCTGAAATATCATTTTTTACCCGAAATATCATTTTCTATCCGAAACACAAGTGGTAGTTTTACATGTGGCACGAAAGTGCCAAAAGAAAGAGATCACACTAAAAGTCAAAATGCAGTTCGACGGAACTAACATCCATGTGTATGTGGATTGTGCTTTAGGTCTGGCTAAGTGTACCATTAGAACAATTCTAGACATCATTTATGTTCTCTGCTTCAGTAGCTGCAACAATTTTGGCATGTTGAAAGAGTAGTATTTTTTCCCGAGAAGATTAATCGACTGTTAAGTAAAATGGTGAAAGATTGAAAAAAGGGTGCGATTCAGTCTCTATTGAAAACGAAAGCCATCAAGCACTTTCATTTACCCACACTAATAAAAAAGCATGCATCAAGAGTTTAATACTTCGGGAGACAAATCTATGCTCCTGATGAGAGGCATTATATCAAGAGAAATTAAACTAAAGCCCTTGCTTTCCTACCAATCAGTGACATTCTGAGTGAATAAGAAACCCTAAATTGAAACCCTAGCTCATTAAACCTATAAATTTTGAATCCCCTATTATTCTAAGGAGCATCTTCTTCTCATACGGGAGTTAAGCAGAAATGTCTGGATAACAGAAGCCAACTTGATGCAGTGGTTCATTTCAATATTATAACCATTAATGAAGCCTTATTTCGAGGAAACTCACCTTCAGAACACAACATATTTGGCGCTTGTAAATTCACCTAGAAAATCAAATACGTTAGATATGTAGTTGTCAAAGGACTTGAATACCTGGTTAAATGGTCTTTCATCCAACACGACTTCATTTGCTCAGCCAGGGGATTAGAACGTCGTATCAGACTTGATTCTCTACTACAGGTAGCAAAATTAAAAAAAACTGATCGAAGAAACTGATGTGACGATAGCAGAAATCAATAGTCACAAAGTAACTGGTAAATAGCGTTTTACATTGTAAAGGGTATCACACACATCACCGCAACCTTAACCAAACTGGCCAACAATTGAAAGAATAGCAGCTAGATGAAACTCTAGCCAGGATTTTTTTTTTTTTTTTGATTGGAGGTTTAACGTCCACCGTGAGCAACTCAATGGGCTATAAGCAGTCGCCCGTCCCTAATTTAGGGTCACTGGTTCCAGGGAAGGGAGAGAGCCAGTGCTGTAAGACAAACACAACATCCATGCCTGACCGGGATTCGAACCCGGACCCCTTACGGACGAATGATCAGAGGCCAGCGCCTTAGACCACTGTGCCACCGGGGCGACCCCAGGATGATGTCACGAAATCAAAGGACTTAATAAGAAAGAAGCAGCGATTGCCCATAATATTGAACAACTTTTCAACTAACTAGGACTGGACGAAGTTGTCATAGACGATCTGCCAGAGTCGCTCCAGTCTCACAAAAAAAAAAAAAAGAAAAAAAATTAATAGAGCTGGAACTGCCGCTCTCTAAGAACGAAGCTGACATACCTGAAAGAAACCTCATCAAAGGAATTTTGACATATGGCATCAATATTTGCCTGAAATTTTTCAATGCAAATGACGCAGGTTTTAACCGAGGGCTTCAGTGAATAAAGCTATTGTCGACGTGTTTTGCAACTACAATGCATTGCTCAGGGTAGAAGAAGCTTCAGGAGAAGCAATCAAACCTTGATCCCTTCTCCTAGAAGAAGGAATAGCATCCAAGCCCATCTCCCTTTCACTCACTTCCTGTACACCAGCACTGACAAGTTCGCCTTGTTCTAGGTTGCGTTATGCATTGGTTCTCACAGTATACTTTAACTTTATTAAAGTTTTTTTCTTATACATTCGTAAAAAAAGTATGTAATTATAAAATCATGTTGATCTCTTGTATTAGTGCTTAGCCAAATCAATGAATCTCTTGTATGTTGGACATAGGTAATTATTTTTTTTTTTTTTTTTTTTTGATTGGAGGTTTAACGACTACCGTGAGCAACTCAATGGGCTATAAGCAGTCGCCCGTCCCTAATTTAGGGTCACTGGTTCCAGGGAAGGGAGAGAGCCAGTGCCGTAAGACAAACACAACATCCATGCCTCACCGGGATTCGAACCCGTACCTCAGACGGACGAATGATTAGAGGCCAGCGCTTTAGACCACTGCGCCACCGGGGCGGCGGACATAGGTAATAACTTACAATGTCCAAAATACATCTATGTGGACACTATGCTATAATGAACCTGCAGAGTTCTCCTACCATCGGTATGGCGCAGTTTGTAAACGTGATGTATGCAGTGTTGGAGGTTGAAGTTTCTGTTGAGTGTTCGAATCCCGGTCCTGCCAGCAACTTAGTCTGCAGATTTTCCGGGGTTTTCTGCTGACTCACTGAGCTTGGGGACGCGAATGTGTAAATGGTTCCCTGTGAAGTCGGCCCCGGATGCATTTTATCCCTTACTCACATGCAGCAGAGGAATGGCAAGTTGGTTGCATTAATTTGCCAGTAGCCCTCAAAGGCGCATAGTCATCTTTGTGGTACTCAACCCACCATGGATGGACGAGAGGGAGTGAGAAAGATAGCGCTCCTACTTTGAAGAACGTATCCGTTTCTCGCTGAGCTTGGTATGCATGTACTTCCACCCTCAGAAGAACACATCAAAATTCGAGCTCAGTGTATGATCTTGAGACCAGATAAGCTGAATTTATCGCATAACGCTTTTGAATTATTGTAGTGTACCAGAAAGTAGTAGTGAAACCACAAGGAGACCAAGGCTGCACAGCCTTGCAATTTAACGTAGGCCCAACACTTAGCCACCATCTTTTAGGAATAGAAGACGGTGGCTGAGTGTTGGACCTACGTTAAATTGCAAGGCTGTGGTACCTGGGGAGAGATTATCTCACTAGATTTACTTCATTGCCTTTTTGACGATTTAATTTTTTTTCTCGTTTTTCAATTCATTTCGCTCGTTCTTAGCTCTGCTTCTCACGCGCCATTAGCATCAGAGGATTTTCACGTTCAGCAACCAGGCATATGGTTTTACCCCTGTAAAAACGCAAATTTGTCCGTGACGCCGACCGAACTTGCACCCCCTCACTCCAGAGTAAGTTGCTCTCCCAACTAAGCTACACGGACGGAATGTACCGCTGCAACGTGCCATCTTGACACGTGATTCATCTCTGTAGTACGTCACACCCCCACTAAAATGGCGGGGGGGGGGATTATCCACCCATTCTTAAGTTTTTCCAGATATGCACAATTTTGTGTTTGCTTGCTGAATTACGTAGTTTTTATCGTCTTTCAGGAAGCTTATCTACAAAACACTATTTAAAGAAAGAGATGTGTCTGCACCTATTTCTCTCGGTTCAGCAAAGCTAATGAATGAAAATTAGCTACATTAGAATATTTAAGCATACTATCTCTGGGGATCACAAACAATACAGATAGCATGCTTATATGAAGTCAACGATGATTTTCTGTTTCAAGCCATCCTATGCATTAATTTAATATAGACTTGAACAAAAATAAATATGTTAAAATAAGTTACCTAATTTTCTACACCTAACACGTACTTGTAATGTCGTAAATGTAAAGTAATTTATTCATCATTTTTTTCTTTTCGCAAATGATTATTCAGTTATCGAGTTTTTGTAAATTGAAATGCGAGCCTTTGGAGTATTATGATATTTTCCTTCTTCTTTGTTAATGGAATCAAATATTTATGTTATCCATTCTGCATCGACGGGGTTTTTTTATTTTTTTCGTGTTAATCAATGACATCCAAGTTTTATTTTCATCTATTTTCCCAGGCAATACCACAAGCTTCGTACCAAACTGTAAACAAAGAAAGCTGCTAATGGGAATTCCTTATCTTTGGAAATATCATGTAGTATTCTAAAAAGAAGCAACTCAAGATAAAATCTCCGTCTAAACCCAGATAAAACGACAAAATCCATTGGGAAAACGCTGCGTTGTTGACGGAATTTAATTAGCCAGAACAAGCTAAAAAAATACTTGGACGTTAGAAACACGGAAATCTCTGCTAATACATACGTTGCCTAATTAATGTAAAGCAGATAATACCTCAACTCTCTTGCTTAAGTCTTATTAACAAACTAATTAATCGGAGAATTGGGCAAATTTTACTTTCAGAGATCCTTCCGGGAAAATTTTTCTATACAGAAATTGGCTGTTCGAATCTAAATCTGGCAACGGAAAAGATAAGGGTGTTAGTTCCTTCGTTCCCATTAAAAGTTTTCAGTCACCAGGATATTTTTTAATATCGCAGCATTAGATGCGAGTGTCTTCTTTTCTTATCTTCTCTGTAATCTGATGGAGATGAGCAGTGAAGACCTGTTACCTTATTAAATTAGATCGTTCCAAAAGCCACTTTAATTACTTTTTATTTTCTGGTATCGAAATATTTCGTACATCATGAGGACAAACAACCAAAATCAAATTCTTTTAATTTAATCGGAATATTTCACTAATAGAGTGAATACTAGGGAACTTTGTTCTGAACTGATATTCGCCATTGTAAAACGATGAGCCATTACATTATGCCTAACCCAGTCTAAAGAAATGAGCGCACCAGGAGACCGAACGGTGGCGCTGGGGAAGTTCACAGAGCAATAACCCGAGGACCGGCTTTCGGTTGGTACAGTGTTCGGAGTCAGAATGGGAAAAGCTGTCGATTTATCGGAGTTTGATAAAGGACAAATTGTGATGGCACGGCGCTTTGGAACTACGATCTCGGAAACGGCGCAGCTTGTGGATTATTCACGTGCCGCCGTAGGGAGTACGTAACACAAGTGGTGCACAGATGGCCAAACGACGAACCGAAGTCAAGTCGTGTGTCGTCTGCAGCTCATTGAATGCCAGAGGGGAGAGGAGACTGTCGCGCATTGTTCACAGCGACCACAGGGCCACAGTACGACAAATCATCCGCAGATACAACAATGGTGATAAAGGTAATGTGTTACAGCACACAGTTCATCGCAGCCTTCTGCGCATTTGCCTGCGTAGCCGAAGACCCAGCCGGGACCTCATGCTCACTGCACGTCATCGCCAACAACGCATGAAATGGGCCCAAGATCATCGAGATTGGACTGTGGATGATTGGAAGAAAGTGGCCTGATCTGACGAATCAAGATTCCTGGTGCATCACGTAGACGGCCCAGTGCGGATACGCCGATTACCAAAGGAAGCTATGGCATCTGGATGCACCTTTTGGGCGGAAATAGGTCTGCGGCGGCGGTTTTATTCTGTGAGCAAAGTTTTCTTGGGACTCTTTAGGACCCATTATCCCAATAGCGCAATCCCTGACAGCTGTCAGGTATTTGAAAATCGCTGCCGACTAAGTTCACCCATTCATTGCAACCGTGTTCCCTACTGTTGATGGCCATTACCAACAAGATAATACGCCATACCACACTGCCAGAATTGTCAAGGAGTGCTTCGAAAAACCTGCTGGTGAATTTCTGTTAATACTCTGGCCTCGAAATTCACTTGACATGGACCCAATCAAAATTTGGTGGGTTTTTTCCCGGCAAGATTCGATCCACTGTGTATTGTGACACATTACTTCCTTCACCAGCATTCAAATTACTAGCGAGTTGCCCAATAGTACACCTTCTGTTGGTCCTCACCATATACACTGGTGTGCAAAAATTAAGGACGAATAGGAAAAATTAGCGTAACGAGCAGGCAGAAAGGACCGAGGACCAGTCAGCAGATAGACTAGGGTCCGGTACGGTAGGGCATGCGCATATATGCAGCATGACGTAGGGGAAGAGGGAGTGTCGGAAGGGTATAAAGCACACGGGCGTAGTACGGTCAGCAATTCGGTGAAAGCTATTGCACGGTGTACATCGGTTTGAACGACGTCGAGTTGCTGCCACCGTGTGATATGGCCAACAGGCAATCCAGTAGACGACATCTGGATGAGTTTATCCGAGGTCGCGTCATTGGGAAGTTGGAAGAAGGTCGAAGTGTGACTCGTGTGGCCCAAGAGTTCGGGATCGCTCACAGCATCGTTTCACGAGCTTGGAGAGCATTTCAAACGACAGGAACAGCTGTCCGAGAGTTTAGCAGTGGTCGTCCACGAGCAACCACGGCGGCGGACGATCGATATATTGTCCGACAGGCGAGAAGAGACAGACGGAAGACAGCATGAGAAATTGCAAGGCACATGCACCAGACCACTGGACGTCCGTTATCGCGTTTTACAGTGGCCAGGAGGCTGCACAAACGTGGTCTATTTGCACGACGACCAAAACGGTGTGTGACATTAACGCCTGCTGATCGGAGACGGCGGTTTATGTGGTGCCAGGAACACAAGAACTGGACACACCAGCAATGGTGTCGAGTTCTATTTACGGATGAGAGCCGATTTAGTACGACGAGCGATTCTGGACGTATACACATCTGGATGGACGTCAACGCTACATGTCATCGTACAGTGGCTGTCGCAGATCTGTTGGTGAGTGAAGATTTTCAACGCATGGATTGGCCCGCAAGGTCCCCGGTCCTAAATCCAATCGAATACGTCTGTGACCTTTTCGGGAGACGCTTGGCAGCACGTCACCTGCCGCCAAGAAGGGTTCCGCAGCTGCGAGTGGTGCTACAAGAGGAATGTGCCGCGATGCCTCAACAGCTCCTTGGCAACCTTGTCCTCAGCATGGACAGACGTTGTAAATCCTGCAACGCAGTCAGGGGTGATCATATCCCCTACTAAAGACTGGATATTTCTTGGCAGCCGCCTGTCACATGGACGTTTCTGTCTTCTGTTCAGTTGTGCTCGAAGCTACCTTTTCAATAAAGTGTCTTTGTATCCTTTGGATTCCTTGTTTGGACGGTTTTACTCACTTGTCCCATATTCTTACATCATGGGGATCTTATGGTATGATTTGAGTCGATGTGGAACACTTCTGTACGACGTTACATTCGAAAAACCGTCTCGTCCTTAATTTTTGCACGCCAGTGTAGAAGCTTCTTGTAAGTTACGTGGTGGAGCCACTGCAGTTCGGATTTACTACTCCAAGACAGACCACAGATTCTCGATTTTGTTGATGTCTGGGGAATTTAGAACTAGGGCAACACCTGTAAGTCTTCCTCATGTGCTCCGTGAACTATTCTCAAATAATCAGTGTAGTGTGGCATGGTGCACTGTGATGTTCAAAGAAGTCACTTCTGAAGGGGGAATACCGTTGCCATGGAGTAACGTATCAGGTAGGTGAAATACATCATAGTTTCCTGCACATGAATGACTGGACCCAGGTTTTCCCTGCAGAACATTGTACGCAACATCACACTTCCTCCACCGGCTTGTTTTCGTCCCACAGTGCACCCTGATGCTCACGCTTTCCCAGGTAAACGACGCACACGAACCCTGCGATCCACATTATACAAGTGGAAACGAGATTCATCGGACCAGACGACCTTCATCCAATCATGCAAAGTACAGTTTTTGATGATCGCGTGCCTATTGTAGGCTCTTTCGCCGGCGAACGGATGTTAGCGTGGTCGCACTCGGAAAATTCTGCGGCTATGCGGCCGAATGTTCAGCAGGATTCGATGCACTGTGTATTGTGAAACATTACTTCCTTCACCAGCGTTCAAATTACCAGTGAGTTGCCCCATAGTACATCTTCTGTTGGCCCACACCTATAGGATAGTCTTCACTATTATCTAGCACCATTAAGACGTCGTCGGCCCACACCTTTCCGGATAGCCTTCGCTTATCTCTATCATCAATGAGACGTCGTCGGCCAACACCTTGCCGGATAGCCTTCCCTATTCTCTAGCATCAATGAGACGTCGTCGGCCCACACCTTGCCGGATAGCCTTCCCTATTCTCTAGCATCAATGAGACGTCGTTGGCCCACACCTTGCCGGATAGCCTTCGCTATTCTCTATCATCAATGAGACGTCGTCGGCCCACGCATTGCCGGATAGCCTTCGCTATTCTCTAGCATCAATGAGACGTCGTCGGCCCACACCTTGCCGGTGGTTCATAGTTTTCCCCTCCTGGGATCACATTGTAAAGGTACTAATTGTGACTGAAGGTGAGCACCCCACTAGCTCTAGTCTCGGAAATGTTTTAACCCAGTCGTCTGGCTGTTACAATTCGGCCATTATGAAACTCGCTTTTCCATCTGAAGAACAAGTGTAACGCTGATTAATTCAGCTCAGTGTCATGTCTTTTTTAGCACGTCTTTTGTAAAAAAAGATCGTGCTTATGTTACCGGTTTGTCCGTACGTCTGTACCCACGATATCTCTGCAACTATTAGTCCGATTTAAAAAAATCGTTTTGCATTGGGAAACTTGAAATATGACAATGATGGTCCTTTATTTCGTTTTTTAGGATGTACAATTTCGCCGCTAGAGGGCGTAAATGCATATGACGTCGAATTCAAAAATACGTTTTATTCCACATATTTGCTTCTGAACATCCGATTGAAAAATTATTTTATCTTTCGATTCCATTTATGTCGAAGAGTATTTGAGATATAGTACTTTTTCAAATTAAGCACAGCTTTTCCTCTAGGGGGCGTAAAAGTACATTACATTTTTCCCAATCACCCTTCTTCTAAAGCTCCGATTTAAAAATAATATTTCTTCAGCGGATACACCTCCTGATGGAAACTCTTTTGCAAATAATTGCCAATTTTTGGTAAAGAATACTTTGGCCAAAAGGGCGTAAGTGTTCATTTTTACTTCTGATGTATTTGCCATAAAATCTAAGCTTCTAAAATATCGATTGAAAAAATCTTTTGTGGACTGATGCCACTCACATCGATAAACCTTTTCGGAATATTTTCTTCTTAAAAAAATTCCACAGTTTCTCCGCCAGGGGGTGTAGATGTATATCTTATTTTTGTCAATATCTCTATTTCTAGGAGTCCGAATTGAAAAATTACTTCTTTGTTGGATAGTGTTTCCAGTGTGACATGTTTTTCATATAATTTCAAAATTTTCAAGTGATTCATAGACTTTCCGCTAGGGGGCACAAAGGTAAATTGCGTTTTCTGCGTTATTTCTGCTTCTAAAACTCCGATTTGAAAAGTTTCTCCTGTATCGCCTATAAGACCTGATGGAAAATACTTTTCACATAATTTCTAATGTTCGGTAAAGAATGGTTTAGCCACCAGGGGGCATAAGTGTTAATATCTGCTTAGGATGTATTTGTAGCAAAATCTATGATCCTGAAAACTCGACTATTTTTTTTTCTTGGACCGATAACGGCTCATATGGATAAACCTTTTGAGAATGCTTTCTTCCTAAAACAATGCATGGTTTTCCCACCAGGCGACGTAAGGTCACATCTTATTTTTGTCGAGATCTCTGTTTCTAAGAGTCCGATTTGAAAATGTATCCCTGTGTTGGAGAGCGTTTCCCCCTAAAGTCGATGAATGATCTGCACCGTTTTTTGATACGTCGCTCTGGATTGTTGATGAGTTCAAGCGGTAGCATCGCCCATTCTTCCGTCAGCGCCTTCTTCAGCTGTTGGACAGTTCCAGGTGTATGTTAGAGTGCAGCAACACATCTCCGCTGAGCGTCCCATACGTGTTTTATGGGATTTTGGAATCTGAATGTCTTCACTTTCGAACAGCTCATCAATAATCAAGGTACGATGGGCTGTGGCGCTATCGTCCATCATCACGGACTGGGGACCAATGGCACTTCGAAACAGACGAATATTGGGAAAGTTTACCATATTACAGTAGTTTACACCGGTTAGAGCACCTTCTTCCAGCATTTGGAGCCCAGCTCAAACCATAGAAATCAACTTCAGAGCATGATGCCTCCTCCACCAAACTTCACAGTTGGCACAATACAGTTGGGCAGATAGCAGTAACTTAGCGTCCGCAACACTCCGACGCGCCCGTCCGACAGCAAGATGTTGAAGCGTCATTCATTCTGCAGGGAATACATTTTCACTGCTTCTGAATCCTCTGGCGCGAAGCATTACACCACTCCAACCGACACTTAGTGTTGATCTTGCTGACTTTTGGCTTGTACGTGGCGAATTCGCCATGATAACCCATTCCTTTCAGCTCTCGAAGAATTTCAATGCTGCTGACGTTGCGTTTAGAGTCATTTTCGAACTGGGTGGTGAGTGTTACAATCGTGGACATGCGATATTTTCGCACCACATGCTTCAGCACTGGGCGGACCAATGCTATTATTTTATGCTGCCTACTAGGTTTCGATTGCGATGCTATTCCTGGCCCTTTGCATTTCACATCGACTCCATTTACACTTGATGGAGGCTTCTACAGCAGGGTACAAAGTCCTCGACCTGACTGGTTGTCAACATGACATCCTATGATCGTGAGACGTTGAAGGTCACTGAGCTCTCCCGTACAGCCCATTCTAGTGTCTGTAATGTTACCCAGGCCACGTCCGTCCTTTTATACCTCTAGTGGGCTACAGCTGTGACTTATACGCGCTAATCCACTGTAGAAAACGGTGTCTGGATGTTTTTAATTATATATTGTATGCGAGCTGGAGTGGTACGTGAAATGAACCTTTAGACGAGAAATTCAGAGCCCGAGCTTATGTAAAGGATGAGAAAAGACTATCATATGTCCGGAGTGATATTCTTGTACTATAATAGTTCCTTTATGATATTAACGAAAGTCACTTTCTTTCAGCATTGTGGCATGGCACAAATGTTCATGGCACAAAGTCGCATATATGCTACAGAATCAGTTTTTGAAATCCCGCCGCGTGCCAATTTCGGGATCAGGTTTTTGGAATACCGTGGTGTGCCTGAAATCGCCCTTCTCTTGTAATCTTTAAGAAAAAGAAAATGTTTCCGAGAGTACCTGCAGAAATGTCGAACTCCACGGACATTTGCCAATCTGTCTTTGAAACTTTCTTGATGCGAAATTTGCGAATCAACCGATATATTTTACGTTGGTACCCTCAAGCAATATTTTTACATATTAACATATTTCTACTACCACTTGCTGAACCATTAAACATACGTTTTAAGATTGCTTCCCTTTCTGAGCTTTGTTTTTTAAAGTTTGCCTTGAATCTTAATGATTGCGTTCCCAAAACTGAATCTATGGCAATGCTTTTGATGCTTGAGTCAAAGGTCGCGGTTGTTCTTCATCATGAACGTTTCAGTGATGATCAGAGATTTTTGAAGTCATGGGAAGAGGGCTCAGCTTTTGAGTTTTATGGCGATGTGTATAATCACATAAAGCTTATCATCAGAAATATATTTTACTGCGGGTGGGTTCATTGTCACTACTGTGAAATTGTAATAACGTAGTCCAAACCCTGGAACCAGAGCATTGATGTACAACAAAGGGCCGTGGGGGGCCTAGTGGGCAACGTTCGTGACAGTCGCGGAAAAGACCTCAGGTTCGATCCCAGGCAGGTGCGAACGCTCGAACCACTAAATATCCGCCGTGCGTCGGATGGGCACGTTAAGCCGTTGGATCCTGGGTACTGGCCCCCGTTAATAAATAAGGGCGTCTTCCTCGCCCTTTCTACTTCGCTTCCGTGTCACTTTCCTATCGGGTACTCTACCCCAAATCTCCTAGCTTCCTATTTCTAAGGGTTGTTTAAGACCTGGGGTCAGACACTTCCTTCCTAAAATCCTCTACATATGAACATGAACATGATGTACAACATGAGAAAACACTACTAGATGTAGCAGGAGGTGCTGTCAGATTCCTAATGAAGGTCGAGTTTTGCGGTTATAGTGAAACACTCTGTCATCTGAGCGATATCGCTAACGTTAACGGCAGTACTAAGGGAATAAGAAGCTTTGATTCCGACAGCGAATCAACACCATATACCTATCCATTAAATTCACTTATGAAAAGGAAAAAGACTGGAAGCTTCCGTTTCTTGACGCTGAGTTAAGCAGATCCCAAGATGGCCGCTTATGCTCCACCGTATATTACAAACCAACAACAGTGACGAATTTCATCCCTCCTAAGCCCGTATCCCCTAGCTCATATAAAATGGCAGCATTCCGTACCCACTTTAATAGAGCAATCACGATTTGCTCCACCAAAGAAACGAGGGACAGAGAAATAACAAATATCATCAACAAAGGGGTCACTGCAGGATTCTCGAAACGAACTCTGCAATCCATATCACACAAGATGATAACCAGGAACCACAAGACACCACGCCCAGGAGTCGACAACTTGCAGTTTGCTGGATCTATTTCATACATCCCGAAATTTTCGTTTGTGTTTAAGAACCTTATGAAACGCCATGGATTACGCATTGGAATTAAATCACCAATGTCCATCGCCACAACAACAAGAAATACACATAAGGAGCCTGACGTGAATTCTGTAGCTGGGGTGTATGAGATACCATTAGAATATCCAGATGGCTTGTCTCGATCATACATCGGAATGACCAAAAGATCCCTGACAGTTAGGGGAAAAGAACACATAAGGGACATTAAAGCAGGAAAAACACAAACAGCGCTTTGCAAAGAAGTAGCCCAATATGACGCCGAACCGAAGTGGAAAAGCATGAAGAGGATCGCTCGGTACACTGACTACAGAGGAACACTGACTAGACAAAGCGTCGACATATTCATGCACCCCAACCCTTGCAACGAGAGCCCTTCCCTTTAGCTCTCAGCTGCGTGGAAGGTTCTACTGAAATAGAACATTAAGGGGAAAAGGAGAGAGAATGAAAGGTTGGTCACGAGACACCACCTTCCGCGTGACGCAATATCCCCTAGACACGTAATAGATACGCGCTCCAAAATTTCAAATGATCGTTGTTCTGTAAATATTCTTGTGTTCACTGGCCTTGAGAAAGCCTCCCGTTCGGAGTGTGAAAGCTCGGCACTTAGTCGTTGTATGTTTAATAAATTTTTACACCAGTTAAATCCGGATTCAATATTTCCAGTTGTATAATACTAAGGTGTAAGTTCCATTATTGTAAGAATAAGAAGCTGTTTATTGTGATAGAGGGTTTTACGTATTGGTATCGTCATCAGCAGCCATTTTTGATACACTAATGGGAGTAGAACTCTCCAAATGTCTTCCACAGCTTTCTATCTTTCTCTACCATGTTACTCTCGCATGAATTCCAGTTTATGCATTTATTTCTCACTAATCTTCAGCTGGGCTTTTTCCTGTCTTTTGATCCCTGTCAAATACTTCAGTTGTCCAGCGGTGGTTAGCTCTTGTTGAAATATATCCATCCCATTGGCACTTGCGGGTCTTTACATTCATCATCATTTCATCAACTCATGACATTTTCCTGATCCTTGAATTTCTGTTCCTATCGTTTTTGGGTCAAACATGCATCTCTGCATATATCCTTGAGCAGTCTGCTGCCCGTGTTTGATTTTATTCATTAAGGTCCATCTATTTAATCCCAAAATAAAAAGAGTACTGACGCGTTTCGATTAAAAACTTTCGTTTCAATTCTTTTAAATTGTACTTTTACTTCCAAATGCACGCTAGTCAAGTTTTGTATACCTATTAACATCTCTGATGAGGTAATCGATATTAGTATCTACAGTGGTGCGAAGAACGAGATAAGTGAACTTATTGAGGTAGAGTTATTATATTGAAAACAGTTGCCGTATTAAATTACACGAAATCTGTTGTTTAATGATATCCCCGTCGGATATGGTAGCAATTGCGTGAAAAACATTATAGTCGTGAGAAAGAGAAAACTTGGCGAGAGCAGTTCCTAATGGTAATTAACTTACTTTAATGATAATGGGAGTTTATAGAATGAATGACGGCATGCCTCATTAAGTCTATCACTCAGGAAACATTTGCTTCCAGTATTTCTAGAATAGAGAGAGAATAAGGTCAGATTCCCTCCAGGTTATGGATCTCTGGTTCGGGGCACTAGAATGCGTAAACACCCTTCATCGTGATCCATCTACTTTTGAGGTGGGCTTT
Organism: Macrothele yani; assembly: GCA_039090855.1. Taxonomy (NCBI): domain Eukaryota; kingdom Metazoa; phylum Arthropoda; class Arachnida; order Araneae; family Macrothelidae; genus Macrothele; species Macrothele yani. The sequence goes on along the minus strand of CM076997.1, from coordinate 45,932,937 downwards.
TGAGATGCACTGTGAGGTAGTAAAATTAAATTTCAAAGGGAAATTAAGTGCTTTCCTATTTTTTAATCTTGGGAAGCTGTCTACTGATCTCAACGAGATAATATATTTCAGTTCGAAGAACGGGCAAAGCAAAAAATGTCTAGTTCAGATATCTCACAGTTATAGATTCCGGTTAATTAGGACACTCTGTCGCTAATAAATTTTGGCCCAATTAAGCGGCTGCCCCAATTATGCGAAATTTTATTCCAAGTCCTAATTTGAGATGTTCCTCAATATATTTTCACAAATAAACTGATGCACCGATTAACCAATGGCGCCGTTAACAGGAATCTACTGTAAATCTATTTCAATAATATTTCAATATACTGTATAATTGTGTCACCCAGAAGCAATGTTTGTGGTATTCTGGCTAAGGAGAACTATAGCCCAACCTCCTCTACCAAATATTGAAATATTTAGTTCACGTGGAATGCAGCGATGTTACATTTCAGGACACCGACGTCTGATTTTAGTATGGAATTTTTTGGATTTATGAAATACTGTGGGAAGATGTATTCCTTTCCATACGACCTAAATATGTACGTATAAGAGTGTAGTTTATTGGCAAGGACAATTCCACAAATGTTGAAGGGTTCAGTCGCGTCCATTGTTTATGAACCTAATATTTGAAACAAGCCGTTGAACTGGGCAATGCTATTTCGGCACAAACCGAATAAGATAGTACAATCACCCTATTAGTTATTGAATTCTAAGGGACTCCCAGTGGTCAATAGAACACACTATGTGGTACTGGGAGTAATCTTTTCACCTTGTCTCTGTACATTCAAATCTCCTTTCGCGGTGATTAAAATACCTGTTTGCTAAATGTAGAATTTTCTCGGAGCCCTCCTGTTAAGAACCATTTGCTTTGGTTCATTGTTCTATTGTCCCTGCTACTTCACCCACTATTTTATTACGTCTTAAATGGGAGAACAGATTAAGATTCAGAGTACTAGCATTATAAATTCCACTGTTTAGAGGAATGAAGTAACGGAAAACACAGTTTTGTTCCCTCTGTGGTCCCCAGATAGTCAGACAAAATGTTTCTCGACAAAACAGACATACAGACAAAACACAGAAAAAGCACATAAAGTGGAACCTCGTTTATACCTTCCTCAATTATACGTTTCTGGCTTCTACGTTAGTCCCCATATTTTACGGTCCTGTAGTTCGTATCGCTTTTGTAAGTTTGTTATATATAATGCATTTATACGGTTTTAGCTACTGTACGTTAAAATTCGATTTCCAGATTATAATAAATACACGGTTCTTTGATTATTTCATACGTAACCCAGTATGTTAGAATCAAAGCAGCCTGCTCTTTTCCTTTTTGGTGCAGACAAAGTTAATCTTTCATTTCCATCGGAGAAGAATATGTTGTTTACTTTGGGCTTGGGTAAAACCTGGTTTCGCATTTCACGACACTCTCTCCCTCCGTCCCTCCCTCTCTCTCTCTCTCTCTCTCTCTGTCTTTCTTTCCCTTTCTTTCTCTATGTCTTTCTTTCACTTTCTTTCTCTCTCTCTTTCTCTGTCTTTCTTTCTCTCTGTCTTTTTCTCTCTCTCTTTCTTTCTCTATCTCCCTATCTATCCTTCTCATCTTTCTCTCTCTCCCTATCATCTCCCTCTCTCTCCTACTCTATCTATTTCTCTCTGTCTCCTGTCTATCTCTCTCCCATCATATCTATTTCCATCTCTCTATCTCTTTCTTCCATTCTATCTATCTCTCGCCCCTCTCTATCTCTCTGTCTCTGTCTATCTATCTCTATCTCTCCCACTCTATCTTTCTCTATCCATCTCTCTCCCTCTATCTCTCTTTTTCTACCTATATCTCTCCCACTCTATCTCTCTATCCATCTATCTTCCTCTAGCTCTATCTATATATATCAATCTCGCTCCCACTCTATCCATCTCTGTCCGTATCTATCTATCTATCTATCTATCTATCTATCTATCTATCTATCTATCTATCTATCTATCTATCTATCTATCTATCTATCTATCTATCTATCTATCTATCTATCTATCTCTCGCTCTCCCTCACTCTCACTCTCGCTCTCTATCTCTCTCTTTCTCTCTATCAACGTCTCTATCCATATCTCTCTTGCTACCTCTCTCTCCTCCATCTCCCTCTCTCCCCTGCCTCTCTCCGCTTCCATCTCCCTCTCTCTCCCTGCCTCTCTCCCCCTCCATCTCTCTCTCCCTCTCTGTCTCTCTCCCCTATATATCTCTCCCTCTCTGCCTATCTATCTATCTCCCTATCTCGCTCTCTATCTCTCTCCCTATCTATCTATCTATCTATCTATCTATCTATCTATCTATCTATCTATCTATCTATCTATCTATCTATCTATCTATCTATCTATCTATCTATCTATCCCTTCCTCCCTCCCTTTCTCTATCTCTTTCTCTCCCTCTCTCTCCCTGTCACATGTATTCAGTATTTAAAAACTGCTGAATGTCTGGGAGGTAACTTTGTGTCTCCTTCGTTTCGTGGCGTAGTAAAATAGAATCCTAAATGTATACTCAGTATCCAGTGTTCTGGTTTTAAATGGATGCACTCTGTTTCCGAAAAAAAAATGTAGTCCATTGTTCTGTTGAACATTGAAACACGTCTCAGATTCTTATTTTAGAGGATTTCACTGAATCTAAAATCAGGAAATTTATAAACCGATAAAGTTGTCGAAGGAGAAGTTTGATTTTCATAGGCTTTATGATTTTTGCAATACAATAAAGCATATTATAATTTTTAACGCATGTGTTTCCTTTCGACGCCAAATCGACTTCATATAAATAATTATGAAGCAATATCTTATACTCAAAGGATAAATTTTACAATGGTACTTAATATCTTGGAATTCTGTTTATACGTACGTATTAAAGCCCGTCTCCTTGAAAAACGCTAAACTAAGGCTCCACTGTACATGCATAGAATACGTGATAAAAAAAGTATCCAAATTGAATTCATTAAAAAAAGAGTACAAGACTTACAGATTTGAAACTTAACCGCCTTCGAAGTTTTCTCCTTCCGAAGCTACACATTTAGCCCAGCGCTGTTTCCACAGCTCGAAGCATTTTTAAAATCATCTTCTGAAAGAGTGAAGAGTTGCTTCATCTCATTCTGTTGCATCTCCTTAACATTAAGATGTCTTTTTTTCATATTAAGTGGTATTTGATTTGGGGAAAAAGATAAAAGTCGCAGGGAGCGAGATATGTCTAATAAAGTGGCTGTCGGACGTGTTCAATTCGGTTCTTATCAAGAAACTGCTTCACAAGTTGGGTTGCATTAGCAGGCACCTTGTTACGGTGGAGATGCCACTCGCAACTCTCGTGCAATGCCGGCGTTTTGCGACGACTGCTCCCCTAAAATGCCGCGAAACTTGACAGTAGTACTCCCTCTTGATTGTCGGGTCTGATGGAGAGTGTTCATGATGCACAATGCCCTCACGATTGAAAAACAAAACAGCATCGTCTTGGCATTACTGTGTCTCTATTGTGCGTTTTACGCGTGGGAGAGACGCTCTCAAGCACGTTACTGGTATCTGAATCACGGGCCTGTTTTTGCTCAGATGAGAGCAATTTTGGGGTAAATTTAACTAAGACGTGTCTCATACCCAAATTGTCCTTAAGAATCGAATTAATTGAACCGAAGCTGATGTAGAAATCTTCAGATAACTCACGAATAGTGATTTGGCGATTTTCCCACACAGTTGTGCTCACAAGTTCGACATTGTGTTCACTTCTGCTGATTGTGGACCTTCCAGACCGCTTATTACTCTGAAATTCTTCACGACCATCTTTAAAACGTTTATACCACTCTTAAGCTAGTGCACGGCTCATACAATACTCTCCATAGACTTTCTGTAACTTTAAGTATGTTTCTTTGCAAGATTCGCCAAGATTTTGGCAAAATCTGATGCAAATTCGTTGATCAATTCTTTTGGACACTACAAATGCGATGAGCCGCCCTCCGTTGGCACAGTGGTCAAAGCGATGGCTTCTGATCATGCGTCCGGAAGGGGTCCGGGTTCGAATCCCTGTGAGGCATGGATGTTGTGTTTGTCTTACGGCACTGGCTCTCTCTTTCTTGCCTGAAACCAGTGGCCCTAAATTAGGGATAGGCGACTGCTTATAGCCCATTGAGTTGCTCACGGTGGTCGTTAAACCTCCATTAAAAAAAAATGCGATGAACAGCTTCACACACCTAAGAAAGAAAAAAGCACTGTTGTACAAAAACGGACAAGCAGGGCAGCCGCGACTCACGATACATGCGTAGTAGGTTCCAAGGTTAATCTGTGTTAAATCGCTTTTTGCCGTGTCATCCAATTCCTTTGACCATGTATAGAGATAGACCGCGCACTGGTAATGGCTGCCACTGAGCCGCAGTGGTCCCAACATGAGAGCCGTCAGATCACGTGACATTAGTCTGAAGTGATTTCGCGCTATCCAGTTTCAATGCTTTCTTATGACCTGATAGGCTACTTTTAAATATCCCTATATGTAAATTATGTAGATAACAAGTGCGTTTTTTATGAATAATTAACCTAAGGATATATTCATTAAGAAATTGTCACTTATAGAAATTTAATTGCAACCATTTCGGAGTTACAAGATGAGTCGTTAGGACGAAGGAGGTCATTTGTTTAGTGTGTATTCTTGTATGAACCGACTACGTTTGTACTTTATATAAAATGGAGTTCCCGTTAATAATTTATTATACAGAGCTACAATATTTCCAGTCTATTACAATGTGAAAAATCCACAAGTACACAGTTAAATACTGCGTAAAACACACGGAAATGACGTTGCCGTATACTCAGAAGTTAGTAAGTTTACTTAAAATATGTACCTATGTGCATAGGTAGACTTGTTGTAGGCCATGATTAGAATATTGCGATGAAAATTTGTTAAAAATTTAAAACTCGTAGATTCATTAAGGACTATATTATTTCTTTAACAGGCACACGTTTTCTAGATTGGGAATTGACCTTCAATATTGATTATTTCTTCCCGTATTTGATAATCTTTACTGGAAATATGGAAAACTTAAGTGGAATGCTGGCCCATACTAATCGTAATAAAAATTTACTGGAGATTGGAATCGCGTTATTACCAAACACATATAGAATCTGCTTAATAATTTAATTCGTTCCCCACTGGTTACAAGTTGCAGAACTTTCTTTTACCATGTTTGACTAAGAACACGTGACTTTTCCTTTCCTGTTGTTGGAGCCAGAAATTGTGACGTCATTCTCATTCTACCTGATGTCCGATTCTGAACTTATGCAGCCAGCATACTTTTTGATCACAGCTATAATTTTTTTCTGTTAAGTATGATATCAGCCAGTATAAAACAGAGATTTTTGGGGAAATTTTACCAAGTACTTCAAAACAGTTTACCCTCTAAATTGATCTTACTCCACCTATGAATTGCTCATGTTGCCATGACATAACCCCAAGGTTGGATCGTTAATCCTTTGAAGTAAAACAAGGATTATATTTGTCATTATCTGTTATGTTTGAATGAAAGTTGGTGTAAGTAAATCTGACAAACTAAAAAACAACAACTAATAAATTAATAATAAATAATATTATCATTAATTTATTAGATAATAAAAGTTTTATAAAAATAATAATTTATTAGACTGAATAAAATTAAAGTGCAGTGGGGCGCAAATGACAAATTTAACTATTTGACATGTATGAAGATATATAAAACCAGTGAATTTCCATAATCTGTTTTCGCCGTGAAAATCCTGATATCTTCTGAAAGTGATAATTTAAACCCTCTTTTTTTACATGAGTTTCAATATTATCTTCATTACAGCTGGAGTTACCTGTTTATAAAATTGTAAAAAAAATATCGTAACGTGAAGATTTCATTAACGAATTGAAGAAACATTCTACATGCGGCATTCGCTTGAAGTGGTTTCGAGAAATCTTGGCGAAATGGAAAAATAATTAAAGTTACCAGAATGTGCGAATTCATATCCCAAGTTAGTAATTAGTATAAGTGGAATACTAAATTATCCCCATCACTTTTCTAGCGCTGTCACGGGACTAAAAGTCTGACTTCCTTTCTTTCCTCGCACATTTTTTGAGATTGTTAAAGAAGGATAAACCTAGCATGAAAAAGAACTAAAGGAAAATCGACATAAGAAAAACAAGAAATCTCCTCGTATGTGGATGATACGAATAGGGAAGACCGATATGAAGATTCTCCTCCGCATCCAATTTATTCCTGCGTGTGAGATGTCAGCCGCAGCTGAAAAGAAAAACGAAGAAGAGAATGAGTGGGCATCCATAAAGGAAAGAAAGAGAGCGAAGATAGCCGGAGGTCCTTGATGGAGCCGTGGAGAAAAGGAAAACACGTGTCATCGTCCACGGATCTGATAGAACAAGTCAGTGGAATTCAACCTAACTCTACTAAATTGCTGCACTAAATGTTGAATGCACGTGGTACACTGTATTGGGAAATTATATGATGATATGACAGAACAAATCGAGAGAAAAATTATCCTGCATCGACTTTCTTTCACAAACTTCATTGAAATTAAATAAAAAGGGAACTTCCATATCGAACTGCTGTTTTATAATTTTCGATAGATAGGTGAAAACAGGAAATTAGTATATACTGCAACGAGCTGCTTGACAATAAAATGAATCAATTTTTAGAGAGTCAGAATTAAATATGACTAAAAATATTCAGATACCATTTTTAGCACGTCTTTTGTAAAAAAAGATCGTGCTTATGTTATCGGTTTGTCCGTCCGTCTGTACCCACGACATCTCTGCAACTATTAGTCCGATTTTAAAAATTCTTTTTGCATTGGGAAGCTTGAAATATGCGAATGATGATCCTTTATTTCGTTTTTTTTTTACTATGTTCAATTCGCCGCTTAATGCAGATGATGTTGAATTCAAAAATATGTTTCATTCCACATATTTACTTCTAAACATCCGATTGAGAAAATACCTTTATCTTTCGATTTCATTTATGCTGAAGAGTATTTTAGATATAGTTACTTTTTCAAATTAGGAATAAATTTTCCGCTATGGGGCGTAAAATTAAATTACATTTTCCCAGATAACTCTTCTTCTAAAACTCCGATTTTAATTTTTTCTTCTTCAGCGGATACATCTTCCTCATGAAAATCTTTTGCATATAATTTCAAATTTTTGGTAAAGAATACTTTGGCCACCAGGAGGCGTAAGACCTAATTTTTGCTTCTGATGCATTTGCCATAAAATCTGAGCTTCTAAAATATCGATTGAAAACATTCTTTCGTGGACTGATGCCACTCACATCGATAAGCCTTTTCGGAATATTTTCTTCTTAAAATATTCCACAGTTTCTCCACCAGGGGCCGTAGATATATATCCTATTTTTGTCAATATATCTACTTCTAGGAGTCGGATTTGAAAAATCCCTTCTTTGTTGGACAGTGTTTTCAGTGTGACATGGTTTTCATATAATTTCAAAATGATCAAGTAATTCCTAGACTTTCCGCTAGGGGGCGTAGAAGTAAATCCCGTTTCTTCCTTAATCTCTGCTTCTAAATCTCCGATTTGAAAAATTATTTCTGCACCGGATACAGCTCTTGATGGGAAATGGTTTGCACATAACTTCTGATTTTTGTAAAAAAACAACATTTGGGAACCAGGGGGTGTATATCTTAATTTCCGCTTCTGATGTATTTGCAGCAACACACGATTTTTTAAATTCTCGATGGAAAAAAACGTAATTTTTAGACCGATACTTCTCATGTCGACAAACCTTTTAGAAACATTTTCTTCTTAAAATAATGCATGTTTTCTACGCCAGGGGGTGTAGATATATATCTTATTTTGGTCAAGATCTCTACTTCTAGGAGTCCGATTTGAAAAATTCCTTCTTTGTTGGATAGTGTTTCCAGGATGACATGTTTTTCATAGAATTTCAAAGTTTTCAAGTAATTCACAGACTTTCCACTAGGGGGCGTAGAGGTAAATTGCTTTCTCTCCTATATCTCTGCTTCTAAATGTCCGATTTGAAAAATTATTTCTGCACCGAATACAGCTCCTGACGGGAAATCCTTTGCACATAATTTCTAATTTTTGTAAAAAATGGTTTGGTTACCAGGTGGCGTAACTCTTAATTTCCGCTTCTGATGTATTTGCAGCAAAGTACGAGCGCTTCTAAGATCTCGACTGCAAAAAGAGTCATTTGTTGCCCGATAGTGCTCATGTCGACAAACACTTTAGGAACATTTTGTTCTTGAAATAACGCATGGTTTATACGCCAGGGGGCGTAGATGTATATCTAATTTTTTTTCAATATCTCTATTTCTAGGAGTTCGATTTGAAAAATTCCTTCTTTATTGGATAGTGTTTCCGATGCGAAATCTTTTCCTGTAAATTCAAAATTTTGAAGTAAATCATAGACTTTCTGCTAGGGGGCACATAGGTAAATTGCGCTTTCTGCTTCTAAAACTCCGATTTGAAAAACTCTTCCTGTATCGCAATTAAGACCTGATGGAAAATACTTTTCACATAATTTCTAAGGTTTGGTACAGAATGGTTTGGCCACCAGTAGGCATGAGCGTACTGGTGTCTAATGTGCTCCTTATCGCATGCCATGTTAAACCGTCCGTGATTTCCGTTACGAATGACTTACTCGGGCAAACGTAGTGCCTCTATAGGCTCTGCTGCTCCACGTTTTATTGACCGAAATTTCAGCCTCGCAGCGTCATCTGTGACGTAACTACTCTGATCGCAATTTGTATCTATTAGAAAAACGGGTAGACATTTTGCACACACCCAATATCTCAGCAACAACTCAGGGAAATTTCTACGCTGCTGTAGCTGTCTAGATAAGCTGCGAGTGGTGCTATTGTGAAGTAGGAACGAGCAATAGCAGGCCAATCGCGGCCTAATAGGCCATGTGAAATGAAAGAAAGTACCGCTGAGTGTTGAAGTGGGTGGTGCGATAAAATCGGCTGTCCTCGGTTGCATCACTCATTACCGAGGACCAAAATGCTGCTAGAAGCCACGTCAGCATCACAACCTTTCGTCGAGAGCACACGGAAAATGGATATCCACAGCGAAGTAGCAGCACACAAGCCATGCGACAGCAAGGTCCACGACAAGGGTTCGTGACTGCCAGGGAAAAGTCTCAGGTAGATCCCAAGCAGGTGCGAACGCTTGAACTACTAAATATCTACTATGCGTCAGATGGACACGTTAAGCCGTCGAAGCTCGATTGCTGTACCGCCCCTCCCGCATGATATGAATAAGGGCGTCCTCCTCCTTCATTCTACTTCACTTCCGTGTGACTTTCCTGCCGGACACTCCATCCCAAATCTTGGGAAAGCGAGTTCTCGCTAAATCACCATCACCACGAAATGTACGGGAATTGGAAGGACCTGCTTTTGAAATTACGTTACTAGATACCCAAGGATACCTATCGCGACTTCATCGAATCGATGGCTCGCTTAGTGGCCACTGTTTTGCGGATTAAATGGGGGTCCTACAGTTTAATACGTAGGTGGTCATAATGTTATAGCTCATCTGTGTACATTCATTATCCAGCGGTGTTGTGAAGACTGCGAATGTACATTGGTATTCCCTGCTCTGTGTGGAAAATTGAAAATTCGGATAGATGGTATCAATCTCCAACTGTTCTTGCTGTTCAGGCTCAATTTGTGCAGTCGAAGTGGAAGGTTGCGGCCCTAGAGTCGAACTAGGGTGAAACGCCTCCTGTCGTGCGGATTTGTGACGCTCACTACATTCCTGTGACCTTTAGCTGATGACTTTGCTTGCCTTTTCGGATTCCCCTCTTTCTCCTTTAGTTGTTTCTTATAGATTTCTTCTGGATTTTTGCGGCATTTCTCAATTTCAGTCAGCAAATTGTTTTATATCTTCAAAATAAATAAATTTTAAATCCACTTTATTTCGGTTTTTATCTCTGAACGTCAGCTACAGGATACGGGAACTGAGGTCATCGCTTTCATCTATTCACTAGTTATCAACCTTTAAACGGCATGCGGCGATACAAAGTCACGCGAAATTTAGCTTACTTTTCTAATGCTACTGTATCGAAGCGTTAAGGGATGGAGGGTTGAAACTTATTCTGTTATAAAGGAGACTCTATAAACTATCAAATGATGTATTATTTATTACTCTACAATTATAAGTTTCGATGACATGAGCTTTCAAAGAGTGACATCTTTCCGTTGCATTCGTGCTCCTGGTGATACCCAGCGCGGAGAAAGACGTAGTTCTAGTCAAAAAATAAACTTATAAGATGTTAACATGGGTGGTAGAAAATGTGTTCTACCCAATGTTATGACAATGGCACTAAATCGTGAAAAAGAACCACGTGTTGGAGTGCTCCGTTAAAGTCAAGAATTGTATGCCACATCAAATGACCAAAACACGATCATGCGTGCTCGCAATAGTACTCTCCATTTTATTTCGAACAATCCTCTCTATTAAAATATTTAGTATTTTCGAAATGCTGAACTAAATTTGCTGTGCGTAAAAAACTCAAGTTGAGTGTCTGACTACAAGGAATTGAAATACGTTGTATAAAAATACTTCCAATTCTTTCTTTCGTTAGACATTTTTCTATTCGTTGCTAATGAAAAAGATTTTTACATAAGCACCGTCGTAGTGCAAATGTATTCGTGGATCTCGAAGTGGGAATTTATGCAATTGAGTGTTTCACGGGAAACATCGACATAACACCAGAAGTTCAAACTGTCTCAAGGGCTTTGTTGCAAATGAAGTGATCGTAAACTGTAATTAAATTATTCGCCTCCCCGATGGCGCAGTGGTATAAGTGATGGCCTCTGATCATTCGTCCGAAAGGGGTCCGGGTTCGAATCCCGCTGAGGCATGGATGTTGTGTTTGCCTTACGGCGCTGGCTCTCTCCCTTCCCTAGAACCAGTGACCCTAAATTAGGGACGGGCGACTGCTTATAGCCCATTGAGTTGCTCACGGTGGTCGTTAAACCTCCATTAAAAAAAAAATTAAATTATTCCTTGTAATGTCCAGGGAAAAGTGGTACTTACGCTTGGTGCCAGCATGTAGTAACATGTTATGTTACAATGTATTGTATGTCAGTCTGATAAATCAAATTCATTTATCGTGCATATGAATGACCTCATTAAGTCTCAGAAAACCGATAGACGACTGCAATATCTGAGACCAATCTACACCCGCCGTCCACTGCAAACGTGAATGATTAGTTTCCCCAAATCGAGTTTTTTCTATTGATGGAAGGTTTTAACGATCACCAATAGGGTATAAACAGTCTCCTATTCTATGGCCACGTGTTCCAAGAAAGGAGGGGGGGGGGAGGTCAGTGCCGTAAGGCAAACACAACATCCATGCCTCACCGGGATTCGAACCCAAACACTTCTCGGACAAAAGGTCAGAAGCCAGAGCTTATACCACTGCGTCACTGGTACTGCCATCCCATATCTAAAGTAGTTACATTGTGAGTATATACTGATGAGCCATTACATTATGACCACCTACTGAGAAAACTGTATAAACCCACTTAACCCTTAAAACAGCGGCCACTCGGCAAAGCATCGATTCGATGAGGTGGTGATAGGTATCCTGGGGTATCTGGTACCATAATGTCAATAGCAGGTCCCCCAGTTCCCGTACATTTCGGTGTGGTGGTGATTTAGAGCGAACCCGCTTTTCCAAGTCGAACCATTAATGCTCGATTGGGTTCACGTCAGGTGAATTTGGAGGCCAGGGCATTAACAGAGAGTCACCGGCATGTTCCTTGAACCGCTCCTTGACAATTCCAGCAGTGTGGCATGGCGTTTTATCCTGTTGGTAATGGACATCACCAGCAGGAACACATTTTCCATGAATGGGGGAACTGTGGTCTTGATCCGCAACGGTGTTCAGAAACCTGACAGCTGTCAGGGATTGTGCTATTGCGATAATGGGGCCTAAAGAGTCCCCAAAAACATCGCTCACAACATGACACTACCGCAGCCGGCATGTTTCCACCCAAAGGTGCATCCAGATGCCATAGCCTCCTTTGGTAAACGGCATATCCGCGCTCGGATGTCTACGTGATGCACCAGGAATCTTGATTCGTCAGACCAGGCCACTTTCTCCCAATCATTCACGGTCCAATCTCTATTATCTTGGGCCCATTTCATGCCTTGTTGGCGAGGACATGCAGTGAGCATGGGAACCCGGCTGGGTTCTCGGCTACGCAGGCCCATGCATAGAAGGCTGCCATGTATTGTGTGCTGTGACACATTGCCCTGCTCACCAATGTTGCAGCTGCTGGTAATTTGTCGTACTGTGGCCCTGCGGTCGCTGTGAACAATGCGCGACAGTCGTCAAACCAGGCCGCAACAGTCTTTCCTTTATGACTTGGTGCGTTATCCTGCTTTTCAAAATCGCTTTATTGGTATAACGAAATAAAATAGACGTTCAGCATGAAGCGTCTTACAAACAAAATTCAAACTGATAAAATCAATGATATTTACACTGCAATGAGAAATGTTGATGATACTGATATGCTGAAATTGAGCTAAATACACAGCAGGTGTAGGGAAAAACACCATAAGTTGGTCAACGTGTCACATGACACTGAAGGAACATATTTCCAGGTACACTGTATTGAAAACTTAAAACGCATGATAAAGTAGGCACAGGTTGAGCAAAAACAAAAATGAAATAGAATGATAATTATATACATAGGTAAAATTCCATAGCGCAGGCATATGTAGAAGCGAAACGACGGCGATAGAAAAACATAGTATGACTTTTTTTTTTTTTTTTTTTTTTTTTTTGAGGTTTAACGACCACCGTGAGCAACTCAATGGGCTATAAGCAGTCGCCCGTCCCTAATTTAGGGTCACTGGTTCCAGGGAAGGGAGAGAGCCAGTGCCGTAAGACAAACACAACATCCATGCCTCACCGGGATTCGAACCCGGACCCCTTTCGGACGAATGATCAGAGGCCAGTGCCTTAGTATGACTTATGCAACGAAGAAATATATACTACAATGAGAAATGTTAATGATAAGAAGATGCTGCAATTGAGCTAAAAACACTACAGGTGTAGACGAAACACCGTAAAGTGGTGGCCAGCATGTCACATGGCACTAAAGGAACATATATGCAGACAAACAGTATTGAAAACTTAAAACGCATGATAACACAGGCATAGGTTGAGCAACACAATGATGAAATAGGATGACAATTATATGCAGAGGCAACATTATACAGTGCATACATACTCGATAGCTAAACGAAATAATAGAAAAACATGGAACAACTCGTGCAATGGATAAAATAATATGCAATGAAAAATGTTGATACTAGGAAGAAACTGCAGTTGAGCTAAATACACAACAAGTGAAGGAAACACATCATTGGGTGGCCAGCGCGTAACATGACGCTGAAGGAACATATTTGCAGGTAAGCAATAATACAAACTTAGAGCACACAATAAACAAGCACAATTGAGCAAAACGGTGATGTAATGGAATGACAATTATATACATAGACAATAGTAAGCAGTGCTGACATACTTAATAGCAAACCGAGGTAAGAGAAAAACATAGTACAACTCGTACAACATAGATAGCACGTAAAATACAGCAGAAGTTACAAGTGAACACACTGTGCACACAAATGTAGTAGAAGTACAAAAATATTTCACTAAATGTAATAAAACACGACCAACGCCGTGAAAATGCAACACTCAGCGCCACATTCTGGTGCTAAAAAGAGAAAAAGTTCTAACGGATGGTTAGATTGAGGAGACAACAAGGTTTGGTTCCATAGTTTTGTCACAGAGTTGGTCGGCATAATTGTCCAGAATATTGAAGTAGACGTGCTGGTTAACAGGTTTGTCCAAGATAACCAATGGGCCGGAATCATACCACAAAAAACGCCCCCACACGAGTATACTGCCAGCTCCAAACTTGACCGTAGGAACAGTACAATGTGGTAGATAATGTTCCCCCGGCTGCTGCCATACCGACACATGGCCATCAGACTGATGAATCGTGTATCTGGATTCATCAGTCCATAGGAGCCGTTTCCATTGATCTACGGTCCACGATAAATGTTCTTCACACCATGCTAATCTACCAGTAGCATTCAGAGTGGTGATGAAAGGCTTATGAGCAGCCGCACGACCACGGTAATTAAGTTCTCTGTGAATCGTACGTGTACATACCGTGGTTCCAGCATTTTACTCGTCTGTACACTGAGGTATTGTGCTGTACTCCGTCGATTAGCTGTAACGACTCTCCCGAGGTTTCGACGTCCTCTATCACTGATTTTCTTTGGTCTGCGGGTATGTTTTGCTGCTTCAGGCACGTCATGTGTCTTCCACTTATTCAGTACATCCAAAACAGTTGACATGGGTATGTTTAAAACGCCTCTCGGTTCCTCTTATGGACATCATACTAATATAACACCCAACAGACTTTCCTTTCTTAAAGTCAGTTCTCTAACGCTGCGACATTTTCACTCAACCTCACAGTCGCGATATTATCGCGGTCAGCTGCAGGTTTGTTTTTATACCGTTTGCAGCACTACGGCGCATCTTAACAACGCAGCAGATCCGTTGATTTGCGTTTGAAGGGCTTTCTGGTGACTTTTGTCAATATAGTGTATCTCGTTTTGTGCTAAAGCAAATGTTTACCTGAAACTATGTTGCCTCGAGAAAAAAGTTAGAATGTGCAAGAAAAATTACGTTTTCTATTTCGCATCGTTTCCGACGCTGGAAGTGCAAAACCAAATTGAACTGAATATTTCCAACAAGCAGAATAAAAAACAAATATATACGGAAAGAGATAAAGCACATTGCTGACATTTGATGTGAGTGCATTTAGGAAATCACATCACAATCTTGTTATCAAAATATGCCAAATCCGCTTGTTTCGAAATATAATAGATGCATAGAATTTTTTCTTCTTAAACGAAAATAAAAGTAAAGTAATCTAAGGTTTAAAGTATGATTCGTGTTTCCACCCAAAATACACCAGGCATATTATGATTTATTTGTTCGGATTACATGTTGTTAGAGCGTTTCTTGTAACAAACAAAATCTGTGATGCGTTACTGGCTGCTGACGTCAGAAGTCTCTTTACCAAGCCTTTTGAATAAAGGAAGACGTGCAAAAAATAAATAAATAAATAAAACACAGCAAGAAAAATCACATCGAAATTCCGGTCGTAATGAGCATACATCTTTAATCCTCTCCGACACGAAAAATATTTCAAAGCAGATTTTTAGAAAATCTGAAGATTCAGTTTCCAGTACGATTTTTTGAAGTGGAGATACAGGTCCAAAGTGCACACTAACAGCACCTAGGGACAGAACATTGAACTACAAAAGCTAGTACATGCAAATTGTCCCACAAAGTGAATGGTGTCAGGTGACTTTTGTTTTTCTTTAAAATCGATCTTTTAGAGAGGCAGAGATATCGCAAAAAAAAACCAGATTAAAAGTTTGCGCCATAGCGGTTAATTTTTGTAGTATTCAGGGTAGGAGACGTACACAAACGTTTTCGTAGTTAGTAGTATCTGAGAGAAAAAATAATTAATACATCCATCAAAAAGGATTTTATACGTCCAGATATTGCTGTAAATGTGCTGTACACGGAAACGTGAGCTTATGCCCTCTAGTGGCAAACATTTACCTTAAGAAAAATTTGAGAACACATGCAAAACATTTCGCATCAGAAGCGCCCTCTGGTATAGAAAGAACTTTTCAAATCGGAGTGACAGAAGCAGAGATTTCGAAAAAATAAGATACACATAGTGTTCGGGACGAAAATTACCAGTGAGAAATTGTTGTGAATCAGTGTAAAACATAGATACAAAAGTTATGTTTGTGGTAGCACAAAGAGGAACTTACCAAGTTTTATTGGCGGTCTCGTTGGTTATAGATGGCGCCGATGTTCTCCTGCGCAGCTGGTTCGTACGTTGTGTGACTCAGTCGTTACTGAAATTGTGCTCACGGAGCAGAAGAAAGTGCAGTGTTGTTACTGGCTTGCTAAATTTAAGTTTCCAGTGACCGTGAAGATGAAATTTCCGGCAAATGTAAGAAATGGTTCCTCCCGAGAGACACACAACAACAGCGTGGCACAAAAGGTTGCTGGAAACCGGCTCACTTGAAAAGCAGAAGGCACGTGGGGAGCACGTGTTGAGCCGCGGATGGCTTAGTGGTTAGCAAGTCAGACTGTCATTGCAAGGTCCTCAGGTTCGATCCTGGGCTGATCTTTCAGAGATGGTGTGATTTGCTAACAATCGCTGAATATCCGCCGTGCATCGGACGAGCACGTTAAGTGACGGCCCCCAGGCTGTACCCACTGGTTAAATGGGTATCCTTTCCTATGCTCCCCCCTGAAATTCTCTTACCCCTCTATGTGCAACATCGCACTTGTACGGTGGCGCCATCTACTGTACTCTAATCTCACTACAAACTGTTCTGTCAAAGTCGCTAGACTTGCTCTCATTCCTTCCGTTTCTGTGTCCTGCCCAAAAGGTGAACTCGCTGTAGGAGGCTGGGACCTAAACTCTACTCACTGTGGACGGAAGTCCTACAAGAAAATGACAAATACTGGGAGCACGTGTTTAAAGAACAAGTGGAGGTCATTCGTTAAGCGGTCCTCCGCAGCTCAATACGTCCGTTCGACCTGCCTGTCGTGAACTGGGGATCCCAAGGTCAACAATCCACGACGTTCTTCATAAGAGGTTACGTATTCGTGCATACAGAATTCCGTTACCGGAGAAGTTAAAGCCAAATGGCATGCTTTTGAGGTACTAATTTGCTTCCGACAAGCTGTCAGAGATTGATAACGACAATGGCTTTCTTCACAAGGCGAATTTCAGCGACGAGGTTTCATTTCACGTCTCAGAAACGGTCAAAATACACAACTGCAGGATATGGGGATATGAGAATCCGCACGCAGTGAGTGAGCTGCAACGAGATAGCCCTAAAGTGTGCATGAAATTATCGGCCCATTCATTTTCATTGAAAACACTGTCACTACAGTTGTTTATTTGGATATGCTGAAAAGTTATGCCATATCGCGGATACAGACGGATTCTTTTTTCCCAACAAGTTGGACAACACCCATCCGATCCATACAATACTGCTGTCTAATACACGATTAAAATTTCACAGTGCTAAAAGCACCAAGTTTAAAAAATTATTTACAGTATAAAAGAAATTAAAAAACTGCACAAGATCTTTCTGACCAGCTACTGGTCTATCTTCAGGTGCACTGTTACAGTCTTATACATGGGTTCAGTATTTATAACAAGTTACTCAAGAGGTTGTGATGTGTCAATGATGAAACAGGTATGACTTATCAAAGTGGGGCAGCCGCCCCGGTGGCGCAGTGGTCTAAGCGATGGTCTCTGATCATTCGTCCGAAAGGGGTCCGGGTTCGAATCCCGATGAGGCATGGATGTTGTGTTTGTCTTACGGCACTAGCTCTCTCCCTTCCCTGGAACCAGTGACCCTAAATTAGGGACGGGCGACTGTTAAACCTCCAATCAAAAAAAAAAAAAAGGTGGGGCATCAATGAACTGTGGTCAATGTTAGATCATGTTCGGGGGAACGGGATCGGAGTGTGTCAACACACACCACTCCCGGGTCCTCTCAGTTAGCACTTTCCAAAGTTCAGGGATAGCACATGGGTAATCACCATTACAACAATTGAGTCCAAAGTTATAAATAAACAAGCTTTTTGTAAGCAGAATAGATCTTTTAGTAGTTGGTTTTGCTAGAATGTAAGTCAGGCTGGAGTATGAGTCCCTTCGTTGGGAAGTCGAGATAAAGCTGTTGCTGCCGATCCCGTTCTCACGTCATATTTATGTTCGGAAAGTCTAGTTCCGAATGTGTGTGAGGTAGAGCCGATATAGACTCTGTCTACATAATGTGCGTGAGGTAGAGCCGATATAGACTCTGTTTACATAATGTGCGTGAGGAAGAGCCGATATAGACTTTGTCTACATAATGTGCGTGAGGTAGAGCCGATATAGACACTGTCTACATAATGTGCGTGAGGAAGAGCCGATATAGACTCTGTCTACATAGTGTGCGGGAGGTAGAGCCGATATAGACCATGTCTACATAATGTGCGTGAGGTAGAGCCGATATAGAGTCTGTCTCATAACGGTGTGCAGTACACACTGGCGAGTTAATGGTCGCAACGGGATCACGACTCCTTCTGATCATAGAGAATAAGTTCCCTGTGCACCCTCATTACTCAGCGCTTGCCAGGGCTCATTTGGACGAAGGTTTTCCTGGACTTTGAATCGGAAGCAGCGGCCCCCTGCTGTGGCCTCCCAGATCCCCGGATCTTACCCCTTTTGCTTTCTGTTTTTGTGGGCATATAAAAGACATTGTCTACTAAACTCCATGAAACAATTTAGTGGATTTGCGTCGGAGGATCATCGCTGCTTACGAAAATGTCACTTTGCAGGCGCTGGGAAACACGTGGCGGGATGGTCGAATTCAGTTTGGATATCTGTCGCACCAGAAAGGGTGCACATGTGGAAATTTATTGATTCTTAACAAAATTTGGTAGGTTCCTCTTTCTGCTACCGCAAACAGCATTTTTGTATCTATGTCTTGCACTGATTTACAACTATTTATTATTTGTAGTTTTCGTCCCGGGCACTCTGCACATCCACGCCACCTGGCGGTAAACTATGCATTCCTTTACGTAGAAGGTATTCCTAAAACGGTTTTCGTAGGGAGAGGTATATCCCCAAAAAATGAGGTTTTTCTATCGAGGTTTCTGAAACGCATATATTGCTGCAAATACATCCGAAACGTAGTATTCACTTCCGCCCCATAGTAGAAAAACAGATTTTTACCAAAAACTATAAATTATGTGCAAAACATTTTGCAGTAGTATCTCTAACTGATGCAAGAAGAATTTTTTTAATTGCACTTTTAAAAACAGATATATCGGATAAATAGCAATTTAACTTTACGCTCCTAGCGAAGAAACTGCGCATTGCTTCAAAACGAAACTACCGAAAACAGTCTTCTTTGGAGATGGTATCGAAGGAAAAGAGATTTTATTTCAATCGGACATTTTCAAGCAAAGATAGGGAAAATTTTTTTTTTTTTTGAAGTTGAGGGCATCTGCATTTATGCCCTCTAGCAGCAAGATAAGAATCTGCAGTCAGGGATCATCGTTCTCACATTTTGGGCTTCTCAGTGAAAAACTAATTTTTGAAATCGGACAAATAGATCTGCAGAGATACGCTGTCCACTGAAAAACGGGTGGACAAAGGGATACCGTAAGCATGGCCGCCCCTAGTGGTGCACTAGTCTGTGATTGATGGCTTCTGACCATTCGTCCGAGACGGGTCCGGGTTCGTATCCCATGAGACATGGGGGATGTTCTTGTCTTATGGCACTGGTTCTCTCACTTCCCTGGAGCCAGTGACTGTAAATTGTGGAAGGGCGACTGCTTATAGCCCGAGATGCCCGCAGTGGTCGTTAAACCGCCAAAAAAAAAAAAAAAAAAAAAAAAAACGTAAGCACGTACTTTTTTCAATAACAAAAAGTGTTAAAATGTTAACAATATGTCCCTCTAATTGCGGATACCATATCTCTTCACCTATTAGTTCGATTTGAAGAATTCTTGCATTCGTAAAGTTGTTCTATTACAACGATGATCATTGCTTTCTAGTTTTCTTCCGACGACCATTGACACGAATCATCAGCGAGTTGACGCATTGATTCGTGCGGGCAGACGAATCACAATCCGTGAGCTTGTTGCACAACTGGACTGTGGTCACAATGCCATACAGAAGATGGTGGAAGACTTAGGGTATAGGAAAGTGTGTGCAAAGTGGGTACCTCGGCAGTTGACACACGATTCGAAAGAGAGAAGGGTGGAAGTCTGCTCTGATCTGCTGGAAGCGTTTGAAGTCAATAAAGACACGTTTTTGTTTCGATCTGGTTTTTGTTTCGAAACGTGGGCGTATCATTACGATCCGGAAACGAAGAATCAATCCGTGGAATGGCGTCACACCTCTTCAGCAAAGCCTAAAAAGTTTCAGAGCCAGCATATAGCACAGAAATTCATGGTGACTGTTTTTTTGGGATGACATTCTCCTTGATTTTCTGAAACGTGGCAGTACCGTGACAAGCGAGCGGTACATTGAGACACTCAAGAAGCATAGAGAAGCCATAAGGCGGAAGAGACCGAACAAGAATCTGTAAAGGATCCACATTTACATTGAGAATGCGAGACGACACACATCTTTGGCAACAAATCAGGCGATCAAGAAATTAGGCTGGTCGGTGATCCCCCATCCACTGTACAGCCCAGATCTGGCGCTCTCCGAATTCCACCTGTTCGGTCCAATGAAGCATCGTATCCACGGACCACGATTTGATGATGCCGACGATGTGGAAGTGGCTGTGAAGAAGTAGGTGACACAGTCTACACCTGAATTTTTTCAAAGAGGATTCGAGAGTTGGGTTCATCGATGGCGCAAATGCATCGCTTGTGATGGAGACTATGTTGCCTAGTACCTTAGTATAGATATAGAGTTACTCTACCAAAATGTGCAATTTGAACGACCTCTGTCAGTTAATAAAAAAGTTATGCCCACTTTTTCATTACTTTCGGTACAATCGTCGTACTACAAAGAGTAATTTTTCTAGTAGAAATTCTAAGCGCATATTTTTGTTTCCGATATATTTTTAACAGTACCTGCGCTCTTTAAAACTCGGTAGAAAAAATTATTTTTCTTACATATACCTCTCACAACGAAAATCGATCGTTTCCGGCATTACGTGCTTATAATATTGCACAGTTTTTCTGGCAGGGGCATAGATACATGTATCATATGCTTCGCGATATCTCTTCTTCTAGGAGCCTCATTTAAAAAAAAAGGTTCCTTTATCAAACAACGCTTTTTATCGGAAATATTTTGCGTAAAATTTCTAAATTTTCGTAATGCAAAATTTGTCATTAAGGACAAAAGTGGCTATTTTTCTTTGCAACAGGTTTGCACCCCTATATGCGTGTCTAAAAAATCGATTGAAAAACTTACTTTTTGCTCACATACCAGTCACTACAAAAACAAATTGTGGGCATTTCCTGCCCAAAAAATATACGATTTACCCCTTGGAGTAAATTCTACCAGATTTTTCTGGATGTTTCTGCTTCTAAAATTCCAATAAAAAAATATTTTAACACTGGACATCATTCAATTTCTGGAAATATTTGCTTGCGGTGCACAAATCACGCTATGTGAGGTAATTTGCTTTTCTGTTTGCAACTGTTTCTCCGCTTGTAAACATGATACTGAAAACATTCGCTTTGTACTTGAAGACATTTGCCACAATAAGGATTTCAAATACAGTATCCTCTCAAACATTATACACTGTTTTCTCCGCTAGGGGGCATATATATTTAAAAACCGTTTTTTTTTTGCTATCCCTGCTTCTAGGAGTCCTATTTGAAAAACAGTTTTCCATCGTATATAGCTGTTAAGATAGAAATATTATGTGTAAATTTACTACTGTTGAATGAAGGTCCAAATGATTCGTGTTAAAAAATTTTAAATACACGAAATACTGTCGTCAAACACGATTAAAAACATATGTAGACACATACTCGACATGTTAAGAACTCTTTACTACTAAAAACACTCAATAAAAGATATGAGATCTTTCAAAGCCGCGTCGGCTTCATCATCATATGGAAATACATTGAAGTATGGTGTGGACAGATCTTAAGTAATGTCCAAATCACGTAAAAGGGCACAATTGCAAAGCTCACAGCGCCATAGCCGGGAGTGTGGCACAGTTATGGTTAACCATGAAGAGCCCAGTAGATAATATTGGGGGGAATGGCGAAGGGAACTTGTCATTACAATAATCCAAGGTTGAGGGATAACTTGAGGCATGTAATCGTTGCAGCATGAAGTCCCGTAACAATGAATAAATAATATTTTTCTACTTTTAACAGAATACAGTATTCCGTTAAAAGCCTCTGATCCAGAAGAACAAGACTGCATACATAGGATCCACTAAGCGTTCCTTGGGGGCTAGGCTCAAGGAACATATTTATAACACTAGAACTGGAGCTATGTCATCTGCATTTTCTGTATTACAAATAGTGGATCGCTTTGGAAGGTAGCCGAAATGTTAGCTACACCAGATAAGAAAGCATTTCTACATCTGACTGAAAGCTTATTTATTCATTGTTACGGGACTTCATGGTGTAACGATTACATGGCCCACTTTAAAAACTGGGCGTAAATAAACGTTTCGGTCATGGTGAACGAAATAAAGACATTGTGTGTGCGTTGAACTCGGCCGTACACCATTAGAATTATTTACACACAGAGAGAAAGAATCTTGAAAACTGGCGAAGTTACTACAGCTTCTGCTAGCAAAGCCGTCTCTTTTAGTTGGCGTCCAGTAATGGATAAAATGTGTATTTATCGTATCATTCCTGTTTTTACTATACGTTAGTGTTATATTAGGTGAATGTGAAAGACAATAAAAAGTGAACTCTGTTTATTAGGCGTATAAAATAAAGGGATCAAGAGATGCTAGCTTTCACTACCTCCGGGTAGCTTCGTCAGGCATTTGGTAGTTGCTTCTGCGATCTTTAGCTACTAAATGCCAGACGAAGCTACCCGGAAATAGTGAAATCTAGCATCTCTTGATCCCTTTATTTTATACGCCTAATAAACGGAGTTCACTTTTTATTGTCTTTCGCATTAATTGGGCTTACAGAAACCCGTTTCTTCATCGATCGTATATATATTTATTATTTTAGGTTTTTATGTTGTTTGGTATGACTCAGTAGATTATTTTTTGGGTCTAGGACCCCAATTTTTCCCATATACATTAATGGTAATTGCTTCTTCGCTTTACGCCATTTCGGCATACGAAAGTTTCCATAGGAATCCTCCAGTTTCGGCTAACGGAGAAACCTGTATTCGATTTTCAAATTTCCGTTCGTCTTAGATATTTTTTTTAAAATATGAATTTTCCGAACAAATTGCGATTGTACATTTTTGTCGCTATCTTTATTCGTGGGTACTGAAATGCGGTTAAAATTTGTTTTCGTTGTTTTTGTTACTGTAATTGGTTCCATTCACTTTAAATGATGCTACTCACATTACTTAATTTGAAGAATTCCCAGTTTTTACATTAGGAGTCTTAAATGTTTGGCTGATTTTCTTCTTTTGAGAAAAATCTTCTTTGAGCAATTACTTTCGTATCGGAAAAGATTCACTCTTTGCCCCTTAGAAATCGGTGTCATCTTTCTTATTTAATCATTTAATGGAGCCCGCATAGTTTCCTTCAAGTGCAAAAAATGCATTTTCAAGTGCTCTTGGAAAACCATCGTAAAGGTCGAAATAATGAATAGAACTCGACATACTTTGAAAAACAAAACAGAAAAAAAAACTAGGTTTAAATAGTTACATTATACACTGAGTTTGTGCAAAAGATTACTAGAACCCATTAAATGCCATATTTTATGTCTCAAAATTTTTTAACTCTTATTCTATCTCTTTTAATTTAAAGCATTCCTTATTATCGTATTTGTTTTTCTGATTCCTTTTTCGCAAGTTAGGAGCATCCACAATATTCATAATGAAGATTAAATTTCAGTTTAATAAATTGTGACGTACAAGTACGTCTTTCTCGGCGCTGGGTATGGAATAACATCGGAAGCACGGATGCTATGGAAACATATCACACGTTGAATGCTTATATTTTCGAAACTAATAATCGTAGAGTGATAAATAATACATCATTAGATAGTTTATAGAGTCCCATTTATAGTAAACCAAGTTTCAACACTCCACCTCTTAACGCTTCAATATACAGTAGTAACGTTAGAAAGATAAGCTAAATTTCGCGCGATTTTGTTTCGCTGCACGCCGTTTTAAGGTTGATAACTAGTGAATAGATAATGATAGCGATGACCTCAGCCCCGCATTCTGTAGCTGACGGTCAGAGCTAACGGGCGTATGTGGTAAACCGAAATAAAGTGGATTTAAAATTCATTTATTTTTTAGATAAAATAAAAATTGGAGACGAAAATTGAGAAATGCCGCGAAAATCCAGGGCAAGTTACTATAAGAACCGACGAAAGTTGAATAGACTACTGGAGGAGTAAGAGACAAATCCGAAAAAGCAGGTTAAGTCATCAACTTGGCGCGCCAGGATGCGTTTCACACGAGTTCGACTCTACAGCCACAACCTTCAGCTTCAATTGCGCAAATTGAGTGTGAACAGCAAGAACAGATGGAGATTGATGTCATCGATTTGAGTTTCCAAACTTTCACACCGAGCATGGAATACCGATGTACATCGCCAGTCTTCATAACTTCTCTGGATAATGAATGTATTACGTCTCAAACCTTTACACCGCCGATGCTTTCTGAATCTCGACAAGAACAAGATCAACACGAAGAAGAGTACATTCGGCTCGAGACGTATCGCGAGATTTATAACAAGGTAGCTAAGGAGTTTGAAAAATTGTATCTGAAGAACGATTTCTTCAGAAACAGTTTTAGCAATAACTACTGACAACGACAATACTACGGCTTTTTTTTTTTTTTTGGAGGTTTAACGACCACCGTGAGCAACTCAATGGGCTATAAGCAGTCGCCCGTCCCTAATTTAGGGTCACTGGTTCCAGGGAAGGGAGAGAGCCAGTGCCGTAAGACAAACACAACATCCATGCCTGACCGGGATTCGAACCCGGACCCCTTACGGACGAATGATCAGAGGCCAGCGCCTTAGACCACTGCGCCAGCGGCTTGTACCTCTATTAACATTAATTTATAATCAGCATAAGTTACCATGTATTGTATATAGTATAAGTAGATTTTAAGTAAATAAAGTGAAATATTTCTTTTGTTTTATTTCTTAACATATCTGAAAAAAATCAAAGGGGCATAGTAGCAACCGTGGCGCAACTTTCAACGTAGAACTACGTCAACTGCCCTCGTTGAATAATTTAAGGACGTAAAACTAGTGAGATAGTGCCATGAAATAGTGACAGTTGACGTAGTTCTGCGTTGTAGGTTGCGGCACAGTCGCTACTGTACATTTCTCAAAAATGTTGTTATACTGTACATGTGATGAGAATTCTCAATCCGCTGAAAAACTCAAAAGTGCAGGATGTACGAAGTGTGCCTCTTTGATATTTTTAGCACAGAGAAATGTTTTGTACAATTAAATAAACATTAAACACACACAAAATACATAAAGCGGCAGATGTTTTAACTGACTGACAGTTTCTTTTGTATTTGCATTCAATAATAAGACCAGCAATGTTTGAAAGCATATACGTTTGAAATGGAGTATTTCCTATTTTGCGCGCTTTCTTCCGCTATCTGGGACAAGTTACAGATAATTGGGTTGAAAAACGGATCGAACTAAAGATAAAAACAAATTCCATTTTTTCCCTTGTGCATTCCCCAGTGCCAACGAAGCCATTATTTCACTTAATAGCTGCTGCTACATAACTACGAAAACAAAAACTTCACTTCCGGAATTGTCGTTAATAACGCATAGGAGGTGGTATTTGCGTAAATCGGCAAATCGGGCGATCCATCATCTACGAACTGGTTGGCTTTGTTCCACGACATTTCGTACGCTTATTTTCCGCTTCGCGTTAAGAGAAAAACAAAATTTATAAAAAAGAAAGAAATCTTCCCCTCAGCAATAGTTGATAATGAACATCGAACTACCAATTGAACATCTAGCATAACATTGCTGCTATCCGCTAAGGAACTCTGCAGTAATGCGCAATTGCATTGCTTTTATTTTCACTCTTTTTCAAAGTGCTTCCTCAGATACATTTTCAACACATTTCAAAATCAGTTTAAAATGTTCTTCTACAAAAAATCTTAAGACTTTTTACCTGTAATTTATAACAATGTGTGACACAGTTTTTGTTCCTATGCAGTAAATGTTATTTTTTGGTTGATTATATCTATAAGTACAGAAAGTTAATAGGGTTTCCAGATTTTCAAATACATTGTAAATCGCTTTCACGAATCAGCCCCCAAATGTAGTCCCCCTTCATTGTTCTCGTTATGCTGTACTTAGTTGCGACGTTCAAATTCCAGTATACCCTGGTGGAACCGCTTGCCTTGCTCCTCCGCGTAGACCACCATGTTCTTCTTGAACTTATCACGATGAGCATCAAGGATATGGACTTTAAGGGACATCCTGCAGCCAAATTAAGTGCAGTTCTTCACCAGAGTCTCAGCATGCTCCATATACACTGCTGGCCACCCAAAATGCAACACCAAGGACACGATATAGCAAAGCCAGATTTACTGGACACATAACAACAGATACAAAGATGAAACGAACAGGCCCGTGCGACTTGCGGAACAAGCAGGCATCAATAGTTCGTGTGGCCCCCATGGCTGGCAATAACGGCCGCTACACGCCGCGGCATCAAACGAAAGAGGCTTTGGATGTGGGCATAGGGTATGTCGGTCCAGGCTGCTTCCACACGTTGCCACAGTTCATCAGACGTAGCCGCGGGTGGTGCTTGTTGTGCCACTCGGTTGCCGATCAGCGACCAGACGTGTCCGATGGGCGACATATCGGGAGAACAGGCGGGCCACGGCAGCAGTGACACCTGGTGGGCCGTAATGAATTGTTGAAAGATGCGTGCCACGTGCGGACGCGCATTGTCCTGTTGAAACGTGACCGCTGGCAGGTCGTGCAGATAAGGGAGGACTACCGGCTCCAAAACGTCGGAGACGTAGCGGTGGCTGTTGAGTGTACCGGCGATGCGTACCAGAGGGGTGCGGGTGTCATATCTAATTGCGCCC
This sequence comes from Macrothele yani, assembly GCA_039090855.1. NCBI lineage: Eukaryota > Metazoa > Arthropoda > Arachnida > Araneae > Macrothelidae > Macrothele > Macrothele yani. The sequence continues at coordinate 45,906,052 of CM076997.1, read as the reverse complement.
CAAATCATAACGCCGGGCAACGGATTGGTATGGAGATGCATAATGCAGGCGTCATACAGTCTCTCGCCGCGGTGCAGCCACGCGCGGATCCGACCATCGTGGTGTTGCAGGCAGAAGCGGGATTCTTCGGAGAAGATAATGTCGTGCCATTCCGTAGTCCAGGTGCGGCATTTAACGGCCCAAAGCTGCCGCACTCGCCGGTGGTGTAACGTCAATTGTAATCGGAGCAATGGGCGCCGTGCGGCAAGTCTCCGCTCCTGCAGACGATGTCGAACGGTACGTACTGACACAGGTTGTTGCGATTTGTCAAATTTCGTTGCTCTATAGCTTGTCAAATTTTGTTGCCTTATAGCTTCCCCCTTCCTCGTTTCCTCCACGGTGGCCCAGTGGTGTAAGTGCTGGTTTCTGACCATTCGTCCGAGATGGGCCCGGGTTTGAATCCCAGTGAGACACGGATGTTCTGTTTGTCTTACGACACTGGCTCGCTTCATTCCGTGCAACCAGTAGCCACGAATTACAGACAAGCGTCTATTTATAGCCCGTTACTCTAACTTCCGGCCTTAGACAGTTCTTTTCTTTTAGCCTGGATGCTAAAACCTGAGTTGCTTCCTTTGAAAGATTGAGCTTTCGTATCAGATCATTGAGTTCTTTTTGGGAGAACTTCTGAGGTGTTGAAAAACTGCCTTCATATTCACTTCCACTGCTACCACCTGTGGTACACTCCAAGTCCTGCAACTTCTGACAATGGAAGGTCAGGCAGTGAGGTAACCACTGGTATGGGAACGTCTTCGCAGTGTGGCGCAGGTCGCCTTGCTGATTCCAAATCACGATACTCTCACTTATGTTTCTTGTAGAGATTGAATCCTTTCACATTCACAGCACAAAAATAACAATAATCGTGGTGGTTTTGCGGCTCTCTTTACACCGTAGGCACACCAAAGTGTAAACATTTCCTTTCTCCGTTTTTTCACTGTTGTAGGTACTCTACACAAGTTTTCCAAACCCTATGGGGAGCCCAAGACTTATGTTAGTCTCCAAAATAAACAAGATAGGCTTGTCTTACAAAGTGAGTGAGGTTTTTTGCCTTTGTTTTCGCAGAGTGTAATCGCCACAAATGTAGCAGAATACATTAGGACTGTTTACGCAGCTTCTTCGTGAAGAACACATATTTATATACTAAAGCGGAATAAAAAATATGATATTACATGCGAGGAACAATCTTTCAAAATAATATTAGAGATAAAATCAAAGATTACATTAGATAAAAACACCGTTAGAGAGCAAAAGGCCATATTAAAAGCTGCTTCATATGTCATCAGCCACAGGTAGTATTAGGGCACCATCAATATTCGAGGGGTGTGCATTATCTCAAAAACTAGAGCTAATTCGGCAAAACTAATGTCATTTGTGGATTCAGCAAGCCTCAAACACCCCAATTTCATTGAAAAAACCTCGGGAGTAAAACAAAACGGGTTTATTTTGTTGACCAGTACAATAGATCGCTTTTTTGTTATCGCGCTTCGCATTTCTTTTCGAAGTAGGCTGGGCAGTATTAAATTCAGATGAAAATGCCTCTAAGACAGCATTTATTTAGAAGATACACAGCGGTGCAGAGTGTGTATCTTCTAAATAATGCTGCCGGGAGGGGGCGGAAGAAGTGAATCCCAGTCGGTCGTGTCCAGGGCGTTAAATATACCACCAAATGTATCTTAAGACTTTGAAGGCGGTTCCATACTACTGAAACGTTCGTCGTCGATAAGAACAATGCCATCGCAGTGTTATCACTGCTACCGAACATAGCAATATTGCTCTCACAATAAGACGACATCGGCATGTAAGAGGTAGGCTATTAACTTTGGAGCTCGTAGTAGCCAATGGCACGAGAATAACCCCAGTTACAATTTATTGCAGGCTTCATGAGAGAGGTCTCTATGCGATGAGATCTATATTAAAACTAATGCCATCTTTTACACGATTAAAGTAGTTTTAATGTTGAAAACACACTCGTTAAAATACATAAGATATTCTGAGTTAGCTTCTAACTCATCTTCAGATGTGAGAACAATGCACATAAACCAAACAAAAACATAGATTATATACTGGTGTACGTTCTATCTCGTGAAGTGACGTAACTATGTGGTAAAGCGCGTGTCGAATGAAATTCTAAATCGTCAATGGGACGATGGAATAAGTTCAGTCTCGTTTTGTCTATTCTTGTCGATTAAAAGTCTTCTCGGTAGAAGAATTACGCATGTGTAATCCTTGTTCATCTCTGGTCCATTTTGTATATTAACAGACTTTCAGTTAAAAGCAGGGAGCATCGTAATTTGGGATGCTAAGTTTCATCGTCTCGGTCCAAACTGGTTGATGGGTACCTCGCAGGCATGTTCTTGAAAGAGCAGTTGATGATGAGCAAGTTTTGATGACATATTTATGCTCCGATATTTTAACTATTGGGATTTTAACATTAAAACTATTTTAATCGGGTATAAGACAGTTAAAATAGTTTTAATAGTTTGGTTAAAAGTTTTTATAGTTTTCATAGTTTCAAATAATTATTTTAGCGCTACTATCTCTTTAACCTTGAGGAGACCTATTATTTATAACTCCTTGTTCAAGAGGAGAGCGTCTAAAGCCGCCCCGGTGGCGCAGTGGTATAAGCGATTGCTTCTGATCATTCGTCCGAGATGGGTCCGGGTTCAAATCCCGGTGAGGGAAGGATGTTTTGTTTGTCTTACAGCCCTGGCTATCTCTCTTCCCTGGAATCAGTGGGCCAAAATTAGACACGGGTGTCTGCTTATAGCCCACGGAGTTGCTCACGGTGGTGGTTGAACCTCTAATAAAAAAAAACAACAAAAAAAACGGCGTTTAAGATGGAGTCGCCAACATTGCCTGTGGAGCCTAGAAAACTGTGTACTTTTGCTTTTCACGGATGAGTCACGATTCAGCTTACTACTGATTCCCGACGTTCTCTCATCTGACGGGAGCCAGGGACTCGAGGCAGCTCCTCAAATATGCGTGAAATGTCTAATCTTCATGGCGGAGGTTTTCTTTTCTGGGGAGACATAATTAGAAACGTTCTGCCGCCCCTATGGCGCAGTGGTCTAAGCGATGGCTTCTTATCATTCGTCCGAGATGGGTCCGGGTTTGAATCCGGTGAGGCATGAATGTTGTGTTTGTCTTACGGCACTGGCTCTCTCCCTTCCCTGGAGCTAGCGGCTGTAAATTAGGGACGGGCGACCGCTTATAGCACTCTCAGTTGCTCACGGTGTCGTTAAACCTCCAATAAAAAAAGTTAGTAAAATAATGCAATGCATTGATTATGATAAGCTTTCCCACATACCAGAAATTATTACTCAAGTTATGTGGATAATGGCTGTGGAATAAATTTCGTTTCTGTGTCCTGACTTTTGACCCCATTTCGATTATATTCTTTGACCCCATTTCGATGATATTCTAAAGTTTTGTCGCAATAGAAGCAGTTTTACGCAAGTTATGAGAATAAAAGCTGTGGAATAAATCTAACCTCTGTGCAATGACATTTGACCCCATTTCGTTGATATTCAACAGAACCGGTTCGCTATACCTCCGGAACAACATGATAACGTTTTGTCGCAATCGAAGCATTTTTAGGTAAGTTATGATGCACAAGGGCAATGGAATGGATTCCACTCCAGTGTCTTGACCTTTGACCCCATTCCGTCCATTTTCAATACGGTTCGTCCCCAGTTAGTTCCTTAGCACATACGAAAATTTCATCGAAATCGAAACATTTTTACGCACGTTGACGCATAAGGGCGATGGAATAAATCCCGCTCTTATTCCCTGCCTGACCTTTGACCCCATTTCACCCATTTTCAACAGGGATTGTCCCTAGGTGGTTCCCTACCACATACTAAAATGTCATCGAAATCGAACCATTTTTACGCAAGTTATGACGCATAAGAGCAATGGAAGGGATCCCGCTCCTATGTCGTGACCTTTAACGCTGTTTGGCCCATGTTCTATAGGATTCGTCTCCAGGTGGTCCCCTAATACATAGTAACATTTCGTCGAAATCGAACCATTTTCACGTGAGTTATCGAGCGGACGGACGGACAAAGCTGGAGCATATACGCTTCTTCAACCTACGGTTGGAAAGCGTAAACAAAAACGATCTCATGAAAGAAATACGGGATTACGCCATATAATATAATACAAATTTTTGAAGATCGGATTGTCATCTTCAAAATTTGTATTATAAAAACGATCTCATCGACATCAAAACGCCGCGATGACTTCTAGAGATATAAAGATGAGATTCTGGACCCATATGTTCAGCTATTCAGGAGTACCGTTGGCCCACATTTCCTCCTGATGGATGAGAACGCCAGACCTTATCAAGCTCAACTAATGGATGAGTATCTGGAAACAAAATATACCTCTCAAATGGATGGGCCAGCATCTTCGCCTAACATGAATCCTATTGAACATGCCAAGAATGCCTTGGGAAGACGAGCTGCAGAGAATGCCAGCCCCCACCTAGGACCATCCAGATTCTCTGAGTTACCCATTTAGAGAAGTGGTGGTAAATTTTACAAGCCTAAATTGACAGCCTCATTAACATTATATGGAGTCGTTGCGAGCGCAGTATGTCTGTTAGATGTAATCAAACGCCATTACTGACTGTTCCAAATATCGACAATGAAGAACTCATATTCTGCTCTTCTTGTTGCTATTTTTTTTCTTTTGAAGCTCTGTCGGAATCCCCCAAAACTGGTACATGGAGCTGCGACTTGTTCTGTATCACTAAATCTGGATATAGTCTCCTCTGATGGCCATAACGCATTTTACGCTTTATTAATTTAGAAAAGAACCATTGCAAGGACTATATGTAGATATAGAGCACCGAAACATACCACAAAAAATAATACAAAGTTTGGTTCGGTTTTAGAGACTAACTTCCACGCAACTGGTAATGCCATTTAAAACCAAAGGGCACGAAACGAACTAGCTCCTGTTTCTAAGCAGCGTAATGTAAAGTGCTTGCCGGGACTACAAAGCAAGTTCGTTTGTTCAACACCAAAGGAGGTTAAGGTTTATCTCACATTGTAGGATAAGTTCCTCTTTTGAACGCACGAATAGGTCAGTATGTATCGGAGACTGTAAAATGCGTTTCTCTGCTTTACTCCTTAGGAGGTCAAAGTGTACCTCAGATTGTAAAGCAAGAGTTTCTCTTGAACCCCGAAGAAAATCAGTGTATGCACCTTAGATTTTAGTACAAGTTCATCTATTGAACTTCCAAAAGAGATCAATATCTAGTTGAAATTGTGGAGCATGGTCCTCTGTTGAACCAACAAGGAGGTCAGTATGTACCTGTGTCTGTAGAATAAGTTCCTTTATTGAAGATGATCAATGTGTATTTCGTATTGCAGAGGATGGTGTTCTGTTAAAGCGACCAGGGGATCAGTGTGTACCAGTGATTAAAGATCACGTTTCTGTGTCCTTTGCAAAAAAGATACTTAAAACGTTTAAAGCCATAAGCACATAGAGAGGCAGGTAGCTTGAAGTTTTGTGATCATTTTTGTGAATACTTTACGTAGTGATGTTTACTTGAAAATGTATCCATCCGCTGTTCAATCAGGCACTTTTATCGTGAGGGTTCTCTCCACCTTTGTGAATAGACAAATTTGTCCGAGACGAGATCGAATCCGCGTCCCCCTAACTCCGGTGTAAGTTGCTCTCCCGACTAAGCTACACAGACGGAATGCACCGATGCAGATTTGTCATCTTGACACGTGCTCTACATATGTAGTACGTCACATCACCTCACTCTTAATTTTTTTTGTAAGCAAAGTACGTACTTTCATTAATCTTAGACGATGTGTGAAACAAACATCACACATTTTTCGAAGAACCCAACAGCCAGTACATTCGTTTTAACATTGGGGCGCGAATGTGAAAACACAAATTTGTCCGTGAGCCCGCCCATTGTCGACATAGAAAATTTAAACGTACCTGTTTCCCAAATCTTCACATTATGTAAAGTCCGGAAAGCTACTACGTATTTGCCATGCTGGTAACACGTACACTTATCTGTAATGCAATAACCTTTTTGGCTGGCTGTGTTTTAACGGATTAGGTGTTGTAACTGCATAAAGACAATTTTTATTCCAGTTGACTGAGATCTGCGTCGCATCGCTAAACCCGACCTGTCTAATCTCTGCCTGCACCTGGTAACTAAAATATGGCTCTCGCGCAATGAAAATTCTACAATCCCAATGATAAAGATAGTAATTTCTATTTTGGTAGGTTGAAAACCACTTTGTAGTATTTGCATTGGCTTGTCTTATTTTGCTTTAGAATCCGCTAAAACTTGAGTATCTATGTTGGACCGGGAAAACAATAAGGTTGTAGAAAATAAATTATGAAGGTATGTTTTGTCCACTGGAAACGCTAATCGACAGAAATAAAGGAACGCAGTATGAAATTGCCATGCGCTATCATGTTTTAAATAGTTTCATGGATGAAGATTACTGCAGCAACTTCGTTCGAAAGCGTCAGAGCTGCTCAAATAACGGCAAAAGCTGATGTGTATCCGAAGTTCTAAGATTGTTTCAGGAAGACTGACGACTCCCGAGAAACAAAATTTATAGGTTACGACACTTTAACGACGTACTTGCTCTTTAGTGCTGTCAAAGTCTGTAAGTAACGTGTCTACGAGAAGTTGCCGTAAAAACCCAAAACTTCGATCTATTATAAAATGCGCTTGGTTTATTCGTGAGGCACTCTTGTTTTCATTCAGTTAGCGAAACTTGAGTTCACTCTCATTGTTCCAGATCAAACGTTTCCTAAGAATCTTATTAGAGAGAGCTAATTAATTTGCAGTACGCAAACATGTATTGCACTTTAAATCGCACTCCTTTGTTTACACAGATGTCAACTGACATTCTTTGTTCAAATAATTCTTCTGTGCCCGTATTACTTTATTAGAGAGAAGTATCTGGCACCCGACTGCATTAATTTTGGGGAATCTAATCCTTAATCTTGACACTCTTCCGCTTTAGCAAAATGCCATCTCTAGCCTTTTACTGAAGACGAGCACATAGCTTGGGCTATGCACAGGTGAAAAAGCTGTGATTGCAATTTTTGTTACACGAATGGTAAAATACGTATACAAGACTGTAATAAACGGTTGAATTATTAATGGACAGTCTATAAGTCAACAAAATTTTCGTAATACTCCCATTCCATATTCACATGACAGAAACCTATTATGTAGATTAATATATTTTAACCAGTCATATGACGGTGACAGTACGTTAAAACTCAAATTTAGCTAATATAAATTATGTTAATTAAAAGTCATGAAAGACTTCTTGATATACAATGTTTCGCGTTATTGTCATTTGATTGTTCAAAAGATTTCCTTGCTGTTCAAACGTCGCAGACAGTTAGTCGAGCACGTGCGTGTTGCCACAGATGAAGTCGTTTGTCTTGGTAACTTTATTTTGTTTTCCGGTATTTCTCCTTGATTTTACGTATCGTGCGATAACGGTAAGCTTAGTTCCAAATTCGGCCACCGGATGAAGTGACGCTGATTCCTTTTTATGAAATTACTCTGTAATGGGAAGAAAATGAACGAAAACATGACATAACATCTACGTAACAGAACAAACGTCGCATGCAGTTGTTCGAATACGTGCGTGTTGCCACAGATGAAGTCGTTTGTCTTACTAACTTTATTTTATTTTCCGGTATTTCTCTTAAATTTACGTATCGCGCGATAGTGGTGAGCTTAGTTCCGAATTCGGCCACGTTATAAAAGCAGATGTCGCTGCAAGCACTGAATGACGTCACAGCGTAAGAGATAGATATAGCTTATTATACACTGAGTGGCCACTTTATTATGACCACCTGACAGTTTTAAGCAAATGAGCTATGGCTGCGCCTTGTTGCCGCCAGAGGGCGAGGCTCGTATAAAAAGGGAAAGCTCAGTGCTTGCGACGGTAGTAGAAGTGATTTTTGGGTGACGAGATGGGTAAAAAATGCGATTTGACGGATTTTTAACGTGGGATGATTGTAGGAGCTCGGAGCCATGGAGCGAGTATCAACGAAACCGCTGCATTCGTGAAATGTTCCAGAGCAGCTGTTGTTGAAATGTTTAAAGACTGGACTGTCAGCCAAAAAACTGGGTCTCTACGTGCAACGTGTGGTCGTCATCGACTAGTGACTGCTCGGGTGGAATGCAGAGTGTACAGACTGGTAACAGACAACAGAAGGGCAACAGTGCAGAAAATTACAGACCATCTTAATCAAGGATCCCCTCAAATGATCTCTGCACGCACTGTTCGCCGTACACTGCATCGGATGGGATATGGCAGCCGAAGGCCTGTTCGAACACCTTTGCTGTCTGCAGTTAACTAGAGAAAACGTCTCCAGTTCACACAGGAGCACAAGCATTGGACAGTCGATAATTGGAAAAAATTATGTGGTCCGATGAATCACGTTTTCAGTTGCACCATGCCGATGGCCTAGTGAGAATTTGGCGGAAGCAGCACGAAAGCATGGACCCCAAATGCAATGCAACAACCCTTCAAACTGGTGGAGGCAACGTTATGGTATGGGGAATGTTTTCCTGGCATGCTTTGGGCCCTTTAATTCGTGTTGATAAACGCCTGACTGGCACATAATATCTAAACATCGTTGCGGAACAAGTGCATCCTGTCATGTAGATGGTTTATCCCAATGGCTACTTTCAACAAGATAATGCGTGCTGCCATAATGCTCGTGTTGTACAGGATTAGTTTCAGGAACATGCTGGTGAGTTTACTTTGCTTACGTGGCCCCCACAATTTCCAGATCTCAATCCCATTGAGAATTTTTCGGATGAAGTTGAACGAGCCATCAGAGAGCTGGATCCACAACTCTGCAATCTCACACTCCTGGAAGGTGCTATTCATCAAGCATGGTTCAGATTCCACAAACCACCTATCAACATCTCGTGGAGTTCATGCCACGAAGAATCGATGCAGTATTAAAGGCAAAAGGGGGCCCTACGAAGTACTGAGGGGGTGCTCATAATAAAGTGGCCACTCAGTGCATAAGTTTTATGCGGGGTCAGTGTGACCATAGTACAGCAAAACGTTTTGAAAGAACATGCTCAATCTCACTGGCATTTAATGTTTTACTGACTTTTCTTAAAGTAACGTCTGCTTTAAATCTAATATGAATTTAATAGAAAACTCCCTATCTTACACTATATTAAAACATTTGCGGTCAAAATGTTTTTACGTCGCTTCTAGCGTAATTTTTTTTCTCATTCTCCCAGATTAAAATCTCTTAACCTATATAATAGGTTTCTGCCATGTGAATATTGAATGGGAATATTACGAATATTTTGTTTACTTTTTACGATCATGATACTTTGCGAATAAGTCCTTAACAAATTTCATTTTACAATTTGTTTATAAGTGTTTTTATGTCATATTAAAAACTCTAAAATAATGTCCTTTAATAATATTTAATTATAGCAGCAAATTCTTCAGTAAAAATTTTATTTCCTTACTACCCACTCTTCACCTTTTAAATACTCTGAACATAACGAAGTTCTAAAGCAGACGCTTGGTACGCCAGCTGGAAAGATGAATTTGCTGTGGCATGTACGGTACAATTACACTCTCCTCTTTAAGTTTAGGTTCTAATTAATTCCCCTCCTTCCCCGTCTCTCTCTCTACTGCAGTCAGTTTTGTCAACCGTACTATAATTATAGTACAAATACTAAAATTTATCTCATTATACTATTAACATTATCAAGTCTATTATGTCACATTAATATCGCGTAACATACTGTAACTTTGTTTTCTCTTCTATTGAAAATTTTAGGTTCATTTCTACTTCTATAATGTTTTTCTTGATATGTTAGTTAAGTTGAATCAAAGCTAATATTTCTTGTGGAAATTGCGACCTGCATAAGCGTTACAGCTATAACATAACTTCCCAACATTTCTGAACCGGAATGCAGATGCAAGAGACTAAATGTAGAATGTTTGCGTGTTGATGAGTAGACCTTCCCTGTATTTACACATTAAAAACAAATTAGTGTATTAGTTCCTTTTAAAAATAAGAAATAAAAGAATGATTCTTATCACTTTAACCTTTTAACGACCATAACGCCCAGAACGCCCCTACATACAAACGACCATAGTCGCCTGAAACGCCTTTCTAGAATGAGTCAGACTTCCTGCCCTTACCTTCTTTTCAAATTTGCTCGACCTGTGAGCATTAGCAGGTGTCATGCCCGTCATTATTGCTGTTACTAAACAAAGAAGTGAACCAACAGACAGTTTCGGGATTTATGGTACTTAGAGTGATACAAGATTTTTGGGTTATGGTCGTCAAAGGGGTAAATAAATTTAAATTCGTAGGTGAATCAAAAAACAAGTTACACTTAGCGCCATCTGGAGTGTGATTGCTGTCAGACCGTGTGTGCTTGGGAGCGAAGTAGACAATACGTCAGAGCTGCCGACGGGAGGTGTTTTTAGTTCAGTAGCTACGTAAAGCATGTGCAAGAGACAGTTGGTTATGGCGCGTCAACTGAATCTATATTCCAAATTGGAAGTGCGAGGAACTATTCCATTTTCGTGGGATAAGCGCCTAAATTGAACTGGCATCCATCGTGAAATCTGTGCTGTATACGGAGAAAATGCCATGTCTCGCCCTCCCATTGTAAAGTAATTAATCATAATTAAAAAACCCAGTTAGTCATAATTGTCTAGCACTTAGCTAACACTAAATCGAAAGTAAAGAAAACTTGGAACACCTTCTTTTCTTTTTTTTTAATTCTTAAATCATCAAAATGAATTAAAGAGATACTTTGCCGCCCCGGTGGCGCAGTGTTCTAAGCGATGGCTACTGATTATTCATCCGAAAGGGGTCAAGGTTCGAGTCCCGGTGAGGCATGGATATTGTGTTTGTCTTACGGCACTGGCTCTCTCCCTTCCCTGGAACAAGTGACCCTAAATTAGGGACGGGCGACTACTTATAGCCCATTTGTTGCTCACGGTGGTCGTTGAAACCCCAATAAAAAAAAACGTACTTTGTTATCTTATAGTCAATTGTGTTTCATGTACTATTTATAATCTTTGTAAAAATGCTATAGTTTTCGAAAAATGGTGTTATAACTGCAACTTTACAGATTGGCAACACTGACTGAAGTTTTGGTTCACGTCCTTTGATGATTCCAATTCATTATCTTTCCTGTTACAGTTTCATCTCTCTTTGAGAAAACGACGCTTGACTTCTGAAACATTTTATCATAACATCTTCTTTGCCAGAGTGTATGAGGCCATCGGTTTTGCTGACTTGGTGCAGGCTATCCTATATCAGTCCAATAGTTATAATGGCAGCAACACAGTGGATAGCTAGATTTATAATTCTGAATATGTTTCAAATTCTGAACATACCACTGCGCCACCTGGGCGGCCTGAATTGGATTTTTGCTTGATAAGTGAGGAAAGTGTGTTTATGGATACTTTGATGGTGATTATTTGTGATGTATGAGGGATTACTTACGTGCTATGATGATAATAAAACGTGCTAATATGATATGAGGAACATAGTAAGTGAATCTTGTAATCCTTGAAATCTTTGATTGAAAGTGCACAAGTCAGCCACTGAATTAGAAACATTTTTTCTTTTACAGATGTACGTTAACTTCAGTTACGCAGGGTGTATTCGCAAAACGTTGTCACGTGCGTCTTCACGTGATCTAGGCAACAATTTTAGAAAGCTGATCGTCAGATAAACAGTGTTAACGATTGTTCGTTGTGCCTGCTGCTCGTCTGATCAACACTACTGACGGTTGTCAGTAGTGTTGATTACGATGGGAAAAACAAAGGATCAATCAGCGTTCGATAAAAGGCTTATTGTGGATTCCCGTCTGGTTGAAGCAAAGAATTTGAAAACAGCAAAGCTGACTGGTTTCTTTAAAGGTGAGATATCCCATGGGTTTAATCAGTGAAAAAATACTACCCCACATTGCTTGTCTAAGAAGAGTTATTGTGGTGTGATGACAATCCCTCAGAAACGAGATCGTCATCGTCTCATAAGGCTTGTACGGAAAAATAGGACTTTCACACAGCAATTGACTGAAGCATTCAAATGAAGACAGTACCCGACTCATATTTCAACGAACTGTGCGCAGGAATTTGAAGAGGATAGGAATTGGCAGTGCATTCCTATAAGGAAACCACTGATTTCTGCGAAGAATGAGAAAGTTCGTCTGCAGTGTTGCGAGGAAGACGGTGAATGGACACTGGAAAACAGTCGTGTGCTCCGAAGAGTTGTGATACACCGTCTTCTATTTCGACGGTATAGGCAGAGAATTTGGCGTGAGCCCCGTAAAGTAATGAACCCAGCTTTCGTTGTAAACTTAACTCAAAGTTTTGGAGGTCGTGTCATGGTTTGGGGCTCGTTCTTTTTGTACGGAACGGGTACCCTAATATTGTTTGATGGTCAGGTGCAGAGATGGAAACGGGTCACGGGTCAATGGGTCGACAATTTCTTGCTGGTCAAACAGGTCATCTCATGGTGTTCCGGGCCGGATTTTGATCTGGTTTTATTCCCATTTTATTTTTGAAAAGAGAAAAATATTTTCCAAAGAAAAATGCGCGTTGTGGAATTCTGTAGTCGATACTAGTGCCCACGAAGTGAATGATTTGCCATGAAAAAATATTGTCGTTTCTTTCTTAAAGCAACGACGATTTCCACCGACCGACGTCAGATGATACACCGACTCCATATCGTAAAAATATCCTTTCCTTTGCGTTCTTTTACAGTGCGATTGTCCAGGGCAAGGTACAGGCGAAGGCTAATCGCCTGCATCTCAGCTGATTCACTCTCTCCGTGCGAAGTTCACTGTATGACTAAGAGTTACTTTTCACATCGCATCTTTTACATTGAGCATTCAGAGGTTTTCGTTTAATGTGCTAACATCCCGTTCTCATGACATGTCATCTGGAAATTAACACCTTATTTGTTAATGCCGATGGATCTAATATTAAGGAAGTTGAGAAAGCCGTCGAGGGCGTCGAGGCCAACAAATACCTGCTTGTTGAAAACCACAAGGGGAAGAGTGAATGCTGGAAATTGTTTCGTCGTATTAAGGAACCGGTGAATAATTCTGTGTTGTTTAGTCTTGCTTGTTGTTGAAAATGTGAAAAGCTTATAATTACAAAGAAAGATGTCAACGGTGTAATAAAAGATTATGGAACCAAAAATCTAACGGACCATATGAAAGTATGCGCACCTCCATCAAAGTGTGGAAAGAGTGAACAATCTAAATACAAGTACATTAAAAAAATTACATTTGTGTAATTGTAAATAATGATTCCCATTCGTAATATACTCACGGTCACGGTGGTAATCAGCCATTACTTCTGGATTACACAAAATAGTGGCACTAAAAATGGCACTAAAATTTAGCAAGTAACCAAATTTGTTTATTAAAAAAAGGATCTCAGTTATTAAACATCAAGCAGTTATTGGGATGAATATATATGTATTACGTTTATATGTATATATACACTGAGTGGCCACTTTATTATGGCCACCCCCTCAGTACTTCGTTGGGCCACCTTTTAACTTTAATACTGCGTCGATTCTTCGTGGCATGGACTCCTCGAGATGTTGCTAGGTGGTTTGTAGAATCTGAGACTATGTTTGTAAAATAGCACTTTCCAAGAGTGTGAGATTGCAGTATTGTGGATCCAGCTGTCTGATGGCTCCTTCAACTTCATCCCACAAATTCTTAATGGGGTTGAGATCTGGAGATTGTGGAGGCCACCTAAGCAAAATAAACTCACCTCTATGTTCCTGAAACCAATCCTGTACAACACGAGCATTATGGCAGGACGCATGAAACCAATCCTGTACAACACGATGGTTTATCCCAATGGCTACTTTAAAGTAGCCATAATGCTCGTGTTGTACAGGAAACCAATCCTGTACAACACGAGCGTTATGGCTACTTTAAAGTAGCCATTGGGATAAACCATCTACATGACAGGATGCACTTGTTCCGCAACGATGTTTAGATATGATATGCCAGTCAGACGTTGATCAACACGAATTAAAGGGCCCAAAGCATGCTAGGAAAACATTCCCCAAACCATAACGTTGCCTCCACCAGCTTGAAGAGTTGTAGCAATACATTTGGGGCCCATGCTTTCGTGCTCTTTCCGCCAAATTCTCACTCGGCCATCGGCATGGTTCAACTGAAAGCGTGATTCATCGGACCACATAATTTGTTTTCAATTATCGACTGTCCAATTTTTGTGCTTCTGTGCGAACTGGAGACGTTTTCTCTTGTTCACTGCAGACAGCAAAGGTGTTCGAACAGGCCTACGGCTGCCATATCCCATCCGATGCACTGTAGGGCGAACAGTGCGTGCAGAGATCATTTGAGAGGATCCTTGATTAAGATGGTCTGTTATTTGCTGCACTGTTGCCCTTCTGTTCTCTGTTACCAGTCTGGACATTCTCCGTTCCGCCCGAGCAGTCACTAGTCGATGACGACCACACGCTGCACGTAGAAACCCAGTTTTTTGGCTGACAGTCCAGTCGTTAAACACTTTAACAACAGCTGCTCTGGAACATTTCACGAATGCGGCGGTTTCGGTGATACTCGCTCCCTGGCTCCGAGCTCCAACAATCATTCCACGTTAAAAGTCCGTCAAATCGCATTTTTTTACCCATCTCGTCACCCAAAAATCCCTTCTACTAATGTCGCAAGCACTAAGCTTTCCATTTTCATACTAGCCTCGCACTCTGGCGGCAAGAGCGTGCAGCCATAGCTCATTTGCTTAAAACTGTCAGGTGGTCATAATAAAGTGGCCACTCAGTGTATATAAATTGAGAGTAGAATTTATAGTTCAAAGTAGATTTGTCCGGGTCATTTAGGGGTCCGGGTCTGGTCCAGGTCCGAAAGTTTTGACGCGTTTCCAACTCTGGTCAGGTGTCCTCCAAGGAATTTTTTTTTATTGAAGTTTAGCGACCACCGTAAGCAGCTCAGTGGGCTACAAGCAGACGTCCGTCCCTAATTTAGGGCCACTGGTTTCAGGGAAGGGAGAAAGCCAGTGCCCTAAGACAAACACAACATTCAAGCCTCACCGGGATTCGAACCCGGACCCTTCTCGGGCGAATTGGCATAAACCAGCGCTTAGACCACTGCGCCACGGGGGCGGCCCCCTCCAAAGATTGCCGAACCATTGTTGTCTATCAAGTTCATCCTGCAATGTTGGCCAGCAGGTGACGGCTGTTTCATGGAAGCCAATACTACAGTCCATCGAGCAAGATGCGTTCAACAGTGGTTCAGCAATCATGAAATTTACTTTCACCATCTGCCCTAGCAAACCGCAAATTCCGGTTCCGAGCCCCATTGAAAACGTATGGGACATGCAAAAACAAATCTGGGAGCAAAGTGCCATTCCGTCAGATCTAGGTCAGTTAAAGGACTGTCTGGTAAATGCCTGGTATGATGCAGACGTAGATGCATTCCACAACTTTGTGCAATTTATGCCAAACCGCGTGAATCCCGGTAAATTCCCCCACCGAAAAATTCCCCCACATTCGGTAAATTGCCTCACATTGGAAACCTTCCCCATAGGAAAATTTCCCCGCGGAAATATCCTCCACCTTTTTCAGTCTGGGACCGCGCACAAACTGAATTTTACACAAACTATCAAATGTGAAGGATATTTCCGGGTTCACCAATTCCATTTTCAAGCACTTCAAATCAAACGACATCCTTACAAGTAGCACAAATATGTGGGGCAAGTTTCCGGGTTCGGTATTTCGATTTTTACTGCAATTTGCAGATGTTTCGTAAGTATTATTGCCATGTGAAGAAAATTTCCGGGTTCGGCATTTGAATTTTTAACTCAGCGTATACACTACTGGCCGTTAAAATAGCAACAGCCGGGAATCCCCCCCCTCCATCCTAATACTATTTGTTAAATACTTGTAAATTGCGGTTAAAATCGAAATGCCGAATCCGGAAATTTCCCCTACATTTCAATAGTACGTGTGAAACATCTGTAAATTGCGGTGAAAGTCAAAATGCCGACCCTGGAAATTTCCCCCACATCTCTACACTACTTGTTAAATACCTGTAAGTTGCGGTAAAAATCGAAATGCCGTACTCGGATATTTCCCCCACATTGCAATACTTCTAGCAAAACACCCGTAAATTGCGCCAAAAGGCGAAGTGCCGACCCGGAAATTTCCCCCACATCTCAATTGTACTTGCAAAACACTTTTAAACTGCGGTAAAAGGCGAAATGTCGACCCGGAAATTTCCCCCACATCTCAATTGTACTTGCAAAACACTTTTAAATTGCGGTAAAAGGCGAAATGTCGACCAGGAAATTTCCCCCACCCTGACAGGCTGCTACTTGTAAGACTGGCTGTTACTATATACTGAGTTAAAAGTGCAAACGCCGAACTCGGAAATCTCCCCCACATGGCAATAAATACTTGCAAAACATCTGTAAATTGCAGTAAAAATCAAAATACCGATCCCGGAAAATGTCCCCATATATATTTGTGCTACTTGTAAGGCTCTCGTTAGATTTGAAGTGCTTGAAAATGGAATTGGTGAACCCGGAAATATCCCCCACATTCAATGTGTTGTGCAAAATTCAATTTGTGCACGGTCCCTAACTGGAAAAGGTGGGGATATTTCCGTGCGAGAATTTTCCTATCGGGCAGTTTTCCAAAGTTTGACGATTTAAAGAATGTGAGGAAATTTACCGCTTACCAAACGGCATGCATGCTGTAATTTAATCTGAAGAACGTCCAGCTCGGAATTGAATAAATGTTTCTAATTCAGTGGCCGCTATGTGTTAATTAGACATATAAACATCACTTCAAATCTGTTTATATGTCTAATTAATGCTTCAGCTGTACTAAGGCTGAAGCTAGCCGCTACAACTTTTAAGTTTATAGTTACAATTTAATACTTACAGGAAAGCTAACCGAATAGCGGAAGTTATCGTAAGCATAATAAACTCAAATATTTTAGTATTCCCAAAGAAACCTAACGTAACGGTCAAATTGAATCAAATGAAGTGTAATTCAATTTCTACAATAATATTATGCTACAGCTTACAGTTCCAGATCAAACCTTTTATACAGTGAATCCAATTATTACAAATCATCAAACCTAACTAACATTTCGTCACTGGTGTTTGACGAAGGGTGTCTGAATGAAGTAGGCAAGTAACGGTTGGCCGTAGCAGCAAAGCGAAAAAGGCAAAATACGCAGCAAACAGAAGACAATTCAGCTATGCGAAACGGAAAAATCGAAAATTTAATTTTTTTTTCGCCCCGCCACGGAAATCAAAGTCAGTCAGTGAAAAACGCGCCGCGCTGTATTTGGGGGTAAAGAAATTTACCCGACGCTTTAGAGGAATATTTCACTGAGATATGGATAGTTGAAATTCTGTACATGTGGTAACTTACCTGCATATCATATATATTATTACTTACCTGCATATCATATTATATTACTACGCGAATAAGCAAATTATGTACAAAAAGCAACGACAACAGAAAGAATAAGAAGCTCACAGAAGAGAGCGTATAAATAAATTACAGTACTGAGAAAATAAGTCATAAGAACATCTATTATTAAAAGAAAAAAAAACACTTCTCACACGCTTCTGATAGCAGCACAGTTCTCGACACGTAAGTCGGGCGTACAAAAGTAAATTAAACTTTATTAAGAACACAGTTTGCAGTCTTTACACGATTTTAAAAAATTACGGTTAAAATGATATATACATTGGAACATGAGCACTTTCAAGTCCACTGTGGACCCGTCATCAGATGGTGTAGTTGCATTATGCCCTGGGAGGGTATATATAATATAGTATGAACACTGACGAAACAGTATGTTTTGGCATGCGCATGCTCACTACACAATCATGTCGTTTCATTAGAGCAGCCGGTATTGTCTCTCCGGCTCATGTCGTTTCATTAGAGCAGCCGGTATTGAATACCGGCTGCCCTAATGAAACGACATGATTGTGTAGTGAGCATGCGCATGCCAAAACATACTGTTTCGTCAGTGTTGTATTCAATACCGGCTGCTCTAATGAAACGACATGAGCCGGAGAGACAATACCGGCTGCTCTAATGAAACGACATGAGCCGGAGAGACAATACCGGCTGCTCTAATGAAACGACATGATTGTGTAGTGAGCATGCGCATGCCAAAACATACTGTTTCGTCAGTGTTCATACTATATTATATATACCCTTCCAGGGCATAATGCAACTATACCATCTGATGACGGGTCCACAGTGGACTTGAAAGTGTTCATGTTCTAATGTATATATCATTTTAACCGTAATTTTTTTAAAATCGTGTAAAGACAGCAAACTGTGTTCTTAATATCCTTCAGCACGAAAAATTGGCTTCCTATAAGGTTAAATTTAGCAATTAAAACTAAAAAAGAAAAACATCGCAAAATGGCGAGGGTTGCGTCATCGTCCCGGCTCGTGAGAATCGAGCGCGGAAAATAAATCAACTGAACACATGCAAGGCAGTAAAAGCTGATGCGTGGGAAAGGAAAAAAAAAAACGATGGTTACTCACCACTGAGGTGGGGTGTTAACATCTGGCATTTTTTTACAAGTAAAAGCCTATTTACAACGACCATTATAGAAACCAAAAACATTATTTAGATAAAATAAAGTAGCAGAAAGCAGAAAATAGATACGAATGCTGGGTAAAGAAAACCTAGTAAGAAAAAATAATAAATTGATATTATGTTAATAATAATAATAATACAATGAGAAATTTGGTTAAACGATGCAAAGATATTTACAAATATTTCTCTTGAAAGGCATATCTGAATCAGCAGTGAACATGTCTAGCATAACAGTGCATTGTCAAATGTAATGCATAACGTGTGAAGCGTCTATCTCAGAATCACATCGAAGGCCAGTTATGTCTGAACAGACAACATGTCGGTTGTCTTATGGAATTGCAGATGTCCCCGATATACACTATTCGCGGACATTAACGCTGCACATGTTCACTGCAGGTAAGCTCGCATACGTCCAGAATTTCAACTATCGATATCTCAGCGAAATATTCCTCTAATAAAGCGTCCGGGTAAATTTCTTTCCCTCTGATTCGGCACGGCGCGTTTTTTACTAATTGATTTTGGTTTGCGTGGGGGACCGCATAAATATTTAATTTTCGTACTTTTCGTAAATTATCCTTTCCATGGGGTGAAACTATCAGAGCTGAATTGTCCTCCATTTGCTGCGTATTTTGCATTTTTAACTTTGCTGCTACGACTAACCCTTACTTTCCTATTCTTGTCGGACACACTTCACGAAACGCCCTGTATGCTAGGTAATGTGAAATTTGAGTAACACTTCCTAATCTTTTGCCGAATTTCCGTTCTTTTGTTCTGTATTTTTCCCTTTGCTAAAAGAAGTCATCCCATTTGTGTGTGTGTGTGTGTGTGTGTGTGTGTGTGTTGTGTGTTCATCGCGATTGCGTAGTTCAGTCGGTTCAATGTATTTATTATCTGTAGCGCTCTAGCATAAAAAGGAAAGATTTAGGTCTTCGCAAAATCTGCGGCTTCGCCAGAATTTTATTTAATAATGAAAATGGTAAACCTTATCTATTTCATCCTTTTCTTTGTTATCGGTGAGGAAGCAAAGTAAAACGCCTTGCATTTTTCCATGGCTTCCGGATGAAGTCGTAGCATTTTGTGCGTGTCTAGCTGCAGCAAAATGTGTGTGCATGTGTGTGTGTGTGTGGCTTTTATCTAATATCTTCACTCAACTTTAATTTCAAATTTTCATGCTAAAGATAAAATTGCTTTCCATTTACTAACGATTGCAAGTCTTATCATGCAGCACGCAAGAGACCATTACCCAGCTTTCTTTGCCGGAAACCCTTGCTTCCCGGATTACTCGAGAGAATCCGAAGTGTTAATGCCGCAGAGTGGATTCTTATTTTGAATGTCTCGTAAATAAAACATTTCATTAACAAACAATTGAGCTTTGCAGCGGCCCACGAATCTCGCGATAGCAAATTGCATCTGGGACTCTCAATAAAATTCGTGCCTCGAACAATAAACCTAGTGATTCTGCAAGTTGACTTAATGAGTGAATAACACTGGCACAAAAGTCTTCCTTTAACGCAGGAACAAACGGTTGTGTGAAAAATCAATAAAGACCTCCTCTCTTTTGTCGGTCGAGGCACTGAAGTCAGCCGACACTGAATGAAAACCCTTTTCTTTCAAAGATCTCTACAGGAAGATAGCTAGTGGATGCTATTTTGAGAAAGACCAGAACGATTTCCAGTTATTTTTATTCCTGAGCAAAACAATACTGAGTGTTTTATCTTCTGTGGATTATCCGGCTTACATTGCAGTCGATCCAATGGTATAGAAATGGGCGTGATTGGTTAACCTTTATGATTTAGTGATGTTGTTTGGTGCTGCATGAACAACATAAAGAAATTGCGCTATTTTTCCTTAAGAAAAAGTGTCTCAGTAGTTTTGTAGTTATTCCTTTTAGCGTAATTTATGTAAACCTCGTTACTTATTTGATATGAACGCCAGTGTAAGATTGTAACTACGCAATAGGAAAGGAAAGGGGGTTTCTAAGTGAGATACCATATATAATGACAGGAACGACTTACAATAAATGTCCAACTTATCAGTTTAACAACCACGGTGAACAAATATCAGTGCTATAAGCAGTCTCCAGTCCTTAATTTGTGACCACCTGTTCAGGAAATGGAGGCAGATAGTCCCGAAAGACAAACGCACAAACCTTGCCTTATCTCGGACTCGAACCCGGAGCCGTATCTGATGAACCATCATCAACCAGCGCTTAGACATCCGCGCAACTGGCTGGACCATATCACTTGTGCACTGACAATACGAAACTAGCATTCACTCATAAACAAAGCGAACAGCTTTGTTCATTGATTAACAACTTAAACCAGGTTATGAAAAGCTGGAGATAACAGACAGGTACGTTTATCTTGGACAGCAGATATCAAGTGAGAGTCACATTGAAGAAGAAATTAATCGGCGTACAAAACTTGCCTGGAGAGCTTTTGGAAGAAACAGCATAATTTTCAAGAGTAATATGCCATTATGTCTTAAAAGAAAAGTGTTTGATCAATGCATCCTTCCAGTGCTTACGTATGGTGCAGAGACGTGAACCTTAACTAAAAGAGACATACAAAGGCTGCAGACAACTCAAAGCAGCATGGAGAGGTGCATGCTTGGTGTAACCAGGAGAGATAAGAAGAGGAACTCGTGGATCCTAAAAATGACAAGAGTGGAAGACATCATGATCAGAGTTAAATCCCTGAAATGGCAATGGGCTGGACATACTGGCAGAAGGACAGACCATCGATGGACAGCCGAAATTTTAGATTGGATTCCAAGGGACAGGAAAAGACCCAGAAGAAGACCACATGGGAGATGGGTGGATGAAATTCGAAAGTATGCAGGAGTGACATGGAGGAGACTGGCACAAGACAGACCGTTGTGGAGGAAACTTGGGGAGACCTTCGTCCAGCAGTGGATTGATAATGGTTGACAATGATGATGATGATGATCAGAGTGTTAAAGATGAAATTTCAAAGAACTTAACAACGTTGGCTAATATTTTTATCTTCGTTTGACTGCCAGTTTTGCCAAAAGAACATAAAAACTTGAGAGCTCAGACGTGACATAAAGCTTATGTCTGAAAAAGTCAGTTTCTTAACATTCTTTCCGAAAGAAGGAATTCATGGCTCTAGCTACAAGCATGGAAACGGAAGAAAGAAAATAACAGAGCAAATCAAACATTTACACTCCTAATTAAGATACTACTCTATAAAGTGGTATTATGAGTTTATAGCTGACGTGTTTTCCTTCTTAACGTATTCTAAAGATACGGTTACTGCATCTAACATAATTTACAAACATAAAGAGCAAAAAAAATGAACGAATTTTGCAGTTAGATACCTACCCGTTGTATGTGTATACCTAGTACCTGCACGGTACTAGCAGATCCTTTAAGATGGATCCACCTAAAATCTTTGCCTTGTATTTCCAATGGGCAAACTTCTGTGGCCATTTTCGTCATAATTAATGCGTTCCCAAGGATGAAAATTTGAACATCGATAAACTTAATTTTATATTATAGCTTAGTAAACTTAATATTTTCTAAAATTTAACCATAATTGTATTAAAAATCAATAACTTTTCCTTTGGTAATAATTTGACCACAAAATAGATGGCGTGACCTGTACATTGATGATAGTAGACAAACAAATGTTGGATTGCTTAATTATGGTTAAATTTCAGAAAATATTAAAAATACTAGGCTAAAATACGAAGTTATTTTTATCGATGTTCAAATTCTCATCCTTACGAACGAATTAATTGTGAAGAAAATGGCTACAGAAGTTTGCCCATTGGAAATACAAGGCAAAGATTTTAGTTGGATCCACCTTAAATTTTGCATGTTAGCGTTGACTAAGATTTCGCCGCCGTCGCAGATCGGATTTGCTGATTCAACACATAAGTCCAGTGCTCGATTGGATTGATGTCTGGGGAATTTCGAGGTTAGAGTAATACCTGAAAGTCTTTCTCATGTTCCGAGAACCATTATTGAACAATCCGGCCAATCTAGCATAGATCATTGTTCTGCTTGACGAAGGCACTACTAGAGGGCGATGCGTTGATAAGATAGGATGTACCTGGTCAGCAGTGATGTTTAAGAAGGTGGTACACGATATTGTTCCCTGCACATGAACGACTGGACGACGGTTTTCCAAAAGAACATTGTCAAAAGTATTACACTTCAACCACAAGTTTGTTTTGGTCCCGCGGTGCATCCTGGTGCCAACAAATCCCCTGGTAAACGATGCACACGTACCCTGTCCGCCCAATTGGTGCAACAGGAAACCACATTCATCGGACCTGACGACCTTCTTCCAATAAATCAGGGCCCAGTTTTGATACTTACGTGCCTATTGTAGGCGTTTTTAACGGTGAACCCAGGTTATCATCGGAGCACCCTGCGGCTACGCAGTCCCATTCTAAATTCGCTGTATTGCGTTTTGTGACATTTTATTGCAGTCACCAATATTCAAATTACAAGCGAGTTGCGCTATAGTATCGTTTCTGTTGGATCATGCCATACAAGATATTCTTCGCTCACCATGCAAGATATCCTTCGCTCACCATACAGGATATCCTTCGTCCTCCTCTAACCACGAACCTCCAGCAACGTGGTCGGCCCACATGTTGTCGGAGGTTCGTGGTATTTTCTCTCCTTAGACCACTTTTGTAAGGTGCTGACTGTGGGCTCCCCATAAGCTTTGAAGTCTTGGAATTACTTTAACCCAAGCGTGTGGCTATTACCATTTGGCCTTTGTCAAACTCGCTTATTCCGCTGCCGTTCCCATTTGAAGAACAAGAATAGCACTGGCTAACAGAACTCATTATCGGGTGTTATTTATTATTCCATGACCTTCACACTCGCTATTGTTTGTTTGCAATTTCTTCGAGTTGCGTAAAGATTCGCTATTGATAAGAGGTATTTTAGCTGTTCAGGGTGTATTGTCCAAGCAATGACGCCAGCCTTCCCCACCCAGCAAAAACAGTGTTGCTGGGTCAGCACTCAATTCAGCTATGGTAGCCAGCAGTGGCCCAGCACTATCTTGCCGCTTCCCAACCGTCAATAAAATGTCCCGGCGGCCACTGCGTGGGCCAGTAGCTGGCCAACAGTTGTCACCCCATCCTTTGTCATATGCCAGAAGAGGGCATCAGTTATCCATCACAGGCAACCCTGCAAGCACGTGCCATAAATGATGGCTAGCCTGATGTGGTCCGCTAGTTCCCGCCAGTGACAGCCGTCAATCACGTGACGTAACTGATGGTTTGCCGAATCTTGTCCGCCAATTTCCCAGTAGTATCCATAAAAAAAAGGTTAACGGCAGTTTCCCAAAGACACAAATACTTTTTTCCCCCTACGAAACATCTGTATGACGGTACACCCATGTGGAAATTTTCTCAACAGGTC
The DNA here is from genome assembly GCA_039090855.1 of Macrothele yani. Classification (NCBI taxonomy): domain Eukaryota; kingdom Metazoa; phylum Arthropoda; class Arachnida; order Araneae; family Macrothelidae; genus Macrothele; species Macrothele yani. Next base: position 45,881,954 of record CM076997.1, on the reverse strand, counting down.
CTGAAAAACGCCTGTGTGGATCCAGCTGGGAACGATCCAACGACAGTCTGCTTGCAAAACGGACGCTCTATCCAGTATACTGGTTTGTCACGCAGCAGTGTGTGTGTGTGCTTGGAGCTGAGCGTCTTTCAGCAGCGATGTGAAACTAAGGGATATCTTTTTTTTTTATTTTACAATATTGCAAGGTATTTTTCATGAATGTCCGTTTCATATATTACATAAATTTATTTTTTCAACAAAACAATTATATTTTTTTAAGTTAAGGGAACCTCACTCATTTTCAACGAGTGTACCAACTTAAATGCGCTTTCTAAAGTTTTGTGCTCTCCTTGTGGTGCCGAAAGGCGATTGTTTAATTATTATATTTACCCGTTCATGTCCTATTCTGCTATATTTTTAACGTTGTACCTTTCCTTTCCGCGGTCCAAAGCTACATTTGTTCTGAAGAGGAAAGATAATTTATTTTACTTGTCGTTATTTTTAGCAGCGAATTCCTCTAATCTTGTGTATTCAACCCATGGATGAATACACTAAATCCACATATTGTTGCTTTTTTTTTCAACTAATTGCTAAATTTCGTACGCGTATAATTCTTATTTTTTTCCAACATAACGAGCTTTTAATGTTTTTCCGCGACTTTTGTTTGAAGCGGCTTAGTGTATGTTATCACGAAATATTACACATAAATTATTTCTTGTTATTCATGAGAATGGAGTGAGTGTATTCCATGGCTGTCTGTATTCTTGACTCTTTGTGAGTTAGTGCAGGAATTTTGCTACGAAATGAGTTTCTATAAATACATGAGAGTAATTGACTATTTCTTACAGTTCATTAATAATTATTTATATATTTTTCTTCCAACGGTTATCTTCGTCAACGTGACATTTCATTAGGAAATTAATTCGCCTCTCTACGTATGGATATTTTTTCTTAACATCCACTAAAATAACCGGATGGCGGTAGCGTCGTCTTCAATTAGTTGGTACCACGAAAGACACAGAACGTGTTGCTTCTGCGCATGCGCAGTCCCTTTGCATCCACCTTTTGATGGAGTTGTTCCGGTTGCCAGCTACGGGTCATAAGCGGCACTTGCTTGGAGGCCTGCAATTCACGGCGATGCTACAGGGCCATCAATGGCTGCCAACTGATGGTGCTGCCACCAACGGTTGGTTGGAAAACTGTTGGCCACCAGCTGGAAGTGACGGGTCATTGCTGACTGAAATCAGCTGCTTACGGCACGGCACGGTAGTGATCCGTTTGTGGCAGCGCATTTAGTTGGGAGCCATTGGATGGTTCTGCTGCATCGCCAGGATTTGCGGGCCTGCAAGCAAGTACCACTGGCGTCCCATAGCTGGCAACCGAAGCAACCCCAACACGAGGAGGAAGAAACGGGACTGCGCATGCGCAGAAGGAACACATGCTGTGTCTTTCGTGATACCAACTAATTGAAGACGACGCTATCGCCATCCTGTTATTTTAGTGGATGTTAAGAAAAAGAGCCACATGCAGAGATGCGAATTAATTTCCTAATGAAATGCCACGTCGACGAAAATTGCTGCTTGGAAGCCCGGAATTCAAGGCGGAAGAAAATTATATAAAAAATTATTAATGAACTGTAAGAAATAGTTAATTACTCTCATGTGTTAATAGAAACTCATTTCGTATCAAAATTGCTCCACTAACACACAAAGAATCGAGAATACAGACAGCCATGAAATACACCCACTCCATTCCCATGAATAACAAGAAATAATTTCTGTGTAATCGTTCGTTTTAACGTACGCTAACCGCTTCAAAGAAAAGTCCCGAAAATAATTTAAAAAATCGCTATGTTTTTTGGAAAAGAAAATAAGAATTACGTGTGTACAAAATTTATCAATTATTTGAAGAAAAACAAAGCTGTGTGGATATAATGTACTCATCCATGGGTTGAATACATAAGATTGGAGGAATTCGCTGCTAAATATAACAACAAATAAAATAAGATATCATTCCTCTTTAGAAGAAAAAGTAGTTTGTACCCGGAAAGGAAATACAAAACGTTAAAAATATAACAGAATCTGACATGAACGGGTAAATATATTAATTAAACAATCGCCTTTCAAGACCTTAAGGACAGCACAAAACTTTAGAAAGCGCATTTAAGTTGGTGCACTCGTTGAAAGTAAGTGACGTTCCCTTAACGTAACTAAAAACAATCGTTACGTTGAGAAAAAAATTTATGAATTATACGAAACGGACATTTATGAAAAATACCTCGTAATATTGTAAAATTAAAAAGAGAACATTTAGTTTCACATCGCGCAGGAAAGAGGCTCAGCTTCAAGCAGAGGCTTGTGACTCGCGAACCAGTGTAGTGGCTAGAACGACGACTTCGCAAGCAGACTGTCTTGAGTTCGATGCCAGCCAGATCCCAACGCACGTTTTTCAGGACCTGTTGAGAAAATTTCCCCTGCGTGGTGTACGAGTTTCGTAGGGGAAAAAAAGGGTTGTTCTTTTGGAGAAACTGCGGCTATCTTTTTTTTTTTTTTTTTTGGTTTCCAATGGGAATATGGCGAACAAGATTCGGCAAGCCATCAGTTATGTCACGCCATTGCCGGCTGTTCCTGCCGGGAAACTAGCGGATCACATTAGGCTTGCCATCATTTATGGCACGTTCTTGCAGAGCCGCTTGTGGCAGCCAATACCTGTGACAGATAACTGATGGCCCTCTTCTAGCATATGACAACTGATATGGTGCCAACTGAAGGCCAGTTGCTGGCCTGAACTACTGGCCCATGTGGTGGCCGCCGGCACATTTTATTGACGTTTGGGCAAAGGAAAGATAGTGCTGGGCCATGGGCCATTACTGGCACTGGTGGCTTGAGTGCTGGCCCAACAACACTGTTTTTGCTGGATCCTAATTGCAAGATTTTGCGCCATCTAACTATTTCCAAGATTGAATTCTCGAAATATGCTGCAAAGGGTAGAAATTCGACAAGGACAATGCTGGGATGCTTGCAGTGAGCAAATTGCTGAAGTCAAGATCTGGAATTTATTTGTGTGTGTTACGAAAAAAAAATGCATCATGCCAGAAAGGTTTTTTGACAAACTATGGTATTGTAAAAAAGCGTTTTACACAAACTTCAAGCATGTTTCGCAAAAGGTAATGTATATATTCATTCTATAAGGTCTTTTACTGTGAGTCCTATTTTGAGTGAACGGCTGAACGTAAAGATATGGTTCAGGTATCAGCATAAACGTCTTAGCATGCAGATGTGCCAGTCGAAGAAAAACATAAGATTGGGGCAAAGGTTCGGGTGTTGTGGGGCGGCAAAGTTCCCATGTATAATCTAATGGGGAAGCGTGCGGTTGACTCACGCGCTCTTGAAGGCGGAGGCATGGAGGGACTGAGATAGTCCAAAGTCCGAAGTCTTCTCTTTTCTGAGCGAACCGTTGCGCCAAGCAACGCTAGCAGGCATTCCTATCAGAGTTCTTCTCATCGGAACAGCGAACACTTTCGAAGACCTGATTGCGTCATGCCGTTGGATTGTGTGATGCATATATACAATTTAATATTCATTCGATCTAGTTTATTCACGTAGGTAAGACGTTTCCTATTATGTAAAGATGTAAAAATAAACATTACGTTGGCCATTGTTAGTGAAAATATTACGGGCGACTGCTTATAGCCCATTGAGTTGCTCACGGTGATCGTTAAACCTTCAGTCGGAAAAAAATCATGATCTGGACTTTTGTCTTTGCTGAAGAGTTTGAATGAGTTTGTCAATCAAATAAAGTTTACGTTTGTTGTTTCATATGAGTTTATTCTTTAAAAATAAATAAACTAACCGTCGATTTGGACGGGTGAAGATTATTCGCAATGCGAATCTCATTCCAACAACATTTACAAACACTGTTGTGACTATAAATGAGATTGAAAGAGTGCGCTATCTAGTAGAATTTTTGCACACGATCGAGACGAGTGGCCTTCCGCCTAACATTTTACGACTGGAAAAGGGTGCAGTTGTGATGCTCATCACGAACCTGGTTGCCAAGTGGTATAAGATCCGGCTTATGATGGTTCGTTCGTGAAGGGTCCGGGTTCGAATCCCGGTGAGGCAAGGATGTTGTTTTTGTCTTACGGCACTGGCTCTCTCCTTTCCCTGGAACCAGTGATGCTAAATTAGGGACGGACGACTGCTTATAGCTCATTGAGTTGCTCATAGTGGTCGTTTAACTTTTAGTTAAAAAAAAAAATCACAAAGCTGGACTATTGTCGTTACTGAAGTGGTTGAATGAATATGTCAATCAAATAAGGTTCACATTCGTTGTTTCGTATTATGAGTTTGTTCTTTTCAAAAAAAAAAAAAGAAAAAAACAACTGATCGTCGTTTCCGACGAGTTTCGTCTAGTCCTAATTAATTTGAAAAGGTTCAGAGAAATGCTTCCGATTTCTGGTGGTCGTTCTAAATAAGTTAAGTGCAGCCTGGAAAACTTGCCAAAATTTAATTCCCTTAAATAGATTAATGCTTCGAAACGACTTTTACTTTGCGATGCTCCCGTAACATAAAAATTAGTTCATTAAAACGAGACGCGACTGCAAGTTTCGTCTACGGGCCTTTTTTCCTGATTATCAACAGGAAGGTTCTCTTGTAATAGAAGATAAACGTGAGATTTCCAATTTTGTGTAAAAGTAATCTAGTTAGAAAAATAATTGCTTAAATTGCAGTTTTAGATAACAGGAAGAGCAGCCAGGAAGACCTGCCTCTTCTGGAAGGTGGATAAAAGAGCAAAGAAGCAAAGATTAAAAAAAATATCTTAGATCAATGACTCCTTAGAACAGATGGCGTAAAGTACTGTTTGCCTATCCCGAAAAGAACTGATAAGACAAAATGAGTTTCTAGTCTATGTGTTCGGGGATCCAAGGTAGTGGATTATCGCTGTCACGGAAACAATTCCCCTTCAGAGTGAGATCTCGTTTTAATTTCAAACAAGAAATATGACACCGAATTTTCGGATGTAATAAGTACGTATTTTGAATCCGTTCTCACGCGAATTAAATTTATCAAAGCTTTTCAAAATCCATGGAACTGGTTTGGAAAACAATCAACTGGTTCCAACAATCAACAAAATATCTAGAGATAGAAACATCTACTTAGTTCCACCAGCGGCAAAAATGTATGCTGCGCAAATTAACAAATGGCGAGAAAAAAGTTTCTAATACTACAAGGAGAGACAAAGAGATTTTCAAATCGAACAGTTAAAAGAAGAAATATAGAAAAGAAACATGATATAAGTTTACGTCTGCTAGCGGAAGAATCTTGAATAGCGAAAAATTTGAAATTAGGCGAAAATTATTTTTCATGGAAAAAGCGTTCGACCTTTAAGCAGCTAGTGAGAAATCTTTGCGATACTTAAAGAGGATAATGCTCCACATCTCTGTTGTAGTGAATGGCACACAGTGAAGAAGAAATTTCTCAATAGCGTCTTTAGAAGCGGCGATACAGCTGCAAACTGAAGTACACAAACATCATCTACCGACCGAACTGTGAACCACAAAATTCCTCATATACTAGCCTTAAGCGTTCTACAAGATAAATGGCATCCGGTGTTGAAAGAATTTTTTAAATCGCACATGTCAAAGCAGTGATATTGAGAAAAACAGAATAAGCATATGCTCCCCAAGCAGCGAAATTGTGCACTATTTTAGAAACAAAATACACACACAGTTTGCGTAGTTAATAGTATCTGAAGGAAGAAAGAAATTTTTCAATCGGGTTTTAAGTCCCGCAGATATTGATGTAAATGGAAACGTGAACTTACACCCTCTGGTAGTAGACTTATGCACTACGAAAAATTTGAAAATATATGTGAAACATTTCCCCACGGAAATGCTCTCCAACAAAGAAAGAATTTTTCAAATCGGCCTCTTAGAAGCAGAATTATCGACAAAAATAAGATATGCCTTTACGACCCTAGCGGAAAAACCATGCATTATTTTAAGAGGAAAGTATTATCAAAGGTCTTTCAATGTGAGAGGTATTGGTCAAGGAACGAAATTTTTCAATCGAGTTTTCTGGAGCTCAGTTGTTGCTACAAATACATCAGACGCAGAAATTAACACTTACGCTTCCTGGTGGCTAAACCAATGTTTATCAAATATTAGAAATTATAGGCAAAACATTTCCTATCATCAGCTGTATCCGGTGCAGAAAGAAGTTTTCTAATCGGAATTTTAGAAGCAGAGATATCGTGGAAAACGCAATTTATTTAACACCCCCTAGCGAAAAGTCTGTGCATTACTTGAAAATTTTGAAATTATATGACACCATTTTACACCGGAAACGCTATGTAACAAAGAAGGAATTTTTCATATCTAACTCTTAGAAGCAGAGATATTTATAGGAAAGGGATACATATCTACGCCCCCTGGCGGAGAAACCATGCATAATTTTTAGAAGAAAATATTCTTAAATGTTTATCGACATGAGCGGTACCGTTGAATTTTCTCAATCGAGCTCAGATGTTGATGGAAATACCTACGAAGCAGAAATTAACGCTTACGTCCTCTGATGGCGAAACAATATTTTATAAAAAATTAGAAATACAATCAAAACATTTCCCACCGGAAGCTGTATCCGGCGCAGGAACAATTTTTCAAATCGGAGTTCAGAAGCAGAGATATCGGGAGTAACACAATTTACCTTTACTTCCCCTAGCGGAAAATTAATGAATTACTTGAATATTTTGAAATTATATGAAAAACATGTCGCACCGGAAACTTTATCCAACAAAGAAGAATTTTTTTTAAATTGGACCATTAGAATCAGAGATATTGACAAAAATAAGATATACGTCTACGCCCCTTGGCGGAGAAACCATACATTGTTTTAAGAAGGAATTATTCCGAAATGCTTTGTCGATGAAAGTAGTATCGGTCCACTAAAGAAGTTTTCAATCGAGATCTTAGAAGATCAGATTTTGTTGCAAATACATCAGAAGCAGAAATTAACACTGGTGGCAAACCGTTTTATACCAAAAATTAAAAAATTATGTGCGAAAGATTTCCCTTCCGGAGCTTTATCCGCTGCAGAAATAAATTTTGAAATCGGAGTTTTAGAAGCAGAGATATTGGCGGAAACGCAATTTACTTTTACGCCCCCTAGCGGAGAATCTATGCGTAACTCGAAAAAGTGACTATACCTAAAATATTCTTTGCTATGAGTGGAATCAAAAGACAAAATATGTTTTTTGAATTGGATGTTCGGAAGCAAATGTATGGAATAAAATGTATTTTGAATTCGATATCATCTGCATTTACGCCCTCTAGCGGCGAAATTGTGCATCGTAAAACAATCAAAATAAAGGGTCATCATTCGCACATTTGAGGCTTCTATAATGCAAAAAATGCAAAAATAATTTTTCAAATCCGACTATTAGTTGCAGAGATCTATTAGTTGCAAAAATAATTTTTCAAACCGATAACATAAGCACGATCTTTTTCTACAAAAGACGTTTTAAAAAAGTTAGGCAAAGTTAAATGGTGATGTTCTTTGATTTTACAGATTTGCAAGGCTTCCAGAAGAAATACATACTGTAATTAACACAGCAATCACATCAGAAACCTTGGAACTTTCATCGTCCAGGAGCGGGAACAGAATCCACATCTCCCGATTTCCGTTCGAGCATGCTGTCCTTTACACCACCCCAAGCATCAAAGTTTAGAGTATCTGAGTGTTAAGAGTATCGGAATATTCTCCGATTGCTTGCAAATCGGAGTGAATTCTGCTTCCATATAGCGTTGTTAAGTAAATCACATCACTAGTCAAATATTTTTATCATTATGCATGGAGAATACATCACTATAATTAGCACCGCAATCAGACATCTCTGAATTGCCTGTATTTCCTGTTCCTCACCTAACAGTAAAGCTATCAAGGAACGGAAATCGGGAGATTAGAGTTCGATTTGGGTCTGGTTCATTTCCCCTACGTTGACTTCACCGAACGGTCACTTGACCGAAAATCACTTCACCGAAAAGTTTGTTTCACCGATGATCACTTGATCAAAAAGTTCATTTCACCGAAGGGTCACTCGACCGAAAGGTACATTTCACCGAAAGGTCACTTGATCGAAAAGTTCATTTTACCGAAAGGTCTCTTTACCTAAATGTTCATTTCATCGAAAGGTCATTTCACCGAAAGGTCAGTTTATCGAAAACATTGGATTTCATTACAGGATCTGTTGAAGCATGGTGCAAGTTCGGCAGACAGACCACCGAAATGTTAAGGGATTATACTCTAATTGCACTTTTGATTTCTCCGTGTCACAGAAATCGCAAAGATTTAGTTTTAAAACAAATCTTTTTTTTTTTTTTTTTTTTTGGAGACAATAGGCTTCGTCTTAGGCCTTTTTAGGAAATTTTAATCATGTTCATAAGGTTTACATAAAAGTCATGTTCAGTGCTCATGTTCATAAGATTTACATAAAATGTAAAATTAATAATATTGCACATTTTTTCAGACAAAAAGAATCAATTTTATGTCACTAGACCTTGGCTTAGGCCTTTTTACCCAACTGTAATCGTGCGAACACATGTTCATAAGGTTTACATAAAAAGTCAAGTTAATAATGTTGCACATTTTTTCAAGCAAAAAGAATCAATTTTAGGGCCCTAGGTTTCGGCTTGGGCCTTTTTAGCAAATTTTTACCGTGCGTGATCATGTTTACATGGTTTACATAAAAAGTTACTTTACATTTTATGTAATGCTTATGAATATGCGTAGACCTTCGATGAAATCTGTTAAAAAATGGCCTGTCTGTAGGCCTACGGTCAGAAAATTAATATTTTGTGGTTGAGTAAAGGTGGAACATTATTTACTTGATTTGATATGTAACTCTTATGAATATGAGCTCGGAGGATTAAAATTTGATAAAAAGGCACAGATCTAGGCATTATAATTAATGTTATATTTCGAAAAACCTACTGATGGGAAGATGTCTCATAGAAATTAAAAGTGTATTTTTTATACAATCCGATAATGTTTAGGTGGCCAGTTTTTCAAAAACCCGCATCACATTCCAACAGATCTATAACAACAAAATTCTAAGTTTTCGATAAACTGACCATTCGGTATAATGATCTTTCGATGTAATGAACTTTTAGGTAAAGTAATCCTTCGGTGAAATAAACTTTTCGATCAAATGAACTTTTAGTTGAAGTGACCTTTCGGTGAAATGATCTTTTCGGTCAAGTGACCCTTCGGTGAAATGTACCTTCTGATCAAGAGATTTTGGTCAAGTGACCTTTCGATCAAGTGAACAATACCAGTTCAATTTCCGCTCCAGGTAGATGAAATTTTCACGTTCTCACATGTGATCGATGTTACGTGAGACACAGTAGATACAGGCATTTGACAGATGTCTGATTGTTGTGGTAATTAAAGTGACGTGTCTTCCACGTATTATGAGAAGAATATTTATTCCAGCCGATATACACCGATAAGCTATCACATTATGACCACCTAACTAATAAGATGTAGGACCCCATTTGGTCCTCAAAACCTCGGCCACTCGGCAGAGCATCGATTCGATGCGGTGACGATAGGTATCCTCGGGTATCTGGTACAATAATATCAACAGCAGGTCCTCGAGTTTCCTTACGTTTTGGGGTGGTGATGATTTAGCGCGAAACCGCTTTTCCAAGTCGAACCACAAATGTCCGATTAGGTTCATGTCAGGTGAATTTGGAGGCCAGGGCATTAACAGAAAGTCACCAGCTTGTTCCTCGAACCACTCCTTGACATTTCTGGCAGTGTGGAATTGCGCATTATCCGGTTGGTAATGGAAATCATCACCAGTAGGGAATAGAGTATTCATGAATGGGTGAACTTGGTCCGTAGCAAAGTTCAGATACCTGACAGCTGTCAGGGATTGTGCCATTGGGATAATGAGACCTAAAGTGTCACAAGAAAACATCGCCCACAGCATAATACCACCACCAACGGCCTGTTTCCGCCCAACAGTGAAACCAGCTGCTATAGACTCCGTCGGTAATCTGCGTATCCGCGCTCGGCCGTCTACCTGATGCTCCAAGAATCTTGATTCGTCAGACAAGCCCACTTTCTTTCAATCATCCACTGTCCAACCTCGATGATCTTTGCCCCATTTCATGTATTGTTGGCGATGACGTTCATTGAGCACGGGGACCCAGCTGGGTTTTCGGTTACGCAGGCCCATGCGCAGAAGGCTGCGATAAACTGTGTGCTGTGACACATTGCCCTGATCACTACTGTAGTAGCTGCGGGTGGTTTGTCGCACTGTGGCGCTGCGGTCGCTGTGAACAATGCTCGATAGTCTCCGCTCTTCTCTGGCATCAATGAGCAGCTGACGACGGTTCGTCGTTTGGCCATCTGTGCACCACTTTTGATACGTACTCACTACAACAGCACGTGAACATCTCACAAGCCGAGGTCGTTGTACCGAGGCGCATTGCTATCACATTTTGTCCTTTATCAAACTCCAATAAATCGGCAGCTTTTCCCATTCTGTCTCCGAACACTCTGCTAATGGAAAGCCGGTGCTCCGGTTATATATATACTGCTCTGTAAACTTCACCTGAGCCACTGTTGGCTTCCAGTCGCACTCATTTCTCTACGCTGGGGGTTGCCATAATGTAATGGCTCATGGGTGTATATCTAGCACGCACTTTTCCTATGGTGTGTATGTAAATCTAAAAGCTGGTGAAACCTAACGTATTTTTCTTTTTGGATGAAAAATAGAAACATCTGATTTTGCTCGTTTCACTTCATTACTCGTTTTAGAAAATGATATTTAACTCTTAAATGTTTGTCTTTTTCATATTTTAACGGTGTTTGCTAGGAACTAAGAAACTAATGCAGCAGAGGAGAAAGAAATGCTTTCATAAATCAAATTTGTTAAGTAAAACAAACCCATGAATCCACTTCACCAAAGCGTCTTCTTCAACAAATCCATTTCACCAAGGCTTCTCGAGGGAAGATGTAATGGCAGAAATGTCACGGTTGCATTTTAAGTGCTGCATTTTTAAGTGTTTGTCTTTTTTCGCAAAGGAAGTCACATAAGCGTCCTACCACATACACATTCGGCTTCCAGAACGGATTTTTTAGTACATAGAAGAAATCTGAATTAATTTGCTTCTTTTACTGCACGATCATTTGTTCTTTTCTTTTTATAAAACTGAGAGTAATGGTGAACACCTTTTTTTCTTTGATGGATCATGGCTAATTATTTAGAGATTTTATCGCATACTGTATTTTAATATTCTGCACTGAAAATTGATGGAGATAAGATCCTCGGGGATCCTCGGGTCACGTAGGCTGGGTTCCAGAATCTTAGATGAAAACGAAAGGAATTTCGTATGAAACAGAATCCCTGAACGCGTTTTGGAATTTCTCTCTCACGACAGTTTGCTGTGCATGCCTGAAATACACAGGAATGTGCAAGACAAACCTTAAGTGAAAATGATTAATGCAACTGGGCGTGACTCCATATGATTTAATAAATGTTATGGGTTCTATGTCATACTGGTAAATGCGATTAAGCATTGGTACCTTAGAATTCAAAGATTGAGTCGAAGTTATTATAGATTATTATACATCAACCGTAATGCTCGTTATTTTAAGCTAAAGGTTATTTACGTACGCTCCGTATGCTAATCGAAAGAAGTTCATCTGCCTATCTGTGACCAAATATAACCATTCATATAGCTGGAATGCTTTCAGAGAAGCACTTAGAAACGCAATCATTTGCCTTTTTTATCGGTTGGAAATGTAACGACAATCATAAGCTTTTCAAATGGCGGGAGGCAATCTCCTGTCGCTGATTTGGGGCCGCTAATTCCAGGAAAGGTATAGAGCCACCAATGCTCCCATCGGATAAACACATCTCCCCGTGCTTCATCCAGAGCTCGAACAATCTCTCGTCGGAAAGAAATCGTCAGAAAACAGCCTTTAATGCCATTCGGCCATCAGAACTGTCCCTGTGACTTTGGGAAGTATTCAGTGATTACATTGCCAAAGAAACCTGACTGCCAGAACATCAGTGTTACTCATGAAAGAAATACGGGATTATGCCATATAATACAAATTTTGAAGATGACAATCCGATTTTTGGCGTAAATGTGACAAGGATGGTAAGTCAGATAATATCCGAAAACTTGAATATTTTCATCGTCCTGGAGCGGGACTCGAACCCGCGTCTCCCAGAAAACGCCTAGGTATGCTAGCCACTACACCACCCAGAACGACCAAGTTTCAAGTTTCCGATCAAGTCGAAGCCGGTTGCTTCGACTTGCGAATCCTGTGATGGTTAAATTCAAATTGATCGGAAACTTGAAACTTGATCGTTCTGGGTGGTGTAGTGGCTAGCATACCTAGGCGTTTTCTGGGAGACGCGGGTTTGAGTCCCGCTCCAGGACGATGAAAATTTTCAAGTTTTCGGATATTATCTGACTTAGCATCCTTGTCACATTTACCCCAAAAATCGGATTGTCATCTTCAAAATTTGTATCAGTGTTACTGTTTATAGCAAAGTGAAAATGCTAATACTGTCATCTTGCTGAAAATCTGAAATAAACCTATAAACATTTTCTCAGAATTTATTAATTTTGTGTTCTTAATCTTCCATAAAATCAAGAAGGAAACATCATTACCGTGCGTTTCAATATTCGTTTTATCATTTACTCTGGTTACTGATAAGATAGTCCTCTGATGATCAATTAATGAAAACAGTAATAATTTCTTTTTAAGAATGACTCTCTCGTGGTATTCGTGTTTTATGTTTGCTGAAATTTCCTTGGTATCTGCTGGTTCATTAATTTGGCGTGTTCTTTGTAAATTACATTCACTGTAACATTTTCGCATCTGTGTTATGCCGTCCTGGCAACCCGAGTGGTCACATGCGTCGGCTTCTGACTAATTATGCAAGGAAGTCACTCCCTGAGCCGCGAATAAGGCATGAGTGGTTTCCGTGTCACACTGAGAATCCTCGTCCTCTGGAAGCAGCTGTTTCAATTTACGGACGGACTTAAAAAACGGCATGATTGGAGATTTCCCGATTTCTCTGACAAAATGGGATTTCTTACTATTTTAAATAGCAGTTGAAGGCTTCTTCTTTTCAGAAATACTAAATAGAAGGATAACAAATAACAGAGGTAATTCTTGAAACGATGATGCACAGCAGATGGCATTTTCTTTTACATTGGTTCTCAATACATTTAATAGGCAAAACCTTAGAGACAGGGGTGATGGGTAGTTGACATGGGCATTCCCCGCGTAGAGCTACACAGAACTAAGCCGAACGCAGGAGATGAATAGGCGAACAGCAATGCTTCCAAACAATGGTAAACGTGGTGATCTGAGCGACGTTGATCGTGGACGCATTGTCGGGCAAGACAGATGGATCATTCAATCCCCCCCCCAAGGAGTAAGGACCCTAGGTTCCCGAGGGAAACGGTATCAAGGCACGGCTGATGGGCAGTTGACATGAGCATTCCCCACGCAGAGTGGCACAGAACTAAACCGAACGCAGGAGATGAGTAGGCTGACAGCAAGGCTTCCGAACAATGGTAAACTGGGTGATCTGAGAGACTTTGATCGTGGGTGTATTGTCGGGCAAGACAGATGGATCATTCAATCCCCCAAGTGGTAAGGACCCTAGATTCCCAAGGGAAACGGTATCAAGACAGGGGTGATGGGCAGTTGGCATGGGCATTCCCGCACACAGAGTGACACAGAACCAAACCGAACGCAAGAGATGAGTAGGCGGACAGCAAGGCTTCCAAACAATGGTAAACGTGGTGATCTGAGCGACTTTGATCATGGACGCATTGTCGGGCAAGACAGATGGGTCATTAAATCCCCCAAGTGGTAAGGACCCTAGGTTCCCGAGGGAAATGGTATCAAGGCAAGGGTGATGGGCAGTTGACATAAGCATTCCCCACGCAGAGTGACACAGAACCAAACCGAACACGGAAGATGAGTAGGTGGACAGCAAGGCTTCCGAACAATGGTAAACGTAGTGATCTGGGAGACTTTGATCGTGGGCGCATTCTCGCGCAAGACAGATGGATCATTCAATCCCCCAAGTGGTAAGGACCCTAGATTCCCAAGGGAAACGGTATCAAGGTAGGGGTGATGGGCAGTTTGCCTGGGCATTCCCCACGCAGAGTGACACAGAACCAAACCGAACGCAGGAGATGAGTAGGCGGACAGCAAGGCTTCCAAACAATGGTAAACGTGGTGATCTGAGCGACTTTGATCATGGACGCATTGTCGGGCAAGACAGATGGGTCATTAAATCCCCCAAGTGGTAAGGGCTCTAGGTTTCCGGGGAAACTGTATCAAGCGTGTACCACGAGTGTACCATCAACAGACGTACCAGCGCCCAGAGAGCAAGCGACGGTCGAACACACGTCATTGATGACCGGGGTCGACGTAGATTATCCAGGCTCGTACAGACCGACCAGTTGGCAACGGCTGTGCAAATAACACACAGTTTAAATGTCAGAGGCCCAAGCAACATCAGCGAGCGAACGGTATGACGCACTCTGCATAGTCTTGGCTACGGGTGTCGACTCCCAACTCATGTGCCACTGTTGACTACTCGTAGTCGGAAATAATTCCTCTTCTGTTGCCGGAAACATCAACCCTGACCTCTTCAGGGTGCCGCCGTGTTGTGTGGTCAGATGAATCCCGCTTCTAGCTGCACCGAACTGACGGAAGGGTGCGGGTGTGGCGTGTCGACAGCATGAGGCCATGGCCCTGTCGTACCAGGCCTGCTCTGTTCAAGGCGACGGTTTGGCGAGCCTTCTCATTAGACACATTAGGTACCTTCGTGTGTATGGAGAGGTCCTTTACTCCTGTTTGCTATCAGCATGTTCTGGCTGATAACTTACAAACTTTCATGGCCTTCGCTCATTCTGCAACCGATGATCTGTTTCAGGAGGGCAATGCGTAGCCCCACAAAATCGTAACCACCCAGGTATGGCTTGAGGAACACTCATATGAGTTTGAAGCCATCCAGTGGCTCCCAAGGTCTCCGGAATTAAACCACGTGGGACCTCTCTTGGATAACATGGAGCGGAACTTCATATCCATGGATCTTGGACCAATGTCTGGGGACAGTTGTGGACAATGCTTTTTTTTTTTATTGGAGGTTTAGCGACCACCGTGAGCAACTCAATGGGATATAATTAGTTGCCCGTCCCTAATTTAGGGTCACTGGTTCTAGGGAAGGGAGCGAGCCAGTGCCGTAAGACAAACACAACATCAATGCCTGACCGGGATTCGAACCCAGACCCCTTGCGGACGAATGATCAGAGGCCATCGCTTAGACCACTGCGTCACCGGGGTGGCATTGGACAATGCTGCAACAGGCATGGATGGTATTATCTTCGAAAACCCTCTGGCATGTGGTGGAGTCGATGCCTTGGCGTGTACAAGCTGTTATTCGCGCTAGAGAAGACCAGCACGCGTTTATGTAGGTATCTCTAATGTTTTTTTTGTCCATGGAGTGTATAAACCTGAATGTAGCAAAATATTTTTTCTACCGATACGGATATGTTCGTAAACTGCGGACAGTTTGAGTATCAGATGTGGCTTGTACATCAGAAATTTCGTTTAAAGGTACAACAATATTCGTTATCCAACGTCCCTATTAAGCAATTTCAGTGAAAACGAATGCCACATAAATAGACACCTGGGAAATAATTCGCAGGAACTCTGCTGCAATATCTCTTTTGCCAGAATAGGGATCGATTTGGTTGGATTTTCCCGATGGTGGAGAAATGGGTTAACGATGGCCTATTCCTATTGCTGTGGATATCGATTGTGACGCGTTCGCTTCCTGCCCTCATCCAAGCAATTAATCGATCACAAAAAGAAGAAGATGGAGTAAGGAAGCGCTCGGAAACATCCTGCGTAATCCGGAAGGAAAAGTTGGGCGACAGCTTCTCAAACAAAGGTAATCTGTCGTTAACTTCTTATTTTTTTTCATAATAATGGTTTAGAGAAAATTGGCTCCACGTAACAGTGGATTTAGTTCTCCCATGCTGCGGTAATCACTAAGAAGAAAACAAAAAGACGTTCTATTTCTCCATTTTTGTCCATGCGTTCACTTTTAACATGGACAGACTTTTAAAACTAAAAATAAAAAAATCTATACTATAATATAAAATGATTTGACCGACATTTACGCCAACAGATGTTTCTCGATTTGGTATCCTTATACAGTATATACAGGATGCATAGGAAAGTCCCTTTAGCCCGGAATAACTTGCGAACGGAGAGAGGTACAGTTATGCAAATGATATAACGGTATAGTAAAGCGATTACGCCCGATCAAATGCATCCGATAGCTGCGTCCTTAGTGGCGAAATGCGGAAGGAAGCCATTGCAAATCGAAAACGAAAAAAGATAGGGCAAAATTTCCAATTACAAAGTTGTAGAGCATCAATTAATTAGTACAAAACGATATTTGTTTCACACTGATAAGATAAATCATCGCCTGAATACGCTACAATGTCCGAAATCTATGCGCGACGATTCGAAGCTGCATATTCACATTTCGCAAATGCAGCCGTATAAAAATGCAGATTGGGACGTCGTACCGTACTTACGATATAAAAACCAGTAGCAGGATGCATCCTGATCAGAAATTTAGGTCTACGTACGCTGTGTGAGAACGGCGAGCTTGGGTTTCTGGGGTTACGTAAAAAATCAGGTGTATGTAACAGCGCCTGCAAATCTGCTGGATCTACGTCTTCGTGTTACAGATGCTTGCAATAGTGTGACACCTTCCATGTTGAGGAATGTGCATGCAGAGCACATTCCTCAACTTTACGAATACAAATGTGTATCGTGGGCAGTGGCGAAATCTTCGAAAATACTCGACATTAACATTTTATCACTGTGCGCCAGTTTGCCTTTTTTGTTTTTGTTTTGTCTGGCGTCATCAAACTTTATTGACATAAGTACGCATTTATGCAATAAATTGTGTGTATTTGCTCTTACCTATCTATGCCTGTTCCCTTCAAACGTTCACACAAAAGGTCGCGCATCGATTTCGGACATTGTAGGGTATTCAGGCGACAATGTATCTTACCCGTGTGAAACAAATGTCGTTTTGTACTAACTAATTGATGCTCTACAACTTTGTAATTGGAAATTTTGCTCTATCTCGTTTCGTTTTCGATTTACAATGGCCAACTTCCGCATTTCGCAACTAGCGGCGCTGCTATCGATTGCATTCGATCGGGCGCAGTCACTTTACTATACCGTTATCTCACTTGCATAACTGTACCTTTCTCCGTTCGCAAGTTATTCCAGGCTAAAGGGACTTTCCTATGCACCCTGTATATTTGTGTGTGTGTGTGTGTGTGTGATAGCATAAATGTTACGATTGTGAGAACAAAAGCAAGGACTGTGAGAGAAATTGCTTTTAGCTGTTGGGGTGGAAACATTTTGTATCTGTAGAGCTGTCACTTTGCGCTATGGTCCTGAACAGAGTTGGGTGGAATGCATTACAAAGTAATGGAAGTACAGATTACAATTAACGTGTAATGCATTACAAGGTAATCCAAAGTATGGTTTCCACAAAGTAATGGAATTAATCTGTAACGCATTACAATGAAGAGGATAAAATTCAATTATTTAATAATGCCATTCCAAAGCAATGGAATTATTTGGTAAGGAAATTACACAATTGGCAAATAATAATTACATACTAATAGTTTATAGAAATGTACATGTGCCAAAAGCTATGTCTAAAAAAGTCGGCCATTTAACGTAGCAGACAAAGACCGAAGGGTCCTGTAGAATGTTCTAGAAGCGACAAGAATGGACTAGACGTTATGTTCTTGTTCTTTGTTGAAAACTAAGATGAATTGCTCTTCGTTGAAGACAAACATCACATGAAACGGCATTGATCTTTCTTTCATTTTTTGTACTATTCTCTAACCGAAATAAACATCCCATACGTACTTACTTCATATGTATTATTTCGTTCAAATCACTTTACTTGCAGCGAAGACGGGGCAACTACTCATGTCATGCACGTACAATCTCCAATACCTATACATACATGCATTTGAGGTCCGAAGGGTGGAACAATTGTCAAATAACCTAAACAACGTGTAAGGGTGTAATGGTTGCTGGCGTATTCACGTTGTATTGTTACCCATAAGTTATTGGTTAATTACCAACATATAGTTAACCATTAACCATTACGATTATAATGGGTAGCTGCTACATGTCCCCATGTAATTTCTGTATAATGACCAATTCACCATCACCATGTAATGGTAACGCTAAGTTCTTTTTTCCCATTACCATTACGCTGTAATGCATTACCGATTAATTCAATTACGATTTTGCTCAACTTTGATCCTGAATCATTGTATCCAAAGAGAAAAAAGAAACGTGTTAGAAAACGAAAACCTACTCCCAGAACTGATGAAATTTTACTCAGAAACATCCAAATGTACGCTCAAAACACAAGCAAAAGCTCTCACAAATATTGTTAGCGTACTGGTATTGACACTGCTGTGTCAACCGTGTAGCGTAGGCTACTTGAAACTGGACGGAACGCAAGAAAGGCAGTAAAACTAATGTTGACATCTGCCATGAAATGAAAACGTCTAGCATGGACAAAAAGTGTATACGAAGTGTGACAGTTTAATTCTCTGAATGCACCTGTAGAAAAAATGCATGCGGACTTGTGCATTAGTCGCTAGTGTAATTTTAGAAGTTATCTCCTTTGGGAGCTGTGCGTTTAGTTAGACGCTGATGCCATAGCTGGAAACATACCTGGAGCTCTGTTTCTGGAATATTCTTAAGTTTCTTTGTCACGTCATGCTGGGCGTCAAAAATGTCTGAAAATTTTCCTTTTGTGGAAGTTTTTATTTTCTGGGAATGGCCAAAGTGACAAGCGCTTAAGTCAGATGAATAGGGAAGACCAGGGGTCACCAAACCTTTGGAGAGAAGGGCCACACAGGAAATTGGGTAAAATTCGGAGGGCCGGGCAAAAAAATGGTAAATCAAAGGTCAATTAATGCAGATATTGTAAATTTTCAATGAACTAATTACAAACATGTGTGCGTGTGTAAGTAATTTTATATGTTCTGTAATTTAACATAAAAGTTTTTAAATAAATATTTAAATATATTTATTCACATCTACAACAAATACAAAGCTAAACTTACAAATGACTTCATGACATCTTAAACTAGAAATAAAATCAATGAGAAGAATGGTATTGTTTTTGAAATTATTTAGCTACATTTCCGATATATGGTTTAAAATCGGACAACCCAATTTTTAAAAAGTCTACCTAGTGGTTGTCGGTCAATCGTGAACGAAGCTTTGATTTAACATATTTCATTCTGGAGAAAGCTTGTTCACAAAGATATGTACTGCCAAACACTGAAATCATTTCCCTGGAAAAAATTTTCAGGTGTGTAAAATTATTTCTAGACAAAAGAGAATAAAAGGTTATCAAACTTTTACTCTTAAACAATGATTTCAAATTATTATCAGATTGCAAATCTAACAATTCCAACTATAAATTCTCCTCTGCATCGTCAACTGTAAAAGTAAATGGATTCTGCAAAAGCTGGTATTATTTTTCATGCTTGTAAATATCACCAAAAACGTCGTTCAAACTCAGCTTTCAACAACTTAATATTTGTGACACGGTGCTCAACATCAAAAACAAACTTATGAGACATCTTGTCCCACATATACTAACAAGATGAAAAATGAGAAAACTTTGCTGTGCAAACTGTCGCTTAAATAGTTCCAGGATTGAAAATCCTCCCTCACTCTTCTGAAAGGCACTTTAGTAGCATCAAACATTGCTATGTTATCAGGCCATGCTGTGACATATAGCAACTCTCTTTCTCAGTCAGAAAAAAAACTTAAAATATATAAAACAAATTTTAAAATTGTAAATATTGAAATTTCCTGGCGGGCCGGATTTGGTTCGCCGGCCGTAGTTTGGTGACCCTGGGGATAGACGATCCAAATTCATAATTGATTTCTTAGCCGGAAAGTCGTGAACACTCAGCTCATCATGGTTTGGAGCATTGCCAGGCCATAGTTCAGCTATTTTTTTCGAACAGAAGCCCGTAACCTTTTCAATACCGCTAAATAGCATGACTGGCTGATCGTTTGTTCCTGTTCAATGAATTCGTAATTAATTATTCCCTTGTGATCGTAACAACACACGAATATGGTCTTGAACTGCGAGCGTGACATGTCTGCTTTTTTCGGCCTTTACGTCACTCAGACACTTGACCTTTTAATAGCATCTTCACCATACGTCACTCAGACACTTGACCTTTTAATAGCATCTTCACCATACGTCACTCAGACACTTGACCTTTTAATAGCATCTTCACCATACGTCACTCAGACACTTGACCTTTTAATAGCATCTTCACCATACGTCACTCAGACACTTGACCTTTTAATAGCATCTTCACCATACGTCACTTTCAACCTTCTAACGTTTCAGTTGCCCATTCACCGATCTTCACACATACTCGGATGTTCAGGCGCTACTCTAAATTTTATATCTCTCATTTTTGCCTCAAAACTTACTCAAAGGCATTCGCAAATGCTCACTCACGAATGATCCTACTGCTATGTGTTTAACGCACGGACTACCGTACTTGAAACATGTCCAGACCCGTATAGACACGTGATTCTGCCCGAGACTTTACAAGGATGACACTGGGAGACCATTCCGCAAATCTTATTGCCACACCTCATATCTGGGAGCTGTAATGAGTAGAAAGAGGTAGTTTTCTCTGATGAGACAGATTCCATTTTTCAAGGATACAGAGCAAAGCTTGTATGAAAAAGAAACGAAGAGCTAGTGTTACCCGAACACATTAAAAACAAGAAAGGTGACACCGAATTTTTGGGTGTAATAAGCACGTCTTTTGAATCCGTTCTGACCCAAATTAAATTTATCAAAGCTGTTCAAAGTCAATGGAACTGGTATGAAAACAATAGTATCTGACAGAAGAAATAAGTTTTTAATCCCTCAGATATTGTTGCAAACGGAATCGTGAGCTTACGCCACCTGGTTGCAGACTTGTGCGTTAAGAAAAACAGGAATTTATATGAGAAACATTTCGCACTGGAAACGCTTTCCAACACCGATAGAATTTTTCAAATCGGTCTCTTAGAAACAGAGATATCGACAAAAACAAGATGCGACTTTACGTCCCCTGGTGGGAAAACCATGCATTATTTAAGGAAGAAGGTATTCTGAAAAGGGTTTTCCATATGAGCATGGGCGCCTGTTTATACCCAGGTTCAAGAAAAAATATTTAGTCGAGTTTTCAGGAGCCCAGATTTTGCTACAAATACATCAGAGGCAGAAATTAATACCTATTCTCTCTAGTGGCCAAATCATTCTTTATCAAACATTAGAAATTATGTGAAACATATTTTCCATCAGGTCTTGTATGAGATACAGGAAGAATTTTTCAAATCGGAGTTTTAGAAGTAGAAATAACGCAGAATTTAGCTTTGTGCCCCCCAGAGGAAAGTCTATGATTTACTTGAAAATTTTGAATTTATTGGAAAAACATTTCGCATCGGAAACACTATCCAACAAAGAAGGTATTTTTCAAATCGGACTCTTAGAAGTAGAGATATCGACAAAATGAGATATACATCTACGCCCCGTGGCGAAGAACTCATGCATTATTTTAAGAAGAAAATGTTCGTAAAAGGTTTGTCGACATGAGTAGTATCGGCCTACAAACGACGTTTTTTTCAATCGAGAATTTAGAAGCTCATATTTTGCTGCAAATACATAAAAAACGGAAATTAAGAATTACGCCCCTGGTTGCCAAATCATTTTTTTTACTAAAGTTAGAAATTATGTGCGAATGATTTCCCATCAGGAGCTGTATCCGGTGCAGAAAGAATTTTTCAAATCGGAGATTTAGAAGCAGAGATATAGGAGGAAACGCAATTTACCTCTACGCCCCCTAGCGTAAAGTCTATGAATTACTTGACATTTTTGAAATTATATGAAAAACATGTCACACTGAAAACACTATGCAACAAAGAAGAAATTTTTCAAATCGGACTCCTAGAAGTAGAGGTATTGACAAAAATAAGATATACTTCTACGCCCCCTGGCGGAAAAACTGTAGAATATTTTAGGAAGAAAATATTCCGAAAAGGGTTATGGATGTAAATGGTATTAGTCCACGAAATAATTTTTTCAAGTGATATTTTAGAAGGTCAGATTTTATGGCAAATACATCAGAAGCAAAAATTAAAACTTACGCCCCCTGGGGCCAAAGTATTCTTTACCAAAAATTTGAAATTATATGCAAAAGATTGTTTATCAGGAGGTGTATTCGCTGAAGAAAACATTTTTCAAATCTGAGTTTTAGAAGAAGAGTTATCGGGAAAAATGTAATTTAGTTTTACGCCCCCTAGCGGAAAATCTATGCGCAATTTGAAAAAGTAACTATATCTAAACTACTCTTCGACATAAATGAAATCGAAAGATAAAATATTTTTTTCAAGCGGATGTTTAGAAGCAAATATGTGGAATAAAACGT
Source organism: Macrothele yani (assembly GCA_039090855.1). Classification (NCBI taxonomy): domain Eukaryota; kingdom Metazoa; phylum Arthropoda; class Arachnida; order Araneae; family Macrothelidae; genus Macrothele; species Macrothele yani. The sequence goes on along the minus strand of CM076997.1, from coordinate 45,859,342 downwards.
ATGTTTGAATTCGACATCATCTACATTTACGCCCTCTAGAGGCGAAATTGTACATCGTAAAAAAAAAAGGAAATAAAAGATCATCATTCTCATATTTCACGCTTTTTAATGCAAAAATAATTTTTCAAATCGACATAATAGTTGCAGAGATATCGTGGGTACAGGCGGACGGACAAACCGGCAACATAAGCACGATCCTTTTTTACAAGAGACGTGCTAAAAATGAGTTTTGGGGATAAGTTATTTCACAACAAGTGGCCCTAGGTACCTACTTCCAATTGGAGGCATTGTGAATTCCCGAAAACACATTGGAAATTTAACAAGTAGACTAGTGCCGTTCGTGCAGACAATTTGCAGATGGAAAAGGAGCTTTTCTGCATGTCTTGTCCTCGTGCAACAATTGAAAAATAGTCAAGAAGTTCATGCAGGCAAACAGAATCAATGTGCTTGGTTGGCTTGGAGATTCCACAAACTTACATTCGACTGAAAATTTGTGTAGTATTCTGGAGAAATGCCTGGGGAAAATGAACTTTCAACAAAGGAACGTTTAGTAACTAAAGTAATATAAGTGTGTTCCCACGATGATGAAGTGAAAAACATTTTGCTTTAAACTGGTAGAATCAATGTTATAACATGTCCAGGAAGCCATTGTGTCCAATGGAGGACATACACAGTCGAGGCACATTGTTGTGTCCACCTCTTACTTTTGACGTCAACAGCGCGTTGCCAATGAAAGTAAGCACGTGTCGTTAGCCGGCTTTAAGGGTATATAAGGTGTGCTGTAGGCATTCTGAAAACATATCAATTGTTGCTGCCATGGGTAAAAGGAGCGATTTATCAGATTTGCAAAAAAAGATGTTATCGGCTTTCGGGCCAAGGGTGGCAGTATTTCTGAAACAGCACACTTTCTGAACTGTTCGCGTGTTGCAGTGGTTAAAGTGTATCGTGATTGGAGAAATGGCACCATTGCGAATAAGCGACATGGAAACTGCGGAGTCCCACGTGACATTGATGTGAGAGGTGAAAGTCCGCTTCGAAGGTGGTTGAGGGCCGATCGACACGCTACAATGGAGCAACTTAGTGGCCGAATGAACCAGGGGGATACCGGAAGTGTGTCTGAAAGGACAGTTAAGCGAATCCTGCTGCGTATGGGGCTCCGATGCAAACAGATGGTCATTGCACCTATGCTAACGAAGGTGCATCGGCAGAAAAGGCTGACAGTATCGGAATTTGACCTCCGCTGATTGGCAGAGCCGACAGTTTGTACCAGTAAGTACTTGAGAGCCGACAGCTTGTACTTGCTTGTACCAGTGAGTGGTAGAAGCAAGTTCAGTTTGCTTTGCTTGAATATTCTGTGAATTTTCCTTGAAGAATATTTGATTTATCTGTGGTACTTGGTGACCTCCGACCTACATACGTCCGGATGGGAATTGCGTTAAATTGCTATAAGGAAGCATGGATGCTTCGACTAGCAAAAATCTGAGGACTTTCAGATTCCTATGTCTCAGTTGCATGAAACTTCACTGTTCTGGGTGGTGTAATGGTTAGCATACTCGGCCGGTAATCGGGAGATGCGGGGATCGATTCCAACTCCAGGACGGTGAAATTTTCAAGTTTTCTAAGAAGTGTTACATGGATGACCAGTAAGTGGAACAAGCAAATTCAGGTTGCTTTGATGGAATATTCTGTGAATTTTCCATGTATTATGAAGGATATTTTTTCCTTTATTAGTAATAATAAATATTGTTTGTTTAAAACTAAACAGTAGAAATACTTACTATTGCCACCGTTTAGTTAACTACTTACTTTTATGAATCGCATATCTTCTTTAATAGGTTTTACAAAAACAACTTCCATTAATTCACCTATCTCATTACTGCTCAGTGTCAAGAATTAGTACACTTTATTGCTTGTTGCTATGATTTAATTCCGCTTAGTATGTACCAAGCTGTGGCACTGTGCGGTCGTGAGTGACGCGAATAAATACAATGCACTGTACGTCAATAAATGTATACTCTCGAATCACTCGTTTCCTTTCACCCCCAGGAAGATAATGGCATGCAAAAGATGCATAGCATAAATTATCTGCAAAAAATACCAGTGTACTCTCTCGAGTATTTCTGGTTCCTGAACGTTAGACGGCGCTTCGAAAGGACAAGATCTTTCTTTCTCTTAAACCAGTGGTTAAATGACGTCATTCCGTACTAACTCCGCAATTTCACTCAGTGCGTATTCGTAAAACATCTGGGAAAAATTGGGGCTGTGCGTTATTTTTTTCTGTTATGACCAAGGGAATTTTCGTACTATTATTTTAATGTCGATTTTATGAATAAAAAGAGGAACAGTCTCTCTCTGCGTTACGTATCTCATTAGAAGTAAACCAATTGTTTTTATTTACTGAAGGTTTTATAATTTCTTGTTACATTGCACTAGCGTGACAATGAGAATCGCTTAGAATTTCCTACCGAAGGTAGGTAGCATTTTTAGATTTTTTTTTAACATACGAATAAGGAAAGTAACTGATAATTATGACATGAACGTTCATTCGTGGCACGAAAATAGATTATTTCGAGTGACTTGCGTTCAGAATACATGACCTCTTTTTATGGTCTTCAGCAGCGATGATAAATTCAATTCTATTAGTTTCGCAGCACCGTATAGTTCATTCCTTTGATATGTGCAAAATTAGTATTAATATAATACAAGAAACAACGTTTGGAATTAATTAAGAAACTGTAAAGATGATTTAATAGCACAGACGTCTGCGACTGCAGAGGGGCATAAAACGCAGATATTGGCGTGATGAATGGCAGCGCATAGTGTTTTCCGACTAGTCCCGGTTCAACCTAATGACACATAATGGACGTATCCTTTTACGACGACACCATAGTTCCACTGCCGCTGACGTGCATAATGCAGAGGCATACGGACCAGACATCGGGCGTTCTGGTGCAAGGTTTTGTTGAATTCCAAACCTCCTACGGATTGCAGGAACCACAACCAGCCAGCCGTACATTACAAAAGTTGTAGGGGCTGAATTTCTGCCATATCTGCAGACTGTCATCAGTGGCGTCTTTTAACAGGACAATCCCCGACTACATGTGGCACGGAATGTCTTACATCTCCTGGATGTCCGGCATGTGCCAAGTATTCCTTGTCCAGCTCGTTCGCCGGATTTGTCTCCCACTGAACAAATGTGGAATTTGGCCAATCGACAGCTGGTATGTCAGGCTCAGCTGGCATTTATCCAAGAAGAACTTTGGATAGGAATCGAGAGATCATGCAATGGTCTTCCACAACGCGACATCCAGAACCGCTTCCAGTCATTTATACGCCATGTACGAGCTTTATCGCGCTGGATACACAAGGTAATGAGTATTATGTGTTCCATATCACTTACAGGTCTGTACTTCTAATCAGCTACGTCTTGTGTCCCGTGTAATGTACCCTATAAAGCTCACTTCAATATTTCAGGTTCTTTTTTATATTGCATTTCCTACTGACAGTAGCGTATATAATAGGCTGTCGGATTTCGCAGAGTCATTCTGTAGGCAGGTAATTAAAGAAGTAACACTCACCTGACGTGACTTATGATACGTCAATTTAAAGCGTCAAAGCTCCTGTCTATACAACACAGCTCATTTTGTCAGCAGGGTCAATTCTATGGGTTACACTGTACAGGACGGTAGATAAGCGCCAGATAGCCGCCCCGGTAGCGCAATGGTCTTAACGCTGGCTTCGGACCATTCCTCCGACATGTGTCTGGGTTCGAATCCCGGTGAGGCATGGATGTCATATTTGTCTTTCCTCACTGGCTCGTTCCCTTCGCTAAAACCAGTGGCACTGAATAAGGGATGGGCGCCTGTTTATACCCAGTTACGTTGCTCAAGGTGGTAGTTAACCCTCCAAACAAACAAAAAATATACGCCAAATACATATTTTTTATGTGAGTTCATATTTCGACAACGTGCACCGGAGGTAGCTTGCAACATCGATACAGCATCTGGAGAAGGCACCGTTACTGAACGCAAGTTATAATGTGGGTTTCATAAATTCAGGTTCAGTTATACACTATCTACCAACAAGTAATTGGACACCCCTGCAATCGACGATATCTGCGGTCCTGATACACGTCACGGCCGCCGCCGTTAAATATCGTGTGGGAAACAACAACGCAACCAGTCGCATGCAAGATGCAACGCAGTTCGGAGCTCTCTGATTTCGAAAAAGGTGTAATCGTCGGGTATCACAGAAATTGCAGATCCATACGTGATATATCCAGCTAGTTGAAGTACCCAATATCGACAGTGGCCTACGTGATTGGCAAGTAGAAAATGAGAGGTGACTGCCGGAATGTGCCGCGACCCGGCAGACCCACAAAACTGGGAGTTAAAGACCGGCGAGTGCTGGCCAGAGAAATTCGGAAGAACCACACCAAATCGATGGGCCACATCCGCGAGGAGTTTCAACAGGCATCCGGGAGTGTTCCTTCGATGAATACAATCCGTAAGGAAGCCCATCTGCTCGGTTATCTTGGACGTGCTGCCGTCCACAAGCCTTTGATCACCAAGTCCAATAGAGCTACTCGGCTAACGTGGTGCAGAACGTCGACAGTAGACCGTTGAACAGTCGAAACAGGGTCTCTGGAGCGACGAATCAAGGTTCACCCTCTACCGTTCTAATGGCAGGGTCTGGGTTTGGCGTCTGCCTGGAGAACGCCTCCTGCCGGAATGTATTTTGCCAACAGTGAAGTTTGGCGGCTGTGGAATTATGCTATGGGGGTGTTTCTCCTGGTATGGCACGGGACCCTTGGTCGCAATTCCTGGGAGACTCAACGCCGAGACCTACTGCACCATTTTGGATGATCATGCGCTTCCTACGTTGTGGCAGTTTTACGGGGTGGACCCATGTTACTTTCAGGATGACAATGCCACCTGTCATGTTGCGAGGTCCACCATGGCTTGGTATGGTGACAATGTGGTTAATCGAATGAACTGGCCTGCGCAGAGCCCGAACCTTAACCCTATCGAGCACCTCTGGGACGAGTTGGAGCGTCGACGTAAGGGGTGCCCCCACCGTCCGAAATCGGTGAAGGAACTGACCTGTCTTCTCCCAGCCGAGTAGAAGAAAATACCGCTAGCCGTCGTATAACGCCTTGTTGAGAGTATGCCCCGGAGGGACGTAGCTGTAATTGCCGCTCGTGGAGGCTCCACCAACTACTGAAGGTGAATAAACTTCGTTTTCCTTTGCTATCACAGGTGTCCAATTACTTGTTGTTAGATAGTGTATAAGGCCAGAGAGTGAAGCACACGGTAGACTAGAAAGGGCTCTTGATGATGCCAAACCGGAGGACTTGATTGAATCCACCCTATGTCAAGGATACGTGAATGTGAAAAGCAAGTCGGAATACAGTATGTGCCACATCCCTACATTTAACGGTCACAGGGATAGTGAAGTCAATAACAGATAAACGGATCCAATGTGAGTTGACGAACGACCAGAGAACACGACGATTTCATGTTTGCCGTTATCTGCTTATCCTCAATCAAACGAACGGCATTTTGAAGTCCCTCTTCACGCGTGACGAGAAATGGATACTATGTGACGTGGTAGAGGTTATGCACATCCTAAGACGGCCAGTACCAGTAAAATGCCTTGCCGGCGTAGCTTACTTGGGGAAGCATTCGGCACGGGAACACATTCGAGTTCCGCCACCTGCAGTCACAGGGTTTCGCTAGAACTGCGTGACGATTACAATGGCCCGACCGCGGTGAAGTCCAGAAACAAACTTTGAACTCGGTACTCCATCTAACGTAGACTGTGGTGAGTGTTTGATGGTGTGCAGCCGGGGTAATCCGCTCACTCTTTCTTATAATCGCGTCAAACCAACCATCACAACGAACAGGTGTTGTCCAGAACTTCACATTACGCATGGAAGATTCTCCACTAAACAACTGGAATTAATGACTTCCCAGGGATTTTTTCAACACGGGGCTATACAGATGCTCGTATTTCGTTGTCAAAAGTGTGCTTCTGCTGGTGGGAGTTATATTTGATTACTAAAGTTTATTTTGCGTGTTTCAAATGTTCCATCAATATTCCGACATTTCTTCTGCAATAACCATATATTTCATTTTCGACAAATCAGTGTCCATATACGAGTACAGTTGTTGTAACGACTCTCACTCCTTTCTAGCTCTTTCTCAAAATAGCCGCGATCTAGCGAGAGCCGTCATATAATTTTGTTTTGTTTTTCGTTCCGTGGTGCAATCATGCACTTGAAGACAGATAAAATTCACGCTCTTTTCTAACAATAACGAAAAAAACGCCAGTTTATTCCGCTAAAACAATGTGGATTAGGACTTCTCTAAGGCTGATTAATGGAATTTTGACTTCGTCCCCGTCCGCGCTACCGACACTAGACCCGATCCTCATGTTTCCCGTAAACCGACATAGCTGCTACTGCAACGCGTGCCCGTCCATGCTACCGACACTAGACCCGGACCTTATGTTTCCCGCCAACGCCGAAACTTCCGACCCGACCTATCTATCCAAAGTCCGGTCCCGTCTCTCCCGCCCCCATTTTTAAAAGTAACCAAAAGTAAAGTCCCCTTTCCCTCTTAAAACTTCAGAAAAAACTCCATTATCAGATTTTCGAGTTAATTTCCTCTTACCTGGAAGCTACATGCCACACCTGTAAGCTTCTGTTTCATCATTAACACGCCCTTGAGATAACCCCATTGCCACACACGACAGGTAGGATACTCTTCAAGTATTTATGTATTAAACCGGCAATAATACTTTTAATCCCGTGTATCTGACAGCAACATGCTGATTTCGTCCGCTCTGCCCGGAAGTTGCGCGAACAAAGAATTCCACGTGGGAATGTATGTACATAAGCATACGTATTATATTTACCATTACTTTTTTTTGCCCTGGGGGCTGGAGAATCTTATAGTTGAATTTACAACAGATTTCGATAAAAAAAATAGTTTGTAATCCTTAAAAAAAAAAACGGTACTGAGAAGCTTGGTTCTTTGCTTTTCTAAAATTAGTAAATAAACGAAACACAAACTTCATGAATCAGTTAATTTATTTCATGACATTTTGCAGAAGGGAATCTGAAATATTTGTAAAAGCAAGACCCATTAAACGTAAGATCTCCCTTGAGATAATGCTCACCGCCGAATAATGCATCGCAAAAGTCGAAATATTACCTGCAAGAAAAAATAAATTACAGTTATAAAGAAGCGGTGTTGTCAAAAAAGCGTTTTTTCATTAAAAATAATGTTTTGTCGTATGTAAAAAGTGCAGAAGGTGGAAGGGTATCATTCTTATGATATATCTTCAGAGCAATTCGTTAAATGCCACTTTGGAACGAAAAGGGTGGAGTTATATCCGAGAGAAGGCAGTTGGTGAATGCGTTCTTCTGAAGCCGGATGTTATTTCCATTTCAGTAAAGAAGCAAACTTGACAGCACCTTATGAAAGTATGGACAGATATAAATGATGGCTATGTAGAGCAAAGACTGCTTTTATCTTCTCTGACCACCAGAGTTTTCCGACGACACTGTTGCCTCATTTTTTTTTTTTTTAAGTAAAAGCGTCTCCCTTGAGAGTTACGTAGAAAAGCAATTTGTGTTTCATTTTTCTTTTGGAAGAACTTTAGCTTGTACTGTTTTTTCAGAACGTCAAATGACTTTTCTCCTTTCTATTTTTTTTTCAGAGTTTCTGCTTTCATTTTGTTGCAAACGTGAGATAGCATTTTTTCGCATTCGGAAAGTGAGATACAGACTGAAAAAAAAAAAAAAACAGCAGGCAAAACCACTGTTGTCAGAACGGCGAAACAGAAAGAGTCGTCCGTCCGCGAACATGACAAAAAGGAACATATAAAAGGCTTTGTGAGGCTATAAAAACAAGACTAACTTACTGAGTGTGGCGAATAAATGTCAGAGCGTAGAATAATCAAGTAACCATTAAAATATTCGAAAGTTTTTACCCCACAGGCACTATTAAACAGAACAAGTTAAGTATCTCATCCAGCTTTTACTACAGAAACTCTTTTGTTTAATGCCAGTAGCTATGCAGAAACAAACATAGCTTTACCCTTAGGCTTACAGGGGAAATCAATACATACAATTGACGTCGATTAAGAACATCAAACAGAAGTCATCGCTTTTTCCACGTTTGTATGTGAGTCACGGAAAAATTGTCATCGGCCGCCGCCGGGAATAGAACCCAGGGTCTTCCAGTTACGCTCCGGACATGCTACCACTGCTCCACAGCGGCCATCCAGACTCACACGCGACTAACTGTCGAACATATGGCAGGTTGCTTCTTGGAGCCCCGCACAATGCTGGTGATGCTGGGGACCACCGCACAGTGCTGACTCACTTACTAACGGAGAAAGAGCGATGACTTCTGTTTGCTGTTACAGAGGAAATGTAAATATTCGTGGTGATGAGTAGAAATGTATGTCTTTTTACATTGCAAAGTTATTTATGCGTAAGTGAATCAAAAAGTCATTTGCACTTAGCGCCATCTGGTGTGGGATTGCAGTCAGACCGTGTTTGCTTGGGAGCGAAGTAGACAATACGTCATAGCTGCCGACGGCAGGTGTTTTAGTTCAGTAACTGAATAAGGCGTGTGTAGAAGGCAGTTCGTAATGGCGCGCAAACTGAACTCTTACTCTAAATTGGAAGTGCGAGGAACCATTCCTTTTTTGTGACCTAAATTGCACTGACATCCATCGTGAAATCTGTGCTGTATACGGGGAAAATGTCATGTCTCGTCCGGATATTGCAAAGTGGTGCCAACAATTTAAAAAGGATCGCACAAATATGACGGACGAGTACCGCGAAGACAGATCATCAATATCCAGCACTCCGAAACATGTTGCCCTCGTTGACGACACAATAAGGGGATAATGTCGTATCAAAATCAAGGAAATTGCCTGTTAGACATTTCGTACGGGACTGTGCATTCCATCATCCACGAGCAGCCGGGATTTCGGAAATTGTGTGTGAGATGGGTGTCACGTTTACTTACCAACTAATACAGAAACCAATGTTTCCTGTCGTCTTTGGTTCTTGTGCAACGGTATTCTGCTGAGGGTCACAATGTTTTGCGTCGAATCATCACAGGTGAGGAAACGTTGTTTCACCATTTCACCCCTGAAACCAAACGATCACCTCTCCAACAAGGAAGAAGTTCAAAGTCTAGCCGTCTGCGGAAGAAACATTAGCGACTCTTTTCCTTGACTGTAAAGGTGTTGTTTATAAAGAATTTATACCAAAATGGGACGACTGATAATGCTAATTCATAATGCCAAACTCTACGGAATTTGCGAAAGGCCATTAAGGTCAGACGCCGGGGTAAGTTGAGCGAAGGTGTTATTCTGATGCACGACAACGCCACACCACACACAGCACGGAAAACAAAGGAATTGCTGCAGCAATTTAAGTGGGAGGTGTGGCAGCATCTACCGTACAGCCTCAACGTATCGGCGTGCGACTATCATTTGTTCGGTAAAATGAAACAGGACCTAATTGGACAAAAATTTCAGACCGATGGGGCTGTGAAGACTGCAGTCCTTAACTGGGTGCACCAAACTGGAGGAGACTTTTTCTGTACAGGTAAGGAAAAGTTAATCACACGTTCCGATAGATATTTACAGTCCTTGGGTGACTATGTCGAAAAATGATATCCGCTGAGTATATCTCTTTATTTTTTTCTTTATTCAGCAGTGTAACTAACTTTTGTAACCGGCCTTAACGTTTCCTACACAATTGTCTGCTTCAGTCAGTGTTTACCATGGCGTGCTTTCGAATTTCCCCCTATTCCTTCCACGTGGTCTTATCATCATCATCATCATCATTGTCAACCATTATCAATCCACTGCTGGACGAAGGTCTCCCCAAGTTTCCTCCACAACGGTCTGTCCTTTGCCAGTCTGTCTTGTGCCTGCAAACTTTCGAATTTCATCCACCCATCTCCCATGTGGTCTTCTTCTGGGTCTTTTCCTGTCCCTTGGAATCCAATCTAAAATTTCGGCTGTCCATCGATGATCTGTCCTTCTGGAAGTATGTCCAGCCCATTGCCATTTCAGGGATTTAACTCTGATCATGATGTCTTCCACTCTTGTCATTTTTCGGATCCACGAGTTCCTCTTCTTATCTCTCCTGGTTACACCAAGCATGCACCTCTCCATGCTACTTTGAGTTGTCTGCAGCCTTTGTATGTCTCTTTTAGTTAAGGTCCAGGTCTCTGCACCATACGTAAGCACTGGAAGGATGCATTGATCAAACACTTTTCTTTTAAGACATAATGGCATATTGCTCTTGAAAATTATGCTGTTTCTTCCAAAAGCTCTCCAGGCAAGTTTTGTACGCCGATTAATTTCTTCATCAATGTGACCCTCACTTGATATCTGCTGTCCAAGATAAACGTACGTGTCTGTTATCTCCAGCTTTTCTCCATCAATCGATAAATCTTCATTTCTTGTAAAAGCATTGGACATCACTTTTGTCTTCTGAAAGTTCATTTTTAATCCCACTTCTTTACTCTTGTCAGCAAGTTCCTGGATCATACTCTGCAGCTCTGATGGGGTAGTTGCAAAAATGACTACGTCATCAGCAAAACGAAGGTGGGTTAGATAATCTCTATTAATCTTTATCCCCTTGTTTTCCCAGCTCAGCGACTGAAAAACACCCTCCAATGTGGCATTAAAGAGCTTCGGAGATATGGTGTCACCTTGTCTCACTCCCTTTCCAATTTTTACGTGTGTTGTATTTTCAAACAGCCTAATCTTTGCACTTGCATTTTCATAGATGTTATTAATAATATTAATGTATGCATCTTCAATACCGCAGGTTTTCAGAGCCATTGTAACTGCTGATGGTTTCACCGAATCAAAGGCTTTTTCACAATCGATAAAAGCCATGCACAATGGAAGTTCATATTCCCTCGCTCTTTCAATTAGTTCTCTCAGCACGTGGATATGATCTATTGTGCTGTAGCCACTCCTGAATCCAGCTTGTTCTCTCGGTTGAGCCATGTCCAGTGTTACCTTCAAGCGGTGTGAAAGAACTTTAGTGAAGATTTTATAAACTACTGATAGGAGGCTGATAGGTCTGTAGTTTCCGAGATCCTCAATGTCACCTTTCTTATGTAGCAGGATCATTGTAGCGGTGTTCCAATCCTCAGGAATCTTTCCTTCATTAAGGCATCGAGTGAAAATTTGGGCGAGTACTGTTTCGATTTCTCCACTTGCTTCTTTTATGGTGTCTACAGTAATTCCATCTTCTCCTGGAGCTTTTCCCCGCTTCATGTTCTTGATTGCATGTGCAACTTCTGCTGGAAGGACTGGAGGAACTCTGGTACTGGTATCTTTCATGATGTCTGGAGTGCATATATCATCCCTTTCATATAATTTGGAGTAGAAATCTTTCACTCTTGTCAAAATTTCGCCTCTATTTCTTGTTACAGAACCATCTTCTTTTCTCAGTGCCATAATCTGTTTTCTTTCCTTACTGAGATGTCCCTTTGCTATCTTTAGGCTTTGGTTGTTTTCAATTGCTTTCCTCACTAGTTCACAGTTGAATTTCCTTACGTCTTCAGTGATACTTTTTCTTACTGTCTTGCATAGCTCTATATATTCCACTTTGGAAGTCACATCTTCTTTAGTTGTCCTCATCTCTCTTCTTTTTTGCATCAACATTTTGGTTTTTCCTGATAATTTGTTCACATGCAACTTGTTCTTAGACCCAGCTAATTTTGTTGCTGTTTCCATAAGAGCTTTCGTTACTTTTCTGTTAACTTCAGAGATGTCCACTTCTTCCGATGTTAGGCCTTCTAAAGCAGAGAACCTGTTCTTCAGTTCTAACTTGAAGGTATTATGGTGTTTTTAAGGTTGGTTATGTCAATAGATTTTGTTTGTCTTATGAGCTTGCCACGTTCAAGTTTAGTGTTGAGGTGCATCTTACATCTCACCAATCTATGGTCACTACCTGTGTTGAACTTGTTTAGCACACTGCAGTCTTCTATGACGAATTTTTTGTTACACATAATAAAATCAATTTCACTTGTCGTCCCATTTGGATGTCTCCATGTCCATTTCCTGTGTGGCTTTTTCTTGAAGAAGGAGTTCAAGATGAAAAACCCTTCTGCCTCTGCAAACTCAACGAGAGTATTTCCACGCTGGTTTCTGTTGCCGTGACCGAATTTACCTACTGAAGTTTCATTCTGTTGCCGTTGCCCTATTTTTGCATTGAAATCTCCCATAATTATTTTCAAGTGCTGCTTACCTTTATTATTTAGATGACAAATTTCCTCATAAAATTCTTCAATTTCTTCTTCAGGATGACTTGTGGTGGGTGCATAAGTTTGAATAATCTGAGCCTGGTATCTTTTCGAGAGTTGGATAGCAAGTCGTGCAGCTCTGTCAGAGGAACTTTCAACTTCTACAACTTTATCCTTCAGTTTCTTGTTTATTATAAATCCAACACCACTAGTTCTGCCAGTATCTGTCCCACGATAGTAGAAGAGATGTCCACTTTTCAGTTCGATGAGATCTTCTCCTTTTCTCCTTACCTCACTTAGCCCCACGATGTCCCACTTGATCCTTTGTAGTTCCTCTTCCAATTCAAGAAGCCTTGATTCAGAAGATAGGGAGCGTCCATTGTAAGTAGCCAAGGTCAGCATCAGATGGCAGCCTAGTCCGGTCCTCCGGGGATTCTTAGCACCCTCTGCCTTCATGTCGCACTGGCCGCTGCCTTGGCCAGGTACATTCCAGCTGCCGGAGACTGAGGGCCAAGATTTAAGTTGTGGAATCATTTTGGAGGGGTTTGGCCATAACTCACCACGCTGGCCAAGCGGGTTGGTGAGTGTGGGATAGAATTTCCTCTAATCCCGATGGTATAGTTATACCGCTATGGGCGGTCGTCAGAGCCCCTTTAGTGGGAACAGGATGCACCACGAGAAGGCGGGGTTGACATTTGTCAAGGAGAGGCTTGACAAATGTCAAATCCGTGGTCTTATATAGGGTCTTTTCTTATCTCTTGTTATCTAACATCTCGGTTGTCCAACGATGGTCAGTTCTTCTAGAAATATGTCCAACCCTTTTTCAGGTATTTCGTTTTGATCATAATGTCTTCGTCTTCTGTCATTTTTCTGATCCATGAGTTCCTATTCTTACCTTTCCTGGTTACACCAAGCACGCACTTCCGCATGCTTTCTTCGGTTGTTCCCAGCCCCTTTACGACTTTTTTAGTTAAGATCCATGGACGCCGAAGAGCCAAAACATGAACAGCAGGTCTTTATACAAATCGAAGTAACTGCAGTTTAATGATGGCGTGTGTGAAAGTTATGAAAAGGTACAAATAACACCACATAGTATGAAATACTACTATTATTCAGGAGGGAATATCAGCGGACTTAGGCGAGTTTGACAAAGCACAAATTGAAATGTCTAGACGACTTGCTCAGGGCATTTAGAGACGCTGTGGGGTACTCACGGGTCCCCTGGTTAGTACCTTCAGAAAATGGCGTGAAGTAGGAAAACCACGAACCGACAGTAAGTTGTAGGTCGACCACGGCTTATTGATGCCACAAGTGAACGAGGGCTACCCCGTATGGTACGAGCTAACAGAGGGGATACTATGGCGCAACTCACCTGTAATTTGAATGCTAGTGACGTGAGTAATGTCGCAGTACAGAGCACATCAAACTTTGCTGAAAATGGGACTGTGTAGACCCAGCGGTTCGGAGTCCCCATGATAACCTCGGTTCACTGTTGAAAGTGCCCACAATAGACACGAAGGCATCAAAATTGGAAATCGAATGTTTGGGGACGGTCGTGTGTATCATGAATCCCGTTTTCTGTTGCACTGTGTGGACGCTCACATATGTGTGCGTTATTTACCTGGGGAAGTGTTAGCACCAGCTAGCACGGTGGGACAAAATCAGTCTGGTGTAAGAAGTGCAAGGGTTTGAGCACTGTTCTGCTGGAAAACCCTCGGTACAGTCATTCACTTGCAGAAAAGTATGACCCTTACTGTCTACCAATAGAGCACTGCAGACCAGGTACATCCTTTCATGGCAACATTATTCAACTTTAGTAGTTCTTTCAATGCCACATTGTTCGAATTTAAATTTAATAGTTCACTATGGCACATTGTTCGAATTTCTCGAGAAAGGTTCGCGAAACATTAGGAAGGCTTCCGGGCTTCCAATTTCCCCAGACTTCAATCCAATCGAGCATCTGTGGTTTGCGTTGAAATAGCAAATCCAAACACGTAACTCGTTTGTGTTGAACAGTCAGCTCAACTACGTAACTTACAAGAGTTAAACGATCTGCTGGTAACCAGCTCAAACACGTAACTTACAAGAGTTAAACGATCTGCTGGTAACCAGCTCAACCACGTAACTTACAAGAGTTAAACGATCAGCTGGTAACCAGCTCAACCACGTAACTTACAAGAGTTAAACGATCTGCTGGTAACCAGCTCAACCAAGTAACTTACAAGAGTTAAACGATCAGCTGGTTACAAAAGTTAAACGATCTGCTGGTAACTAGCTCAACCACGTAGCTTACAAGAGTTAAACGATCTGCTGGTAATCAGCTCAACCACGTAACTTACAAGAGTTAAACGATCTTCTGGTAACCAGCTCAAACACGTAACTTACAAGAGTTAAACGATCTGCTGGCAACCAGCTCAAACACGTAACTTACAAGAGTTAAACGATCTGCTGGTACATACAAGAGTTAAACGATCTGCTGGTAACAAGAGTTAAGCGATCTGCTGGTTACAAGAGTTAAACGATCTGCTGGTTACAAGAGTTAAACGATCTGCTGGTTACAAGAGTTAAACGATCTGCAGGTTACAAGAGTTAAACCATCTGCTGGTAACCAGCTCAACTACGTAACTTACAAGAAGTAAACGATCTGCTGGTAACCAGGTCAACCACGTAACTTACAAGAGTTAAACGATTTGCTGGTTACAAGAGTTAAACGAACTGCTGGTAGCCAGCTCAACCACGTAACTTACAAGTGTTAAACGATCTGTTGGTAACCAGCTCAAACACGTAACCTACAAGTGTTAAACGATCTGCTGGTTACAAGAGTTAAGCGATCTGCTGGTAACCAGCTCAACCACGTAACTTTCAAGGGTAAAACGATCTGCTGGTAACCAGCTCAATCACGTAACTTACAAGAGTTAAACGACCTGCTGGTTACAAGAGTTAAACGATCTGCTGGTAACCAGCTCAACTACGTAACTTACAAGAGTTAAACGACCTGCTGGTAACCAGCTCAACCACGTAACTTAGAAGAGTTAAACGATCTGCTGGTTACAAGAGTTAAACGATCTGCTTGTAACGTGTTGACAACATTAAGAATCTTAAATCTTCCATCACTCGCCTGGTAAGAGCTGTTTTGGCGAAACCGAAAGACCAACATCATATTAGTTAGGGTATCATAATTTACTGCGTCTTCCATCTATGTACTTAAGGTGATTTTGTTTTCATTTCAACAATCATCGGATAATTTCTTTTACTATGTTGAAATACATCATACAAAATCTCGGTGTTTAATCTGTTATCATCTAATATTTTGTAGGTCTGAGAGATATTTATACTTAAGCGTTATACACTATATTGACAAAAGTCGCCTGACACCGCGTCAAAAACAAATGCACGCATCCGTTGCGTTGTTAAGATGCGAGGTTCAGCTGCAAACCGTATAAAAACAAGCCTAGAGCTGACCACGATCGTATCGCACTGTGAGGTTGAGAGAAAATGTCGCGGCGTTAAAGAACTGACTTTGAGAAAGGTGAGATTGTTGGGTTATACAGTATTAGTGGGTTGTCCATAAGCGAAACTGAGAGGCGTTTAAACATACCCAAGTCAACTATTTTGGATGTGCTGAATAAGTGAAAAACACATGGCGTGCCTGAAGAAGCAAAACGTACCGGCAGACCAAAGAAAATCAGTGATAGATGATATTATAAGGAAGTAAATTTCTCCGTCATTTTTGGTCCACGCCGGGGATCGAACCTGAGTCCACTTGTTCCGGAACAAGTCGCTCTACCAACTGAGCTACGCAGACGTTGGTCTCGCTGCTATCTGCCTTTATGTCGTGTGCGTCCTGCAGGGCAGGCACGTCACATCTCCACCCCCTCCCATGAAAGAGGGCCGAGGGCATGGCCTACCGGTCAGCCGTGGCCATGAATCGTTGCAGGCAGCCATCCGCTGTAGAACGTGCACTTGAGAACTCCCAGTCAATCTGGTGTGTGGAATGCAACGTCACACACATTTATTTTTCGAAGCGCTGAAGAAGGGATTCTCTTATTTTTCCTATATCGCGGTGTGGAAAGAACATCACACCACTGCGATATTTTGAACGGCAGAGTCGTCCGGAAAGTTCGAGCGCCATTATAACGAAATATATTTCTCCGTCATTTTTGGTCCACGCCGGGTATCGAACCCGAGTCCACTTATTCCGGAACAAGTCAATTTACCAACTGAGCTACACAGACGTTCGTCCTCGCTGCTATCTGCCTTTATGTCGTGTGCGTCCTGCAGGGCAGGCACGTTACAAGGTCGAAGCCTCAGGAGAATCGTTACCGTTAATCAACGGGGTACTGCACAAGACCTCAGTGTACAGGTGAGTAAAAATGCTGACACCTCGGTATGTACACTTACCATTCGCAGAGAACTTCCTTCCATGGGGTACCATTGTCGTGCGACTGCTCATAAGATTCTCATCTCCACTCGAAATGCTATTCGTCGTTTAGCATGGTGAGAAGAACATTTATCGTGGACCGTAGATCAATGAAAACAGGCGTGCCTGAAGCAGCAAATGAATCCAGACACACGATCCATCAGTCTGATGGCCGTGTGTGGGTATGGCGGCAGCCAGGGGAACGCTATTTACCACAGTCTACGGTTCCTACGTTCAAGTTTCGAGCTGGCTTACTGCTCGTGTGTGGGTATTTTTCGTGGCATAGTCCAGGCTCATTGGTTATCCTGGACAAAGCTATTAACCAGCAAGTCAATCTCGATAGTCTGGGCAATTATGACCTACCAACTCTGTGGCAATGATATGGCACCGAACCTTGTTGGTACCAGCTGGATAATGCACCGATCCATAAAACAAGGGCTGTCACGGTGTGCTTTGACGATAATTCCGTATCGTGTGTGGACTGGCAAGCACAGATCCCTGATATTAATCCCATAGAACGCCTATGGGATGAATTAGAGAGCCGCATAAGAAGTTTGGAACCAAGGCCTACTACTAAGCAACAGCGGCAGCATAATGTACTGAATGGAAGGGCATATATATAGTTGTGTCCCAGTACATTGTCAAAAGCATGTCTCGAAGGGTCAGTGCATGCATTAAGGCCAAAGGTCGTTTCAGAATCGCTTAAATGTAACAAAACAGAGGAGATGAGCAAAATGGAATCGTCTCAAAGAAAAAAAGGAACAGGAATGATACAAACTGATAAAGGCGATGATATGTACATTGAATGAGTATTGACAAATTTACAACTTGATGCAAACAGAGCAAAGCTTGAGGAAGAACAAATTAATCACTGGCTGGGCACCGCAGTGCGAGAGAACATCAAAAAGTTAATGCAGAGTCTTAACTCACCGTGAGATGCAACAGACTTGGTGTAACAGTGAACCACTGGGTCACTGGTGACCACGTAGCATAGAAGGAGCTTTCGCGGCATGCGGAGATGGTAGACTGACACTCCCGCTGTACCACCATGCACAGAATAACGGAAAGCATGGTGAAAGGTGAAGTTTCAAGTCGGCCATCTACGAAAAAGTGTCGAGGAGTGGCAGTTCGTCTCTTGCAGAAGGAGTAAGTCCTCCCCAAAAGGCGCGAGATCTTCCAGAATGAGAGCGTTAGCGAGGGGCTAGCAAACCCCCTGCAATTTAGAGTGGCAACTTTGAATGGGTAAGTGCGACGTCGGATGAAGGGCATCTATGGCAGCTTTCTGGAATGTGTCGAGGCTATTGTTGATACCACGACACCACAACACGTGGTTGGGTTGCTTGACATTATGCCATTGCAGGCAGCCATCCGCTGTAGAACGTGCACTTGAGAACTCCCAGTCAATCTGGTGTGAGGAATGCAACGTCACACACATTTAATTTTCGAAACGCTGAAGAAGGGATTCTCTTATTTTTCCTATCTCGCGGTGTGGAACGAAAATCACTCCACTGCGAGATCTTTAACGGCCGCGTCATCCGAAAAGTTCGGGTGCCAATATAACGAAGTAAATTTCTCCGTCATTTTTGGGCCACGCCGGGTATCGAACCCGAGTCCACTTATTCCGGAACAAGTCGCTCTACCAACTGAGCTACGCAGCCGTTCGTTCTCGCTGCTATCTGCCTTTATGTCGTGTGTGTCCTGCGGGGCAGGCACGTTACAATGTCGAAGCCTCAGGAGAGTCGTTGCAGTTACTCAACGGTGTACTGCACAAGACCTCTGTGTACAGGTGAGGAAAAATGCTGGAACATCGGTATGTACACTTACCATTCGCAGAGAACTTCCTTCCATGAGGTATCATTGTCGTGCGGCTGCTCATAAGGCTTTCATCTCCACTCGGAATGCTAATCGTCGTTTAGCATGGTGTAAAGAACATTTATCATGGACCGTAGATCAATGTAAACGGGTCCTATGGACTGATAAATCCAGATACAAGATCCATCAGTCTGATGGCTGTGTGTGTGTATGGCGGCAGCCAGGAGAACGCTTTCTACCACAGTGTATTGTTCCTGCGGTCAAGTTTGGAGCTGGCATTGTACTGCGTGTGTGGGTATTTTTCGTGGCATGGTCCGGGCACATTGATTATCGTGGACTATTCTATTAACCAGCACGTCCACCTCGAAATTCTGTACATTTATGCCCTATCAACTCTGTGACAATGCTATGGAACCGAACCTTGTTGGTACCAGCAGGATAATGCACCGATCCATAAAGCAAGGGCTGTCACGGTGTTATTTGAGCATAATTCCGTATCGTGTGTGGACTGGCAAGCACAGAGCCATGACCTCAATCCCATAGAACACCTATGGGGGAATTAAAGCGCCGCATAAAAAGTTTGGAACCAAGGCCTACTACTAAGCAACAGCGGAATCATTATATACTGAATGGAAGCGCATACCTATCGCTGTGTTGCAAAACTTTGTCGAAAGCAAGCATGTCTCGAAGGGTCAGTACATGCATTAAGGCCAAAAGTGGTTTCAGAATCGCTTTAATGTAACAAAACAGAGGAGACGAGCAACATGGAATCGTCTCAAAGAAAAAAAAAGAACAGGAATGATACAAACTGATAAAAGCGATGATATATACATTGAATGAGTAATGACAAATTTACAACCTGATGCAAACAGAGCAATGCTTGAGGAAGAACAAAATAATCACAGGCGGGGCATCGCGTGCGAGAGAACATCAAAAAGTTAATGCAGAGTCTTAACTCACCGTGAGATGTAACGGACTTGGTGTAACAACGAACTACGACCACGTAGCATAGAAGGAGCTTTCACGGCATGCGGAGATGGCAGACTGATACTCCTGCTATGCCACCGTGCACAGAGTAACGGAAAGCATGGTAAAAGGTGAAGTTCCAAGGGCGCCATCTACGAAAATGTGTCGAGGAGTGGCAGTTCGTCTCTTGCAGAAGAAGTAAGTCCTCCCCAAGAGGCGCGTGATTTTCCAGAACGAGAGCGTTGGCCAGGGGGTTAGCAAACCTCCCTACAATTCACAGTGCCGACCTTGAATGGGTAAGTCCGATGTCGGATGAAGGGCAGCCATGGCGGCTTTCTGGAATGTGTTTAGGCGATTGATGATACCACCACACCACAAGACGTAGTCGGGTTGCTTGGCATTATGCCGCAGGTATATGAGGATGGAGGTTGCTTGGTCGAAGACCTCGGGAAGAACTGCTTCAAACTGCTGTAAAAAGATAAGAGAAGCCTCCCGATTTGTTTTAGGAGTGAGAAACCCATAAAGATCTTCAAAAGAGACAGGTTCTGAAGGAAGAGAGGCATTAGTAAGAAGAGTCGAGAAATCTTCAAACGTCGGCAGAGGACCCTTGTACTTTGAAGAGGAAGAGCTAGAACGTGACAGGGGTAACTTGGAGCTTACTAGACGGATGGAACGATGTGGGAGGCCAGTCAAGAAAGGTGACTTCTTCTTTTTCCTCCGGGACATGGTACTGGTAGTAGAGCGACGTTTGCTGTGGATCGATGGCACACGAGATGTGAAATCAGAGGAAAGGTCCACCTCATCGCCCTCATCGCCGGGAGCAAAGTTGCTGACGGTGAATGAAGCTTGAAGATCAGTCTTTGTGTCTTCTGATGGAGAGAGAACACGGGAAGGCAAGGAGGAGTCAAGCGGAGTAAAATCCGACAGAGTGGAGAAAGCAACATCTGAAAACACGTGTTGATCGAAGGTTTTAATCAGATTTTCGGCAGAAATGGGTCCAGGAGGTGCAGACGCAGGAGGAGGAGGCATGGCAGCAGAAACGGAGGAAGAGGTAGAATGCTGCCTTGGAGTTCCAGGAGTCAGTGGCTTTGCATGGGGGCAATGAGCCTGCTGATGGCCCTAAGCCTTGCAGCGTGAGCAATGAGCAGAGGTGAGGAGCTCAATCCGGCGGCGCTCGTTACCGCAACGGACATCGAGGAACCGTGGAAACTTTATGAGATGCTCTTCTGACGGGAAGATGATCCGAGCAGTTCTACGGAAGCTACGGATATGATTAACATGTGGGCCAGAGGGGGAAGTCTTCACTGGGCCGGCTACTCTGCCGTATCGACTAAGAGCAGCACGCAGCATATCATCAGAGATCTCCGGGAAACCTGATGTAGAGAGACCAGAACAGGACGCTGGGCGATGGTATCGGCTGTGAGGTTACGATCGCCAATAGATAGGCCCCGATACAATACAAGCTCGGCATATTCTTTCTTCGAAAAATAAAAAATCCCAGTTCGTGGCTTTGGGGTAAGGTACGAGATGGCATCAGAAGGAAGCACCTTCTTGAGAACGGAGCTGTACTGCTTCAAAGGAGTGTTGTTCAGCGCATCAAAAAAGCTCTAACTCGAGAGTCGAATGAAGACGTTGACCAGCAGGAGAGTTCTCGGGAATGTCTAATACGATGGTTTCACTGTTGAGAGTAACGTAAGAATCCATAGGGGGTAGACGAGACGAGGAGGAAGCCGGTGTAATACCAGAGGCAGCCGCAGAATACGTGCGGGCAGAAGAGCCTCGTCTGGAAGGCATTGACGCAACATGAGAAAATGTACTGGAAGCAGAGGTAGTAGAAACTGTAGAGGGCAGATTAACGACGCCATCAGAGACTTCCATGGATTTATCATCGTCAGCAGAGGCCAGGGACGTCACATCCACGTTCTCAATGGTAGAGTCTGAGACTTGAGCAGGAGAAGTCGTGCAAATGACAGGAGGAAAATTAAGAGGCTCTCCACTAGCAAACGAAGATGCTTGATCGGCTACGTCTGTCTTTGAAGAGGCGACGCGAGGAGCTGCAACGATTCGGGCGGTAACAGCGCCCTCATCGGCAGCTGCTACAATCAATGGCAAGGGTTAACGAAGAAAAACGACCAGCTCGGTGTGTAAATTAAAACAGTGATAATGAAAAAAATCAGCACTCACCCACTCGTGAGAGATCTTAAACGAAAGCACAGACCTTTAACTTCGGCACACATACAGAAGAACAATAATGGGACACACAAAACACGTACGTGAAGCACTCAAACACGGAGCTCGTGAAGACACGTGTAGGCCATGGACCGACACCGCACTAATGTATGTCAGTAAATGCTATATTCTGTTTCTCTTCTAGGTGTCCGGTGACTTTTGTCAATATAGTGTACACTGTACATGAAATAATTTCAAACAGTAAACTATGGATATAAACCCCTTTGTGAGACCCATGGGCATAGAACAAGAAACTGCATGAAACTTGGTATAGAGGAAAACAGCTGTAAAAACCGCTGTATAAATAAAAATTACCTGCACAGAAACTGTGTAGACAGCACAAATGCCTATGACTGTGTAGTTGACAAAACTATCTGGAAAGATTATGTGTGTAATGCATTAATCTGTGCGACTGAATGTAGGCGTACGAGTATTGATTAAGTTTAGCGGCACGAGTTTGAGTGCAGAATAAGACTCCGTGCATTTGCCAAGGCTTATGAATAAACATACTGTTGATCTATATGTTAACAAAAATTAACTGCGTGGGCCTTTGTGCACAGAACGAGCTTAATGGACAGCACGGCAAGAAATACCACCTACGTTCAGAGAAAATGTTCATGAATGCGCGCAGTCATTTCATGCTGGGTTTTCGTAATGATTAATTCATCGTTTCTTGTCGAAAAAGCCAGCGGGTGCTGAAATATGCTCCTTCAAATCTGCCTGAAAGATTCTGAAGGCAATTACAGACTACACTACAAACTTAAAAAGAAAATCTTCAACGCTTTGCTTTTCAAAAGAATTTTGAGCTGAAAAAACAAAAATCGTTTGCCTCTGGTAAATTAAATTTTTGATCGTTATTAGTTTTTCTCTTAGTTCATTATGGTGTTTGAGTTCTCTTGGTGAAATTCCTTAATTTTTATTTGACTTTGAAATCATTTTGTTTTCGTTTCTGTTGAGAAGAAGTTACGATTCGAACTTATTAAACTTAAAGATCAGACTTCTAATTGCCTGAACAATAATGTTCTTTTTCCCGGATGTGTCGTAAACAGTACGAGCCAAAGTTTCATATTTAAACGCCACAACGCACTCATTTTCTATTCCCTTTTTTAGTTTTAAACTTCATCCCAGTATTAATTTTTTTTTATCCTGATGGTATTAAACTAAATAACTTAATGCAGTGAATATACCGGATTGCTCAGGGGTTATTTTAAATTTCAAAACTTTATAACAAAAGAACAAATGCGTGCATTAAAGTACGGTTTGCACGAAAAGCCTCAGCTAGTAGGAGACTTTTGTTCGGCAACGGGAAAACATTTAGTTGGAAAATGCGACAAGACCAGTCGCTTTTTCCGCATGCAAACCATACAAGAGATACAAATGTGATGCCTTTAAAAGTTCTAAGTAGTATGCTAGAACTATTAATTGTCTGTGAATTGTCTTCATCATCTCGTTATTGAAAACGATGCTCAAGAGGTGTTTTGCTACGATGTTAATTATGCCGGATAAAGGTTTGTTAGTGAAGCTTATTTTATAGAAGCGGAGAATCGGCAACAAGGCTTTCCGAAGGATCCAAATACGAAAAGGACTGCGAAGGGTCAAAGTTAGTGAAGCTTTTCTATGTAAGCGGAAAATCGGCAACAAAAGCTTTGCGAAAGTTCCTATCACAGAAAATACTGAAGAAGGGCCAATGTTAGTGAAGCTTTTCTATGTAAGCGGAAAATCGGCAACAAAAGCTTTGCGAAAGTACCTATCACAGAAAATACTGAAGAAGGGCCAATGTTAAGTGAAGCTTTTCTATATAAGCGGAAAATCGGCAACAAAGGCTTTGCGAAAGTTCCTATCACAGAAAGGACTGAAGATGGGCCAAGGTTAGTGAAGCTTTTTTTATGTAAGCGGAGAATCGGCAACAAAGGCTTTGCGGAAGTTCCGAACATGGGAAGGACTAAAGAAGGGCCAAGGTTACTGAAGCTATTTTATCTAAGAACAGAATACGCCACAAATGCTATACGAAAGTTCCGAACACGGAGAGGACTAAAGAATTGCCAAGGTTAGTGAAACTTTCCTATGTAAGCGGAAAATCGGCAACAAAGGCTTTGCAAAAGCTCCTATCACGGAAAAGACTGAAGAAGGGCCAAGGTTAGTGAAGCTTTTTATGCAAGCGGGAAACTGGCAGCAAAGGCTTTGCAAAAGCTCCTATCACGGAAAGGACTGAAGAAAGGCAAAGGTTAGTGAAGCTTTTTATGCAAGCGGACAACTGGCAACAGCAGCTTTGTGAAAGTTCTGAACACTGAAAATATTAAAGAAGGGCCGAGGTTCCGGTTTGCAAAGTCTGGTGAGATAAGTTGTGGAAACTGGAAGTTTGCCGGGTTGCTCCCGATGCGAGATACCACGGTTAAGGGCGTCTAATTCGAATGCTATGAAGTCCCCAATAGACGAACCAGCATCTCGAAGGGAACGTGAAGCAAACAGTGCTCGTGAAGCGGCAAGATATTTGGGCATACCGAGACCATCGCTAAATTATGTCCTTCACGATATGTTAAATCTTCACCCATACGAACTGCAAGCTGTACACCAGCTATTACCGGGACACAACATATAACTGGAGGAATTAAGCAAACCTGCTTTGCCAAAAATTACTGAACATCCCGTGTTGTTGTTAAATCAATTGTGGACAGTCGAAGCTCAGGTTTCGCTATTTTTGTCTGTAAACACCCATAATTGCCGAATATGAGCACAAACTAATCCACATACGTACACAGATGAATCCTTGCATTCACCACGAGTTCCAATGTTGTGTGGATTTGCTGTACCCGTCATTAATGAGACATTTTTTCTTTGAAGACCCGCTCCCCGTCAACGGCTGAAGAACTTTCTCTGTAAATACCGAACACTATTTGAAACTGTTGCGTGAGAATGTGATGCCCCCATTCGCAAGAACAAAACCTGTTGCACATTGAAGTTTATGCTGGATGGTGCTCCAGCTCACGTCTTATCTCCGGTAAAGAAATTTTGTGTCACCACACTTAGTGAAGAAAGACAAATAAGTACACCCTTCAGCATCCCTTGGCCACCTCGGTCTCCAGATCGGACATCCGTGGTTTTCATGCTGTGGAGTTATTTTTAAAGCCCAAAGTGTGCCAGACGCACTGCCACTACTGAAAAAAAGCCATTTTCAGCGAAATCTGCTGCATTCACCCGGACGCGCTGCATGCGGAGCTCACAGGAGTTGTCACACCCTTCGATGCTGTAATTCCTTCTGGTGGACGACGTTTTGAACAATTGTTGTTGTAACAGTGTCGCAAATTTACGCAACGTATTTATTTTTATTGATCTGCACTGTATTTACAAATTTGTTAGCCGTTATCGCCTTCTGTCTGTAACTATTTGCGCTATTCCTCCTACGAGCAGATGCTTTTCGTGCAAACCAGAATTTCTTCTTTATTTAAAGTTTCGAAATTTTTTTCTGTCTTTGGGCAACCTGATATGTAAAGTATATCCCAGGTTGCACACCGTTGCAATTTAACGTAGGCCCAACATTGAACCACCGTTTTTAGGAAAAGAAGACGATGGCTCAGTGTTGGGCATACGTTAAATAACAAGGTTGTACTACATGGGATGTTTCTTTGATCTGCCTACATTATTCTTTAAACGCCAAACATTACACGTTTTGTACTCATAAAAGAATTTTCCGAATCAAATAAGGCGGCCCAGGTGTTAACTAGGAGAACTACAAAATGTTCGCAAAACTGTGTATCTGGTTCCAGCTGCCTAACACAAAGAGTAATTTTTTCGGTTCGACTAATAAAACGAAAAGCATCTTTTTTTATACGCTCCAGCTTTTTCCGTCCGTCTGTCCGACTGTCGGCACGATAACTCACGTAAAAAACGTTCGATTTCGATGAAATTTTAGTATGTGGTAGGGGACCACCTATGGACGAACCCTATTGAAAATGGGTGAAGTGGGGTCAAAGGTCAGGACATAGGAGCGGGATGCATTCCATTGCCCTTATGCATCATAACGTGCGTAAAAATGGCTCGATTTCGATGAAATTTTAGTATGTCGTAGGGGACTACCTCCTGGGGTAGGAACCCTATTGAAAATGGGACAAATGGGGTCAAAGGTCAGGACATAGGATCGGGATCCATTCCATCGTCCTTATCCCATACTATTAAGGTGGACGTCAAGTAATTTTGCTTCCTATACTTCCAATGGAAAAACTTTTGTACACATTTCCTTCACAATTAGTGTGTTCCCAAGGATGGAAATTTGAACATCGATTAAAATAACTTCATACTATAACTTGGAATACTTAACATTTTTCTAAAACATAACCATAATTATATTAAAAAATACTAACGTTTCCTTTAGTGGTGTTGAAACCAGAAAAAGGTGGCACGACCTGCACTTTGATGACGTCAGTAGACAAATAAATGTTGGATTGCATAATTATGGTTTTGTTTTAAAAAATATTAAGTGTTCCAAGTTATAAAATTAAGCTATTTTAATCGATGTTCAAATTTTCGTCCTTCGGAACGCATTAATTGTAAAGAAAATGTGTACAGAAGTTTTTTCATTGGAAGTATAGGAAGCAAATATACTTGACGTCCACCTTAAAAGAGCAATTTTTGTATCTATGTAAATTTTATTTTAAAAACGGCTCTAAGGATTTCGGTGAAAGTCGTTAACCTACCGTTTTCTGCTACTAGAAATCAATTTAGCTTGATCTCGACTTTAGGAAAATTCATTTAGTGGGTTAAATACCACCTCGAATTACCACGTTTTTAGTGTCATTGCGTAGTTCCATTAATGTTACCGATGCTTTGAAATCTTATGACGTCACAATCTCGCAATTGAGATGTTGGCGCGCGGTCACGCCATCTGTCTCATTACGTCACGCGTTGAGTGTGGATCCTTATGACGTCACACTCTTTCGAGCAGATATTCTGGACTTCACCTACAGTTCAGAGCATGGAAGTTGAGATCTTCTTGGTCACATGACTAAATCGTTTCAGGGCCTCTTGTTTCCAGTGGGCTATGTATTAAAGTTTTATGACGTCAAACTCTTTCGAGCAGATGATCGCGATTCTCATCTGCCTCATTACGTCACGCGTTCTGTGTGGGTATGTCCGTCCGCACGATAACTTGCGTGACAAACGTTCGATTTCGATGAAATTTTAGTATGTGGTAGGGAACCACCTGGGAAGGAACCCTTTTGAAAGTGAACGAAATGGGGTCAAAGGTCAGGACAACATAGGAGCGGAATCCATTCCACTGCTCTTATGCGTCATAACTAACGTAAAAAAGGTTTGATTTCGATGAAATTTTAGTATGTGGTAGGGGACCACCTGGGGACAAACCCTATTGAAAATTGTCGAAATGGGAATCAAAGGTCAGGACATAGAAGCGGAATCACTTCCATCGCCATTATGTATTATAACTTACGTAAAAATGTTTCGATTTAGATGAAATACTAGTATGTTGTAGGGGCCTTCCTGGGAACTAATTCTTTTGAAAATGGGCGAAATGGGGTGAAAGGTTAGGACACAGGAGCGGGATCTATTTCATAGCCCTTATGTATCATAACTTAGGTAAAAATGCTTCGATTGCTACAAAACTTTATCATGTTATTTCGGAGGTATACTGAACCAGTTATGTTTAATATCATCGAAATGGGACGAAATTCCACAGCCATTATCCTCATAACTTGAGTAATGATTTCTGGTATGTTGGAAAGCATATTATAATCAATGCATCGCATGATTTTACTAACTTGTTTAAATATAAGAACTCTTTTGGTCCTTTTCGTGGAAAAAGTCCAAGGAGAAAGCCGGTACATACACTAAAGTACAAAATTATCAGGACCAGCTAAGGCCGTTAAGACACGTACCATCTTCAATTACGCATGCAACGTTGGCACTGAGATGGCTTGATAACGAGTTCACTGCAATGGGTTCAGACTTGCACGAATCGTAGATAGCGACAATATAGGAAAGCCTCGGGGTCTAAGCGACTTTGAAAGAGACAAGACAGTGAAGGCTAGGCTGGCAGGTACAAGCATTTCGGAAACAATAAACCTTCTCGGCAATGCAAGAGCAACTGTATTGAGGGTGTACTAAGAACAATACACAAACAACAAAACGAGAAGTTAGTGGTATTCCTGTAGATGGAAACAACTGTTCGATGTTTGAGAGCAACGGTAGCTGAAGAGGTTTGTACGAGGTAACAAATGCAGCGCGTTTAATTGCATCATTTCGTCAATTAAACGCGCTGCACTGCAGCTGTATTAACAGGAAAAGTACAGCACAGCGTGCACAGCCCGCACAAATGGGCTATAACGGAAGACATCCCATTTATGTATTTGTCGACCATACTCTAAAGCCGACAAATTCCTCTGCATTCGGCACAGGATCACCAAACCGTGATAACTGAAGAATGCAGAAAGGTCTCCTTGTCAGAGGAAACACATTTACAGCAAATACACGACGATAGACGCGCCAGAATATGGCACAAATGACTGATCTTAGTTGCCTAGCATTCACTGTATATGCTGAAGAATACGGTACAATGATCTTGGATCTGTTTTGATGGCGGATATTGGGTTCTCAAATGTTCCCTGGAATAGCGTTTGGGTACCACGAGGAATTTCAACATCATTGCGAACCTAGTATCCCGTACATATGCATGATGTTTCCTGATGGAGAGGCTACTTCCAGAAGGATAAAGCTCCATGTCGCAAGGCTCGGATCGTCACATAGGAGTTTCAGATGTCCAATAGTGATTTCAAAGGGCTAAAACATTCCCCTGAGTCACCAGATCTTTCCCCAGTTGAACACTTACGGAATGAGATTGACTGAAAGTTCGCAACAGAGATCGTCCTGCAGCGAACATTGGAGAATTGACTCACACTATCCCACCCGCTTTGCTGAACGTACCTGTGGAATGATACCAGCACCTCGTTGAATCCATGCGGCATCGAATCGAGGCTACTTTCAAGGCCAAGAGCTTCCCCACAATTTTTTAGTTGGGTGTTTTTAATATTTTGCTGCTTCAATGTAATGCACATGAATAACCATAGCTAATGTTAACGACTCCGAGATGGTGAGAAAGGATTTTTCATTCACTTTTTTGTAGAAGTGGTGTCAGGCGGAATTCACATATACATTTGCACCACTGGGAAAATGTATACTTGGAAAAATAGAAGGTTTTAGATAATATAGATAACCAACCCATGTGTCCGGTACTTTCCCGTATAAAGTTTAAGATGCCATTTTTGTATTCTAATTTTCACTGAGCGAATGATTCTGTTGTGCGTATACCTGAGTCTCCTAAAGTCGAAAAACATTCGTTTATTACCTTGTCATCAGTACAGAAATAATATCTTTGGAATATACACTATATTGAGAAAAGTCACCCTGGCACTCATTCAAAAGCAAATGAACGGATCCTCGGCGTTGTTAAGATGCGTGTTACAGCTGCAAACGGTATAAAAACAAGCCTGCAGCTGACCGCGATCATATCTCAGTGTGAGGTTGAGTGAAAATGTCGTGGCGGGCGAGAACTGACTTTCAGAAAGGAAAGGTTATTGGGTGTTACATTAGGGGGTTGTCCATAAGAGAAATCGATATGCGTTTAAACATATCCAAGGCAACTGTTTTGGATGTACTGAATAAGTGGAACACACATGGCGTGCCTGAAGCAGCAAAACATACCGGCAGACAAATGAAAATCAGTGATAGAGGACGTCGAAGCCTCAGGCTCAGCGGTCACGTTCCTGTGAGTTCCTTATATATTGGTTTGTGTTGTGTGATATCAAGTGTTTCTTCCTTACCTGTTTGTCGTGGTCGATTCGTGAAAGTCCGGTGATTATTTTAAGTCTACTCCCGAGCTGGTGAGTTTTTTCTTTTGCTATTATCAGTTTGTTTACGTTCGACCTTGCAGGTCGGCGGTGCACACTTCATCAAATATGCGAATAGCGACTTCCGGCGGAGAGGGACGGAGCCCATCCCTCGCTTCCCGTGGCCCATCATCATCATCATCATCATTTTCGTCTTCGACTGATGCCAGCGTCCCTGCGCTGTCTTCCCTAGCTAGCACTGATGCACTACCTTCTCCGAGTGGTGCGTTCGGTAGCCTTTCGGGTGGCAATCCGTTGACTTCCCCAGCTACGTTAAACCTTTCAGCTTCTGCTCCAGTTGATGAAGCCATGGATATTACTGTTGGTAAATCCTCTTCCAGTTCTTCTGTGCCCGTTCAGTCGTCTGCCACGTATTCTAAGGTTGCAACCTCTTCTACTCCTCGACAGCTTTCCAAGGATCTGTATGCAAGCGCTCAAGCTTTGCACACTTATATTTATCGTGCTGAAAACAACATTCTTCTTGAAATTCCTGCAGGCTCGCCAGCCGCGACTGCTTTCTTTAAAAACCTGGCTAAGGGAGTTAGTTTTGAGGCACTCCCAGATACACCAATGCGGATCTATGCCGATGCCCTTCAAAGCCTGTTTCCCCCAGACGCCATTTCGCATATGTTCCGGCGGGGCCGGATGGTTGTAGTTTATCTTGCCAAAGTTGAATATGCCAAGTCTGTCCTGACGACAGGCCAAACCATAGGAGATCGCCAACTTTCTCCAGAACCAGTGGCCCAACGACCAGTAAATGTTTCCTTTTACCCTGTACCTCCAGAGGTGACTGACGTCATGCTATATGCTGTGCTTTCATCTCTGGAGCGAGTCATTGGAGGGATTCAAACACACTTAGCTGCAAAGAACGACCCGATGCATGATACCATCCGTGGGGCCCGTTGAGTTGCACGTGTCGTTTTTCCTTCTCAAGAAGCTATTGCTCCTTTCCCAACTCATTTCACAGTTAAGTGTGATGGTCTGACTCGCCAAATTGATCTTTTGACTGAATTAAATTGCAGTCAGTGCAAGGAAGTTGGACATTTCTACAAAGAGTGTCCTATTGCACGGCCATCAACTGGTTCTTCTGCACCACGGATGGATACTCACTACACCCCTGGTGGTGCCTCATCACTATCTTCGGCACCTGCTGATCCTCTTCACACGGAGATCTCTCCTAAGTCGACTGCCTTACCACCTCCTGTTTCTGTAGAGCATTATCCTGAATTGCCACCGACATCGCCTTTCCTTGCTCCTGCACCACCTGGCGACATTACTGATGCTGATGGAGGGTGTTGTCTGATACTGAAACTTCCAATGCGAACACCGACACCGCTTACCAGAGCGTCAGTGACCAGACCTTAAGTGATGGGTCGGACGCGACCTCTCGGTCCCGCACTGACAAAGAGAAGCGCCAAAGCCCCCACGGTTCCTCCAAGCGGCGGAAGCCTCAAGGGAAGTCGCCACTTTCTACACGATCCCGTACGTCGGCTTCTCGCCTGAAAGACTGTGATTTGTCTTCGAACCCTGAAGACTTTATCTTACCTTATGAGGATTTTCCTGCAAGATTGCAACAACATGTATTTCCGTCGACTCCTTTATCATATCCAGAGTTATATGATGTTTTCTGTCGGACATCGTTGCCTGAGGGATTCCCTCCTTTTGTCCAGGCACATACGGCTCAGCTTCCGGCGGTGACTGCGCAGTTGACGGAGTTGGACTGCATCTATCAAGCGCTTCGTAGTCCGTCTTCTAATGACGCTGCTGCTGTGAAAATAATGCATCTTCGATACGCTAATCTTCGAGACCACTTGCGTAAGGTGCTCACTCCACCCTCTCATTTGGCGCTTTTACGGTGACGACCTTCAACTGTCGCGGATTTGCGACCCCTGATGTGAATGCCCTTGTCTATGAGGTCCTCGCCGCGGATGCCAGTGATGTCCTCCTCCTTCAAGAGACTCGATGTTCAACTGATACGCCGACACACAGATGGCGGTCGTGGCCTTACACATTCTACCATGTGTACCGGCAATCGAGGTCTGGTGGCAGTGCCGTCTGTGTACACCGTGGTTTAATGCACCGTATCTCTTCTATTTCTGTCAATAACTTATATTCAGAGTTATTGCAATGCCTTACTTTCTGTGTTGATACTGAAACTTTTCATGTGTTTAATGTGTATATACCAACTGAAGAATCATATGTTGATCCACTTTTTCGGAGTCTACATGCAGCGTTTGCTGCGATTCCCTCCAGGGATTGTTTCATCATTGGAAGGCATTTTAACTGCACGGTGCAGCCCTCTGTAGACCGCTATTTGTCGCACGGAGAACGCCGTGCGAATCTAGTCTCCAAGTTAACACAGTTTATTGCTGATTTTCAGCTTGTTGACTCTTTTCGCCAGCTAAATCCTCAAACAATTTCATTTACTTGGTGCAATTCCTCGACGCAGTTTTCTGCTGCCGCTCGATTGGACCGTATTTATGTTGTCTCTTCTTTGGTTCCCACTATTACTTCAGCATGGCACCTCCCCACAGTGTGCTCCGATCATAGCGCTGTGTCTCTATCTGTTTGTGTCTCCCCATCACCACCTTCGGATCGTCGTGGATGGAGTTTTGGTGATACAATTTTACAAGATCGGTCTTTCTGCGAAACAGTTGAGCAGTCACTTGCTGCTAGGAAACCTCTGATGGCTACTACTCCGAGTGCCCTGCGCCTGTGGCTCGTCATTAAACAAGACCTTCTATTATTGGTACGACGCCTTTCATTTTCCATCACTACCACTCGTGTGATGTCGATCAGCAATCTTCGGGGCTTGCTTTCTTCGTTAAAAATGTCGGATACACAGTATTCAGTAGTTCATGATGAACTACACGCTTACCTACAACCGCTTGCCCAACACGCTGTGCATCGACTTCGACTTCTGCATCTAACTCCGTCGAAACAAGCCTTTTGTTTTTTAGTTGGAAATTTAAGGACCACCGTGAGCAACTCAATGGGCTATAGGCAGTCGCCCGTCCCTAATTTAGGGTCACTGGTTCCAGGGCAGGGAGAGAGCCAGTGCCGTAAGACAAACACAACACCCATGCCTCACCGGGATTCGAACCCGGACCCCGTTCGAACGAATGATCACAGGCCATCGCTTAGACCACTGCGCCACCGGGGCGGCACAAACCTTTGAAGTTCTTTCCAAGATGGAATCATCGAGACGAGCGTCAACCTCACTTCGACATCCTTCCTAATGGCTCCACCACGTTTGACACATCTCTTATTTTCTCCCAAGTCCGTCACTTCTTTTAGGAGAAGTTCCGAGCGGTCGCGCAGATTACTGATATTTCTTCTTCTCCCTTCTCTCTTCTCTCCCTCAGGTCCGACTTCTCTCTGTGCTCCCCTCACTGCTGAGTTTTCTTTGCCTGAACTTCGAGAGGCGTTTTCCTCCCTGAACTCCCATGCCACCCCGGGAGCTGATGGTTTTCCGCAGTCCTTCTACCGTGTTTTTCTTCCGTCTCTTTCACCTTTTCTTTCTGCTGGTTTTTCTTGTGCTCTTTCTTCTTCAGCGCTTCCAACGGAATTTACAGTTGCTCATGTCATCCTCCTGCCGAAGAAGGGGGACCTCCTGAATTTGACAAATTGGCGCCCTATCTCCATCCTTAATATTGATTATAAATTTTTCACGAAACTCCTTTCTCGACGTCTTAACTCTGTCCTTTCGTTTCTTGTTTCTCCCGATCAGTCATACACTGTTCCTGGTCGGTCTATCGCTAACAACATTTCTTTTCTTCTTAATCTTCATTTTCTTGCTCGCAAACATTCAGAACCCCTAGCCCTATTTAACATTGATCAACAGTCTGCTTTTGATAACGTTTGTTTCCCATGACTATCTCTCTGCTGTTATAACCCATTTTGGCTTTCCTTCTTCTTTTGTCTCTCTCCATCTCAGTCATAATCGGGGAGCTCATTTTTATGTTCGGGCAGCCTCATTTTTGACGGCACCCATCCCTTTCCAACCAGGAATCCGGCAGGGTTGCCCCCTCTCAGGGCAACTCTTTGCCCTCGCATTTGAACCTTTCTTGATTGCCAGCCATTCATCTCTTCTTTCTACATTGCCGTTGACCGTTTCTAGCACCAGGCATTACCGTTTCGTTGTTTCAGCCTATGCAGATAACGCCACCTTCTGTCTCCGACGAGATGAACAGTTTGATATACTACTTTCCACGTATCAACAGTATGCAGCTCTCTCTGGTGCGTCCTTGAATGTGCTCAAGAGCACCGGGTTGTGGTGTGGGTCTTGGATGGGCCGCACCGATGCCCCATGGGGTGCGGTGTGGTCCTCCTCAACCCAGAAAATTCTTGGCGCCCAGATTGGGCATCCATTCACTTCTGGAATTATTACCTGGAATGGACTCCTTCCTCGATTACAACGCTCAGCTGCCTTTTGGCAATTCACGCATTCTTTCGCTTCTTACATTCAGAGAGCGCAAATTGTCCAGCGATACCTTCTATCCCAATTAATACAGCGATACCTTCTATCCCAGTTAATTCTATCCCAATGCTTGTTTTCTTGGAACTCATCGGTGTTTACCTCGGCTGGTCTGTCTACTATCAACAGCATCTTCACTTCCGTGATTTGCTCAGCAAAGCATTGGGTTGCTCTTCCAGCTTCTTTTGGAGGAATTCGCCTACCGGATGTACGCCTTTACTACCGAGCCTCTTGCATCGTTTCATTCCTTCGCCTTCTTCTCACTCCTTCTCCATCACTTTGCTCTACTTTTGATATTCTTATCTCTTTCCAAGATCCATCCTTTTCTTTTCTCTTATATCTTCGGATGGACTCTTATTCTTCTTATTTTAATCAATTTCCACCCGTCATTACTCAAGCTCTAGGGTTCTTCCGCTCACATCCACTTCTTCGCGCAACTCCCTCTACTACTCGTGATCTTCTTGCCGAATCACTTTTCTTTTCGACTTTGATTCACCCTCCTGATCAACCCTACTTCATCTTCCCTCCTTGGGTCCGCTCCGGAATCTTAACTGTTCAAGCTTTAGTTACTGCTGACCTCTCCTGGAAGCCCCTTTCCTCTCTCTTCCCCGCTTCTACTCCCCTACTGGAGGAAGATTATGATCTCCTTCGTTCTACTCTCTGTTCTCTCTTCCCTTCCCTTGTTTCTGATTCTGGTCTCATCTCTGTTTCTGGTCCTAGCCTCTCTATTCCTTTCTTCCTTCCTCTTCGTGCCTCTGTTGCCCCCATTTCTTCTTTTTCCACCGGTTCGATCTATTCTCTTCTCAGCGCACCCCTCGCTATTCCCCACCCACTCCAGGATGTTCCTTTTTTGCTTTCTTTGAGAATCTGGTCTGCATCTTCTTCGCCGCTCTCCTCCCCGCTGGAGCTTAACCTTCAATGGCGGTTTCTCCACCGTCGCCTTCCCGTTCGTTCCTCTCTCTTTCGTATGTCTATTTCTTCTACTTCACGCTGTATTTTTGTGGTTCTGAAGGCGACGTTCCACACGTTTATTGTCACTGTCCCATTCTGTTACCGCTGCTTCATACTGCCTTTCGTCTTGCTGGTATTATTTGTTCTAGGGATCTTCCTATCCAATCATATCCATGGCTACTTCTCACTAAGCATCCTCCAACTAAACTTCCGGATGCTTCTGCCTACCTATTCGTCCTTGTGAAGCATGTTATTCATCTTTACCGCCTTTCTATACGATCCCGTTCTGCCACACCTAGCATTCTTTCTGCAGGTGCAGCTCTGCGGAAGATTTTTTGGAATCGCATCTTGGCTCGTCTCCGGCTGGAGTACTTTGCAGCGTCCACCCCCAATCTCTGGCTTCCTTCCGGTCTGCCCGAGCGCAGGAAACCGGGTGGTTCCGAGTTGACGGGTCGACGCTGTATCTTTCGTGTTCATTGCGTTGTGCTTTCTCCTCCTACTTTTCCATGTGCCTTTTGGGACACAGTGCATTATTGTAATTATATTTTGTTATTTTGTTGGATCTGCATTTCTTTGTGTCTGTTCTCTCAAATGGCAGGGTATGTAGTTGTCCACCGTGGTGTGCCTTTTTTGGCATAGGTTTTGCGAATTGCTAACTCATATGACTCGTTTTCATTTGTTTGGGTACAGGTTTGTACCCGAGTCTAAGCTGCATGCACCACTTTTTTTTTCTCATTTTCTTCCTTTTGTTTTATGATATATATGTACCATATCACCTTATGGTCGCCTTATTGCTGTCAATAGGCGTGGTATTTTTGTTTTCCTGTAATTGTATGGTGTTGTAACCTATCTTCATTGTACATAATTTCTGACATTGTCACTTTTTTTCGCACCTTGGATTGTTATGTGCCCTGTTTATTGTAAATTGTTCATCCATTGCTTCTTTTTCCCTACTGTTATCTGAAACAGCGAAGTTCTGTTCTCTATGCATGTAATTTATATAGCATGCTCATTGTGTATATTCATACTGAAGTTTTACATTGTTCCTGTTCACTGGACCATTGTACTGTGTATTATGTATTGTTATGCAACGAGGAACAGCGTTTGCTGGTTCGTACCTCTCACTCGAATGTTCTGTTTCGCTGTGTACCCAGTGTGCTTATTCCTTGTTTTTTTCCCAGTCATGTATTGTTTGGGTTATCACAGGGTTTATGTTAGAGTCCGAAGTTCCCGGACTCTCGTTCCCCTGTTGTATTTGTGTTATGTGAACGTGACCTCGCTGCACACTTTTCACGCTCTTCGTTCTGTTTTAGTTGGTGAAAGCTCATTGACCTGTAAGCACTGTATCATTTTATACGATTTTCTTTATCATGCTTTGGCCGGTTAGCGCGAGCGTTGTGCTTCTTTTTTCGCACTCGCTTGCGGTGTTCATTACGGATAAGCTGATAATGTGTACCGTGTTGTTCACGCCTTGTTCTTGTTATTGTGTTTCTTGAATATGTACAGCTTTTTCTGTTTTTTTGTATGTATACAGTGTACGTTTCTTCGGCATTTCTGTTGGTACTTGTTCATCTGTGTTTCTTTGGTCCACGGTTGAGTTGTGGGTCTGTAACGTTTATATCAATGTTGATTTTTCTGAAATGAGCATATCACTAGGCGTGAGTGGTCACAGAGTTTATGTTCGAGTTCCACATTGTTGGACTCTTGTTCCCCTGATGTCTTTGTGCTATGTGAATGTCACCCTGCCGCATACTTTTTCACGTTCTTCGATTTGTTTCATTTGGTGAAAGCTCATTGACCTGTAAATGATATATTATTTTACCCAATTTTCCCTTAAGCTTTCGCCGGTTCCCGCGAGCGCTGTGTCTCTATTTTTCGCACTCGCTTGCAAGGTTTTATCACTGTTACATTGCTTGCGATTCTTTGATCCTCGGTTGAGTCCAGGGTCACTATAAATTTTTTATCAATGTTATTTTTTGTGAATTGAGCTTACCATCAAGTGCGAGTTGTAATTTTATTGTTCTGTTTTTGTTTAGTTGGCGCTTGCCATTCACCTGTAGTGCGTATCATGTAACTTACCGTAATCTGCATTATTTCTCTGGTACTGTGCTTGCTGTCATTATCAACTATCTCTCACGCGTATTTTCCCTGTTCACAGTGCACCGTGCTATTTGTAAGTCTTGTTTATTTTGTATCCCCGATGTGCCCCGGGGGTTTTGCACTTGCGTTTTTGGCTTTTTGTATTGTATCTTCAAACCTCGTGCGATTTCGGTTTGAGTCGGTGTCATTGGGCTCAAATTTATTTGTACCGTTTTATGAAGTTTTATGAATTGTGCATGATGCTATGTTGTTCTTTTATGTTTTCCCCTCTATGTTCTTGAGTGGTGCTGCCCGTTCACATGTAGATCTGTTTTCTCATGGTCCAGCGTCGCTCAGTGTGGCATGCCTTGATCTTGTCTTCAGAATCACTCACTGAAGTGGTATTCATGTGGATTTTACCGGGTTTGTTGCGCACTGTTGGTGTACAGTGCTTACTGTATTTATCATTTCTATTTCCGGTTTTCCTGATTGTTAATAGAGTGCCGTGTTGGATGTCCTTTTCTGTTGTTTGGCGTTCCTCGATTACATCCTGGCTATTGCCAGTGCCAATTGTAATTGCTTTCTTATATTTTGCTGTCTCTGTGCATTGTGTATTTTACCACCTTGTTGTGGGTTTTAGCATTTTTCGTATTATCTTGACCGGCGTAGCCGCATTCATCTGTTCATATTGTTATTACTTTCATTCATTGTTTTATTATTGTTTTCCGACTATGTGGTACGCCTGTATTATTTTACCCCTAAGAGTTCAATAAAATTTGTTAATACTCAGGAGAGTCATTACAGCTAATCGACGAAGTACTGCACAAGACCTCGGTGTACAGGTGAGTAAAACTGCTGGAACATCGGTATGTACACGTACCATTCGCAGAGAATTTCATTCCATGAGTTACCGTGGTCCTGCGGCTGTTCATAAGCCTTTCATCTCCACTCGTAATGCTACTCGTCGTTTCGCATGGTGTAAAGAACATTTATCGTAGATCAATGAAAACGGCTCCTATGGACTGATGAATCCAGATACACGATCCATCAGTCTGATGGCCGTGTGTCGGTATGGCAGCAGCCGGGGGAACGCTACTTACCACAGGGTACTGTTCGTACGGTAGACTGTACACGTCAAGTTTGGAGCTGCAGTGTATTCGTGTGGGGGTGTTTTTTGTGGTATGAACCCGGCCCGTCGATTATCGTCGACAAACCTGTTAACCACCACGCCTACCTTGATATTATGGACAATTATGACCTACCAACTCTGTGGCAATACTATGCAACCGAGCTCTATTGGTACCAGCAGGATAATGCACCGGGCCATAAAGCAAGGACTGTTACGGCGTGGTTTGATAATACTTCCGTATCGTGTATGGACTGGCCAGCACAGAACATTGATCTTAATCCAATAGAGTACCTATGGGATGAATTAGAGCGATGCATAAGAAGTTTGGAACCAAGGCCTGCGACTAAGCAACAGTTAGCGGCAGCATTATGTACTTAATGGAAGTGCATACGTATCGCTGTGTTCCAAAACTTCGTCGAAAGCATGTCTCGAAAGTTCAGTGCATGCATTATGGCCAAAGGTGGACCGATACCATACTAATGTACGTCAATAAATTCTATATGTTTCTCTTGTAGGTGTACGGTGACTTTTGCCAATATATTGTATTTGTCTTTCTTAAATACAGATGTAAGACCTGTCTCATATTAAAATATGTATGTATTTTATTCTGTTCCATCAGAAGAAACTGAACGATCATACCAAACATAAATATGAGATATTTAAACTACGTGAAAAATCCGTTAATGGCTACAGGTATCCGTTATGAAAGACTATTTTTCGTATCTGATTTTCAGGATCGGAGGCATCATAAGAAATCGAATCATTCATTTACATCGAAACACAAATATAAATTTAAACGAAAGAGGTAAAATGGCACTTTGTGAAGTATTACAGATAGTGTTTTTAATAATGGAATAGAACCCCGTTTACACTTTTCTGACTTATTGTTTTTCTCATTTGTATGGAACATGTTGCCTATCGAAAAATTATGAGTTGTGTTTAATGTTAAACTTTCCCTATGCCGTTCATTCATACGTTTTTTTATCGATTAGACGTAAACTTTACTTGGATCACTTAAAACATATAAACGTTGTTCCACTGAAATTCCGCGTGTAACGCATGCAGAATTTTTCCAGTTCGGTTTCTTTAAGTGCTGGTCTGAATACAAAATGAAAATATTTTATCTAGAGAAAATATGGCTTCTACAGTATTTCGAAAACGTATTAATAACTGTTTTCGCAGTTCGAGATTTCCGACTTCAAATATTTATAGTTCAATCTACAAATGCGTATATATCTTAGGTGCAGTTTTACTGACGGTTAGACATATAAATTGATATTAGGCTCATGTCCAAAATTTAAGCATAATCAATATACTGTAAATGTAAATATTTCAAGAACCAATCGTCGGAAAGGCACGAAAGTATGCTTATGTAATACCATATCGCAAGTACAACAGGAGGTAAATACTTAGTAAAATACTTAAGCAAATTTACAAAAATCAACAACACGGTGATTTTCGTGTTGAGTACATAAAATTGAGATATGGCTGTTGCACTATGATGATGTGATGTTCTCTTACAACCATGTAAGCCTCGCATTTGCTTCTCATACTGCTTATCAGGTTATCTGAGAGTTCTGTGAGCAATAAGTCCCACTCCTGACGAAGAGAAGTTTGGAGCTCCGGAATCATCCTTGGTGGAGAATGACGGGATGCGATTCGCCTCCCAGTGAATTCCATGCATTGTCTATTGGATTCTTATCCGGAGAGCTTGTAACGTCACAGACTAGCCAGTTATACAACAAAATAATTTATTTACATTTATCTCGTACACTAGCTTTTAAATGTAACTCTTACATTCTATTTCATTGTACAATCTTCGAATACTTTAAGTTGGCCAGCTTCTTCACTGCCCTCGTTCCAAATTCTCACACACAACTGACCCACGAACTCTACAGCGCACGTCGGACATCACACTCCACGCTCCAACAGTCAATTGTCAATATGCCATTCTGCTCTCCCGTGCGTGGAAGTTCAAGTCTCGAGTCAATAGTTCTCTGTATCAGTCCGCATTCTGCATATGAAGGTTCAGGATGTTTCAAGCTTGCTGGCCATCCATGTGTTGGATACCTTCACTTTGGAGAAGGAAACGTTATCTGAGCTCTGCGGTGGCGTGCATTATTCTCCATGAATACCACCTCTGTACCCAAAGCACCTCTGAAAAGTCTCTCATGACGTTCCAGTACCTCGTCTCTCTACCTCAGAGCAGTAGCGGCACCTCTGTCGAAGATGTGGAGCGTTGTGCGCCCATTCAACATGATTCCTGCCCCTACCATGACATCATCGCTACCAAATTGATCCCCTTCCTTGATATTATCGGGACTGTAACGTGTTCTACGTTCTGTGCAGAAAATGGTTCGACGAGAATCAGTCTGTAAACTGAATCTGCGCTCATCAGTGAAGAATTGAATCAGTGTCCAATTACGATATTCCCAACTCCAGTTGAACCGGATCTCTCCTGTTCGCGGGAGTGAGTGGGACGCAAACTACTGGCCATCTGGCATAGACAGCAGGCGCCCCGAGCCTCGTGTAAATAGTTTTTCTCGAAACTCTTGAACTCGATGCCGCCGCGAGCTCTGCAGAGAGTTGCCTGGCAGATATCATCCAATGACGTCGTCCTGCTGAGAGGTTGTGACTCTCGAGCGATCTGGTATTGGTTGACTTCTAACGTCTCCTGTGTCTTGGCCGTTTCCTCAAAGCCTGGAGTTGACACTTTGTGGGGCATTAAGTGCTCTGAAGACCGCAGTGTGATACTGTCCTGATTCGAGCATTCCAATTATTCTACCCTGATAAAAGCGGACAACTTGGCGGTTTTGTTCCATATTGCGTTCCTGATCATCAACGAGAAGAACTCTTCTCACGGGGTTTGCAAGAAAATGGAATAAGACACTCAGATCAGATCATATGGAGAGGACTTTAAATAGGAAGTGTCTGACCCCAGGTCTTAAACAACCCTTAGAAATAGGAAGCTAATAGATTTGAGCTAGAGTGCCCGATAGGAAAGAGACACGGAAGCGAGGTAAAAAGAGGGAGGAAGACGCCCTTATTTATTACCGTGGAGGCCATTACCAAGGGGCCCGACGGCGTAACGTTCCCATCCGACGCACGGCGGATATTTGGTGGTTCGAGCATTCGTACCTCCCTGGGAACGAACCCAAGACCTTCTCCGTGGCAGTCATGAACGTTGCCCACTAGGCCACCCGCGGCCCCATAAGACACTCAGGGTAGGGTTGGCTGTTTTTATGGAACTGCGAGGTATTTGCACATGGAAAGTCAACGGACGTTATTTGACCGTTCACTGCAATTGGTCTAGGTGTGTCACCAATTTACATACCAATGTCCCCTGTTCCATCGGTTTTAACCCTTTACTTCGTATGTTTTACCAATTATGCTTGACTTTTGGACACCAGTGTATAAGTGCGCATTTATCTTTCTGAAGACATTCCAAAATTAAAAAGTTAAATAGTAGTTTTGTGGTATCCAATCAACCCCAAACAAAATTAAATTACCCGGCATAAACTGTTTTGTTTTTTCTAACTTTCTAATAAGGCTATTAAAAATGACGTCTCATTTCTACCAGAATAAAAGATCGCAACGTAAACTTCAGTTCTCAATCGATATGCCACTGAAATGGCGGTGAGCAGGGAAATGGTTTTCTCCCGTAAGTCTCGAAAACGAATTAATAAATGCATAAAGTAGTTGAGTGGCGTTACCTGTCATCTGTGTGCTTTTATTATACTGCTTTTAGATTCTCTTTTACATATAATGAAATGCGACCACTGACGCGGATATGCCAAAGCACAATTGGTGATTGAGCTTTTAAAATGTCAGGAGATTTTAGTTCTTCCGCCTTGAGTGCTGATATTATGCTAGTAATATGTCATTATATATTTTTTCTAGTGTGAGTTTCAAAGATGACAAACCTAATAAAATGCTTGTTTGCTTGTTTTTATGTTTGGAGGTTTAACGACCACGGTGAGCGACTCAATGGGTTATAATCAATCGCTTGTCCCTTATTTAGGGCCACTGCTTCCTGGGAATAAAATGTCGACAAAGTTATTTAATAAAGAACAAAAACTGCAGGAAGGCAAACGTTTTATGTACAAGAATACTACTGACAAGAATGAAAGTCTTTTTAAAGTTCTTATGATCTTAAAATAAATGAATAAATTAGTAAAAGAAAGGTAGCACCGAATTCTGTCTAAGGAAAGCGTGGCGCACCTTTTTGAGAGTGATTGTCCAAATTGGCGTTAACCTAAATTATTCTCCCGCGTGCCTGCGGTATTTTTTTTTTTTTTTTTTGATAGTAGGTCTACCGAACAACGTGAGCAACTCAATGGGCTATAAGCAGTCGCCCGTCCCTAATTTAGGGTCACTGGTTCCAAGGAAGGGAAAGAGCCAGTGCCGTAAGACAAACACAACATCCATGCCTCACGGGATTCGAACCCGGACCCCGTTCGGACGAATGATCAGAGGCCATCGCTTAGACCACTGCGCCACCGGGGCGTCCCCCGACATTCAAAACTCTAAAATATGTTTAGTATGCTTAGTAACAGCTGCTTCATTTGGCAGTAATGATAATAATCATAATATTTTTTTCATTTACGAGGGTCATCCGAAAAATAAGTTCCGTTGGCGCATCACTCGCAGGCAATATTCGCTTCACAGTCGCGCGTGCGCAGTTGTGTTGCCTCATCCATTAGCCACTCCCTGACGCCATTTTGTTAGATTGTGCTTATCTTAAAGGTTTGTGCTGTGCGTTAATAATGTTTAAGTTAATAGAACGGCCAGCAGACTGCGCAGTCCGGTGTTAGCCATTTACTTCTATTTTTATCCAAATGCTGAAGTATGTACTTGATCTGCCAGGA
Organism: Macrothele yani; assembly: GCA_039090855.1. Classification (NCBI taxonomy): domain Eukaryota; kingdom Metazoa; phylum Arthropoda; class Arachnida; order Araneae; family Macrothelidae; genus Macrothele; species Macrothele yani. The sequence goes on along the minus strand of CM076997.1, from coordinate 45,816,217 downwards.
TTTCAAAACATGTGTTACGACGTCACATATTATCGCAACCACTCGAGCGATTCCGAAAAGACAACTCATAGAAGAACTTCTCATTGGTCTGGGAGGCACTTTCAAAGAGAGAGAGAGAAAGAGAGAGAGTTCCCCTTTCTCCTGGTCCGGGGAGACATGTGATCTGTGGTGTTACCGTGTTTTTTGAAGCCTCCGCTCTTTTCTAATATCCCTTCGAGTTACGCATAGGAAGAATCCTTTCGCGCTTTTCTTTCGTCATACACGACGAAATTTCTTCTTCTGTCTGTCTGACTGAGACCGTCTTTTGGGACACTTACTTCTGAAGACGCATTAAGCTGAAACAAAATACCTAGCACAGCTCTTACTGAAATCCTCTACGTGTCCCCGAGATTCAGAACTCGAAAATATGCCTTCGTAACAGATGTTTCCTTTGATAGAAATGATACTCATTGTACCTGTTTATTTACGACAGCGTTTTAGAAAGTACGTGCTGTTCGCGCATCACTCCCGTGCAAGTATTTGCTGCATAGTCACACATGCGCAGTTGTGTTGCCTCATCCATTAGTCACTACCTTACGCCACCTTTTGATGTTCTGTTTACCTTAAAGGTTTGTGCTGTGCATTAATATTGTTTAAGTTAACAAAACGGCCCTTCGACTGCGAAGTCCGATCTGTCATAGCGTTTCTGAATGGAATCCGGGAAATGTCAGACCAATCGAGTCGCCCCCGGTGGCGCAGTGGTCTAACCGATGGCTTCTGACCATTCGTCTGAAATGGATCCCGGTTCGAATCTCAGTGAGGCATGGATATTGTGTTTGTCTTACGTCGGTGGCTCTCTCTCTCTTCCCTGGAACTAGTGACTCTAAATTTGGGACGGGCGATTGCTTATAGGACACTGAGTTGCGCACGATGGTCGTTAAACCTCCAATCAAAAAAAAAAAAAAAAAAGAGCGATAAGTTGAGGAATACTTAGAATTTGGGTCAGAATCCTTAATAAAGGACGACAGTTCATCCATGACGAATTGCGTAATGGTAGAATTCTGAATGGAAAGATTAGAGAGAAACGACGTTTCACGATTTCTAGTCTTTCGGAACAGTTCTCTGAAGTTCCGAAATCATTAAAAAAAGCTTCAGTACTGCGAAGTGTGTGCACGATGAGTGCCAAAGATATTGACAGAAGAATATAAGACAAAGCGCATGGGATCTGCTTTGGAATTTTTTGGGCGGTACGCGGAAGGAAGCGATGATTTGTTATGCCGTATAGTGACAGGAGATGAGACTTGGGTCTCTCACATCACACCTGAATTGAAATAGCAGTTCCTGAAATGGAAACACACAGGCTCCCCTACGGCCATAAAATTCAAACAGATGATCTCACCGAGGTTGGTCTTGTACACTGTCTTTTGGGACGGGAAAGGAATTTTGTTCGTGGAATTCCTGCCTAACAGCACGACAGTAATCGTGGCTGTTTTTTACGAGACAATGAGAAAATTGCGTCGTGCATTTCAAAACAAACGGCGAAGCATACTGAGAAAGGAAGTTGTTCTTCTCCATGACAACGCTCATCCCGCTAATGTGACACAAAACCAAGTCACCAAATTTGAATGGCAGCACCCTTCCTACACCCAGACTTGGCGCTTAGTGACTATCATTTGTTTCTCCACTTGAAACGATTTCTTGCCGGGCAGAGTTCCGATGACGACAATGAACTTTAGACGACGGTTGAGGAGCAGCTCGAAACCCAGGTGGCAGTTTTCTATGACGAGGGTGGTCCAGAAACTTGTGTCACGATATGACAAATGCCTTAACATCCACGGAAAATACTTGGAAAAGTAGATTAAGGCATGTAGAACCCAGGGGCAGCCTTCTATGAGGAGGATATCCAGAAAGTTGTGCCACGATATAACAAATGCCTTAACATCCACGGGAAATACTTTGAAAAGTAGATTAAGGCATGTAGAACCCAGGGGGCAGACTTCTTTGAGGAGGATATCCAGAAACGTGTGCCACGATATGACAAATACTTTAACATCCACGGTGAATACTTTGAAAAGTAGATTAAGGCATGTAGAACCCAGGGGGCAGCCTTCTATAAGGAGGATATCCAGAAAGTTGTGCCACGATATGACAAATGCCTTAACATCCACGGGAAATACTTTGAAAAGTACATTAAGGTATGTAGAACTCAGGAGGCAGACTTCTATGAGAAGAGTATCCTGAAACTTGTGCCACGATATGCCAAATGTCTTAACATCCAGGGGAAATACTTTGAAAAGTAAATTAAGGTATGTAGAACCCAGGGGGCTGGTTTCTACGAGGAGAGTCCACAAACATGCGCCACGATATGACAAATACTTTAACATCCACGTTGAATATGTTGGAAAGTAGATTAAGGTATGTGGAACCTTGGGCGCAGACTTCTATGAAGAGGGTATCCAGAAACCTGTGCCACGGTATGATAAATGCCTTAACATCTACTGGGATTATGTTGAAAAGAAGATTAAGGTATTTAGAATTCATCGCACATTAAAAGTTAGTTATCGATACTTTCTTCTTTTTTGTTTGATCTTCAAACGGTACCTTATTTGTGGATGACCATAAATCATTCGTGCGGTTTAAAGAATGAAGGGGGGAGGGGGTTACTGGGTTCCAAGGGCCAACAGTTTTTGTTTATTTTTGTTGCTTGCCTTCCTGGGCATGCCTGCCATAAGTTTGCAAGCCCTATTCAAAATTCCTGGTCATTGCTTGAGCAACAATTTTGAATCGAATCCGATACGAAGCGAATTTTTCAACGTGAATTATTAGAAAAGGTAGAAATCAGTGAAACGCGAACGCTTTTACAACCTTAGGTGGGAAAAAACTGCGCATTATTAAAAAAATATTTAAATTTAATTTTAAAACACACACAGCTATTCTCAGCTTTTTTGAAATGCTTAAAAAAAGAATGTTTTCATTCGGAATTCTAGAATCAGCTAAAGATTTGCAGCGTAAACAGCGATATACACCCTTTAACAGAAGAGTAATGCTTTACGAAAAATCGTTAACTGATAGCAAAATTTTTCAGATACCGGAAGAAAGAAATACGAAGCAAAAAGCATTTTTCAAATTAAATAGTTAGAAACCGAAATATGGATGAAAACGTAATGCAACTTTACGCCTCCTAGCGAGAAAACTGTGCATTATTTGGAAAAGGAAATTGGCCCAAAGCACTCTTCATATTGAAGGGTAACCTACCGAAAAGGTATTTTTCTGCACCGATTTTTTGTGATCGTAAGAACTCTTGTAAATATAAACAGATACAACCTAGCTGCAGTACTCTTTCATACAAAAAGAAAACTTTAAGAACAATGTTCTTCATAGTTGAAGCTATTCGACGCAAAAATTATTTTATTACGCAAATTTCAAAATCAGATACAGGAAAAATTAAACTATACAAATATAATCTCTAGCGGTGAAGCTTCGTGTTATCTGAAGTGGATAATATTCACAGTTTTCACTATGGGAAATGAGATACACTAAAAACTGTTTTCTTCCTTTCGGATTCTTAGAAGCGGATATAGAGCTGCACACAAACATTCACACATATGCCACCTAGCGTTGGAACTGGGCATTATGAAAAATTCAGTAATATATGCGAAATGCTCCACGAAATGAGAGGTAGGTATCAAAGCAAAATAATTTTTAAATAAGTCTTTTAGACGCAGAGATATAATGAAAATATAATATACAGTTACTCCTCCTAGGGGAATGATTGCACATTATTTTTGTCAGGAAACATGTTTTTTCCAGTGTGAAGCATTTGACCAATAAGTGTTTTTTTGAATGGGGTTGTAATTGAAATAGATACCGCTCCATACATGATGTAAGTAAAAATACACCCTCACGCCCTCTAGGGGAAAAACGATGCATTACAGAAATTTGGGACTTGCGTGCAAATTATTCATCACCACCAATATCATCTGTCGTAGAAAGAATATTTGAAGCTTAACTTTTAGAATAGGAGATATCACGAAAATTACAATTGTATATTTAGTGTTCTTCGGGACAAACTGGGTATAACTTTGAAAAGGGAAGCATGCGTAAAATATTTTGCGTTGTGAGTGGTGTCTAGGGAAAAGGTGCATTTTTGCAGTTGCGCTTTCGGAAGCATAAATGTTGCTGCAAATATGTTGCAAACAGAAAGATACACTTATGCATCACAGTAGCAAAATGGCATCTTTCCAAAAAAATTAGAAACTATACGCAGTTATGAAATTGAAATTTGGTGGATATAACAAGCCATTCTTTATGTACACAATCGAGTCACATTGTTGTGACCACCTCCTGCTTTTGACGTCAGCAGCGCGTAACCACTGGTATAAGACACGTGTCGTGAGCTGGCTTTTTCAAAACATATCACTAAGGTGTGCTGTAGGTATTTTGAAAGCATATCATTCGTTGCTGTCGTGGATAAAAGGAGCTATTTATCAGATTTGCAAACAGGGATGATTATTGGATGATTAACACCGCAGTTGTGAACTGTTCGCGTGCTACTGTGGTTACAGTTTATTGTGATTGGAGAAATGACAGCATTGCGAATAAAGTGGAAACTGTGGAGCACAATGTGCCATTGATGTGAGAGGTGAACGACGGCCGCGAAGGTGCGTGAGGGCCAGTTGACACGCTACAGTGGAGCAACTCACTGGCCGAATGAACCAGGGGTTACCAGAGGTGTGTCTAAAACGACAGTTCAACGAACCCTGCTGCGTATGGGGTTCCGATGCTGACGGATGGTCACTGCACCGATGCTAACGAAGGTGCGTCGGCAAAAAAGCTTTCAAACGTGTCTGTGTTTTGCCTAATTTTTGTACAGGCTATTTCGATTCTTATCCGCAATTCGTCTATGTTGTATACGGGGACACTATACACTCGTCTTTTCAAATAGCCTCAGCTGCAGATATCCAATAGATTGATGTCAATCTTTAAACATAAATGTCTCATAAACAATCATCTCTAAACGTCGCATTGTGGTGTTGTCACAATGCACGACGGAAATGTATTGGTGCAACAGCAGTCGTGAACTACATTTTTGCATGTGTACAAAGGCGAACATCTTCCATTAGCTGCGGAATATCATGATGCAGGAAGGACGGATACAAATCCCCTGTTGTGAAGCTCGAGTTTCCGGACTAAATGGTCTCTCAAAGAATTCAGCCGTCTCCAGTTTTTCCCGGAAGTGCAAAAACTATCGAAATACCTGAGTCCTGGGAAAAATAACTTTGCATTACCTCTGGTAACTGTACAGCTATCACGAAATCGGTTCGTTTCCGGACCTATGTTGATTAAAACGTTTTTGTTTGTTTCAATGAGTACTACTTGTGCTTCCATTTATGACCGACACTTCTGAATCACCCTTTATTTTGTCCACTGGTTTTTCCGGTCCACAAATGCACCTTGGTGAAATTCAGGTTCCCGCTTTTGAAACTAGTGCTTAACCGTTTTTATCAACTGCTCGTCCGAATAAAACGTTTTCCCAAGTTGAAACCTATCTATCTAGCAAAATGAAAATAATCCGAGAAAAGCAGGTTCGAATTATACGTAAGGTGAATCGTTAAACTCCAACTGAATCTTGCAATTGTGGAAAGAGCCAGATGCGACGTGTGGGTTTTTGCATTATCCTGATGAAATTTAATCTGCACGTCTTTTAAGTGATATCCCTCGGTTTCAATCATTTCCCTGAGGTTTGTTTAAGGATTTGCAATATGTTACTGCATTTATTGACCCTGGCATTTTTTTAAAGTGTATCAAGGAAGATAATGCTATATAGGTCCCCAAAACTGTGACCATGATTCTGTGTTTTTTGATAGAGAAAGCCTGGGGTTTATTTCTTTACTGGGGGTGTTTTGTGGATCCATTGCTCTGACCGACATTTAAGAAAAAATCATAACGATCAATCTAGGTCACATCGCGTGTTACAACGCCCTCAATGGCGCGCCAGAGGAATTCTCTAAACGGTAGGCGCAAGATTTTCTTCTTTGCTTCGTCTCACATGTCAGAAGCTCTGGCTCCAACCTTGAGCAAATATTTCGCTATCCGAGGTTGAACGCAACTAGACATTTAGACATTGAAAGTTTTTTCTTCATTATCTGACTTGTTACTATCCTGTCAATTTGAATCATTTGTTCAAAATGGCCGCATTTTCGTCTGTTGGTACTGTTGCTGGTCTGTCCGACATAACCTTGTCCCTGGTATAAAAACCACCGGTTTTAACGGTATAAATCCATCTCTGAATATTTCTTCTCTCAGTAGTTCCTTCACCATCAACAATTTTCAGTTTTTTCATTAATTACAGTCACTGAAATTTACCAGGTCGTGAAATGGAACTCGATGACCGACCGACAGTCTTATTCTGCTGCTTACTTCAGTTTCCATAACTTTCGACATGAAACACATAAAAAGTTTTCATTTCGAACATTTATAAAGATATTAATAAAGAATTTGTAGACAAAAAGTATGCTAATTTTGCAAATATATACTTGTGACCTATTATGCATTTATTTTTTACCGATACCCTTATTTTGAATTCAATTGCATCTGTATTTAGGCCCCATTGCGGCGAAACTGTAAATCGGTCAAAAACAAAAAAACAAAAGCAAAAGCAAGATCATCGTTTATTTAGTTCATAGGTTATTTAATACAGAAGCAAATTCTGCAATCGGACTAATAATTTTAGAAATATGGCGTCCACAGACGGACGGATGGATGTGATGACAACATAAGCACGTACGATTTCTGTTGAAAAAGAATGCTGGAAACAAATTAAATCCAACTTCCAGGGTGACGCAGTGGTTTAAGCATTGGCGTCAGACCATTCGTCTGAGATGGGTCCCGATTCGAATCCGGTGAGACATGGACGGTGCGTTGACTTAAAGCACTGGTTCCCTCCCTGCTTTAACATTAATTACCACGGGCTGTGCAGTCGACCATGGGCTATGCAGTCGATCACGGGCAACTTCATAGCCCGTGGACGTTTTCTTGTACCCAAAACAAAATAAAACAAATGCTAAGTTTCAGAATGTATGCATTGTTCTTTAGTTCAGCAGATATACACTGAAGTGCCGGAAAAACTGGTACACAGTCTAATACTTGGTAGTTCCCCCACGGGAGCGCAGAACTGCAGAAATACGCCGGGACATGGACTCCACTAGCTTCTGGAAATATGCTGTAGCCAATGCACACCATACTTCTTGCAGAGCGTTCCACAATCGGGTGTATTGAGAATTCTCGGATTCCTGTGTTCGATAGCGCGTTGCATGGCATCCCAAATGTGTTCTATCACGTTCAGATCTGGAGAATTGGGTGGAAATGGCAACAACCTAAACTCAGATGAATGCTCCCCTAACCATAATGTGGCGTCCTGACGCTTGTATGGAGGTGCATTGTGCTGCTGGAATAGGCCCAGCCCATCAGCATGAATGCAGGACATGAATAGGGGTACCTCGTCTGAAAGAAAGCGCACATAGCGTTGGCCTGTCACAGACGTTTCTAGACGTACCAGTGGTCCCAGTGAAGTCCAGCTAAATACACCACATACCATTATGGACTCCCCACCAGCCGGTACAGTTCCCTGCTGACAGGCGGGATCCATGACTTCATCGGTTTTGCGCCACACACGAATCCTTCCATCGCCGCCCCGGTGGCGCAGTGGTCTAAGGCGTTGGCCTCTGATCATTCGTCCGAACAGGGTCCGGGTTCGAATCCCGGTGAGGCATGGATGTTGTGTTTGTCTTACGGCACTGGCTCTCTCCCTTCCCTGGAACCAGTGACCCTAAATTAGGGACGGGCGACTGCTTATAGCCCATTGAGTTGCTCACGGTGGTCGTTAAACCTCCAATCAAAAAAAAAAAAAAAATCCTTCCATCTTCCCGATACAGTTGGAAACGCGACTCGTCAGACCAGGCTACTTGTTTCCAGTCATCAAGTGTCCAGTGGCGGTGTTGCCCTGCCAAAGCGAGGCGCATGGCTCTGTGTCGTGCATCTATCTACGGGACTCGAGTTGTGCATCGATCGTGTAGGGTACGTTGCACAGTCCGGACGCTGATGCTTGTTGAGGCTCCAGCATTGAATTCCGATGATATCTGCGAGAGTGTCACACGCCTTTCGCGTGAAACGATTCTTGACAGTCGACGATAGTTACGTTCACCCAATGTCTTTTTACGGCCACACTGGTATCGTAGGTTGGAGGTTTTGCCGGAATTCTTGTAGTCACGGTACACCCTTGCAATGGTTGTCCGTGAAAATCCGAACTTCGTTTTGACCTCCGAAATACCATGGCCCATCTCACGAGCGCCAGCTATTACACTGCGTTGAAAATCGTTTAAATCGTTATTACTTGTCATTCTCATGCCGAAAACAGCTCTGAAAGCTGGCAAGGATGTCTATCGCTTTATATACGCAACGGCGGATGTAACCGAGTGCGCACATAGGGGACGTTGCTATGTATTTTGCATAAGCTCATGTGTACCAGTTTTTCTGGAACTTCAGTGTATATTCCTCTGATTCGCTGGTTATTCTGAATTTTTTTTAAGCCTGCCGTATACGTATTTTACTTGGTGACCTTCCTTGCCGAATATTGCAGCTCACCAACCTGGATTTCCTGAACGTCCTCGTTCAGTTGGGTATTACATTTGTGTGTAAATAGAGTGGTGGATAACTGTGCTGTGAGGATAAAAGAATGTCTATCTCAGATTGTTTTATGTGTTACTGAGTTCTGCTAACCATTCCACGCAGCAACCCTTTTCGTATGCTAGCATTATCCTCAGTCAGTCAATTTTATTTATTGGAGTTTTTAACGACCACCGTGAGCAACTCAGTGGGCTGTAAGCAGCCGCCCGTCCCTAATGTAGGGCCACTGGTTCCAGGGAAAAGATAGAGACAGTTCTGTTAGACAAGTTCAACATCCATGCCTCACCGGGATTCGTTCGAACCCAGACCCATGACGAGAAGACATCGCTTAGACCACTGCACGACAGTGGCGTCATCCTCTGTTAGTCACGCGGTTTTAAACTGAAAGAGCCGCTGCGGAGGCCGAGTGGTGAGCCTTAGCCACCCGAGGTGAGACCGGATTCGAATCCCAATGAGGAATAATTGTTGCTCTCTTATTTTGGTTTCGGAGTAACTCCAGGGCTTTAAGTAGTTGGCTGTTATTTATTTAGGGACAATGGCACAAAGAAAGGTAGGGGACTGATGCTATAAGACAAACACACACTATTCCAGCCTCATCCGGGACATGTCAACGCTGGTGACTAGTCAGAAATCTACGCTGCTGTCCACTCGGCCACGAAGTCAGCTAGGTATGGGTGGGTGGTATGTTTGTCCTAAAGCGCTGGTTCTCTCCTCATCGGGAACTCTCGTCACTTTGTGGACGGTTGTCTTGTATTTATTGTCTCCGATACCACACAAGCGTTTCCAACACAAAGTAGAATCCATTTTACGATGTGTTGCTGCTGTTGTGAGGGCTAAGGCGGGGTCACGCGTTATTAGGTAATGAATTGTCCTTTCAGTGTAAAATCCAGTGTGATTAGAGTTCGGCCGAAGAAAGAGAATTCTGAATAGGTGATTTAATGAACATTCAGAGTACATTCTAAAAATGCCGCCTCGCTGGCACAGTGGTCTAAGCCGCTGGCTTATGACTGTTCGTCAGAAAGGGGTCCGGCTTCGAATCCCGGTGAGGCATGGAGATTGTGTGTGTCTTACGGCACTGGTCTCTCTTCCTTCTCTAGAACCAGTGACCCTAAATTAAGGACGGGCGACTCTTTATATCCAATTGAGTTGCTCACGGTGGTCGTTAAACCCCCAATTAAAAAAAAAATCATTCCAAAAAGTTTCTGCTTTGGTGGATATTTTTATAAAACGTCTCAGTGCGTTTCTAGTTAACAAAAATAGTTTTCACACAATTTAAGAATGGGCTTCAGAAACCAACCATACATTTCTTAACATGACGGTGAAATCTGTGCTATTTTCAACTTGTCACGCGATACCTTCAGCTTTTTAACTTGAACGGACGGATTCATTCCGGGTTAGAAAAATGAACTGAAATCAGCTAGATCTAATGTATTTGATGTCTAAGAAGTGGGCAGCACGTAGCTGGAACGAGTGAAAATGCGCATCAGGAAGCTTCGTTTCCTCCTTACCTTTGTTTTGCAAAGTGGTCAGTTAGAGGGGATTTTTGACACCAATCATTCTCTGTGTGATCTCCTTCCAAAAGGGGTTATAGCAAATGTCGATGAACCTTACAATGGAAAGAGCAGATGCTTAATTCACTCGTTTCTATCCAGTGTCATGATGTCCATGCCAGAGGCACTAGCCCTTCTCTATTAGGCCTTGAGTTATGTAGCAGAGAATAGAGAATTACAAGCAAGTGTGTATCGCTATACTACTGAGTTGAGAGCGTGAAGGAATTATTTTGCCGTATTTTGCATAAAACCTTGACGCTATTTGAATATTTTTGCTTGGGGAGCGCAAAAGAAAATTTGGGGCACCATTTGGTTCAGGTACATCGGTACCTTGAAGAGTTGAAAGGAAACAAAATTCGATTTGCGTACCTAAGCAGCAAAAGGGTTCGGTGAATTTTCCCTTTTGATCCAGCCGTATTTGAACGGAATGTCGCTTTGGTGGCAAAAACATTCTGAATCTTGATATGCTCTTTAAAGGAACTTCTCAGTCGTTTTATACGTATCATCATCATCGTGTCATCCTTATCATCGTCAACCATTACCAATCAACTGCTTTATGAAGGTCTTCCCAAGTTTCTTCCACAACTGTCTTCTTTGAGCCTGTATCTTTATTGAAACTCCGATATGTTTAAGAATTTCGTCACAATCTCCACGTGGGAGATTTTTTTCACAATCAACCACGTGGTCTTCTTCCTGGTCTTTTCCTGTTGATGGTATACAGTCGAATATTTCTCTAGCAATATGTCCAGCCTCTTGCCATTTGAGGGATTTTACTTTGATCATTATGTTTTGCACTCTTGTCATCTTCCTGATCCAATAGTTCCTCTTATCTTCCCTGGTTACCCCAAGCATGCATTTATCCATGCTTCTTTCTCTTGTCTCCAACAGCTGTATGTCCTTTTCAGTTAAGATCTATGTCTCTGCTCCATAAAAACTATCAGGATGCACTGATTAAACACTTTTATTTTAAGACATACTGGTATGGCACGTTTGAGAATTGTACTGTTTCTTCCAAATGCTCTCCAACGAAGTTTTATAATCTGATTAATTTCTTCATCCATGTGGGTCTTGCCTAACATCTGTTTCCCCAGGTATCCGTTGCATCTAGATTTTTCTCATCAATCGATAAATCTTCTTTCCTTGTAAAAGTATTGTACATCATTTTTTTCCGAAAGTTCATTTTTAATTCCACTTCTTTCCTCTTGTCAGAACGTTTCTGGATCATACTCTGCAGCTTTGAAGAAGTAGTTGAAAAAATAACTATGTCATCAACAAAACGAAAGTGAGTACGTATATAAGGTTTTATTACTCTTTCAGGGAAAAGGCGAATACCGTTGTACCAGACAAATGAGTTGTCTTCTAAAGGTAGCATAACGTATATAAAACCAGTCAAGTAGTGTTCTTAAAACCCAGTCGGGGGTAATCTTCATTTTCCGAAAAATTCTCTTCTTTGAAGAACACCCAACGGCGAGAAATATTGCTCTATAATTTGTCTGACATTCAGCTTCTGCTTTGCGAATGATACACCTCAAGGGAAATAAAGTTGCTGAATTCTCTGTCATTTCTGCAACAAAGAAATTGTTTCACCCGTAAGCGTTGTACAATCACTTACAATACGTTTTGCACGTAAGATTAGTTCACTAATTGTATTTAATTCCTTACAAAGAAAGAAATTATGTAGAATTCATTTGCTTGTGCGTAAAAATACACTGCTGGACAATTGCTAAGGACGGATCATAAACGGCTATATAGCGCATAAAAAAGTAAGTGTGGTTGGATGCCAAGTGAAATAAAATAATGTCAGAATACCAAGACATTACAAGAAAGACAATTTATTGTGCTCTGAAATCCAGAAGGCTTTGGAACGTGTTCAAGGGACAAACAGGCCATTTTGTGCAGAATACGTAAACGTGAAAAAAATGCAATTACCGTCCGCAGGCGTTCCGGCGTAAGATGTTAATACGGGATATGGCCACCCTGGAGGGCGATGCAAGATTCCACACGTCGTGTCATGCTTTGAACAACATTATCAAGCAGCTGTTGGGGTAATTTATCCCATTTCTCTGTCAGTGCACGGATGAGGGTGTCCTTGTTTATTGGATGGCATTGGCGACTAGCAAGACTCCTCCCCAAAGCATTCCACACATTTTCAATGGGATTCAGATCTGGAGAACGTGCTGGCCATACGAGGCGTTGAATATCCTTGCTCTCAAGACACTCCTGGACAGCGACTGTTCGATGACATGTTGCGTTGTCGTCCATGAAAATGAATCTATCACCGATAGCACCACGGAATATGCGAATATGAGGTAGCGGAACATCATTAATGTATCGTTGGCCAGTCATAGTCCCAGTTGGAAGCACATAGAGGGACGTACGGCCATTGATCATGATGCCAGCCCATACTATGACACTACATGTCGGATATCGGTCCCTTTCCTGTATGTTTGCTGGACAATATGCAGTACCACTGTCACGCCAGATCAGTTGTCGTCGACAATCAGACGATAGACTGTATCTACTCTCATCTGAGAAGAGGACAGCAGACCAGACGTTATCAGTCCAATTGCGATGTTGATGGCACCATTGCAAACGGGCGGTACGGTGACGTCTGGACAATGGGATGCACACAACAGGACGGCGGGCGTATAGTCCTCCTTCATGCAAACGTCTGGCGACAGTTTTTCGGGAGATCCGCTTGCCAGTAGCAGCCATAAACCGATCTGCTACCTCACTAGCTGTGCTTCGCCGGTGTCTGTTTGTTGATAGCACTATGTACCGATGTTCTGCAAGTATCGTACTGCGAACACGACCTCCCCCGTGACGTTTGCTACACTCTCCATTTGTTTGAAATGATTTCCAAATCCCTGAAACAACACTGTGGCTGACGTCGAACTCCCTGGCAACATTTGTATTTTTCGCCCTTCTACAATCTTGTCAATAATACAGCCACGCGTAAAATCATTTAGGTGATGTCGGGAAGACATACTGAAAATTGCAAGTTCGCCAATTGATTCTTTCCTTTTCAACTTTGCGTATGAACAACAACGGTCAATAAGCGTCAAATCCTTTATATCTCTTATCAGCGACGTCACGAACAAGTTCGGCAATCAAAAATTTACATACGCACAACACGTCTTACTGTATCCCGCACTTATGCTAATTTCCACATTTTCCAGCCTTCCATTTTATGGTTGCTATCGTTGCTATTGTCATCCGTCCTTAGCAATTGTCCGGCAGTGTATTTTAGGTGTGATAGTTTACTTACGTTAGCATATGATCGTCGCCGCCAGCAATGTTTCAGACAATTGCTACAGGTAGGAATCTTCAGTCAATGGTTATTTTTATCCATGTTTTCTTCCTTGAGTGGTGCAGCAACCCTTGTAGCTCCCAGGCATTCTCAAATAAGGCTTCAGAGCTGGTGGAACATTAGATTTGGGGAAGAGTAGAATGCTGGGTAGAAGGTCACAAATCACGTGCAATCGTTGGAAATGCCTCACATTTCCGAATATTTGGGGATCCCCATCAAAGCATTTGCAATTCATCCATGGGAAGGCCACGAATTTTATGATCGGCAACGATCTCAGAGGCAACAGCATTCGTGTACAAGTAGCTACGCCCATGCACTGTCGTATCAGAATAATATGATCACCTACATGATAATGGGAATAACCACTTTTGGCCCGGATGACAGCGGCGAGACGGCGATGCTAGGACGCAATGTGGCCCTGAAAGGTTCCCAGAGGCACACGTGCCTATTCGGACTGCAGAAGAGTACGGAGGTCCGGGAGATGACGTGGTTGTGGGGAAGCACGTCGAACCGGTCAAACCAAATAGACCCACAGGTGCTCTATGGTATTGAGGTCGAGCGATTTCGCCGGACAAGAGATAACGGAGACATCGCTGTCGTGTTCCTTGAAAAAGCCTCGCACCCTTTTTAGACGCTCTAACCAGCCTGGTAAACGTACGACACGAAGGGATGCATGTGGTCAGCGAGGATGGACATGTAACCATTGGCGTTCAAAGACCCATCCAGTGGTATCAGTGGCTCCAGTTCATACCAGGAAAACATCCCCCAGACATGCGCACTGCCACCGCCGGCCTGTACGTGACCGACAAGCGTATCCGGGTGTTGGTTCTCGTGTGTATGACGTCATATCCGCCAAAGCCCGTCCCTTCTGTGGATTAGAAACCTCGATTCGTCGGAGTAGGCAACATTTCCCTACTCTTCCACTGTCCAATGACTGTAGTTCCATGCAAACTGCAGGCGTAGTTGCCGATGGATCTGAGTTAACATGGGCGCCTTGACTCAGCGTCGACTCGTGAGACCCATGCGTAACAGGGTTCGCTCTACTTTTATCGGGAACACGTATCTGGGTGCCTCTGCGTTCATTTGCATGTTACATTGCTGCACTGTTGCGCGTCGATTGCCCTTTACCAGTCGACGGAGGTGACGTTCTCCTCTGTGGTCGATGGCTTTTAGGGCTTAACAGTTATGGCGTCACGAGGTACTCGGTGTGCCAGCGGAACATTCACAGTACACCCTTACTGTAGCACCTCAGGAATATCTCCCGAAGTCTGCTGTTTCTGAGATGATTTCCACCCTCGGCGCAATAGCCGGTGATCATTTCTTTGCTCGCTCACGGTACGCACTATGGCTCGTCTGTCCTGGTCGGTCACTTATATCTGCGTGTGGTGGGCTTTGTCACGTGCACTCTGTCATGCGCATGGGCAGATACACTGTGATTCCGGTGGCGGTCATATTATTCTGATACGACTGTGTATATCAATACCTAATATGTGGTATAAATTAACTGGAGATAAAACCACGTCTTTCACAACTGTGAAAGAGGAAGGGGAACTTACTAAAGTGAAGATAAAATTTATTTCATCTCTAAAAATAATACTTCTGATATCCATTACACGTGTGGCATTTGATCGGTTTCGTCACAGTTAACTATGCTTCAAAACGATACCAAATAATGAATCGCGGATTCAAAAAATTGCTCCTTTAAAATAGCGGGAGCTTTCTTTACCTGCGCAGTTGTTACTCTATTTTCTTAATTTCACAAATTTTCAAGCTCTACGAGATCTCTCACATTTAATACTGGCAATTTTATAGATAATATTCAATTTCTCATGTCTTTAGTTTGCAATCTGAAGGCTCGAATTTGCTTTCAAGTTGTACAAGGATTCATCTCTAATTATCTGTAATGATTTCACCTGCATATTCGTAGTGATTATTCCGCAATTGAAACCAACAAGGATTAATTCATAGAAAATTGCACTGTTAAATCTCCGCCAACTGATTTGTAAATTAACAGACTGGAAGCGAAACCTTCAAAGTGGAGATTAGCGGAATAAATCGTTTTAGTGTGAACAATTACTCTGTAGTGGGTGCATTACCTGGTAGGACAGCTGGAATTGTGCGACAAGTGGAAATGATTGGTGAAAGTGCAGGTTTACACCGGAAATTCTCTATACAACTCAGAGCATAGCAGTTTCACTCAACCGATTCTGCCAAACTCGTGACTTTTGGAAGAGAAATTTCTCGCTAGCTATAAGGGTGATATTGAATATCGGAGGACATTACGTTAACTGAAGGTCCAGACAATGGTTGAAATTGCAGAAAACGGGCGTAGACAAACTCCTTTTGTGTTCTGCTTTGCCTTCCTTTGATGCTGTAGTTTAGTGAAGCATCTCTATGTATTTGTTCCGTAGGTTTTCTGGTTTACGTGCAGCAGTGATCAGATACTATACTGGGACGTTATTGCTTCCAGAAGTAATTGCGCATTAGAAGGACACGACACAATTAATATTTTTTCGCATCAGTGATCTCTAAAAAAAAAAAAAGCTGCTTTATTTTGTAATACGTCCACGTGAAAGAAGATGCACTGATATTTCCCGCTTATTGAAGCTTTGCGTAAAGTTAAATTCACAATTTTTGAAGAAATTGCAACACCAGGAAAGATTCGCGTCATTCAACACTGTTAGAAAAATCTACTTAAAAATGAGAACCTGAACCTACTCGTTTTTTAGCACGTCTTTTGTAAAAAGATCGTGCTTCTGCTATCGGTTTGTCCGTCCGTCCGTCCGCCTGTACCCACGATATCTCAGCAACTATTAGTCTGATTTGAAAAATTATTTTGCATTGGGAAGCTTCCATTATGCAAATGATGATCCTTTATGTCGGTTTTTTTTTACGATGTAAAATTTCGCCTGTAGAGGGCGTAAAGGCAGATGATGTCGAATTCAAAAATACGTGTTATTCCACATATTTGCTTCTAAACATTCGATTGAAAAATATTTTATATCTTTCGATTCCATTTATGTCGAAGAGTATTTTAGATATAGTTGCTTTTTCAAATTGCGCATAGATTTTCCGCTAGGGGGCGTAAAAGTAAATTACATTTTCCCCGATAACTCTTCTTCTTAAACTCTGATTTGAAAACATTTTTCTTCAGCGGATACATCTCCTGTTGGAACATCCTTTGCATATAATTTCAAAATTTTGGTAAAGAATACTTTGGCCACCAGGGGGCGTAAGCGTTAATTTTTGCTTCTGATGCGTTTGCCATAAAATCGTAGCTTCTAAACTATCGATTAAAAATTATTTCGTGGGCTGATGCCACTCACATCGATAAACCTTTTCGGAATAATTTCTTCTTAAAGTATTCCACAGTTTCTTCGCCAGGGGGCGTAGATGTACATCTTATTTTTGTCAATATCTCTACTTCTAGGAGTCCGAATTTGAAAAATTCCTTCTTTGTTGGATAGTGTTTTCCGTGTGATATGTTTTTCATATAATTTCAAAATTTTCAAGTAATTCATAGATATTCCGCTAGGGGGCGTAGCGGTAAATTGCGTTTCCCCCTATATCTCTGCTTCTAAATCTCCGATTTGAAAAATTCTTTCTGCACCGAATACAGCTCCTGATAGGAAATCATTTGCACATAATTTCTAATTTTTGTAAAAAAATAGTTTGGCCAACAGGGGGCGTTAATCTTAATTTCCGCTTCTGTTGTATTTGCAGCAAAATATGAGCTTCTAAATTCTCGATTGAAAAAAAAGTCGTTTGTTGACCGATCCTACTCATGTCGACAAACCTTTTAGGAAATTTTCTTCTTGAAAAAATGCATGGTTTCTACTCCAGGGGGCATAGATATATATCTTATTTTTGTCAATATCTCTACTTCTAAGAGTACGATTTGAAAAATTTCTTCTTTGTTGGATAGTGTTTCCGATGCGAAATGTTTTTGCTATAAATTCAAAATTTTCAAGTAAATCATACACTTTCCGCCAGAGGGCACAAAGATAAATTGCGATTTCTGCGTTATTTCTGCTCCTAGAGCTCTGATTTGAAAAATTCTTCCTGTATCGCATACAAGACCTGATGGAAAATATTTTTCACATAATTTCTAATGTTTGGTAAAGAATGGTTTAGCCACCAGGGGTCATGTGTGTTAATTTCTGCTTCTGAAGTATTTGTTGCAAAATCTGGGCTCCTGAAAACTCGACTAATTTTTTCTTCGACCGATACCGCTTATACGGATAAACCTTTTGAGAATACTTTCTTCCTAAAATAATGCGTGGTTTTCCCACCAGGGGACGTAAAGTCACATCTTATTTTTGTCGATAACTCTGTTTCTAAGAGTTCGGAAGCTCACGATTCCGTTTACAGCAATATCTGAGGGATTATAAACCCTGATTGAAAATCTTCTTTCTACCGTCAGATACTATTGTTTTCCATAGCAGTTCCATTGACTTTGAATAGCTTTGATAAATTTAATTTGCGTCAGAACGGATTCAAAAGACGTGCTTATTACACCCGATAATTCGGTGTCAACTTTCTTGTTTAAAAGAACAATCGTATCGTAAACGAGTACATTACATGCTCAAATATAAGTAACCATACGTACTTACAAATAACTACGTCCATAAATATAAATATAATCTAGTGTTACTTTGTTTTAGATATTACAGATTCCAAGAGAAATTGTTTAATAAATGTGTAAAGTGACGCACATAAATAATTAGTACAACAAAGTCACTGATCTCAAGTTATTTAATTATGCGTAAAGTATCTTTGTGTGCATTTTTACATTAACTACATTTGTCTCAATCTCATAAATAATATACTGTCGCTTCATAACTATAATTGTCATAAAATTATGGGGTCCATTTGCCCCTCATGTGACAACGAGTATATCTATTATCCCAGATGTGCCATCGAATAATATACTTCCAGCTGATTATATGAATAAATGAGTATGTATGGAGTACACGTATTCCAAATTTGAAGTGAGACGCGAGTGGCTTAGTGGTTAGAGATTCAGACTACTGATGGAGGGACACCAGGTTCAAACCTGGCTTGGTGGTGGAAATTTCTAACAATCGCTTAATATCCGCCGTTCATCGAACGAACACGTTAAGTTACGGCCCCCGGGTAGGAATCCACTGGTCACATATAAAGATGTTCATTCCTAAGACCCTCTAATTTATCTCTGCCTTCTATGTGCGAAATCATACGGTGGCGGTATCTAGTGTGCTCTCTCTCACGTACAAACTATCCTGTCAGAAACGCTAAATTCGTTCTAACTTCCTTCAGTTTTTGTACCCTCATCGAAAGGGCACACAAACTGAATGAAGTAAAAGCCCATATACACTGGTGTGCAAAAATTAAGGACGAAGAGGAGATATTAGCATAGCAGCGGAACGAGCAGGCAGAATGGACCAAAGCACCACTCAGGAGATAGAGCAGGGTCCGGTACGGTAGGGCATGCGCATATATGCAGCATGACGTAGGGGGAGGGGGAGTGTCGGAACGGTACAAAGCAAAAGGGCGGTGTACGCTCAGCAATTCGGTGAAAGCTATTGCACGGTGTATATCGATTTGAACTACATCGAGTTGCTTCCAACGTGTGATATGGCCAACAGGCAATCCAGTAGACGACATCTGGATGACTTTACCCGATGTCGCGTCATTGGGAAGTTGGAAGAAGGTCGAAGTGTGACTAGTGTGGTCGAGGAGTTCGGGATCGCTCACAGCTTTTCTTCACGAGCTTGGAGAGCATTTCAAACGACAGGAACAGCTGTCCGAGAGTTTAGAAGTGGTCGTCCACGAGCAACCATGTCCGCGGACGACCGGTATATTGTCTTACAGGCGGGAAGAGACAGACGTCAGACAGCGGGAGAAATCGCAATGCACATGCAACAGACAACTGGACGTCCGTTATCGCGTTTTACCGTGGCCAGCAGGCTGCACAACGGTGGTCTATTAGTACGGTGTGTGCCATTAGCGCCTGCTCATCGGAGACGGCGGTTCCTGTATTGTCAGGAACACGAGAACTGGACAGATCAGCAATCGTGTCGAGTTCTCTTTACGGATGAGGGCCGATTTAGTCTGACTAGCGATTCTGGACGCATACACATCTGGAGAGAGCAGGGAACACGCAATCACACCTCCAACATCATCGAAGGGGACCGGTTTGGAGGCGCGGAGTTCTCGTTTGGGGCGGTATCATGCTTGGTAGCCGTACTGACCTCCACATCTTCCAAGGAGGTTGAGTCACTGGTGTCCGCTATTGTACCGAGGTTCTCTTGCCTCCCGTGCGTCTGTTTAGAGGTGCTGTGGGTCCTGAGATCCTCTTCCTGGACAACAACGCTACACCTCATCGTACAGTGGGTGTCGCAGAGCTGTTGGAGAGTGAAAATATTCAACGCATGGATTGGCCAGCAAGGTTCTCGGACCTAAATTCAATCTACCACGTGTGCGACCTTCTCGAGAGACGCTTGGCGGCACGTCACTAGCCGCCAGCAACGATTGCGCAGCTGCGATTGGCGCTACAAGAGGAATGGGCCGCGATGCCTCAACAGCTCCTTGACAACCTCGTCTTCAGCATGGATAGACGTTGTAAATCCTGCAATGCAGTCAGGGTGATCATATCCCATACTAAAGACTGGATTTTTCTTGACAGCCGCCTGTCACATGGACGTTTTTGTCTTCTGTCCAGTTGTGCTCGAAGCTATCTTTTCAATAAAGTTCCTTTGTATCCTTTGGATTCCTTGTTTGGAAGGTTTTGCTCTTTTGTCCCATATCCTTACATCTTGGGGATCTTATGGTATGATTTTAGTCGATGTGGAGCACTTCTGCACGACGTTACATTCGAAAAATCGTCTCGTCCTTAATTTTTGCACGCCAGTGTATATAAGATTTTTTCACTTCAAAACTAAGTATCGCGTGAGGCCAACAGGAGCAAAAGTAACGGCCTCTACACGGCACGGCACTGAATTGAAGAGATGTTTGATATCGTTCTGCGGAACAGCCTGTCAAGTTGCTTCTATACCAAATCAGAGTTCATTTGTAATGACCGGAAGATGCACTTGACAAGCCAGTTGCTTAGCTGCCATGTTCCAGAAATGTACGATCAGGGACATATCCTGCGAATGTGCAGGCTAGAGGGAGAAGCTATACCTTCCTTGCATGGAAGAGTTCTTGTACATTCTGGTCAGCATGTGGCCGAGCATTGTCTTGGTGGAATATAGCGCCAGGACAACTCTGAAGGAAGGGTATCACCTACATACAGTAGTGGCCAAAATTGTGGAAACCTTTTGGAAATAGTGTATTTTTGAGGTTTGATGGCTCATAACACCACTTTGTTTTGGAGTAATACCATAAAATTATATATCAACGGAAAGATAATTTCATCAGCAATGTAATGCAATAACTTTTATGAAGGATTTTGTATTAGAACAGCAGTTATAAAGAAGACAAATGAGATATGCAAAAATTCTCACCATGTCAGCTAATACTTAGTTGGGTAACCTTTAGCGTTAATTACGGCCTTACAACGCCTTTCCATGGAGTTAACCAAGTTTTTTAGTTATGAAGCTGTTATAACGTGAATCCAAAATTCAATTATTGCTTCTATTAATTGGGTTTTATTGCTGGGTAGCTTCTGACTAACAAGTTTCTTTAGTCGGCTCCATAGATTTTCGATGGGCTTAAGGTCTGGGCTATTCCCAGGCCATTTGAGCAGTGGAATATGATTATATTGAAACCACCTTTTGCACACAGCAGCAACAATGACATGGATCTGAATCCTGTTGAAATATAAATGCTCCATTATCTTAGAAAGGATCACGTGCGGAAGGCTTCTGTTTGGGCTCAAATTTTTCATGAATGTATTTTTGGCCATTTATTATCCCATTAATCACGCAAATTCTGCCCACACCTTTTGATGACGTACAATCCCAGATCATAACATAACGCTAACCAGGTGTTTCACGGTACATGTAATGCAATCAGGATGCAAATCTTCTCCGATTCTTCTCCTTACCTATTTTATGCCATCACTACCAAACAGGGCGATTTTGGTTTCATCACACCAAATAACACTGTCCCATTGTTCTGCTGTCCAGTTAACATAGATTTTAGCTCAATTTAATTTTTTAACCTTTGTTTGAGAGATAAAAATTCCTTTTTTCGTGGATTTTAGCTTTACACCAAATTCTTGCAGTCTGCACCGAACAGTCCTTGCACTCAACTTCACATTGCATTACGCCATATCATCTTGTATACACCCAGATGATTTTCTTCTGTCACCTAGGCACAGTCTCTTAATTCTTTTATCACCACTTGCTGATGTGCACCTTTTCCTGCCTTTACCAGTCTGGTTTTGTAGTGACACCTCTTCAAAAATTTCGAAAGGCCTCCTTTGGTTAAGTTTCCACCAATTTTTCTTCTAATTTCTTCATAACTGAAGCCCTGTTCACTTAATAGTACTATTTTACATCGCTTTCTGGGTGACCAGTGAACTCTTTTGTCATTTCTTTAATTTTATTACGTTTTAGAACCTCAAAATGAAAGAACACGCACACACACAAAAAAAAAAAAAAAAACCAACCAACTTGGTAGCAATCACATAACACACTGACAGATGTCCTCCTCTCAGCTCCAATACATGGCGCCGCCCCGGTGGCGCAGTGGTCTAAGCGATGGCCTCTGATCATTCGTCCAGAAGGGGTCCGGGTTCGAATCCCGGTGAGGCATGGATGTTGTGTTTGTCTTACGGCACTGGCTCTCTCCCTTCCCTGGAACCAGTGACCCTAAATTAGGGACGGGCGACTGCTTATAGCCCATTGAGTTGCTCATGGCGGTCGTTAAACCTCCAATATAAAAAAAAAAAAAAATACATGGCATCAATAGCTAAATTCTACTGTGACCTGATTGGCTCATTTCCAAAACAAGATGACACCCGATTGGCTCATTTCCAAAACAAGATGACACCTGATTGGCTCATTTCCAAAACAAGATGACACCTGATTGGCTCATTTCCAAAACAAGATGACACCTGATTGGCTCATTTCCAAAACAAGATGACACCTGATTGGCTCATTTCCAAAACAAGATGACACCTGATTGGCTCATTTCCAAAACAAGATGACACCTGATAGGCTCTCTAAACACTCATGCTCATTGGCTACATTCCAACGAAGGAAAGCTACTTCATATCAACATAAGTAAGTTGTGCTTCATTTTTCTGGTTATGTGCCTATAACTTTTCATAGAATACAGATAATTGAACAAACTTTGTTGCATTACATTCTTGATCAAATTATCTTTCCCTTTCCATTGGTATATAATTGTATGGTATTACTCCCAAAACCAGTGGTGTTATGAGCCATCAAACCTCAAAAATACACTTTTTCCAAAAGATTTCCACAATTTTGGCCACTATACTCTATGGCGAAGTAAATGTATCCATCTCTTATGCCCGGGGAAGGATTAGAACCCCCAACTCTCTGCTCCGGAGCTCCGAGTGCTATCCACTATACTACACTGGCATCTGCTCTCGCTGCTATCTGCCTTTTTCTCATGTGCGTCCTGTGGGCCAGGTACGTCACACACCTGTGCCTACAAAACATCTTTGATGTATCTCTTGCTGTTGAGGGTCACCTCAATTCGTATCAGGCGGGACCGCGAACTGAACATAGTTACGCCCCAAACTATGACGCTTGGCCCTGGAGCGGTATCACGTACAAAGTATCGTTCCCCAAGATGTCTTCGAACACGTATGAAACCATCATAGTGCATCAAGTTGAATCGTGACTCCTCAGAAAACACGATCTGTTGCCAATCAGCGTGTCAGTGTTTGTGTTCTAGACACCATTGCTGCCTGAGGCTCCTGTGGTTTGGGGTCAAAGGAATGTGCAGCAATGATCTACTAGCGACCTTTCCTCTGTTACGCAGACGACGTCGAACTCTACTGGAGGACAAAGCGCAACCTGTGACAAAGCTCTAGTGGTGCACTAACACCGTGGATGTCGCTGTGCGATCGGTCACTGCCATGCGGTAGAGGCGTCCCTCATCCCGTGCAGTCGTGCTATTTTGCGGCTCATTCCCTGATTTCTGTGCATCCGTGCTTCTTCATCTGTCTACTGACGCCATGTCCTCAACGCTGTTCTGGTGCTTTATACATGCTAACTCGATGTGGCCTAAGATTGATGGTAGTTGTCCAAGGCAAATGCATGTTTCACTTACATCCAAATTTGTCCCATCTGCTCCTAAACCATGAGTTCTTGTACAAGCATTGTTCATCAATTTTATTTTCTCCTGAAGTTCATCTTCACTTCCACTTCTTAACTACTGTATTTTCAGCGAGTTCCTGGATCATACTTTTCAATTCTAAGAAACTGCTCTTAAAAATGCATCTTTTGCCCAAAAAACTAATGTGGGTGAAAAAAAACTCGTTCCAGGAAAGGGAGAGAGCCAGTGCCGTAAGACAAACACAACACCCATGCCTCACCGGGATTCGAAACCGGATCCCTTTCAGACGAATTCTCACAGGCCATCGTTTAGACCACTGTGCCAGCGGGGCGACATTTTCTTGGAGTTTAGGGACTATCATGAGCAACTTAGTTGGGTATATGCAGTGTAATGTCCAGTTTGGAGACAATGGTTCCAGGAAAGGGTGAGAGCGGCGCGGTAAGACTAACAAACCACTCATACCTCATCTGGGACTCAAATTATGGCCCAGCTGAGGATTCCGCTGCAGTCATACGTGCATGTTGATTGACAGTCATGGACACCTTGATGTGCTGTGGGCACAGAAAAATCGTTAATGGACATTGAAACACTGTAAAATAGTCGGCTGTTTCGATGAGTGAAAGTTTCTGCTTCAACATGCAGGAACTTTGACTCATCGGAACAGATGACTATTTTACAGCATCCATATTCGACGCCAGAAAGTTTACAGCTGAAAACAGCCTGAACGATTGGAAGGAAACAAGAAGGAGGCGGCAGTATCATGATATATGGATTGTTCTCCCGTACACCACTGCATCTCCTAGTTCCCGTTTAACACACCTTCAGCTCTAGATCCTACACGTGTTTCGGACCATGTGTTATCATTCATAGTTACTCTATATTCGGGTGATACGGGACACTTTCTGCAATGTAAAGTCCCATGTTACAAGCGTATTACTCTTCATGAATGATTGAAGGATCATTTCTAAGGATTTGGTGGGCTGTCCTGTTCTCTATATTCTCCCAATTTGAATCCCGTTGAATTAGCGTGATAGAGTGGAACGCAGCATTTGAAGATCCATAAAAGTGCGTTGCTCCATTACTGAACTCATGGACATTATTCTGTTGACATAGTACAGAATATCTGATGACACCTTCCACTATCTACTGGAGTCGGTATTCGTCCGCGTGGAAAATGGCAGTGAAAGGCGATTCTACGCGCGGTTTAGGTGGAAGCTCATAATGTTTTGGCCCATGAGTAAATAGTTATTCTCATAAATACATTGAAATTCCCTTTAATTGAGAATGATTGGCAGCTGGATAAATAATTGCGTTACAAAAAGGATTCATGGACTGGGAATGATTCCAAAGAGCGAAAAAAAAGGAATGTTTCTTTGCTGTTTGTTTTTATTTTTTTACATTTATGCTGCACTGTGAAAGGTACTTTCAGTTTTAGGAAAACTATTTGTTGTTAAAATTCAGAAGTTTCATAACTAATTATTTTTAGGACTAAAATTAATGTCAGGTATTGCACTTTACCAGTGCCTCTATATATTAGAAAACTGCTTCCAATTTTTTAGATTCTCCGACATTCCAACTGATTATTATCAAAGCAGGTTTGCTTCCGTGAAACTATCAGCAGTTTTAATGTCTTTGAAATCCTTCGGTACTGACGATGAATAAGTGCATGAGTTTGATGAAGTATATGAAAATGCTAGTGGACACAATTCATAAAAAGAGTGACATCTTATCTCAAAGCTTGTGAATGCCGAATTCCGAAATGGCGTTCAATTATTAAAGTACGAAGGCTAGGTAATAAATGATCCGGAATGACTGTATATAACAGAATACAATGTTATGTCTCGTTAGATCTGCTAATCATTATGATCCAGAAATTTTCTGACAAGAATGAAGAAGTGGGCTAGAGATGAACTTAGAGAAAACAAAAATAATGTGCACTGTTATTTCAAGAACCAAAGTTTTAGATGTGTACAAGGCGAATCATCATCATCATTAGTGTTATGTCTCTTGACATGTCCAGCGGTATATCAGCAAGTTCCCTTCCTCCAGTTTCCTATGTCCCTTGCTTTCTCCTTCATTTCTTGATAGCCTCCTGTGTCCATTACATCATCAAGCATCATTAGTCGTCTCCTTCCTCTAGGTAGCTTTCCTTCAATTTTCCATTCTGTCATTCTTTTCATTAGGCAAGCTTCTCTTAACACGTGTCCTATCCAGTTACATTTTCTTTTCCTTATGGTCTTTAGTAAATTCCTTTCTTCTTTAACTCTTTGCCCACATAAAAAAAGAAAGAAAGGAAAGGAATTAATAAACATGTAAAACTTGGCGGAAGTGCATTTGGTAGAAACAGAGTGCAATTTCCAAAAGCGTTTTTCCGTTGTTATCTTAAACATGTTTAATGAATGCGTCCAATATTTTCGAGGATTTAACGACCACCGTGAGCAACGCGATGCGCTATAAGGACAGTCGTCCGTCACTAATTTAGGACCACTGGCTCTGTGGAAGGGAAAGAGTTTGTGCAGTAAGACAAACACAACATGCATGCCGCACCGGATTCGAACCCGGACGCACCTCGTCGAATGGTCGGAAGCCAGAGCTTAGAACACTGCGCCATCGGGGTAGCAGAACACATCCTTCTGGTTCAGGCTTCTGGATCGGAGGCATGGACCTTCACTAAAAAAGTACCCTATTGTTCAAAACTTAAGAACGTGGTACATTTTGGACATTCAAAGTCGAAAAATTTGTTTTACAGCTGTAAGTAGTATTGATCGTAACAGAAATAGTAAAATGAAACGGACGGCATCATAAATCACGATAACGGAGAAGA
This sequence comes from Macrothele yani, assembly GCA_039090855.1. Lineage (NCBI taxonomy): Eukaryota > Metazoa > Arthropoda > Arachnida > Araneae > Macrothelidae > Macrothele > Macrothele yani. The sequence continues at coordinate 45,789,630 of CM076997.1, read as the reverse complement.
TCAAACTAGAACATAATATAGCGAAAGAGATACGGGCTCACTTCTCACCCACTGACATTCGTCCACTGCATAAACAAATTATATGGTAAATTTCTCAGTAGGCGACATATCCGACTAGCACCTAAATGCATGTTTGGTACCAATGAGTAATACACAGTGCGTCAAAGAATTTTTAAGACTGGGTCTGTAAAATGAAATAGAAACAAGAAATTATCATTTGTTTTGGTTTGTTATTCAAAATAAGTCCCTCCGGCTTAAATACATTTGTTACAGCGATTTAATAATGATTCGAATGCCTGTTCCAGTTCACTTTGCGGAATTGCGTCCAAAGCACGCGTTGAAGCTGTTTGTATGGTCGAAATATCATAAAAAAACCCACCCTTTTAACGTCATTTTAAGTTTTGGGAACAAAGATAAGTCGCAGGGTGCTAAATCAGGCGAATACGTGGATGATTAAACACACAAACGTTATTTTTCGCCAAAAATCTACGAACAAGAAGTGAGGTGTGACTGGGTGCATTATCGTGCAACAAACACCAACTGTTTACATCTCGATATTCTGGACGAATGCGACGAATTCTGCCCATCAAACGCCTCAAAACATTTAAATAAAACTCACCAGTAATTGTTTGTCCACTTGGAACAAATTCTTTGTGGATAATACTCTTACTATCCAAGAATGTAATGAGCATTGTTTTGATTTTCGATGGAACAAACTTTTTTTTTTTTTATTTTTTGGCTTGTGGCAGTTTTTTTACTAAGTTCATTCCGCACTTTGTCGCTTTGTTTCAGGATCATATTGAAAACACCATGTTTCATCACCTGTAACAATCGATTTTAAGAAGTTTGGATCATTTTCAGCGGCTGAAATGATGTCTCAGCAATGTGCACTTCTCCTTGAATTTTGTTCATTGGTTAACGTGTGTGGAACAAATAAAATTAGCACAGACTTTTGGTTTGCCCAAATCTGGTGCAGGATGGTTCGAATCGTTTCTTTTTGATGTTTAAAGATTCTTCCATCATTCTTAGTGACGCACATCGATTGTTTGCCACGAAAGCACGCACTTTGCGTTCAATAATCTCAGGGAATGTCCTAGATGAACTTGGTCTTCCGGTATGCTTATCATCTTCTAGCGTCTCTCTTCCGTCCAAAAGATACGTTTGTGCCACAGGAAAACATTTGATCTACTTAAACAAACCTCACCGTAAACTTGTTTCATCATTTGGTACGTTTCCGAGGCACTTATACCAAGTTTTGCGTTAAATTTAATAACAGCCCTTTGTTCCATCTTAATAATTCAACATGAAAAAGTTTTACTTCTCTAATGAACGCCCATTTCGTTTGAGTTACTTTAACAACTGCGCTCTTTTTGGCAGAAAGCAAGAAGATGAATAAGTTCACGGTTTATAACGCATTCTGCGATTACACTGGTGGCGCCACCGTAGGCTGAAATCTAGCGCCAGTCTTAAAAATTCTTTTGACGCACTGTGTACACTGAAGAGCAATTGAATTAGAGATATCTGTGTAGTAACGTGTAGAAACCACCTTTCGTCCTGATGACGGCGGCGATTCGTTTCGGCATGGACTCGACAAGGCACCGGAAGCGTTGGAAAGCAATACGGATCCACGACCCCGAACAAGCTCCCACAGTTCACGAAGATTTGATGGAGGGGATCAGAGCCTCGAACATCTATCTCAATGGCATCACAGATGTGTTCGATGGGATTGAGGTCAGGTGACCTAGCTGGCCAAGGAAGCGAAGTCACGTCGGTGGAGTGTTCATCCAACCATTCGCATACAATCGATGGCACGGTGCATTGTCTTGTTGCAGGATGAGGTCCCCAGTGGGATGTAGAAGACACACAAACGGGAGCAACTTGTCGTCCAGGATATCCCGGTAACGTTAACCTGTGAGGGACGATGTCACACGTACCAGAGGTCTCATTTCAATCCACGTAAACAGTCCCCTAACGAGAATGCCACCCTCACCATTTTGAAGAGTACCCTGCTGGCAAGAAGGATCCATCACTTCATGTGGTTTGCGCCATACTCGTATTCTGCCATCCGCATGTACCAACGTGAATCTCGACTCATCAGTCCAGGCAACATTTTCCCACATGTCTAGGGTCCAGTGGCGATGTTCCCGCGCCCATGCTAATCTGTGCACCCTGTGATGTGCGGTCAGCAGCGGTACCATCGTAGGACGGAAGTTTCTATACCCCATAGCGAGGAGATGGTTCTGGGTGGGGTGGCTGCTTACACGTTTTCGTGCACGAACGTTAAATTGCGGAGTGATTTCTTGCACTGTGGCCCGTCTATCCGCTGTTACAATGCGAGTTAGCCGACGATGACCCCGCTCATCCACACGTTGTTGTCCACGGCAATTGGCTCTTGCAGGGATGGTTTTACCAAATTCGTTGTACTCACGGTGCACCCGTGACACAGTGGCTCGTGAAAATCGTAGTGACTGCACGACTTCCGAGATGGAGTGACCCATTCGTCGGACCCCGACAATTTGCCCACGATCAAATGCGCTTAGATCCTTCGTCTTACCCATACTGCGTCCGACTCTTACTGATTCCCTTCGCATCACTCTTTATATTGTCGGATCGCTGCATACGTCATGTCGTTTCCGTTGGCAGTGCCGCCCACAGTGCCACACATTTGCATAACGTCAGCTGTCCCTAATTCAATTGCTCTTCAGTGTATATACCTTTATTACCAAGTGGTTTAGGAGCTCTTGGGGAGAAAATTGCCCCACTCCTGCTGAAGAACCCTGATAAATATTTACATAGTTTCCGGTTGTAGATTGGTTTGCGAAAAATGTCGCAGCAGAGTGTCCCATGCATGTCTACTTGACTGAAATTAGGCTGTTCACTACATCCGACGAATATCATCACAATCCATTTACTGCAGGTATGCTGTGAGGACGCGTATTATCATTCATAAAATGCATTAAATCTTCACCCACAGAACTACAGAAGAAACGAAAGTTGAAAAAACTCACATGATTGAAGCATATCTCTTCTGGGTGATAGTTACTTGATCCACCGCCTGGAGTTCAGAACGTGCACTCGACATACCGACACACATTAAGATATACCGACCCACACTAAGACATATCGATCCACACCAAGACATACCGACCCACAGTTCCAAGGCATACCGACCCACACCAAGGCATCGAGACCATCATATTGTCCCGCTCAACGATGATCTAATAATTCTCCAAGATCAGTTGCCGCTTGGAATCCAACAAAAGATTCAGGTTGCTTTCTTCATTGGACCCTTGATCTGAAGAACAGTTAAAGTGAGAAATATAGCTGGCGGGCTGTACGATGAGCCCTCGATAATGGCAGAGAACATGCGGATTTCCTGGCATACTGTCCGACTACATTTAGACGTCTTGAAACGATTTAGAACGAAATTCGAGGATTTCCCAACTACCGCAGTACCTTAATTCGTTTGCCATTATGGCTAGATAAAGGTAATCCCGCTGTGTAGACAACAGTGTATGACAACATCAGGCAAGACATATTGCAGGGGTTCTGTATTTTCGCAACGCTGACTAAAGCTGTCACACTATGTTGTGTGATACTGGAAAATTTCCCTGGCGACATCCGGCACAATCTTCTCTTCAAGCTTGCCGATAATTCATCCTCGTCTAAAATCCCCAATATTATATATTCGCAAGACATCGTCTTTTATCTGAGACAGACAGTTTCACTGTCTAAATCATGTGAAATACAGAAAGAAATATTATAATACATGACTCGTTCTTCTCCGCATCTACGGCAGCTGTCACGTGCTCACATCAAATTTGTATACGGGCTACGCATCATGGATTGCCTTCGTACGTCACAACGCACTCGTGTACATCTGTCGACAATATTATTAACACCATAACGCTCTGCAATCTCTAGATTTCATGTTCGTCTTTAAGATGTAGGCAGCAGTGTGTACGTACGAAAGCTGCGAACAACCCAAGAATGCATGGTAAGTGTATGCTTGGTGTAAGATGCAAAGAGGTAAGAACAAGAAGATGACACTGACTTTCCGGGTTAATGAGATCGTCTTTGAATCCTGTTTTAACGTGAATTAAATTTGTCAAAGCTTTCAGTGTCAACAGAACCGATATGAAAAGAGTAGTATTTGACAGAAGAAAAGAGTAGTATTTGACAGAAACGTCAGAAGTTCTTTAATAGGGATCCTGATTTAATCCCGCAGATGTTCAGCTGCAAACGGATTCGTGAACTTACGCCCTCTGGTTGCAGACCTGTGTGTTAAAAAAATGTCAAATTATATGGAAAACATTTCTCAGCAAAACGCTTTTCAACAAAGAAATAATTTTTCAAATCGGACTTTAGAAGCAGAGATATCGAGAAATATAGAATATGCATCTACGCCCCTTGGAAGGAAATTACATGCATTATTTTACATGAGGAAAAAGTATTATCAAAAGCTTTTGCGATGTGCTGTGAGGACGGTATTGGTTCAGGTCAGAAATATTTCAGTCCAGTTTTCAGAACTCAGAGTTTGCCGCAAAGTAGAAATTAACAGTAGAAATTAACATTTATGCCCCATGGTGGCCAAACCATTCTTTATTAAATATTTGAAATTATATGAAAAACATTTCCCATCAGGAGCTGTATGCGATATACAGGAAAACGTTTTCAAATCGGAAATTTAGAAGCAGAAATATTGGAGAAAACACAATTTTCTTTAACGTCCCGTAGCGAAAAATCTACGAGTTACTTAACCAGATTTTTGAAATTATACAAAAGACATTTCTCACCGGAAACGCTATCTTCTGTGAACAAAGAAGGAACAGTTATGAAAGAAATACGGGATTACATGTGCCATATAATACAAAATTTTGAAAAATGACAATCTGATTTTTGGTGAAAGTATGACAAGGATGGTAAGTCAGATGATATCCGAAAACTTGAAAATATCATCATCCTGGAGCGGGAATCGAATCCGCGTCTCCCATTATGGCTAGATAAAGGTATGCGCTCACACAGGGTAGACAACATCAGCTAAGACACCGGCCAGTGGGCTGTACATATTGCTAGAAGAACTGACCACTTTTGAATACCCGAAACACTAGATTTTGTACCAAGGGAGAGCAAAGGACCCTTCAAAAGAAGACCAGGTTGGAGAATGGAGATGGATGGATTAAATTTGAAACCATTTCGGAATGACATTGAAGAGAATTGCTTTAAAAAGAGAGAATTGGAAAAGACTTGGGGAGACCTTTGTCCAGCAGTGGAGTGAGAATGGTTGATGATGTTATTACGCATGGATATCTCTGATCTCGTAAAACTAACCCTCCTGCACGTACTGTACAAAACAGGAGCTTTGGATTCATAATGAACGGTTTCACACGCGCGACCGTGTGCTATGCACATTTTGTTTACGGATTTAAATTCAAGTTAGTTTTCATGTAAAATTCCTAGATGTCTTTCATTCTTCTCCTTTACTTTCATGTTCTTTCTTTAGGTGAGAGGATTTGACGACCAAAGCTACGAGCAGCTCTAAGGGATATCATGCTTCAGTCGAGTCTCGAACCTAAATTAATTAGTCAGAAATAAGCGCCTGTGACCACTTTTCGGCTACCTAATGAGTTTCGTACCTTCCAATTATCTTAACATATCTGTCTTTTTTTCGTTTCTTACTAAAGGTTTGTGCTCCAATGTCTTACTGTTTTCACTTTGAATTTATTCGCGTATCTGTTTTTCTTTTCAGAAATTTCGAAGAAATTTCTTCCAAATTTGCGCTGATCTTTTTAAATGACTGATAATCTTCTCCTAAACCACCATTTAAAATTTGAAAAGAACCGGTTCCTCTGCATTTGTTTGCTGATTAGCGGAAACACAAATGTGCATCTTACTTTATTTTTTTTATTCTAGAAAATGTTTGCTCCTTTACTATAAATCAACTTCTGGTTTAATTGGGTAACAAAATTACATTTAGCCTGGTACAGTGGAGGGAGGAGGCAGAAAAAGTACTTTCAGCATTGATCATATGTTAATGTGTAAAAGTTCTAAACTCTGAAGTCTCTTTCTCCATGCTGACCCCATGCTTTTATAAATAATGAATATCTTCACAAATCCAAACATTGTTTATTCCATATAGCCTGGTTCTAGACAAAGAACAGGAGTGCAATTACTTTAAAGAATTCGTAGAAAAGACAACGTATCCTCTTCAATGTTTTTCAGAAGAGAGCGCATGTTACCTTATGTATTCTGAATATCAGCGAAAAACACAGACGGCTGTAACAAAAGGCCATTCAGTTCTGTTGCAGAAGAATAAGTTTTCAGGCTCAACATCTACAACTGAGTAAACGCTTTACATTTGTTTACATGAAATTGTACAAAAGTGAAGTTCCCCTACATTATTTCGGTACAATAGATGGTGTTCCTGGAAACACGTATATTATCAATCACTCGAGACGTTTCTGGATAAAAGAAATAATACCCTTGAAAGAAATCGGTTTCTTTCATTCAATGAAGTAGAACTTTTAGATTTATTTTTTGACACCTAGTTCAAAGCCAAAGCGTTTCGCCTGAGGAAGTAAATGAGACTCTACAACGAGCTTAGAAGAAAGGAATAATGTCATAGTACAGTTTTTTCAGCTATGTCGCACTAAGCTTAGCTATGGAGTATCAGTTTGTTGTTGACAAGAAAAATTGCGATCTTGAATGTAATCCAGCAGTCACGTTTACTCACCTTTCAATGTGAAACTAGGCATCATTTCTAATACTAAAAGACACTATAAACAATACATTTAAATTTCGCTCTGCTTAATGGCAGTTTGAGCAGGAAGAAACCGTTAAGCCTTATTCCGAATTGGTTCTTATCTTTTCACCGCCTATCGGAAGCCATTCTTTAAAAAAGAATAAAATTTCGGCATTCCTATTCAAAAGTTAACTTAGCACACATACAGTGGTCACAAAAAGTAAGGATACTGCAGTTTGAAGGAAAAACGTGGTGATATGCAAATTTAGCGACTACTGGATACTACTATAAACCCTATGCGAGACTATTGGGACTTATGTTAGCACACGTAAAGTGTCCAGGACGCTGCCCGACGTGGCTTCCCGCTGCCAAACTCTATGTGATACTGTTGCGACTGATGTTAACACCGGTACAGTGTGTAAAACTTTGCACCACGTGGTTTACCACTATCAAACCCTATGTGAGACTTTTGGGAGCGATCACAGTGTTCACGACACTGCGCGATATTATTACCAATGTCAAACCCCTGTTAGAGTCTTGGGACTGATGTTAACACCTGTAAAGCGTGCAGGACGCTACGCGACATGGGTTACCCCAATCAATCCGTATGTGAGGCTATTGGTACCGATATTAGTACCAGCACAGTGTGCAGGACGCTGCACAACATAGGTTACCAGAATCTCCTTATGTGAGACTATTGGGATTGATGTTAGCACCAGTAAAGCATGCAGGACACTGCACGACATGGGTTACTCCAATCAATCCCTATGTGAGGCCATTCGTCCTGATGTTAGTACCAGCACAATGTGCAGGACGCTGTACAACATAGGTTACAAGAATCTCCTTATGTGAGACTATTGGAACTGATGTTAGCAACAGCAAAGTGTGCACGACGCTGCACGATATTGATTACCAATGTCAAACCCTATGTAAAAATATTGGGATTGGTGTTAGCACCAGTAAAGCGTGCAGGACACTGCACGACGTGGAATTACTCCAATAAATCCCTATGTGAGGTCATTCGTACTGATGTTAGTACCAGCACAATGTGCAGGACGCTGAACAACATAGGTTACCAGAATCTCCTAATGTGGGATTACTGGGACTGATGTTAGCAACAACAAAGTGTGAACGATATTGATTACCAATGTCAAACCTTATGTTAGACTTTTGGGACTGATGTTAGCACCTGTAAAGCGTGCAGGACGCTGCACGACATGGGTTACAATAAATCCCTATGTGAGGCCATTGATACTGATGTTAGTACCGGCACAGTGTGCAGGACGCTGCACAACATAGGTCACCTGAATCTCCCTATGTGAGACTATTGGGGCTGATGTTAGCACACGTAAAGTGCCCAGGACACTGCTTTCGACGTGGCTTCCCGCTGTCAAACTCTATGTGATACTGTTGCGACTGATATTAGCACCAGTAGAGTGTGCAAGACGTTGCACCACATCGTTTACCGCTACCAAACCCTGTGGGAGATTATTGGAATTGATGTTAGTAACAGCAAAGTGTGCACGACGCTGCACGATATTGATTACCAATGTCAAACCCTATGTTATTCTGTTGGGACTGATGTTAGCACATGTAAAGTGTGCAGAACGGTGCACGATATGGGTTACCCCAATCAGTCCTTATGTAACGCCGTAGGTACTAATGTTAGTACCAGCACAGTGTGCTGGACGCTGCACAACATAGGTCACCAGAATCTCCCTATGGGAGAATATTGGGTCTGATGTTAGTAGCAATACGGTGTGCAGGACAGTGTACGACTTGGGTTGCCACTGTGAAAGCCTATGTGAGATTACTGGGGCTCATATTATCACGAGTACAGTGCACAGGATGCTGCACAACATGAGTTATCACTGTCAAACCCTATATGATACTATTGGGACTAATGTTAGCACCAGTACAGTGCACAGGATGCTGCACGACATAGGTTCCGATTGTCAAATGTTATGCGAGATTATTGGACTGATGTTAGCACCAGTACAGGGTGCACAACGCTTCACGACATGGATCATTACTGTAAAACCCTATGTGAGATTATTGGAATTGATGTTAGCACCAGTACAGTGTGCATAATGCTGCACGACATTTTTTTTTACTGCCGACCAGCCATTCACAAGACGCTAACGACGTCGATGTGCCCTTGGCTTGGTTTCCATTGAAAATCAGTGGTTTATGGAAAACCATATTTCAAACCGACAAATCACGGCACACATGAGACAAATCACGGTGTCTGATGGTCGTTCTTGGGTGTTGCGGATACCGTTTCGTTTCTACAATGAAGTTTCAGGGGGCGTTACGGTGCGAAGTTGGTTTTGCTATTTCGACTTATGCCTATTAGTCGCTTCGGACAAAATCCTAAATCCTGAGCTCTACGTAGTTATGCACTACAGACATTGTGGCAGTTCTTTGGGGACGGCCTATACCTCTATCAGAAGGACAACCCACGATGTCATACGCTCGCGGTATTACAGGCTGGTTTGATTACACTGGTGTCCAAAAAGTTGGACTGTTTATTCCAGAGTCCAGACATGAACTCTATAGAGAATCCCTGGGACGAATTGTATTGTCTGCTGCATGGAAGAAGAAATCACCCAACAAACAAAACTGAACTGATCCCTTCTATGAAGGCGGAATTGCGCACATATGGGAGATATTTGCAAAGAGCCAAAGCGTTTCCATAGTGGCGCTGAGGAAGTCTAAACGACGGAGTCTGACTATTCGTTTGAAGCGGGCCCGGATTCGAGTCCCGTGTACAGTGTTTTTGTCTTACAGCACTGAGTCTCTCCCCTGCCAGGAGCCAATGGGTGCAAATTTGGGATTAGGGACAGGCGATTGCTTATATCTCATCGAATGCTTATATCCCATCGAATTTTTTTATACGCATCGAATTCATTCACAGTGGTCGCTGCACTCCTACTAAAACAAGAACCTGAAGTAGAAAAATAATATAACTATAGTAGTCGAAAAACTATAGGAATCAAGGAACTGAATAACTATGTATAGCAGTATAACTATAGTAATCCGAATTTATTGGCGTAGAACGAACGCCAGTTTTCCAAGCTTTCTTACCTCAACCAGATGTATTTTTCAAGGAAATAAGACAGAAACTGCAAACTGAATAATAGAACGCTTTAACAATTTGAACGCTGTGACTTGACTTGACAATAAATAGATACGACGCAATATTGGGACATTTAAAGACACGAGACATCACGTTGTTAGTGAACGCGGTATCCTGTTAGGAAAAAAGGCTTTACTTGAAGAAATGGTTCCGAATTCGTGGCCGCTAAATCCGGTACAGCCATTCGCGAAAACTTGGAGACAATTACCAACAGTGACGCTTTCAATGATAGCGTCCGTCTGGAGTTACCATCGGATTGAAATTGTTGAAGCGTTCTATTTTTCATATTGCAGTTTGCTGTCTACATTCCTTGAATGTCAAAGCCATCTGTATGTTGTGCGAGAGTTGGAAAACTGACTTTCGTTCTACGCCAATAAATTTGGGTTACTAGTTTTGTTACACTATTTTTCTACATAGTTGGTGTATAGTTTCTCGTTATTAATTTATTAGTTTGAGCCGGGAGTACTCCACGAAGACTAGTGAACGCCATAAGGACGAAAGGTTTCAGGACATAATATTAAATTTTCGCCAAATAAAGATTACTTTTAAACATGCAGGACACTGCCGACATGTTATAATGGCAGGGAAGTGTGTTTGAGGTTTCAGAAATCAATGTTTATTATTAGGTTCACAAAAGCAAGTTTCCAAACATTCTTGCTTCGTGCCCATCCCAATTATCAAAGGAAAACTCATTAACTTCGGTACATAGGTTTCTGTACATGTTATTTTTTCTTTGCCAAAAAAGTTCTGTACGACGCTGCACTGAATTCCGCCATTCCTACTGTTCTAATTGCACAAGGCTAATGTGCTTTTCTAAACGCCAAAATGCTATAATAAATAACCAAGTAACGCTCTTCTCCTGTTAGTAATGAGTCTGCTGATCAGAAGTAATGTATAAAAGACAAAGAACGTCATACAAATGGGCAGAAATAACAGGGTGACAGTGATTTTTCAAAATTATTTTTCTTTTCGCCGTAAAAGAAAATACTCACTTTGTTAATAGGAGGAATGTTCTTTGGATGTTGGCCGCAATAGAGTTCCAAGGTTGGGAGAAGAAAAAGAAACAAACCAGTATCCACGATATAAATCAAAGTTGGACCGTCTTGTAATCGCATGACTGCCTTCTACTTATTTATTTCGTTCTTTTTTTTTCTTCTTCTTTTTGGCAAATGCGTGCTACCTAACTAACGTTTCCCAGTTTAAATTATTTTCTGTCTCACAAAAGCAATGGTGCCATTCTTTACAAATGAAGTTCCGAAAATAATTATAATTGTGAACGTATTTTGGCAGAGTTATTAATCCCAGGACCAGAAAACAAGCTTACGTTTTGCTATTTTTATTATTTTCACGTACATTCTAATACCAAGGACTACGTGCTTTTCCCAATTCCAAGAAAACTTTTATGTTGCACTGCATCACAAAACGTTTTAAATCGTGTAGATATGCTTGTCGATCAGTAGATGAGTTATCAGTCAGTATGAGTTAGCATCACCAAATTTAGTGGTTAAATTCCGTAGCAAATATTACTTTGAGTCTAACGACCGCCGTGAGCAACTCATTGGGCTATACACAGTTTCCCGTCATTAATTTAGTGTCGCCGCAGAAATGCATCATAGTTCAGGCCATACTATTTCACCACTTAATTAGTTAAAAGTATCAGGTGTAAGTTATTTTATGTATTTTATATAAATTCATTTTTTTCTCATGCATCCTTTCCTGTTTCGTACTCCCATTCCCCCGTTGGGGTATAAATTCCAGGTGGTCAAGGCAGCTAATTGTGTTTCTAACGGATTTTCGTGGGAATGACCAGGGAATTTCTATTCTTTTCTTTACTTTGGTGGGAAGAAGCAAGATATTCACAAATTTTATGCAATGTTCGCCCGCAGTATTAATGTTGGTGGTGGAAAAACGTTCCTTTTAGCTAAGAAGTCGAAATTCAAAGTCCCAATACCTGTTAGATAAATAGTCAAGCTACGGCTGTCTCTTTTGAAAGTAGGCTCTAACAAAGGTCGTAAAATACACCGGATTGACATAAGATAGTCGTAATTCTGTCATAGGTAAGCCGCCGTAATATTTGGCTATTCACAAGATTCAGGGAAAATATGTCGGATTTAAAGTAAGGAAAACATCACCTGCCAATAACACCAGCTGGTACTGTCGAGTAGCACAGTGGCTCATTGGGTCAACCAATAATCAACAGGGTTAATCATCGGTAAGCTCAGTTAACCAATACAGGCCCCAGGTGCAAAACTCCTGAAGGGCTGAGAGCACGCCCAGACCACGTGGGAAATTAAAGGGATTCAACGTATATATACAGATATAGGGAAATCAGCATCGGGGAAAAGTAGAGGTACCAAGTAAAACGTTTAGTAAGAAATATATATTTTTATATTGAGTCAAGAGAAATTATTGTGGCAGTCAGTCTACAGCGTAATCACAGCAGCTGCTAGAAAATATTTAGCACTAAAAGTCAAATCTGTATGTCAGGCACACAGTAATTTCAACAAGTTCGGAACTTGTCGCCGCAGGACGCCAGTAGGACAACACTCAACGACTGAACCTTCACCGGGCGTAAGGTAGCAGGTCATTTTTCTTCCCCAGCTCCAGTTACGAAGTTGTTGTATGTATGTATGTATGTATGTATGTATGTATGTAAGTATATACACTGGCGCGCAAAAATAGGGACGAAGAGGAGAAATTAGCATAACAGCGGAACGAGCAGGCAGAACGGGCTGAAAGACCACTCAGGAGGTAGACTAGGGTCCGGTACGGTATGGCATGCGCATATATGCAGCATGACGTAGGGGGGAGAAGGAGTATTGTAAGGGTATAAAGCACACGGGCGCTGTACGCTCAGCAATTCAGTGAAAGCTATTGCTTGGTGTTAATCGGTTTGAACGACGTGAGTTGCTGCTACCGTGTGATATGGCCAACAAGCAATCCAGTAGACGACATCTGGATGACTTTACCCGAGGTCGCGTCATTGGGAAGTTGGAAGTATGTCGAAGTGTGACTAGTGTGGCCGAGGAGTTCGGGATCGCTCACAGCATCGTTTCACGAGCTTGGAGGGCATTTCAAACGACAGGAACAGCTGCCCGAGAGTTTAGCAGTGGGCGTCCGCGAGCAACCACGGCAGTGGAAGGCCGGTTTATTGTCCTACATGAGAGAAGAGACAAACGGCAGACAGCGGAAGAAATCGCAAGGCAGGTGCAACAAACACCTGGATGTCCGTTATCGCGTTTTACCGTGGCCGGGAGACTGCACAAAGGTTATCAATTTGCACGACGACCAGTACGGTATTGCCATTAACGCCTGCTCATCGGAGACGGCGGTTTCTGTGGTGCCAGGAACACCAGAACTGGACACATCAGCAATGGGGTCGAGTTCGCTTTACGGATGAGAGCCGATTTAGTCTGACAAGCGATTCTGGACGTACACACATCTGGAGGGAGCAAGGAACACGCAATCATACCTCCAAAATCATCAAAAGCGACCGGTTTGGAGGTGGCGGAGTTCTCGTTTTGGGCGGTATCATGCTTCGTAGCCGTACTGATTTCCACATCTTCCAAGGAGGTTCAGTCACTGGTGTCCTCTATTGTACCGAGGTTCTCTTGCCTCACGTGCGTCTGTTTAGAGGTGCTGTGGGTCCTGAGTTCCTCTTAATGGACGACAACGCCACACCTCATCGTACAGTGACTGTCGCAGAGTTGTTGGAGAGTGAAGATATTCAACGCATGGATTGGCCCGCAAGGTCCCCGTACCTAAATCCCATCGAACACGTGTGGGACCTTCTCGGGAGACGCTTGGTAGCACGTCACCAGCCGCCAGCAACAATTCCGCAGCTGCGATTGCTGCTACAAGATGAATGTGCCGCGATGCCTCAACAAATCCGTAACAAACTCTTCCTCAGCATGGACAGACGTTTTAAATCCTGTAACGCAGTCGGGTGATCATATCCCCTACTAAAAACTGAATTATTCTAGGCAGCCGCCTGTCACATGGACGTTTCTGTCTTCTGGCCAGTTGTGCTACCTTTTCAATAAAGTGCTTTTGTATCCTTTGATTCCTTGTTTGGACTGTTTTGCTCACTTGTCCCATATTCGTACTTCTTGGGGATCTTATGGTATGATTTGAGTCGATATGGAGCACTTCTGCAGGACGTTGCATTCGAAAAATCGTCTCGTCCTTAATTTTTGCACGCCAGTGTATATACATACATATGCACGGTCGCTATTCTTCCTGGTATGTAAATTGGAGAAATTATCTTAATTTTAATCTCAGGAGCATAACAGGCCTAAACAGCATGGAACAGTAAACATGGCTAATTTTATCCTTTTACTTTAACGTTAAATTCTATTTGGCCTCCACTTAAAGGTTGTAACTGTGTAAAAAATTATTTTTCTTATAATAAACATGTAAATTACTTCGTCCTGTGTAACGCACTGTTCTAGGCTGTGTATATTTCCCTGTATCACAATACGCATGGATTTTTTGCGAATATCTCGTAAAGAAAATCACTGCGCGCAATTCGTAAACTTTGAGCTTTTGTTTTTTATTGGGGGTTTAACGACCACGCTGAGCAACTCAATGGGCTATAAGCAGTCCGTCCCTAATTTAGGGCCACTTACTATAGGGAAAAGATAGAGCCAGTGCCGTAGGAAAAGCACAATATTCATGCCTCACCGGGATTCGTACCCGGACTTAACTCGCACGAATGATCGGAAGTTATTTATTAGACCTTTGCGTACCGAGGCTGCACTTTGAGCTTAACATGGCCCTTGCGCCATAAAAATGGATCAACAGACCACTTTGAGCTTGTATTCCTTAACCCTTTAAGCGGCCGAAGTTTCTGAATCAAATGGTGCTCAAATTTTTCTAAGCATCCCAAACAGAAATCGTTCACATAACGATTGAATTTTACGAAGGCTACGAAAAAGCAATACCTTTACCTCTCCCACCTCAGCAGTACCGAACATATACCTGTCGCCAGTGATAAGATCTCGCTTCTATAGCCCTCTGTTCTCTGCTCCATGACCCTAGACATGATGGGGAAGGGCTTGCTCTCCTAATAAGGACAGCGTGCTACTGGATAGAAACAAGTGCTTCCAACATCTTCTCTCATTTCTTAGGTTAGTCGACATTGTTATAACCCTTTCAGCAGATAATCAATTAGAAAGGATTAGTGTTAAGCATCCCCCTAAAATGACCAGTTTGTTAAGCTGAGGCGAAAGCGTCGTTTTCAGACGAACCAATTCACTTATTCCGGACGCGTTCGACACACTTTTCAGGCAGCGAATATATTCGCTCGAGCTGATTGCAGCCAATTTTGGTAACCCCGTGTTAATTCGTTCCAGCCGGTTAAATGGTTAAATCTATGAGGACGCAACCTCACTGTTTATTCATTGAGACGATGTTATAAGAATTCCTTGACCTCAGCTACTTACCATGGTCCTGGTAATAGTAAGGACACTGGCTCCAGGGTAAGGAGAGACCTAGAGCCGTAAGACAAACCGAATATCCATGTCTCAACGAGATTCGAACCCGTACCCACTTGGAAGAATTATCATATTCCAGCGCTTAGACCACTGCGCCACCGTGGTGGCGAAAAGAGACCTCTTGGTAGGTGCTTGTCTACAGACCTTCATTTCAATGCTTGATAACCGACCATTAGTTATGCAGGAAAAAAACTGAAGTCTGCTTGTGTAGACAGATGTACGAAGTCTGATAATTAAGTAATGAGATTGATTTTGTCGCGCGCTGTGGCAACGCTGCAGCCTCGTACGTCACATATGTGTGACAATGGTTCTTCCCCATCCGTAGTCCAAGTGGCAACACCCTGGAAGGCCTTAGTGTGTAGTAGCTGCTGGGCTCGTGAAGTTGTGTGTGCGCCTCGTCAGGAAAATGTACTCGGGGAATACTCGTAAGCTTCACTAACGTCCGTCACATGTCAAACACAAAACCTTTTGTTCATCCTACTGATAGTTTTTATTTCTGAGGGAATTCACAAATATGGTCCTCGCATGATTTCCTCGTCCTTTTTCTACCATTCTTTCCTGACTGTTGGGCCGTATAAATTCTCTTGTTTAGCATCTCATCACTTATTCTTTCGACGTGGTACCTAAAATTATTTCTCTCCGTTATACAACCATTTTGTTTACATTACATATCTGCAACGCATTGTTATTCCCATTACCAAAACGAATCTTGCCAGAAACTTCTCGTAAATAACGCATGCATTCATTGTCCTTCCGCAAAACGTAATGGTCGCCAAGTCTTGCAGTCGATTGAATAGAAAGGTGCTGAGTGATTTCGTGCTCGCGTCTTTCTCAAGGGGCAAGGGATGATGTTGTAACGTGTTGGCGTAGATGACGTACCTCTGAGGTAAAGAATGAGTCGAATCGACAGTGAAGCAACCATGAGGTTGGCGGCCTACTTCAATTGGGAAACAACAGCCGCTCCGGAGTTGAAAGATGTGGGTACGAATTTTATCAGCTGCAAAGCAAGGCTGTATTGGAGCCCAAACGAAAAGGAATGTTCTCGTCGTTAAGTTTGAAAAGGTTTTGCTATGATCCTTCGGCACAACACACGTCACGAATCAAATTTAATTCTTCTACAATAGCGTTGTCCTTAGACAAGAGGACTGGACCCGACAACTGCGATTTCCAGCCCCTGCCGTTCACATGACGTAGAAGATTAACTACTACAATCACGCATGTCTCAAAGGGACAGTGGAACAGCAGGGTCTGTCGCTGGAGTTCAATGGTGAGAATAGACGCTCCGGACCAGGGAAATGTGGGTTCGAATCCCACTGTTAGAAAAAGGAAAGTTTAAATCTGGCGCCCCAACTAACAAAAAAAATCCTGGCTGTGGGGATTGAAAAACAAGAAAGATGACACCGAATTTTCGGGGGTAATAAGCACGTCTCTTGAATCCGTTCTGACGTAAATTAAATTTATCAAAGCTATTCAGAGTCAATGGAACCGGTATGGAAAACAATAGTATCTGACGGAAGAAAGAAGTTTTTCAGTCGGTTTTATAATTTCTCAGATATTGCTCTAAACGGAATCGTGAGCTCACGCCCTATGGTTGCAGACTTGTGCGTTAAGAAAAACATGAATTTATATGAGAAACATTTCGCACCGGAAAGGCTCTCCAACACAGAAATAATTTTTCAAATCGGACTCTTACAAACAGAGATATCGACAAAAATAAGATGTGACTTTACGCCCCTGGTGGAAAAAGCATTCATTATTTGAGAAAGAAAGTATTCTCAAAAGCTTTTTCCATATGAGCGGTATTGGTCCACGAAAAAATTAGTCGACTTTTCAGGAGCCCAGATTTTGCTACAAACACATAAGAATCAGATATTAACACTTATGCTCCCTGGTGGCCAAACCATTTTTTACCAAACATTAGAAATTATGTGAAAAATATTTTCTATCAGGTCTTGTATGCGATACAGGGAAAAATTTCAAATCGGAGTTTTAGTAGCAGAAATAACGCAGAAAACGCAATTTACCTTTGTGCCCCCTAGCCGAAAGTCTATGATTTACTTGAAAATTTTGAATTTATAGGAAAAACATTTCGCACAGGAAACACTATCCAACAAAGAACGAATTTTTCATATCGGACTCTTAGAAGTAGATATATTGACCGAAATAAGATATACATCTACGCCCCTGGCGTAGAAACCATGCATTATTTCAAGAAGAAAATGTTCCTAAAAGTTTGCCCACATGAGTAGTATTGGTCAACAAACGACTTTTGTTTCAATAAAGACTTTAGACGCTCATATTTTGCTGCAAATACGGACTATTTATTTCAGAGTCCAGAAACGGAAACGCTCTCCAACACCGAAATAATTTTTCAAATCATACTCTTAGAAAGAGAGATATCGACAAAAATAAGATGTGACTTTACGTCCCCTGGTGGGAAAACCATGCATAATTTTAGGAAGAAAGTATTCTCAAATGGTTTTTCCATATGAGCGGTATCGGTCCAAGAAAAAAAATGTCGAGTTTTCAGGAGCCCAGATTTTGCTACAAATACATTAGAAGCGGGAATTAAGATTTACGCTCCCTAGTGGCCAAACCATTTTTTTTTTTAATTAGAAATTATGTACAAACGGTTTCCCATCAGGAGTTGTATCCGGCGCAGAAATAATTTTTCAAATCGGAGATTTAGAAGCAGAGATATAGGGGGAAACGCAATTTACCTCTACGGCTCCTAGCGGAAAGTCTATGAATTACTTGAAAATTTTGAAAATTATATGAAAAACATGTCACACTGAAAACACTATCCAACAAAGAAGGAAGGTTTCAAATCGGACTTCCAGAAGTAGAGATATTGACCAAAATAAGATATACATCTACGCCCCCAGGCGGAGAAACTGGAATATTTTAAGAAGAAAATATTCCGAAAAGGTTTATCGATGTGAGTGGCATCAGTCCACGAAATATTGTTTTCAATCGATATTTTAGAAGCAGAGATTTTATGGCAAATACATCAGAAGCAAAAATTAACAATTACGTCCCCTGGTGGCCAAAGTATTCTTTGCCAAATAATTGAAATTATATGCAAAAGATTTTACATCAGGAGGTGTATCCGCTGAAGAAAAAAAATGAAATCAGAGTTTTAGAAGAAGAGTTATCGGGAAAAGTGTAATTTATTTACGCCCCCTAGCGTAAGATCTATGCGTAATTTGAAAACGTAACTATATCTAAAATACTCTTCGATATAAATGAATCGAAAGATAAAATGGACGCCATTTTCCTTACGCAATCGGTACGTGACCATTTAGAGGCAAATATGTGGAATAAAACGTATTTTACAATTCGACATCATCTGCATCTACGGCCTCTAGTAACGAAATTGTACATTGTAAAAAAAAAAAAGAAGTAAAGGGTCATCATTCTCATATTTCAAGCTTCCCAACGCAAAACGCCATAATTTTTCAGATCGGACTAATAGTTGCAGATATATCGTGGGTACAGACGGACGGACGGACCAATGGACGGACAAACCTCCTGATAACAGAAGCTCGATCTTTTTTTACAAAAGCGTTTTACGTGCTAAAAATTGTGTGATGGCTCTTTCGCATAAAGTACGTGAATAATAAATAAATACTTCCGCAATAAAATAGTCGCTGAGTATTGCTCTCAGTTGATTTGAAACCTGCTGAGCGATTTCGTGCCTTCCAAGTTTTGCTTAAGGGGAGGAGATGTGACATATGAGTCAAATGGATAATGAAAACGCAGCGATATGCCTGCTGGCGAACCTCAAATTGGAGAAGAACAGTACCTCAGGATTAGGAAGATGTAGGTTCAAATCCATCTGTCGGAAATAAGGAAGATTATAACTTTCGTAGCCGCCCCAGTTAAAGGCGCAGTGGTCTAAGCGAAGGCCGCTGATCATTCGTCCGAAAGGGGTCCGCGTTCGAATACCGGGGTTCTAGGCATGGATGTCGTGTTTGTCTTACGGCACTGGCTCTCTCCTTTCCTGGAAGCAGTGACCCTAAATTAGGGACGGGCGATTGCTTATAGCCCATTGAGTTGCTCACGGGCTATAAGCAGTCGTTAAAACTCCTTAATAAAAAATAAAAATAAAACAATGACAATATCATATACGGCCATTTGGAACTTTTCCTCAACCAATCAGTACTGTGAACCCCTTTACTGCCATTAGGGCGTACAACGTTTAAAGATGAATTCACTCGTGTACCCTTTAAAATCATCGTACAATCCGTTTTCTCTGTCAAACATGTTTTCTATGTATATTTTAATTGGACGTTTAATGACCACCGTGAGCAACTCAATGGGCTATAAGCAGTCGCCCGTCCCTAATTTAAGGTCACTGGTTCCAGGGAAGGAGAGAGCCAGTGCCGTAAGACAAACACAACATCCATGCCTCACAGGAATTCGAACCCGGATCCCTTTCGGACGAATGATTTCTAGGTACATAAATCCGTTCTGAGAAGTTATTACAAGATTAAACTTCCATATACACTGGCGGAAAGTGAAAAAAGAACACCAAGAAGGAGACGTCTGATACCAACGAAATTTATACAGCATAATTACGGAATACAGAGGCTAACGTGATAAAAACATTATGGCAAAATACAGCTGTTTTTGCTGTTAAACTGAAAAATGACATTTCCATGTAACATGGTTAGTACGAGGTTGAACCGCCATGAACTGCGTCACACTGTGCAATTCTGACATGGGTCTGTCGTTCAGATGTTGGATGTAAGTTTGGGGTATTGAGTTCCAAGCATCCTCAACCTGGACGAGTAAATCGGGAATGGTCGTGGCTGGCCGTGAAGACCGGATAAATCGTTGTCCCATAAAATCCCACACGTGCTCAATGGGGGACGAATCCGGTGAACGTGCAGTCCATGGAAGTTGTCTCACACCCTGAAGTGCATGTTGCGTTGCACTTGCCGTGTGTGGACGTGCGTCATCTTGTTGGAAAACACCACGATACACCGACCTTACAAATGGCACAACAACGGGCTGAATGATGTTGTTAATGTAGCAGGTGCTGTTTAACGTACCCGGTACAAACACAAGTTGTGTACGGAAGTGATAACTGATCGCTCCCCACACCAGGAGACCAGGTGTAGGCCCTGTGTGTCGCTGGCCGGATGCAAGAAGGATGGAGACGCTCCCCTGTGCGTCTGCAAACACGCATACAGCCTCCGGAGGCTCCCAAGCAGGATCTGTTTTCATCGCTGAACACGACAGACGGCCATTCCGTTTACCAGTGCAGACGTTGGCGACACCACTGCAGCCGTTCCTGACGGTGGGCTGGAGTAAGAGGTACACGTACCAGAGGCACACGTGCACGTAGTCCTGCATCCAGTAGACGGTTGCGGATTGTTCGCGCAGTCACCTCAGGTGCAACGGCAGCTCGGATTTGCGTCGCAGTGGAGGTTCTGCTTTACAACGCCGCTCTTCTTATGCGTCGATCTGTCCGCTCATCAGTCCGTCTGTGACTCCCTGTTCCACGTCTTCTCGTGTGGGAATGTTCCTCGGACCATCTACACCACCATCGTACCACCACCGATACTTCCAGTCCAATTCGCTCTGCAATACAACGATACGACCAGCCGGCCTCGCGGAGTCCGACTAGACGACCTCGCTCAAAGTCCGATAACTGCTGAAATCGTACACATCTTCCATGTCCAGGCATTGCAGTTTCTTCACGATCTTCGCACGTGTCCATACGCCGACGACTGATTACATTCACTTCGCCGTACTCCTTAAATACCACCGACGATAATGTGCATATTATGCCGTGCTGCGGCATAAGCGCTCACCGGTTGGTTCCGAAGTTAACATCACACCTACGTAAACGCGACCCTATTAACATATGTAAATTTCATGATCGTCCACCAATTCCTTTCTTGGTGTTCCTTTTTCACTTTCCGCCAGGGTAGATCCTGTTGACAACTGCATGCAGAACTAGTTGGCAACCAGCTGATTCTATGTGCTAGTTGATAGACCACAGAACTAGCTGGTTACCAGTGATTTGATTACCAGCTAGTTCTATGTGACGTACACTATATTGACAATATTCATTGGACACCTAGAAGAGAAACCCAATATAGCATTTATTGACATACACCAGAACAGTGTGGTCCCACCTTTGGCTTTAATTCATGCACTGACCCTTCGAGACAGGCTTTCTACGAGGTTTTAGAGCACAACGATAAGTATGTGGTTCGATTCAGTACACGATGCTGCTGCTAACTGTTGCTTAGTAGTTGTCCTTAGGTTCCAAACTTGTTATGCGGCACTCTAACTCATCCCATAGGTGCTCTATGGGATTAAGATAGGGCTCTGTGTTGTCCAGTCCACACACGATACGGAATTATTGTCAAACCACGCCGTAGCAGTGCTTGCTTTAGGGCTCGGTGCATTATCCTGCAAGTACTAACAAGACTTGGTTTCCATAGTATTGCCACAGAATTGGTAGGGCATAATTGCCCACAATATCGAGGTAGACGTGCTGGTTAACAGGTTTGTTTACGATAACAAATGGGGCCGGGATCATACCAGGAAAAACATCCCCACACGAGTACACTGCCAGCTCCAAACGTGACCGTAGGAACAGCACAATGTGGTAAATAGCGTTCCCCCGGTTGCCGCCATACCCACACACGGCCATCAGACTGATGGATCGTGTATCTGGATTCATCAGTTCATAGGACCAGTTTCCAGTGATCTACGGTCCACGATAAATGTTCTTTATACGATGCTCAACGACGAGTAGCATTCCCAGTGGAGATGAAAGGCTTGTGAGCAGCCTCACGGCTAGGGTAACCCATAGAACGAAGTTCTCTGAGAATGGTACGTGTATATACCGTGGTTCCAGCAATTTTACTCACCTGTATACTGAAGGTCTTGTGCAGTATTCCGTCGATTAGCTGTAACGACTTTCCTGAGGCTTCGACGTCTTCTATCACTGATTTTCTTCGGTCTGCCTGCACGTTTTGCTGCTTCAGGCACGCCATGTTTCTTCCACTTATTCAGTACATCCAAAACAGTTGATTTGGGTATGTTTAAACGCCTCTCGATTTCTGTTATGGACAATCCACTAATATGACACCCAACAATCTTTCCTTTCTCAAAGTCAGTACTCTCTCGCCGCAAGATTTTCACTAATCCTCACTATGCGATATGATAGCGGTCAGCTGCTGGCTTGTTTCTATACCGTTTTTTTTTCTTGATTGCAGGTTTAATGACCACCTTGAGCAACTCAATGGGCTATAAGCAGTCGCCCGTCCCTAATTTAGGGTCACTGGTTCCAGGGAAGGGAGAGAGCCGGTGCCGTAAGACAAACACAACATCTATGCCTCACCGGGATTCGAACCCGGACCCCGTTCGGACGAATGATCAGAGGCCATCGCTTAGACCACTGCGCCACCGGGGCGGCTTATACCGTTTGCAGCTGTACCGATCATCTTAACAACGCAGCGCATCCGCTCATTTGCTTTTGAAGGGTGTCCGGTCACTTTTGTCAATATAGTGTATATCAAAGTCCTCCAACTCACTGGGCTTTGTTGCAGAAACCTTAGATGGAATAAACCGCATAAAAACCATCCACTCTGGATTGATCCACCATTGGATATGCTTTTATATTATTTGGCAAGTTCGTAAAAAATAGTGACAGGCGGTACAAAATATCTGCCACACACGTGCCAAGAATAACATTTGCTCTTGTTTTAGGTGAACTAAATTTTCATTTTGGAACAACTACAATCATAGTGTATGTCATATATCGTAGACGTTACAATTTTCCGTCGGCGTTGCGATGTTAAACACTATAGAAATAGGTTCTACTAATCAATGAGAAACTTTTCTCTGTGATTAGTTTGGGATGGGAACGAAGCGAAATCGACCTAACGAGTAAGCATTTTGGTTTGGCGATTTATCGACCACTATGAGCAAATTCTAGGGTTACAAGTAGTTGCTATATATTGTGTATGCCACAAAATCAAATGAAGGGGTTATAAAGTGAGAGATTACTTTTGTGGTTGAGAGTACACTGAATGAGGAGGACTCAATGCTCTCATCCGTTAAAATATCCTTGACTATAATGAAACCCCATCTGTAAGCAATATTATCAAGTAGCTAACGTGTCAGCGTCCCGCGACAATTGAACGATTTTTTTTAGCATAGACTAATGAAACGAACATCACTGCAAATCTTTGGGTTGAATTCTGGTTTTCCATAATGGCAAAATCTGCTTTTCATATTTTCAGACGTAACCCGTAGGGGCTTTTTATAGGACTTACAAGATATTTCTCAAATCTACTACTCAAAACTATTGAAGATATATCAAGAAATTTTCAAAGTTTGCATCCAACGAAAAAGGACTTAACCATTACTATTATTGCCACTGAATAATCATTTCCTAAATTATTCACAAATTTCCCAGTCAGTGGCTGAGTGGTCAGAGACCCTGGTTTCTAGCTTAGTGCTCCTTTCACCATGGCACTGGCTCTCTTTCTTACTTGGAACCAGGGATCCCAGTTTAGGCAAGAGAGACTCCTTATATCCTTCAGAGTAGCTGAATACGGTCGTTAAAAGCAGAAATAGAAGAATTTGAAGATTTCACCACGCTCGAGTAGCTTCATTAACATTAAGTGGACGGATATCATGGGATACTTACCTAGTTACCAGCAGACCCACCTTTCTTCCCGATAAGGTCACTCACACTGCAAAGCATTTGGTCCACTGTGTCACGGAAGTGTTCCACAGGTACCTCCACCTATACTTGCTGGGCTGATGTCCATAATTGTTTCGCATGTCTAGGGGGAAGATCCAAAGTTCAAACTGATCTTTCCACAGCATCCCAAAAATTTCCATGGGATTCATACCCGTGAATAAAGTGGCAATTCTAAGGCGGAAACTTTTACACAATGCTCTTCTAACCACGTTCTCGTCACCACGGCTCTATAGCGCTGGACATTTTCTTGCTGGAAGAGTCCATTGCCCTGTGGGTGCAAGATGACCATGAATGGACGCAGATGGTTTTCAAGGATGGGCACGTAGCGTGGACGGTTTAGAGATGAATCTAGACGTACCAGAGGTCTAGATGCATCTTCGGCCAGTTGAACACGTAAGAGACCATAAGTGAACCTCCATCTGCCTGAAAAGCTCCTTGTTGAGATGCCGGGTTCATTGCACGAGGGATGACCCGGCATCTCAACAAGGAGCTTTTCAGGCTAACGAGACAGTGGGACCTGATGAGAGAGTGTAGACCCGGCATTCCTTGAGAGTAGGGACTCACATTTCGAACTTATAAATGGAACTCATGTGGACTGAACTTATAAATGGAACTCATGTGGACTGAACTTATAAATGGAACTCACATTTCGAACTTATAAATGGAACTCACATTTCGAACTTATAAATGGAACTCATGTGGACTGATAATGGAACTTAATGGACTAATAAGTGGACTCATACATAGGGTGCATAGGAAAGTCCCTTTAGCCTGAAATAACTTGCGAACGGAAAGAGGTACAGTTATTCAAGTGAGATAATGGTATAGTAAAGCGACTACGCCCGATCGAATGCAACCAAAAGCAGCGCCCCTAGTGGCGAAATGCGGAAATTGAAAACAAAAAGAGATGGAACATAATTTTCCAATTACAAAGTTGTAGAGCATCAATTAATTAATACAAAAAAATATTTGTTTCACACAGATAAGATAAATTGTTGCCTGAATACCCTGAAATATCGGAAATCTATGTGCGACCTTTTGTGTGAACGTTTGAAAGGAACAGGCATAGATATGAGCAAATACACACAATTTGTTGCATAAATGCGTACTGATGTTAATACAGTTAGATGTCGTCAGACAAAACAAAAACAAAAAAGGCGAACTGGAGCACTGTGATGAAAAGTTAATGTCGAGTATGTTCGAAGAGATCGCCATCGCCCGCGATACACATTTGTATTCGTGAAAAGTAACCCTGCATGCACATTGTTCAGCATGGAAGGTGTCACACTATTGCAAGCATCTGTCACACGACGACGTAGTTCCAGCGCACTTGTTGGCGCTGTTGCATACACCTGATTTTCTACGTAACCTCAGAGGAAGAAATCCAACGCAGTGAGGTCCGGCGATTGTGGAGGCCGTTCAACAGCACCACCATACCCGATGATTCGTTGCCTAAAAGAATCTGTGAGAAAGCGTCGCACTGCTACTGGCTGGTGTGCAGGAGCACCGTCATTTTGGAACCCCAAGGAACGTAATGCAGACAGGGGAATGTCATCTAAAAAGTCAGGTATGATATCCTGTAATAGTTGGAGGTATCTCTGTCCGTTGGCATTCTCCGTAAATAAGCACCATCTCGCAATATTGGAAGTGAGTGAAACTCGCCATTCTCATATAGCGTACGTAGTCCTAAACTTCTGATCAGGGAACATCCTGCTACTGGTTTTTATATAGTAGGTACGGTACAACGTCACAATCTGCATTTGCATACGGCTACATTTTCGAAATGTGAATATGCATATTCGAATCGTCGCGTATCGATTTCGGACATTTTAGGGTATTCAGGCGACAATATTTCTTATCCGTGTGAAACAAATAACGTTTTGAACTAATTAATTGATGCTCTACAACTTTGTAATTGAGAATTTTGCTGTATCTCTTTTCGTTTTTGATTTGCAATGGCTAACTTCCGCATTTCGCCACTAGGGGGATCCTATCGGTTGCATTCGATCGGGCGTCGTCGCTTTACTATACCGTTATCTCGCATGCATAACTGAACCTCTCCCCGTTCGCAAGTTATTTCAGGCTAAAGGGACTTTCCTATGCACCTTGTATAGTGTACTTAATGACTCATAGTGGACTCGTAATGGGACTTATAAATGGGACTCATCCGAGCAGGAGGCCCGTCTCCAATCGTCCAAAGTCCTGTTCCGATGTTATTTCTCCCGTTAGAGGGGTACAGTCCGGTGATGTTGGGTTAGCAATGGGATTCTGGTGAGTCAGCGACTCTCATAAGCTATTGCGACTAATGATAAGCTGCTAGTCTTAGTGGAGGTATTTCTAACACCTCCCTCGCTGAATCTGGTGGGATTTTGCGTCACCGCCGCTCTTAGGTTGGTTGTAACTAAGAGAGACAGACGTCGAATGCAACGTTCATCCATCTCCTTCCTCCGCCCACAGCGCTGTCCACAGTGCGATGTTTTTCAATAAATGGCGTGTTTTTGATACGCCTTTTTTACTGTCAAAATACTATAGTTCTTGCACCACTTCTATAATAGAGTAACTCATACGTAAGCCTCCCACTAACATCTCTTTTTTGAACTGTTAACTCACGACGTTTATCAATAGTGATATCGCATTACCGTCGACGTCAATCTATTGATGATCTCGTAACTATACAGAGACTCCAACTACTACGGATTCTCCGTAGTGTCACTACAGAAATCGTCGGTCCACTACGGATAATGAAAAGCACCGGATATACTACTGAAATCGGAAATCTCAGTGAAATAATCTTTTTTAATGATGTGTTTAAAGTTTATTTTCGTGTTTCCAAGATTCTGGCATTCATTAAACATTTTCGAAAGTGTTGCTGAATTGTTTTCAGCATCGTTGCACCTGCCGACCCCGGTGGCCCAGTGGTCTAAGCGATGGCCTCTGATTATTCGTCCAAAAGGAGTACGGATTTGAATCCCAGTGAGGCATGGATATTGTGTTTGTCTTACGACACTGGCTCTCTCCCTTCACTGGAACCAGTGCGCCTAAATTAGGGACGAGCGACTGCTTATAGCCTACTGAGTTGCTCACGGTGGTCGTTAAACCTCCTATCAATCGAGCAATCAATCAATCGTTGCATCTGTTACATGCTTTTTCAATATGTTTTGGACGTCTAAGCTTCTTCTGGTCACGTGATAGGGTTATCACGGACCATGGAATCCCGGAAACGTCCTAATATTTCCATCTGCATTTCTACATCTTGGAAAGTCCTTCATATTTCATATTTTAACTAAAAGTCCTGAATTCGTTTCTGCAATGAAATTTTTTTAAAAAAAAAGGTTGAAAAATTAGGGTAAGGTGAAAAAACCCCGGAAAACCTGCGAAACTCGTAAATGTTCGTGACTGCAGGAAATGACTATTCCAGCGACCATGAACGCCATTTTCCGTTTCTGCATTTTCAATTTTTCTGATTTTCTCTTTGCTTTTTTCTTTTTCTTATTGTTGTTGTAATTCCACCCTCATTATATTCTTATTTTTATATATTTTCCTGATCTTGATCTTAGTTTTTCAGATCGTCGGTAAATGTGAAAAAGCGACTTCTCATGTTTTCAGAATTGTTCCTAATGTATCGCATGTTCCTCTGTTTCTCATAGTATCTCCTTAAACTTAATCCGTAGAAAGCAATCCATTTTTACTCCGGTCCCCTTTTTTAACGTGGAATTAAACTTCAAAACCGGTACTTAATCCGACCGTGGTGGAATCTGCATCATTTCCGTGATTCGTAAAGTAGTTTCACGGAAGTCAGCAATGCAGAACCAATTTTTGTCATTTAATTTTCTTTAAAATGCGTGCTTCTCCCTTTTTAGACACTACTTGTTACATCAAAGGATAGAGCAAGAAGTCTTTTTATTTATTTTTTTTTTGCTTAAAGCGACTTCTATACGAAATTTAAAGCGACTTCTTATGTTTTCAGAATGTTTCAAATGTTTCTTTGTTTCTCATAGTATTTCCTTAAAACCAATCAGTAGAAAGCAATCATTTTTACTCCGGTCCCCTTTTTCTTAGGTAGAATTAAACTTCAAAACAGGTTCTTAATCCGACAGTGGTGGAATCTGCATCATTTCCGTGATTTGTAAAGTAGTTTCACCGAAGTCAGCAACGCAGTACCAATTTTTAGCATTTAATTTCACTACTTGCTACCTCAATGATAGAGCAGGAAGTTTTTTTTTGTTGTTCTTAAAGCGAAACTAAAGTTCAAAAACGCCATCACGCCTACTGCACACAAAGCGACTTAACGGGTAACGAAAGACTGGACGAAAAGTTGTTCCGATTTTGAACAATAGGAAAAACCCTCGCCCTCGGTTTTTTTGATATAGGAAAAAGTAACGGAAAACAATGCATTTTCAGCAAAATTGAAGTCTAAAAAGCGATGAAGCCTACCTTCACTCTGCCGCGAAAACAAGTGCACTGGTCATGGACATGGTGCAGGTTCCAGCAAGGACAAAATAAGTAACGATTTTCAGTTTAAATTTTGCCATCATAAAAAGCAAAAAGGCGTGTTCCATTGATCAATGTGTAAAACAATCACTATAGGAAATACGAACAGGTACTTAAGAAACCTTTCTAAAAATATAAAGTCACTTTTGCCCACCGTTACCGGGTTTTTTTTATTTGTTTTACGAATAATATTCTTTTTTTTTTGTATTCCTTCTGTTGTTTTGGGTATGCAGATTACCACGAACAACTTCCAATCCGTGTAAGCACTTGCTATGGTTACCCATTGGAACATACACTATAATGACAAAAGTCACCGGACACTCCTGAAAAGCAAATGAATGAATCCGTTGCGTTGTGCTGACGGCGATCATATCGCACTATGAGGTTGAGTGAAAATGTCGCGGCGGAAGAAAACTGACTTTGAGGAAGGAAAGATTGTTGGGTGTTATATTAATGGGTTGTCCGTAAGAGAACCCGAGCGGCGTTTAAACATAACCAAGTCAACTGTTTTGGATGTACTGAATAAGTGAATGACACATGGCATGTCTGAAGGATCAAAACGTACCGGCAGACCAAAGAAAATTATTGATAGAAGATGTCGAAGCCTCACGAGAGTCGTTACAGCAATTCGACGGAGTACTGCACAAGACTTCAATGTATAGGTGGGTAAAAATGCTGGAACCTCAAAGAACTTCATTCCATGGATTACTGTGGTCCTGCGGCTGCTCATAAGCCTTTAATCTCCAATGGGAATGCTACTCGTTGTTTAGCACGGTGTAAAGAACATTTATCGCGGACTGTTGATCAATGGAAACGGGTCCTCTGGACTGATGAATCCAGATACACGATCCGTCTGTCTGATGGCCGTGTGTGGGTATGACGGCAACCGTGGGAACGCTATTTACCACAGTGTAATGCTCCTACGGTCAAGTTTGGAGCTGACAGTGTACTCGTGTAGGGATGTTTTTTGTGGTATGGTCCCAGACTATTGGCTATCGTTAACAAACCTGTTAACCAGCATGTCGACCTCGATATTCTAGACAATTATGCCTTAGCAACTCTGTGACAATACTGTGGAACCGAGCCTTGTCGGTACGAACAGGATAATGCACCTAGTTAGCGGCAGCATTATGTACTGAATGGAAGCGTATACCTATCGCTGTGTTCCAAAATCTTGTCGACAGCCTGTCTCGAAGGGTCAGTGCATGCATTAAGGCTAAAGGTGGCCTGCACAGCATACTAATGTATGTCAATAAATGCTATGTTGTGTTTCTCTTCTATTGGATTGTCAGAAAAGTCATAACGCATTATAGCCATGTTTTGCAAAGGTCATTTATTGATAGAAAGAACAAAGATCAATCAATTATATAATGCCCGTTTTGTTCGATAACCTTTTGCGATCTTTCAATGAGCTGCAGAATGCCTTGTTCACAGAAGAACCTGTCTTTCGTGGCGAAAACTGTACAAGGTGCTGATTTACAGCCTCATCTGAATTGAACGTTATACCACGCAAGGACTGTTGAAGAGAGCGAAACAAGTGGAACTCTGACGGCTCAAGGTCAGTAGAGTATGCTGGGCGTGGCAACACATCCCACCCAAGCTCCAATAATTTTTGGCGGGTGATCAAACTTGTGAGTGGTCTCGCGTTGTCGTAATGGAACACAACACCTTTACGATGAACGAGCTCTGGACGTTTCTGGATGATGGATTCGTTCAAACTGTCCAATTGACGACAGTACACATTCGAATTGATTGTTTGGTTCCGTAGTAGGAGCTCGAAAAACGCGACACCTTTAAAATCCCACCACACTGAGACCAAAACCTTCGGCTGATGAATGTCTGCTTTGGATGTCGTTTGAGGCGAAGCAGCACGTCGGGACCAAGACCGTTTGCGCAGCACATTGTTGTACGCAATCCACTTTTCGTCACCTGTTATCAGTAGCTTCAAAAAAGGATCGTTTTCCTCACGTTTAATGAGCATATCGCAGATGATTACACGCGCCGTCAATTGAGCTTCTTTGAGTTCATGAGGAACCCCACACATCGGGCTTGCTTACGTATCCCAGATTCTTCAGGTGGTCGTGAACGCTTGAATGATGGATGTGCAATGTGTCTGCAATCTCTCATGTCGTGTAACGTGGGTTTGACTCGATCAATACCTTGATTTGGTCGTCATAAACCTTGTTTGGCCTCCCGGACCGAGGAGCATTGTTGAGGTCAAAATCACCAGCACGGAATTTTGCAAACCACCACTGGCACTGACGTTCTTGTAGAGCATTATCACAATACACTTAACGCAACTTTTCACAAGCTTGACGCGCGTTCTTTCCCTTTACGGAAGTAAAGCAGTAAAATTATGGTGAAAATGCACAGTTTGGTCTTCCATTCTTCAACTTGATGTCAAATCTCCGCAAATCAACCAAATCGCTCACTATTCCTTTTAGACTGCAGCTAGAACTTGAACCTGCCGAATGCCATAACGATAAAAGAGCTGCGCATGCCTCTAGTACTTCCAAAACCGCCCAACCGCCATCGGGTACCAAAATACGTCAGGACTTTTCCGACAACCCAATAGTTGTCCGGTGACTTTTGTCAATTTAGTGTACATTGTGCGTGTGTGTTTGTGTGTGTGTGTATAGTTTTTGAGGTAAACTAGAAAATTAAAATGTTGGAGCTGCTGCCGGACGATTAGTTTCTTACTGAGTGTGTAACACAGTTTTATTCGTTGCTACCGTAAAATGCTGAAAAATACGAATTTTTACTACTGAAGCAAGAAAGATTACACTGAATTTTCGGTTGTAATGAGCAGGTCTTTTGAATCCGTTCGGACGCGAATTAAATTTATCAAAGCTGTTCAAAGTGAATGGAACCAGTATTGAAAACAATAGTATCTGACCGAACGAAGAAAGAAGTATTTCAATCTGGTTTTTAATTCCGCAGATATTGCTGTAGATGGAATCGTAAGCTTACGCCCTCTGGCCGCAACCTTGTTCGTTAAAAATTTGAAAATATATCAGGAACATTTCGCAGCGAAAACCCTCTCCAACAAAAGAAAGATTTTTTCAAATTGGACCCTTAGAAGCAGAGATATCGACACATATAGGACATGCATCTACTCCCCCTAGGAGGAAAATATGCATTATTTCAGAAGAAAGTATTTTCAAAAGGTTTTTTGATTCCACAGCTTTTTCAGTCCAGATTTTTTTTAGTCGAGTTTCCAGGAGCTCAGATTTTGCTGCAAATACATCAGAAGCAGAAATTAGCACGTATGCCCTCTGGTGGCCAAACCATTATTAACCAAATATTAGAAATTTATGAAAAGCATTTCTCATCAGGAGCTGTATGCGACACAGGAAGATTTTTCAAATCGGAGCTTTAGAAGCAGAAATATCGGGGAAAACGCAATTCACCTTAACGCCTCCTAGCGGAAACTCTATGAGTTACTTGAAAATTTTGAAATTATATGAAAAACATTTCGTACCGGAAACGCTATCCAACAAAGAAGGAAGTTTCAAATCGGTCTGTTAGAAGTAGATATATTGACAAAAATAAGATATATATCTACGCCCATTGGCGGAGAAGTTATGCATTATTTTAAGAAGAAAATTTTCCGAAAAGGATTATCGACGTGAGCAGTATCAATCACAAACGAATTTTTCCAATCGAGATTTTGGAAGCTCAGATTTTATGGCAAATACATCAGAAGCAGAAATTAACACTTACACCTCCTTGTGGGCAAACTATTCCTTACCAAAAATTAAAAATTATGTGCAAAAGATTTTCCATGAGGAGCTGTATCAGCTGAAGAAAAAGAAATTCAAATCGAAGTTTTAGAAGAAGAGATATCGGGAAAAACGCACTTTAATTTTACGCGCCCTAGCGGAAAATCTATGCGTAACTTGAAAAAGTGACTATACCTAAAATACTGTTCGACATAAATGTAATCAAAGGTAAAATAATTTTTTCAATCGGAGGCTTAGAAGCAAATATATGGAATAAAATGTATCTTGAATTCGATAACATCTGCATTTACGCCTTCTGGCGGCGAAATTGTACATCGTAAAACAAAGCGAAAAGAAGGAGAGTATTTCGCATATTTCAGGGTTCCCAATGCAAAAAGAATTTTTCAAATCGGATTATTAGTTGCAGAGATACGGTGTCCACAGGCAGACGGACGAACAAACCGATAACGTAAGCATGTTCTGTTATACAAAAGACCTGCTAAAAAGCTGAAAACTACGGATTTGTTTAGTGTTTACACTGAAAATTTCCAATCAGATCAGATCAGATCATATGTAGAGAATTTTAAGAAAGGAGTGTCTGACCCCAGGTCTTAAACAACCCTTAAAAATAGGAAGCTAAATAGGATATTTTAGCTAGAGTGCCCAATAGGGAAGTGACACGGAAGCGAGTTAGAAAGGGGAGAAAGACGCCCTTATTTATTACTGGGGGCGAGTACCAGGGGTCTGACTGACGGCGTAACATGCCCAAAGTTTTCCAATCAGCGTTGAAGTCTGCCTATGTAGCCGCCAAACTGTGGGTTAGACCACTAGCGATAGGGGTGACAGTGTCTCGTTGCCCTCGAACTATGTATCCCATGCCTCTCACTGTACACCGAACATTAAATATTTGAACTACGAATAATATTTTTACAATATGAACATGACTGTCGGAATTTGCTTTTACCTAAGGCTGTAACTCAGCTCTTCGGTAAGTTTCATTTCTTGGTCACAAGCTAAATGTGATACACACGAGCGCCCTCAAAATGAATCAGAAATAAAAAGACAATGTGTGATTCATTAAACCCCTTTTTTTGTGTTGGCAAAAAAATAAAAGTAGGAAAAAACCGAAGGGGAAAAATGTAAGAACAACTAAGCAATGTATGTAGCATGTCGGAGCATCTTTTAAATCATGACATCACCGCACGCGAACAACCTACCGACGGCCTCGCGTGCTCAGTGCCAACCAATCACTGAAAACTACGCAGTTAATTGGGAGCATGCGACATCTTGGTTTTGTAACAAGACAGGAGCAGAGTAGTTTGTGCTATATAGTATGTCTATGTCTGCATGTGTTAAAATCAACAAGACATTTTTTCTTCGTTTGCTAAACGTCGAGTACTTCAGTAGTTTGTTTTCATCACAGTTCAACGGCGTATGCAGACTGCCGTTAAATAAAAATTCCATTATTTTTGGTTCCACAGCGGAACAGGGTGAATCGAAGGTGAGTCAGTCTCTTCTGTCTTTTTTTTCTTATTCGCCACCATTACCCAGGCTATTTTTAATTTTACAGTGGTGTGCAAAAGTATTGTATCACCTGCAAGAACCGTGAATTTTCAAGTTTAACTCTTTATTTAACTACCTAATTGTCATTGTTATTTCATCATTTATATGTCATTAGATGCAAAATGTAATGGAGATTTCAAAAATGTCTGAGTTTTTCATGTAACTACTCTTGTTCTTAAGATATATTACAAAAATCGTGACCAAGTCGAAATTATTATGAAAAGGATCATTTATCCAATTCTTAGGTTTACAGAAGTAAATCGTTTTTGTAATTTGTAAGGAATGAAATATCGAAATATAGTGAAGCAAGATTATAAAATGTACCTAATATTTTGTTGCCCAGCCTTTAGTTTTAATCACAGCTTTGCATCTTGATGGCATACTGTGAACAATGTTTTGTAAAAGATTTGGTTGAACAATACAATTCCAAATTTTGAATTAAATCTTCAAGGAGTTGGATTTTCGTTGTTAGCTTCTTTTTTGATAGTTCATACGACACTTTGAACCACAAATTATCAATTGGGTTTAAGTCCGGTGACTGTGGTGGATAGTCAAGATGCTGAACTCTTTTTTCCTGAAATCCCTTTTTCACTACTTTAGAAAATGACAGGGAACATTGTCATCTTGAAAAATAAAATTGCCGTCATAAAATCTTTTAGATGATGGTAGCATCCTATTTTCTAATATGGATATGTATTTATGAGAATTTACGGTACCATCGACAATATGGAGGTTCCCAACGCCATATGCACATTCATCTCCAAACCATGACCTTCACCAGATATTTAACACTAGTCACTAAGCAAGTTGAACACTAGTCACTAAGTAAGTTGAACACTAGTCACTAAGCAAGTTGAACACTAGTCACTAAGCAAGTTGAACACTAGTCACTAAGCAAGTTGAACACTAGTCACTAAGCAAGTTGGATGGAATTATTCATGCTTGAATCTCCTTATGTAGGCACTACTCTGATTTCCATTAAAGGCAAAATTCTGATTCATCACTGAAAAGAACATTTTCCCATTGCTTGCTTGTCCATGAGACATTCTGTTTTGCACAATGAATTCTTCGGTGTCCTTGATTTGCAGTTAGCAGTGGTTTACGCCTGCCTTTTCAGACACGTAAGTCATAGTGAAGCAGCCTGCTTCTCACAGTAGATGTACTAACAGTAACATCAGTCACTTCAGATCATCTTTGAACCAATTAAGGTGAATTGTGCTTTCTGTCTTCCAAGCTTAAGTTCCTGAGCACTCCGTCCAGCCTGGTTGTAGTGGATCTGGACGTTCCTTCTACTGCGACGCCTATTTTAAATATCAGCGGTGCGTTTTACTTTCTTCAATAGCCTAATAACTGTAGAATGATTTTAGCCCACTCTTTGAGCGATTTGCTTTGAAAAATATCGTCTTCATACAGGAACTATTTTTGCTCTGTCTGATGTGGACAATGCTGCAGTTTTAACCATTATTGAGAATGAACACAAATTATGCCCTAATAACAACAAGAAGCTACCTACAATGTTCTGGTAGCTCTGCGTCAACCCTTATAAAGGCTGGAGTAAGATTAGGACACCATTAAGAAGCAGCCAATCTGATAAAAGAAAGTCTATGATTGGTTGTAACTACTGACACGCAGCTAACGTGAATTTCAATGTGCATGTCAAACCCCCATATCTTATGTCAGATCTTAAGAATAGAAGTAGCTACGGGAAAAACTAAGACGTTTTAGGAATCTGGGATATTTGTTTGTTACACGTTCTGCACGGCTACAACTTTTGGTAACACGAATAGTAAGACCATGCATCTTCATCATAACAGTAATTCTAGAAACATCGTCATAACAGTAATTCTAGAAACATCACCATAACAGTAATTCTAGAAACTTCATCATAACAGTAATTCTAGAAACTTCATCATAACAGTAATTCTAGAAACTTCACCAAAACAGTAATTCTAGACACTTCATCATGACAGTAATTCTAGAAACTTTCTCATGCTTTGGTCTTGGGCCTATTACAGCTCCGAAACTGGGAGGAGTTTTTCTTTGAAGTCCTATAAAAACCCCACATCGTTTCAAAGTAGAAAGATTTATGTTCAAAAATTCAATAAATTTGGTGGAAGTGAATTTGCATAAAAAATGTACTACAAATCCGTTTATAAGGCTGTCTCTCGAAAACATCATATGATTCATAGAGACGCTGATGTTTTTGACTGTAAGAAAGTAAAACGCCTCTGCTGATCGGTTGGTTTACTGTTAGCCACTGAGCCAGCTACACAATGGGCTAAATGTTTGAGGCCTAAGACCCAGGGAATGGGGTTAAACTTGTCTATAACGAAGAACTGTATCACAGGGTCCCACATATTATCATGACTTCTAAACTACAAAGATGTATGGCAGAAGGGCGACACAAATTAGGACTCTTTGGTCCAAATCGTACGTGGTCATCACTGAGCAAACAACATCCATCCTTCCAGGGTACTTCAGTTCTAAATATCTAAAGCCTGATATGCAGATATCCGGTCAGAAACCTCATAATTAGCTGAAACACCTACTTGCTTTTAACAATAGCTTCCATGCCGAAACGGGGAAGTCCCGTTAAATATTGGGTTGATGCATTAGTTCATCCGTTTTTTTCCTCGCACTATAGGAATGTATTACATCACAAGGGAAAACGGAATCAATCAACTATGTGTTCCCCTCATTGTTTACGATAGTGTCCCAACGTTTGGATAGGTCTGCAATGCCATTCTTGAAAAAAGTACAGGATTTACTGGGAAGAAATAATCAAGGAAATTCTGGAGATCAGCATCATTGTTGAACGTTCTGTCACAGAATGCATTCGACAGAGATCGGAACAGGTGGTAGTCTGAATGGGTGGCATCTGGGGAATAGGCCGGATGTGGAAGGAACTCCCATTTCATGTCCTGAATGGCCATTTTGGTCATATTTGCACTGTGAGGGTGTGCGTTATCATGCTACAGAATGACACCATGGCGTCGATGTGGCCGTTACTGCTGAATTGCTCCCTCCACACGGCGGAGTCGTTCACAATAGAGGGCAGCATTGATGGTCTGATTCCTTGGCAGCATTTCCCAGTAAATAATGCCTTCCATGTACCACCAGACACACAACATGATCTCCGCATGATGAAGGTCATGTTTTGGACGTAGTGTTTGCGTCTTGTTTGGGCTTAACCATACCTTCCTATACCTGAAATTCACGTACAGGCACCACTTTTCATCTCCAGTAATATTACGTGACAGAAAGAGTTTGTGTTGCTGAGAACATTCGCGATAACGGGCGAGCAAAGAACTATATATGGCAACATGCTGATTATTGTTGTGCTCGGTGAGAGTGTGAGACACCCGAGACCCGCCCCCAAATTTCTGGACCTTTCCCATACGTTCCAGATGTCGCACCGCTGTGGCCTGCTCACAGTCCATCTCAGTGGCCAGTTCGCATGTGGTTTGACGCAAATTCAAGTGGATGAGATGGTTCAAACCATCCTCATCAAAGTGAAATGGACTACCTGAGCGTGAAGAGTCGTTGAGCTCAAAATTGCCACCTCCGAATCGCTCATACCATTTGTGGGCTGTCTTTGGAGCAATAGCCGCGTCCCCATAGATAGCACAAATTTTCGAGTAAACTCGGCGGTTGTGCATACCTTGTTAAACTCGTAGAGGAGCAGATGTCGGAAATGTTCATTCCTCTCTACTAGACACTCCATACTTCCGGATCTGAAAACCAAAAATACATTTGCCGCAATCACACAACGCAATATAATTTAGATACACGATATTACTGGCTGCATTTTGATATACAATTGACCATCTGCACCGTCACTACTGACCTGAGAAATACTCGTGAAATAAAACGGCATGAACTATGCATCAACCCAATATTAGCAAGTCTCAGATAAACCAGTTGCAGGACGGTCCCGGACGATTCGTCCAACGACGATTGGTCCAATGCCGATTCGTCCAAAGGGACGATTGGTCCAATGCCGATTGGTCTAATGTCAGATTCGTCCAATGTCCGATTCGTCCAATGCCGATGCGTCCAATGGTACGATTGGTCCAATGCCGATTCGTCCAATGGTACGATTGGTCCAACGCCGATTCGTCCAATGGTATCATCTTACCAACGGTAAACTTTTTTATTTTCAAGAAAGGAATAATAATTTAAATTATTCTCCTCTTCATATCCTTTAGAAAGATAATTTCCGTATATTTGGTAATTGTAAACATTTTACATAAACCTGGTAAAAGGCACTCAATGGAGCATTTCTCAGCTGTTTGCAAAGCACCTAGGCCGCTCGAGCACTTCCGGGCATTTTTTGAAGATTTAATTTTACAACCTAGATATTTAGTATTTGTAAATATCTTATAAAACCTAATAAAAGGCGCTCATCCTATCATTTCTCAGGTCTTTACGAAGCACCTAGGCCCTGGGCCTTTTTAGAAGATTTTGAGTTACAACCTAGATATTTGGTATTTGTAAACATTCTGTAAAACCTTATAAAAAGCACTCATCGTATCATTCCTCAGGTCTTTACGAGGCACCTAGGCCCGGGCCTTTTTAGAAGATTTTAAGTTACAACCTAGATATTTGGTGTTTGTAAACATTTTATAAAGCTGATATGGAAAAAGTAGAAACCCCTTATTTTATGGCACTGAGATTCCAGAACAGATTTTAATACATACGAATAAGTCCAGATTTCTTGAGAATTTAATCATCTTGTAAATAGAACACGCATCTCCCGATTTCCGTTGGAGCTTATCACGATTATGATATTAGTTTTTAATCAGATGTAACGCGCGAAAGTTCATAACAACAGTTCAATGCTACCAGATTGGTTAGCGGCTCAAGCTTCGGACAAGTCATCCAAGTTGGATCCGGGTTCGATTCCCGATGCAGCATGTGCAGGATTCTCCGTTTATGTTCAATTCTGAGCCTTTTGTGGAAACCATTGGCCTTTAGTAAGGGCTAAAGCCTCATTTTAGCCTTTAAACGCTCAGAAGAAGGGAAGTTCTCTCCCGCCCGCCCACAGTAAATTCGGTTTTCGTTAGAAATAAACTCTGGTAGCTGGTTTCTCTTTGGGAAAGGAGGACTTTAAAGCCAACCATGAACAACTCAACTGGTTATAGATACACACACACGCCTGTCCCTTATTTGGGGCCACTGGTTCCACGAAGAATAGGGAACAATTGGTATCGGACAAGCCTACCACCCATGACTTGGACAGGACTCGAGCTCGAGTCCAGCTCGGACGAGGGATTCGAAGACAACGCCGTAGACCACTCGGGTACAGGCTCGACTCAGTGAACATTTTTTCAACAATCGCTGAAGCAGCGTTGAGAGTGTCAAGAGAAGGGGACACTGAAACGTAACTGCTGGTGTTGATTGGAACTACGTAAATATTCTGGGGTATAAGATTCTTAAGCAGTGTGTTCATCGAAGACACGAGGGTGTAATGGGGAGATATGTTGCATCGTTTCCGACACAAAAAGAATTCCACAAAAGTGGATTTTTGTTTAAAAAGTAAAAAGCATTTACGCAGCCTAACGTTAGCGCGCATTATTGATAATACATAATATGGGTAGTGTTTTTCATAGTGAATAAAACCTGTTACAAACAGAATGTTTACAATCGTATAGAATCGGTAAAACATTTGCAAGTAGACCTATATACTTATTCCCACTAGCGTCCGAAATGCGGTTTTCAGAAGGTGAAAATCATGCGAAAAATATTCCTTATGTCGGAATATATCTGACGCAAAAATAATGTTTCAAAGCAGAGATATATATTAAAACCCAATATGACTTTGTGCACGTAACGGGTAAATTGTGAATTATCTTCATATCCTTCAGATACGTCAAGCGGTTCGGTCTAGCATGGGTACGTTGTTCAGGGTAATGCAATATGTTCCCTTAGGACCAGCATCCTTTGACTGTGTACATCATGGAAGTGCCGCTTATCTTTGAAATGCTCTACCAACCATACTTACATGATCCTTCCCGCTGCGAGCTGTTCCACTCTCGCCTACAAAAAGTCCTCTTTCAGCGTACAACTTCAGCGTTGGGGAATAAAATTCACAAGGGCTGATCAATAAATAACTTCTGATGACTGACCGCGGATCAATGAAATGCTAATTGACGTCCTCCGACATCATTTTACTTTCCTGATTAGAAAGCGTTGTTCGGTACAAAAGTATGAAGAACAAGGGAAAGCCGCCCTGGTGGCGCAGTGGTCTAAGGCGTTGGCCTCTGATCATTCGTCGGAAGGGGTCCGGGTTCGAATCCCGGTGAGGCATGGATGTTGTGTTTGTCTTACGGCACTGGCTCTCTCCCTTCCCTGGAACCAGTGACTCTAAATTAGGGACGGGCGACTGCTTATAGCCCATTGAGTTGCTCACGGTGGTCGTTAAACCTCAAAAAAAAAAAAAAGAACAAGGGAAGATGCTGAGGAGAGGATTCAAGTGAGAATGACGACTCTCCTGGAAACCTGGTCTTAAGCGGAGATACGCCCTGTGATTAAGTTTGTGTGAGCTTGGAAAACGCCGGCAGAAGAGATCCATCGCTAAGTGCAAGAAGTCTATGGTCTCCAAATTATAAGCAGTCAGAGCGAGTCAGGATGGTGTTCAGAATTCGCACACTGGCGCAGCGCGTTGACAGTGGGGAAACACACTGGTAGGTCTTCAGCACCAAGAAGGGATAGCAACGTGACGCGTGTGGTTGCTTCGGTGCAAGGAGACAGATTGGTGACATGACGTCAGATTGCAGCAAATAGAAATTCCTCTATTGGTACTACACGCCACATTGACGCAATAATCGCGCGTACCTCCGAGTGAGACCATATTTACATACGGGCCATTATTTTCACTTGAATCTTTCGACCAGTACGTTTTCACTACTTCAACTCCTGTGGGAAACAATGCTCTCTAGTTAGATGAGTGAAATGGTGTTGGTAGACACTTAATAACAGGCTGCCAAAAGCTCTCAGAAATTAATTATTGATTAAATTTCATATATGATCTGCTGAGGTCCATCCTGGGATTCAGAAAGCTATCCAAGAGTGTGAGTGGAGTCAATAAAAGAGTGAATCCTATAATTTGCCCTTAAAACGAGCTCGTTAAGAAAACCTACGATGTGCCTTTCATGTAACCGGAATATTATCGTCTGCACGAGTGAAAAAATTATTGCCAAGCTATTCTTCTACGATACTGCCAACCTGCCTCATAACAAACGTGCAATAAGCTCCACTGCGATTGCACGGCTGTAATTCTGCGTCTGTTGATAATGTGACTTCATAAATGACACATAATTTCATGTGCATGTAAACAGCCGGATTTAGTGACCAAAATGTTGAATTATGTAATCTATTGGAGTAACGTACTTCTAGGAGTACTGTATAAGCCAGCTGTGGAGAAAAGAATGTTCAATGTTTCAGCCAAGGGAACGTTGAAATAAAAAAAGTTGCTGGTGGATAGACGAAACTGGAAAGCCAATTCAGAGTCCAAATATCGGCTGTCCGAGGCCCGGCCGGCACTGTGAGGTTTTATACACGGACTTGTACATTTATTTTTATTTGATCGGGAATACCATTTAAAGGTCTGTCTTCCCAAAGCTGTGGCGCTTAAGCTGATGTATTTTAACAGATTTTTAGATGTTTTATCTGTTGTTTTACAAGGTATACATACAGCTGATGAACCTTACATGTTTTGATGCACAACATTTCTATTTCAGAAAGTGCATCTGCTGTGGTATGCTTAAGGACAAAAAGATGCACTGATGTCCAAAATCTGAGGACGAAATACATTTTCACGTGTTTAGGAAAAAGAATACTCGACCGCAGCCTAATGGGGATATATATATATACCCTATCTACCAACAAGTAATTGGACACCCCTGAAATCGACGATATCTGCGGTTCTGATACACGTCACGGCCGCCGCCGTTAAATATCGTGTGGGAAACAACAACGCAACCAGTCGCATGCAACCAGTCCACGCAGTTCGAAGCTCTCTGATTTTAAAAAAGGTGTAATCGTCGGGTATCACAGAAATGGCCGATCCATACGTGTCATATCCAGCTAGTTGATATACCCAAAATCGACAGTGGCCTACGTAATTGGCAAGTGAAAGATGAGAGGTGACTGTCGGAATGTGCCCCGACCCTGCAGACCCACAAAACTGGGAGTTAGAGACCGACGGGTGCTGGCCAGAGAAATTCGGAAGAACCGCAACAAATCGATGGGTCACATCCGCGAAAAGTTTCAACAGGCATCCGGGAGTGTTCTTTCGATGAATACCATCCGCAAGGAAGCCCATCTGCCCGGTTTTCATGGACGTGCAGCCGCCCACAAGTCTTTGATCACCAAATCCAATAGCGCTGCTCGGCTAACGTGGTGCAAAGAACGTCGACAGTGGACCATTGAACAGTGGAAACAGGTTCTCTGGAGCAACGAATCAAGGTTCAGTCTCTACCGTTCGGATGGCAGTGTCTCGGTTTGGCGTCTGCCTGGAGAACGCCTCCTGCCGGATGTATTGTTCCAACTGTGAAGTTCGGCTGCGGTGGAATTATGCTATGGGGGTGTTTCTCCTGGTATGGCACGGGACCCTTGGTCGCAATTCCTGGTAGACTTAACGCCGAGACCTACAGCGCCATTTTGGATGACCATGCGCTTCCTACGTTGTGGCAGTTTTACGGGGTGGATCCATGTTACTTTCAGGATGACAATGCCACTTGTCATGTTGGGAGGTCCACCATATCTTGGTATGCTGAAAATGGGGTTAATCGAATGGACTGGTATGCGCAGAGCCCGGAACTTAACCCTATCGAGCATCTCTGGGACGAGTTGGAGCGTCAACTTAGGGCTGCCCCCACCGTATCGGTGAAGGAACTGACCTGTCTTCTCCAAGCCGAGTGGAAGAAAATACCCCTAGCCATCGTACAACGTCTGGTTGAGAGTATGCCCCGTAGGGTCGCAGCTGTAATCGCCACTCGTGGAGGCTCCACCAACTATTGAAGGTGAATAAACTTCGTTTTTCTTTGCTATCACAGGTGTCCAATTACTTGTTGGTAGATAGTGTATATATACATATATATAAATTGTTTATAAGTGACGCATAAATTACATTGTAATCAGTGTTTACATAAAAGTTATAAATTTCCGAGGGACATGGCTAGAGAATGGTACAGTGCTTACTGACAATCAGACGCAGAGCTATTTGAGTATAGAATATGCCCACTTGAACTATCACGCAGCTCTCGCAACGTAGTGGCATGAGTACCAAGTGATCCAGAAGTTCTTGAGGCGAATTGGGTGACTTCTCCTTCAGAGCACAGATGAAGTCCCGCTTGTTTTCTGGAGGATGGTTTCGAGCACAAATGCGTCTACCTATTGCGTCCCAGACGAGTTAGATGGGGTTGAAGTCTAAGTAGCATACTGGCCAGTCGATGCGATGAATATTCTTGTTCTCCGAAAGTGTCTACGCTACTCTCGTAGGATAACGTGTATGGAATAATACAGCTACAGCACCTCGGAATTATCGAACGTGAAGTAGAAGAATTCGTTGAAATGTCGTTCGCCCATCATAGTCCCATTTTACACCACCTGTAGCTCCATGCTTCCATTAATTGCGAAGCCGCCCGACACCATGACCTCGTCACCACCGAATCCATCCTTTTCCTGCACATCCTCGCGCTGGTACGCAGTACCAATTTCACGCCAGATCAACTGATGTCTAACATCCGGGAGCAGACTGAAATTACTCTCATCTGTGAAGAGTAGATTAACCCATTGGTGGCGTGTTCAATTTCTGTGGATACAATAGCACTAAAAACGTGCACTTCGTTGAGCTCTGGATAGAGGGACGCAGAGTAGAGATCTTCGGGAATGTAGAGCTATATGTCGCAGTCTTGCCACAGTTTTCTGGATATCCGCGTTTCTGAGCTGCAATGGAGGTGACTCGCAAGCTGACCAGCCATGGTGCAGCGATTACGTTTTGCTGTTACAATTAAAGATCTGTCTCCATGCGTCATAGAAGAGCTAGGGGGACCCTCTAATATGCGTCTGGAACATATTGCATCAGTTTCAAACGCTGCCCAGACCAGATCGTGGATTCACACATGCTCAATTCCAAACTCCTCGCAACATCCCTCCTTCGGCGGCCTTCATCCAGCTTTCCTATAATTCTTCCACACGTCAAATCATCCCGATGATATCTTTGAGACATAACCTAAATTACACGTTTGTATCTTTATGCCTCCACGTCCATATTTTCCTTCAAGCACGATGTCTCTTTTATC
The DNA here is from genome assembly GCA_039090855.1 of Macrothele yani. Lineage (NCBI taxonomy): Eukaryota > Metazoa > Arthropoda > Arachnida > Araneae > Macrothelidae > Macrothele > Macrothele yani. The sequence continues at coordinate 45,745,434 of CM076997.1, read as the reverse complement.
TGTTTAAGTGACACAACATGATCAGTGTGCTGACGATTGGACATTTTACATGTGCACCTAAGCACACCGGACAAAAAATTACGGAATGCTCATTTTTTAGGTAATATGGGATTACATGACCACGAGCTCGAAGCACAGCCTTGATGTTCCTTGGCATGCTGTCAATATGGAAGCGGATGACATTAATGTCCAGTTTGCTCCACGCCGTGAACAACTGGTCCTGCAGAGCAGTCCAATTTGGAGGGTGTTGTTGTCTCTTCTTAACGGCCTGTTCGATCATGTCCGAAATTTTCTCTATAAGATTGAGATCAGGTGAATTGGCGGGCCAGATGAGATGTGGGACGTCGACCTGATGTTCTGAAAACCAATCCTGCACAATGGGCACTACAGTTTTCGACTTGATAACGTGGATCTAGAATGGCGGCATCTTGGAGGATTTGGACATATGGCAACACCTCGTTATCCAACCGTTTCACGTAGTCCACCGATTTCATGCCATTAGACACGTGAACTAAGGGACCCGCCCCAACACTGCATATACACCCCTAAAACATGACACTTCCACCCCCTTTCCGTACAGCACTTTACACACATTCTGCGTTGAAAGCTTTTCCGGCTTTCCTCATGACCCTGGATCGACCATCATTGGAATACAGGGAGAACCTGAATTCGTTCGACGAGATGATGCGTCGCCACTGTTCTGTGCTCCGGTGTCGGTGTTCCCTCGCCCATTCCAGCCGCTTTTTCTTGTGTATGGCAGATAGCTTGGGGCGTACCCTAGCTACCCGACTGAATATTCCTACACCGTGCAGTTCTCGTCGAAGCGGTCGTTCAGAAACAGGCTGACTGGGTCCCACATTGTACTCTTGCAGCAATTCCTACCGGGTTTGGGACCGTTTTGCGGTTTATAATCACCCCAGGCGTCGACGATCACGGTTGTTCATGATGATTTTTCTGCCGCAGCAGCTCCGACGGGAATTGTCTCTGTCCGACTCCTTCTACGCTAAATGAACACTACTGACTGTGGACTTGGACACGCCAACGAACTCCGACACCACCCTCAGCGAATGACCATGTTCACGACCTAAGACGATATCTCCCTTTTGCCACTCTGTTACGTCACCTTTTCTACCCTTGGTACTACCTGTAAGCAACAATGAAAGTGAGTAGACATGCACGTCTTACAAGGCTGAAAAAGTAACAAGTAACATACAATACTTTCCATTCCATTATATACACGCATTTTTCTCTGCCTGACCAGTTTCCAACTGTTCCTCCGGATGACAGCATTCCGTAATTTTTGTCCAGGGTGCTTATTATATGTATCTCTATCAGGATTGCAAATAAAGAGGGCATGTCATAATTTATATAATTGATCTTTCCTAAATTTGAGATTGACTTTGTCCTAATTTGCTTGGGACGAGTGAATTCCCTTTCCAGTCAATCCGGGACTAAATGCGCAAAAAATATTTTTCTACCCCTGCAGTCGCAGCAGTACGGAGACATTGCTCAAAATAGAATCGCGAAGAAAGCTAAGGACGCACTTCATCTAGGTACTGATCGACCATGGCTGTTATATTTTACGATAACAATTATCTTGATGATTTTATAATGTAATTTTTCCATATGCGTGTGACAAGAGGCGAAAAATTGATCCATCAATGCAAGTGCAAAAGAAGAATAAAAAGTCCTGAGTGGCATTTGTTTCATTAAACGCGGTTTGCTTTCGTAAAATTTAATCACCTCAGCTTGGCAGGTGATTATGATCTGTAGTTAAAGCTCATGGAATAATACAGCGAAATTTCGCTCCCTTTTCACTCGATTCTGTCCTAAAGCGTTGCGTTCTCTCGTGCATGTATTGTTCGTAAAAGAGCTTGAGGGTTCACTTTACCGTGTTCTAAATTTTTCGAGCATCCTTTTCTTTCCGTAATGAGCCTTGGCTCAAGCTTATCCCTTAAGGCTTTAAGCAGTTAATGAATTTTCTTAAAGTGCCATTTTTGTTGCAACTAGTAGTCACAATTTCTATACAACGTTTGATCATTCCATACTTTATTTGGATGGTTTGAGATTCCGTTTTTGTGTGATACTGTGTGCTATGTTTTTATCTCACCTTGCAGTATTAAAGGTTCATCGCATTTATTTTTCTGCGTAAGAATGACGTTTCAATAGGTACTTCAAAAGGGGCTTGTTTAAATCCAAAATCAAAAAACAGTCTGGTTGAATTTTTTCTTCAAATGCTTTTTCCACGCAGCTTTAAAAGCAACAACTAATCCACGCTGTCATTAAAACAGTTTCGTTGGAGTTATAAATACTGCTTTTGCAATGTTTACACGACGTTCCGGTGGCTGGGTGGTCTGAGGTGCTGGCTTCTCGCCATTTGTATTAGATGTGCCCGAGTTCCGGGTGTAGCTTTGGTTTTCTGCCTGTCTGGCTCTGGGCGTGACCCTTTCCTGGAGCCAATAATCCCAAATTAAGGACGGGCGTCTGCTTAAAGCCCTAAGAATTGTTCATGGTGGTCCTTAAAGTCCACGTCTCAAAGAAAGGAAAACAACTCTTTACTAATGTAACATCCTCAAGAGGTTTAAACTAGTGACCTAAAGCGACGTCTGTTGAAAATCGTTCATCAGGTTTCGGCTCAGCCAATCGAAGCATTCGGCAGCCATTTCATTGCAGAAGATTATGGTTTCATTGTAGTATTTACGTATGTTGTGCGGAAGTGCCACCACACAATTGTTTTTTCAATCCTCACGGCCAGGAACTATTTTTTTTATGAATACTGAGACCCGAACACACATGTTCCCACTCCAGAGCGGCGGTTCTCCCAACTGAACTATGCTGGCAGGCTTGTCGCTACTTCATTATTCACTTGACGCATATGTCACACCCTTACAGAAAACGAAAAATACTTTTAGAACTGAAGAACCAGATACGTATTAGAGAAATTCTATTCTTCAGAGGACCCTCGCATACCACACACACACACACACACACACACACACACACACACACACACACACACACACACATATATATGCACTGAAGTGTCAGAAAAACTGGTACACCAGTCTAATAGTTGTTAGGTCCCCCACGGGAGCACAAAACTGCAGAAATACGGCGAGGCATGGACTCTTCTAGAATCTGGAAATATGCTGTAAGCAATGCACACCATACTTCATGGAGAGCGTTCCACAATTTGGGTGTATTCCGAATTCTCGGATTCCTGTGTTCGATAGCGCGTTGCATGACATCCCAAATGTGTTCTATCACGTTCAGATCTGGAGACTTGGGTGGAAATGGAAACACCCCAAACAAACTCAGATGAATGCTCCTCTAACCATAATGTGGCGTCCCGACACTTGTGTGGAGGTGCATTGTTGTGTTGGAACAGGCCCAACCCATCAGCATGAATGCAGGACATGAACGGGTGTGCCTAGTCAGAAAGGATGCGCACATAATGTTGGCCGGTCACACACGTTTGTAGACGTACCAGGGGTCCCAGTGAAGTCCAACTAAACCCATTCCATACCCTTACGGACCCCCCAGCCAGTACAGTTCCCGTTGAAAGGCGTGATCCATGGCTTCATGGGGTTTGTGACTCACACGAATCTTTCCATCTGCCCGACACAGTTGGAAACGCGACTCGTCAGACGAGGCTACTAGTGTCCAGTTATCAAGTGTCCAGTGGCGGCGTTGCCGTGCCCAAGCGAGGCGCATTGACGTGTCGTGCACCCATCAAGTGGATTCGAGTTGGGCGTCGGTTCCCAAAGCCCATATCGTGCAGGGTACGTTGCACAGTCTGGACGCTGATGCTTGTTGAGGCTCCAGCATTGAATTCCGATGATACCTGCGAGAGTGTTGCACGCCTATCGCGTGAAACGATTCTTGACAGCTAACGATGGTCACGTTCGTCCAATGTCTTTTTACGGCCACACTGGTATCGTAGGTTGGAGGTTTTGCTGGAATTCTTGTAGTCACGGTACACGCTTGCAATGGTCGTTCGTGAAAAACCGAACTTTGTTTCTACCTCCGAAATACTATGGCCCATCTCACGAGCGCCAACTATGACACCCCGTTGACAATCGCTTAAATCGTTATTACTTGTCATTCTCATGCCGAAACAGCTCTGACGGCTGGCAAGGATGTCTATCGCTTTTTATAAGCACTGGCGGACACAACCGAGTACGCGCGTAGGTGAAGTTGCTATGTATTTTGCATAAGCTCGTGTGTATCAGTTTTTCTGGCACTTCAGTGTATATATATATATATATATATATATATTGTAAAACTAATAGTCATTTAAATGACAGGAACTTCACAAAAATGTCCCTTTAAGTTACAAAATTAACTCATTTTTTCGAAGGTAACCTTAAACTATACTACAGTCTTAAATCCGTTTCTTAATGGCAGAACATTAATTTGATACAAATGCCAAGCTCTCACCTTCACTGAAAGACTTTCTCAAGGCTGAAAATCCTGAAGCATAATGATAGAATTCAAATTCAAAATTTCACTCGACAAAGTTCCTATTTATTTACTTTAACTGTTCGTGAATTAAACAGAAAAGAACGGAATTCGTGGAGATAATTGGGTGGCGCTTGATAGGCACGCGCCCGCACGTTCGTTATTTCCGACTTGCTAGAGGATTCCGCCATGATGAGGTTATATGCTGGGAAGGAGTTTGAAGGATAACGCTGAGTTAGTACTTCAACGGTAAGTATTTCAAACTTTATGGTCATTTGCAAAAGTTTAAGACCACCTGTCAATTTATTCAAATTTAAGATTTCTAAAGAAGCAACTGATTACTAGTCACAGATATTTGAAAAAAATTACTCCAGAAATGAATACTTACGTTCTTTAGAATGCAAAAAGACCAAAATCAGTACTTTGTTTGGCCAACTTTGTTTTTTATAACGGACAGAATACGATGTGACTTAGTCTCAATGAGGAATTTGCAGTATTCACTTGAAATCTCTTTGTACCACCAGTACTTTATCGCGTCAACCAAAGCTTAGGAATTGTATTGCTGTTTTTCTGCTACCTTGTCTTTTAAAATGCTCCACAAATTTTCGATGTGGTTAAGGTCGGGACTATTACCGGGCCAATCAAGCATATTTATGTTTTTCTTCTGCAGGTAGTCCTTTACTGTCTATGATCTGTGGCATGGAGCACCATCACGCTTAAAGATTATGCATCTGTGCACCTGCATATGAGTCAACAGCTTGTCACGTAACATTTCCATATAAAAAGACCAGTCATGGTAGTGCCTGTCGGCAAAAAGTATAATGAACCAGTACCGGATGCTGACACAGCACCCCATATGATCTGGGTACGCTAATGTCTCACAGTGCTAACGGCGTATTTTTCATCAAAACTCTTGCCTTTCCGTAGTCGAACATGAGTTCCGCCTGATTCAAATTTACCCACAGTTGGTCCATTCGAAAAAGAGCTTGGCCCGAATTTACAGCAGTCCACGATTGATGACGCTTCGCAAACTGGAGTCACTTCTTTTTCATCACAGAGGTTAGTCTAGGTTTATGTGCAGGTTTATAAGACTTTAATCCAAAATATTTCCTAAGACAACGGGAAACTGTGCTAATACCGTGTTTTCCCGAAAATAAGACCGGATCTTATATTAAGTTTCGCTCCAAAAGACGCATTATGGTTTATTTTAAGGGGATGTCCTATTTTTTCATGTACCACCAACTTTGTTTTTCATCTGCATTTATTCATGTACAAAAATCTACATTTATTCATGTGCAAAAATCTACATATATTCATGTACAAAAATCTACATTTATTCATGTGCAAAAATCTACATATATTCATGTACAAAAATCTACATATATTCATGTACAAAAATCTACATATATTCATGTACAAATATCTACATATATTCATGTACATAAATCTACATATATTCAAATACAGTCATGCCAGGTTCTTCTGGAACATCGTCATAACTCTCCAAACCTCGAATTCCTGCCTGAATTTCTTGCGACTCCATTTCCTGTTGAACCATTGACCCCAATCTCTCATGTCCAGCAATAAAGCTCTCCTTAAATGAACACTTCTTGTCCATGTAGCCTGCTCGTAGTGCATTGGCAACACAGCTGTCAGGGATTTTATCCCACGAATTCTTCACCCAAGTCACGACCTTTTGCAGGCCAGGCTTCACAAAGTTTCCACGCTGATTTCTCCCCATTCTATTTTCAATGTAGTCATTAATTCCCATGAGCAAATATCCTTGAGGCAGTCATTCCTGCAGGAATCATTATTTGATCTATTCTTCTCTCTGCAAGGAAGTTCTTCATGTCCTTAGCGCGGTGAGTGCTGGCTGAATCTCAAACTAGCAGTCCTCTTTGGCCACATCGCAAAACAAGTGACAGCATGAAATCGACCCATTTCCTTATAACTGCTTGTGTGCACCAGGCTTTCTCGGTTTCAAGAATATAAATTCCTGAAACACGTTCAATCTTATCTTTCTTGCCCTTAGTGATGATTAGAGGTGGGGCTTTTTTTCATCCAGACGAAGTGCCAAAACACAGGTAACACGTGCACTTTCGTAACCTGTTGAGGGAATGTAGATTGACGAGGCACCCCTCTGATCAATTGTCGTTTGAGATCTTTGGCCCATAAACACTGCAGTTTCATCCATAGTAATCATGTTGGAGAGTTGGTATTTAGAAAAGTCGATGCCCTCAACAAAAGACTTGAATGCAAGTGCACGTTTAATAACTTCAGTATCTTCCAGATTGAACAGTGTTGTCGATCTTCTTAGAGACAGTTCATATCGCTGAAGGAAGCTATCCAGCCAGTGTTGTGATGCTTTGAATTCTTCTGGGGATATTTCTAACTGTGGTCCATTGCAAGGGCAAATGCTTGAATATCAGCCCTGCGCACAACCAAAGACTTTGCTCTCCTGTCAGCAATCCATTCACAGTTGATGTCTTCCAGCTCAGGAAATCATGGTTGCCGACCTGATCCACACTTGCGCTTCTTAGTATTTCCTTCGTCCACCTGTTGCCGGAGGTTATCGTACTCTGCTTGCCATCTTCGGACCATTCGGAGATTCAACTTCTTCTCTTTGCAGAAAGCCGTAAGATTCTTGCCCCGGAAGTTCTCCACGATTCCTTTATTGCACTCGACGGAATAGAGGACGTTCGTCCCCAAAATATTAACTCTCATTTTTAAAGATTTTTTCAGTCACCGTTGCCAACATATATTCTAACTTTATCTTCGTCCTTGGACAAGGACGAAGAAAAAGTTAGAATATTTCTTACTTTTTCTTTGAATTAGCATGTGCCCCCCCCCCCGCCATTTCTAAAAACACACACCGCCTGTTGATGAATGACTTTTCCGCCAAAGATAGCGTTCACCGGTAAAGTTTCCCACATCGGGTTCCCTTTTCGGAACTGGATGTTACAGCTGCCGAACAAAAGACGGTTCTTTTCATCTCCCGCTAGCTCTCTGAACCGAACTGAATGCATATGCCATAATTACAAAAACCATATTTTCGGCTGAGTTGAAAGTCAATCGGCTTTCTTTCTTACTCTGGATATTCAAATAAAATTAAACTCATGAACAGGGTATCCTCCAGTGGTTTTGGCACTCGCTTCAGTTTTTTTGAACAGTGATAGGCTGGCTGACTACGGTACTGTGTATCGTAACTGGGGCTTAATTTCGGGGTAGGGCTTATGTTACGAGCATCCGAAAAAATCATGCTATGGCTTATTTTACGGTTATGTCTTACTTTCGGAGAAATACGGTACTAATATCAAAATCTTTTGAATGTAAAACGGCTTTGATCTGTTGTCACGAACTCCACAGGTAACGCATAACTATTCGACTTATGGTATTGTTATCACGTTGGGTGGTTTTTCCGTGGACGTCCACTTCTCTTTCGGTCACTAAATTCACCTGTATCTCGATATTTCATGATCGTATTATGAATAGCAGTGTTGCTGATATTCACATTTCTGCTTATGTCACGTTTGCAGTGTCCTTCGTGATATAAAGTATCTACTTGTGCTCTCTGAGCAACACCTAATGATGTTTTTTTGCGCATTTTTGGTTTTTGGTTATATAGAACATACGTACAAAACCTCTCAGCATAAAAACCAGAAGCAAACTGACGCCCTCACGCTTCCCCCAACTCTATCAGCAGTTGCCGGTGAATGATGATGCAACACCGACAGGAAGTTAAGTAATACAGACAGTAGCTGTAATACAGACAGTAGCTGACGCAATCAACAGAAACCTCTTAATACCAACAGATGGTCTGAAACTTTTGCAAATGACTGTAAAGTTTGTCAACGGTGCTAGCCTTTTTATATCAGTCCAGATCAGTATGGCTGAGTTTGCTGTTACTTCTCTGGACAAGGCGATTTTAGTTCTTCCCACTGTAACATCGGTCGTGTGCTCGTTGACTCTAGCTGTAACTGACAGCTTGGTCATTCCTACCTATTCTTCTCTGGGTAGGAAATACCCTAGCAATATGCAGGTCTGTGTGTAAAATACTCTTGTCACACCACTGCCGGGCCCAGATCTGTGTGTAAAATACTATTGTCACACCACTGCCGTGCCCAGATCTGGATATCAAATATCCTTTTCATGCGCAGAATGGTCCAGAAAGGCACACATGGGAATGGTCAAGAGTCCATGATAACTAGAGTCAGAACACACCAGAGAAATCTCAGAAAGGGAAGAGTTGTAACAGCTCTATCTAGAGAGTAACAGCAATCTCAGCCGTAATAATATAGCCGCGTACGAAAAGACTTTCACCTTACACAGACATTAAAAGCACAGCGGTTAGAGAGACTGGTGACATACTAACTGACCGCCACATTTCCAATGAGAACCTTTCCCTAAATCTCAGCTTGGCGAAATACACTGGAAAACATGTTATAACGAACCTGCAAGCGATCGGATTACTGCCATCAGATCCTGTTCTTTTCTATTTAATGCACGTACTGTATTATTAACGTGAAAATAAATTTTGTGGAATGAACTTTTGAATTTTTATTTAGTCATTATTCATTACTATCTAGCACTTTCTGCCTTGAGAAGGTATCCCAGTGAAGGTGAAATCTTGGCATTTGTATCGTGTATTAATTTTACACCATTAAAAAACGGATTTAAGACTGCAATAGTCTAAGTTTACCATCATACTGTTTTAGGGAATACACTTTCGTTAATAACTTACAAATATGTTGTTTTATTTATATAGTTTTGTTTTATATTCGTAGAATGGAGTAGTTCCCATTTTGGTAAGGCATTTCGAGAGACAGACATGTTATTAATATTGATCAAACTTTCCTTTCGGTAGCTAACGAATTCCTGAAGTATGAAGATTTCCCCCACAAAACATAGCTTCCGAACTCGTTGCTGTTTGTTTCCTATCTAGGCACAGTAAAGTGAATGAATTGTTTTGAATTCGTTTTGTTGTTTTAAGAGAATGCGCTTCGTTTAGATATATTTTCCAAGATGTACGAACCCACTGACATTAGACGCTTGGCATAAAATTTGACCGATTGAGATATATTTTCAAAGTCTGTCCCTATAAAATCAAAGCTTTGTGCATTGAAACCGCTGTCAAGCAGAAAACTGCTCATGAAACTTTTCGTTCTGGGAAGTTCATGTTCAATTTATTAGTCGAGGAATCCAAAATTTGAATACGTCTGGTTGAAAGCTTTGAATACGACAAACATTCGGATGATACTGAAGCTTTTAAAGTAGAGAGACGGTAAACGTGCATGTTTTCTTTTGAAAGTAAGAAAAGGATAATATTGAGCTACTAGCAAAAAAAGGTGCTTTAAGCGCTGCAGAGATACGTATTCATAAGAATATTATCTGTATGCACCAAATCTTTTTGAAGTATATAACAAAGCCCTATTTAGACAAACAAGTGAAACAGATTCCTTTTTCATCCTGATATGGCTTTATTTATTTCTTATGCAGTGCTTCGGTTGAAAATTCATGCAAAGGCTATGATTGAAACTTTCTCTGATGAACACCGAAAATGTGTCCTTCCGACGGCACTCCACGATTAAATTCATTCTTTTTATAAAGCATCTCATTCTTCGCATTTTAATTCATCTTTGCCTAAATCAACGGTAAGTTCAACCCTGCTTAATAGTCTGCATGAATAAGAGTAGAAATCGTCTTAAATATGTTTTATGGCATAGTATCTAGAGCATGTAGTCGATACAGATAGAATTGCGGGCCTCATACTAGTTTTGAACTGTGCTGTAATTTCAAAAACATCCTAATATTTTGACGCTAGGCACCTTTCCCGACAGGAGTAAAGTAAATCCAAAGTAAAGAATTTTGATGTAATGAAAATGGGTAACGGAAGTCGTCAAAATGGTTGTTGAAACCTGATTTTTGAATGTTGTCCCATAGAGTGGCGCAACAACAGTTAATTTCATTGCTACTCAATAATATGTTTTACTAAACTATCGATTAAATTTGTGCAGTGGTAGCATGCGCGGCGCGTAACTTGGATTCGATTCCCGAATGCGGCCGATGAGAATTTTTCCGAGACTCACTTATTAACGTGTAAAGAACTATGTTTTTTTTTTTTTTTTTTTTGGTGTTCCTGATTCACGTCGAGTGTTTGAATTAATTATCCATTCGCCTCCTAGTTATTTGTTCAGTTGCTGCTTTCCATCTTTGGGTGAATCTCCAGCATTGTGCGGGTCTCCATGAAGCAACCTCACATGTAGTTTGGCAGTTAATCACATGTGAGTCTGGAGAATTCTAGTCCGCTGCTGTGCAGCGGTAGCATGTCCGGCGCGCAACTGAGAGACCCTGGGTTCGATTCCCGGGGGCTACCGATGAGAATTTTCCCTAGACTCACTTATTAACGTGGAAAGAGCGATGATTTCTGTTTGCTATCATTTAAAGTTATTTCATCGTTTTTTACATAAACGTAACAAAACCTTATTGCAGTCTGCGTAAATTACGAGAACCTTATGTTAAATGTGAAAAACTCCATTATAAAAATGAAACTTGATGATTTGCATCTTTCCCGATAGTAATAAAGTATGCGTCGTAGCAAAATTTGGCTTCTTCTCGAACCCCTCCCCTCTTCCAAAGCGGAGGGGTAATCTGCTATTGATGAGAGCTTCGAAATGATGTATAACACCATGGGGTGTATAACGAAGTAAATTTCTCCGTCATTTCTGTTCACGCAGGATTCGAACCCGGATCCCCTCATTCCGGAATAAGTTGCTCTACCAATTGAGCTACGCAGACGTTTTATTCTGATTCCTATCTGCCATTATGTCGTGTGCGTCCTGCTGGCAGGTACGTCACATCTCCTGGTACGTTACATCATCTCCCCTTATTTATTTTATTTTTTTGAAGTGGTTGGAGAAGGGATTCTCTGATTTTTCCTATCTCGCGGTGTGGAAATAACATCACACCATTGCGAGATTTTGAACGGTCGGGTCATCCGGATAATTCGGGCGCCATTATAACGAAGTAAATTTCTCCGTCATTTCTGTCCACGCCAGATTCGAACCGGGATCCCCTCATTCCGGAATAAGTTGCTCTACCAATTGAGCTACGCAGACGTTTTATTCTGATTCCTATCTGCCATTATGTCGTGTGCGTCCTTCTGGCAGGTACGTCACATCTCCTGGTACGTTACAGGTGTAACTTGCAAATATCCTAGACCGTTAATTACCAATACCCCTCACTCACACACTTGCGATTTATCTTTTCTTTCTACCTTGAACCCAGATTTTAGCTGGCGCATGCGCAACTCAACCTTTGTAGCTGCTTGTCATTACATCGGTGTCAGGGTCGTTTCTTACGTTCGCTAAATTTGAATTATTAATAAAAATAATTACTATTACCCCGTCATAGTTTAGTAAATATTTATTTTTATGACTCACATTTCTTCTTTCATTGATTATATAGCAATAACATTGATTAATCCACCTACCTAAATACCGCTCAATGTCAGGAATTAGTGAATCTTATTGTTTATTATGATTTAATTCCACTTATTATGTACCAGACTGTGGTTCTGCGTGGGCCGTAAGTGACGGGAATAAATGTAATATGTTGTACGTAAATACATTTATATACTCAAATCACTCTTTGTATTTCACGCCCTCAAAGGTCTTGACATGCGAAAGATGCATATCATAAATTATCCACAAAGAATACAAGGATACTGTTTCCATTTTTGTTTAAAAAAAAAACGCCCCCTGCAGAAGCCATCAATTATTAGAAAAATTAATTTGTAGCTCAAAAGCTTTCCTTTTGTGGGTAAATAGCATTATGATCGAAAGTTGTTCGAGATTTTAAAAAAGCTTTGTAAATAAAAATTAAAAAAACATTGCCAAGTAAAATGATATTTATAAGAATTTCAATATTTACACACTTGGAACAATTTCTGACAAACTTTCTTAAGTGATGTCCATAACGTTTACATTCGTGTCGGAAAGCTTGCAAAATTTTAAGGATTTTACTAAGAATTTGTAGAATTCACATGTATGCTGGTTTTCTCTGTTCGTGCTGCTGCTTTCTTTCCATTACACTTTGGTTTTGCACAGGTTGGCTTTCCCAGGTACAGTATTTTAAGCAACGTAAAAAGCAAGATAACTGGTGGGGATTTTAATTTTTTTTTGGGGGGGGGGAGTTAACAACCACCATGAGCAACTCAGTAGGATATAAGCTGAAGAGCAATTGAATTAGAGACAGCTGGCGTTATGCAAATGTGGCGCTGTGGGCGGCCAAGTAAACGGAAACGATATGACATATGCTGCGATCCGACAACATAAGGAGTGATGCGACGGAAATCAGTAAGACTCGGACGCAGTGTGGGTAAAACGAAGGATCTAAGCGTATTTGATCGTGGGCACATTGTTGGTTGACGACGAATGGGTCTCTCAATCTCGGAAGTCGTGCAGGCACTGGGATTTACACCAACAACTGTGTCTCGGGTGCACCGTAAGTACATCGAATCCGGTAAAACCATCCCTGCAAGGGCCAAGTTCCGTGGACAACCGAGTGTGGATGAGCGGGGTCATCGTCGGCTAGCTCGCATTGTAACAGCTGATAGACGGGCCACAGTGCAAGAAATCACACGGAAATTTAATGCTGGTGCACAAAAACGTGTGAGCAGCCACATTATCCAGAACCATCTCCTCGCTATGGGGTACAGAAGCCATCGTCCCACGAGGGTACCGCTGCTGACCGTACATCACAGGGTGCAAATATTAGCATGGGCGCGGTAACATCGCCATTGAACCATAGACATGAGGAAAACTGTTGCCTGGACTGATGAGTTGAGATTAACGTTGGTACATGCGGATGGCAGGATAGGAGTACGGCGCAAACCGCATGAAGCGATGAATCCTTCTTGCCAGCAGAGTACTCTTCAAGCAGGTCAGGGTGGCATTGTCGTCTGGGGACTGTTTACGTGGACTGAAATGGGAACCCTTGTACGTGTGACATCTTCCTTCACAGGTCAACGTTACCGGGATATCCTGGACGACCATTTGCTCCCGTTTGTGCGTCTTCAACATCGCACTGGGGACCTCATCCTGCAACAAGACAATGCAGCTCCCGAATTGTATCCGAATGGTTGGATGAACACTCCACCGACGTGACCTCTCTTCCTTGGCCAGCTAGGTCACCTGACCTCAATCCCATCGAGCACATCTGGGATACCATCGAGAATGATAATCGGAGCTCTGACCCCCCCCCCTAACAAATCTTCGTGAACTGTGGGAGCTTGTTCAGGGGTCGTGGATCCGTATGGATTCCCAATGCTTCCGGTGTCTTGTGGAGTCCATGCCGAGACGAATTGCCACCGTTATTAAAGCGAAAGGTGGTGTTACGTGTTACTAGAAAGGTATCTCTAATTCAATTGCTCTTCAGTGTATACAGTAAGAAGTCTCCCATTATTTATTTAAGTTACTGGTTCCAGGGAAGGGAGAGAGCCAATACCGTAAGACAAACACAACATCCATGCCTCACCGTGACTCGAACCCAACTCCAACGAATGATCATTTGTCAGCCCTTAGACAACTGGGCCACCGGGCCGCAAATTGGGGTGGTAACTTAATCTTTAAGCGACTGAAACAAAGTAACTCTGAATTAACAAGCTGGGCGGAAAGTAGCTCCAACGAATACAGTATATTCGCTGTTTAAGAAGTAGACCATATGCCGCTGGAACAAGTGAGCCTACGCATCAGAAATCTTTGCCATTTCCTTATATTGGGTTGTCGGAAAAGCCATGACGTATTTTAGCCATGTTTTGCAAAGGTCATTTATTGATAGAAAGAACAAAGGTCAATCAATGATATAATGCTCGTTTTGTTCGATAACCTTTTGCCATGTTTCAGTGAGCTGCAGAATGCCTCGTTCATAGAAGGACCTGTCTTTCGTGGCGAAAAACTATACCAGGTGATGATTTACAGCCTCATCTGAATTGAACGGTATACCACGTAAGGACTGTTGAAGAGAACGAAACAAGTGGAAGCCTGACGGCGCAAAGTCAGGCGAGTATGCTGATTGTGGCAACACATCCCACCCAAGCTCCAATAAGTTTTGGTGGGTGACCGAACTTGTGTGTAGTCTCGCGTTGTCGTGATGGAACACAACACCTTTACGATGAACGAGCTCTGGATTTTTCTGGATGATGGATTCGTTCAAACTCCCCAATTGCCAACAGTACACATTCGAAATGATTGTTTGGTCCCGTGGTAGGAGCTCGAAAAACAAGACCCTTTAAAATCCCACCACACTGATACCAGAACCTTCCTCTGATGAATGTCTGCTTTGGATGTCGTTTGAGGCGTAGCAGCACGTCGAGACCAAGAACGTTTCGCAGCACAATCCACTTTTCGTCACTAGTTATCAGTCGCGTCAAAAAAGGATCGTTTTCCTCACATTTAATGTGCATATCGCAGATGTTTATACCCGCCGTCATTGAGCTTCTTTGAGTTCATGACGAACCCACATATCGAGCTTGCTTACGTATCCCAGCTTCTTCTGTTGTTCGTGAACGCTTGAAAGATGTATGTGCAATGTGTCTGCAATCTCTCGTATCGTGTTACGTGGGTTTGACTAGTTCAATGCCTTGATTTGGTCGTCATCAACCTCGGCGGGCCTCTCCGACCGAGGAGCATTGTTGAGGTCAAACTCACCAGCACGGAATTTTGCGAACAACCGCTGGCACTGACGTTCTCGTAGAGCATTATCACCGTACACTTTACGTAACTTTTCACAAGCTTGACGCGCGTTCTTCCCTTAACCGAAGTAAAAGAGTAAAATATGGCGAAAATGCACAGTTTGGTCTTCCATCTTCAACTTGATGTCAAATCTCCGCAAATCAACCAGATCGCTCACTATTCCTTTTAGACTGCAGTTGAAACTGGCACCTGTCGAATGCCATAGCGATAACAGAGCTGCGCATGCCTGTAGTACTTCCAAAACCGCCCAACCGCCATCGGGTGCCAAAATACGTCAAGATTTTTTCGACAATCCAATATTTATTATTCAGAGTGGTCATTTAAGTAGTCTTTATGATTGATACTAATACTTTCTAACTGATTGCTTACTAATCTAAAAAGAGAGAGAGAAGATACTTGAGTCACTTATTTCTACCCAGTAGCAGGATGTCCGTGTCAGAACGACTAGCTTTTCCCCATCATGGTTTGGTCCTGGAGCCGAGAATAAATTACGAGAAGGGAGCGCTTGTCACCAGTAACAGGTTTATGGTCCGTACTGCTGATATGTAGGACAGAAGGAGGACAGAAGGACTCAGACCACTGCCGTCCCTGTTGCGGGCGCAATGGTCTGAGCTCTTTCTTTTGACCATTCGTCCGAGTTCGAATCCCGTTGAGGCATGGATATTGCGTTTGTTTTACGATACTGGCTTTCTCCCTTCCTTGGAACTAGTGGTCCCAAATTAGAAACGGGCGACTGATTAGAGACCATAGAGTTTCTCACGTTTGTGCATGTGGTCGCTAAACCACGCCCCATCCCCCGAAGAAAATACATGGAGCAGACTTGTTTGATTCATAGTACTTTCTCCAAAAACTGCCCTTGTTGAAATGTTTATAAATTCAGCTCCATTATGTGAAAATGATTTCCAATCCATTTAAGTTCATTACCGAACTCGTGTTTAGTAATATCCTCCTAGTTTATTACTGCTTGTGCATCGTATTGATATTTATGTCATGCTTCTTGTTGTCTCAACCGTGCATGATACCCTTCAGATGTATGATTTAGTACTGGCGCTATCAATGCATGTAGTGCAGGAAAGGGCCTTAGAGCTTTGTTTCAATTCGACTAAACCTCCAGAAATCTTCAAATCCCTGCTTTTGTGTTAAAGTGCTCTGCTAGAGTCAATAGTTCAGAATGTTCTAGCAGTTTTCCTCACAACAACAGTCTCCTTTTTCAAACTCTTCCCATGTTACATGTAGTGACTATTTCAAAGCATTCATTTCTGGAAGACCGTCCATCATTTTAAACAACCAACGATTCAGTACTTCGTTGGTTGGTTGGAATGATGACTGAACCTCCAGTAACCTTCAAAGGAAAACGTAGCTTTGAAGGTTACTGGAGGTTTAGAAGTCATGACGCAAATCCCTTACACGAGAGTTGTTTTTTTTAACGGCGCTACTACTTAACCACATCTGAAGAGACATCAAGCATAGCAAGAATACCAGACCAAACAGCATCACACGGGGGTCAAAACGATTTCGAAGAAGCAGAACACCGAAAGGATATTGCAACAGACAAATTTCGTATTGAAAACCAGGTACGTTTTACATATATAGACACATTTCATATTGAAAACTTTGGCTCATTTTACATATAATGGACCTGAATTTGTTAACACCTCAGCCAAGGCAGTTTTTAATGAAAGTGTTACAAAAGGCGTTAGTTAGCTCCATGCACTTTGTACTTTAATAAAATGATGCGTTCCAAACACAGAGACTCATCTCTGAAATTAACACCATCCATTTATAAGACCCTGTCAATAAGAACAAACTAAATCTGTGTTCCAGCACCAAGAAGAATATATATGATGGCGGAAGACTTAGGGTATCGGAAAGGGTGTGCAAAGTAGGCACCTCGGCAGCGTCAAATAGCAAATCACAGCGTCAAATAGATTTGCTTGAGGCATTAGACCTCTATGAATACCTTGTTGTTCCAGGATAGCTGTTAAATGGGGATTTCAAAACACATCTTTACCAGCAATAAGCAACTGGTGGAAATCCTGAAGTTCCTCTCCCCACTCGGCGACAATGATGGCCATAAGATTTTGAAACATACGAGGGTTGTGCCGAAAGTAAAGCAAAAGTAGGCATAACATTTTTATTAACCGACAAATTGCACATGTTGGTAGAATAACTCCTCCTTTATAGTAACCCTTCTTCTTCATTACAGGTAAATAATGGATTTCAAGCAGAAGCAACGTGTCGTCATTGAGTTCTCCACAAAGGAAGGGTGCAGGCTGTCCGACATTCACAGCGTTCTACAGAATGGTTCAGCAGATGACACCATTGAAAAGAGCATGTGCACAGATGAATGACGATATTTAAAGAAGGGGAAACCAGCAATGAAAGCAAACAACGCAGTGGGAGACAATCATCTGCGACCACAGACACAAATCGTCAGCGTATGGCTGAATTTATTCGCGCGGACGGACGAGTCACAATTCGTGAACTTGTTGCCCAACTGGACTGTGGTCACAATGCCATACAGAAGATGGTGGAAGACTTAGGGTATCGGGAAGTGCGTGCCAAGTGGGTACCTCGGTAGTTAGCACCCAATTTGTAAGAGAAAAGGGTGGAAGTCTTCTCTGATCTGCTGGAAGCATTTGAAGCCAATGAAGAAATGTTGTTTCCTATCTAGTGACAGGGGATTAAACGTGGACGTATCTTCACAATCCGCAAACGGAGAATCAATCCATGTAAGGGTGTCACGCCTCTTCTCCAAGGCCCAAGAAGTTCAAGAGCCAGCGATTAGCACAGAAAGTCTTGGTGACTCTCGTTTGGGGTGACTGGAGTATCGTTCTCCTTGATTTTCTGGAACGTGGCTGTACCGTGACCAGCGAGCAGTACATTGAGACACTCAAGAAACTTAGAGAAGCCATAAAGAGGAAGGGACCGAAAAAGAATCTGAAAAGGATTCACACTCACTATCATACTGCGAGACCACACACATCTTTGGCAAGAAATCAGGCGATCAGCAAATTAGGCTGGTCGGTGGTTCCCCATCCATTGTACAGCCCAGATTTGGCGTCTTCCGACTTCCACCTGTTCGGGGCAATGAAGGACAGTCTCCGGGTACAACGATTTGATGACACACACAAGGTGAAAGTGGTTGTGAAGCAGTGGGTACAACAGTCCACACCTGAATTTTTTGAAAGAATATTCGAGAGTTGGGTTCAATAATAGCGCAAATGCATCGCTTGGGATGGAGACTATATTGGGTAGTTAGTACCTTTGTATAAAGAATGAGTTACTCTACCAACACGTGCAATTTCGACGACCTCTGTCAGTTAATAGAAGAGTTATGCCCACTTTTGCATTACTTTCGGTACAACCCTCGTAGAATTATTTCAAGACTACTTGATTCTGGTGAAATCCGACGCCACAGCTAAAAATTAGTTTCCGTGATATGGCCACATACACAGTGCGCTCATCAAGTAATGAGGATGATCTTTTAAGGGATAGCACGTTGAATAAAAGTAACAATCGTGTTTATAGTTCTGACCGCTAGAGTGTGCTGTAATTGCAGGAGCAAATTTCGTGTCGGGTAATAGGGTTTTTTTAGCCACTGTTGAAGTAAGACTCTGTGAGACTCTGTGTAAGACTCTTTGTCAGAAGTTGGGTAATAGAGTAAAATAATAAAATGTTACTGTAAATTAGCAAAAACTACCATGGAAGTGTTTTACCAAGATATAAAAAAAGTTACGGTGATGACTGTCTACAGAGGCGTTCCGCTGGTTTTCAATGCTTGAAGATTGGTGGGGTCCACCGAGTGTGAACGACGCACAGGACGTTCAGTTTCTGTAAGGACAAATGAAAATGTGGTGAGGCTAGCGAAAGTTTTGCCGACAACAGTAAAATAACCACTAGGCTTCTTCTTGAACTACTGGGGTCCGTAACGAAACGGCCAACGTAATCTTAGAAGAAGATCTGCCCAACAGCATGATTATTTTCGAGGTTTGTATCGCACACGTTGCCGTACAAACAGAGAAAGTATCGGGTTGCATGTTGTTCAAATTTCATTTTCTGGCTTCGAAGTCGATCTGTGTGATAGAACATCCACCTTAATCGCCAGATTTGGGTCCTCAGATTTTTTCCTTTTCCCATGGTGAAGTGTGCCTTGAAAGGGAAGCATTTCAGCCGCAGTGAAGATATCCAACGAGGTGTGACTAACAGACTGAAGGAGGTTCCGACTCAGGACTTTATCCATGCCTTCAAAAACCTGTATGAGAGGTCTCACCGTTGTGTGGAGTTAGAGTGAGATTATTTTAACCCTGTATATGTGACAATTAAAAATACAGTTTCTTTATCTCAAAGACTACATACAATTTCGTGACGATTACAACTACACTGAAGAGAAATTGAATTAGAGATACCTGTCTAGTAACGTGTAGCACCACCTTTCGCCCTGGTGACTGCGGCGATTCGTCGCGGCATGAACTCGACAAGACACCGGAAGCGTCGGAAAGCCATACGGATCAACGACACTTTAACAAGCTCCCACAGTTCACAAAGATCTGATGGAGGGGCTCAGAGACTCGAACATATCTCTCGAGGGCATCCCAGATGTGCTCGATGGGATTGAGACCAGGTGAACTTGCTGCCCAAGCAAGCGAGGTCACGTCAGTGGAGTGTTCTTCCAACCATTCTGATACAATTCGGGAGCATTGGCACGGTGCATTGTCTTGTTGCAGGATGAGGTCCCCAGTGGGATGTTGAAGACGCACAAAAGGGAGCGAATGGTCGTCCAGAATATCCCGGTAACGTTGACCTGTGAGGGACGATGTCACACGTACCAGAGGTCCCATTTCAGTCCACGTAAACAATCCTCAGACGAGAATACCACCCTCCAGCTTGAAGAGTACCCTGCTGGCAAGAAGGATCCATCGCTTCATGTGGTTTGGGCCATACTTGTATCCTGCCATCCGCCGGTACCAACGTGAATCTCGACTCATCAGTCCAGGCAGCATTTTCCCACATGTCTAGGATCCAGTGGCGATGTTCCCGCGCCCATACTAATCTTTGTACTTTGTGATGTGAGATGGTTCTGGATGGTGTGGCTGCTTACACGTTTTTCTGCACCAGCGTAAAATTGCCGAGTGATTTCTTGCACTGTGGGCCGTCTATCCGTTGTTACAATGCTAGCTATTCGACGATGACCCCTCTCATCTTCACGCTGTTGTCCACGGCAGTTGGCCCTTGAAGGGATGGTTTTATCGGATTCGATGTACTAACGCTGCACCTGTGACACAGTGGCTCGTGAAAATCCCAGTGCCTGCACGACTTCCGAGATGGAGTGACCCATTCGTCGGGCCCCGACAATTTGCCCACAATAAAATGCGCTTAGATCCTTCGTCTTACCCGTACCCGCCTCTTACTGATTCCCATCGCATATCTCCTTATATTGTCGGATCGCTGCATGCTTCATGTCGTTTCCGTTTACAGGGCCGCCCACAGCGCCACATTTGCACGTCAGCTGTCTCTAATTCAATTGCTTTTCAGTGTAGATTAAGATAACACAACGTAGTTCTCACAAATGTTTATTTTTTCAAGCCGACCATGGTTTCGCTGGGTCGAATGGCATTTTTATATTTGTTTTATTTTTTCAAACCGACTACGGTTTTGCTGGATCGAATGTTTATTTTTTCAAGACGACCTAGCTTTATCAGGACGAATGGCACGTAAATATTCAAACTGCATAGGACATCAAAAATGTTATTCACACTCCCGTGTTTTGGTTAGATGCTTCCACGCGCTTGATAGAAATGGCGTGGATGCCATGTCATTAACAAGTAGCAAAGACTTCTGATATATATGGAAAGCTTCCAAAATATCAAGTTTGGTGGTTGAATCTGGCTTGTCAATTAGTTTTGCTTCTTCAAAGACAAAGTTATGGTCCTCTTCGTAACAGCGTTTAGGCATCGATGATTTCTTTATGTCACAGTTCCGAATATTGGTCTTGTGGTCCTTCAATCGAAAACGCAAGGCTCTACGGGTCTGTCCTATATATGAAGCGCCACATTCACATGGAATTTGATAAATTTCCCACGAGTTTTTGTCTTCAACATAGTCCTTTGATCCTAAAAACCTCTTTTGATTTATGGGTTTAAAAATCACCTCAAAATTAAAGGTTTTTGAGAATTTTTGAAATTTTGAAGGCAATGTCACGGGAAACTGGAATAATATTGAAATTCTCTCGCAATAGGCGCATCACAGGAGTTAACGTGGAGATAGGCTTCGGTTTCCGGAATTTTGTTAGAGCCTTGTTTATAATGGAAGGGTTGTATCCACGCTATGCTGCAACTCGTTTAAGAAAATAAAGTTATTTTTCCAAACTGTCTTTATCTGAACATATGTGTAACGCGCGATATACACAACTGTAAAAGGCGCTGAGCTTTTGTTGCCAAGGGTGATTAGACTTGGCATGTGGAGGTGAGGAAACAGCGAATGGCTTCCGATAAATTGTGGATGCGAGAGATCCATTTGAGCGAGTTACCAGAACGTCAAGGAATGGTTGGCATCCGTTATTTTAAGTCTCGTAGCTGAACTGAATGTGAGGATCAATGGAGTTTATAAGTTTGACTTGATTCCGGAATTTCAGAATGTTTTCCCTTCCATAGAACGAAAGAATCGTCTACATATCGATCGTATCCATAAGTCAAATTTCACGAGTTTGAAAGTTTTTCCTTTTTTTTTCAAATCGACGCATGTAGATTTCACATAATATGGGTGAGAATGGTCTAGCTATGGGCAGTCCAGTGTCACCTATATTATGTGAAATCTACATGCGTTTATTTGAAGAAAATTTTTTCAAACTCGTGAAATTTGATTTATGGATACGATATGTAGAAGATACTTTCGTTCTATGGAAGGAAAACATTCTGAAATTCCGGAATTAGTCACATCTATAATTTCCATTGATTCTCACATTCCATTCAGCTACGATACTGAAAATAACGGATGCCTACCATTCCTTGCCGTCCTGGTAACTCACTCAAATGGATCTCTCGCAACCACAATTTATCTGAAGTCCTTCGCTGTTTTCTCACCTCCACATGCCAAGTCTAGTCACCGTTGGCAACAAAAACTCAGCGCCTTTTACAGTTGCGTATATCGCGCGATATGTATACACTGGCGTGAAAAATTAAGGACGAGACGGTTTTTCGAATGTAACGTCGTGCAGAAGTGCTCTACATCGACTCAGATGGTTCTACGTCAATTCGTCGCGTGCGTCAATTCGTCGACTACGTCAATTCGTCGACTGCGACGATTCGTCGCTTGCGTCAATTCGTCGCGCGTCAATTCGTCGACCACGACGATTCGTCGAGCGTCAATTCGTCGCGGACAAATTCGTCGACTACGTCAATTCGTCGACTTCGTCAATTCGTCGCGTTTACAGATTTGGTTACATGCAAAACGAATGCAGGAAAACGTACGATTTCGAACGTCTTCCTCCCTGATCAAATTTATAAAGTTTGGATACTCAGACAGGATAGAAATATTACACTTTTTCTTTGGCACTAAAAATATCAGACAGTAGATGGTTTTTGGAACGGGTCAGAGGCCCGGTTGGTCAGAGCCCCCATACACAAAATATTCATAAAATCTACAGTTTTCAATTCAGAACCACCAAATCAGGTATCCTATCTCATGGTACTCTAACTTAGACGGCTGTCGGTTTTTGGAACGGGTCAAGGCCCAGGGAATCAGAGCCCCCCCCCCCACCCCACCCCCACATACATACAAAATTTTCTTAAAATCTAGTTTTCATTTCAGAACCATCAAATTTGGTATCATGAAACTCTAACTTAGACGCTAGACGGTTTTTGGAAGGGGTTGGATCCCGGGGGTCGGAGCCCCCCCCTCATAAAAAATTTCGTAAAATCTACAGTTTTCATCTTAGAAGCACCAAATTTGGTATACTATCTCATGGTACTCTGACTGAGACAGTAGACGGTTTTTGGAACGGTTCAAGGCCCTGGGGGTCAGAGCCCCCTTATACAAAATTTTCTTAAAAACTACAGTTTTCAATTCAGAACCACTAAATCTGGTATACTATCTCATGGTACTTTAACTTAGATGCTAGACGATTTTTTGAAGGGGTTGCAGCCCGGGGGTAAGCCCCCCCCTCATAAAACAATTCGCAATTCGCAAAATCTACAGTTTTTTAATTTAGAACCACCGAATTTGGTATACTATCTCATGGTACTCTAACTTAGACGACAGACCGTTTTTGGAACAGGTAAAGGCCCGAGGAGTCAAAGCCCCCAGCATACAAAATTTTCTTAAAAATTACAGTTTTCAATTCAGAACCACCTAATCTGGTGTACTATCTCATGTTACTCTAACTTAGACAGTAGACCGTTTTGGAACGTGTCAAGGCCCGGGGGGCCAGAGCCCCCACATACAAGATTTTCTTAAAAACTACAGTTTTCAATTCATAACCACCTAATCTGGTATACTATCTCATGGTACTCTAACTTACACGCTAGACGATTTTTTGAAGGGGTTGCAGCCCGGGGGGTAAGGGGCCCCTCATAAAAAAAATTCGCAAAATATACAGTTTCTAATTTAAAACCACCAAATTTGGTATACTATCTCATGGAACTCTAACTTAGACGGCAGACCGTTTTTGGAACGGGTAAAGACCCGGGGTCAGAGCCCCCGCATACAAAGTTATCTTAAAATCTACATTTCAAAATTGCCTTTATTCTTCAGTAAAATAACATTTCTATGTACATGACAATGGAATTCTGCCAATAAATACAGTGGTATATACATCAGCTGGAAAGTTCCAGTGAAACGTAAAACAAAATATTGTTAAAATCATAAAATTATTTCGCCACGTAGGGCGAAGGAGAGGCAGACAATAAAGCACGAGCGATACAAACGAAAATGTTTACCTACAGTATTGTAGACAGGGCAAGACATGATTCTATACTATGCACAAATTCCAGTTAAGCATTACTACCGTACTAAAGATTAAACATGCACAAGGTACTAATTCTCATAAAAGACCATGGGTGAGAAGGAACAAACAGGTGCAACAGTATTTAGAGATATGACAGTATGGTAGAAACAAATAAGCACAAATACTTATCATATGTACAGAATTATGCAGTGACAAGAGAAATATGCTAAACGAACCCAGAAGAGCAACTTTACAAAAAAACAGAAATCGAACAGTAATGCAATGCACAAGTTTTATATTATATGTTCAGAACAATACAGTGACAAGGAAGAAAGCCGCTAAACATACCCAGAAGGGCAGCTTCTCATGAAACAGAAATGCAACAGTGATGCTACATTCAAAATTTACAACATATGTACAGACGTATTCACTGACAAGGGGGAAATAACGCTAAATGTACTCAGAAGGGCATCTTGTAACATTAAATTATACACACAGTGACTAATATTTTAAAAATATATTCAACATAATGAAGGGGACATTGCGTGGGCAGTAAACTGTGCAGAAGGAAAAATTATATACAACAACATAAAACCCAACATTATCGAAGAGAACATGGGAAACATTTTGAGCTATCTTCAATGGCACAATAAAACAGAATAATCACAAATAGCGAAGCACCAAAATTAATACGTAAAAACACGATTTGTTACAGTAAACGTGGGCGACAACAAAAATCCCACTTATAGATTGAGATGTAACTGCAAATTGTGGATATGGAACCACCCAGCCGATTGGGCCCAGGTGGTATGAAAAACGCTATCGGTGTTTGTTGAGGCAGCACGAGAGTGCTCCATTTGGAGACGAGTGGTTAACCGTGCTAGGAAGCGCCTCCGAATGATAGCACGTCCCTCCTGAGGAGGTGGAATAAGAGCAGGAAGCGTTGTTGAAGATGGAAAGCATAGACAGTGAACTTCACAAGAAGAAAAATATAACGGCACACAGGAGGTAAGTGAGTAGGTGGATGCTTTGTTTGGAGTAGCCAAGCATATGCAAAAAATGGTAACGATCGAGCTCAAATTCGATCAGCAAGACGAAATGCTGTGTTTAGGACTGGCAGGAGAACGGGGCAGAATAGGTATTGATGTTGGTCGTCGCTGACTTCAGGGCAAAAGGAGCACTGCGGAGAGGTGAGAAGGGTCATGCTAAATAGTACTGATGGGGCGGGGAGACGAAGGTGAAGAAATTGCCAATGGACATTGAGTTCAAGAGGGGAGGAAAGGTCAGAGGTAGATGCTGTCCAGATGGCGGGGAGAGGAGAAGGAGGAGCAGAATGAACAGAAAGTGGAAGTGCGGGAGGGGAAAGAAGAAGCCAATAAAAAGAAGAGGAGATAGAAATAACTAGAACCGGGGAGCTACGAATGAGGAGAAAGAACGGTAGAGAAAGAGGAGCAGAGGGGACTGAGAAGAGACCATCAGGTGAAGCGAGGAGTGGAAAGAGCGCTGTGCGAAGGAGAAGATATTCGTTAGCAAGAGTAATGGTTGGAGATAGAAACAGGGAAGAAAGAGGTCTCCAGGTTAGATCAGAAGTTACGAGAGAACGGACAGTTATCACACCAGAGCGGATCCAATGAGGAAAGTAAAAGTAAGGGAGGTTAGGAGGGTGAATAAGAGAAGAGAAGAAGAGAGGTTCATCTAGGAGATCAAGAGTTGAAGAAGGAAATGAACGGAGAAGAGGAAGCGAACGAAAGAGAGAAAGGCCCTTTCGCAGGACAGGAGGGAGGTGGGACGGGAGAAGAGAGTATGCATCCATCTTCAGAAACAGTAGGAAGGTGAAAGATGGGTCACGGGAAGAAGCTAGAACATTCAAGGTAGTGGTAAGGGACGGAACAGTTGAAGTGGCAAGGCGAATGAAATGAATAAAGCGATGTGTTTTATAAAGGACAGATGGATCAGGAAGCTGGACGCCACCTAAAGAGGCTGGCAGATGAAGCGTGGCATGTTTAACCCAGTGATGTGAAGACCAGATGACGGAAGTTGAGAGGCGAGTGATGGTCATTATTTGTGACACGGGTACAACCGTCGACATCCAAGAGTATTCGCATAGGGAGATAAGTTGTCGACGAACAACGGCTGCTCGTTGACGGAACTATGTGAAAGGGCGGGCCTTACTCCAGTAGGCAGCAGTCCGTTGTATCCGGGGAAGAAGAGCAGTCCAGGTGGCGGATGCAGAAGCCAAGGGCAATACGACATACGCACCGATGATCTTCTGTGTAAAGGCTGTCCACTGCGCACCCCAAGGAGCATCGGTGCGGGCAGCCCATGCCCCGCACCATAAGCCAGTACTTTTAGTGGCATTCAGCGCAGCTCCAGATAATGCAACATACTGTTGATATACAGAATACAGGCGATCGAATTGAGATTCATCCCGGACGCAAAAGGTCACATCATTAGCATAGGCGGTGAAAATTATTCGATGATGACGAGTACTAGCCACTGTCGGCGGTAGGACATCCAGGAGTGATCTTCGGGCTGCTAATAGAAAAGGCTAAAAAGCGAGAGCGAATAGCTGGCCGGAGAGCGGACATCCTTGCCGGATGCCGCGCTTAAACGGAATTGGAGCGGTTAGAAATGTGGCAGCTCGAACATGGAAACTGGCGCCCTGATAAAGGGCCAAGAGTGCGGAAGAAAAGCTAGGAGGAAAGCCAAATTGTGAAAGGACAGCAGAGAGATAAAATGAGAAACGTTATCAAAAGTGGACTTTTGATCCAGATTGAGAAAGGCAAGAGGCTCAGAAAAAGAGCGAGCGAGGAAGTGAAGATGAAGGAGAAGAGAAACGTTAGTGGAAATAGTCCGACCAGACACAGTGTATGTCTGGTCGGGAGAAATAACGAAAGAAAGAACAGAATTAAGGCGACGGGATAAGAGTTTTGTATAGAACTTATAATCAGTGTTTAGGATAGAGATAGGGTGCCAGTTTCCAAGATCCAAGAGGTCGCCCTTCTTAGGAAGGAGGATGATGTGTGGCAAAGTAAAGTCGGGCGGTAACGCAGGAGAGGAAAAAGCAGACGAGAAACACGCAGACAGAAAAGGCAGAAGGCACGGTAGAAAAGCACGATAAAAGCACAGAGGAAGGCCGTCAGGTCCAGGAGCGGCATGAGGATTGAGAGTAGCGAACGCCTCGCGAAGTTCGCGAAGAGAGAAAAGAGAGAGTAAAGAAGTAGATAAAGTAGAGGGGACCTGAGGAAGAGAGGAGAGAATAGGAGAAGCTAATGAGGTTGAAGACTGCGTTACCGCACTGTATTTGGCGGTGAAATACTGTCTGGTGAAAGTGCATAGCTTCGATGGTTTCGAAGTGATGGAACCATCCTGGTGGCGAAGATGACGCAAAGATGTAGCAGAACGATGTTGAGATTCCAAGGCGGTTAAGTAATCGTGAGAATCAGCTGTAGGGGAGAGATGCAAGAAATGCATCCTGCTGGCTGCATCGGATGCGCGAGGAAGAAGCAAAGCGTGGAGATCTGCCAGGTAGCCGGGGTATTGCGGATCATCAAGAGAGAGCATCGACAATAGAGCACGTAGATTCGCAATTTTCATATCGCTCTCATTCCGAGAGGCATGGGAGTAGCGCCGTACAAAAAGGACCAAGTCATTTTTGACACTAAGCCACAGTTGCATCGCGTCGGACTTAGTATCAAGAAGGGGCTGACGACTTCAGAGGAACTCACGCACAGCAACACAAAATTGTTGATCATCCAGGAGCGAGTCCGGAAAAGTCCATATTCGTTGAGTCCTTGAAGGTGAAGGCGAAACAGACACCGACAGACTGACAATACTGTGGTCTGAAGCGGCGGAAGGATGATGGGCAGCAGCTGCGATCGACGGGAGAAGAGCAGTCGAAACATAAAATTTATTCAGCCGTGCTGCCGTAGTGCAGCCATGGATGGAAGAGCGCCAGGTAAAAGAGATTTCCGACGGGTGTAGATGCCGGAACGCATCAACCAATTGAAAATCATCAACTAGCTGAGAAATCTGTAATACACGTTGTCTGCGGTATTCCCCAACGGTTACATTGCGGTCAAGGGCCGGCAACAACGTACAATTGAAATCTCCGCCGATGAGAATATATTCAGACGGTGGGATGCATGACAGCTCTGTACGGAATGTGGAGAGAAGATCAGGTAACAGACGTTCATCAAAGGGGACATATATGTTAAGAACATGATAGGTCACGTTTTCAATGCAAAAAACAACGACCTGGAGGTTGTCCACATGTAAGGCACGAATCACTGGCGTCGAAATCAGAGGGAGTAGGCGGTGATGGATCCCAAGTGCAAGGCCACCATTCCGTCCAACTCGATAAGCATGGTGAAAATCGTAGGGCCAAGCCCGGCAACGAGAGAACAAAGTGGTAGCAGAGCAATTATTCTCTTGGAGCAAGAGAAGATCTGCGTGTAGAGGCGCCAAGTCCTCATACACTAGAGCATTTCTAGGAGAAGCAGAGAACCCTCTGCAGTTAATTGTGACCACCTTGAATCGGTAGGTTCTTCCCAGGTCGACACGCACGTGCGCTGGGATCTGTTATTTTCTTCGCTTGCTTCTTCATTCTGTCAACACTAAATTTCAGATCGGGATAGGAAAGCACAAGATTTCGAAACACAGATATCACACTAGAAACTTGGGTTAGAACAGTAGGAAGATCAAGCATATGACGTGCAACAAACTGATTAAAGAATCTAGGATGTTTATGAGAGCATAATACTTCATATATTTTATGAAGAGAAAGCGGACCTACCGGTATATCCGCCTTCGCTTCAGCTAGGTATCGGAGAAAAGAATCTAGGGAAAGCACTGGGTGTGGAATCTTAGAACCTGGAATCACAGCAGGATGTCGACTTGTTCGTGGCGAAGTACGACGTTGAGAGGAGGAGCGGGAAGATGAGTCAACAGAACGACCTCTTGCAGCACCGGTGCGAGGAGGGAGCGGAGTCTGCGGGACACTCCAGGACTCCCGTCGAGCAGGCTTGCTGGTAGTTGTAGGGTCAGAGTGATTGCCAGAAGAATCACTAGCAGTAGGGAAGTCCATGTGAGTAACTGTACTTGGAGTGTCTTCATCCGATGGAGGATGAAGGTCAGCAGTCAGGTCAGCTGGAGCAGCAAGGAACGTGGGCGGAGCAGTCGGTACCAGATGAGGAAAGTCCTCTGTCAACAATTGTATGACAGGACCCCCGTGGAGGAATTCCCGATGGCAGAGCAGGTTGATGAAGTTCTGAAGACACCTCCTTATAAACGGTAGGGGTGGACGACACAGGACTGTCACGAGTGACTTTTGGTCCCGAAGACTGAGGTACAGCAGGGCGGCGGAAGCACTCACTACGTAAATCTAGTTTTTAATTCAGAACCACCAAATCTGGTATACTATCTCATGGTACACTAACTTAGACGCTAGATGGTTTTGGGAAGGGGTTGGAGCCCGGGGGTAAGAGCCCCCCCCCATGAAAATGCCGTAAAATCTACAGTTTTCAATTTAGAACCACCAAATTTGGTATACTATCTCATGGTACTCTAACTTAGACGGTAGACCGTTTTTGGAACGGATCAAGGCCCGGAGGTCAGAGCCATTCCCCCCATAATTTTTTTTGTAAAATCTACAGTTTTCAATTTAGAAACATTAAGTATGTTATCATGAAACTCAAACATAGACGCCAGACGGTTTTTGGAAGGGTTGGAACGCCAGGGGTCGAGGACCCCCCCCGAATAAAAAAAAAAATTCGTAAAATCTACAGTTTCCAATTTAGAATCACCAAATTTGGTATACTATCTCATGGTACTCTAACTTAGACGGTAGACCGTTTTTGCAAGGGGTTGCAGCCCGGGGCGAGGGGGGACCTTCATAAAAAATCGCAAAATCTAGTTTTCAATTTAGAACCACCAAATATAGTATACAATCTCATGGTACTCTAACTTAGACGGTCGACGCTCTTTGGAACAGGTCAAGACCCGGGGGTCGGAGCCTTCCACCTCCACATACATTCAAAATTTTCGTAAAATTTAGTTTTTTATTTCAGAACCATCAAATTTGATGGTTCTGAAACGTTAGACGGTTTTTGGAAGGGGTTGAAGCCCGGGGTCAGTGGCCCCCTCATAAAAATTTCGTAACATCTACAGTTTTCAATTTAGAGCCACCAAATTTGGTATACTATCTAATGGTACTCTAACTTAGACGCTAGACGATTTTGGAAGGGGTTGCAGATTTTTTTATGAAGGGATGAGGACCCTTTCATAAAAAAAATCGCAAAATCTACGTTTCAAATTAGAACCACCAAATTTGGTATACTATCTCATGGTACTTTAACTTAGACGGTCGACGGTTTTTGGAACGGGTCAAGGCCCGGGGGTCAGAGCCTTCCCCGCACACACACCCACATACAACATTTTCTTAAAAACTACAGTTTTCAATTCAGAACCACCAAATTTAATATCATGAAACTCTAACTTAGACGCTAAACGATTTTGGGAAGGGGTTGGAACCCGGGGTTGAGAGCCCCCCCTCCCTCCTCATAAACATTTCGTAAAATCTACAGTTTTTCATTTAGAACAACCAAATTTGGTATACTACTCATGGTTATCTAACTTAGACGGTAGACGGTTTTTGGAAGGGGTCGGGGCCCGGGTCAAGGGTGCCCTATACAAAATGTTTGTAAAAAGTTCCGTTTTTTACTCTTAAGAATACCCTATCTACGTTCTAAGGCGCTCTTTGGCCCTTTGAGGGCCTTGCACCATAAACCATCAACCAACCAACTAACCAACCTACGGTCTAAGTTAGGGCCTGTAGATAACAATAAAGTGCAAAAATATGCGTTTAATGGTGTATTAAAAACACAAATCAATATAGTTTAGCTTTCACTACCAACGAGCGGCGTATCAAGAAGAAATATCATGTAATGTAAATAGAGAGTTCCAGATATTCAAAATTCAAAACGGTAAGAAAGAGATGATCAATGCCAATGTGAAATCGTATGCATGCGACATCACGTAGGTACATTGCATTTCTGTGTCGCGGGATTCACAGAAGCACACGCCAGATGTACTGCAGTTCTATAGATGTCTCCTAGTAGGTAAGTATTCCCATTCCTTTTTCTTTCTTTTTTGTTTCGCAAAATTAAATTAACTAAATCAAAAAATTTAAAATAAGTTTACTGGAAAATTGCAGGAATATCTTTTTCATTCATTAACTTTCACCCGCTGAACTTGTTGATTCCACTAATAGTAATATGTACCTGGTAAATAACTGGTATCCCTGCTAGTACAAATGATATTAATGATTTATTTGCGTCCAGTTCAATCTAGTATGTCCATAAGAGCGTTTGGGGCCGTATGAAAAATACATTTCAACGTGTACCGCTACGGCGGCGGAGTGATCTAGAGGCTGGCTTCTGACCACTTGTCAAGAAGAATTTTGTATGTGGAGGCACTTACCCCCCGGGCCTTGACCCGTTCCAAAAAACCGTCTACCGTTTAAGTTAGAGCACCATGAGATAGTATACCAAATATGGTGGTTCTAAATTGAAAACTGTAGATTTTACAAAATGTTTTATGAGGTGGGCTCTGACCCAGTGCCCGTCCCGTTCCAAAAACCGTCTGCGGTCTAAGTTAGACAAACATGAGATAGTATACCAAGTTTGGTGGTTCTAAATTGAAAACGGCATATTCTAAGAAAATTTTTTACGGAAGGAAGGCTCTGACCCCCGGGCCCTCACCCGTTCCAAAAACCGGCTCCTGTCTAAGTTAGAGTTTAATGATACCAAATTTGGTGGTTCTGAATTGAAAACTATAGATTTTACTAAAATTTTGTATGTAGGGCGCTCTTACCCCCGCCCCTTGACCTATTCCACAAACCGTCTACCGTCAAAGTTAGAGTACCATGAGATAGTATACCAAATTTGGCGGTTCTAAATTGAAAACTGTAGATTTTACGACTATTTGTGTATGGAAGGGGTTGTCTCTGACCCCACTGGCTCCAACCGCTTGCAAAAACCGTCTACTGTCTAAGTTAGAGTTTCGTCAGATAGTATACCAAATTTGGTGGTTCTAAATTAAAAACTGTAGATTTTACGAAACATTTTATGGGGGGGGGGCTCTGACCCCGTGCTCGACCTGTTTCAAAAACCATCTACCGTCTAAGTTACAGTACCATGAGATAGTATACCAAATTTGGTGGTTCTATATTGAAAACTGTAGATTTTACGAACATTTTTGTATTGCGGGGGGGTCTGAACCCCAGGGCCCCGACCCGGTCCAAAAACCGTCTACCGTATAAGTTAGAGTACCATGAGATAGTATACCAAAATAGGTGGTTTTAAATTGAAAACTGTAGATTTTGCGAATTTTTTTATGAGGGGGGGGCTTACCCACCGGGCTGCAACCCCTTCAAAAAATCGTCTAGCGTCTAAGTTACAGTACCATGAGATAGTAATGCTTAATTGGAATTTGTGCATAGTATAGAATCATGTCTTGCCCTGTCTACAATACTGTAGGTAAACATTTTCGTTTGTATCGCTCGTGCTTTATTGTCTGCCTCTCCTTCGCCCTACGTGGCGAAATAATTTTTTTTATGATTTTAACAATATTTTGTTTTACGTTTCACTGGAACTTTCCAGCTGATGTATATACCGCTGTATTTATTGGCAGAATTCCATTGTCATGTACATAGAAATGTTATTTTACTGAAGAATAAAGGCAATTTTGAAATGTAGTTTTTAAGAAAATTCGTATGTGGGGGGCTCTGACCCCGGGCCTTGACCCGTTCGAAAAACGGTCTACCGTTTAAGTTAGAGTACCATGAGATAGTATACCAAATTTGGTGGTTCTAAATTGATTACTGTAGATTTTACGGCATTTTTTATGACGGGGGCTCTTACCCCCCCCGGGCTCCAACCCCTTCCAAAAACGGTCTAGCGTCTAAGTTAGAGTACCATGAGATAGTATACGAAATTAGGTGGTTCTAAATGTAAAACTGTAGATTTTGCGAAAATTTTTTATGAGGGGTGCCCTTACCCCCTGGGCTGCAACCCCTTAAATAAATCGTCTAGCGTCTAATTTAGAGTACCATGCGATAGTATACCAGAATTGGTGGTTCTGAATTGAAAACATGCTCTTCTGAGTACTTTTAGCGATTCTCCCCTTGTCACTGAATACTTCTGTACATATGATGCAAATTTTGAGTGTAGCACCACTGTTACATTTCTGTTTTATGAGAAGCTGCCCTTCTGGGTATGCTTAGCGGCTTTCTTTTTTGTCACTGTATTGTTCTGTACATATGATATGACACTTATGAATTGCATTACTGTTCGATTTCTGTTTTTTTTGTAAAGTTGCCCTCCTGGGTCCGTTTAGCGTATTTCTCTCTTGTCACTGCATAATTCTGTGCATATAATAAGTATTTGTGCTTAATTGTTTCTACCATTTCTGTCATATTTCTAAATACTGTTGCACCTGTTAGTTCCCTCTCACCCATGGTCTTTTATGTGAATTAGTACCTTGTGCATATTTAATCTTGAGTATGGTAGTAATACTTAATTGGAATTTGTGAATAGTATAGCATCATGTCTTTTCTTGTCTACAATACTGTAGTATACATTTTCATTTGCATCGCTCGTGCTTTATTGTCTGCCTCTCCATCGCCCTTCGAAGCGAAATAATTTTATGATTTTAACAATATTTTGTTTTACGTTTCACTGGAACTTTCCAGTTGTTGTATATACCACTGTATTTATTGGCAGAATTCTACTGTCATGTACATAGAAATGCTATTTTTATTTGAAGAATAAAGACAATTTTGAAATGTAGTTTTTAAGAAAATTTTGTATGTGGGGGCTGTGACCCCCGGGCCTTGACCCGTTCCAAAAACGGTGTACCGTCTAAGTTAGAGTACCATGAGATAGTATACCAAATTTTGTGGTTCTAAAATGAAAACTGTACATTTTACGAAATTTTTTATGAGGAGGGGGGGGCTCTGACCTCCGGGCTCGAACCCCTTCCAAAAGCCGTCTAGCGTCTAGGTTAGAGCTTCATGATACCAAATTTAATGTTTCTGAAATGAAAACTAGATTTCACGAAAATTTTAAATCGTACGTTTTCCTGCATTTGTTTTGTATGTAACCAAAATCTGTAAACGCGACGAATTGACGTAGTCGACGAATTGAGGTAGTCGACGAATTTGTCCGCGACGAATTGACGCTCGACGAATCGTCGTGGTCGACGAATTGACGCGCGACGAACTGACGCAGGCGACGAATTGTCGTAGTCGACGAATTGAGGCGCGACGAATCGTCGCAGTCGACCAATTGACGTAGTCGACGAATTGACGCACGCGACAAATTGACGTGACACCGACTCAGATCATACCATAAGATTCCCAAGATGTAAGAATATGGGACAAGTGAACAAAACCGTCCAAACAAGGAATCCAAATGATACAAAGGCACTTTATTGAAAAGGTAGCTTCGAGCACAAGTGGACAGAAGACAAAAACGTCCATGTAACAGGAGGATGCCAAGAAAAATCCAGTCTTTAGTAGGGGATATGATCACCCCTGACTGCGTTGTAATATTTACAACGTATGTTCATGCTAAGGACGAGGTTGTCAAGGAGCTGTTGAGGCATCGCGGCCTATTCCTCTTGTAACGCCAATCGAAGCTGCGGAATCGTTGCTGGCGGCTGGGAACGTGCTGCCAAGCGTCTCCCGAGAAGGTCCCACACGTGTTCGTTTGGATTTAGGTCCAGGGACCTTGCGGGCCAATCCATGCGTTGAATATCTTCACTCTCCAACAGCTCTGCGACAGCCATTGTTCGATGAGGTGCAGCGTTGTCGTCCATGAAAAGGAACTCAGGATCCACAGCACCTCTAAACAGACGCACGTGAGGCAGGAGAACCTCGATACAATAGCGGACACCAGTGACTGAACCTCCTTGGAAAGATGTGGAGGTCAGCACGGCTACCAAGCATGATACCGCGCAAAATTAGAACTCCGCCACCTCCAAACAGGTCCCTTTCCATCATGTTGGAGGTGCGATTGCGTGTTCCCTGCTCTCTCCAGATGTGTATACGTCCAGAACCGCTCGTCAGACTAAGTTGGCTCTCATTTGTAAAGAAAACTCGACCCCATCGCTTATGTGACCAGATCCTGTGTTCCTAGCACCATAGAAACCGCCGTCTCCGAAGATCAGGCGTTAATGGCGCACACCGTACTGGTCGTCGTGCAAGTAGACCACCTTTCTGCGGCCTCCTGGCCACGGTAAAACGCGATAACGGACGTCCAATTGTCTGTTGCATGTGCCTTGCGATTTATTCGCTGTCTTCCGTCTGTCTCTTCTCGCATGTAGGACAATATACCGGTCGTCCGCCACCGTGGTTGCTCGTGGACGACCACTGCTAAACTCTCGGACAGCTGTTCCTGTTGTTTGAAATGCTCTCCGAGCTCGTGAAACGGTGCTGTGAGTGATCTCGAACTCCTCGGCTACACTAGCCACACTTCGGCCTTCTTCCAACTTCCCAATGACGCGACCTCGGGTAAAGTCATCCAGATGTCGTCTACTGGTTTGCCTGTTGGCCATATCACACGGTGGCAGCAACTTGACGTCGTTCAAACCGATGTACACCGTGCAATAGCTTTCACCAAATTGCTGAGCATACAACTCCCGTGTGCTTTATACCCTTCCGCCCTCCTCCCCGCCTACGTCATGCTGCTTATATGTGCATGCCCTACCGTACCGGACCCTTGTGTATCTCCTGAGTGGTCTTTCGGTCCGTTCTGCCTGCTCGTTCCACTGTTATGCTAATTTCTCCTCTTCGTCCTTAATGTTTGCACACCAGGGTAAATATGTTAAGATAAAGATAGTTTGGTAAAAGAACTTTATTTCCTTAAACGTGTTGCAGTACAGCGAGGATACAACCCTTTCCATTATAGACAAGGCTCTAACAAATTCCGGAAACGAAGCCTATCGCCACGTTAACTCCTGTGATGCGCCCATTGCGAGATAATTTTACCTTTATTCCATTTTCCCGTGACATTGCCTTCAAAATTTCAAAAAATTTCACAAAACCTTTAGTTTTAAGGTGCTTTTTAAACCCATAAACAAAATGAGATTTTTAGGATCAAAGGACTATGTTGAAGACAAAAACTCGTAGGGTAAATTTATCAAATTTCATGTGAATGTGACGCTTTATATATAGGACAGACCCGTAGAGCCTTGCGTTTTCGATTGAAGGAGAACAAGACCTATATTCGGAACTGTGACCTAAAGAAGTCATCGATGCTTAAACGCTTTTATGAAAAGGACCATAACTTTCTCTTTGAAGAAGCAAAACTAATTGACAATCCAGATTCAACCACCAAGTTTGATATTTTGGAAGCTTTCCATATATATTAGAAGTCTTTGCAACTTGTTAATGGCATGGCATCCACGCCATTTCTATCAAGCGCGTGGAAGTATCTAACCAAAACACGTGACTGTAAACACCATTTTTGATGTCATATACAATTTGAATATTTGCATGCCATTCGTCCTGATGAAGCTAGGTCAACACCCAGCGAAACCATGGTCGGCTTGAAAACACTACTGTTATGCTAATCGGCTTGAAAAAATAAACATTTGTAACAACTACGTTGTATTATCTTAATCTATATACAGTTTCTTGTTTTGATATAATAATGTTTGTCTCTTTACCTAACGGGAAACACTGTGTATGATAACTAATCTCAACTTAGTATGAAGAGCTAAATGAAATCAGATAATATTATTTATATTTTCATCGGTTATAAAAGTTTTCTTTGCATCACATATTTGAGCTATGATTTATACCGATGAGACATTACATTATGACCACCTATCTAATAAGCTACAGGATTATCTGCAGCCCGCAAAACAGTGGCCACTCGGTGAGGCATCGATTCGATGAGGTGGCGATAGGTGTCCCTGGGTATCTAGTACCATACTGTCAACAGCAAGTCCTCCGGTTCGAGCACATTTCACGATGGTGGTGATTTAGCTCGAACCCGCCTTTCCAAGTCGAACCACAAATGTTCGATTTGGTCATTTCAGGTGAATTTGGAGGCCTGGGCACTAAGAAAAATCCTCCAGTATGTTCCTCGAACCACTCCTTGACGATTCTGGCAGTGTGGCAAGGCGCATTATCCTGTTCGTAATAGCCATCACCAGCAGGGAACACAGTTGCCATGGGATAATGGGGCCTAAAGTGTCCCAAGAAAGCATCTCCCTCAGCATAACACCGCTGATGCCGGCCTGTTTCCGTCCAACAGGGCATCCAGGTACTATTGCCTTCGTTGGTACTAATCTGCGTATTCGCGCTCAACCGTCTACGTGATGCACCAAGGAATCTTGGTTCGTCAGGACCAGGCCATTTCCTTTAAATTTTCCACGGTTCAATCTCGATGATCTTGGGCCCATTTCATGCGTTGTTGGCGATGACGTGCAGCGAGCCTGGGGACCCCTCTGGGTCTTGGGCTACGCATGCGTAAGCTCAGAAGACTGCGATGAACTGTGTTCTGTGACACATTGCCCTGATCACCACTGCTGTGGCTGCAGGTGGTTTGTCGCACTGTGGCCCTGCGGCCACTGTGAACAATGCACGACAATCTCCGCTCCTTTCTGGCATCAATGAGCTGCGGACGACACACGGCTGGACAACGGTTCATCGTTTGGCCATCGATCGACAGCTTTTCTCATTCTGCCTCAGAGCTTTTTATAACCGAAAGCCGATCCTCGGGTCGTATATATACTGCTCTGTGAACTTCACCTGCGGCACCGTTCTTTCTCCAGGCGCGCTCATTTCTCTAGGCTGGAGGTGGTCATAATGTAATGGCTTATCGATGTAATGTCGTTGTGGTCTTCAATGGAATATCCAAAACAATAAAAAAATGCATGAGCGCTCGGGAGTGCGTCTAGCACTTTATCGCATTTTTTTTATTATATTGTTTAATTTTGAACTTTATCAAAAATAAATGCCATTCAATCTGAATGTCTAGGTAGGTTAGCTAGCGTGATATTTTTCTAAAAGAAGTGAAAAGCAATAATAAAAGAAAGCAGGAAAAAAACTGAGTATGCTACCTTGTTTTTAATGAAAACACGAAAATGTTGCCCGATCAATTACGAGTTTTGACACCGATAAGAAATAACGCATAAAAAATGTACTTCAAAAGTGCATAATTGAAAATTCGCGCTGAAAGTGATTTTTCAAAATTAAGTTCAACAGCTGGGGGCGTAGCAAAAAAAATGCCAATAACAAGAGAGCGTTTTCGGAATCCAAGCGTGAGAGCGTCGCTGAGCAACGAAAGGATCTGATGGGACTAAAGAAAACAAATTTCTCCAGCGTCATCAGATGGGATAGGTGAGCCTTTTTAATTGGAAATCCTATTCCCGGATATTCTGCGGGGCTTTGTGCCTTGAATTAAGACAGCTTGCATTCTGGAGGTATTTCAGTAAAGCTCCCTTTGTAATTGCTAGCGTAATGGATCTCGTGTTTCTCTGAAAGAAGGCAACATGAATTCCCGCAGACATTATAGGAAGCTTTGGATTATGATGAATGTGTCAGAAAGCGATATTTTTCTTTGAATAATAGCAACGACGCCAGCTGGAACAAAATTTTATTAATTTCACACAGTCTGTTTAGATTATCTTCAATATTATGCTAATGTGTCGTTTGCATTTCAATGTTCGGCGGAATATTTCTAAAATTTCTGAGAGTGCTTTGAGTTGCTATGCTTCGAAATGTGTTTAACGTAATAAATGGAGAGACTACAGGGCCTTTGTGTATGTGTGGAAGGTCGTTAGTCACTTTCAATATTTAATGCCATGGTTTTTCATTGACTGTCAAAGCTACCTCACTGAAATGACAAAGAGGAGGAATTTTTGGACATAATACATACTAAGGGAGAGGAATACTATGGTTTCTCTTATGTATGGTACGTGGCACTCAGTAGCTAGAAATTTCTTATGGGTGGGGATGGGGGGGGGTCCATGGATTTGGCTCATCGGTGAAAGCCCCCGGAAAAATATATCCTAAATAGGAATAAGCCCAAAATCTTAAAAAAAAAAAACATTACTGAGAAAAAAACTTTTGAAATATTTATACGATGTTTGATTGATAAGTAAGGTCTCCAATCGTATAAAATAAGTTTCCGACAAAATAAAATAATAAAATTGGTATCAAATTGAAGGAAATTTATTTCTCTTAAACATTACAACTTTATTTTTCAACATGGTCACCATTTACTGCTACGCGTTTTTCCAAACGCGCTATTCACTTTTTCATTCCGTCCATGAAGAAAGTTTGTGGTTTGCTTTTGATCAATTTGCGCATAGCAACTTCAACTTCGGCATCGGATGAAAAATGTCCACCTTCCAACATCACTTTCAATTCTGGGGACAACCAGAAGTCGGACGGTGACAAATCTGGGCTGTAAGGAAGGCGTGGAACAAGTGTGCACTTCAGGCTTGTCACTGCTTCAATCGTTTGTCTACTACAATGTGGCCTTGCGTTGTCGTGATGCAATAAATTGCTTTCATACGTCTGTGAATTTCGATTTGCGTGCAACCTTTTAGTTTCAAAACTCTATTACTTGTGACGTATATTCTATTTCAACTTTCTTTTAGAGTTTCTTTTTCTATGTAAATTTGAGTTCGTTCTCTTAGACATTTTCAAATCTTATGGTTATGTCTTTTCCCTCAAACGAGAATGATGTTGGAAACACACTGAGGTTGGAACATGAGTGACGTATGTGTGGCCGGATATGAACGATAGATAAAAAGGCAATGCAGCTGCTATTTAAGGGGGATTGATGTTATTGTTGATAGACGTGCTGTTATAGTGCGATTGGATGTTAAATCACTGATACTGTATTGAGTACGCCCATAAACCGAATGTGAGTGTGGGGTACAAACCATTGAAGCAAAATAAACTCATTTGTAAGTACTACAATTGACCTCTTTCTTGTAATGCGGATGAGTACCTTCTAATATTACATTGACTTTAGCACACATAACGTAATTACTGACGTTAGGACTAAGTTACAGCGGAAAGACAAATTTCGTTATACATACAATGATCGCTGCTTTATACGTAACTCTGAGGTAGCACTCATGACTAACGAACGCTACCGCTCAAGGACTTCAAAACAGTGGCCTGAAACTAAGCTAGTTTGCACTACACAGCATCGGCTACCGAACGCATTCGCAAACGTTTTTCTTCCCCAACTGCTAGTGACTCCACGCGATAGGACACCTTACTTATCAATCCACCCTTGTATATATATATACACAGTGTGGCTAAGAATTTTTAAGACTGGGTCTGTAAAATTAAATAGAAACAAGAAATTATAATTTGTTTTGGTTTGTTATTCAAATAAGTCCCTCCGGCTTCAATACACTTGTTACAGCGATTTAATAATGATTCGAATGCCTGTTCCAGTTCACTTTAAGGAATTGCATCCAAAGCACGCGTCGAAGCTAATTGTATGGTCGAAATAACATCAAAATAACACCCTTTTAACGTCATTTTAAGTTTTGGGAATAAAGAAAAATCGCAGGGTGCTAAATCAGGCGAATACGGTGGATGATTCAACACACAGACGTTATTTTTCGCCAAAAATCTACGAACAAGAAGTGAGGTGTGACTGGGTGCATTATCGTGCAACAAACACAGACTGTTTTCATCCCGATATTCTGGACGAACGCGACGAATTCTACCCATCAAACGCCTCAAAACATTTAAATAAAACTCACCAGTAATTGTTTGAACAAATTCTTTGTTGATAATACCCTTACTATCGAAGAATGTAATGCGCATTGTTTTGATTTTCGATGGAACTTTTCTTGTCTTTTTGGCTTGTGGTGAGTTTTTTTTATTTCCATTCCGCACTTTGTCGCTTTGTTTTAGGATCATATTGAAAACAGCATGTTTCATCACCTGTAACAATCGATTTTAAGAAGTTTGGATCATTTTATGCGGCTGAAATGATGTCTCTGCAGTGTGCACTTCTCCTTGATTTTTGTTCATTGGTTAACGTGTGTGGAACAAATTTAGCACAGACTTTTGTTTTGCCCGAATCTTCTTTCTTTTTTTTTTTTTTTTTTTTGGAAGTTTAACGACCACCGTGAGCAACTCAATGGGCTATAAGCAGTCGCCCGTCCCTAATTTAGGGTCACTGGTTCCAGGAAAGGGAGAGAGCCAGTGCCGTAAGACAAACACAACATCCATGCCTCACCGGGATTCTAACCCGGACCCCTTACTGACGAATGATTAGAGGCCAGCGCCTTAGACCACTGCGCCACCGGGGCGGCCCCCAAATCTTCATGCAGGACGGTTCGAATCGTTTCTTTGTTGATGTTTAAAGACTCTTCCATCATTATTAGTGACGCACATCGATTGTTTGCCACGAAATCACGCACTTTTTCAATAATCTCAGGTGTCCTAGATGAACTTGGTCTTCCGGTATGCTTATCATCTTCTAGCGTATCTCTTTCGTCCAAAAAACCTTTGTGCCACAGGAAAACATTTGATCTACTTAAACAAAACTCACCGTAAACTTGTTTCATCATTTGGTACGTTTGCGAGGCACTTTACCAAGTTTTGCGTTAAATTTAATAACAGCCCTTTGTTCCGTCTTAATAATTCAACATGAAAAAAATTTTACTTCTCTAATGAACGACCGTTTCGTTTGAGTTACTTTAACAACTGCGCAGTACTTTTGGCAGAAAGCAAGCAGATGGTTACGGTCTATAACGCATTCTCGATTACACTGGTGGCGCCACCGTAGGCTGAAATATAGCGCCAGTCTTAAAAATTCTTTGTCGCACTGTGCATATCACTTTAAATTCGTACCGAATCCTTCTCAAGGAGGGTGACGGACCCGAGGAACACCCTCGCCTAGCTACACCTCTGGTGGCACTAATCTCATCTCATATATAGGTAACATATGGCAATATCTATGAAGTATGATACTTACTTTCGAGTGGCTACTATACATTATATACCTCCATATATGTGGGCTGAAGATCGCATTCTTTCTTATATTTTCTTCATTTTGTCTGCAGGAAAAATGGTTCTGATACCTTTTGCATATCGGTGATTTCCAAAACTAGTTTTTTTGTGAGCATTGTAGCTAGAAATAACAGGAAAACTGAATTCCTTTGATCTTTAACTTCAGGGAAGGTGATCATTTTAGCCAAAGGAAATCAGATATTCAGAGATGAAGAGAATTATGTACGAAAGTGGAAAATGAAGAGAATTCTGTACGAAACTCAGGTGAAAGTCATAGTAATGTTTAAGCACTTCCCAAAATCGGTCATCACGTGGATTTTGAAGCAATTCTCGACACAGAGTGATACGCTCCTCATATGGGCTCAATTCATGGGGAACCATTCGCGGGTGTCTGAAGTGAAAACCGAGATGGCGTAGGTGACGAATGATGGTGGTTTGTGATGCATGGACCTCCGCTGCTAATGGTCGGGTGCTGGTTCCTGGGCGCTGTTCTACAGCTAGACGGAGGGCTTCGATGTTGGTGGTGATTGGTTTCCCTTACCTGGATTTGTCAACGAACTCTGTGTCTCCGGACCGGAAGCGTTGGGACCATTTTCTTGCAGTTTCAGGAAGCACTGTCCACTCACCTTCTACACTACAAATTCCATTCGCGGCAGCTGTCGCGTTTAACCC
This sequence comes from Macrothele yani, assembly GCA_039090855.1. Taxonomy (NCBI): domain Eukaryota; kingdom Metazoa; phylum Arthropoda; class Arachnida; order Araneae; family Macrothelidae; genus Macrothele; species Macrothele yani. The sequence goes on along the minus strand of CM076997.1, from coordinate 45,702,545 downwards.
TTATTTTATTCAATAATGACGTAGGAGCACGTGAACAACAATTTTCTCCCCCGAAATTCTTCTCTTGTATGAGTGGCACACACGTGTTCGGCCCGGCGCATGACTACCTGTCTGTCCAGCGTAGAACGTCACCCAAATGGCGTAGAACACATTCCACCTTACTGCGCATGTCCCAGCTGAGCTTCTCCATCTGTACCGCGAAACTGTACGAACGTATAACTCTCCCTAGTAATTAGCATTTATCTTTGCGTTCTTCTCCATTGCGCTTCTGTCTTAGTAAACTATTGTTGCTAAGTATCCAAGCCTCTGCACCGTACGAGCAGGGGGGATCCAGAAGTTTACTCTAGGGTGGCGGTTTTTCGGGTACAAAAAGGGGGGAAGAAGCCATTAAGATTATTTTTATATAACGGTAGTACATATATATCAACAATTGTCAACCATTATCAATCCACTACTGGATGGAGGCCTCGCCAAGTGTTTTCCACAACGGTCTGTCTTGTGCCAGTCTCCTGCATGTTACTCCCGCATATATAATGTTAGTAGGCAGAAGATGCCAAAAATTACCCCGTGATAGCCACGCAGCCCCCCCCCCCCCCCAGCGCGGATTGACTTCGGAGTGGTTGGAACAACGGGAAGCACCCGTCTGTATGATCCAATTCAGATACGTACGTAAATCAGATTGTGATTCACAGTTTCTTCTACCTACTCTGATTTCAGTACGTACCACGCTCTGCCTTACCCTGTTTCGAGACTCTACAGATGCTAGACAATATGGCAATAACAAAGAACTAACAAAGAATATCCCCATGTTTTTTTACCCCCGCTGTTCCTGTTTTCCCTTTCTCTCTCTCTCTCTCTCTCTCTCTCTCTCTCTCTCTCTCTCTCTCTCTCTCTCTCTATTCTATTCCCTGCTCTTTCTTATTTTACTGAACCTAAATCAATGTAATTAGTATTTTATATCCTCCGTACTAAGTTTAATTGTTATTTTTTTTTAGAAAAACTGAAAACAAAATGTGTAAAGTTAATCATTTACGATCTTCGGTACTTTAAACGTAAAAACTTCGTTAGACTTTAAGGGTGGAGATCGCCCCAGTCGCAGATCCCCCCTTTCGCTGGAACCGCCACGGCGTACGAGATTACTGGCATAACACACAGGTTAAATACTTTTCCATTACCTTTTTAAAGAATGTATCATTTGAAACTATGCTTCAGAACTCCATACTCTGCCCATGATATCTGTTTCCTCTGTTGTACTTCCCTGTCTATGTTACCATTAACTTTGATTTAATTTCTCAATTTCTCATATAGGCATACCTAGTCAATCATTCCACCCTATTCTGCAAAAAAGTATTTTTTTGTCTTGTTAACAAACTTATTAAGCATGTCCTTCATTTTTCCCATAATGATTGTGCTGTTCTTTTGCATTTAACAATTTTTCGTTTTCCTGTGGTTGTATGCTATTTTTCCTCAGATAATGTTAACCGCTAACCTAAGATTATTTAAAAAAATGGTTACCTATTTTAAGTCATTAATCTTTCTAGGACGCTTTTTCTAAACGCCTCTTCTAAAACTCCAGTAGAAAGTTTCTCAGATGTGCCCTTACTTTATACCTTTCGGTATTTTCTTCTGTACCTTTCTGTATTGTTTATTTGGGATTTTTTTTTCTTTCTTTCTTTTTTTTAATTGAAGGTTTAACGACCACCGTGAGCAACTCGATGAGCTATAAGCAGTCGCACGTCCCTAATTTAGGACCACTGGTTCTACTGATAGGAAAGAGCCAGTGCAATAAGACAAACACAAAATCCGTGCCTCACCGAGATCCAGAAGACTCAGCTCGGACGAATGATTAGAAGCCATCGCTTAGAACACTGCTCAACCAGAGCGGCTTTGTTTGTTTGCAGATCCTACGTTATTATTTCGATGGTTCGTCATTCGAAATATGCATCAGTACGCAAATGTAACTGTAGTGTGGTTGTGCCTTAATTTATTAGTAATTGAGTTCTACTATTCATCTTGAGAGAGTCCAATGCCTTCTAAATGTCAATAAAGACCAGACAAAGTGGAACTTGAAATTCCTGAGCTTTTTCGAGTTCTTGCTTCATGGTATATATGTGGTTTATTGAACTGAACCCATTTTGGAACGCAGTATGGGTGCTCCGGTGCCGCGGTGGTTTAAGCGCCGGCTTCGACCATTCGTCCGAAAAGGGTCCGGGTTCGAATTCCCGGTGAGGTATGTCTTTCTGCCCTGGCTCTCTCAATTCCCTGGAACCAGTGGCCATAAATTAGGGGAGAGCGACTGCTTATAGCCTACTTGGTTGCTCACGGTGGTCGTTAAACCTTCAATAAAAAAAGTAATAATAGCAAACACAACTTGCTGAACCGGTTGAATTTGATCAAGTGTTAATATTAATCATTTTGGTCAAGCTTTTGAATACGAATGCAAGCATGCTGATAGTTGTCTATAATGATTTTTTTATCATATCTGTCTCCTTTTTAACAGCAATTTAACAAATGCGTTACTCCAGGCCTTCGGAACACTTCTCTTTTTTGAGCATAGTTCAAAGAGATTTTAACCTTTAAGGATAATGCATCATATGCTTCAACAACTTCACCTTGCAATTTTATGAATTCTGCCTGAATTCCATCTGTACCGGCACACCTCTTTTTCGTGAAGATGTTAAGGGCTTTCTGACTTCTGTTGTTACCTCACATATAAATTCACTCTCTTGCATGACCTAAATGCTGTTGAGACTATGTGCTTTCTTTGTAGATATATGTTTGGACCTGTTCAATTCTTTGAGCGATCTGCTGTGTGTTACGCAGCAGATTTATCTGTTCGCCTTTTGTATTATTAATGCTATGGAATCTAGATGAAAGCTTTTTTCTGAAGATTTTCATTCTTCGGTTCCGTTTGATGGACTTTATTCCCCTCGCATTGGAAGAAAGTTCGATCGTTGCGGGAAAACAAATATTTTTTTACATCAATTTTGCCATTGCTTATCAAGGAATTACATTGAATAAGTTAAGGTAAGATTTTTTTGTTTATTTACTAACCACAGGCCTAAGCTTTGCTCAGTGCATGATTGTGAAAACAAGTCTTACTACATGAAATATATAGAGGAAAGGATAATTTTCCTTGTGTTTTCTCTAAAAGATAATCGTTTCCATGGTCTCATTATCACAATTAAAACGAAAGTTTTTAATGCGACTTTTAGTTGCTGAGAATCATGTACGCAAGCAGTTTAACGGAGAAAGTAATGTAACTTTCCATTTTTGATAGGCATTCTTACGCCAAAAATCATGCAATACCTTTATGATGATATTTGAAAGTAAATATACAATCTAATGTAAACCTGGTCTTCCTAAAAGTGGCTCTGTTGGAAATGCTGTGTAGTTTGCATTGCGATGTAAAGCTTGTTGAAACTCATCTTTATGTCTGACCAAACGGCTTGGCAGACGAGATTGGCATTATAGCAAAAATAGACCGTAATCTTCACCACAAATAACTTTCCAGAAAATAGTCTTGCCCTCTTTTATGGATTAACGTGTTTTCCAAAATAACGAGGCCCCAACGAACTAATTAACAGTTATCACCCAAAATTTGTGAGTTTCTCCCGTCTAAGTCATCCATTCTTGTACGTCCGCATATTCTACCTCACTTTAATCTTTTCTTATTTGTGAACCAATTTGAGATAACGTTAGAATTGACTTGAAATCCCTTTCTTGTTTTTAGTACATCTTTTGTAAAAAAGATCGTGCTTATTTACCGGTTTATCCGTCCGTCCGTCTGTGGACATCCATTCTTGTCTCTGCAACTATTAGTCCGATTTTAAAAATTATATTTCCATTGCAAAGCTTGAAATGTACGGATGTTGACCCTTCCTTTTGTTTTTTGGGTTTTTTTTAACGATGAAGAGTTCCGCCGTTAGAGGGCGTAAATACAGATTATATCGAATTCAAAATACATTTTATTCCATACATTTGCTTCTAAATAACCGATTGAAAAAAATATTTTACCTTTCGATTCCATCTATGTCGAAGACCATTTTAAATATAGTCACTTTTTCCAGTTACGCACGGATTTTCCGCTGCGAACGTAAAAGTAAACTGCGTTTTCCGCTATATCGCTGATCCTAAAAACTCCGATTTAAAAAATATTTTCTACAGCGGGTACAGCTTCTGATGGAAAATGATTTGCATGTAATTCCTAATATTTGGTAATCAATGGATTGGCAACCAAAGCACGTAAGTTTTCATTTCTGTTTCTGAGGTATTTGCAGCAAAATATGAGCTTCTGAACTCTGGATTGAAAAAAATTATTTAACAGACAGAGATCACTCAATATTTTCTTTTAAAAATAATGCATGGTTTCTCCGCCAGGGGCCGTAGATGTATGCCTCACTTTTGTCAATATCTCTACTTCTAAGAGTGCGATTTGAAAAATTCCTTCTTTGTTGGAATTGAAATGTTAGAAGAAGCAGAGATGTCGGTGTGAAATGTTTTTCATATAATTTCAAATTTTTCATATACTTTTCGCCAAGGGGCGTAAAGGTAAATTGCGTTTTCCCCGACATCTCTGCTTCTAAGAATCGGATTCGGAAAATTCTTCCTGTATCGCATAGAACTCCTGATAGGAAATGTTTTGCATATAATTTCTAATGTTTCGTAAAAAACGGGTTGGCCGCTAGGGGATGTAAGAGTTAATTTCTGCTTCTGATGTATTTGCAGCAGAATCTGATCTCCTGTAAACTCTATTCAAAGAATTATTTCGTGGACAGATGCCGCTCACATCGAAAAAGCTTTTGAGAGTACTTTCCTCTTAAAATAATGCATGGTTTTTCGCAGGTGCCTAGATGCATATCATATTTCTGTCGATATCTGTGCTTCTAAGAGCCCTATTTGAAAAAAAAACGTTTCTTAGTAGGAGAACGTTTCCGCTACGAAATGTTTCTCATATAATTTCATTTTTTTTCTTAACGCACAAGTCAGCCAACAGAAGTTCACATTTCCGTTTACAGCAATATCTGCGGGACTAAAAAACGGATTGAAAAACTTGTTTTTTCGATCACTAGGTGCTAAGTATGCAAACTCTGTGTGCGTATTTTCTTCCCATAATAATGCACAATTTCGCCGCTACGGAGCGCGAATGTTTAATCTGTGTTTTTTTCAATATCTCTGCTCCTATCTGTGTGATTTACAAAATTCGTTTAAAAGCGGATGCTATTTACATTGTAGAACACTTTAGGTTAGTATATGAGGAATTTTGTATTTCACAGTTCTGTTGGTAGTTGATATTTTTGTACTGCTATTTGCAGCTGCATCTCCGCTTCTAAAAACACTATTGAGAAATTTCTTTTTTACTGTATGCCGTTCGCCAGAATAGAGATGTGGTTCATTATGCAAAGATTTTCCTGTAGGTGCGTAAAGGTCGAAACCTTTTTTTCGCTATCTCCGCTTGTGGGAGACCCATTTGAAAAATTATTTTTCCTTAGCATAACTTTTTCTATGAAGACTGTTTTTCGACCGTTGTCAACTTTTCCAATGGGCAAAATTCTTCCGCAAGCAGGCGTAGACTTACATCATGTGTCCTTCTATATGTCTTCTTTTAAATGTTCGATTTGAAGATCGTTTTGTCTTTGATACCGTTCTTTTGCTATGAGAAAATTTTTTGTGCGCCATTTGTTAACTTTCGTAACATGCGTTTTAGCCACTGGTGCAACTAAGTAGCTGTTTCCATTTCTGGGTGTTTTATCGATTGTAGAAACCGGTTGATTGTTTTCCTAACTGATTCCATTGACTTTAAGCTTTGATAAATTTAATTCGTGTCAGAACGGATTCAAAAGACGGGCTCATTACAACCGAAAATTCGGTTTCATCTTTCTTGTTTACAGTACGGGCCTTATTGTTTGATTCTCCCTATGCACAGAACTGTCCTGTTAACATAGAAACATTTTTTAAAATAGTATAACTATACTGGTAATCGGAATTTCTTGGCGTAGAACAGGATCTGGTTGATGTGCGAAAGCTTGGAAACAACGCCAAGATATTCGGATTACTAGTATAGTTATACTATTCTAAGTATAGTTGGTGTGCAGTTCCTTGTTGTTAATCAGAAACGTTTTTTTCCGAAGTTATGTTTAGATTTCCACGATGTCTAACCAACATCAAATTAATTACGCAGGTTTGAGAGATAATGTGGAAATAATACTTCATGATAATCGAACACTATAAAACATTTTTTTATATCATGCATAAGATATCTTGTTCAAATTATTTAATTATTACACAGTAAGAATACTGGAATAATTAAAAACAGGTTTCATTCCTTCGGAGATCCGAATGATTTCAGTTAGGAATAGCCAAAGGGTTTTATTTGAAAAATACTGTTTTGAAATGTATTCAAATGAATTGCTTTGATCTCAGAAAACGTGTTTACGAATGTACCACTTGTATCTGTAAAATACTGTCCAGACTTAATGTTTTTGCTTCAACATTTAAATTTGATGTCGAGAAGTATTTTCCACGGTGGAGATTTCTCCAGTTGCGTTTCGATGTTCGTGCTTCTCTCTGCCAATAGAATTTCCATTTTGTGCTCCATAGACGATTATTCTTTGATGTCGTCCTCGTTACCAGTCTAGGTCGCCAGATAATTCTTTTTTTATCTTTTATTTCGTTTCCTTTTGAAACATTTTGCACGCAATATACATGCAGTCTACTGTGATATACACTGAAATGCCAGAAAAACTGGTATACCAGTCTAGTACTTGGTAGGACCCCCACGGGAGCGCAAGACTGCAGAAATACGACGGGGCATGGACTCCACTAGCTTCTGGAAATATGCTGTAGGCAATGCACACCATACTTCCTGCAGAGCGTTCCACAATTCGGGTGTATTCGGAGGTCTCGGATTCCTGTATTCGACAGCGCGTTGCTTGGCATCCCAAATGTGTTCAATCACGTTCAGATCTAAAGACTTGGGTGGGAATCGCAACACTCCTAACTCAGATAAATGCTGCTCTAACCAAAATGTGGCCTCCCGACACTTGCATTGTCTTGTTGGAACAGGCCGAACCCATCAACATGAATGCAGGACATGAACGGGTGTACCTCGTCAGAAAGGATGCGCAGATAGCGTTGGCCTGTCACAGATGCTTGTAGACGTACCAGGGGTCTCACTGAAGTCCAGCTAAATACACCCCATACCATTACGGACCCCCCCCCACACACACACAAAGAGCAGCCGGTACAGTTCTCTGAGCAGCCGGTACAGGCGGGATCCATGGCTTTATGGGGTTTGCGCCACACACGAATCCTTCCATCTGCCCAATACATTTGGAAACGCGACTCGTTAGAGCAGATTACTTATTTCCATTTATCAAGTGTCCAGTGGCGGTGTTGCCGTGCCCAAGCGAGGCGCATAGCTCTTTGTCGTGCACCCATCAAGGGGACTCGAGTTGGGCGTCGGCTACCAAAGCCCATATCGTGCTGGGTACGTTGCAAAGTCCAGACGCTGATTCTTGTTGAGGCTCCAGCATTGAATTCCGATGATACCTGCGAGAGTGTTGCACGCTTATCGCGTGAAACGATTCTTGACAGCCGACAATGGTCACGCTCACCCAATGTCTTTTTACGGCCACCGTGGTATCGTAGGTTGGAAGTTTTGCCGGGATTCTTGTAGTCACGGTACACCCTTGCAATGGTCGTCCGTGAAAATCCGAACTTCGTTTCTACCTCCGAAATACTATGGCCCATCTCACGTGCGCCAAGTATAACGCCGCGTTGAAAATCGCTTAAATCGTTATTACTTGTCATTCTCATGCCGTAAACAGCTCTGACAGCTGGCAATGATGTCTATCGCTTTATATACGCACTGGCGGACGCAACTGAGTACGCGCATAGGTGACGTTGCTATGTATTTGCATAAGCTCGTCTGTATCAGTTTTTCTGGCAATTTAGTGTATTTTTCTACACTAAGAACTGTGAATATTCTTGAAAAGGTTCAACAAAGTTTATGTAAACCCTGAGTATATTTTTGAATTCGTGCAGATCTGAGGATTTTTGAATTAAGTGAGACTAATTTCGAAAACTAATACATTACTGTAGATTTATATGCATATCAGATTTTATATACATATATTTTAAAATTAGAAATTCTTCTATATTTTCATTTAACATGGTAAAAAATTATCTATAATGCAAAATGCGAACGCAGGTGATTACTGGACACTATTATGAAAATTTAGGAGTATTTAATAGTAATTTTTCTTTAACCCTACCAGCAGCTTAAACGTATTCAGCTCGTTCATTATAATCTTGCCCCACAGCAGTCTGGACGCGCAGAGGTGATCCTATGATATATGCTTCCCCACTGTTTTGAACGTCACCCAAGTTAGTTCTGTCAGCTATGTTTGCACACGAGGCCGAAGTGGATGTATATGCTCTTAACTAGTTTCTAACAAACACTGCGTATCAGGGTTGCCTGATACGGAATCTTTTAGGCTGCGGATAATTTTTATCCCTTTGATTTTGGTGCACATCTCACGCTTCTTTTACCAGCTATCTACGGTATCTGACTAACCCTTTTATTTATTACTTATCGGGTCATTCTTATTTATTTCTGTCTGTAATCTATATATTCTAATTTTGCTTTTCATTTCTGTTCTTCTGTTTCCGTTTTTCACTAAAAATTTAGTTTCAAACTTGAGGTTCCCATTTGGATTGATGGGTGCAAAAACCATGTAAGTCCATTTTTGGCGATGTTTGCTTTTAAAAGTTAACTCGTATAGAATAAATCGGCCTCTAGTGTAGTGCAATAGTAATGTGTGTCCGTTTAGTCTACGCAGAGTTATATACGGAAATAGATTCGGTGCAAGTACCAGGTGAGTCCATCCCACTTTTTAGCATGTCTTTTGTAAAAAAAGATCGTGCATATGTTACCGGTTTGTCCGTCAGTTCGTCCGTCTGTACCCACGATATATCTGGAACTATTAGTCCGATTTGAAAAATTATTTTTGCATTAGGAAACTTGAAATATGCGAATGATGATCCTTCAGTTCGTTTTTTTTTACGATGTACAATTTTGCCGCTTGAGGTCGTAAATACAGATGGTGTCGAATTCAGAAATACGTTTTATTCCACATATTTGCTTCTAAACATCCGATTGAAAACATTCCTTAATCCTTTGATTCCATTTATGTCGAAGAGTGTTTTAGATATATTTACTTTTTCAAATTACGCATAGACTTTCCGCGGGCGAAAAAGTAAATTACATTTTTCCCGATAATTCTTCTTCAAAAACTTCGATTTTAAAAAAAAAATTCTTCAGCGGATACACCTCCTGATGGAAAATCTTTTGCTATAAATTCAAATTTTTCGTAAATAATACTTTGGCCACCAGGGGGCGTAAGTGTTAAATTTTTCTTCTGATGTATTTGCCATAAAATCTAAGCTTCTAAAATATCGATTGAAAAAATTCTTTCATGGACTGATGCCACTCACATAGATAAACTTTTTGGAATATTTTCTTCTTAAAATATTCCACAGTTTCTCCGCCAGCGGGCGTAGATGTATATCTTATTTTCGTCAATATCTTTACATCTAGGAGTCCGATTTTAAAAATTTCTTGTTTGTCAGACAGTGTTTTCACTGTGACATGTTTTTCATGTAATTTCAAAATTTTCAAGTAAGTCATAGACTTTCCGCTAGGAGGCGTAGAGGTAAATTGCGTTTCCTCCTATCTCTCTGCTTCTAAATTTCCGATTTGAAAAATTATTTCTGCACCGGACACAGCTCTTGATGGGAAATCGTTTGCACGTAATTTCCAAATTTTGTAAAAAATAAATGGTTTGGCCACCAGGTGGCGTAAATCTTTAATTTCCTCTTCTGATGTATTTGCAGCAAAATATGAGTTTCTGAAATATCGACTGAAAAAAGTCATTTGTTGACCGATACTACTTATGTCCACAAACCATTTAGGAACATTTTCTTTTTGAAATAATGCATGGTTTTTACGCCAGGGGGCGTAGACGTATATCTTATTTTTGTCAATATCTCTACATCTAGCAGTCCGATTCGAAAAATTCCTTCTTTGTTGGATAGTGTCTCCAGTGTGACATGTTTTTCATATAATTTCAAAATTTTCTGGTAATTCACAGACTTTCCGCTCGGGGGCGTAAAGGCAAATTGCTTCCCCCCTATAACTCTCTCTGCTTCTAAATCTCCGATTTGAAAAATTATTTCTGCACCGGATACAGCTCCTGATGGGAAATCCGTTACATATAATTTCAAACTTTTGTAAAAAATAGTTTGGCCACCAGGTGGCGTAAGTCTTAATTTCCGCTTCTGATATATTTGCAGCAAAATATGAGCTTCTCAAATTTCGATTGAAAAAAGTCGTTTGTTGACCGATACTACTCATGTCGACAAACCTTTTAGGAACATTTTCTTCTTGAAATGATGCATGGTTTGTACGCCAGGTGACGTAGATGTATATCTTATTTTTGTTAATATCTCTACTTCAAGGAGTCCGATTTAAAAAGATCCTTCTTTGTTGGATAGTGTTTCCAATGCGAAAAGTTTTTCCTATAAATTCAAAGTGTTCAAGTAAATCATAGACTTTCCGCTAGGGGGCTTATTTCTGCTTCGAAAACTCCGATTTGGAAAATTCTTCCTGTGTCGCATACAATACCTTATGGAAAATATTTTCCACATAATTTCTATTGTTTGGTAAAGAATGGTTTCGCAACCAGGGCGCATAAGAAATAATTTCTGCTTCTGACGTATTTTTTGCAAAATCTGGGCTTCTGAAAGCTCGACAAATTTTTTTTTCCTTGGACCGATACCGCTCATATGGAAAAACCTTTTGGGAATACTTTCTTCTTAAAATAATGCATGGTTTTCCCACCAGGGGACGTAAAGTCGCATCATATTTTTGTCGATATCTCTGTTTCTAAGAGTCCGATTTGAAAAACTATTTCTGCGTTGGAGAGCCTATCCGGTTAGAAATGTTTCTCATATAAATTCATGATTTCCTTAACGCCCAAGTCTTCAACCAGAGGCTGTAAGCTCACGATTCCGTTTACAGCAATATCTGAGGGATTAAAAACCCTATTGAAAAACTTCTTTCTTCCGTCAGATATTATTGTTTTCCATACCGGTTCCATTGACTTTGAATAGCTTTGGTAAATATAATTTGCATCACAACGGATTCGAAAGACGTGCTTATTACACCTGAAAATTCGGTGTCATCTTTCTTGTTTGTTCTTCGTGGAACTACAATAAACGAAATAAAATTAATTTTGCTCAGAATCTACTGGTCAGATACTTTTTTTGGCACGGATTTTGCAGACATTTAAAAACAAGAAAGATGACACCGAATTTTCGGGTGTAACAAGCACGTCTTTTGAATCCGTTCTGATGCAAATTAAATTTATCAAAGCTGTACAAAGTCAACGGACCCAGTATGGAAAACAATGGTATCTGACTGAAGAAAGAAGTTTTTGAATTGGGTTTTTAATCCCTCTGATTTTGCTGTAAACGGAATCGTGAGCTTACGCCCTCTGGTTCTAGACTTGTGCGTTAAGAAAAACATGAATTTATATGAGAAACATTTCGCACCGGAAACGCTCTCCAACACAGAAATAGTTTTTCAAATCGGACTCTCAGAAACAGAGATATCGACAAAAAATAAGACGTGACTTTACGTCCTCTGGTGGAAAAACCATGCATTATTTTAGGAAGAAAGTATTCTCAAAAGGTTTTCCCATATGAGCGGTAGCGGTCCAAGAAAAAAAAAATTATTCGAGTTTTCGGGAGCCCAGATTTTGCTACAAATACATAAGAACCAGAAATTAACACTTATGCTCCCTGGTTGCCAAACCATTCTTTACCAAACATTAGAAATTATGTGAAAAATATTTACCTAGCGGAAAGTCCATGATTTACTTGAAAATTTTGAATTTATAGGAAAATCATTTCGCATCGGAAGCACTGTCCAACAAAGAAGGGATTTTTCAAATCTGACTCCTAGAAGTAGAGATATTGACAAAAATAAGAAATACATCTACGCACTCTGGTGTAGAAACCATGCATTATTTCAAGAAGAAAATGTTCCTAAAAGGTTTGTAGACACGAGTAGCATCGGTCAACAAACGACTTTTTTTCAACCGAGAATTTAGAACTCATATTTTGCTGCAAATACATCAGAAGCGGAAATTAAGGTTTACGCCCCCTGGTGGCCAAACATTTTTTTTTTTACAAAAATTAGAAATTATGTCCAACAAATTTCCCACCAGGAGCTGTATCCGGTACGGAAATAATTTTTCTAACCGGAGAAATAGAAGCAGAGATATAGGGGGAAACGCAATATACCTCTACGCCCCCTAGCGGAAAGTCTAAGAATTACTTGAAAATTTTGAAATTATATTAAAAACATGCAACACTGGAAACACTATCCAACAAAGAAGGAATTTTTCAAATCGGACTCATAGAAGTAGAGATATTGACAAAAATAAACTATACATCTACGCCTCCTGGCGTAGAAACCATGCATTATTTTAAGAAAACGTTTGTAAAAGGTTTGTCGACATGAGTACTATCGGTCTACAAACGACGTTTTTTTCAATCGGGAATTTAGAAGGTTATATTGTGTTGCAAATACATCAGAAGCGGAAATTAAGGTTTACGCCCTCTGGTAGCCAAAATGTTTTTTTTTTTTTTTCAAAAATTAGAAGTTATGTGCAAGGCATTTCCCATCAGGAGCTGTATCCGATGCAGAAATAAATTTTCAAATCGGAGATTTAGAAGCAGAGATATAGAGGGAAACGCTCCTATGCCGCATAACGGATAGTCTACGAATTACTTGAAATTTTGAAATCATATGAAAAACGTGTCACACTGGAAACACTATCGAACAACGAAGAAGTTTTTCAAATCGGACTTCCAGAAGTAGGGATATTGTCAAAAATAAGATATACATCTACGCCCCCTGGCGGAGAAACTGTGTAATATTTTAAGAAGAAAATACTTCGAAACTGTTTATCGATGTGAGTGGCATCAGTCCACAAAATAATTTTTTCAATTGATATTTTAGAAGCTCAGATTTTATGGCAAATACATCAGAAGCAAAAATTAACCCTTACGCCTGTTGGCTAAGGTATTCTTTACCAAAAATTTGAAATTATATGCAAAAGATTTTCCATCAGGAGGTGTATCCGCTGAAGAAAACATTTTTCAAATCTGAGTTTTAGAATAAGAGATTTCAGGAAAATCATAATTTACTTTTACGCCCCTAGCGGAAAATTTATGCGTAATTTGAAAAAGTTACTATATCTAAATACTCTTCGACATAAATGGAATCGAAAGAAAAAATCATTTTTTCAATCGGATATTTAGAAGCAAATATGTGGAATAAAAGGAATTTTTGAATTCGACATCATCTGTCTTTACGCCCTCTAGTGGCGAAATCGTACATCGTAAAAATAAACGAAATAAAGGATCATCATTCGCATATTACCAGCTTCTCAATGCAAAAAGAATTTTTCAAATCGGACTATTAGTTGCAGAGATATCGTGGGTACAGACGGACGGACGGACGGACGAACCGGTAACATAAGCACGATCTTTTTTTACAAAAGACGTGCTAAAAATGCGCTGATAACACATTTAGTTGTATAAAAAAGTTCCTGAACTTCCTCTCACGAAAAAAATTCTGGGCGGTTACTTTAAATGCACATTTAACGTTTCCCCTCAGTGGTCGAACTGCAGGTTAGGTAAAGTTATAAAGTGCGCACTAAAAATTTTCTCACAACAGATGGTTTCCATATCGTTTATTGAATGGACCCCTTTACTTTTGTCTCTAAAAGACGACACTAGATGTCGCCACTACCACTCGTTTGTATTTTGCTATAGCGTAATCTTCCGTGTCACACTCTATATCTGTTTCATTTCCTAGTGTTCTACCCTATTATATGCAGGCATGCTGGAGAAACAATCTGTTATCAAAATCTTAATTCCTTCAGTAAGGAGCTGTAAGCGGAATCACTCACTTTATGAATAGCATCGTTCCAGTCATTAACCTTTCAACCTTCTAGAACGAATTAACTCGGGGTCAGTAAAACAAACCAAAATCAGCTAAAATGAATATATTCGCTGCTTAAGAAGTGGGCCGAATGTGGCTCGAACGAGTAAATCCGTTCATCAGAAAGCGTGGCTTTCCCCTCGACCTTGTTGTTCAAATCGTATGTTGGACACTCTTCCTTTAAGACTGATTATCTGCAAAAAGAGCTGTAACAATGCCGACGAACTTAAGTGAGGAGAGAAAAGGTATTTTTGTCACTTGTTTCTGCCCAGTGGCATGACAAGTGACTCAAATACTAGAAGATCAGTACTGCTGAGATGACAGAGGAAAATAAATTGTTTTGCCGCAGGTTTTTTAAAACCCGGCAGCAATGTAAATATTTCTGTTTGGGCAGCGCAGAAAATTTTGGGGGCCATTTGTTTTAGGTACATCGGCCACTTAAATGATTAAATTTGATCCCCAACTTTCAGTACGTTGAGATATTCGGAGTTCACGTTTTTATTAAATTCACAGTTCCGTGCAATGTATCTATCCCGACTCGCATTGCTAATAACTATTTCAAAACAAATAAAATGCTAGTAACTATTCCAAAACAAAAGAAACAAAGTCGTTTCCGTACACTTTTTTGTTAGGACTTGTACTTTCTTATCATTTTTTAATGCTTGTTGGAACACAAACCCCAGCGTTTCACTAATGTATGAATGTTGTAAACGGTTACACATATACAAAAATGAATGAGTGTTTGTATTCTGCTTCGTACAAAGGCAAACAGAGTCTTCTTTATTAATTAAGGGATGGAAGCTGTCGCATATGAATAACAGAGAGATAACACCAACATTATCTAATACACAAGGATGAAGAGAAAGTACAGAGAAAACGTGAGCAACATAGAGGATAAGATTCAATAAGGCAAGAGATTGAAGAACAAATAGTAACAGCAAAGACGTCGGTAGGAAAAGAAATAGTGACAGCGCAAAATTCTGTTATCAAAGTTGAAGTAGTATTGAACTTGGTGAAATACTTAAAGTGGCATATGAAAAAGTTTGAAGACTTTTTAAGAAACATGAAACTTGCGAAGCGAAAACGAAAAAATCTGATGTAGTATGAACAGCTCGACCAGCGATAAAGATATCGGCAGCATCTTAAAATGAAGAAAAGGGAAACCGGTTGCGCATTTTGAGATTGGAGAAAAACATAAAATGTTGAATGAAATAAAAATGGATTTGACAGTTATAGACGAAAATGTATTGAACGAAGATGATATTCCTGCACTCCATGGCGAAGTGATTATGAGACGTGCAATACGGAAAGATATTTTATAAAGCTCCTTGGATGAGAGGCTAGCTGACTGCCAATCCAAAATTTGAGCAACAAAGAAAGGGGGATTTTGCCTTCCGGTTTCCAAAATATTTAATAAACTTAATACATGACGCAATCCGATGGGAACACAAAAGTGATCCATCTGCTGACTCCAGTGCTTCGCGGCTCTGAGTTCAGAATTTCATCAAACGTCATATTTCCCTCCACAGGAAAAAGAAAAATTTCCTGTTGGTGTTTTTTGGGTTATTGATTCTCGGAAAACAAAATAATTTGGGATTGGAAACCAAATAAAGCATTTACAGCTGACTTAATACATAAAATGAAGATGAAAATAAAGATATGCTAGCACGGACGGACTATAAGAGCAGATCCCATATACACTATATTGCCAAAGGTCACCGGACACCTAGAAGAGAAACACAACATAGCATTTATTGACATACATTAGTACGGTGTCGGTCCACCTTTGGCCTTAATGCATACACTGACCCTTCAAGACATGATTTCGACAAGGTTTTGGATCACAACAGTAGGTATGCTCTTCCATTTAGCACAATGCTCCCGCTAACTATTCCTTAGAAGTAGGTCTTGGTTCCAAACTTATTACGCGGCGCTCTAATTCATCCCATACGTGTTCTATGGGATTAAGATCAGGGCTCTGTGCTGACCAGTCCACACACGATACATAATTATCATCAAACCACACCGTAACAGTCATTGCTTTGTGGCTCCGTGCATTATTCTGCTGGTACCAACAAGGTTCGGTTCCGTAGCATTGCCACCGAGTTGATAGGGCATAATTGTCCAGAATATCGAGGTAGACGTGCTGGTTAACAGGTTTGTCTACGATAGTCAATTAGCCGGTACCATACCACGAAAAACACCCCCACACGGCTACACTGCCAGCTCCAAACTTGACCGTAGGGACAGTACACTGTGGTAAATAGCGTTCCCCCGGTCGCCGCCATACCCACACATGACCATCAGAATGATGGATCGTGTATCTGGATTCATAAGTCCATAGGACCCATTTCCATTGACCTACGGTCCACGATAAATGTTTTTTACACCATGCTAAACGACAAATAACATTCCGAGTGGAGATGAAAGGCTTATGAGCAGCCGCACGACCAAGCTAACCCATGGAATGAAGTTCTCTACGAATGGTAGGTGTAAATGATGACGTTCCAGTATTTTCTATCACCTGTACATTGATCTCTGTGTAGTTCTCCGTCGATTAGCTGTAACGACTCTCCTGAGGCTACGACGTCCTCTATCACTGATTTTCTTTGGTCTGCCGGTATGTCTTGCTGCTTCAGGCAGGCCACGTGTTTTCCACTTATTCAGTACATCTTAAACATTTGATTTGGATATGTTTAAATGTCTCTCGGTTTCTCTCATGGACAGCCCACTAATATAACATCCAACAAACTTTCCTTTCTCAAAGTCAGTTCTCTCCTGCCGCAACATTTGCACTCAACCTCACACTGCGATATGATCGCAGTCAACTGATGCAGACTTGTTTTGATACGCTTTTGAAGTTGTACCGTGCATCTTAACAACGCAGCGGATCCGTTCATTTGCTTTTGAAGGGCTGTCCGGTGACTTTTGTTAATATAGTGTACTCCACTGTCTCCTAACAACAGTAAATCTACGTGAACAACTTATCTGTTATAACCTTTTCTGTTATGAGCATGCGGAGTGTGAGATAGAAATGTGAAAGTAGGTGTGCATGTCAAGTGAAGCACAATCCATTCTGTCAGTTGTCGAGCCCTAACCTGGCGTCAACCGCATGGGGCTATGGATCCCTCATTCATGGCACTGACTATCGAGGTCTTTGGGGACGGTTGTGTGGTAATGGGAATGTTTAGCGAGCATGAACCGAGCATGTATAGAATGTTGAACTAGACCCTCGTTAAGCCCTTACCCATGTATAAAATATTGAACTAGCAGAAAGAAAGAACCATTAGTAACTTAGTCCTCTGTAATCGTCAATGACAGTCGGAGGTTCGTCTCCTGCGGCTGCAGTGCCGTCGGAGATCTTTGGTGCTTCTAAACACCGTCTACTATCAGAGACATCTTGCGGACCATGTACAAGGTACATTCCACAATGTCATACTTTCACCGCAAGGCCGTAACTAGATATAAAATCTAGGAGAGGCTACAAAAGTGTTGATTACTTCTGTGAATTAATTTGAACCTAAGTAGTTTAATTAATTAAAATAATTTACTTAATTGTAACTTAAATTAATTTTAATATGGAAGTATTTATTGAAAAATGAATAAGCGTAGCAATACTGTTTTAAAAATATATATATTTATAAGCTTTGTTAAAATGTTGTATTGTCGCTTTGGTTGGAATTGGTCAAAACTGTACTTTATATATAATGCGATACCTATGTTTGTTTCCTCTATAGCAGGTGATTTAAAAAAATCAGAAAAATGTTTTTGAGAATTCCAAATGAAAATAATTCACGTAAGAACTAAGATAGTATACTGATTAATTTTTATGCGATGAATAGTTAATTAACTATTAAATAAAAATAACTAGAAACTGTACAGGATTTAATTAATTCAACGGAGAAACGCATTTTTGCACCCTTTTTTCCTTTGAATTTTGTGCAAATACCACACATGCCAAATAGTGGCATGTTTTGTATTACGTTTCCGCTGTGTCTAAACTTTAGAGACATGTCAATTCTCCTCCCTTCACGCCATAAGTATGTATAATTATGCCCAACTGGGGCGTATTTTGAGGCGGAGCCCCAGGGGGCCTTGTCTTTACCCGAAAATGTTTTAATTTTTGTAAAATAAGACTTATATTGGAAAATAGTGCTTTAATTTTTTCTATTTTTCATTAACTTTTATTTTGTTCTGATGGCTTTGAAAAATTTTTATTTTCTGTCCGCCCCTGTCGAAAAAATATTCTATATACGCCTTGCTAGTCTTTGCATGTATTAATTTCCCACTGCGTATTGTGACGCAGTTTGAAGTGTTTTACCTGCTTTTCAATGTTTATATTCCTTTACTTCGTATTTTTACGTTTTAGCTTCGATAATTATTTGTGCTTACATTTTTGAGATGGAATTCACTGAATGCAAAGCATTCCCAAAATGAATAACCAAGTGCAATGACTACAGGGGAGAAGGGTACGGGTATGCGAAGTACGATTGGTACAGTTTATTATGAAGTCAGAGTGACAAATTGATCTGCGAACCGCATTGCTGTGTCTTAAATCAGCTTCCGTGAAAATACTTTAGTGATTAAAAATTTCCAATTTCCATACTGATGCCCCCACGGATATGATCTTAAAACAGCTGTTTTAGATGATTTTCCTCTAAGTCAGTTCGATGTATAGTGCTTTTGGTGGGATATTGAAATGTTTTCGTTATTAATTTATTTTTAGATAATGACATATGCTATTATTATCACTTTCGTTGACTCTTTCGGTCGGCCCCCTGCTTCCCTCTAAGAGGGATAAGTTCCATGTCATTGGGCCCTTCTCGTGCAGGAATGATAATGCAGATATAAATTCGCCTGATCTCAACCCAATTGAACATCTGAGTGACGTTATGGAACACCAGGAGAGGTAGCTGGACCCATCATCGTACTTCATACCCGAAATGTGGACCACAATGAGGAAATAAGTTGTAATAAATATAATATAAGAGTAATTATAATATATGAATAATATCCTAATATATGAATAATTATATCATAATAAATTATATTATAATAAATTATAATATTAATTCATTGTTAGAATTAGAAAAATAATCATAATGCTGATATAAATTTGCCTGATCTCAACCCAATCGAACATCTGTGTGACCTTATGAAACACCAAGAGAGGAAGTTGGACCCGTCCCACTTCATGCCCGAATTGTGGACCACAATGCAGTGTTAGAATTAGAAATAAACCTTCTACATGGCTCAGCGGACCACTGGAATTTGCAAATCACTGGTCCGTCAGAATACCCACTGGCCCGTGAAAGAAAAACTTTGCACAGTTACCGTATAGATAAAAAATAACGGATCATTTCCTTGGAGCTGTATATCAAAAATTAAAAGCAACAGAATGCGTACATGTACTCACGCAAACAAATAATACTAATTAATAAAGTCTCAAGCACGGTAAGCAGTCATAGAAATTTGAAAAAACAAAAAAACATCCTTTTTCAACAAGGCCATTGTATACCAAAATGTTGGTAGGTCACTCATTTTTACTGATCGAGAAATGGCACACATATTAATACATTTACTATGCACATGGTGTTGGTATCAAGCATGCTATAATCATCATCATTGTCAACCATTATCAATCTACTGCTGAACGAAGGTCTCCCCAAGTTTCCTCCACAACGGTCTGTCTTGTGCCAGTCTCCTCCATGTCACTCCCGCATACTTTCGAATTTCATCCACACATCTCCCACGTGGTCTTCTTCTGGGTCTTTTCCTGTCCCTTGGAATCCAATCTAAAATTTTGGCTCTCCATCGATGGTCTGTTCTTCTGGCAGTATGTCCAGCCCATTGCCATTTCAGGGATTTAACTCTGATCATGATGTCTTCCACTCTTGTCATTTTTCGGATCCACGAGTTCCTCTTCTTATCTCTCCTGGTTACACCAAGCATGCACCTCTCGATGCTACTTTGAGTTGTCTGCAGCCTTTGTATTACTCTTTTAGTTAAGGTCCACGTCTCTGCTCCATACGTAAGCACTGGAAGGATGCATTGATCAAACACTTTTCTTTTAAGACATAATGGCATATTGCTCTTGAAAATTATGCTGTTTCTTCAAAAAGCTTTCCAGGCAAGTTTTGTGCGCCGGTTAATTTCTTCATCAATGTGACCCTCCCTTGATATCTGCTGTCCAAGACAAACGTACGTGTCTGTTATCTCCAGCTGTTCTCCATTAATCGGTAAATCTTCATTTCTTGTAAAAGCATTGAACATCACTTTTGTCTCCTGAAATTTCATTCTTAATCCCACTTCTTGATAAATGTCAACCCCGCTTTTTCGTGATGCTAACTAAACCATCAGGATTAGAGGAAATGCTATCCCACACTCACCAACCCGCTTAGCCAACGTGTTGAGTTATGGCCAAACCCCTCCAAAAAATGAAAAAAAAGATGGTATACTGAAGCGTAATTCATAGTTAATTTCAAATTAAAGTTTACACCACAAACATTATGAAATATTTTGATTGCCATTCACAAACACAAGTAATCTGGGTTGCTGGTTTTTAAACTGACCCTTCCCAGTCTGACACTGCAACAACACACCCCTCTTCCCATGATTCCTTGCACATTTTAGTCCCTCAGAAAATGCTAATGCTGAATGTAAGGTGCTGTTTTACAAAAATGACCTATACACATCTGTTTGACAAACGGGGGTAAAAAACATTACTAGCCACCCGGGCTAGTAGCATATATAGTTCACTGGAATTTTTAATGGCCAATGGCCAGCGGACCACTGGGTAATTCGAACGCTCGGTTGCAGAACTACACAAACACCTTGTTGGGTGGCGGCCATCCTCTGGGCGAACGGAGGGCCTACGAAGTGTTAGGTTTATGGTCGTAATTCATTGAGCACTGAGTGTGTATATATAACGGCCTAAAATAAGGAAAGGAAGTGAATCATTTAAAAACGTTTTGGTTTGGATTAAGGAAACATCTATGTGCCATGTTTGATATTAGCAGATACTGACACAGAGCATGCAATGGAAAAGCATTTTTACCAGAATAAGGCCAAACTGAAATATCAGCGCTGACAGCCGGTATTGCTTTAACGACCAGGACTCTGGAATCTTTTGACGCTCAAATTACCATAGCACCCGAAACTGTTGCTCCTTTCAGAATTTCTCACCTCTCCTTTACAAGTTCAAAGAAAAAAAAAGGTTAGTTCTCTGTCACCATGCAAAAATTCCGATCTGTAGTCTTCATGCGCAGTGACCTTCAGACGTTTCCCGAGGGGCGATTACTGCATTTATCCACGGAGAAGGCATGCGATGTCCTGAGAGTAAATAATATCGCTCCTGAAGGTAGGACGCTTGCTTTGCTTACTTGTTTAGCGACAACAATGGTGGCGGAGAGTGACTTCTGCTAACCTCGTAGGTACCGGGTAAATTGAAAGAACATGTGAGGGTAGGAAACTCCACTCACCCTAGATGAGTGTTTTTCGGGCGGTCGTGGTAATTTGAATATAGTGGCGTTTTGGGTGTTATGGTTGTTAAGATGTTTTCATATTAGTACTCAAACTGTTCTTACACTTTAATTCAGGGAGAGCCAAAAGTCACTGTGTATCTGAATGGGTACAGGATTTTCTCACAATACCCTTCCGCGTTTATAGTCCCCTCGAAGAATATGGGCCCAATTATGCATCTTCGATATATCGCACGCTACACACCAGTCTTTTGATCATATAATGGCATTACGTGCATATGATACGGATTATATTGGAAGACCAGATACCGCTGTTTTGGCTGTTGACATATCCCGATAAGTGGAGCAGCGCCTCTTCGGAGGAAACTATGACGTCCAGAATATCCTCTTCGTTGCCATTAATGAAGTCCTTCAGCCATCTGCAATATTCCACACGCTGTCTGTGTGTTTCAGTTCGTGCACTGCCCTGATTTTGTGCGGACAGAGTTGCCGTCGCTTCTACAGTGCCCTACGGGTGCTGCTGTACTACACACTTGCTTGTTGTGGCAATTTTCGAACCGATTTCTTTGGACTTTTAGTGATGCGAACGGAAGTATCCTCCACCTTTTCCTCTGTTAACACTCGCGGCCTACCGCTTCACGGAGCTTCTCTCACTGGTCCGGCTTTATGAAACTTTTCAATTAACCACCTCACTACATTGCGATGGAGTGCTTCAATATCGAATATTTTTTCTCTGTACTTACGTTTCACTTCGTCCGTGTATATTCACCTCCACTACGGAACACATGTTCAATCACAAAAGCTCGGCCCTCAAGCGACAACACCATGTTCAACAGGCTACTGTGACGCCTCACTACTGAGTGATTCAATCAAGGACAGGCGCCGGACGCCAAAAATACCGGCTGCCTCCTCGTTCAAGGTCAGACGGCAGGATGCGCTTAACCCCGCTCAAAGCACACGAACATTCTCCAATCACATTATTGCAGGTACGTGCGCGGTAACTACACTTCACAGATCTCTTATTAACACGTCTTTTGTAAAAAAAAGATCGTGCTTATGTTTTCGGTTTGTCCGTCCTTCTGTGGCCACGATATCTCTGCAACTATTAGTCCGATTTGAAATATTCTTTTCGCATTGGGAAGCTTGAAATATTCGAATGATGATCCTTCATTTCGGTTTTTCTTTTACGAAGTAAAATTTCGCCGCTAAATGCAGATGATGTCGAATTCAAAAATACGTTTTATTCCACATATTTGCTTTTAAGCATCCGATTGAAAAAATTATTTTAACTTTCGATTCCATTTATTTTGAAGAGCGTTTTAGATATAGTTACTGTTTCAAATTACGCATAGATTTTCCGCTAGGGGGCGTAAAATTAAATTACATTTTCCCCGAGAACTCTTCTTCTAAAACTCCGATTTGAAAAATGTTTTCTACAGCGGATACACCTCCTGATGGAAAATCATTTGCATATTATCTCAAATTTTTGGTAAACAGTACTTTGGCCACCAGGGGGCGTAAGTGTTTATTTTTGCTTATGTATTTTTTGCCATAAAATCTGAGCTTCTGAAATCTCGATTCAAAAATTTCTGTCGTGGATGGATGCCCCTAACGTCAGTAAAGCTTTCCAAATATTTTCTTCTTTCTTCTCTCTGCTTCTAACGGTTCGATTTGGAAAATTCTGTCTTTATTAGATAGAGTATCTGGTGTGACATGTTTTTCATATAATTTCAAAATTTGTAAGTAATTCATAGACTTTCCGCTAGGAGGCGTAAAGGTAAATTGCTTTTACCCCATTATCTCTGCTTCTAAATCTCCGATTTGAAAAATTCTTTCTGAGCCGGATACGGATCCTGATGAGAAATACTTTGCACATACTTTCTAATTTTTGTAAATAATGGTTTGACCACCAGATGGCGTAAGCCCTATTTTCCGCTTCTGATGTATTTGCAGTAAGATGTGAGCTTCAAGAATCTCAAACGAAAAAAAATTGTTTGTAGACCGATACTACACATGCCGACAAACCTTTTAGGAACATTTTCTTCTTAAAATAATTCATAGTTTCTACGCCAGGGGCGTAGAGGTATATCTCAGCTTTTTCAATATCTCTACTTCTAGGATTCCGATTTGAAGAATTTTTGCTTTGTTGGATAATATTTCCGATGCGAAATGTTTTTCCTAAAAATTCAAAATTTTCAAGTAAATCATAGACTTTCCGCTAAGCGGTACAAAGATTAAATTCTGTTTTCTGCGTTATTTCTGCTTCTAAAACTCCGTTTTAAAAAATTCTTCCTGTATCGCATGTAACACCGGATGGAAAATATTTTTCATATAATTTCTAATGTTTGGTAAAGAATGGTTTGGCCACCAGGGGGCACAAGTGCTAATTTCTGCTTCTGATGTATTTGTAGCTAAATCTGGGCTCTTGAAAACTCGACTAAAATCTTTTTTTCTTGGACCGATACCGCTCATATTGAGAAACCTTTTGAGAATACTTTCTTCCCAAAGTAATGCATGGTTTTCCCACCAGGGGACGTAAATCCACATCTTATTTTTGTCGATATCTCTGTTTCTAAGAGTCCTATTTGAAAATTTTTTTCTGTGTTGGAAAGCGTTTCCTGTGCAAAATGTTTCTCATATAAATTCATATTTTTCTTAACGCACAAGTCTGCAACCAGAGGGCGTAAGCTCACGATTCCGTTTACAGCAATTTCTGAGGGATTAAAAACCCGATTGAAAAACGTCTTTCTCCCGTCAGATACTATTGTTTTCCATACCGGTTCCATTGATTTACTTTGACTAGCTTTGATAAATTTAATTTCCGTCAGAACGAATTCAAAAGACGTGCTTATTAGACCGGAAAATTCGGTGTCATCTTTCTTGTTATTATTTCTTATCACAGTACGTCAGGTGTACAGGGACTTTTACTTCACCCTCTATATATTTCTTTCCAATTTATTTTTTCTGTATTTGATTAAAAGTTCTCGGACGACTTCCTCAGGTTTCCTTCACAGGATTTGAATAAATTGATGACATGTGAAATGTTACTTCACTTTAAATCCAAAAACTCTATTCTTTTGAAACGCCATAGTGTTCTTAGCTTTTAAGGGTGTCACTATAAGTGCAAAATCAGTTTAATGGAATAACAAAATTAAGTTCAGCTTGATTAACTATTGGAAACTGGGAAAACTTTATACTCAATATCTTTAATTAAACATAAATTGACTAAGCGAGCAGATAAATAATAAGTCGGTACTTACTCGAACTTCAACGTTTTAGTTAGACCTTTAGGCACTAGTTAGCTCAGTTTATCATATCCCTTGTAGCGTGACACACTCTTGACACATACCAAATTTAGTAATACTGTAATATTTAAGTTCTAATAATCTCGAACTTAACAGCGAGGTACTCAAACAAACGACCTATTACCTCAAAAACATTTAGCGTGAAACAGTATATAGTTAATGAAAATCAGCTAGCCAAACGAAAATCCTTCACAGCTCGTAAACCAGCCTCATAGGTCGTAAGCCAGTTAGCCAACTTACATTGAAAATAACCTCCTTATCTCATCTTTTCATGTAAGTCATATAACCTCCAACCTCCTTTCTCGTAGCCAAAAGTCATCCGAGCGAGAGTGAAAACGTAATTTTCTTTTTTTCTTTTAAGTTTTAACGACTACCACGAGCAACTCATGGGCCTATATGCAGTCGCCCATCCCAAATTCAAGGCCAATGATTCCAGGTAAGGGAGAGAGCCAGTGCCGTAAGACAAACACAACATCCATGCTTCAACAGGATTCGAACCCGGACCCTTCACGAGTGAATAGCAATAAGCCAGCGGTTATATCACTGCGCCACAAGTGCGGCAACGTTAAGTTTAGAAATTTCTGAAGGAGAACAAACGAAATTTTCATTTAAACAAGAATTAAAAAGGAAAGTTATATTCAGTATATGTTAAAACGCTTACGCACGAGTTTATTTGATAAGGTGATTTTACACTATACAACATAGCACAATACGATGCAGTTTACCTAAGAGTTAACTAGTTAACTATACTGAAGAATTTCCTACGGAATATCCGAATGAGGAAACTATAGACAAAGTAATTTTACTTCGTGGAATCATTTAACCGGATTTACGTATGTTCCTTTTTATTATACGTATTAAGTATCTCCTTTTTTTAAATGCGCATATCTCAAAATAATTGACAGATGTTTATCAGGCAGGAAATTTATTTTGAATACCATATATGTATTTTTATTTTTATTTAACTGTTCCTGTTTAATAATGGATGCCATATAGGCTATGATAAGCAAAATGGTTAAGTATAATAAAAAAAACACCTGAAAATCTTGGGTTGCATCTGATCAATATGTCCTTCAGGAGTGATCGTCTAAATGATAATGTCAGTTTTCTCATACAAAGTACTTACGAACAGATACAATGAATTGTGGAACTGTTATGCCTGTGAGAGATTTATTAGATGAAATCATTACAGTTTTTGCGTGCATGCGTGTTTTTTTTTATTGGAGGCTTAACGACCACCGTGAGCAACTCAATGGGCTTAAGCAGTCGCTCGTCCCTAATTTAGGATACTGATTCCAGGGAACGGAGACAGCCAGTGCCGTAAGAAAAACACGACATCCATGCCTCACCGCGATTCGAACCCGGACCCCTTTCGGACGAATGATCAGAAGCCATCGCTTAGAACACTGCGCCACAAGGGCGGCTGCATTTTTTAGCGTTTGATACACTGCTGGCCACCCAAAATGCAACACCAAGAAAGACACGAGATGGCAAAGCCAGATTTACTGGACACATAACACCAGATACAAAGATGAAACGACTGAGCTAACAGGCACGTGCAACTTATGGAACACGCAGACATCAATAGGTCCGGCGGCACAAAACACTTCCACTACTTACACCCCGACTTCTGTGCACCCTTCTTATAGTGATTCTTGGTGGCGTGCTGGGCGCACATGATTTGCATATACCCTGCAATGCTAATCGTTTGCATGTCCTCTCGCGGGCGACGCATGCTGCGAATTTCAGGCCAATCGGAAGCTTCCTTCTTGGTGTTGCATTTTGGGTGGCCAGCAGTGTACGTATATTTAAACGTATGTTGATGTCCTGAGCTTCCACATTTTCTTTCTAAGTTCCGTATTTATCATTGTTCAATAAAGTACAAAATGCATTCGTGCTGTTCTCATCTATTTCCATGAAATTCTTGTTCTCAGAGTCTATTTCGTTTGTTCCAAGTTGTCTTACATCTTCAGGTAGTTACGGAAAAGAAGGATATGGAAACGGAATCATGTTGTAAAATTTACTGTATTTGTTCTAGTTGCTGATTTTAACCTGTAACATCAGTCATTAGAACCAGATGTGACATGAAAACAGTTAGAAAGAGAACAGAAAAATATGATGTTCGATCAAAACTGTTCGATAGACATCCAAACATGAAACGTCCTTGTAAGTTTACTCCTATATCGCACGCATTGATAAAATAAATTGCTTGCCTCATAGCTTTTAACAGATCTACGCAAAGAGGAATTTTCGCAGTTAGTCTATTTAATTTAAACTCGTGTGATTTCACACGTTAAATATTAAGGGACGAACATTTGGACAATTTCAGCTGTTGAGGTAACGTACAAAATGATAATTCTAAGCATGGTAAACGTTCGATGTGCCATACACTATCTCGATCTGTTTAGAGTTCTAACAATTTTTGACAGGAACGACATTTATCAAACTTGGATTATGCATTGAAACAATTTCCATAACGTCAATATCAACAAAACGTGTGTTGCGAATATCTGGCACTAGTTTCAAACCAAAACCAAAGATGAAAATTATATCAGCTTCTGGTGTCTTACTTTCAAGGTTTCAATGAAAGGTTTCTGGGTCATGCATATAACAAAGCGCTACAGGGATATTCATTTCCTATCATGTTTGCATTATGGAGATATAAATTTGCTTTTTTTTTCCATTGAAGGACTCTTAGGCCTGCTGTTCACATACTGTTGTACTGTATTTCATAAAACCCATTTGTATTTGTAAAAATAATTTCCTCAAATTTTTAATGAGACTTTAATTTTGTTCAATATTTAAGTAAATTGTTTTAAGACAATGGTTTGTGAGAATATCAGCAGGATTTAATATGAAAATGTATGATTTCCAGTAACGTACAACCTAGAACAGACTTTAAATAATATTTTTTCCTAGGCTTCTCTTAAACTCCAAAGTTTTGTTTTTTTAGTTATATTAGAAACAACTTTCATTTACTTCAATTTAATAGCTTTTACTACATTCCTCTCCGCATAACATGAAAATAAATTATTTTAATAACGCCAACACGGGACATGTAGTGCGCAGATATTTTACGCTTTTTTTCTCAAACGGACATCCTCAACTCCTCCACAAAAGCATCTTTCTCTCAAAATTCCACTACCGAAGAATCCGTTCTTCAAAGTTCTACCACAAAAAACTTTCACTCCTCAAAATTCCACCACAATAAACATCCGTCGTTCAAATTTCCACCGCGAATATATCATCTCATAAAATTTCCCGAACGAAAACATTCGCGTCAAAAAATTACAGTCCAAAAGGACCCATTCCTCAGAAGTTCACCACAAATAGATTTATTTCCCAAAAGTTTACTATGACAAACATCCATCCTTCAAAAGTACCCCACGAAAATATCCACCCCTCAAAACTCCATTGCAAAAACATCCACCACTCAAAATTTCATCACAAGAAATTTCCGTTGATCTAAATTCCACCACATAAACATCCACCTCTAAAACTTCCCCACGGAATCATCCACCCATCAAAATTGTTCCATAAAAACATTCGTCCCTCGTAACTCCCCCACTAAGACTCCCCATCCCTTAAAACTTCCCCAGAAAACACCCATTCCTTAAAACTCTCCTACAAAAAAAATCCACCCCTAAAAACTCTCTTACAAAAGCTTTCTCCCCTCAAAAGTCACACACAAAAATATTCTCCCCTGAAAACTGGCTACAAAAACATTCGTATTTCGAGATTCCCTCACGAAAACATCCATTCCTCAAGACTCTTACACGAAAACATCCATTCCTCAAGACTCTTACACGAAAACATCCATCTATCGAAACCTCACACGAAAACATCCATCCCTCGAAATGCTCACACTATAATATCCATCCTTGAAAACTTTCACACAAAAACACCCAACCCTTCAAACACTTCCAGAAAATATCCACCTGTCAAGACTTCTCACCAGAACATCCACCCTCAAAACTTTCCTACAAATATATCCATTCCTCGAAATGCCGCCGCAATAACATCCATCTCTCAAAACTCACACGAAAACATCCATCGCTCAAAACTCTCACACGAAAACAAAACACAACCCCTCCAAACACTTCCAGAAAGACATCCACCTCTCAAGACTTCTCACAAGAACATTCATCTTCAAAACGTCCCTATAAATATATCCATTCCCCGAAATTCCGCCGCAATAACATCCATCTATCAAAACTCTCACAGGAAAGCATCCAACCCTCAAAACTCTCAGACCAAAACATCCATCCCTCAAAACTTTCAAACAAAGACATCCACTGCTCAATACTTCCCTCAGAAACTCTCAAACGTATAAAGAAAAGTTAAAGGTTTTCTTTCAGCACAAGAGTATTTTTCAATTTCTGTAAAATCCCACTAATAACTAAAGAACCATTAATAAAGTGTTTCCTTACATTTTCTCTTATTTCCATCCAGTTTTTACGTAGTCAGTTTCCTCCAGCACCTTTACAATACTATAAAACTACTTTTCAGTATATTCTTAAATTCTAAATTGTTTCGGGTGGTGAGAAATTGAAACCTTCTTGTGCTATCCTGTGGATGGTTTATTTGAGTTTTTAGCGAGCGTGTGGTCCTGTTCTTTTTTTTTCTCTGTGTATGAATTCGAGAAAGCGACAGCGAAGCAGCATGAAAGTGTATGCTAGCAAGCACACGTAATTTGTGTCACTGTATCAAAAAAATTCATATAGTCAGTGATCTGAAGTGTCTCTAAAAGATACAGTTTTGCGTGTCTCATAGAGATGCAGTTCAATGACAAAAGACTGTTTCCAGCAGTCTTTTTGTGTGTGCCCGACGCATGTGTCAATCTATCGCAGAGATTGTACGCAAAATGCAGCATCTTCCTTCGACAGTTTCGGGAATAGACAATTTCCGGCATGTCATCGCTTCGTGGGCAGCGCTGTGTTCGGGGAAAGTTGGTGGATGAGCATTGCCGTCGATGACTGTCTCGCATAGTTGCAACCAACCAGAGGGTGACAGTGGCACAAATTACCGACGTATCCATTAAAGGAAGTGCCAAACGCGTTTATACCAAGACCATTAACAGATCATTAGTTGCAATAGTATATGGTAGCCGCCGAACCACCAGAGACCCATTGCTAACGCCACATCACCGGACCGTAGGAGTCAAGTTGGCCAAAGAAAATAGGCACTGGACCTGCGATAATTGGAGCCCCGTCCCCTGGTCCGAAGAGTCTCCTTTCCAGTTATTTTGCGCAGACAGTAAGGTTCTGACCTAGCGGAAACGGCATGAGGCGATGGACCAGAAATGTCAAAGAACTGTTTAATCTGGTGAATGCTCGGTTATGATCTGAGGCGTATTCAACTGGCACACGGTGGAATCTCTGATACGTTTAGATGCATCTCTGAATGCCTTAAGCTACGTGTTCATATTTACCGACAAGTTTCCTCCGTTCATGGTCATAACGTACAACACTGGACTCTTCAGCAGGCCAATGTGTCTCCCACAGAGCCGTGGTAACTACAACATGGCTAGAATAGCATTCCGCAGAATCTTTCACCATGGAATGGGCACCCCGGTCATCGGATGGGAACTCTGTGGAAGCTCTTTGGAATACTGTGGAATGACCTGTTCGAGCTTTGGAGCCTTTACCTGGGAATGCGGCAGAATTATGGACAGGGCTGTAGAAGCAGGAGTGGAGGTACCTGTGGTTGGATACTTCCGTAACCTAGTACCTTGGAAGTGAGGGCGGAGGTCCAACCCTACCGGAACAGGTTATTTCAACCTAGATTTCCTACTCCTCCACACGACTGATGGTATGTTCAAAGCTGGAATATATGCAAGTTGTTTTGAGCAGTTATGATTTTGGGACACCATAATGTTAACATGTTTTATGAATAGCGTCTCTGGTTATGTTAATCTCCGAGGAATGAATATTTCTAGTAGAGCACGTGCTTCCAACATGAGACAAGTATACAGTTGCTAGAAACAAAAATTCCGTGTCTTTTTTTCCACACCACGATAGAGTGTGGGATTTAATCAGTAAATTTCGGAGAATTTGCAGGTGCCAGATCCAGCAAAAAGTGGTAGCTTTAGTGCTTTTTTTTTCTTTTAGAAAAAGCCTGTCGATGTTTGTGAAACGACGATGGAAAGCCCATCAAAGAGAGTCATTAAAACATTTGGCACGGGAGAGAGAATTCAGCTTAGGAACTGCCGTCATAGTTGTAAGATAAAATCTCCACTTATTTCTTTACAGTGTCAGATGTGAAAGAATTAAAACTGCGGATAATGAGAAGAGGAAGCGTTATTGTGATTGGCTTCAGAATTTCATACAAGATAAGGAAATCAAAATGTTGGGTGAAAACTCTTATCAGGATAAGTTCGCTTCCAAAATGTTCACGAAGCTCAGAAAATTTTTGCCAAATTCATGAATAACAATTGCTCAACAATAACATCGGTTCTTCGATAGCTATTCCAAGGCGACGGAATTGTGGGTCCCACGTATTTCGCGAACACTTTAAATGCAGAATGACAATGTTCAAACGTTCTGTATCAATTAATTTAATTGCTAGATGAAAACAAAATCCTGAATGCTTACTTCCAACAAGACAGTGCGCGCTCGCACACCGCTTGCACATCGATAGCTCTACCTAAACGTTTAAGGGGGTCGGATATTTTTAAAGCGACTTTGTCCTCCTCGATCACCCCAGCTTTCACCGCGCGATTTTTACTTCGGGGGCAGTAGCAAATGCTGTTGCTTAAAAGGACCGTCCGAAAACAATTGAGCAATTAGAAACAACAATATCCGTGCACTCTGCTTTCATTACACGAAACAAAAATGTGGAAGACGCGTTCGAGAACAAAAGTAGAAGAGCTGCATTATGTTTTCAAAATGGTGGACATCACTGTCAACACTTGCACAAAGTCAAATATAAGAATGAACATGGTATAAAATGTAATGTAGTCAAAATATAAAATGCTATTAAAATGAAAATATGAGTATTTCCCATTAAATATAACATAGCACGTTCACTGCAGAGGTATTTTCTGAATGCACTGTATATTTGTTGCTGACTAATTCATTATAGTTTTTTCATGAACCCTTTTCACCATAGATATTTCTTCATCTTATTTGCGAAACTCTTCTTCGAAATAGAATTTCTAGAGATTGAAGATTTTACATATTTTCTGTTGCTCAAAATCTACTTCCTCGGAATTCCTTATTTCCATGGGAAATATTCTAAGAGTTCAATTTATTATGTTTATAGCAGGTCTTAGCATTGCTTGCCAACAATAGGTGCCCAGTTGTTGGCAAGCAATGCATTCAACAACTGGGCAACTGTAAGCAGTTTGATGTGCCGAAGAAAAGTATGAGCTATTTCTGTTCCTTCAGAATTAATCTCAATGCTTCCCAAGGGGTATTGTTCACCGACTCTCCTGTCGTGCAGCTAACGTCTTTCCTTTTTTTAACGATGTTTCTTGTTGATTAACAACTCCATAAAGACTAAAAATGTGCAGTGGCAATATCGCTGTATTTCCATATTATTTGCGGCTCCAGAACTGAGAGATAGAGAGAGAGAGAGAGACGAAAGGAAGAAGGAAAAGAAAAATGAAAAACAGTGAATGAATCAAAGCAACGACTTGAGAAGATAGCGTCCTGTGAACTAATATTGTTTTCTTCTTAAAATAACACCAGGATTATGTTTGCGTCTTAAAATAATACCAGAATTAAACGTCTGCAGATTTATGTCCAACTAAAGCTAAATAATATATATCATCATCATCATCATTGTCAACCATTATCAATCCACTGCTGGACGAAGGTCTCCCCAAGTTTCCTCCACAACGGTCTGTCTTGTGCCAGTCTCCTCCATGTCACCCCTGCATACTTTCGAATTTCATCCACCCATCTCCCATGTGGTCTTCTTCTGGGTCTTTTCCTGTCCCTTGGAATCCAATCTAAAATTTCGGCTGTCCATCGATGATCTGTCCTTCTGGCAGTATGTCCAGCCCATTGCCATTTCAGGGATTTAACTCTGATCATGATGTCTTCCACTCTTGTCATTTTTCAGATCCACGAGTTCCTCTTCTTATCTCTCCTGGTTACACCAAGTATGCACCTCTCCATGCTACTTTGAGTTGTCTGCAGCCTTTGTATGTCTCTTTTAGTTAAGGTCCACGTCTCTGCACCATACGTAAGCACTGGAAGGATGCATTGATCAAACACTTTTCTTTTAAGACATAATGGCATATTGCTCTTGAAAATTAGGCTGTTTCTTCCAAAAGCTCTCCAGGCAAGTTTTGTACGCCGATTAATTTCTTCACCAATATGACCCTCACTTGATATCTGCTGAACAACATAAACGTACGTGTCTGTTATCTCCAGCTTTTCTCCATCAATCGATAAATCTTCATTTTTTGTAAAAGCATTGAACATCACTTTTGTCTTCCGAAAGTTCATTTTTAATCCCACTTCTTTACTCTTGTCAGCAAGTTCCTGGATCATACTCTGCAGCTCTGATGGGCTAGTTGCAAAAATGACTACGTCATCAGCAAAACGAAGGTGGGTTAGATAATCTCCATTAATCTTTATCCCCTTGTTTTCCCAGCTCAGTGACTGAAAAACACTTTCCAATGTGGCATTAAAGAGCTTCGGAGATATGGTGTCACCTTGTCTCACTCCCCTTTCCAATATTTATGTGTGTTGTATTTTCAAACAGCCTAATCTTTGCACTTGCATTTTTATAGATGTTATTAATAATATTAATGTATGCATCTTCAATACCGTAGGTTTTGAGAGCCATTGTAACTGCTGATGGTTTCACCGAATCAAAGGCTTTTTCATAATCGATAAAAGCCATGCACAATGGAAGTTCATATTCCCTCGCTCTTTCAATTAGTTCTCTCAGCACATGGATATGATCTATTGTGCTTTAGCCACTCCTGAATCCAGCTTGTTCTCTCGGTTGAGCCATGTCCAGTGTTACCTCAAGCGGTGTGAAAGAACTTTAGTGAAGATTTTATAAAACTCTGATAGGAGGCTGATAGGTCTGTAGTTTCCGAGATCCTCAATGTCACCTTTCTTATGTAGCAGGATCATTGTAGCGGTGTTCCAATCCTCAGGAATCTTTCCTTCATTAAGGCATCGAGTGAAAATTTGGGCGAGTACTGTTTCGATTTCTCCACTTGCTTCTTGTATGATGTCTACAGTAATTCCATCTTCTCCTGGAGCTTTTCCCAGCTTCATGTTCTTGATTGCATGTGAAACTTCTGCTGGAAGGACTGGAGGAACTCTGGTACTGGTATCTTTCATGATGTCTGGAGTGCATGTATCATCCCTTTCATATAATTTGGAGTAGAAATCTTTCACTCTTGTCAAAATTTCGCCTCTATTTTTTGTTACAGAACCATCTTCTTTTCTCAGTGCCATAATCTGTTTTCTTCCCTTACTGAGATGCCCCTTTGCTATCTTTAGGCTTTGGTTGTTTTCAATTGCTTTCCTAACTAGTTCACAGTTGAATTTCCTTACGTCTTCAGTGATACTTTTTCGTACTGTCTTTCATAGCTCTATATATTCTACTTTGGAAGTCACATCTTCTTTAGTTGTCCTCATCTCTCTTCTTTTTTGCATCAACATTTTCGTTTTTCCTGATAATTTATTTACATGCAACTTGTTCTTAGACCCAGCTAATTTTGTTGCTGTTTCCATAAGAGCTTTGGTTACTTTTCTGTTAACTTCAGAGATATCCACTTCTTCCGATGTTAGGCCTTCTATTATATCAGTATCGGTAGTCTGGTTGCTCTACAATAGATCATAAAATTAACCAATTAATAGAAAAAAGCAAAACAAATGAATATCAAAAGACAAGTTCACTTAATTTTTGTAGACTATTCCAAATCTTTTAATTCTATATATCAAAAGGAAGTGAGTTCTTTAGAAAACAGACAAACGCTGGAAGGAAAATGTGTCAGTTTAATAAATAAAACATATAGCAAGGCTACACCAATAGTAAAGTTAGAGAACCTAAGCTCAGTTTTCAAGATACAGAGAGGAGTTAGACAGGGAAATCCACTATCTCCAAAATTATTTAACTCTGTGTTAGAAGATTTTTTAGAAATTTAAACTCGGAAGAAAAAGGATTAAACATAAATGGAAGGTACTTAAATCACTGAAGATTTGCTGATGACATAGTCATCATTGCAACTAACGATTGAGAAATGCAGAATATGATAAAGGATTTATGGATGGAAAATCTTAAAAAAGATCTTACAATAAACACAACAAAAAGTAAATATATGAGCAATACAGAGAAGGATAAGAAAACATTTGGATAAAAGGAAAATATATTGAAAAGGTAGACGAATATATCTATTTAGGTCAAGTGATCAGTTTAAATAAGGAGAAGAAGAAATCAATATAATAATTATCCAAGGTAATAGTCTTCGTTTTGATACTTAAAAACTATTTAATCGGTGATCTTCCATTGCGTTTAAAAAAAAAAAATCAGTGCATGTATTATCCACGTGTTTACTTATGGAAGCAAAATATAGAGTATCACAAGCGACAATGTAAAAAAAAGACTATCGGTAAGAAAGTTAGAGAGAAGAATGTTATTAATAACAGGAAGAGATAGAGTTAGAAATGAACTAATAAGAGAAAGAACAAGAATAAAAGATATAATAATAATAATAATAAAAGATTCAAAGTGGAGATGGGTTGGACATGTTGGAAGACTGAAATATGGACACGATTGATAACATAATGGCAACTGAGAGATGCAAGGAGACGGAGAGAGCGACAGAGAATGAGGCGGAGAGATGACCTCCAGAAATTTAGTGTAGCTAAATGGTGGACTGAGGCTAAGGATCGAGGAAGTTGGAAAAGATTGGGGGAGGCAAATATCTTGCAGTGGGGGTTAACAGCCTAGGAAGAAGAAGAAAGAATTCAGAAGATTATTCAAGAAACACATTAAATAAAACCTTTCAAGACCTATGGAGAATAACTGTAGTGCAATTGTACAACTGAGTGCTTCCCTGCATCTTTGGCAACTAAAATTTATTTTATCCGAATCGTTTAAAAAAAGCTAAATAATATTTTCTTGCCATGTTACGAATGTGATTCTGTTCGACTTTTCAATGCCACGATGAAAACGGAAAGTAAGGCAATTAAGGTTTTTTATAATGTTTCTTCTTCATCAGTTTTTGGAAGTACGGTATTTAAGAAGACATACAGATATGCACTGATGAAAATCGGTCAAGTTTACTTAAGAAAAAAACAAGCCTGGAAAAGTAATAAAAATTTCCCAATCGAATAAATGTATTATTAATAGAGTTGTCATTCCTATCTGTGATTTAAAAAAGTAATATTAGTATCATTCACGGAAACTTAATATTTAAAATAAAATCAGCTCCGTATGTAGCAATCGGACCTTCAACTAATATTTCTGCTTTAGAAGCGAAATGCAAAACATCCAAGACACGTAAATAAACTTTGTTTTTTTTTTTAGAATTTCGAATTGCTTATGTTTCGCAGAATGAAAATAAATTGTTCGTAAAGTAAACGACATCATTTTGTTTGTATATCCCTGTCAAATTCAATGACTAAATACAGACACCGGCACCTGAATTAGAGACCTTTACCCAGATGTAGGTAAATGTCACTCACGCAGCGTACATGCAAAATACGGGGTTACATGCGTTTAAACGTAATCTTGCGAACTATTTAAGTCTGCTACTCCTCAGTTGTGTTGAATACAATGAGTAAAACAAAGAATCTTTCGGAATTCGATAAAGGGTTTATTGTGGGTGCCCGTCTTGCTAGAGCGACGTTTTTGAAAACAGAAAATCTGACTAGCTGCTCAAAAGGTGAGATATCCCGGATCTTTAATCAGTGGAAAGAAAACCCACATTGCTTTTCTAAGAGGCGCAACTGTCGCACGACGGCAATCTGTCAGGAACGAGATCGTTTTCTGCTGAGAAGGCTTGTACAAAGAAATACAACTTCCTGTGGGCCGACATTGACCGAATCATTCCATAAAGACTCCTCCAAACCCAACTCTCAGCACACCACGCGCATGGAATTGAAAAGGGTCGGTATTAGTAGTTATATGCATATACGGTAACCACTGACTTCTGCGAAGAACCGGAAAGTTCGTATATACTGGAGTCAGGGACAATGGAGTCTCGACACTGAAAGATTGGAGAAAACGTTATGTGGTCCGACGAGTCGCGGTTCACCTTGTTTTGTACCGACGGTAGGCAGAGAGTTCGGCGGGAGCCTCATGCAGCAATGGACTCAGCTTGCCTTGTAAACACAACTCAAGGTTCTGGTGGTGGTGCCATGGTGTGGTGCATGTTCTGTTGGGACGGAACTAATTCGTTGATATTGTTGAAAGGTCGGGCGCCGTCCAGAGATTATCTGAACATTGTTGCCGATCAAGTACATCCTGCAATGCTGACTTCTTATTCAGCAGATGATGGCTGTTTCAGTGAAAACAATGCTACTATACATCGCGCGAGATATAATTAGCAGACGTCCAGCAAGCATGACAGCTACTTCCACCATCTTCCCTAGCCACAAATAGTCCACATCTGAACCCCATTGGGATTGTATGTAACATGTTAGAAAAACAGATCCGGGAATGAAGTCCTATTCCGTCAAATCCGAGTCAGGTGAAGGACTGTCTGGTAAATGCCCAGTATGCTGCAGACGTAGATACATTCCAACACCTTCTGGAATTTATACCAAACACTATGCATGCTATAATTCGAGAAAAAGAGAATCTAACCCGGTATTGGATAAAAGTTTCTAATTCAGTGGCTAGTATGTGTATTTTAGAAATAAGCACTTTCAGTTTTACTATAGTCATATGAGATGGCAGCTCATTATGTGCTCCTGCGCTTGTCTCATAAATGACCCACCCCAAGACGTCAGACAGCACGCGACTGTATGTATAGTTACATCAGGCAGACTAGCTCGCCAAACATCAGTTCGCTCTCGATTGAGGGTCGGATCTGGCAAAGTGAGTGAACGGAGCTTCTTTAAACGTGGAGTGATAGCTGGCCCAGAGTTTGTAGGTTCGAACATCACCCAAATGACCGTCCTCCTACTGGGCTATTCCCGCACAACTTTTGTAAAGATTTATAGTGAGTGATGCAACACACGACACAAAAACGTTCTAGCAGTCGGCGATCCTGTGGATCAGAGAGGTCAAAGGAGACCGACAACACGGTCGTCGGATGTTGTAGCCCATTGGAGACATTGTCCGTTTACGTGTAATACAGTTATTTGTCTGCTTGAGGCCCTTCTATTTGTTTGCAAGATCCGCTCCACTAGTTTTTAAACCCTCCACCAGCTGTTGTCGTTCACAGGATTGCCGATTGCTGTAAGGTTTGGGCTTATCACGGAATGCCCGGTAAACCCGTGCTACGGGTGTGCATGAAAAGTTCAGGAGGATGACCGTTTAGAAGATACCTGAAGTGGCACACCTGGTGCCAACGATCCAGCCTCCCGTTCAAAATCTCTAAGATCACTCATTTTGCCCATACTGTTCCTCAGCAGAACACTAACTGGTGCTCGACGAGCTAGACTGTATGGTTTATACAGCACACCTAACTCACCTGACGTCTTACATGTTGACAAGAGTCCTTTATGTGACGAGAACTGATGTACTGATAAACTAGCATCTCAGAATGGATCAAACCATATCATGCATCCAAGAGTATGACCATCTTACATTTTATACCCGAGAAGCACCGGGTGCAGTTCACCTAGATTTTTTTTTTTTTTTTTTTTGATTGGAGGTTTAACGACCACCGTGAGCAACTCAATGGGCTATAAGCAGTCGCCCGTCCCTAATTTAGGGTCACTGGTTCCAGGGAAGAGAGAGATCCAGTGCCGTAAGACAAACACAACATCCATGCCTCACCGGAATTCGAACCCGGACCCCGTTCGGACGAATGATCAGAAGCCATCGCTTAGACCATTTTGATTGAATCTCACAAGATTTTTTTTTTGATTGGAGGTTTAACGACCACCGTGAGCAACTCAATGGGCTATAAGCAGTCGCCCGTCCCTAATTTAGGGTCACTGGTTCCAGGGAAGGGAGATATCCAGGGCCGTAAGACAAACACAACATCCATGCCTCACCGGGATTCGAACCCGGACCCCGTTCGGACGAATGATCAGAGGCCATCGCTTAGACCACTGCGCCACCGGGGCGGTTTTGCTTTTTTGATTGAATCTCACATTTTTGAAAAAAGGCTGTTTTCTGTTTCTGGATTTCTT
The DNA here is from genome assembly GCA_039090855.1 of Macrothele yani. NCBI lineage: Eukaryota > Metazoa > Arthropoda > Arachnida > Araneae > Macrothelidae > Macrothele > Macrothele yani. Next base: position 45,663,400 of record CM076997.1, on the reverse strand, counting down.
GCATTTAGTATGTGTGATTCACCAGGATGTCCGTTAATCAATACTTTTGTCTCTTTTCAGGTTACGGCCACTCAACGCCATCGACGTGGGGTGGAAAGACCTTCTGCATGTTCTATGCCCTTGCGGGAATCCCCTTAGGCCTTGTGGTCTTCCAGAGCATTGGAGAACGCCTCAACACCTTCGTTGCCTTCATCCTGAAAGGCCTGAAACGAGTCTTGCGCATGCGCAACACAGATGTCTCTGAGACAAACCTAATCTGCTTGGTGTCTGTCTTGTCCACAGTTGTAATGACTACTGGGGCCGCCGCATTCTCCAAGTACGAGCACTGGGACTACTTCGATTCTTTCTACTATTGCTTTATAACGCTCACAACCATAGGATTTGGAGACTATGTCGCCCTACAGAAAGAAAGCGCGCTCCAAAGCAAACCTGAGTACGTTGCCTTCAGTCTGGTGTTCATACTGTTCGGACTTTCCGTGGTATCTGCTGCCATGAACCTTTTGGTACTCCGATTTTTGACAATGAACACTGAGGACGAAAGAAGAGATGAGGCGGAAGCCCAGTCTGCCGCTCAAGAAGCCGTTCGTCTAGAAGGGGATGTAATTACAGCGAACGGCAGCATCATCTCGGGCCATGGGCCAGATTATTCGGACTCGGATGATGAGGGAATGTGTACCTGCCTCACATTTTGTCCTATGAGGCGAAAACGCGAACCAGAAATAGATCCAACATTTCCTCTGAGGAGTCGATCTCTGAGCAGGTCGCCCCATGTGCTTCCGATGCATATAATATGCCCTTCTGACACAAGAGAAGACTTCATGGAGTCCCTTCAGTCTGACTCTGATCTATGTATGGAATTTCCAGTTATCAGACAGAATAGACTCAGCATATGACGAAGGCTTATGTTATACGAACTGGAATAAATTGCTAGAAACAAAACTTTATGTAGAAGGTATTTTAAATCTGCTCTCAGAGAAAGTGCTGTTTTTTATCTTGTGAGAAGCGACCAATATGTTCGGATATGTGTCAGCAGTGAACGTTTGGCGAAACCCTATGAACAGAAAGGAGGCTGTTGTGTATCATAATAAAGTGCAAAGGGACCAAGTCAACAGTTTGTTAATCTGTATATTTAAATAAACATCAAGCAGGTTACCACGACATAGGGTAAAGTAAAATAGAATTTGAAATCAAATGCCCTGAAGGTAAATGGAAATATCTTAATGTTAAATTAACAATTGAAAAACATCTTAGTTGTTTCTGAAAACTTGTTGCTCCAGAAGATTTCCCAACTGGTAATGGAATATTTGGCAAACAGCTTAAGATGTAAACTCTTCTTACACATCGAAATATATCTGAGTACGAGACATTTCTGATAGTACTCAGAAAACACGAAAAAATATTTAAAGTGCCAGTACATTCATGCCCGGAGAAGAAAAGTAACACGCAGGTCACCTTTTGAAACAGGTGATGCTATTTCTTTGCGAAGTAGGGACAGAACAGAAAGATCTTATGTCATTTCCGCTTCCTTAATTTGCTTCCGTCATATTGCTAAATCAATGTCGCTATTTGCCTTAAAAACACATTATTTAAAATATGAATTCTTAGTTAATTTAAAAAAATACAGTCCAGTTATGGATCACTGTGCAGCAACGAAAACAAGGTTTTCAACAATCTGTTCGCTTCCCGTCTTTGAAAGGTAATGAATTGGGGAACAAAAAGAACTTTGTGTCTTGTTAACACCAGAAATATGTACATAAAATATTAGATACCATTTGAGAGACTCTTGAATCAAAGGAAGAACTTGCAGACAACAAAGGATGCTGAACTGTCTCGACTTTGATCGTACAAAGTTTGTAATGTTTTCTAACACTATCTCAGTCGACGGAAACATTTAATATAGAAAGGCTTAGGAATAAGATGTCAAAAACTGAAGGAATTTGATTAAGAAATGTAAAAATGATGTTATGAATGTTATGATCAAGATGCCAGAGTAACACTATTTGTCTAGCATTTCTGTGATATTTGTATTGCTCCGTGTTCTTTGGGATGTGCTTAAACGTAGTCGTGGATAGAAGTAACAGTGATTCCGCTTGAAAACCCACCTCAACAAAAAACATTGATATTTTGGCATATTTAATAAATAGCTTAAGTCTGTAAACTATCCCAGAGAGGTTACACATATGTTGTTTTTTAAACCATCTGTCCTAAGTGAGAGAAGTGAGCTGGACAAAACTAAGCTGTTAGGAACCTATTCGGTAGAGAAACCTTGCTGTGTTGAGAATAAAATACATTTTATCATCAAATTTATTTTCCCAGAAAATATACAGTTTATTTCAATCATTTTTTAAACATCTGCATTTATTAAAATGCCAAAATCACATATCAGAACTTTTCTGTGGCTTGCCACATTTAGTTAAAACTTTATTTATTCATTTTTTAAGAATCGAAAAAGCAGTATTTCGTTGATTTAATGAAAACGGCTGGAAATCAAGTGTTCATTTAATTCATTTTAATTAGCAGATGATATTTTCTTAATGGTGCATCCTAAAGAAAAGACTTTATCTTTATAGATTATATCGATGTTTTAACTCCCAAATGTTTTTCTCTATTAGTTTTGTCATATTTCGATGGTTGATTGATTGTTGGTGTTAGTTATTGTGGTTTTCATGGGTTATTATCATATGCTGGAAGAAAGTGATGACCTTAGTTAAACGAAGTGAGTTCCTATTTGATCAACTTGTATTCCATAACTCTTAGAATTCGATAGGTTGTTATAGCAGAATATGGATTTTGAGGATTAGTTCTGTAAACGAATAAAGTGTTCTTACAAACCAGTTGTGTAGTCAGAATTGAAATTCATTGCGTCGAAATTAATTTTCTAATCTATTTCTGAACGCTTTGCTATTTTGTTTCTTGTGGCAAAAGAGTGGGGCTTACAAGCGCAAACACTAATACAATAAGAGTAGTATCACAGAAATTATTGAAAAATAAATCATCACAAATGTACTGAAATGGCAAATTAAAGAGGATTTTTACACATTTTTAGAACGATTACCGAACAATATAATCAATGTTTAAAATAAATTTTTTTCTTTCTTAATTATTCTATCTGACATCCATTTCTCTGGACTATGAACTTACACCTAGATTTCCAAGATAACAAGGATATTTCTTCAAATTTATACTGGTATTTTACTCCAGTCCTCTTCCACTGCTTTCCATAGTCCAGTAATTGTTTTAGTTCTCCGTCCAGAAAACGGTCTTTTTAGTTCTCTGAAAGTACAAATGAACATATCAGGGGACTTTGAAGTTATATGAGCAAAAGGTATGGACTTAATACCCGTCTTTTGTTTACATTATTTCAAGAAATAGAGTGGTAGATTTGGATGTATGACTGGTAGACTTACCTTGATGGAGCTCTGCTCTTCGAAGGTTGTGTGGATAAAGGAATTCTATTTCCTCTTTAAGAATAGAAGTTAAAACAATATTTTGTTAATACGTAAAATTGATTTTAACATTTTTTTCAACATCTCTTAAATTTAGTTTCCCATTGTACGAGAAACAAGCAATAATCATGAATCATTTACTGAAACTGTCTTTGGATTTTATTTATGGTTTAACTAACGCCGTGAGCAACTTAATGGGCTATAAACAGTCGCCCGTCCCTAATTTAAGGCTACTGGCTCCAGGGAAGGGAGTGAGCCAGTGCCTTAAGACAAACACGACATCCATGCCTCACCGGAATTCGAACCCGGACAGCCTTTCGGACGAATGATCAGAGGCCATCGCTTAGACCACTGCGCCAAGGGGTGGCCTTTGGTTTTTAGAACCAGGTTTGTAATTTTTTTCCTTCTATTTAGAGATAGTAAATAGACCTTTTTTTTGTTACTGTCATTTAGGTAGATCCATGTTTCATAATAATAATAATAATAATATAATAATAATAATAATAATAATAATAATTATAATAATCCACAATATTCCACAGCGGCGGCTGAAAAACAATTTTTCGGTTGCTGTGTGTTTCTGGAACGTGGAAATAGCGATGTATTTATTTATTAACTGTCGCCACGTATTTGGAATATTTTCACCTTTTTTCTCCATGTTTCATCAAAAGTCATAATAAATTTCCATCTGTCTCCGGCTCAATGATTTTCGTAAAGAAGTCTACACCGTATTTTGCTCTCAGCCACGTGCATAGGTAAAAGGCGGTTAACGTTAGGTTTTTTTTTGGTGGGGGGGGGAGGGGAGGGAGGGGGGTTTTAGATTCAAATCTTTTTTCTTACCTTGTTAACAGTTGATAAAGAGATTTTTAACGATTTAGCGATTGCTCTTTAGGTCGATTGATTTTCTTTTAAGACCAGAGACCTTACTTACTTTTGAAAGAGTCGTAAAAGTACGTACTTTTATTGGATATTGGTTTGGTCATCTTTTTCGTGCTAAAAGCAATGCTTGACGACTTTTTTTATTGGAGGTTTAACGACCACCGTGAGCAACTCAATGGGCTTTAAGCAGTCGTCCGTCCCTAATTTAGGGTAACTGGCTCCAGGAAAGGGAAAGTGCCAGTGCCGTAAGACAAACACAACATCCATACCTCACCGGCATTCAAACCCGGACCCTTTTCGGACGAATGATAAGAGGCCATCGCTTAGACCACTGCGCCAGACTTTCAAAACAGCCTCGATTCAATGTGGCATGGATTCAATAAGGTGCTTATATGGTTATACACGAATGCTACCAGTTTAGCCCAGCGTATGTGATAGCTTCCGTCAATTCCCGGATGTCCACTGCAGATGGATCTCTATTAGGAATGGTCCTCTCAATATTATCCCACAAGAGTTTAATTAGCTAAAGATCTGGTGATTGTGGGGGGCTCTTTTAGCATTTTGAAGTCACTGTCGTGCTCTTTGAACAACTGAGTGAAGATCCGAGCTTTAATGGCATGCCGCATTATCCTGCTTGAAGTATCCCTCTCACGCAGGGAACTCCATACAAATATACGGGTATGCCTGTTCCGCAGTGCTGTTAAGATACCTCGTGATATTCAAATGCAGTTTCAGAGTCATTAAGGAACCAACTGACCGCCATTCCAAAGATCCCAGGCCATAGTATCGTCTCAATCAGGTTTTATAGTAAACACTAAGCAGCTGAGATCCATGGATTAATGCTGCTGACGCCATATACCGACCAGTCCATCTGCTTGTATGTATTAGTTAAAAACATGATTCATCTGACAATGCGACTTTTTTCAGTCCTGGACAGTCCAGTTTTTCGAGTTGCACTACAAACGAATTTGTCCTTTTCTCGGAGACTAGTGATACACGAAGGGGATGTTTGCTGTTATTACCCTTTCGCGCCAAAGTACGGCAGTCTGTGTTTGCCAAAATTCTCCTACCGATACTTCTATTGTACTGGTAGGTTACTTGATTCAATCGATCTCGTCTGCTACCTCGTACAATGCTATCCTGCCGCCGTTGCCTTCGAGAGCCGACCAGTCATTTTCGCCCATATGAAGATTGCTGACTGCTTCTTGTTTATGCTCTAATCATTGCACACCCGCGATACAGTTGTGACGTGCCTGCCTCGAAGGACGCACATGAGATATAATGAGAGCACATGCCCGCGTAGCTCAGTTGGGAGAGCGACTTACTCCGGAGTGAGGGGACCCGAAATCGATGTCTGCGAGTACAAACTTATACGTTATACAGTTGTACTTCTACAGCCAAGAAGGTGTGTCATTGCTTATATGCTTGCATTTCTCCCTTAGTACACACAATCATTGCTGCTATCTACGCTTCGTATAATTCTGTCTTGCGGCTAACCGGAAAGGTCTCACGTTTTTAATTATGACAATGTTTTTATGCTTTTAATGTATATTAAAGTATTTGACTAAGGCATTGGTTTTTAATTGACAACTTTTTATTCATCGGGGAGAAATGGAAATTTTGAGTAATCACCTGTACACTTCTGATTTCTTGAGAGAGACCTGGAGCTGTTAATATACCCATCTCAGCGTCATAGTTTTGTACGCCACTGAGGATGGAACGTTGTGTCCAATTGCTAATAAATTATTACCCAGCAAAAACACAAGTGTTGGGAAACTGCTGCTCACCAGTTGGCAGTGATGGATCATTGCTGGCTAAAATCTGCCGCTCACGACACGGTAACGCTCTATGGGTGGCAGCACCATCAGTTGGCAGCCATTGATGGCCCTGCAGCATCGCATTGAATTGCGGGCATCCAAGCGAGTGCCACTAGTGGCCCGTAGCTGGCAACCCCAACACGAGGAGGAAACAACGGGACTGTGCATGCGCAGAAGCAACATGTGCTGTGTCTCTCGTGGTATCAGTTAGTTGAAGACGACGCTATCGCCATCGTGTTATTTTAGTGGATGTTAAGAAAAAAACAGCCATCTGAGAGAGGCAAATGAATTTCCTACCCAGCAAAAACACAAGTGTTGGGAAACCGCTGGCCGCCACCAGCTGGCATTAATGGGCCACTGCTGGCTGAAATCTGACGCTCACTGCCCGGTAGCGGTCCGTTGGTGGCAGCGCCATCAGTTGGCGAGCCATTGATGGCCCTGTGGCATCGCAGTGAATTGCGGGCCATCACGCAAGTGCCACTAGTGGCCCGTAGCTGGCAACCGATGAAACCCCAGCACCAGGTAGAAGCAACGGGACTGCGCATGCGCAGAAGCAACACGCGCTGTGCATCTCGTGGTACCACTTAGTTGAAGGCGACGCTATCACCATCGTGTTATTTTAGTGGATGTTAAGAAAAAAAAGCCATGTGTAGAGAGGCGAATTAATTTCCAGCTAACTGATACAACGGGAGACACAAGAACAAAAAAAAAAAAAAAAAAGCAACGCTATGTGGATATAATGTACTCATCCATGTGATGAACACACAAGACTAGAGGAATTCGCTTCTAAAAATAACGAGAAGTAAAATAAAATATATTTCCACTTTAAAACAAATGTAGCTTAGGACAACTGAAAGGAAAGATACAACGTTAAAAATGTAACAGAATGTGACATGAACGGGCAAATATATTAATTCAACAATCGCGTTTCAAGACGACAAGGACAGCACAAAACTTTGGAAAGCGCCTTTAACTTGGTACACTCCTTGAAAACGAGTGAAGTTCCCTTAAGGTAAAAAAAAAACAACTATCGTTCCGTTGCATTAATAAATTTATGAATTACATGAAACTGACATTTATGAAAAATACCTCGTGATATTGTAAAGTTAAAGACAGAAACATTCGATTACACATTCCGCAGGAAAGACACAGCTTCAAGCACACGCTCGTGTGTGGCAAATCAGTCGCTCCGGTAGCGAGCTCACCTTCCACGCTGCCATCCCTGGTTCGTTTCCACCCTGATCCATACGGGCGTTTTTCCGGTCCGTTGAGAAAATTTCCCCAGCGCAGTGCTGAAATTCATATGTTTCCTAAAGGAAGAAAAAATCGTTGTAGCTCTGGGAAACTGCAGCTATGATTGATTTTTTTATGGCAACTACTGGGGAATTGACGGACAAGATTCCGCAAGCCATCAGTTACGTCACGTGGTTGCCGGCTGCCACTGCCAGGAAACTAGCGGACCACATTAGGCTAACAATCATTTATGGCACGTGCTTGCAAGGACGCTGAAGGGCCACTTGTGGCAGCTGCTGCATGTGATGGATAACTGATGGCCCTGTTGTGGGATATGACAACTGATGGGGGTGTCCACTGTTGGCCGCCCGGACATTTTATTGACGGTTCGGCAGCGGCGACATAGTGCTGTGCCAGCAAGACTGTGTTTGCTGGGTAATGAAATGCCACGTCGACGAAGATTACCGTCGGATAAAAATTATATAAATAATTTTTAATGAACTGTAAGAAATAGTCAATTTCTCTCATGTGTTTATTTAGTCAATTTCTCTGATGCATATTTTTAGTCAATTTCTCTCATGTTTTTATAGAAACTCATTTCGTAGTAAAATTCCTGCACTAACACACAAAGAATCGACAATACAGACAGCCATGAAATACGCCCAATCCATTCCCATGAATAACAAGAAACAATTTCTGTGTAATCTTTCGTTTTATTATACACTAAACCGCTTCAAACAAAAGTTCCGAAAAAGACATTAAAAAATCGTTATGTTGAAAAAAAAAATTATATACGTACAAATTTCATCAGTTTTTTGAAGAAAAAAAAAGCACCGCCATGTGGATATAATGTACTTATCCATGAGTTTGTTGTTGTTTCAAGGGTGCAGTTGCTTTTAGCAATAAAATAATACTGACTAAGTAAATTTTGACACAAGCTGTTAAATATGACGACACATTAATGAGAACAAAATTAACTTAATCTGAAGCTTAAATGAGTATAACATATGTAGCGTAAAAAGTGTTTTCGACTTCTACGCTGTTTTAACACATCAATACACTAGGAAATAGTTCCTAAATGAAAGAAAACCTTAACGGCCAGACGAAACAACAGAAGTCAACTTACGGAAAAACTTTATTCAGGCTGTAGAAGACACTTCCATCTGAACGATAACATCACAATGTACTCCACACACCACACATGATCACAACACTCATTTCAATAATCATTAGTTTACAATACAACGCTCTCGTACAACGCTCTTAATAATCGCTCTCTTCAACGCCTCCCAAGCAATAGATCAGTCGTCGTTTTTATCTCTTGTTTTTATCTTATCAGGCATACGTCACGTGCATTCAAACTCAATTGTGTTGCCAAACGTATTCGTTTGAGGGAAAAGATATTTCGTTAAGCGTGAAGAATACTGAGAATAAACTCAAGATTTACATAGGGAAAGAAATTATAATAGGAAATTTAATCTAGAATATACGTCACACATATATACAGTTGACCTAAACTATAAATTTCTGTTACCATGTTGTAATTATCAAAATAAAAATGACGTTCAGTCAGTGGAACTGACTGCTAAAAACATATTATACAACACACTGTTAGAAAAAATTCAAATTCAACTTCGTTGAAAAGATACTAAAAGCTTACTATTTTTAGCGACATCGGGGAAACAATCACTTGTCACCTTAATCGGAAAAAACTCCACTAGGCTCTGTATTCGCTCTTTAGGCTTATCCATAGCAGGTCCTCGTAGTTGAGTCATTAAGGTCTTCATACTCCGTCGACATCAGGCTTTGCCGACATCTGACTCGGGTTCTCCAGGTCGTACTCCACAGGTCATACTCAGAGATATACTCCTGGCTATACTCCGCGGTACACTACACCTCTATCCGAAGACGGCTCGTCTTTATAGGGGCTTGATAATGGTTTGTGACGTGAAACGTCAACGTCGCTTCTTTGCATGATTGTGATTTCTTTCTTTCTTTTTTTTTTTTTTTTTTTTTTTTTTTTTTGAGCGGGTTGAGAAGTACTGCGGAAATTCACTATTTTCAACAGGGTTGAATACACAAGATTTGAGAAATTCGCTGCTAAAAATAACGAGAAGTAAAATAAAATATTTTTCGTCTTTAGAACAAATGTACCTTCGGACCGTGGAAAGTAAAATTTACATTGTTAAAAATGTAACAGAATGTGACATGAACGGGTAAATATATTAATTAAACTATCGCGTTTCAAGACGACAAGGGCAGCACAAAACTTTGGAAAGCGCATTTAAGTTGGTACACTCCTTGAAAACGAGTGAAGTTCTTTTAAAGTAAAAAAAAAAAAAACAAAAAAAAAACTATCGTTACGTTGCAAAAAATTTATGAATTACATGAAACTGACATTTATGAAAAATACCTAGCGATATTGTAAAATTAATAAGATAACCCTTCGTTTCACATGGCGCAGAAGAGAGGCTCTGCTTCAAACAAATGCTAGTGCGTGGCAAACCTTTATAGTGGCTAGAGCGTCAGGTTCGCAAGTAGGCTATCTTTGTTTCGCTCCCAGCCAGACCCAAATGGGCGTTTTTCAGGACCTGTTCAGATAATTTCCCCAGCGCCATGCCATGTCATACAGAAGTTTCGTGCGGAGGTAGTTGTGTCTTTGGGAAAGTGCGGTTAGGTTTTTCTTTTTTACGGCTACTACTGGGAAACTAGCGGACCAATTTTAATGCTAGCCATCATTTATGGCACGTACTTGCAGGGTCGCTTGCGGCAGCCATTGCCTGTGATGGATAACTGATGCTCCTCTTCTGGCATATGACAACTGATAGGCTGCCAACTGTTGGCCAGCTGCTGGCCCGAACTGGTGACCGCCTCAACGATACATTTTATTTATGGTTGGGCAGCGGCAACATGGCTGCCAGTGCTGGCCCGGCAACACTGTTTTTGTCGGGTACATTGTGTTTGGCAATAACAGAATCAAAATATTTTTCAGAAGTTTCAACTAGAATCAAAATATTTTTCAGAAGTTTCAACTTCTGTGTTGCACTTTGCCCTTACAGTTGTCTCCTCAGGAAAAAATCAGCAACGTGAAGACTTCATGCAGTACTTTGTCACGGTAGACGAAACTTGTGTACATCTTTCGACACCAGAAAGCACACAAGCATCCATAACATGGAAGAACGCATTATCTCAACCTGCCAGGAAAAGGTCAAGACTTGACCCAGCGGCCTTTGGAAGATGTCAGGGTGTGTTTCTCATTGATTTTTTGGACCATCCTATTCGGTGAACAAACCCTAGATTGCTGAGCCGAGGGTTGTGTTGTTGCTCGACAACGCCCCACAGCACGCCGGTCAACGCACTGCCGAGTGGTTTCGGTGATATGGTTCGGAAGTTTTGAAGCCTCCCACCTGCGGCGCGGGAACAAACACCCGGTGATTACGAAAATGATCAGCGGCCAAGTGCGAGCATTTTGCTGCAGACGCACATGTCAGACAGGTCGAAGCAACGTGGTTTCACGAACTGGACCTCGATTTCTTTTAGCCAGTGTCGTTAATGTCCACCAGATGGAGACGTCTCAGTAGCTGAGCCATCTTAGAAGCTGACAAAAATATACACTAAGCGCCGTGGATTGTTGGCCACCATGTTGTAAGGCTAATGAGTTGGGCTGGATATCGAGAGGTCTGGGATTCAATTCCCCAGCGGTGACCAAATAACAATTTTTCGGTTGCTGTGTGTTGCTAAACGTGGAAAGATCGATGTCTTTGTTTATTCACTGACGCCACGTATTTAGACGATTTTCACTTTTTTCTTTGCTGCTGTCACACAGGTCTTACTACTACGATAGGATATTTATTTAAATCGCTACTGTGCCGTTGTGTAAGATTAAAGACCATAAGTAGATAGCCTTATACACTCACAAATGCGTTTGCACAAGGTCTGTTATATTATTTTTGGCACAATCCTTTTGACGTATATACAATAGTCAAATGGTGTATAAACATACACTCAACAGACAAAACATCAGCTATAGAGGTAATGGGAAGTTAACATTAGAGGTTTGCAAACGCCAGGGCCGACTTTTTGTTTAGAGAACAAAGCAACTTGCCTGGCCGGGCTTTTTTCCAGACACTTACAGCCGGGCCAAGTCCACCGATTTTTTACGCTTTCCAACCGTAGGTTGAAGAAGCGTATATGCTCCAGCTTTGTTTACGCTTTCCAACCGTTGGTTGAAGAACCGTATATGCTATAGCTTTGTCTGTCCGTCCGTCCGTACGTACGATAACTCACGTGAAAATGGTTCGATTTCGACGAAATTTGAGTATGTGGTAGGGGACCACCTGGGGACGAACCCTATTGAAAATGGACGAAACAGGGTCAAAGGTCAGGACATAGGAGCGGGATCCAATCCATTGCTCTTATGCGTCATAACTTGCGTAAAAATGGTTCGATTTCGATGAAATTCTAGTATGTGTTAGGGAACCACCTTGGGACAAACCTTATTGTAAATGGGCGAAACAGGGTCAAAGGTCAGGACATAGGAGCGGGATCCAATCCATTGCCTTTATGCGTCATAACGTGCGTAAACAGGATTCGATTTCGATGAAATTTCAGTATGTTGTAGGGAACCATCTGGGCACGAGCCCTATTGAAAATGGGCGAAATGGGGTCAAAGGTCAGGACACTGAAGTGGGATCCATTCCATTGCCCTTGTGCATCATAACTTACCTAAAATGCTTGGATTGCGACAAAACTTCATCATCTTGTTCCCGAAATATAGTGAACCGGTTCTGTTGAATATCAACGAAATGGGGTCAAAGGTCATTGCACAAAAGCAAGATTTATTTCACAGCCATTATTCTCATAACTTGCGTAAAACTGATCCTATTGCGACAAAACTTTAGTATGTTATTCCTGAGGTATACTGAACCGGTTCTGTTGAATATCATCGAAATGGGGTCAAAGGTCACGACACAAGAGCGAGATTTATTCCACAGCCATTATCCACATAACTTGAATAATAATTTCTGGTATGTTGGAAAGCGTATCATAATCAATGCATTGCATGATTTTACTAACTTGTTTTTATTGCAAAGGCAATGAAAGAAAAAAGTCGTGTTTCCCGATTTCCTGGCCTGTGTAACTGTTTTGCTCGCTTTACCTACTTCCATGAAATAGCGCAGGACGTAGGAGGCGAGGAGAGGCACTCATAATGTTTTTGCGATCTGTATGCATTAAGATGGTAAAAACCTTTTGGGACCTGTTGACAGCAAAAAGATTCTATGCCAAGAGAGTGTGTGAGTTGCGTAGAGGAGTGAAGAACGGTGCTTGTCTACAGTGGGATTGGGTGTGTATGTTTGTATGAGAGAGTGGGACGACATCGATTGTTTCCCCAATCTCTAATTATTATAGGGATTGACTTTTGTAGTATTTCCACGTGTTAGTTCGGAGAAAGGGATATTTTATTACATTCTTGTGGCATTTCTCGGAAAACTTCATAGTTGATAACGTAATTATAAATACACCACACTGTGAACACTCAAGAGACGCATATAGCTCATTAAATCCGTTCATTTGTGTGGCGTAGTAAGTACAAAGATTCGCCAAACTACACAAATATGATAAAGTTCACCATGGAGCTTGAAGTAGATGGAGCGTTGAATTATCTTAACCTCGCGCTCAGAAGAAATAAAGCATCCAGCTTCGATTTTGAAGTTTATTATAAGCCGACCTCAGCACCGAAACTTGTCCCTCCTAATTCGCACTGTCCAAAACAGTACAAACTTTCTGCGTTTAGAGCATGTTTCTATAGAGCATATAACGTATGCAAACACGACTACTTAAATAATAAGGAAATTGATAATATTTATAGCAAAGAATGATGACATAGATAGAATACATAGAATTGTAAGAAATCGTATAATGTCAGCAATAACAGAATCACCTAGTAAGACGATGAGATACACAGGATCCATCACATATGTTCCAGGCTTTACATATTGGTTGAGGAATTTATTACGTAAATACAACGTATTGATAACAATGAAGTCATTGACCCCGTTATCATATATAATATCAAGCTGCAAGGAGAGACAGTGTGAGAAAGAAAAGGCAGGTGTGTACGGTATACCGTTGGTATATCCTGACAACACAGAAAGATGTATATCGGAATCACAAAGCGATCCTTGGACACTAGATGGAAAGACCACGTGCGAAGTGTCAACCAGGACATGCAGAATACAGCCCTCGCCAGAGAAGTCATGCATCCATCGGCCGCGCTTCTATGGAATAGTATTAGAAGAATTGCCCCATACACGAACTTTAAAGAGACTGCCATCAGAGAAACAGTTGAAATCGTATCCGGCAACCTAGCGTGCAATGATGTGATCTCTACTGAACTACCAATGGTTTGGCATGCTTTATTAAAAGACGGGAGCACGCAGCGACGCGCCGTGTAATTACGTCGTAAAATGTCATGTAATATGCTCGCGATGTCACCGACGTTATTTTCAAAAATCATCTTTGTTCCTCACGTGTTCCAATTTCTTGCATTTTTATGTCTACCATTGCCTTGAAAAAGCCTCCCAGTGGAGGGCGAACGCTTGGCCAATCTTTGTATTTACTACGCTACAAAAATAAGCGGATTTAATATGATATATGCGTCTCTTGAGTGTTCACAGTTGATAGTTGCAAGTGGATCATCCTTTACCATGGAATTTAAGAAGTCAAAAGAATTGCGTGAAAAAATTGTCACAGGAGTACATCCTAATAGACAATGTAAGCGGGAAAAGTGATATTTGTGTGGCCATTTTGAACTGCTTGGCAATGCAGAAACTCTTCAGCAGAAAAACTTTGTGCAGTGCATTAAGTGCAACGACTTTTTAAGCATCAAAATATGGAACTTTTTTAAGAGACATAAACCTGTTTCTTCTGCAAGAAGTTCATCGCCCAAATTTTCTGTTTATATACTGCATAAGACGATATGATTGCTGCTGCAATCAGGTATGTTAATGATGTTTAATCGGAGTTTGAACAAACATTCAATGGTTTAATCTTATTAAAACATTAAATTTACGAATTAACTAGTGTTTAGACTAGGGATTGGAAGCTTTTCAATGAAGCGACTTTTTTGTTTTTTACGCTTTCCAACCGTAGGTTGAAGAAGCGTATATGCTTCAGCTTCGTCCGTCCGTCCGTACTTCCGTCCGCACGATAACTGACGTAAAAATGGTTCACTTTTCGATGAAATTTTAGTATGTGGTATGGCACCACTGGGGACTAACCCTATTGGAAGTGGGACAAATGGGGTCAAAGGTTACGACGTGGGAGCGGGATCATTCCATTACACTTATGCGTCATAACTTGCGAAAATATGGTTCGATTTCAATGAAAGTTTATTATGTGGTATGGGACCACCTGGGGACGAACCCTTTTGAAAACGAGGTAAGTGGGGTCAAAGGTCAGGACATAAGAGCGGGATGCATTCCATTGCCTTTACGCGTCATAACGTGCGTAAAAATTGTTCGATTTCGATGAAATTTCAGCATGTGGTAGGGGACCACCTAGGGACGAACCCTATTGAAAATAGACAAAATGGGGTCAAAGGTCAGAACATAGGAGTGCGAACCATTCCATGGCCCTAATCCCATATTATTAAGGTGGACGTCATGTGATTTTGCTTCCTATACTTCCAATGGAAAAACTTTTGTACGCATTTGCTTCACAATTAATGTGTTCCCAAGGATGAAAATTTGAACATCGATTAAAATAACTTCATAGTATAACTTGGAATACTTAATATTTTCTAAAACATAACCTTAATTATATTAAAAATCAATAACTTTTCCTTTGGTGGTGTTGAAACCAGAAAAAGGATGGCGCGACCTGTTCTTTGATGACGTCAGTAGACAAACAAATTTTGGATTGCATAATTATGGTTATGTTTTAGAAAATATTATGTATTCCAAGTTATAAAATGAAGCTATTTTAATCGATGTTCAAATTTTCATTCTTGTGAACGCATTAATTATCCAGAAAAAAGATGGCGCGACCTGTATTTTCATGACGTCAGTAGACAAACAAATGTTGGATTGCATAGTTATGGTTATGTATTATAAAGAACATATTAAGCATTCCAAGTTATAAAATAAAGATATTCTAATCGATGTTCAAATTTTCATCCTTAGGAACCATTAATTGGGAAGAAAATGTGTACAGAATTTTTTCCATTCGAAGTATAGTAAGCAAAATTACTTGACGTCCACCTTAAAGGAGCAATTCTTGTATGTATGTAAATTTTATTTTGAAAACGTCTCTAAGAATTTTGATGAAAGTCGTTAACCTACGGATTTCTGGTACTAGAAATCGATTTACCTTGATTTTGACTTTAGAAAAATTCGTTTAGTGGGTTAAATAACCACTCCGAATCACCACGTTTTTAGTGTTGTGTCATGGCGTCATCCCATTAGATGTTGGCGGGCGGTCAGGCCATGTGTCTCATTACGTCACGCGTTGTGTGTGGATCATTTTAAAGTTTTATGACGTCATACTTTTGCGAGCAGATGGTCCCGATTCCCATCTGCCTCATTACGTCACGCGTTGTGTGCGTATGTTTGTCCGCACGATAACTCGCGTACAAATCGTACGATTTCGATGAATTTTAGTATGTGGTAGGAGAACACCTGGGAAGGAACCCTATTGAAAGTGAACGAAATGGGGTCAAAGGTCAGGACATAGGAGCGGTATCCTTTCCACTGCTCTTATGTGTCATAACTCACGTAAAAAAGGTTCGATTTCGATTAAATTTTAGTATGTGATAGGGGAATACCTGGGGACAAATCTTATTTAAAAGTGGCGAAATGGGGATCAAAGGTCACGACATAGGAGCGGAATCACTTCCATCGCCATTATGCGTCATAACTTGCGTAAAAATGTTTTGATTTGGATAAAATGTTAGTATGTTGTAGGGACCTGCCTGGGGACGAGTCCTATTGAAAATGGGCGAAATGGGGGAAAAGTTTAGGACACAGGAGTGGGATCTATTCCATAGCCCTTATGCATCATAACTTACGTAAAATTGCTTCGACTGCGACAAAAATTTATCATGTTATTTCGGAAGTATTCTGAACCAGTTCTGTTGAATATCATCGAAATGGGATCAAAGGTCAGGGCACAGGGGTGAGATATATTCCACGGCCATTTTCCTCATAACTTCAGTAATAACTTGAGTAATGATTTCTAGTATGTTGGAAAGCGTATCATGAACTATGCATTGAATGATTTTACTAACTTATTTACTTTTCTCTCATTGTGCACGCAAAGGAAATAGCAGAATTTTCTTTTTCTTTTTTAGGTGTGTTACACTTTGGAAATTAATTGAGCATACTTAGGATTGGTGAAACTTTCGTCGACAACTGCCAAAGTTTAGTGACACATTACGGGCAGAGTGGGGCCTAAATATTAGAGGAAATTCATAGGCCGGGACAAGAGTCTAATACCTAAAACGGTCCGGGCCAAAAACTCACGGGCTTGAGCCAGGCCAGGGTCACTAAATACGGCCAGTGCAAACCTCTGGTTGACATGCGTATCCCCCGCGCAGTGAGGAATAAATCTAAACCGAACGCAGGTGATAAATAGGCATACAGCAGGGCTTCCCTCAAGTGTGTCGCAATCGCCAAAGATATGTAAACGTGGTGCTTTGAGCGACTTTGATCGTGGACAAATTGCTGGGTGTGTAGGATGATCAGCTGCACGCTTTCATGGCCTTCGCGCGTCCTGCTGCCGATGGTCTGTTTCAAAAGGTTAATGCGCCGTCCCACCGGGCTGCAAGACTCAGGCATAGCTCGTTGAGAACCACTCATCTGAATTTAGAACCATCCAGTGGCCCCCAATGTCTTCGGATTTGAACCCTGTGAACGCTCTCTGTGATCCGTGGTGCCAACACAGACAGCTTCCGCATCAGATCCATGGAGTGATGCCTCGGGCGACGTTCTGGACAATGCTACAGCAAAAGCATGGCTGGCATTACCTCCGGAAACTCTCCGGCATCTGGTGAAATCGATGCTTCTGCGTGTACAGACTGTGATTCGCGAGGGAAGAGGACCAACACGCTATTCCGTAGGTATCTCTAATTTTTGTCCATTGAATGTATATCGTAACATCCGTTCTTCTTACATTTCCATCTCAAACCTTTAATCGGTTGGAATGAAATTGCTCAGTGTAAGCCAATGGGCATACATGTATCGCCTGACAGGGAATAGTGAAACTCACTCAGTTGGGGGAATAGTGACACGACAGCAATCCACCGCCAAGAACAACCCCTGAGCAGAACAATGGCCACTTCTCAGGAATTGCGAGGGAGATACCCAACCGACTCCCTTTGGACCGAATTGGTCTTTATTAAAATGTATTAAATTGCAAACTAGCCTTGACTTAAGCTGATCACAGATCCAAAACACTTTGAAAAAAGGAAAAGAGGATGAGATAACTAACATGCAAAGCAACATTTTAGCAATCTTCAAAGTAAGAGGATTAACTATTAATAGAACACATCACTTGACTACAAGATTACATTTTTCAAGAATTTTGTAAATAAACAACTACTGAATAGCAAACAATTCATTATTATTTGACAATTTCACAAGTATAGTATTTCTAATAACACGTTAATGGCCGCCCCGGTGACGCAGTCGTCTAAGCGCTGGCTCGTGACCATTCGTCCGAGAAGGGTTCGGGTTTGAATCCCGGTGAGGCATGGATTTTGTGTTTGTCTTACGGCACTGGCTCTCTCCCTTTCCTGGAATCAGCGGCCCTAAATTAGGAATGGGCGACTGCTTATCGGCCATTGAGTTGCTCACGGTGGTCGTTAAACCTTCAATCAAGCAAAAAGAAAAACGAGTTAGTAAAATCATGCAATGCATTGATTATGATACGCTTTCCAACATACCAGAAATCATTACTCAAGTTATGAGCATAATGGCTGTGGAATATATTTCGCTCCTGTGTCCTGCCCTTTGACCGCATTTCCATGATATTCAACACAATCGGTTTCGTATATCTCCGGAACAGCATACTAAAATTTTGTCGCAATCGAAGCATTTGTACTCTAGTTATGAGGATAATAGCTGTGGAATAAATATCGCTCCTGTGTCCTGATTATATTCAACAGAACCGGTTCAGTATATTTCTGGAACAACATACTAAAGTTTTGTCTCAATCGAAACGTTTTTACGTAAGTTATGATGCACATGAGCCATGGAATGGATCCCACTCGTATGTCCTGACCTTTGCCCCATTTCGTCCATTTTCAATAGGCTTCGTCCCCAGGTTGTCTCGTACCACATACTAACATTTCATTGAAATCCAACCATTTTTGCGCAAGTTATAACGCTTAAAAGATATGGAATAGATCCCGCTCGTATTTCCTGACCTTTGATCCCATTTCGTCCATTTTCAAGAGGGTTCGTCTCCAGTGGTTCCCTTCTACATACTAAAATTTCATCGATATCGAACCATTTTTTCGCAAGTTATGAGGCATAAGGACAATGGAACGGATCCCGCTCCTGTGTCTTGACCTTTGAGCCCATTTCGTACATTTTAAATTGGGTTCATTGCCAGGTGATCCCTTACCACATGCTAAAATTTCATTGAAATCGAACCATGTTTACGCAAGTTTTGACGCATAAGGGCAATGGAATGGATCCCGCTCCTATGTCCTGACCTTTGACCCCATTTTGTCCATTTTCAATAGGGCTCATCCTTAGGGGGTCCCCTACTACGTAGTAAAGTTTCATCGACATCGAACCATTTTTACGCGAGTTATCGTGCGGACGGGCAGACAGACAAAGTTAGAGCATATACGCTTTTTCAACCTACGGTTGGAAAGCGTAAACAAGTTAGTAAAATCATGCAATGCATTGAATATAATACGCTTTTCAACATACCAGAAATCATTACTCAAGTTATGAGAATAATGGCTGTGGAATAAATCTCGGTCCTGTGCCCTGACCTTTCATTCCATTTCGATGATATTCAACAGAACCGGTTTGGTATACCTCCGAAATAACATGATAAAGTTTTGTCGCAATCAAAGAATTTTTACGTAAGTTATAATGCATAAGGTCTATGGAATAGATCCCGCTTCTGTGTCCTAACCTTTGACCCCATTTCGCCCATTTTCAATAGAATTCGTCCCCAGGCAAGACCCTACAACATACTAGCATTTCATCCAAATCGAAGCATTATTACGGAAATTATGACGCATCATGGCGATGGAAGTGATTCTGCTTCTATGTCCTGACCTTTGACCCCATTTCGCCTATTTTCAATAAGGTTTGTCGCCAGGTGGTCTTCTACCACATACTAAAATTTCATCGAAATCGAACCTTTTTTACGTTAGTTATGACGCATAACAGCAGTGGAATGGATCCCGCTCCTATGTACTCACCTTTGACCGCATTTCGTTTACTTTAAATAGGGTACCTTCCCAGGTGATCCCCTACCAGATACTAAAATTTCATCGAAATCGAACGATTGTTACGTAAGTTATCGTGCGGACGGACATACGCACACAACGCGTGACGTGTAGAGACAGATGGGAATCGGGACCATCTGCTCGCAAAAGTATGACGTCATAAAACTTTAAAAGGATCCACACACAACGCGTGACGTAATGAGACAGATGGCGTGACCGCGCGCCAACATTCTCAAACGCGAAATTGTGACGTCATAAGATTTCTAAGCATTGGTAACATTAATGGAATAATGGAACAACGCCATCACTAAAAACGTTATAATTCCGGGTGGTTATTTAACCCACTGAACGAATTATCTTAAGTCGAGATCAAGCTAAATCGATTTCTAGTACCAGAAAACGGTAGGTTAACGACTTTCATCAAAATTCTTAGAGCCGTTTTCAAAATAAAATGTACATACATACATACAAAAATTGCTACTTGAAGGTAGACGTCAAGTAATTTTGGCCGCCACGGTGGCGCAGTGGTCTAAGGCGCTGACCTCTGATCATTCGTCCGTAAGGGGTCCGGGTTCGAATCCCGGTCAGGCATGGATGTTGTGTTTGTCTTACGGCACTGGGTCTCTCCCTTCCCTGGAACCAGTGACCCTAAATTAGGGACGGGCGACTGCTTATAGCCCATTGAGTTGCTCACGGTGGTCGTTAAACCTCCAAAAAAAAAAAAAAAAAAAGTAATTTTGCTTCCTATACTTCCAATGTAAAAACTTCAGTATACATTTTTTTCACAATTAATGCGTTCCGAAGGATGAAAATTTGAACATCGATCAAAATAACTTCATAGTATAACTTGGAATACTTAATATTTTCTAAAACATAACCATAATTATGCAATCCAAATTTTTTTTGTCCACTGACGTCATCAAAGTACAGGTCGCGCCATCTTTTCTCTGGTTTCAACACCACCAAAAGAAAAGTTATTGATTTTAAATATGATTATGATTATGTTTTAGAATATATTAAATTTTCCAAGTTATAATATGAAGTTAGTTTAATCGATGTTCAAATTTTCATCCTTGGTAACACATTAATTGTGAAGGAAATGTGTACAAAACTCTTTGCATTGGAAGTTTTTTTTTTTTTTTTTTTTTGATTGGAGGTTTAACGACCACCGTGAGCAACTCAATGGGCTATAAGCAGTCGCCCGTCCCTAATTTAGGGTCACTGGTTCCAGGGAAGGGAGAGAGCCAGTGCCGTAAGACAAACACAACATCCATGCCTCACCGGGATTCGAACCCGGACCATTTTCAATAGGGTTCGTCCCCAGGTGGTCCCCTACTACACACTGAAATTTCATCGAAATCGAGCCAAAATTACTTGACGTCCACCTTAGTAATATGGGCATAAGGGCAACGGAATGCATCCCGATCTTATGTCCTGACCTTTGACCCCACTTCACCCATTTTTAATAGGGTTCGTCCACAAGTGGTCTCCTACCACATATTAAACTTTCATTGAAATCGAATCATATTTACAAAAGTTATGACGCATAAGGGCAACGGATGATCCCGTTCCTACGTCCTGACCTTTGACCTCATTTGTCCCATTTTCAATAGGTTTCGTCCCTAGCTTTCCCCTACCACATAGTAAAGTTTCATTGAAATCGAACCATATTTACGCAAGTTTTGGCGCATAAGGGCAATGGATAATCCCGTTCCTACGTCCTGACCTTTGACCTTATTTGTCCCATTTTCAATAGGTTTCGTCCCTAGGTGGTCCCCCTACCACATAGTAAAGTTTCATTGAAATCGAACCATATTTACGCAAGTTTTGGCGCATAAGGGCAATGGAATGATTCCGCTCCTACGTCGTGACCTTTGACCCCATTTGTCCCATTTTCAATAGGGTTCGTCCCCATGTTGTCCCCTACCACATACTAAAATTTCATCGAAATCGAACCATTTTTACGCCAGTTATCGTGCGGACGGACCGACGGACGGACGGACAAAGCTGGAGCACATACGCTTCTTCAACCTACGTTTGGAAAGCGTAAAAAAACACGTTAATGCATTACACAGGAGAATAACTTTGGTACTAAAGAAAATAACTTCTGAAATGCCATCTCGGTGGCGCAGTGGTCCCGGTGAGGCACGGATGTTGTGTTTGTCTTATGGCACTGACAATATTCCTTCCCTGGAGCCAATGACCCTAAATTCGGAACGGGCGACTGCTTATAGACCTTTGAGTTCCTCACGGTGGTCGTTAAACCTTTAATCAAAAGAAAAAAAAACCATCCGAAATATCCAGATGAGTGTCTATGAAATTAAATTGTAGAGCCAAACAATAGTAAAATGAAAAATTGCTCATTTCGTTGAACATATTGAAAACTTAATCGCTTGCATACTAGTGGACAGGGTCCTAGTCGTATGAGTCCGTTTTCGAAGGAGTGTTACGTAGACACAATTGTATGTCCTTAGGTGAAATTCTTCTGATAAAGTCACTAAGTCCTTGTTGAAGGTGTTGGATCATCAGTTATTCACACATTAGAGAGTTGGAGCAGCAAAACAGGCTGAAATCAGCTCGAACGCATAAACCGAAGAACCAAGGCATTATGACCAGCGTGCATTTATACATATAGAAGCAACTTCAGGTAAACACGACTGCGCGTGTGAAAGTCATCAAACGGTATAAACCACACCGGATACTGAGCTCCGTTAATTAGTGTTATTCTTAAGCTTATGATGGGTAAGACGGCGAGTTTGACAAAGGCCAAAGTGTAATGACCAGATAACTGGATCAGAACATTTCCGAGACGGCGACACATCTCGAAATCTCAAAGTCAGCCGTAGTTAGTACCTTCAAAAAGTGGTCGGAGGAGAGAAACCACGAACGCTTAGAATGATGTGGGCTGAGTACGGGTCATCCATGCCAGATGTGAGCGAAGGCTATCGGCTGTCTCCTATTGTACCGGCCAACAGAAGTGATATTTGTCGCATCTCTCTGGTAACTTGAATTCAGGTGACGTGACTAATGTGTCAAAATACACAAGAGATCGGGCCCTGCTGAAAATGGAGCTGCGTGGTCGCAGGCTGCACCGAGAGTTCACGCCAACCTCGGTTCGCCGTCGAAAGTTCATACAATGGGCATTCATGCATCAAAACTGGACCTTGGATGACTGGAAGAAAGTCGCCTGAGCCAATTAATCTCGATACCTATTGCACCACGTGGACCTTCATATACACTAAAGAGCAACTGCATTAGAGACAGCTGGCGTTATGCGAATGTGGCGCTTTGGGCGGCCCTGTAAACGGAAACGACAATATAAGGAGTGATGCGACGGGAATCAGTAAGAATCGGACGCAGTATGGGTAAGACTAAGGATCTAAGCGTATTTGATTGTGGGCAAATTGTCGGGGCCAGACGAATGGGTCACTCCATCTCGGAAGTTGTGCAGGCACTGGGATTTTCACCAGCCACTGTGTCACGGGTGCACCGCGAGTACATCGAATCCGGTAAAACTATCCCTGCAAGGTCCAACTGTCATGGACAACAGCGTGTGGATGAGCGTGGTCCTCGTCGGCTAGCTCGCATTGTAACAGCGGATAGACGGGCCACAGTGCGAGAAATCACTCGGCAATTTAACGCTGGTGCACAAAAACGTGTAAGCAGCCACACCATCCAGAACCATCTCCTCGCTATGGGGTACAGAAGTCATCGTCCCACGAGGGTACCGCTGCTGACCGCACATCACAGGGTGCAAAGATTAGCATGGGCGTGGGAACATTGCCACTGGACCCTAGACATGTGGAAAAATGTTTCCTGGACTCATCAGTCGAGATTCACGTTGGTACATGCGGATGGCAGGATACGAGTGCAGCGCAAACCACATGGAGCGATGGATCCTTTTTTCCAGCAGGTTTCTCTTCAAGCTGGTGGGGGGTGGCATTCTCGTTTGGGGACTGTTTACGTGGACTGAAATGGGACCCCTGGTACGTGTGGCATCGTCTCTCACAGGTCAACGTTACCGGGATATCTTGGACGACCATTTGCTCCCATTTGTGCGTCTTCAACATCCCACTGGCGACCTCATCCTGTAACAAGACAATGCAGCTCTCGAATTGTATCCGAATGGTTGGATGAACACTCCACCATCGTGTCCTCGCTTCCTTGGCCAGTTAGGTCACCTGACCATAGTCCCATCGAGCACATCTGGGATGCCATCGAGAGAGATGACCCCCTCCATCAAATCTTCGTGAGCTGTGGGAGCTTGTTCAGGGGTCGTGGATCCGTATGGCTTCCCAACGCTTCCGGTGACTTGTCGAGTCCATGCCCAGACGAATCGCCGCAATCATCAGGGCAAAAGGTGGTGCTACACGTTTCTAGACAGGTATCTCTAATTCAATTGCTCTTCAGTGTATATGTGCATCGTGTCCCTGGGGGCGGTATCAGGATGCATCATGGGAAGAAAACAAGCCGTTGGAGGAAATGTAATTTTTTGGGCAATGTTCTACAGCGAAGCTCTGGATTCAGTCATTCATGTGCAGGAAAGTATCCAGTGTTCCACCGACTGAATTGAAAACCGCATATAGTATCATCTCTTGGCAATGGTATTTCCCCTCTAGTAATGCATTCTTTCAACAAGATAATGCGCCATGACACACTGCGTGGGCTGTTCGAGAATGGTTCACAGAACATGAACAAGGCTCCCATGTATTGCCCTGGCCTCCAAGTTCTCTAGACATGAAATCCAATCAAGCATCCGTGGTTTGTGTAGGAAGAGCAAATCCCTTCTGCGGCAGCTCAACCACGTAAGTTACAAGATTTGAAAAGGTTCTGCTGGCAGAGTGTTGGTATCAGATACTACCTTTAAAAATTTTGAAAAATTTGAGAATTTGTAAAAATTTGAAAATTTGCCACCTTTAAAAATTTTGTAGTGTTCATTTTTTGTCAGGTAAGAGGTTCTTTGGCGGCACATGGAGGCCCAACATCACATTTAGTAATTATGTTTTGGCTATTTAGTGTACATTTGTTGTCCAAAAATTGGGCCGACCGAGTCTGGAATCAGTGAACCTGCGCTTTGGTGTTCAAAGAAGTCATTTAAGGGGGATGATTAACATTTATCCTTTCTGACTGAATGTCTGATAAAAGAGCTATAACAATGTCAGCGAACCTCAGAAATAAGAGGGAAGTTTGAGTCACGTGTTTCTACCCAGTGACGTAGTCATGGAGGGCCTGTTAGTATTAAGTCGTGCGTCGTCGAGTAGAGAATAAAGAGCTGCAAAGGACAACCTCCAGTGACAGGTTTATGGTAAGTACTGCTGAGATGAGAGGGAACGAAATTGTTTTGCCGTAGCTTTCGTAAAACCCAGCTGCTATGTGAACATCTATGTTTGGAGAGGGCCAAAATATTTGGACACCATTTGGTTCAGGTTCATTGTCGCTTCAATTGTTAACTCCTGTTCGTGGAAAATTGGATGGGCGCTAAAAAAGGTAGGAAGGAGCAACACGCAAGACTCAGCCATTTCCGCTTCAGAGAAGAAAACACAATATACCGTACACAATCACTACAGTGTTCATCATCAAGACAGAGCTCCGTTTCAAATTAAATGTAAGAACAGCGAGATAGAACGCACCCGACTGCAGAAGTAGTCAGGAGAAAAATGGTTTGCGTGCTTACGCTGAACTGACTTACTGAAAAATCACCAGTTAAACAAAGACGCACGCAAAGAAAGTCGTGCTATTAAAATTCAACAGGCGAGTGGAATGAACCGAAGAAAATTATGCACATATTGTGGCAATCGAACTGACAGCATCATGCGTGTCGTAGTTATGAAAACAAGATAGATGGTGTTTTAACTTCTGTTACGTACCACAGAGGTCGTGATGATGTGAGCACGTGTCAGTTGACAGATATGCAACGATACATTCCGTTGCTGTTGTTTGGTCGGTTAGAACAGCTGGCTCCAGAGCGCATGCGCGTGTTCGATGTGCGTCACGGGAAATTGGAATTCCACATTGGCGCTCGATTGTGGCAAATGAATATCCTGGCTGTTGGTTTCTTTCGAAAAAATGTGTGATATCTGTTAAACACATCTTCTGGAATTAACGAAATATTCCTTCTTTGCTTCAAAAAAAAAAAAAAAAAAAAGAAAATAAAATAATAAAATTAAGAGGGAGATGATGTACTACAAAAGTCATGATGATATGAAATAAGAGGGAGATGACGTACTACAGAAGTCATGATGATATGAAATAAGAAGGAGATGACGTACTACAGAAGTCATGATGATATGAGATAAGAGTCAGATGACGTACTACAGAAGTCATGATGATACGAATACGTGTCAAGACGACAAATCTGCAGCGATGCATTCCGTTGGTGTAGTTTAGTAGGTTAGAACAACTGGCTCCGGAGCGAGGAGGCGCCACTTCGAATGCGTCACCGACAAATTTGGAATTTCACATATCATCAACGTTATTCTAGGTTATATTTTCTGCATATAATTCAAAAACATCATCAGAAGTTTCTATTATTCAACGTTATTCTCTGAACAAATGGAAATTGAAGAGATTGGGCAATGAGCAGGTAATCACATGAACTTTGTTTTTCGTCCTTAATTTTATACGTCATATCACAATAGATGCACTTCACGGAGTCAACTATTAAGTTATACCTCATAGCGGAACTGCAGGTTTCAGTGTTGTTTATTAGCAAATTGTATACACACAAAGTAGCCAGAAAAAGAGGAGAAATTGGCGATCCGTCTCTAGCGGGAAAAACAGATTTCATACCGTACAAATAAATACTTAAAGAACCCTTCCCTATTGCTAGGGACTAGATTTTAATCTCATAAATAAATTAATTAAATCCACAGTTACCAGTAAAAAAATTAACTTTGTACTTTTAACTGAAACAATTACCTCCAATCAGTATAGGACAGCTTCTAATGTTCAATCTTTGTAAGAAGCGACAATTTTAGTCTGAAAAAGAAGAGTAATCCTTTGACATTCAAAAGGGTAATTACGGCTTGTAATGAATGTCATTATTCGTGTTTCTCAAAGCACGCCGAATATTTACTTTTACTTAATTTTTTCACCGCAGTAAATGAAGAACGGCTTTCTGATTTTCTCCGAAAGCAAACCGTCGCTGAAGGAAAGTTTATCTCAGTATCTTTGGCGACCAATTTTAAGAAATTAAAAAACCCGGATACAAACGGGGAATATCTTTGAACTGTTGTTTGTGGAGTCTTTCAAAATACAAAAGAATTAAAGTGAAACACTGCTATGTTTCGCTTTGCAGATTGCTAAAGATGTCAGATTATAAAAATAATTTACTTGGAACCCTATTTTTAGGACGTATTTTGTAAAAAAAATTACGTTCTCATCGTATCACCTTGTCTCCGTCTGCAAACACCAAATCTCTGCAACTATTAGATCGATTTGAAAAAGTCTTTTTTGCAGTGAAAGGCTTGAAATGTGAGAATGTTGATCTTTGCTTTCTCGTTGCTTTCAACTTCGCTGCTAGAGGACGGAAATAGAGATACTATCAAATTCAAAATACATTTTATTCCATATATTTTTATTAAAACTCCGATTCATAAAGTTGATTCTCCCTTTCGATGCCATTTAAAACGTAGGCTATGTTGGGTACAGTTTCTCTTTCAAGTAATGCATGGATTTTCCGCTAATGGGCGTGAAAGTAAATTGCATGTCCCCAATATCTCGGCTTCTAAAAGTCCTGTTGAAAATTTTTTCTGCCAGTTAGGAAATGTTCTACATATAATTTCTAATCACTGGTAGAGAACAATTTGGCCACCAGGGGAGGTAAGTGCTTATTTCTGTTTCTGACGTATTTGCAGCAAAATATGAGCTTTGGAGAACCGATTGAAAAAATTCTTCGTGAACCGATATCGCTCACCTCGGGAAACCTTTGCTTAAAATGTTGCATAATTTTTCCACCAGGTGGCGTACATATATGTCTTATTTTTGCAGATATTTCTGCCGGTTTGAAAATTTCTTTCTTTATCTTGGAGCGTTTCAAATGCGAAATGCTTCTCGTATATTTTCAAATATTTCTTAACGAGCAAGTGTGTCAATAGAGGGCGCACGTTCACATTGCCGTTTACAACATGTTTGCAGCAATGTTTGCCGTACTAAAAATCCAATTGAAAAATTACTTTTCTGCCAGATACTACTAACTGTGAAAACCTTTTCCGTGTACTTCCTTCCCCAAATAATGCACAATATCGCCGCTAGGGGCCCAAATGTTTAATACGTTTTTCTCAATATGTCTGCTTCTCAATGCCCGATTTAAAAAATTATTTTAACGCCGGATACCATTTACCTTGTGCAAAACTTTAGGTTTACACTTGAGGACTATTTATAGTTCGCAGTTCTGTCGCTAGATGGTTCTTCTAAATTTCTGTTTGCAGCTGTATATCTGCTTCGAAAAACTGTATTAAGCAATTCCTTTCTTTACTGTATCCTATTGCTTAAGATAAAGATGGTGAGCATTATCATGTTGTTGTTTTTTAATTAGAGGTTTAACGACCACCGTGTGCAACTTAGTACGCTATAAGCAGTCGCCCGTCTCTAATTTAGGGTCACTGGTTCCAGGGAAGGTAGAGCGCCAGTGCCGCTAGACAAACACAACTTCCATGCTTCACGGGAATCGAACCTGGACCCCTTTCGGACGAATGATCAGAAGCCATCACTTAGACCACTGAGCCACCTATTTTCATCTTTAAGTAATGCACAGCTTTCCCGCTAGAAGGCGTAAAGGTCAAATCCTTTTGCTCGTTACCTCTGTTTCCGGGAGACGTACCTGAAGAATTTTTCTTCCTTAGGACATCTTTTGCCATGAAGAAAAGTTTTCGCATATTTTCAATTTTTACATTTTGCAAAATTCTTCCGCTAAAATACGTACTGTGATCTATCACGTTTACTTCTGTGATTCTTCTTCTAACTGTTCGTTTTGAAAACGTTTTTCGCTCTAATACCTTCCTTGTACTATAAGAAACCTTTTGTGCACCATTTGTTAATTTTCATAACATAATTCTATCCACTGATGGAAGTAAGGAGTTGTTTCTATTTCTGAATGTTTTATCGATTGTAGAAATCCAGTTGATTTTCTTTAACCGGTTTCATTGACTATTAATATTGGGTTGGTGCAAATGAAATGTCCGGCAAAGGACCAGCACACGTGTACAGCGAGAACAGAACAGTAGGACAACTTGCCTATGCAAAATAATCCCCATTGTCATCGACACATAGTTGCCATCTGTCCGGCAAGGCCATGATCCCGGGATGAAAAAAGTCTTGTGGCTGGGACCCGAAGAAGACATGAACTGCACGTTGAACCACGTTGTCTGTCGTGAACTGTTTTCCGGACAGGAAGTGATCCAGGCAACGAAACAGATGATAGTCTGCCGGAGACAAGTCGGGGATATAGGCAGGATGGAGTAGTGCTTCATAGCCCAAGGCACTTAGTGTCAGCACTGTTCGTCGTGCGACATGAAGGCGGGCGTTATCCTGGAGCAGATGAACATTATGTCTGTTGGTCAAAACCTGTTGCTTCTGCAGCAATCTCCGGTACATCTAGTGTAATTCAGCACAATAAGGTTCTGCAGTGGTGGTTTGGCCTGTTGCCAAGAAACTCCGACGAATTATCCAGGGTGCGGACCATCAGACAAGGAACATCGTCTTCTTGGTGTGTAGATGTGGCTTAGGATGCCGTCCAGCAGGCTGTTCCTTGCTTAACCACTGTGCAGATCGTTTCCGATTTTCATAAAGAACCCACTTCTCGTCGCAAGTGACTATTCGATGCAGTTGATGTTCCTATTTATTCCAGACAAGCAACGACATGCAGACTTCTAAACACCTAGTCTTATTGGCAGTTGTTAACTCATGTGACAGCCACATGTCCAGCGTTTTCGACCTTACCCAGCGGAACCAGACGTCGAACAACCGTTGCGAGTGGACACCTACCTATTCCGCTATCTCACGACACGTTTTTTAGGGGTCTGCTTCAACCACACGTAACAGAACATCGTCAGAAACAGCAACACGTTGGTGACAACGTGCTTCGTTTTGCAGGTTCGGATCTCCGATTGGAAACTTCACAAACCATCGCCGAATGGTTCGTTCGTTGGCTGTATTCTCCTCAGACGCTTTGTTAATGTTTCGAGCGGGAATTCCTGCAGAATGGTCCAGTTTAAA
Source organism: Macrothele yani (assembly GCA_039090855.1). NCBI lineage: Eukaryota > Metazoa > Arthropoda > Arachnida > Araneae > Macrothelidae > Macrothele > Macrothele yani. The sequence continues at coordinate 45,633,341 of CM076997.1, read as the reverse complement.
TTCATACAGGGAGGTGACTCTCAAACCGGCGTCTGCATATTTCCTTTGCAAGCCACGTTGCGTCCAAACAAACTACGCCTGAACGTTGTTCTTCACACACGTGCTAGCTATTTATAGTAACTCTGTGACGTAATACCCGCAACACCTGTGGGTGGTTCCATTCCGCTGTGGTGGGGGCCTGTCTCCACTGCGCCGGACATTTCATTCGCCCCAACCCAAGAACTTTGATAAATTTTATTCACGTCGGAAAGGATTCAAGAGACGTGCTCATTACAACCGAAAATCTGGTGTCATCTTTCTTGTTAAATTCGTATTTCCAATAGCTCGCAAAATATGGTAAACAACACATTTGAAAAACCGTAGATTATTCTTAAGAAATCAGCAGTGACAAATAAATGTAGTGTCTCAAGTGGAATGATTTCTTCCTGGAAAATGTTGCAATTCTTTTGGTAGAAATACTCAGAACAAATGTTAAAAGCTCTTGCCTTTGATTTCTGTCATTTTACGTATTCAAAATCTGTGACCAGAACATCCGGAAGGAACATGCATGTTAACTAGACGTAATTCTAGCTTTCAAAGGTGCTTTTTTCTTCTCCAACATCCTCTCACTTCGTGTGTTCGAAAGACCGGAAACGAAAATAAACAAAATCCACAATTCGGGATGCCGATATAAGGCTTTCATAGAATCTGCAATTATAAAGAGTGTGTGTCTTCAAACAGAAGAGATGCCTAGTGAGCAGTTTCCGAAAGTAATTATGCCAGAATTCGCATAGATATGGTTCGTTTAACTTCAGGAAAAATGCACTAATTTATCGGCATCTGCGTAACACCACACGACCTTGATTTCTAAAGCGTGGAGACTTCCTTTTTGCTTGTCGGGAACTGGCAATTTATGTAAAGCATGTTTGATATTTCTCCATTTTGTAGAAATAAGAAGTTCGTCAGCACTTTTCTCCAAGTAATAATGTTTCCTCTTGAACTGAAACTTTTCCCAAACTGCAACTTTGAGATAGATTTTCAGTGAACGCTAACTACCTTTAAGCATCTGCCGCTAGATTTCGCAAAAATAAAATGGTTTTAAAAATAAACAGATTATTGTGATCAAGCTAAAAATAGTGTCTCAATTATAAGACTGAAATTGTGAGACATTTGCATGTGGGTATATTTTTTTAGGTAATACACCCGGGGTCTGATAACGCACGAGTGGGTTCCCTGTCTAAAAAGGAGCCCCTTTTAAAATTGTTTCTAAAAATGACGTAATCATTATTAAATTTCTTTTTATTATTAATGTTGTTGTCTGCTTTTTCGACCAGAGCAGTTAAGAAAGGGCAGAGATGTTCATGTCCAGCCTGGATATTGAGGAATTTCCCAGTGATCTCCATCTCGCAGGTACATAGAATGATTGCCTCTTGTATTAAGTAAAGTAATCTCCACATTCTTTAAGATCTTTTTGAAAATTGTTTAGTACCACTGCAGTAACAGAAATGGCAACTAGTGTCATGCTTTACTTCCAGATCCTTTGTATTTCCATTCGTGTGTTCTCACATTTCGATATTTTGTCAGGTACTGTTCTTCGGATGTTCTCCGTAAGTGGAAGCGTTACATCTATTAGCTGTGTCTTCTTCACTTTTTTACCTAAGATTGCAGTGTCAGATCGATTGTGGTCAATTATCTTGTCTGTAATGATAGGTTAGTCCCATTAATTACGTACAATCAAGGACAATGAAATGTGCGCACCGAGAAGAAAGCATCGAATTGAACTGAAATTTTATGGACGTAATGATACAGTTGAAGGATACACATGATAGCAAGAACAGAGCTGCAGGACAATTACATAGGGATCTGTGTCAGGCAGTCCGGTAAACGTCGATACATGCTGCAATTCGGTTCGGCGTGGAGGCGAGGAGACGACTAATGTTGTCCTTCTGCAGACTGGCTCACACGTGTTGGACAGTGAGCTCCAAATCCCGGATAGTGTGTCGCGGTGGCAGTTGGCATTTCAGCTGGACATATCCGGGAAGCGGACAAGCCATAGACGTGTCTGGACATGACGTAGGTAGTCCTGGGACACCCAAGCCGTGTGCGGGGGTGCATTATCCTTCTGGTACAGTGCACCTGGAATCCAGGCCAAAAATGGAAGCACATGGGGCCGTAGGATCTCATCTACACACATTTTATATATTTGCAAAGTTTCGCGGTTGTAGCATGTATTCTTCTACGTGCGCAAATTTCATTGTCCGTGAGTGTAATTTAGATTTCCGAGTATAGGCTCTGGTTGTTATTTTAAATAAGGTGTTGTATTCATGGCCTTGGAGAGTTAGGTCCGTGTTTAACCACAAGCCCTTGATGTAAGATCTTAGCTATATGGTCGTGTCTGTTAAAGTACTGTTTTGATGCAAAGAGAGAGCAGCCTCATAAAGTGAGTTCTATAGTTTCATTGGATTTCCTACACATTTTACAGGTGTCATCATCTGCAAATCTCATTATATGTGCCCTAAATTTCTGGATTGCCATAACCCGGTCTTGAATCCAAATGAAGAATCCTTCGATTTCTGTACAAAGCTGGACTCTTTTTAACCATTGAAGTTGAGGAGTTTTGTCAATGTTTCACAGATGTGAGGAGTTTGGGTCATTTACCGGGGAAAATTTGCTTTTTCAACTTTTTAGTGTATTGAAATGTATTTTTTATTCAGAAAGGAACTCAGAAATATTCAGGTTGACTGTGATAATGCTTTCTTCAGCTGCAACCACCACTGTAGTGACGGTATTTACCGCATATTCCCTAAGAAGTACTGTTTCAGTTGTTCCTCTTGTTTTTGGTAAAGATCTCATATATTGATTAGCCTTTTTCCATCTTCTTATCTTTTCATGTATGGTCATTCAACTGATGATATTGGATGGTGTCTTCTTTATTGGGCTAAACCCCTTTTAGTGAGTCAGTCAAGTTCCTGTACATCAGTATTGATCTATTTGAGAAACTCGAAAGAGTTCTTTAGTATAGGTATAGCCCAGGTATGCTACCAACAATTTTATTTTTATAGTGTAAGTTAGTGTTCAGAATTGTTTTTATGTGACTACACCATTTTATTTGAAATTCCGTTTTAAGCGTGCTGAAATTTAACATTTCATTTTGCTTTATTCCTGAATACTAATAAGTTTGATCATATTTAATGTTGTCAATAAATTGGCTTCCCGAGGATGGAATTTTAAACGGTTTTCCTCTCTTGATGTTCAGTATCGCGCATTTGTTGAGGCCAAATTCCGTCCCTAAATCATCACTGAAAATTTTAGTTGTGTTGATTAGTCTGTCAAGTTGCTTTTCGTTTGTTGGCGTACAAATTCAAATCGTCCATATGCTTTATAATAAATGGGTAACTTTACTGTGATGTATCTTACTATTAATATGATACCCACTAGGATTTTTATTCAGTAAACTGGAAAGAGGGTATAAGAAAAGGCAAAACCACGGTAGACTTAGTGAGTCACCTAGAAAGATGTCACGATGGATAAAAATGGCTTCAATTTTCTTTTCAAGTAATACTAGATTTAGCTTCCAATTTTCTATAAGGAATAGAAGCAAATCAATATCTTTAGGATGGAATTTATATACATTCAAACCTTTACTATTGGTAGTATTATGAAAATTATCTTTTATGTAGGGATTTGTAGCACCCTCTTATTGGTCTGTCTCGAACGCTTTCGTTAAAGGAGCACTTCTAGTTCTCACAAAACCCCTTGTTACTCTTCTCTGAAATTTCTACCTCACTTCAGGATCACAATCAAATTTGCTTTAGATTATATTGCAAATTCGAAGATTACTAAAAATTACTTTTACAGTTTCGTTGATTATGAAAAAAGTTCTTTGATTCTTCAACTACTACAACCCCGCGCTACACATTGCTAAAATAGTTTGTTTTGATGAGGACGTTGCAATTTTTCTGGCCCTTAGCCCTGGATATGTTAATCGGGTCCTGGATGTGCCATTAGGGTTTTCGTGAAATAGGCTTTCACAAATCTACTAAAGTAGCGGCCATGAAAATTACATCACCTGAAAAATCGTGTAAAAATGAGTTTATTTCGTAAATAATACACTGCCGGAAAGTGAAAAAAGAACACCAAGAAGGAATTGGCGGATGATCATGAAATTTACATATGTTAATGGGGTCGAGTTTACGCAGGAGTGATGTTACTGTCGGGACCAACCGTTGAGCGCTTACGCCACAGCACGGCATAATATGCAAGTTATCGTCGGTGGTATTTAAGGAGTACGGCGAAGTGAATGAAATCAGTCGTCGGCGCGTACGGACACGTACCCAGACCCTGAAGAAGCTGCAATGCCTGGACATGGAAGACGTGTACGATTTAGGCAGTTATCGGACTTTGAGCGAGGTCGTCTAGTCGGACTTCGCGAGGCCGGGTGGTCATATCGACATATTGCGGAGCGAATTGGGCGGGAAGTATCGGTGGTGATACGACGGTGGCGTAGATGGTCCGAGGAACATTCCCACACGAGAAGACGTGGAATCGGAAGTCACAGACGGACTGATGAGCGGACCGATGGACGCATAAGAAAAGCGGCGTTGTCAAGCAGAACATCCACTGCGACGCAAATCCGAGCTGCCGTGTCACCTGAGGTGACTGTGCGAACAATCCGCAACCGTCTGCTGGATGCAGGACTACGTGGACGTCTGCCTCTGGCATGTGTACCTCTGACTCCAGCCCAACGTCAGGAACGGCTGTAGTGGTGTCGCCAATGTCTGCACTGGAGAACGCAATGGCGATCTGTCGTGTTCAGCGATGAAAGCAGATTCTGCTTGGGAGCCTCCGATGGCCGTATGCGTGTTCGCAGACGCACAAGGGAGCGTCTCCACCCTTGTTGCATCCGCCAGCGACACACAGGGCCTACACCTGGTCTCCTGGTGTGGGGAGCGATCAGCTATCACTCCCGTACACAGCTAGTGTTTGTACCGGGTACGTTAAACATCACCTCCTACATCAACAACATCATTCAGCCCGTTGTTGTGCCATTTGTAAGGTTGGTCCATCGTGGTGTTTTCCAGCAAGATAACTCACGCCCACACACGACACGTGCAACGCAACATGCACTTCAGGGTGTGAGACAACTTCCATGGCCTGCACGTTCACCGGATTTGTCCCCCATTGAGCACGTGTCGGATTTTATGGGACAACGACTTATCCGGTCTCCACAGTCAGCCACGACCATCCCCGATTTACGTGTCCAGGTTGAGGATGCTTGGAACTCAATACCCCAAACTCACATCCAACATCTGTACGACAGACTCCATGCCAGAATTGCACAGTGTGACGCAGTTCATGGCGGTTCAACCTCGTACTAACCATGTTACATGGAAATGTTATATTTCAGTTTACCAGCAAATACAGCTGTATTTTGCAATAATGTTTTGATCACGTTATCCTCTGTATTCCGTTAGTATGATGTATAAATTTCTTTGGTATCAGACGTATCCTTCTTGGTGTTCTTTTTCACTTTCCGCCAGTGTATAACCCTGTGCTCCAGATCAGCAATAAATCGTAAGGATTGCATCATCCATGAGCTCAGAAACATGAGAACGCTTTTCATTGGATGCCAAAGTCTGCTGTAGCAATGTTTCCGGTGATTGCATCATCCATTGGTATAACACTCCACTTGAAGGTAGTACACTGTAATTAGCAAAATGGAAAGTCTACGACAGTCAATACCGCGTAAAAAGTCCGTAATTTTTGTTCGGCATTCAAGCAAAGATTTCAGATGCATTGTATTGCCAGTATTCATAGTATAGCATGAATGATCTCTAAGACGATTGTTATTGCGAGTATTAGAACTGCTTGATGGGCTTAACTTTCACACAGTTGGTTGCATTTATTATTTCTTTCTTTCTTAGTTAATGGGTTCTTTCTTTCTCTGTTTTTTTTCAAGGGAAGAGGAGGGGGCAATAATATTAAAATATTGGGTAAGGTCAACTTCGAAATTTTGATAATACTTTCATCTAAGAAAAAAACAGCTGATCCGTATTAAAGTTCAAAACAAACATTCCGAATATTATGTTGATTTTTGTCCTCGCATGTTTGAATTATTGATAAGCGCCTAAGTATTTACGTAAACGTCCTATCTGCAAACCCTTCTGTAAGTTGGAATTTCAGCTACCACTTATCCGTCAGTCACGCCCTGCAGTGCGTACACTATAATGGAAGTTATATATTATACGCATTTTTCGTCGGCAATGCATGTATTTGAAATAGTTATTAGTGTACAATATAAGTTACTTTGGTGCGAATCTCTATTAGGAAAAGAATTAAAACAAAATAGAAATGCTGTGTTAAAAATGAAAAAGAGAAATATGTTTTAATTTGCTATGCTGTACTAATTTTTATCCGAGCACCATTTAAGATAACTAAAGGCAGAACTTCATTTGTGTATGGTAAAATATCTAAGTTCGTATCTTAGGAAGAAAGAAATACCGCAGGACGAGAAGGGAAAGACGAAAATCTATATCAAAGTCAGCAGCTACAGGGGTTGAAAACTTTTGCGGCTTGTGGAATTCTGTGGCGCGGCAAAAGAACGTACACTTTCAATCTTCCTGACGAACTCATCTGCAGATGTACTGGCATTTTACTTCTCATAAATTTCTGAATGACAGGTAGGCTGATATATCATTAATACCTCTTCGGAATTTTAAGAATCTTTGCAAATAGTGCAAATCTCATGGAATAAAAGTGTCATTTTTTGTGTTGAAACATCATGGCTGTTCGTCCGAGTCACGATAGACCAAATCGTGGGAGGCTCCTACAAATTTCGTTCAGTCTAGGTCAATAAGGACTTCATTGAGTAATTCGATCCCATGCGGTTTGGTAAACTCTTCCACGACGATCGCATGAACCCCTCATTTTCATCTTCCACTTCTTCATAATCTCGTACCGGCTCAAGACTGGGACTTACTAGACTTGTGGAACAAGTTGACTTAAACCCGTTCTTACGCGACTGGCGTATCACGTAGTTCGAAAAGTACTTCCCTGTTGAGCTGCAAGTTGATTAGAATAATTTACCAAATAAGGAGTTGGATGTCTGATAGAATTTTCCAGTTCCCTCAGTGATAGTGTATCTAACTATCTTATGTTTCGTTAGACCTTATCCCAGAAATTCTCTAGGCCTGGAGACTAAGCAGGCTAATAAAGCATGGGAAATTTTCTATTACATTCCTGAAAACACCACAAGAGAGTAAAGGTGTTGTGGATGGTGAGTTGTTCTGTCGAAAATATCCATTTTCATTGGAGTAATCATGTTTTGATTAGCAACTTGATTAGATGAACTTGGTTAACAATGACGTTTAAATTATCTTCGGTACTCAGAAATGACTCCACTTGAATTAAGGTTCGTAAAGTCTCCATGAAGTCATGGAAATCATCATTGCACTGCTTGTATCTATATATTGATGCAAAACGAGTAACCGAAATTCTCACCATTCCATTGGCATGCTGTGGTGAGAAACGCGATTCGTCAGAGCGCTATGATCGTTTTACAATCATTTAGGGACCACCTACACTGTTTCCAAACCCATCGACGGCGTTTCGTTTTATACTCTATTGATAGCAATGGTGTACGGAGAACATCTGTTTTTCTGATGCAGACGGTAAAATGTACAGCGCATAGTGAGCCAAGATTCCGTTTAGAAATTTTTCAGATTCAACTTCTCCGTAGTAACTGCTTGTAAATCATAGAGTTGCACACCGTGTTCGTTAAACCTCGAAATAAAAATAACACTGAACAACAATGGTTTTCTTATAAAGGAAACTTTAACGCTATTGTATATATTTATGGGTGCTGAAACCAAATATGAAGTCACAATTGCTCCACTGGGATCCGATTTCTTGTAATGGAATTATATCTATTGGAGTGAATGTTGTGTTACTTAAAGAATTCCCCTATGTTTCCCAATGGACACATCTGTCTGCAGTCAGGATAGCTGTGTCGCTGAGAGTAGACATACTGGCGACATAACTTCCTATTGTGCAGTTCCTTCAGGGAAGAAGGAACAAAGCAGAATTTTTGTCATTCACACGCATTTAATCGGTATTAAAGGACGTACATTTTCTCGTGGTTTTAAAAAGTAATGTTGGTTGGGTAAAGTGTACGTTAAATAATGCCGCGTACTTGAGTGAACCATCCAAACAGTTTCTGCTACATTTGTGGGCAATTTACGTTAAAGACTTAAAGGCGACATTTCACACCGTTGATTAGAAATCATATGAACTTTATTTCTATTGCAAAATGGGTGATGAAGATAAATCTTGGGCGCCTCACATTTGTTGTAATGTATGCGAAACTTTGTTGACTGGCTGGTTGAAGAGATCACGTCAAATGTCATTTGCGGTACCAATAGTTTGGAGAGAACCGAAAGACCACACAACAGACTGGTATTTCTGCATCACTAAGGTATCTGGAATTACAGCTATGACCAAAAACACGATTCAGTATTCCAGTGTACCTGTGTGCTTAATACCGCTTCGTATAAGCCAAATTAAACAAGGCATTTTTATTGGTCCACAAATAAGGGAACTTATGGTGATCTTGCATTTGAAGGCGCTTTAAATGAGACTGAAGCTGCTGCATGGAAGTCCTTTAACTGGCTGGAATGAATTAACTCCGGGTTGACAAAATGGGCTCAATTCAACTCGAACGAATACATTCTCTGTCTGAGAAGTGGGTCGAATGCGACTCGGACGAATTCGCTTAAGGTATGTTTAGTGGTCCCAAAGCTCTGCTCATACGAGTTACCTTAAAAACTAGAGCATAAGAAAAAGTTTGCTTTCGCCCTTAGATTTGTTATTCAAACTGGTCATTCAAGCTTATGATTGACACGAATCCTCCCTGACTAATTAACTGATAAAGGGCTATGGCAATGGAGAGGATTTAAGGAAGGAGGCAGATTATGTTTGAACCACTTATTTTTACCCAGTTGCATGATGCTTGTGTCAGGGGGATTACGAGTAGTCCCTCCATGTCATTATTTTGGGCCTTAAAATAGGTATAAGGCAAGAACAGAGAGCTTATCACATGTGACAGGTTTAATTTTGATGCTGCGGAGATCTGAGCTTGTAAAGATTAATTGTTTTGTCATGGATTTCTTAAACGCCCGTCGCTATGTGAACATTTGTGTTCGTAGAGAGCAAGCATTTTGGGTATCGTTAAGTTCAAGTACATCGGCCGCTTAAAGAGTTAAAAATGTGATACCGAACATTTTAGGTAGCCGAAAGGCAGAAAATTACTAAGAACTTGTTACTGAGCTTCTAGAAATATATACGGTCATGGGATGCAATATGTCCCTTAAAATAGATTTCTTTCGCTCGCATCTGGACGTTTCCCACAGAACTTAGCAGCTGTAAGCGATGAGCACGGAGAACGTTTTCTTCAGGACATATGTACCGTAGAAAACCGCTCTAAAGGAAAATGGAGCTCTAAAATGCTAGCTGATTACTATTGGATTTTAAAAACGGATGTAGTACAACCAAAGTACAAAAGAAAATCCAAAATAACTACTTTTTAAGATAAGTGTAATTAATTGCGTTTTGTGAAATATACGTGCCAAAATTAAGACTTATTGTACACTGAAACAACAGGTTACTCGAGAACTGTGTCCGACAGCACAATTTAGCAAACAGATTTGTAATCAGCATGACAAATACTGTATGATTCGTCATATGCAGCCTTTGTAACAAACAAGAAGTTTATTTATTTTTTGTTCATGTGATAATAGAAATAGGGCTGTCAGCATGTCACAGACAGCTACACGGCAGATCGACGTTGCTGTCGCTTTAGGAGTTTCGCAAAATTTAGTAAGTCAGTTGCACACAAGATATCTGCGGCATGGAAATGTTGCAGATCAACCCACGAGTGATCTCCAGGGGATAACCACCAGGAAGGAACATCAGTACCTGAGAGTAATTACTCTTAGAAGGCCTAGCATCCCCAGTAGCCAACTCCGGAAATCACTTCGGGCTGCTTCTGGTGTCAGAGTGTGTAATCAAACGGTACGAAACCGTCTCCACGAGTACGGACTCAGAGCAAGGTGAGACATCAACTCACATTCATCAAATATATAACTGGGTCCAACAATACATGTCGTGTAATACCGAGTGGCACCATGTGCTTTTCACAGACGAATCCCGTTTCGCTCGTTATCCTGATACTCGACGAGGTCACGTGAGGATGAGATCCGCCAACCGGATGCAACCAGACTATGTGCCTTTCATCCACCTTTACCAGCGATACTCAGTTCTGTTTTGGGCAGTAGTGGGTTTTAATGTTCGTACTTCCTTGTATGTTTGTAAAAACAACATGAATGCCTCGGTGTTCCGAAATGCGATTGTAATGCCCAATGTGACAATGCTTTTCGCTTTTATTGGGCGTGCACTCCGTTTTCTCGATGACAGTGTAACCAGTCACCGTGCCTGAGGTGTTCTTCAGGATCTGGAAAATCGTGTGATTGAATCGGTATTGCTGCCACCGAGGTCTTCTGATCTTAATCGTATCCATTTGGGACACTGCACAGTGACTTTCTGATAACCACGCTCCATACCCCAGTACACTGGCAGACCTCCGTAACGTGTTGCCTGTAATATGGGAAGAGCGGTCCCAGACCCTTATCAATAATGTCATTGCAAGTATGCCTCGTGGTGTCAAGACGTTCTTCGGCGCAAAGGTGGTGTTACCGGGTACTGAAATCCACAGGTATGGACATTCTCCGAATTTACCATTTTGTCTGTACTGCAGGGCTACTTTGTTGAGTGCAGAATAAATTGTTTTGGAAAACGCACTCTTTATGGTTTGTATCACGTAGCCTCAATGATGTTATTTTAGTGCGTGTTACTTGAGTTACATACATACGTCTTTCATTTCATGTAATGTCCATCCATAAGCTTTTTTGACCGGTGTACCTTAGAGAGCCTATGAAACTGGTGGAAATGACAATCACACCGCGACATGTTAGTTCAAAGTAGTTTTCTATTGGTCTACATTAAAATGATCAAACGTCCTCATTTTCTGGAGACAGTCTTCAATTCCGTAGAAACTGATTGATGACGTCAAATGCCCTCAATTTCTTATTTTTTGTCCTCAGTGTTTGAAATTTTCCTCCCAAAATTGAAATAAAAATGTGCTAAACAAAAGTCGTAGAAATCAAATGAATCTACCAAACGCAACCACCAATTATTTAATTGCAAGAAAATAGACTCGTAAGGTATAGAACTACTTTCTAAAGCGGATGAATTTTTCTTCGGATAAAGTTAGAAATCACGCAGTATTAATGGGAGATAGTCCGAAACATCGAACAAAGTCATCACGAATATCGTGGTGTTATATCGTTTCTGTTTTAACTAGATTTAACTAAAATGCCTATACCGTGGGGAATAAACCTCGTCTTGTTTACCATACTCTTCTTAAAATCAAATAAGTAATTGATGCTAAATTTATTTGCATTTGATAGATTCCAGTGAGAGTTCTACAACTTGTGCTCAGTACATTTTTCATTTAACTGTTTCTTCAAGTAACGTTACTGGACTTTGAATGTCCCTACTCATAGAGATAACGTTCCATGATTTCTGTCCGCTCAGAGCACAGTAATATTCTGGCTCAGGTACTTTTTCTTGTACAGAATTACAATTAAATTTCAATACAGGATCAAAATGTAGCTTTGTTTGCATGTGCTGTCCCCTATGAGTAAGATTTAAAATATATACATATCACTGAGCTGTTCTCCGTGACTCAGAGGTTTGTTCCACAAAGAAATAAAACTACCACATAAAGTTTTAACTGATTATTTATTTATTGTTGCCGTATTATACTTCTCTATTTACAGCGACCTTGACACACAACTCGGTCTTCACTGACATCCCTTACACGACGTAAACAAGATCTTCTATACTTCATATTCATAGTATTTTTCACATGTAGACACTCCTGAATCTGATCCTCCCATGACTTCCTTGGCCTTCCTTTGCCTTTCCTTCCTGCCACTTGGGCTAAAAAAATTCTTAGTAAGCATGTCATCACTACATCTTTCAACATGGCCAAACCACCGAAGCATATTAGTCTCCACCTTGCTAACAACATTTTGCTTCACATTACGCAACTACAACACATCTTCATTCCTCATTAGATCAGAACGCGTCTTTCCACAAACCCCCGTAAGTAACGCATTTCTCCAGCACACAACCTACTCCTATGTTTCTCCTGTAGTACCCAGGTTTCACTGTCATACATCAGAGTAGGAAAAATTACACTTGCCATGCGAAACTCTGTTGAGAACTCACCATTCCTGTGAAAACATCCCAAAGCAGTTACATATGACTTTTAATCAAAAATTCACTCGCCTACTGATTTCGCCATCCAATTTGTTCTCTCTGTCAAATATGCTTCCTAAATACACAAACTCAATCACCTGGTCAATAAATGTGCCATTTAGACTAATATTACATTCAGTACTACCTCTCTCAAAAATCACAACTTTAGTTTTTCTCTTATTTATACTCAGTTTGAATTTCATGCAAACTTCGTACATCCGGAACCACATAGTGTGCAACTCACTTTTGCTCTCTGCCAACAGGACTGTGTCATCAGCATACAGCAATCTGCAGACACGGATGTAATACATAAACCAGCATTGTCCATCTTGGCATCACGCATGCACGCATCCATAAATATATTAAACAGCCATGGGGACATTACACAACCTGGACTAACTCCTGCACCAATACAAAACCATTTTGATAAAACACCTTTAATTTTTGTGGTGGACCACCCTTCTCAAGTATGGTAGATCTACCACATCTCACACTATAGTCCTTGAATTTTTCTCTTTGTATTTTTTTAATCAGGTAATTGCACCAGTTTGGGGGATTAGCACATAGCTGACGGTTCCAGTTGGCCATTCAACTTAAGGAAATTTATCAGAAGTAATATTCTGCATGATAGTAATTCATTGCGATTTTATACTTATTGCACATCAATATTTTCCTAATTTTGAAACGAAATTGTCCTTGTTACTTGTACCAATGGGGGGGGGGGGTACATTATTGACCCAGCACCGCAACCTAAGGTCTATTGTGCATCTTGTTACTTGTCACTTGTAAATTGTCCTTAATTTTGCAATAAAATTGAGGACAGCGTGTCATTTTGTCCTCAGTTTCGTTCTCAAAAATCTGAACACCTTAGTTTACAGTCCAAGGTTAGCGTTCCTTACGCCACGCTAATCGATATATGACATTAATCGAAGTGAAGATCGTTTTGTGGGTGGTAACCTGTCATGCTCTACCGAGGAAACTTACATCGTACGGCTTCTTACTGATGAAATTAGTTCTAACAGTCTCACATAAGGTTTACCTGATTTGACTCAGCGTTGATGTACATTCTGAGTGGGCAACCCTTTTTCAGAACTCTCCTGCGTCGTTCTGTCAGCTTCTTAGGCTTAATTTGTCCTTTCTTGGCAGATATATCCCCAGCCCGCTTCCGTTAGTACATCAAACCACCAACCATGGACCAAGGGATCAATTCCGCTGAAATGTCACGCACGGAGACGATTATTTATGTGCTATCCTATAATAATTCCGCACTGAAAATATATTATCTCAGTCCATTGAATAATCTTGCATTCACAGCCGTGCGTATTTGGAGGATTTTAATTTTGGATCTCGCCCTTTGGATTTAACTGCTATAATTAATATATACCCAACGCTGTTAATACGCACCAGATGGAGACGTCTCAGTAGCGGAGCCCATCTTACGGATTTATGATGTCAGATGCTGACAGAAAAGCACATATAGCGCCGATGATTGTTGGCTACCGTAGCGTAAGGCTAACGCGCTCGGCTAGATATCGAGAGATCTGGGATTCGGATCCCCAGCGGTGACCGGAAAACAATTTTTTGTTTGCTGTGTGTTGATAAAAAGTGGAAACAGCGGCGTATTTGTTTATTCACAGTAGTGCTATTGTTTCATCATAGACTTTATAGTTGTATCCGTGCTGTTGTACATGCGTAGCGAATTGGCTAACAATAGAGCAGTGTCCGGACATAAATAGGAAGGCAATGCATTTTCAAGAAAACGGAATCACTCTTAGTAGTCGTACAAAACACGTTACTAAAATTCTAATGAGAAAATCACGTGATCTAAAGTAATTTAAGTAAAGGATGATGGCAGGCGCTCGGAGGAGTAGTGCGAGTATCAACAAAATTGATTTCCTTGTGGAATGTGCAAGAGCAACTGTCTACAGGAAAAAACAAGTAGTGGATGTGTAACCTGTGGTTAGGAATAACTACTCGGTGTCCAAGGCGAGCGGTAAGTTTTAATATTTATATTAATGGGGGCCTATCAGATCCGCATTAATGTGAAACTGAGAATTATTATCAATGTTTAAACCTCGTCTAGACATTATTTCGGGTTAATCCCACACTGAAGGCAATACATTCAGCAGCCTTCTAGACCAAGCGGTGAAAGGACACGATTTCCATTTCTCGCAGGGTATTTTTACCGGAGCTCGCACGTCACGTGCTGCGTTGTCATGATGCGAATTTACATATTACGTAGCTATCCACGCTGATACTATCCGTTAGTCGCTAATTTTGCATATCATCAAGTTTTCTCTACGAAACCGCAAAATCCGTAACTTTTAGTAAAACGTGTATAAGACGAAGTGAATGAATTGTTAGTGTAACCAGGGAAAATATTTTCAATCATAATTCGAATGATACCAAATATTTCAATCATAATTAATATTTCAATCCAAATATAATAATATATAATATTTCAATCTAAATATAATATATAATTCGGCAATCCAAATTTTTCAATCCAAATATTTCAATCAAAAATTTTCAATCCAAATATTTCAATCAAAAATTTTCAATTATAATTCAAATGATACCAAATATTTTCAATCATAACTTTTAGTAACCCGTGTATAAGACGAAGTGAATGGATTGTTAGTGTAACCAGGGAAAATATTTTCAATCATAATTCAACTGATACCAACAGACATTAATTCGAAAAAAAAAAGACTATTATCTTACTTCCCAGTCGTTCGCTATGTTTTTTTCGTGTTTTGCTTTAGTTATGCAAAGGAATGAAAATATCACGTAGGAATTAGTCATCACAGGAAAAAAAATAACATCACCTTAATTTGTTTAATGCATACCCTGTTTTTTTATTTTAAGATATCTTATTTAGTGTAATTACTTCAGCTGCTTAAACGTACTCTGTATTCATTAAGAACTAAAACGCTTCCAAAACAAAAGATCGCCGTACAAAATTAGAAAAGGAAATATTTATGCGCTTGTGTTCTTACGTTTTCGAAGGTCTTAACGATCTTTCCATTAGCTCATAAAAAACAGCGAATTTATCTCTGAGGAACAAACAAGTTCGAAACCTCGTGAATTATTTAATCATATTTATTCTTCTAAGAATTATTAAGAGTTTCATAACGGCCAGAATAAGCAGATGACGACTTTAAGATAGTGTTTAATGAGGATTAATTCTAGGCAATAAAAATTAATAGCTGTAGTTTCACAAAGCGTGGTTAAAAATTATCTATAATTGACTGAAGGTCAGGCAATTTTCTCATATCGTAATCATTCCTTAAAATCATTGGGAATTTTTATTCTAAAGTCGCTTATTTAAGAGGATTGTTTATAACTTGCCGGCCAATAGACATAAACAAAGCGAGAATGAAATACATTCTAGAGTATTGCGAGTTTCTC
This sequence comes from Macrothele yani, assembly GCA_039090855.1. Taxonomy (NCBI): domain Eukaryota; kingdom Metazoa; phylum Arthropoda; class Arachnida; order Araneae; family Macrothelidae; genus Macrothele; species Macrothele yani. The sequence goes on along the minus strand of CM076997.1, from coordinate 45,617,573 downwards.
TGTAAGTATTACAGAGAGCTGTAACCATCGCAACTCCAATTATTTTACAGCCTAGTTAAAAAGCATTCTTAAATTTGGGAGAACATTTTAAACTGTATTGGCCGCTAAAGGTCTGAAATACCATCGTCTATGGACAATTTTTTCAGCCTACGAACTTGTTCATTTTAGAGAATATTAAAAGTGTTGAACATTGTAATATTAAAGAATTGTTCGAAAGCGCAGAGTTGATAGCCCAAGTAGATAAGCATTTATTTGTTTTGTCAAAACATAAACGCGAGATCGTTAGAATTGTGAAAATTAAAGAGAAAGGACCCTGCGAAGAAACACAAAAAAATTATGTTTGACTTTATTCGTGCCTAAAACATGCGGAAATTGGACATTACAATGACGTGGCTTCAGATAAAGAAATATTTTCGATTTTTCTGCAAGAAAACTTGTATTTATTGTTTTAACAGAGCCACTTTTTTCCACAGCTTTTGTACATAAATATGCATTATTTTTTCAAAAGTATCCAAGCACGCTATAAAAAATAAATAGTGTGAATTCATAAACAATTCCTGAAAATAAGGTGCAACAAAGTTAACGGTAGGTATCCGTTTTCTAAAAAAAATTCCCGTTTTTCAGAGTTCCCGTTTCTTTTAACTTTCGTATTTTCACCAGTTTTCCGTAGTCAGTAATTCCGTATATTTCAGAAAAATTCGTTTAAAGTCTTTCCGTATTCATACAGATATTTCGTCGCAAAATCGAAGATTGAATTATCAGATAAAAGAGTAACTTCGTACAAATGTGTCAAGTGAAATAAAACCTTCACCGTCTTGGTACGATAGTGCAGCGATGCACTATGGGTAAGAGTCTTGAGTGTCATACGGGTCGTGACTGTTGCCATTATATCAAAACAAAAGATACAATTCCCAAACAATAATTTCACATAATATAGAAATTGTATTACAAATGAAGGTTATTGTCATATTAATAAATTGTTGATAACATTTAATTTATTACTAATGTAATTTAACGTTCAAGTTGGTAATATGGTCTTTCCAAATTTTTGAAATGTCCGTAGCACCATTTGTCTCCCAAGGCTTCTTTCTATATAAAGCTTTCAACAAAATGCAGTGAGTGTGTATATGTTTGAGTGTTCAATAGTTTAATGTTCGCCCAGCCTGGTTGTAGTATTTCCTTTACGACATTCCTTGATAATGCCGTGTTGTTACTGCTGGTTCGGATATCGTATTTATGTTCATGAACACGGGTACCCAAGCTCCTACGTGTCGAGCCTATATAATTGCTGACGTGTTCTCCTTTAGGGGGTCCAGTAGTGGAATATTGTATACACCCCATTTGCTCATGATATAAGTTGTTCCTCGATCTTTTTTAACATATGTCAGAAGGTTCCGTGATCAGGCGCCAAACTGTATATTATGTTGTGAGCAAATACGTGATGGTGCATTGTTGATATGGGGGTGACTGTAATAGTCTTATCCCGTTTAACCCCTCACACCCAATCCCCCATAAAATATTCCCTATCAATTTTCTTATTAGAAGAACCTTCACGCATTATTCAAACGATAGCCGTTTACAGTCTGAGATTAAGTTCATTTTCAAATTGGCGGAGAAACATGGATACCCAAGGATGATGGTTAACAAATTATATAGCAGAATACTAAATGAACGAACCATTAATCTGAAGCAAGATCCGAGGCCTAATAAACGGTACGTGGGAGCATTGGATCAACACCCCCATATATCAACAATGCACAATCTCCTATTTTCTTACAACATAATATACAGTTTGGCACTCGATCACAAAATTTTCTATCATCTGTTAAAAAAGATCGAGGAACAACTGATATCATGAGCAAATGGGGTGTATACAATATTCCACTACTGGACCTCACGAAAGGAGAACACGTCAGCAATTATATAGGCTCGATACATAGGAGCTTGGGCACCCGTGTCCATGAACATAAGTACGATATCCGAACCAGCAGTAACAACACGGCATTATCAAGTAATGTCGTAAAGGAAATACTACAACCAGACTAGGCGAACATTAAAGTACTGAACACTCCGACGTACACACACTCGCTGCATTTTGTTGAAAGCTTGTATATAGAAGCCTTGGGGGACAAATGCTGCAAAGACTACACACCTACGGACATTTCAAAAATTTGGAAAGACCATATTACCAACTTGAACTTTAAATTACAGTAGTAATAAATTAAATGTTATCAACAATTTATTAATATGACAATAACCTTCATTTGTAACAATATTTCTATATTATGTGAAATTATTGTTTGGGAGTTGTATCTTTTATTTCGATATAATGGCAATAGTCACGATCCGCATGACCCTCAAGTCCCTTGCCCATAGTGCATCGCTGCACTCCTATAAAAAGCTAAGCGAGTGCTGAATTACCTGTGTTCCACCTGATGATGGGGTTAATGTTACCCCAAAAGTGCTAGTGGGGCATTTTAATATGTAAATAGTTTAATAATTTATTAAATACCGTACCAAGACGGGGAAGGTTTTATTTCATTTGAATTGTTCAGCCTTGCACATATATTGATGTAACTTAGCCTGTATATCTTTTATGTGAGGCTTCTTGGTTTCTGAAGAATTCTGTCTGAAGTTTCGCTATGTATTTACAATATCTTCCCTTACTAATATTGGCATTTTTTTCCAAATAAATTAAGGAAAATAATGCCATCTTAATTCCAAATGGATGTAATCATAATTTTGTTCATTGATAGAGAAAGCCTGAAATTTTTTTAACTGAGAATGTTTTATTCCCCTATTGCATTGACTAACGTCTAGAGCAAGGGTCACAAACGAGAAAGCCAATGATGGCCAGAGAAAGTCTTCAAAGTATCGGTGCCGATTTCTGTTTTTCGTTTCTTCATCTCTCATGCAAGAAATCTTAGAACCCACCTTGAAGAAGAGTCTGGATATCCAAGAGTTGAAAACCACAGCTCAATATGGCCTTCAGATATTAAAAGTTTTTTCTGATTTGTCGTTGTTATTCCGGCAGCTAGGATAATTTTTTCCAACAATGGACGCATTTTCGTACGTTGTTACTGTTGCTGGATTACCCAATCTAGATTTGTCGCCGATATGAAAATCCCTGTTTCTGAAACACCTAATCCATTTTGTTTCTGTCCATAGTTCCTTCGCCTAAATGGCTTTCAGTTTTTTTGTGAGTTGTAGTTTCTGTAGTTTCACAGATCTCGGAAAGCAGTTCAATAACTGACCATTCGTGATTCTGTTGGTTACTTCAGGTTGACTGACCATTCTGTTATTCTTGTGCTTACTTTAGGGTGATTAACCATTCTTTGATTCTGGTGCTTACTTCAGGTTGGCTGAGCAGTGACCATCCTCTGATTCTGGTGCTTACTTCTGGTTGGCTAGCCATTCTCTGGTTCTGTTGCTTATTTTAGGTTGACTGACCATTCTCTGATTCCGGTGCTTACTTCAGGTTGACTGACCATTGTCTTATTTTGGTGCTTACTTCGGGTTGACTGACCATTCTCTGATTCCGATGCTTTACTTCAGGTTTCACAACTTTCTACCTACGAAACATAGGCTTTCGTTAGGTACATTTATGAAGATATTAATAAATAATATGGAGAAAATAGTTATGCTGATTCGGTAATTATAGTTTTTATGGCCAACTGTGCATCACGTTTTGACCGAACATTTTATTTTGTAAATTATTTTTATTTCTGGTAATGCGCACTTCAGACACCAGGTGGAGTAAGCGTTTTGTCTGCTTTTACATTTGTATCCTCGCTTCTAAACTATCGTTTGAAAATATTCTCTTCATATTGCATGCCGTTCACTATGGTAAAGATACCGAAATTACTTCTTAAATAATTTCGAGTCAGGAGGCGAATATGCATATTCGGTATCTGATTCTGAAAGTTGCATTTCAAAAAATATATTTCGTCGCATTATTCCCTCTATGATGAATATTTTGTGAATATTTTGTTTGTATTTATTTTAAAGTTGAGTTCTGCAACAGGGAATAAGTTTATTTACATGAGTATCTCTAACTGTAAAAATTCGATTGAAAAATCCTACTTCGTAGATAGTTCCTTACTATTAGGAACACATATTGCTTCCGCTTTTTTCTTGAAGTAGCACTCAATTTTATTACTTGGGGTCGTAAAATATTTATGTTACGTTTTCGCCAATAACTTTATTCTTTTATTACTTTTTTTTGTTTCGAGGTTTAACGACCACTATGACCAGCTGTGGAGTCTGTAATAATAACCACAGTATCTTAACGAAAACATTGTGCGTTATTTGGAGAAAAAAATGCACAAGAATAGTTTTAATAATCCTGAACAAGAACGTTTGACCTTTGATGTGTATCGGAACTGCAAATACCCGCTTTTTATGTAAATCGACGTGCGGAACACAAAAACAGGAATAAAACGTTTTGATCTGCAACAGGTCTCAAGACATAGCCACTCACATGTATTATGTTATTCGCTGAAGGTGGCATATTCTTCTACGGCATTCGCCGACACTATGCTTACGGCTTATATCATCATCATCATCATTGTCAACAATTATCAATACACTGCTGGGTGAAGGTCTCCCCAAGTTTCATCCACAACGGTCTGTCTTGTGCCAGTCTCCTCCATGTCACTCCCGCATACTTTCGAATTTCATCCACCCATCTCCCATGTGGTCTTCTTCTGGGTCTTTTCCTGTCCCTTGGAATCCAATCTAAAATTTTGGCTGTCCATCGATGGTCTGTCCTTCTGGCAGTATATCCAGCCCATTGACATTTCAGAGATTTAACTCTGATCATGATGTCTTCCACTCTGGTCATTTTTCTGATCCACGAGATCCTCTTCTTATCTCTCCTGGTTACACCAAGCATGCACCTCTCCATGATCCTTTGAGTTGTCTGCAGCCTTTGTATATCTCTTTTATTTAAGGTCCACGTCTCTGCACCATATGTAAGCACTGGAAGGATGCATTGATCAAACACTTTTCTTTTAAGACATAATGGTATTTTGCTCTTGAAAATTATGCTGTTTCTTCCAAAAGCTCTCCAGGCAAGTTTTGTACGCCGATTAATTTCTTTATCAATGTGACCATCACTTGATATCTGCTGTCCAAGATAAACGTACGTGTCTGTTATCTCCAGCTCTTCTCCATCAATCGATAAATCTTCATTTCTTGTTAAAGCATTGTACATTAATTTTGTCTTCTGAAAGTTCATTTTTAATCCCACTTCTTTACTCTTCTCAGCAAGTTCCTGGATCATACTCTGCAGCTCTGAAGGGGTAGTTGCAAAAATGACTACGTCATCAGCAAAACGAAGGTGCGTTAGATAAACTCCATTAATCTTTATCCCTTTGTTTTCCCAGTTCAGTGATTGAAAGATATTTTCCAATGTGACATTAAAGAGCTACAGAGATGTGGTGTCATCTTGTCTCACTCCCTTTCCAATTTTTTTGTGTGTTGTATTTTCAAACAGCCGAATCTTTGCACTTGCATTTTCATAGATGTTATTAATAATATTAATGTATGCATCTTCAATACCGCAGGAATTCAGAGCCATTGTAACTGCTGATGCTTTCACCGAATCAAAGGCTTTTTAATAATCGATAAAAGCCATGCACAATGGAAGTGCCTAGTCCCTCACTCTTTCAATTAGTTCTCTCAGTACGTGGATATGATCTATTGTGCTGTAGCCATTCTTGAATCCAGCTTGTTCTCTCGGTTGAGCCATGTCCAGTGTTACCTTCAAACGGTGTGAAAGAACTTTAGTGAAGATATTATAAACCACTGATAGGAGGCTGATAGGTCTGTAGTTCCTGAGATCCCCAATGTCACCTTTTTTATGTAGCAGGATCATTGTAGCGTTGTTCCAATCCTCAGGAATCTTCCCTTCATTAAGGCATCGAGTGAAAATTTGGGCGAGTACTGTTTCGACTTCTCCACTTGCTTCTTGTATGATGTCTACAGTAATTCCATCTTCTCCTGGAGCTTTTCCCCGCTTCAGGTTCTTGATTGCATGTGCAACTTCTGCTGGAAGGACTGGAAGAACTCTGGTACTGGTACCTTTCATGATCTCTGGAGTACATGTATCATCCCTTTCATATAATTTGGAGAAGATATCTTTCACTCTTGTCAAAATTTCGCCTCTATTTCTTGTTACAGAACCATCTTCTTTTCTCAGTGCCATAATCTGTTTTCTTCCCTTACTGAGATGTCACTTTGCTATCTTTAGGCTTTGGTTGTTTTCAATTGCTTTCCTCACTAGTTCACAGTTGAATTTCCTATCGTCTTCAGTAATACTTTTTCGTACTGTCTTGCATAGCTCTATATATTCCACTTTGGAAGTCACATCTTCTTTAGTTGTCCTCATCTCTCTTCTTTTTTGCATCAACATTTTTGTTTTTCCTGATAATTTGTTCACATGCAACTTGTTCTTAGACCAAGCTAGTTTTGTTGCTGTTTCCATAAAAGCGTTGGTTACTTTTCCGTTAACTTCAGAAATATCCACTTCTTCCGATGTTAGGCTTTCTAAAGCAGAGAATCTGTTCTTCAGTTCCAACTTGAAGGTATTATGGTGTTTTTTAAGGTTGGTTATGTCAATACATTTTGTTTGTCTTATGAGCTTGCCACATTCGAGTTTAGTGTTGAGGTGCATCTTACATTTCACCAATCTATGGTCACTACCTGTGTTGAACTTGTTTAGCTCACTGCAGTCTTCTATGACGAATTTTTTGTTACACATAATAAAATCAGTTTCACTTGTGGTTCCATTTGGATGTCTCCATGTCCATTTCCTGTGTGGCTTCTTTTTGAAAAAGGAGTTCAAGATGAAAAACCCTTCTGCCTCTGCAAACTTTACGAGAGTATTTCCACGCTGGTTTCTGTTGCCGTGACCGAATTTACCTACTGAAGTTTCATTCTGTTGCCGTTGCCCTATTTTTGCATTGAAACGTCCCATAATTATCTTCAAGTGATGCTTACCTTTATTATTTAGATGACGAATTTCCTCATAAAATTCTTCAAGTTCTTCTTCAGGATGACTTGTGATGAGTGCATAAGTTTGAATAATCTGAGCCTTGTATCTTCTCGAGAGTTGGATAACGAGTCGTGCAGCTCTGTCAGAGGAACATTTAACTTCTACAACTTTATCCTTCAGTTTCGTGTTTATTATAAATCCAACACCACTAGTTCTGCCAGTATCTGTCCCACGATAGTAGAAGAGATGTCCACTTTTCAGTTTAATGAGATCTTCTCCTTTTCTCCTTACCTCACTTGACCCGACGATGTCCCATTTTATCCTTTGTAGTTCCTCTTTCAATTCAAGAAGTTTTGAATCAGAAGATAGGGAGCGTCCATTATTCGTAGCCAAGGTCAGCATCAGATGGCAGCCTAGTCCGGTCCTCCGGGGATTCTTAGCACCATCTGCCTTCATGTCGCACTGGCCGCTGTGTTGGCCAGGTACATTCGAGCTTCCGGAGACTGAAGGCCAAGTTTTAAGTTATGGAGTCTTATATACTGAATCTATATATTCTCTGATCACAGTCTAGCAGTATTCTGCTAAACTTTAAGGCCTCAACCTTCCCGAAAACCTTTTTTTCATTGGAGGAAATTCTTGTTGAAAATTATTTCCGTGCTCGTCTCCTACAGCACCACAATTTTCCGGAAGGAAATCCAAAGGAAAATTTAAAAACTGTGCCTTCAAATACACACCACATCCTAAGTTTGCGAAATGAGGATCACAAAAGAGTTATGCAGGAGCCTGGGCCAGAAAGCCTGAGCCCAATCCGGTCCACGTGGCGAGTCGGGCTTTTTTCTCATCAGTTAAATGAAAAACTCCGGACTCGAGGCGGAAGAGGCGAATGTTGGAGGGTTTTACGTTTTGATCCTGAATTAAAGAAAAACGTTTCGACTCGCAAAATGAAAATTGCCTTGTAGAATAACGGCGAACTTCACTGAATGAAATGAAAGACCCCATCCACCACTGGATGAATTGAATAAATACATGTATAATACAGGATGAATTGAATAAATACATGTATAATACAGGATGAATTGAATAAATACATGTATAATACAGGATAAATTGAATAAATACATGTATAATACAGGATAAATTGAATAAATACATGTATCATACACTCATTGCCATAAAAATCCGCGCACCAAGAAAAAACCGTGCTATCAACTCGAAACTCGGCGAATAGCTACAGGGAGGGCAGACATGCAAATGATTAAAGTTTCGTGCGATTCCGCATGGCTGCGCGTCCAAGACCGGCGCTACAATCGCAATCCTTGGGGCTAATATGGTGCCGCGCAGGGGACTCCACATGCGTGCTGAAATGCACGGTAAGAGTCAGGCGAGGTCCCTGAGCGATAGACATGCCGAGGAGCCGCCGTAGATATGCGTACGGGCAACTCACGAAGTTTGAACGAAGCCGTATCGTCGGGATGGCAGAGGCCGGGTGGCCGGAGCGACAAATCGGCCGCCATTTGAACCGATCGGACAGTATGGTGCGATCGTCTTGTTTGCAATGGACACGAGAAGGCACCCAGACACTGTGGACTGGCTCTGCACGACCCAGACTCAGCACCAGCAGAGAGGACCGTGTGATCATGAGAGCGACACGAACACATGCAATGTTGTCCTTGTTCAATATCCTGAGACATGTGGAGGGTGTGCAAGGGGCTCTTGTGTCCACGAAAACCATTTCTAGACGCCTGGCAGAGGCGAATCTGCCCTATCGACTGCCCTTACATTTTCAACTATTAACACCTGACCATCGTCTGCGTCGATTGCCGTGGTGTCAGCAGCGAGCAACGTGAAATGCCTCGGACTATTGACGTATAGTGTTCAGCGACGAATCCCGCTTCTGCATGGGAACGGATAACCATCATGTCAGAGTGTGGATGACCGCAGTTGATCCCTACAATCCCAATCTCACAGTACAGCGGCACACGTCCCGAACTGTATCAGTGATGATCTGGGGAGGCATCGCGTATGACAGCCATACTTCCCTCGCAGTAATTCGAGGGACGGTGACAGCCTATAGCTACGTACAGGTTATCCTGCGGCTTCATGTGCTGCCTTTCTGGCGGGGCGGCCGACAACCATTTTCCAACAAGATAACGCCCGTCTACACACGACTTAGGTTTTCCAAGACTGTCTACATCATGCTACGACGTTTCCGTGGCCTGCCTGATTGCCTTATCTCTTGCCCGTCGAGCATGTGTGGGACAAGGTGGGACGCCAGCTTTCTCCATGTCCCAGTGTTCGTGATTTAGACCGTCAGTTGCAAAGAAGTGTGGGCCAATCTGTTCCAGGATAACATACGGTGTCTCTTTCACACCATGCCGGACCTTATCACTACATGTATCCGAGCACAAGGCAGTCACACGCGGTACTAACGCTGACCGGAATGGGTACTACATGTCCGCGGGAAATCGTCCTACTGCTGTGATATTGTAATCTTTTCTGTCCTTGGTATGTACCATCTCATTACTAAAATCTCATTTTAATCCGACGCCTCCCTCTTGGTGCGCGGATTTTTATGACAATGAGTATACTTACCTTGTTTGTACTCGCGTGTAGAAGAAGAAAAGACTTGGGCGTTTTTAGCAGAATTGTAATGTCACGTCTAAATCTGATTTGTTGGAAAAACTCCTGCGAGCAATGGAACGTCTCTTTATTACATTCCGTTTACTGCTACGGTAGTTCAATTCAGTACAGCACCTTCGTTTCTCCAGAGGAAAAGGTCTTCTGCCTTTTCTGAATCGCGGACCGCATTACAAAATGGAATTGGTCTCGCGGGCATATGAAAAGGAAGAGTACGAATGCATGTGTTTATCATGAACATCGACTGTACAGAGAGGTTTTGAATCCTAAAACTTAACTTTGGGGAAACGAAATGATGCAGTTTGCATTTCCTTTATGTTACAAAGAAGTCCGAAGTACGTACCTTATATGCCTATACAGGTTGCGTCTAAAGTCTTTTGCTGATTACAATTAATCTTTTAAAATGAACCACGCTCTTTAGGCACATACGGTTTTCCAATATAGTTACCTGAAATCCAGAGGGTTTTTTTCTGGGTCATCAGTGTACCTCAAGTGGGCTCCTTCTGTTACACAGAGGACATCCAGTCGGTACTCTGTCTCCTTCCATGTCTGCTGCAACATGTTTTATGTGATGGCCGCAAACGCTTCAGTTATTCTTCCCTTCAAAGTATTAATATCTGTAGCTGGTGTTGCATAAACTTGATCCTTAATGTAGCCCTGTAAAAAGAAGTAAAGGGGCGTAATGACTGGAGATCTTGGTGGCCAGGGTATGCGACCATCTCTGCCTATTCATCTGTTTGGGAATTCGACATGTAAGAATTGACTGACAGGTACTTCCCTGTGCGGGGACGCACCATCCTGCTGGAGCATTATCCATGATTGCAGCTATTCCAATTGAGGTGCAACATACACCTGCATCATGTCGAGGTAAATACCCAATGTAATGGTGGGCTTAATAAAAATTACCGGTCCAATTACTTTGTTGTGCATTAGTTCGTACCAAACATTGATTTAGGGCTATCCCTCTGTTTCTCCAAAACCACATGTGGGTTCTCTCAACCCCAGATACCGGCATTATTCGTGTTCACTTTACCTGAGGAATGAACATTTGATTCGTCTGAAAGACTAATCCTCTTCATGTAATCATCTTCTTCATCTACTCGTTCAAGAATATCCATAGCGAATGTCACACGTCTGGGCCCATCATTAGATTCTAAGGTTCCAGGAAAAGACTTTAGAAGCACCTTGTATTTTTCAGTACTCTAAATATTTAGTTATATAATTTTGTTGCAGCATAACTCATAGCAGATTTTGGAATTCGAGGTCCATGTACTGTGACGTGCCTGCCCCGCAGGACGCACACGACATAAAGGCAGATAGCAGCGAGAACGAACGTCTGCGTAGCTCAGTTGGTAGAGCGACTTGTTCCGAAATAAGTGGACTCGAGTTCGATCCCCGGCGTAGACCAAAATGACGGAGAAATTTACTTCGTTATAGTACCCAAGGTATCTGGACATTCATTTATCCATTTCGAAAATGTATCTTTTCTTTTTTCATTTTAGAATTTCCTTTGCGTGCGTCTGGCGTACCATTAAATAAGTGCTCGGCGAGTCACGGATTGAAGACTCCTCCACTAGAGGAAGTCTTGCGTTATTTGCGATAAGTTACTGAGAACGCTAGATGGAAATCTGAAAATGGCCGGGCTGGGCTGTAACCCGGAAATTTTGAGTTGGGCAAGGCTCGGGCCACGACCCTAAAGCTGAGGCGCTGGTTCCGCCGCGCTTTCCGAATTAAGCTTCGAGCAGACCTCTAGAGTACAGCAGTTTTTGCAAAATGTTTTAGTAATTTGCTTTTTATTCACTAAAAATTCATCACAAGGGAGGCGGTCCATGCGCTTCATTCATCACTAGTGATGATATAGTCAAATATCTCATCGACATGTCGAATATACCAGTGAGCGAATTTCTGGACCACTAAAAACTATCATCTTTGGGTCACTAAGTCTTAAAAATTTCAGTCACAAGCACAGAAAGGCAATTTGCGTCTGATCCAAAGCCTTGAAAATAATTATGAGGGTCAATTTTATTTGAAAAGGTGCTAACAAAATCTTCCGGAATTATACCATTGGATAAATGCTGCGTGTTCTTCCTTGTCTCCAGTGTATCCCGAGAATACAAACTCCTCTTTAGAAGGCATGAGTCTGTTTACTGTATTTCTTGATGTTTCTCCGATGCTTGAAATCCATACAACATGAAAAACGATGCACACATTTAATTATGCGTCCTGTTTTACCATGAGGCGCATATTGAAATGAAATTATTTCATTTTTAAAAACTTACTTTGAAAAATCTTTTTCGTAACGGAATGGATTCATCTAAGCTAATCTAAGGTGTACCAGGCTGTCTTTGTACGATGTGATGTGCAAAACTCACTATGTTCACATTGCAAAGTTAAAAACTTTATTTACAACTAAACACACAAGTCAGTTAAAAGACCGCAAGCAAGATCATCCAAGGCCGCAGCGGCCCCCCATCATCAGGGCTAGTGTCACAGTCACCGAACAAGCATGCAATAAATAGGATGTAATAGTTCCATGATGCAACAGTCATCAAAACTCGCTATTGCCAAACTTCAACATCCCAAAATCGTGTAGAAGATTTGCAAGGAACGCTTACCATCTTCTGTAAGAAACATAGATTCGATTAGTGTCTTCCACGGGCGGAGAAAGAAACTAAGCAGATCAGTATTACAGCAGGTATTACCACATTCAGTAATATACAAACTTTCTGGCAAAAGTAACGCACGTGTGTTACACGGTGGTGCAAGAATACTGATATTTTCCTAATCAGGTAAATAATCTCCTTGATTCAGAGTTTTTGTCAGGGCTGTGAGTGTGGAACCAATCCTAAGAGCATATTTATGTTCTGCTACGCGAACACCAAGGGTCTAACACGTGGAGCATATGTAAAATTTCTCAGTAAATTGGGGGTCATGTGGAACTAGTGAAATGCAGTACACCCCAAATTTACTGAGAGTCGGTACCGAATCTCTCTCATTTTCAACAAGTGAGAACACATTCGTGGTACGAATCCCTAAATCCAAATTACGTTTTTTGCAAAATTTCTTCAAAATATGGCCAATGGGCGGACATAATCAATAGAGCCAACAAAAAATGATTCAGATGACGTGATCATTACACCCGAGAGTTCATTCTCACTTTTCTTCTTAAAAGAACAGTGCTAGAAAAAGAAATAAACAAAACATACACTGGTGTCCAAAATTAAAGACGGGAAGGCATTCGCAGAGATTAAAAGGGAAACACGTAACAGCAGGTAAAGACGCTTGGCGTCTAAAGAGACACAGTCATAAGAGCAATGCACATTCTATAACAGCAATCAAATATGTGCATATTTTCCGTATACAGAGTCACATCCGGAAATGCCATCAAGGTGAGATCTGAGAGTGTAACCTAGCATGACTTTAGAAGAAATGTGATCACCTCTTACTGACAGACAGCTCTCACAACGAGGATACATACTCATCACCAGGTTGTCGATGAACTCTGGGGAAAAATAATTCCATTCCCTAATGAGGGCAGTGTGTAGCTCCAGAAGGGTTATGGAACGAAGCTGACGAGCTGCTACATGTGGTCCCAGAGCATTCTTTTTCTGTTGAAGGTTTAACGACCACCGCGAGCAACTCGAAGACTATAAGCAGTCGCTGGTTCCTAATTTTAGGCCGCTGGTTCCAGGAAAAGGACAGCGCCAATACCGTAAGGCAAACACAAAATACATATTCAGCAGAGAGCGTTTAGACTGCTGCACCACCGGGACCGCGCCAGAGCATCCCCGGCATGCTCTATAGGTTTCAGGTCTGGAAGATCTGGCTGGTCAGTCCATAAGCCAAATATCGTCGCCCTGCAGGAAATTATCAAGATTAGCTTTTTGCTGGCGTTAAAAATAATTAGTAATGCATTAAAAAGAACTCAAGATCCATTAAAAACAAGTAAGAGCCAACAGTTCCCTGAAAAAGTCTGATATAAGGCTTTAAGATCTCGTACCTGTAGCGCTCAGCATCATCAATGCCTCCTGAGGACACGAGGAGTGGTGTGCAGCCGTTCACCATAATGCCGCTTCACATGAGCAGACCCCCGCCTCCAAAGGAGCTCCGACGTTCGCTGAATCAGTACGGGTCCCCTGTTCCCTACAGATGAAAGGCCGACGAGTTTCCGTTTATAGACTGAATCTCGGCTTGTCTCTATAAATGACACCTGCCCACTCGTCTAGGATCCAGGAATGATATTACCTTCACCAGTTCAAGTGAGCTCTCCTGTAATTCACGGTTATGGAAGCAATTCAACGATACCGGAAGGGTGTCACGAAGGCCTGGCAAAGGTCGTCCAACACCTCGCGACGACCCTTATGTTGCTTTAATCGCACGGCGTCATGGGTGTTATAAAGCTCGGCAATTGTCTTCGGAGCTCTTCGCTGCCATTGGAGCTGTGATATAAGAGGAAACGACAGCGGGTTAAAAACAATGGGTTTCCTGGCCCAACGACTAATTGCATTAAGCATTCGATATATTGTTTCCATTTATACCACAGCTCCAATGGCAGCGAAGAGCTCTGAAGGCAATTGCCGAGCTGTATAACACCCATGACGCAGTGCGGTTAAAGCGTCAAAAGGGTCCTTGCGAGGTGTGGTACGCCTTGGACGACCGTGACCAGGCCTTCGTGATAGACTTCCGGTGTCGTTGAATTGCTGCCATAACCGTGAAACCACTCTGAGGTGGATATTTACGGCACTTGCGACCTGGGCCTGCAACTGGTCTGCTTCTAGGCGTCCTATCTCTTGCCGACAATTGTGCCAATTGTATTAAATCAATTGTATTTCGACACCGCTGAGCTCAGCGATGTCGAAATACAAACTTTGGTTGCTGGGTGTTAATTAAAGAAAAACGTAGAAAGAGCGATGACTTTGTCTATTTACATTGTCTAACGTATTTGAAAGATTTTCACCATTTCTCTCGCCCTGCGGGTATTTGTTTTTCGTGTCCATCTGCATATTTTGTGACATTTCATTGAGCGCTTTGAATTATTTGCACGCTGTTGTCTTCCGAACTAAAATTTTGGACACCAGTATATAAAAAACTATATGAATAATCATTACCATTGTCCCCGCAACCAAGAATGAAAAGCATTTACAAGATTTTTTTGTACGTATGCAGAAAAACCGTGCGTCAAAGCAGGGAAGGGATTTCATTTCTGACATATATTTCTTTCTCAAAACATCTGCTGAGAAGGAAAGTTTTAAATTCCGTTCTTAAGATCTATAACATCATGAAGCACACAATTTATTTAATGAAATTCCTAGCATTACATAGTCAAGTTTACTGTTTTCTTATAAGTTTGAGCCCAGCACCATCTGCTGTCACGTCACGACTCTTGATCAGTAAAGTCTCAGGTGTTCTTAGGAAGCACGGTAAAAAATAAATATTTCAAAACAACAAAATTGCTGCCAAACAACAGCGACAGAAGACGATAGTAACAGAATAAAGAAAAAAGAAGGTTCGCTATTTTCATCCTGAAAAAACTTTCGCATTGCAAGTCGCAAACTGCATACGCGTGTATATACCGCCATTTTTTGTTCGATCGCATTATGGTGTTATAACAAGGGTACCGTTATATCTAACTTACCTATTATTTTTAAGCAACGCAAATTGTGTTAATTATGATTCCTCAAAAATCATAATTAGAATTTAATTAAAAACATGATAACTAAAAAAACTCAGTCATATGTTGTGAACCTAGTGGAAAGGATTGTTTTTATCTCGAAAGAGCTTCTAGTCTGCGTTAAATGCAGAAATTTACTTCGCATAGTACAAAGATAAAATTAACATTTTAATTATACGGAAATGAATAAAAAATCATGCTACATTACTAAAATTTATCAAGTGAAATTTAAGAGCATTACACAAAATAGTTTTGTATACCTCCGTTTTTCTTGAAAACAAAAAATCGTCTATCTTCATTTGTGATTTAGATTTGAATATTTCCATTGTGATATTTGAAAGTTCTGTCTTATGCTTTATGATAAGGTAAAATTTCTGTTCTATGCTTCTCATTTTTAATATACTAACTCATTCCAGCAGTAACGGTGGGAAAAAGATCATATAGAAGTTATTCACGAAATTCAAAATGCTCCCCATCAGCTACAATGCATGTTTAAATTCTAGGAAGTACAGTTTCTGGCAACTTACGCAACTGACCTGAAGGAAGACTCCTACTGGCATCAGCAATTCGCTGTTTCAGATAATTCTGTTATGAGATGATGTTGCATAAACTTGGGATTTGAAATGGCCCCAAAAGTAAAAATAAATTCGTGTTAAGTCCAGCGAACTGTGTGGCCATTCTCCACTCCCGCCATATCATACAGGGTGATCCATTTAAGCCAGTACCATGTGATTTACTTATAAATATTTCATAAATAACAACAAAATCGTACAGTAAGTTGAGAATTATACATGTGGTATTGTAGAATCATTTTATCAAAGCAAATGTTGGAATTGTCCACCATTTTCTTGTAAACACAGTTGAACACGCCGCACCATATTCAGTGATGTCTCATGTAGACTACGAGCAGTGACATTGCTAATTTCAGTAAGGATTGTTTCACGCAATGCATCCAATGTTTTTGGAGGGGTTTTGTAAACTCTATCCTTTAAGTAGCTCCATAAAAAACAGTCAGGTGAAGTTAAGTCCGGAGATCGGGGAGGCCATATGTTTTTTGAAATTAATCTGTCATCAAAGAAGCTGGTTATGAGCTCCATTGAGACTTTCGATGTGTGACACGTAGCGCCATCCTGCTGAAAGTAGCCCTCTGTCAATTCAATGTTATCAAGTTGTTCCACAAATTTATTGAATATGCGGCAACAAACGTTAGTGTTGACAGTCTCAGAGAAACAAATGGGGCCAATAATTTTCGTAGACGAAACCCGCACACCATACACCAACCTTTTGAGAATGCATCGGTGTTTCACACATAACGTGTGGGTTTTCGGCAGCCCAGTATCTGCTGTTTTGCGAATTGACGTAGCCTGACAGATGAAACCAGGCTTCATCCGTAAACCATGTGATGGAGAGAATATCAGATCGCAAATTAAGAAAATTTTGAAACCATTTGCAGTAACTTACTCTCCTTCCCTTGTCCGGTTCCAGCAGCTGATGGATTACGTGCACTTTTAATGGTCGAATATTCGGTTTTTTTGCTGCAATTTGACAAGTTCCGTATGAATATCCTGTCTGTTGGCTTAATCTGCGCAACGATTTCGTCGGAGATTGAAGTAAACGTTGCCGAACATCGTCCACGCGCGTTTGGGGCATCGGAGGGTGATGTCTACCGCTACCGCAGAGAAGAGAACCGGCTTGCTCCAGTTTTTTTGCCATCGACAGAATTGTTGACTTGCTTGGCACTTTTCGAACTCCAAACTCTCTTCGAAATGCTCGTTGCGTTTTGATGACAGAATTGGTTACCCAATATGATTTCACGAAAAAAAAACGCACGCAAGTGAATGACAACGCAACAACAAACAAATCACGAGCTGAGTTACAGTTACGGTTAACAATCTTCTTCACGGTGGCGGTTTTCATTCTCCAGGAGTTGCTGCTTCTATTGAAAAAAAGAAGAAGTTCCTTGCGCGATCCCTTGCAAAAATGTAAGGTTTTTTCAGGGTACTTGTTTAAATGGATCACCCTGTATAATCCTCTACTTGAATGTTGTTTGAGAAAATCTTGAACAGGCAATAATTTATGTGCTGAGGCTCCATCGTGCTGAAAACACATGAGAAGGCGACTTTAAAGGGGAAGATCATCAAAAACATCGGAAAGTACTTTTCTAGGTCACAATAACGACGTAAGCGTACCTACAAATTATACAGGACCAAGAATCGTGTTTCTCCATATCCCTCATCATACTGTAACAGACCATTTTCTTTGATACGAACATCTCTTGTCTGTTGTGGATTATCCAGAGCCCAAGAATGAGAATTGAGTTTGTGTGTTACATCCTCGCAAGAGAAACAGACCCCATTAGTCAACAAGATGTCGTGAAGAAAACAAAATTGAACATCATTTTTTTCTGAAACGAAATTGCACCAATCCAACCTTCGTTCCCCATCACCTTCATATAAAGCCTGCTCTAAATGTACGTGGTACGGGTGCAGTTTATGGTGATTCAAAATTTTCCAAATTCTGGCATTGGAAAGGCCGTATGAGAAGCTCATTTCTCCGGTTTAAAAAAGCATAAGCAAAAACATCCTCATAATGCAAAAACGCACCATATTCTTGAGGACTTCCTGTTGTTCATAAACGCAGAGCAACACGTCTTATGGTAGAAGAATTTGTACACAGCAAATCAGGGAAACTTTCGGCGTATAATTCTGTAAAAGCGCGAGCGTTTCGTCGACATTTTCCAAAAACTAATATCATTTCATAATATTTAATGAGCGAATACCTTTCCATCAGTAGGGTTTGTTCTCCGCATACAACTTAGAATTAACTAAAGTTTTCACCTTTTCATAAGCCTGGCACAGTATGAGTGTTCCGAGGCAGTGTTATTAACAACAGGGAGAAACTAACTGAAACACTTGCAGACTAACGATATGAGTGAAATCAAAAGATTAAATGTGCTTCATTGATTAAGGCACTTCGCGAATGGACTTAGACTTCCGCAAATTTCACTCTCAAAATAAAAATAATTTTGCATATTGCCTCGAACATATGGTGGGCAAATTAACAAGCATTTGATTAAATAAGCCACACGTTGTCGACAAAAAGACACCAGCTCTGAGAGAAATCGACGGCAAGTATGCACATGCGACTCTGCTATTGTTCCGATACGCATATATCTTTTACGCTTTCTAACCGTAGGTTGAAGAAGCGTATATGCTACAGCTTTGTCCGTCCGTCTGTCAGCACGATAACTCACGTAAAAATGGTTCGACTTCGATGAAATTTGGATATGTGGTAGGAGACAACCTGGGGACAAACCCTATTAAAAGTTAACGAAATTGGGTCATAGGTCAGGAAATAGGAGCGGGATCCATTCCATCACCCTTATGCGTCATAACTTACGTAAAAATGCTTCGATTGCGACAAAACTTTCGTCTTGTTCCGGATATATCCTGAACTTGTTCTGTTGAATATCATTGCAATAGCGTCAAAGGTCAGGGCACAGGAGCAAGATTTATTCCACAGCCATTATCCTCATAATTGAGTAATAACTTGAGTAATTATTTCTGGTATGTTAGAAAGCGTATTATAATTAATGCATTCCATGTTTTTACTAACTTGTTTCAAATATGAACGTTTCCGCAAACAAGTTCAAAGCATCAGTAATTTTGCATTAATTTTTAGCTAACACTATTTATTCATTACCGTCCGAACTCTCTGTTTACTTAACTAGCTTGTAAGAATATGATTTGTTTCTGTTATTAATGAAAGCGCATCGCTGTCATCTGCACATTAGGAAAAAATAATGACAAGTTGGTTACTTTAATGTGAGGGATTTGAAAACTATTGCTTAAGTCACTCACTGCAGTATAGAATTCATGTGAGTACAAGTGAACACACACTGTTGATTTTTTCTGTCCTTTCTAACTGGTTGACACATTCCACGAAACAATTCTAGAGGGAAATGCACATTTACTTGACTTTTTTATAAACCCCTAATGAATCGAGACTTCCAATTGTTTGATACAGGATGGGTACTTGGCCCATTGAACGCGCTCAGCAGTAAAATCACTTAACTCATTGTACGTGATACAGGTATCGCCATAAGACATAGATATCATTCAATTTCGGTACAAAGGGTTTTCTCGATGAGGTTACGAATTAAGTGAAAGAGCATGGGCTGCTACGGTAAATTTTACCCATGCCATATATCATAAATTTGGAATTGAAGCACCTATATTTTCTGATGTCAGAGAACAAGAAATGACAATAACGGCACACAACGGTAGCACGATCTTTCGAATATCCTAATGCTACAGCTATCATGGACTATGTAACTAGGCAGGGGGATATTAAGTGGGGAGAAGGGCCTTCCTCCCTTGGCCTCCTAAACTTACATTAGAGAAAACGAGTTAGTAAAATCATGCAATGCATTGATTATGATACAGTTTCCAACATACCAGAAATCATTACTCAAGTTATTGCACAAATTATGAGGATAATGGCTATAGAATAAATCTCTCTCCTTAGACCTGACCTTCGACCCCATTTCGATTACATTCAACAGAACCGGTAAAGTATACTTCCGGAACAACATGATAAAGCTTTGTCTCAATCGAAGCATTTTAAGTAAGTTATAACGCAATATCAGGAACACCGAGCATCGCTCGGTTAAAGGAGAGATCAGGGCACATTTTTTATATGTTATTTCCAAGTATCGTAATGCTCAGTCGTTCAGTTGCACGTTGTCCCAAGTGTTCCAGTCGCTGAACACGTTCATCCGCGGTTTTGGTTGCGATTCACTGTGATGAACGGCTTCGTAGTTCTTTCAAGCGCTGGTTACGTTCCTCGGATGATTCAGCTGCGATTCGCTGTCTATTTATTCGCCGCATTTGATCGTGGTTTTCTTCCGATATAGATTCATTCAGGGTTATAATAACGTTGGACATTATTTCCATGCTCCTCGCCTTAACTGCTCAAAATGGTCTTTCTGTAGGCTGATCTTCTTCCAATGGAAGGTCATATGTTTCGAGACTGGAAAGTGATCGGAAACCATCGGCTCTTGAAAGTCCAAGCTGTTCCATATTTACTTCTTCCGGTTGTTCTTGTTCCAACAGTGCCGCATTCTACTTATTCTTCTAATTAAAGTTAAAAAAGTCCACGTTTCGTAGGGCGTCGACCAGCCATATTTTTTTTAATTGTTTTACCATCCAAGTGACACTCTGTTGATAGTAATTAATAACACGTTAGCAAAATCATGCAATGCATTGATTCTGATACGCTTTCCATTATACCAGAAATCATTACTCAAGTTATTACTCAAGCTACGAGGATAATGGCTGTGGAATAAATCTCGCTCCTGTGCGCTGACCTTTGATCCCATTTCGGTGATATTAAACATAATTGGTTCAGTATACCTCCGGAACAACATACTAAAGTTTTGTCACGACAGCGATGTCTCCGTTCTCCCTTGGTCGGCAAAATCGCCTGAGCTCAATCTCATAGAGCACTTGTGGGACTATTTATGATCGACAGGTTGGACGTGTCGACCCACAAGCCGCGGATGGCTTAGTGGTTAGTGTTTCAGACTATCGATGCTGGGTCCCCAGGTTCAAGCCTGGGCTGATCTTTCAGAGATGGTGTGATTTACTAACAATCGCTGAATATCCGCCGTGCATCGGACGAGCACGTAAAGTGACGGCCCCCAGGCTGGACCCACTGGTTAAATGGGTATCCTTTCCTATGTCCTCCCTGAAATTCTCTCCCCCATCTATGTGCAATATCGTACTTGTACGGTGGCGCCATCTACTGTACTCTAATCTCACTACAAACTGTTCTGTCAAAAGTCGCTAGACTTGCTCTCATTCCTTCCGTTTCTGTGTCCTGCCCAAAAGGCGATCTCGCTGTAGGTGGCTGGGACCTAAACTCTACTACCTGTGGACGGAAGTACTATACATGAAAATGACAAATTCTCCGTGTCGACCCACAACCACGTCATCTTTGGGACTTCCGTGTTCTGCTGCTGTCCGAATGGGCACGTGTGCCTCGGGACACCTTCCAATGCCTCACAGCGTCCATGCAACGTCGTCTTGCCTATGTCATTCGGGACAAGGGTGGTTATTCCGATTATTAGGTAGGTGGTCATATTATTCTCATACGACCGTGTATATGACTCAAATAGCATGCATTGAAATAACATCAGTGAGGGTGCATAACACATACGATAAACAGTGCGTTTACAAAAACAATTTATTGTGCGATTTCTGCACAGAAGAAAGTAGCGCTGTAATATAGACAAATGGTAAATTCGGAGAGTGCCCATGCCTTGGATGCCATGTTATTTACTTAAGACCAATGAAAGAATATACGTGAGTCATAAAAGTAAATTAGTGTTAAACTATGAAGGCGGCGATAAATAGTAAGCATATCGACTGTTTAGCACCAAAAAACAATATTTCGTTTTTATTATATATTATCCCTATTTAGACGAAAGTAAGAAACAACCCTGACACCGATGAAATGTGATGTAGCTACGGAAGTTCATCTGCGTATGCGTAAGCTAAAATCAGACCTCAAGATAGAAAGAAAAGCTGAATCGCAAGTGTGTTAGTGAGCAAATTTGGTAACTTCTGGTCTAGAATATCTACAAAGTTACACCGCATCGTGTTATACATCATTTTAAAGCTCTGGTCAATAGCAAGTAAACCTCCTGGGGGAGAGGATAAGAAAAAGTCAAATTTCGCTACGACGCACAGTTTTCATAGCATCAAAAATTTATGGGTTTTTTTACGACTAATTTAGTATATTATATTGTTGAGTAACAATCAGTTAACTATTGTTGCATCATTTCATGGGACAGCATTTGAAAATCAGTTTTCAACAATAGTTTGAACTACTTCCGTTACCCATTTTTGTTACACTGCAATTTTTTACTTCGAATTTACTTTACTACTGTCGGGAAAGATACATAGCGTAGAAAACGGAGAGAAATGCTTCGTAGCTGTATACAGTATATGAAAAAAAAAAAAACAGGTAGACTCGGTTCTGATTGAGCCGTTAGTTCAGAACGTAGGACTACGATCGTTGCGTTGGATTTTTGTTTGGCGCCGGGTCCTTTCAGGCCTTCTCGATTTTCTCCAGTTCGTTGGGCTGCAGTCTTCTTACATTTCTCATCACCAATTGCTCTTGCCTCTCGTTTTTATTTTCTCCATTTTTTCTTGCGTTCATTCTGAGAATTCCGCTGTATTGTCGAAAATGTTAACCCTTTCACACGAAAACATTTTTTTTTAATTTTAGTTTAAACCACTGCACTATGTTCTTTTTATATTTGAATAGATCTTGTCGAGAGCTTTAGAACGATACCACGCACAGTCGTTTTGCACTCACGGTTACCCAGATAAACCGTGATATTTCCAAAAGTGTTCACCGGTTCACAAGAAAACATTTTTTTAAATGTTCAGTTCAAACCACTACGAAATGTTCTTTGTATATTTGAATAGGTCTCGTAGAATGCTTTAAAATTATACCACGCACAGCCGCGTTGAGGTCACGGTTGCCCAGATAGACTGAGTCAAACACAGGGGGCCGCACTGGTTGCGCAGTGGTTTAAGGCGCTGCTTCTGACCATTTTCCCTAGTTGGGTCCGGGTTCGAATCACGGTGAGGCATGGGTGTTTCTGTTTGTCTTTCGGCACTGGCTCTCAATATGTTACTTGTACAACACTGGTTATCTGTGTACATTGGTCATTTATCATACTGTAAAAATTCATGTTTAATGTATACTTGTGCGCAATGTGTTACATGATCAACACTGGCTATTTCTGTGTAAATTGGTGATTTGACATGCTGGAAACCATGTATGATTTGTACATGTTGCTGTGAAATATCTGTATCCTGTTTATGTCTGTCCCCGTGCACAGGGAGCGAGGAGAGCGTCGCGCGCGTGGTGTATTGCGCAGTACACGAATTGGACTCCATGCTGTTTACGAATATGCTGAAGCGATTAGTGTGCGGCACGTATTTTTAACGCTATAATGATTTTAATTGGGACCTTTTTTTGTCACAGGCAGTCGGCCATAAGTTGCGCAATACTATCTGCGGAGTTAGACGTCAAAACATAGTTCATAAATATTTAGTCCCGCTCTCGCCATTAGTCCTGGAAAACAGCTCTGTCTATAAGATATAAAAAATAAAAAAAATACTCTTATTCGTGCAGTAATTTAATTATACATTTCGCTTATTGTTTTTTATACTAGTAAGCAAACTATTGCTCTCTACGGTGAACACTGGGAACAAAGGCAACTTCATGAAATATTCAGTTTGCAAGATAATATTCTTTGGGTTTCTTTTGTTTCATATGGCTCTTTTCTTATAAGTAAAATGTTTCATCGGTCTTATTTCATTTTTGGCACTGACAAGTTCTGGAAAAATTCCAGTTAGTTTAAGAGACTCCTTCTGTACGTGAAAACATTCCAACTGAACATTTATTTCGCAAGTGTTTACTTCTTAGTTCTTGGAACGGATAAGCATCTGCTTTGTATCGAATTAGCAGGAGTAGCACGTAAAAGAAAGAGAATATCAGTTTCGTTTTGAATAAATTACTTAAATGAAAAGTGTCTCCTAACTTGAAAAATGCTTCTGGTTAATTATTAAATACTCACTATCTTATTTTGACTCTCAGAAGCCAGCTTAAACTGGCGTGTGCTGTAGTTTGAGCTTTGAAACCGAAATCTTACGGAGAAAGAACAACTACAATTACGTGTGCAATTAACACCTTAGCAAATAAGTATAAAAAATTAAAAGTGGAAGCTTTTGCCGTGTCGGTCAATAATTCCAGGAAACATCTATGACTGGCAGACAGCATTAATATTTTAGTAAGCCGCTTTTGTTTACTTTTATTCAGTAAAACTCTTCTGTCAATAAATTTTAGCTTTTGAAAAGCTTATGTTCTTTTTTAAAGGGAATGGGGCAACTGCGGGATTAGTTGTAAATCAGTTGTTATTTCTACATTTTGAACGCTTGCAGCAAAATTTGTGTACGGCGTTGAGAAAACTTGCATTGCATTTTAATGAGAAACTTGCTAAAATCTTAACTTAGTTGAATGAATGATGACACAAACACATACGTTATTCCTGAAGGTAATATGTTTCTTAGAACTTTTTCACAGCAGAAATTTGCTTATTTTTGTATGCTAAATACTGATAAATACTTAAAAGGAAACTCTGCTACCTAATGCATTTGCTTTTGTAGCTTCGGAGGCTTCAAACAGTCATGATCAAATCAATAGGATACAAAAATATTTACAATGGAAATTTAAACGCAGACATATGGACGATCGGTTTGCAAAAATGGATCAAGAAACAACATGCGAAGAAATGCGTCTTATGGAAATTAATAAAAAATGCGAGTGACAGTTCTCAAGCAAAGGTACAGAGTTATCCATTATCTTCCCGAAATCATCTGAAAATAGGAATGTATATAGCATACGTAAATTTTAATTTTAGAATTTCTCATATAGACAGCAAAACATTCTTATGTTTCTTAATAGTCAATGAATTCTAAATGTCCTAACTGAGGCGAATCAGAAGATAGGGAGCGTCCGTTGTACGTAGGCAAGGTCAACATCAAATGGCAGCCTAGTCCGGTCCTCCGGTGATTCTTAGCACCCTCTGCCTTCATGTCACACTGGCCGCTGCCTTTTCCAGGTACATTTCAGCTGCCGGAGACTGAGGGCCAAGTCTGAACCTGTGTAAGCGTCTTTGAGGGGTTTTGGCCATAACTCACCAAGCTGGCCAAGCGGGTTGGTGAGTGTGGGATAGCATTTCCTCTAATCCCGATGGTATAGTTATCCAGTGCTCGGACGAAGGTCTCCCAAAGTTTTTTTGCACAATTCTTTGCCTTGAGTCTGTCTCCTTGATGTCACACAGGCATGCTTTCGAATGTCATCCATCCATCTCTCTTGGGGTTTTCTTCTGGGTCTTTTTCTGTCCCTTGGAATCCAGTTTAAAATTTCAGTTGTCCATCGGTAGTCCGTTCTCCTGGTAATATGACCAGCTCATTGGCGTTTCACAGATTTCACTCTGGTCATGATGTCGTCCACTCTTGTCATTATCCTTATCCACAAGTTCCTCTTCTTATATTTACTGGTTACACCAAGCATGCATTTCTCCATGTTGCTTTGAGTTGTCTGCAGTCTTTGTATATCTTTTTTAGTTAAAGTCCATGTCTCTGCTCAATACGTAAGCACTGGCAGGATGCATTGATTAAACACTTTCCTTTTAAGAGATAATGGCATGCTGCTCTTAAAAACTGTACTGTTTCTTCCAAAAGTTCTCTGTCCAAATTTCATACGCGCCAATTAATTTCATCATCAATGTGACCCTCACTTGATATCTGCTGCCCTAGATAAATGTAGGTATTGGGTATATATATATAACGCAAAAATTAATCGGCGTATAAAATTTGGCTGGAGAGCATTTGGAAGTAACAATACAACTTTGAGGAGTAATTTATCTTTGTGTCTTAAAAGAATATGTTTAATCAATTCTGCCTTCCAGTTCTTACAAACGAAGGAGACACATGAATCGTAATGAAAGCACATACACAGATGCCGCAGAACTGAAAGAAGCATGGAGAGGTGCATACTTCGGTGTAATCAGGAAAGCTAAAAAGACGAACTCGTGAATCAAGAAAGTGACAAGAGTGGATACATCATGATCCTACTAAAATATCTGAAATTGCAATCGGCCGGACATATTGCTAAACAAATCGACCTTATATTAACAGCTGAAATATTAGGTTTGCGAGGAATAGAAAAAGATCCAGAAGAAGACCACGTGGGAATGACTAGATGAAATTATGAAGCATGTCGGAGTGACATGGAGAAAACTGGGTCAAAAAATGACAGTGGTAGAAGAAACTTAGGGAGACTACGACAGCCTTGTGTGGCTGCGATCTGATTCTGACCTTGGCTAATCTCAATGGACGCTCTGTGTCTTCTGATTCAAGGCTCCCTGAATTGGAGGAACTACAAAATATCAAGTGGGACATCGTCGGCCTAAGTGAGGTAAGGAGAATAGGAGAATATCTCACTGAACAGAAAAATTAGGGGCATCTCTTCTACTATCGTGAGACAGATGCTGGCAAAACTAGTGGTGTTGGCTTTATAATAAGCAAGAAACTGAAGGATAATATCCTAGAGGTTGAAAGTTCCTCCAACAGAGCTGGGCGACTCGTTATCCAACTCTCAAAGAGATACCAGACAGATTGTTCAAGCTTACGCACCCACCACAAGTCATCCTGAGGAAGAAATGGAAGACTTTTTTGGAGATCATTCGTCATCTAAATAACAAAAGCAAGCATCACTTTAAGATCATTATGAGAGCTTTCAATGCGAAAATAGGGCTAAAGCAACGCAATGAAACTTCACTAAGTAAATTCGGCCACGGTCACAGAAACCAACGTGGAAATACTCTCATATAGTTTGCAATGGCATAAGGGTTTTTCATCATGAATTCCTTTTTCAGGAAAAAGCCACAAAGGAAATGGATATATATTTTTTTTTTGATCGGAGGTTTAACGACCACCGTGAGCAACTCAATGGGCTATAAGCAGTTGCCCGTCCCTAATTTAGGGTCACTGGTTCCAGGGAAGGGAGAGAGCCAGTGCCGTAAGACAAACACAACATCCATGCCTCACCGGGATTTGAACCCGGACCTCGTTCGGACGAATGATCAGAGGCCATCGCTTAGACCACTGCGCCACCGGAGCGGCAAGGAATTGGATATGGAGGCATCCCAATGGATTGACAAGTGTGATTTCATTATGTGTAACAAGAAATTGGTCATCGAAGACTGCAGTGTGCTGAACAAGTTCAACATAGATAATGACTATAGAATGGTGAGATGTAAGATGCCCCTCAACGCTAAACTCGAGAGTGGAAAGCTCATAAAACAGAGCATTTTAAGTCACGAGGCTGAATTTATGTATATGATTAAATTAAAGAAATTCATTACCGTAGTTCTGTTGCGCTGCCATTGATGTTCGCATATGTTGTAACGTGAGTAACAGTATATCAACACAACTCGTTTGTGTAGTCTAACGAACAATATTTTTTTATGTTAATCTATAATTTTAGCTTTTTTTTAAGCCCCATAATTTTGCAATGTACAGAGGTACGAGCTTTCCAATTCTCATTTGACACCGAGTGTCGAGTTGGGCAATGCGCCTCGCTAAAACCCACCTACCTTCAGTGGAACCACAGCCTTCAAAAATTGTTTTCCATAGCAAAATGGGATGCACTTTGAACTGTCAAGCATTTCCTCTAAATAAGTGAAGGAAATACCATAACTCTATATTGCAGGCAGCGCTAAATTGTATCCTAATTTTTTGCTTGTGTTTTTCTGAGCGTCATCATTTTTTCATAGCAAAAATTACAAGACAGGCAAACGTTCTGCTTATAAACTTATAACAAAGTAAATTTCTCCGTCATTTTTGGTCCACGTCGGGGATCGAACCCGAATCCACTTATTCCGGAACAAGTCGCTCTACCAACTGAGCTACGCAGACGTTCGTTCTTACTGCTATCTGCCTTTATGTCGTGTGCGTCCTGTGGGGCAGTCACGTCACATCTCCCCCACCCCACCTCTCAAAGAGGGCCGGGGGCATGGCCCACGGGTCAGCCGTGACCATGAATCGTTGCAGGCAGCCATCCTCTGTAGAACGTGCACTTGCGAATTCCCAGTCAATCTAGTGTGTGGAATGCAACGTCACACACATTTATTTTTCGAAGCGCTGAAGAAGAGATTCTCTTATTTTTCCTATCTCGCGGTGTGGAAAGAACATAACACCATTGCGAGATCTTTAACGGCCGGGTCATCCGGGAAGTTCTGGCGCCATTATAACGAAGTAAATTTCTCCGTCAGTTTTGGTTCACGCCGGGAATCGAACCCGAGTCCACTAATTCCGGAACAAGTCGCTCTACCAACTGAGCTACGCAGACGTTCGTTCTTGCTGCTATCTGCCTTTATGTCGTGTGCGTCCTGCGGGGCAGGCACGTCACAAACTTCAGGCGCGGCTCTATTGTTTAATTTTTGGGGATCATTACATGACCGCCATGAACATCTAAGGCTGTGAATGGTGTCCCATTTAGGTCACTGCAAAGGAGGCACAGCGAGTGCAGTGAGAAGAATGCAGTGGCTATGCTTGTCAAGGGTCCTGACCCGGGATCTGCTTGCTCAGTTAACTAAACGTTTGGTCTTCTGATCTCTTGTTCATCTATGAACGGCAATATGGCTCAGATGGTATTGATCATACTAAAATGCACATTTTCCTTACCGTTTTTCAGTCTTCAGTATTATTAAAGTAATTCTACCATTTCCTGACGAGGTTTAGTATCGTCTCCCTGTTTTCCGTAGAACAGAAATTCAAAACCGGCGGATGATTTTTATAACTGTGATTTTAATAATAGTTCTTTCTGAAGAATTGCACTGAAAATTATTTGATGGAAAATATAAATGTGAACCAATATTAACTTAGGAAAAAATTATACACTAGAGAAATCTGCAAGATTCAGGATGAATCAAAAGAATCTTCCCCGCGTTTAAAGAAGTTCTATAAAACATCTAATATGTCAAAAAGTAATAAACAATCCAATTACGTGTGAAAAATATATGGAGAGAGAGACTTTTCAGATGTTTTGAGTTACCGTTAAAATACATAGGTGCCATTTGCTTCTCGGTCTCAAAGTTGCAAGATTTATTGAATGACGATGCAGATCAGTGATGCCGCCCCGGTGGCGCAGGCCTCGGATCATTCGTCCGTAAGGGGTCCGGGTTCGAATCCCGGTCAGGCATGGATGTTGTGTTTGTCTTACGGCACTGGCTCTCTCCCTTCCCTGGAACCAGTGTCCCTAAATTAGGGACGGGTGATTGCTTATAGCCCATTGAGTTGCTCACGGTGGTCGTTAAACCTCCAATCAAAAAAAAAAAAAAAAAAGTGATTGGAAAACATCGGGAAATTAGCCTGGTGCGATTTGTGGATAATTTTTGCTAGGTACCTTTCGCGTGCCAGGATCTTTGTAGGTGTGAAATAAAACGAGCATTTCGAGAGTACACATTTAATTACGTAGAAAACATTGCATTTATTCGCGTCCCTCAGGACCACACAGTCCGGTACATACTAAGTGGAATTAAGTCACAACAACAAGCAATAAGGTTTACTAATTTCTGTCGTTGAGAAGTACTTAAGTAGGTAGATTAATGAATGTTATTTTCGTAAAACTCATGAAAGAAGATGCGTGAATCATAAAAGTAAATATTTACTATACTATGGAGGAGGCGATAGTAGGTATTTCGACTGTTTAGTTTTTCAAAAGCAATATCTATCATTATTATTATTATATACACAGTCGTTTCAGAATAATATGGCAACCTACCTGATAATGGGAATAACCACCCTTGTTCCGGATGACAGCGGTGAGACAGCGAGGCATGAACGCAATGATGCCTTGGAAGGATGCCCGAGGCACACGTGCCCATTCGGACTGCAGAAGAGCACGGAGTTCGCGGAGATGATGTGGTTTTTAGTCGGCACGTCGAAACTGTCGATCCAAAAAGTCCCACAGGTGTTCTATATTATTGAGGTCAGACGATATCGCCGGCCAAATGGAGAACGGAGACATCGCTGCCTTGTTTCTGGAGTCAATCATGAACCCCTCCTTAGCGACGTGGCAGGGACCACTGTCTTGTTGGTAGACACCATCACCACCAGGGTAATCGACCAACATGAAGGAATGCATGTCGTCAGCGAGGGTGGACAAAGGAAGCCATTGGCGTTCAGGGACCCATCCAGGGTTACCAGCGGTCCCAGATCATACCAAGAAAACATTCCCCAGACATGAACACTGCCACCTGAGCCTGTGCTTGACCGAGATACGCGTCAGGGTGATGGTTGTCGTGTTTTTGACGCCGTATCTGCCACCGTACATCACTTCTGTGGAGTAGAAACCTCAATTCGTCGGAGAAGGCAACGTTTTTCCACTCTTCTACTGTCCAATGACGGTAGTCCCATGCGATATGCAGGCCTGAGATGCTTCCACCCTTAGGGAGGTAGCCGCTGATCATTCATTTTTGAACGTCCGTCAAATCGCTACCTCTGCCCATTGTGCTCTCGTTACGCACTATGGCCCATCTGTCCTGGCCGGCTGCTTACATCTCCGTGTGGTCGACCTTGACACGTGCACTCTGTGACGCGCCTAGGCGGGTACATTATGATTCCGGGGGTGATCATATTATTCTTGTACGACTGTGTATATTTACTAATTTAAAAAGATCATATAACAAGAGTAATAAAAACCTTACAGAGAAACACATTAGTAGGAATGTGGAGGTAAAATTTTCCTCTTTCTGAATATGGAGAAAATTCTTCTACTACCTCAAGCAGTACAAATGAACATTGGTGTAAACTGATGCTTTACTATACCGCTTGTAAAGAGACGAAGAAATGATTTTTCTCCCAGTTTCCATTTTGATCAGAAATGTTTATCTAATACATCACTTTGAAGTGCAACAAAACATTTTTCTAAAGTGCATTGAGTAAATTCAGTGTATTTTGTAGAAAGACTGTATGTTTATGTGCAGTAAACTAGGAGAACCACATTATGAATAACTTAACATCGTGTTTTCACTACACACACAAGTATTTCTACATATTTTAACCCTCATAAATATGCAGTTTCTGCGATTAGTACCTTTAAAATACATGTTTCTTAAACATGTTGATCAGAGCTAAGGAGAAATTACAAAGATAAATGATTTGTGAAATTTTCCTTGGTATTAACTCTGAATGCTATATGTAAGAAGGTTCATATAAAGATAACTGTCAGAAATTTTGCTTCTTAACATAAACATTTACACCGATGAGCTACTACATTATGACAGCCTACCTAATAAGCTGTAGGACCACTTTTAGCCCGCAAAACAGCGGCCACTCGTCGAGTCATCGATTCGATGAGGTGACGAGAGGTATCCTGGGGTATCTGGTACCATAATGTCAACAGCAGGTCCTCCAGTTCCCGTACATTTCAGAGTCTGGTGATTTAGCGTGAACCCACTGTTCTAAGTCAAACTACAAATGTTCGATTGGGTTCGTGTCAGGTGAATCTGAATGTCAGGGCATTAACAGAAAGTCACCTGCATGTTCCTCGGACCACTGCTTGACGATTCTCGCATTGTGGCATGGCGCATTGTCCTGTTGGTAATGGCCATCACCAGCAGGGAACGCAGTTGCCATGAATGGGTGAACTTGGTCCGCAACGGTGTTACCTGACAGCTTTCAGGGATGGTTCTATTAGGATAAAGGAGCCTAAACTGTCCCAAGAAAACATCTCGCACCGTATAACTCCACCGCCTGCCATAGCTTGCGTTGGTAACTGGCGTATCCGCTATCGGCCATCTACGTGATGCACCAGGAATCTTGATTCGTCAGACTAGGCCACTTTCTTCCAATCATCCACGGTCCAATCTCGATGATCTTGGGCTCATTTCATGCGTTGTTGGGGATGACGTGCAGTGAGCATGGGGACCCGGCTGGGTTTTCGGCTAGGCAGGCCTATGCGCGTTGTTTGGCTATCTGTGCACTACGTTTGACACGTACTCACTACATCGGCACGCGAACAATTCACAAGTCGCACTGCACCGTTTCCGAGATCGTAGTTCCAAGGCGGCGTGCCATCACAATTTGTCCTTTATCAAACTCTTATAAATCGGCAGCTTTTTCCATTCTGACCCCGAACACTCTACTAACCGAAAGCCGGTCATCGGGTTGTATATATACTTTGTGAACTTCACCTGCACCACCATTCGGTCTTCATGCGCGCTCATTTCTTTAGGCTGGGGGTAGTCATAATATAATGGCTCACCGGTGTATGTGAAAAGGTAGCTGAAAAGCAGCGAAAGTAGTTACAATTACCAAAGACTACATCATTTAGAAACTACAACATTTACTTTAATGGGGTAAAATTAACGCACAGTTTAAGCCGAACTTTCGCGCTCCATCGGGTGTCTTGGTCTGAGCGTTGTCAAAGCCTTCGTTTTAGGTAAATATTCGCAGGATGTTTTTCAATATGGAAAGTAAACGTTCAGTTTTACAGAAATATATAAGATTTAAGGTGGCTCCACCTAAAATCTCTGCCTTATGTTTCCAATGGTAAAATTTCTGTACATACAGTATTTTCTTCGCAATTAATGTATTCCCAAAGATGAAAATGTGCACATCGATAAAACTAACTTTAAGTTATAGAATGGGATGCTTGATGCTTGCGAAAACATAACCATACCTAAGCAATCCAACATTTCTTTGTCTACCGACGTCATCAATGTATAGGTTGCGCCATCTATTAACAGGTCTGAGCATTACTGAAAAAATGATTAATTTTTATTATATTTATGGTTATGATTTAGTAAGTATTAAGTATCCCATGCTATGACTTAAAGTTAGTTTTATCGATGTACAAATTTTCATCCTTGGGAGTACACTAATTGCGAAGAAAATATGTACAGAAGTTTTACCATTGGAAACATAAGGCAGAGATTTTAGGTTGATCCACTTTAAGGCGTTTGAATCATCAAAAACTATTTGTCCGTGGCTCCTAATTTTGTCTTTACTTTCTTTGTCGCATTCTAGGCGAACGCGTAATGTTTCAGAAAGAATTTTAGCCATTTAAATTATATTATGCATTTACAGTCCGTCCCACAATTATATGGAAAGGTGTAAAAACAGAGTAAACGCACGATTAGTGAAAATGTGCGCAACCCGTTAACACAGTGGTGAAAATAAACCACATAGTCTTTACAGACATATTTTGCGGATGAAAATATAAAAATAATGGATATGTATTAAACGTTTTAAATATGTAGTGTACAGGGTGTCCACAATGTCTTGTTACCCCCCCCCTGTAATAAGAAATGTAAGTGAGCTATGTATCTGTTGTACGATGTATATGTTGAGTTATGGTCTGTATTGGATTTATTTACAGATTAGGTACCGGAACCATGTGTGATATCAGCGAATACACCCTGGAACAGCGGATTGTTGTCAGTGTCTGGGTTCACGCACGTCCACACACAGGGAAGACTATGCGTGACGTGCGTGCCGATTTCCAACAACGATTCGACAAAGAGGCCCCTCCAAAACAGACTATTCTGCGGTGGAAACACAAACTCTTCGAAGCAGGCAACATTAAGGGTAATCCACGAACGGGAAGACCATCAACCAGAGTGCAACAGTGTCAAGCGGCCGACGAATCAGTTATCAGGTCACCGACGAAGTCCCTCCGCAAACGATCAGCGGAGCTTGGAGTACCACGATCGACATTGCATGTGCATAAGCACATGAAGGATGACTTGAATTTGCACGCATATCGCCCGATGTTCGTTCAGGAGTTATCAGACATCGATTTTAACCTCAGACGGATGCATGTGGAATGATGCTTTAGATATTTGCCACAATCCCAAAACGTGGAAAGGTCATTTTTAGGGATGAATGTGCGATATACCGCAGCTGTCGATCACGGAACGTTGTGTTCTGGTCCAAGGAAAACCCACATTATGTCGAAGAATTGGAGTATCATCTTCCGCATGGCATGATATGGGCTGCAATGAATAGTCGACATCTGTTTTGACCGTATTTCTTTGATGGTCCAGTGAATCAGACAACTTATTTCGACATGCTGCAAACCTGGTTTGTACCACTACCTGGAAATCTTGGCATTCAGAATTACATATGGTTCCAACAGGATGGGGCGCACGCACATTACGCAATCGCTGTTCGGGAATACCTTGGTGAGGTCTTTCGGGATGGTTGGAGCTGTCGAGGTTCGGCAGTGCAGCCCGCTCCCCTTGAATGGCCACCTCGAAGCCCAGATCTCTCAACGTGTGATAATGCCTTTTGGGGTTTCGTAAAGGAGGTTGTTGCACAGCAGCGATACCAAACCACTGATGAACTTAAACAAGAAGTGAGACGTTCTTTCTCTGGTATCGCCCCGCAACTGCTTCGGAAAATGTTTCACAGAACATGGCGTAAAATTATTCTCTGTTACGAGAATGACGGGGCCCGAACGGATCCACTGGATGTTTAAGGATGCCTCAACATATACATCATACGACGAGATACATAGCTCACTTACATTTCTTATTGCAGGGGGGAGGTAACAAGATATTGTGGACACCCTGTACTGAAACTGTCCCACAATTATATGGAATATCACACAATCGCGCGAACGCTAACACTCATTGCTATGCAAATTAGCCTGGCGTCAGAGCAAGATAACTAGTCGATAAACGTGACGAGGCTGACTCAGTTTTAACAATGCCACGTGGGAAAGAGCTGTCAGAGGAGGGGTAATTCACGCTCAGGAGATGCACAGTTAAGGAATAAATATAAGTGCGATTTCAAACAAATTAAAACGATTCATTTATAACGTTTTAAGTGGTAGCAAAAATATCCAGCTCAGAAGCGAACTAGACGGCATAGTAATGTTTCGCCTCGAATGAAACGACATATCCGGAAGCTCGCTGTGCATGTAAGTCTGTCTGTACGGAATATAAGTCAACATGGAAATGTAAAACTGTCGAAAAGTACAGTTCACAGAGTATTGCAGCAGACACCCCTCGTGATATATGCAAGACTGTTAAAGAAACCGTCTTTAATTGCGCAGCACACACAAGCTCGATTAAACTGGGCCAAAGACCATATGTCATAGTAGGACGAATGGCTCCAAATATTATTTATTGATGAAAATCAATTTAATTTAGATGACCCATATGGTGCGAAATATTATTGGCATGATACGAGAACGGAAAAACGCCAAATATTCATCCGACAATACGGCTGATTGTGTTTTCCAGCAGGACAATTCGAACATTCATAGAGCAACCTCTACGATGACCTGGCTGAGATCGAAAAATGTCAAATTACTGCCATGGCCAGCTCGCATCCCGAATCTCAACCTAATCAAAAATCTTTTGGGAATGTTGGTTCAAAGTGTTTATGCCAATCACCGACAATTTTCAAGCGTTAAAGATCTGGGAACCGAACTCCTAAACTGTTGGTATAATATTGACGGTACAATTATGCATAAATTAATATACAGTATGCCAGAACGCATATTTCAGCTTATTACGCGTGGAGGAAAGTGAATTAATAATTAATTGTGTTTGCCATTTAAATATTCCTCTTGTTTTTTTGTTGGTTTTTTTTTTTTTTTTGGTTTCCATGTAATTCTGCGAGAATGTTACATAGTTTGATTTCATAAAGCTAGAATATTATGTTAAGTGTATGTTGTGAAGACGGTTTGACGTGTGTATATTATGTTGCTGATCATAATACACAATGTTCCACTAGAAGTCTCTGTTACTTTCTGCATGCAGTTGTTTTCGTTTACAAAATTATGTTTCCATATGTATGTACACATGGGAAAGAACTAGATTCATTTATGAGTGACAGATTGTTCCTCCATACGGCGTTGAAACACATCTTTTGTCAGACGAAGGGAAGGCAATTACGTTTTCTCTGAACTAACAAAAGAAGCTCTATATCACAAATTTGCGGATGTCCAAACCAGAAGGCCGAACGGATATTTGGCAGTGAGATGTCTTCTACAGTAAACCAGAGAAGAAACGTCGACTCGTTCGGGAGATAAAACTGGCAGCAAATCTATAATCTCGTGCGCGTCAAAGCGTGAAGATGGCTTTGGATCTCATCGTAACTTGCGCTTTTCCAGAAATTTTAATTTAAACTGAGAATTTATTTAACAGCCAGAAAAGCTTAAAACGGCATCTGTTCTAACCTGAAACTTACTAAATCTAAAATTCTAGGGCTCACGTTAAACGTTTATGATATTTAAAGCATGTTTACGAGTCTGTGGGCCAAACGAGAGTAAGAGAATCTTTTAAAACACAGTTAATGCTCAAGACAAAATAAAAAGAGGTTAAAATAGCTTAGTAGTAAGAACGTAACTCAGATTTTAACTGATGTTTTGCATGTATCTTCGATTAAACTAGCAGACGCGATTTTTACCTGTAATAATATTTTAGCTGTTTTCAGTGTGTATACTTCGTAAATGATAATAAAAATTTTACATCACCTTACAAGTTCTGCACACAGTCGTATCAGTAAAATATGACCACCACCGAATCACACTGTGCACGTGACAAAGTCGACCGCACAGATATATAAGCGACCGGGCAGGATAGATGAGTCATAGTGCGCCACTGTAAACACAATGAGCAGAGGTAGTGCTTTGACGGACGTTGAAAAAGAAATTATCATCGTCTACTGCGTCAATGTTAGAAACATATCAGAAACGGCAGACTTCGAGGGCTGCTCGCAAAGTGCTGTAGTACGAGTGTGTAGTATACTTCCCGACGTCATAATTGTGGGACACCAAAGGCCGCCGACCTTTGGGGCTAAAGGTCAGCCCCAAAGCCCCCTGAAAACAGTAGAGCGAATCCTATTACGCATTGGTCTCCCGATTCTACACTGCGTCAAGACACCTATGTAAACCCTAGTCCATCGACAACGACGCCTGCAGTTTATATGGGTTTATCGTCATTGGACAGTGGAAGAGTGGGAAAAGGTTGCCTTCTTAGACGAATGGAGGTTTCTACTCCACAGAATTGACGGACGATGGCGGATACGGCGTCAGACACACGAAAGCCAACAACCGAACGCTCTTGTCAGTCAAGTACAG
The DNA here is from genome assembly GCA_039090855.1 of Macrothele yani. Taxonomy (NCBI): domain Eukaryota; kingdom Metazoa; phylum Arthropoda; class Arachnida; order Araneae; family Macrothelidae; genus Macrothele; species Macrothele yani. The sequence goes on along the minus strand of CM076997.1, from coordinate 45,580,524 downwards.
GTCAGTAGTGGCAGTGTGCATGTCTGGGTGATTTTTTCTTGGTATGAGTTGGTACCACTGGATCGATACCTGAATACCAGTGGCTACTTATCCATCCTCGTTGACCACATGCATCCATTCCTGTTGGACGTTTACCCTGTTGGTAATGATGTCTACCAACAGGACAATGCGGAGTGCTACGCTGCTAAGAAGGTGCGTGACTGATTCAAGACACAAGATGGCGATGTCTCCGTTCTCCCATGGCCCGCAAATTCGCCCATCCTTATTCCCACGTAGTACTTGTGGGGAGATTTAGATCGACACTTCGGCGTGTCAACCTACAACCACGTCATCTCCGTGACCTCCGTGCTCTGCTGCAGTCCGAATGCGCACATCTGCCTCGGGCAATCTTATAGGGCTTCATTGCGTCCATGTCACGCCGTCTCGCCTCTGTCATCCGGGCCAAGTGTGGTTATTCGCATTACTAGGTAGGTGATCATATTATTCTGATACTACGGTATATATACATTACTTTGTGCTTATACACTGAGTGGCCACTTTATTATGACCACCTGCTCAGTACTTCGTTGGGCCACCTTTTGCCTTCAATACTGCGTCGATACTTCGTGGCATGGACTCCACGAGATCTTGGTAGGTGGATTCTGGAATCTGAGACTATGCTTGATGAATAGCACTTTCCAGGAGTATGAGATTGCAGGGTTGTGGATCCAGCTGTCTGGTGGCTCGTTCAACTTCATCCCACAAATTCCCAATGGGGTTCAGATCTGGAGATTGTAGGGGCCACCTAAGCAAAGTAAACTCCCCGGCATGTTCCTGAAACCAATCCTGCACAATACGAGCACTATAGCAGGACGCATTATCTTGTTGAAAGTAGCCATCGCCATTGGGATAAACCATCCACATGACAGGATGTACATGGTCCACAACGATGTTTAGATATGATGTGTCAGTCAGACACGAATTAAAGGGCACAAAGCATGCCAGGAAAACATTCCCCTAACCACAACGTTGCTTCCACCAACTTGAAGGGTTGTAGCAATGCGTTTAGGATCCATGCTTTCGTGCTGTTTACGCCAAATTCTCACTCGGCTATCGGCATGGTGCAACAGAAAACGTGATTCATCGGACCACATAATTTGTTTCCAATCGTCGACTGTCCTATCCTTGTGCTCCTGTGCAAACTGGAGACGTTTTCTCTTGTTAACTGCAGACAGCAAAGGTGTTCGAACAAGCCTTCGGCTGCCATATCCCATACGATGCAGTTTACGGCGAACAGTTCGTGCAGAGGTCATTTGAGGGGATCCTTGATTAAGATGGTCTGTAATTTGCTGCACTGTTGCCCTTCTGTTGTCTGTTACCAGTCTGGACACTCTCCGTTCCGCCCGAGCCGTCACTAGTCGATGACGACCACACGTTGCACGTAGAGACCCAGTGTTTTGGCTGACAGTCCAGTCTTTAAACACTTTAAAAACAGCTGTTCTGGAACATTTCACGAATGCGGCGGTTTCGGTGATGCACGCTCCATGGCTCCGAGCTCCTACAATCATCCCACGTTGAAAATCCGTCAAATCGCATTTTTTACCCATTTCGTCACCCAAAAATCCCTTCTACTACTGTCGCAAGCACTAAGCTTTCCATTTTTGTACTAGCCTCTTCCTATGGCGGCAACAGCGTGCAGCCGTAGCTCATCTGCTTAAAAATGTCAGGTGGTCTTAATAAAGTGGCCACTCAGTGTATATCTGCCCACTATGTTGTGAAGGCAATACAGCACTGATTTGTTGTATTACATACAATATAACTGTTTTATGTAAACATGACATGCAACTTATGTTTCTATAGTACTGATCTGATACCTGTCCAATTGTTTTTAGCAGTAGAGGTTTGGAGAATAACATTTTTGAACTGCACATGCAATCATGTAACAAGTATTTCAGTTATGGAAAGACAGCTGTAATGTGATCATGTGTACGAGTGGTGGAATTTGTAACAAGACATACGGAGACTTATAATAGTTATCAGAAACAAAAACAAACCTAAAGGTTTTAGATAAATTAGGTGTGTACTATATCCCAATCAGGTATATGAGACATGACAACCAAGTAACATGTTATATTGGCAGCTCGAAAAACCAAATTGCGAGGCTTCACCAGTATATCGGAAATTGGTTTAAAAGAGATCCTAAGACACCCCTTATCGAATATTGTATCAAAAATCAAACAAAGCCTGATTTTGAGATAATAAAACTTATTAATATACAACAAAATGAAAAGAATCTTTGATATGCTGATCCAATATTGATCGAGAAGACTGAAATCCGAAATCGAAACACTAGAAACTGTACTGATCTACCTACCGCTTGAAGTTACTCATTTATGATGAACAATCAGAAGAATGAAACAAGTTAGTAAAATCATGCAATGCATTGATTATGATACGATTTCCAATATACTAGAAATCATTACTCAAGCTATTACTCAAGTTATGAGGAAAATGGCTGTGGAATAAATCTCACCCCTGTGCCCTGACCTTTGGTCCATTTGGATGATATTCAACAGAACTGGTTCAGTATATCTCCGAAATAACATGATAAAGTTTTGTCGCAATCAAAGTAATTTTACGGAAGTTATGATGCATAAGCGCTATGGAATAGATCCCGCTCCTAAGTCCTAACCTTTACTCGATTTCGCCCATTTTCAATAGAATTCATCCCCAGACAGGTCCCTACAACATACCAACATTTCATCCAAATCGAAACACTTTTACGTAAGTTATGACTCATAACGGCGATGGAAGTGATTCCATTCCTATGTCCTGACCTTTGACCACCATTTCGCTAATTTTCAACAGGGTTTGTCCCCAGGTGGTCTCCTACCGCATACTAAAATTCAATCGAAATCGAACTTGTTTTACGTTAGTTATGACACATAAGAGCAGTGAAATAGATCTGGCTGTTATGTCCTGACCTTTGACCCCATTTCGTTCACTTTCAATAGGGTTCCTTCGCAGGTGCTCCCCTACCACATACTAAAATTTAATCGAAATCGAACGATTTTTACGCGAGTTATCGTGTGGACGAACATACGCATACAACGCGTGACGTAATGAGGCAGATGGGAATCGCGACCATCTGCTAGGAAGTTGTGACGTCATAAAACTTTTATAGTATCAACAAACAACACGTGACGTAAGGAGATAGATGGCATGAACGCGCGCCAACATCTAATGGGGCGACGCCATGACACCACACTTGGAATACTTAATATTTTATAAAACATAACCATAATTATGCAATCCAACATTTTTTTGTCTGCTAACGTCATGAAAATACAGGCCGCGCCATCTTTTTCTGGACAAATAATGTGTTCACAAGGATGAAAATTCGAACATCGATTAAAATAGCTTCATTTTATAACTTGGAATACTTAATATTTTCTAAAACATAACCATAATTATGCAATCCAACATTTGTTTGTCTACTGACGTCATCAAAGTACAGGTCGCGCCATCCTTTTTCTGGTTTTAACACCACCAAAGGAAAAGTTATTGATTTTTAATATAATTATGGTTATGTTTTAGAAAATATTAAGTATTCCAAGTTATAATAAAGTTATTTTAATCGATGTTCAAATTTTCATCCTTGGGAACACAATAATTGTGAAGGAAATGTGTACAAAAGTTTTTCCATTGGAAGTATATGAAGCAAAATTACTTGACGTTCACCTTAATAATATGGGATAAGAGCGATGGAATGGATCGCAATCCTATGTCCTGACCTTTGACCCCATTTCGACCACATTCAATAGGGTTCGTCCCCAGTGATTCCCTACCACATACTGAAATTTCATCGAAATGGAACCATTTCTAAGCACGTTATGACGCATAAGGGCAATGGAATGCATCCCGCTCTTATGTCCTGACCTTTAACCCCACTTCACCCATTTTGAATGAGATTCGTCCACAGGCGGTCCCCTACCACATAGTAAAATTTCATTGCAATCGAACAATATTTAGGCAAGTTATTACGCATAAGGGCAACGGAAGGATCCCTCTCCTACGTCGTGACCTTTGACCCAATTTGTCCCATTTTCAATAGGGTTCGTCATCAGGTGGTCCGCTACCACATACTAAACTTTCATCGAAATTGAACTATTTTTACGCCAGTTATCGTGCGGACGGACGGACAGACAAAGCTGGAACATATACGCTTCTTCAAGCTACGGTTGGAAAGCGTAAATAAATGAACGAGTTAGTAAAATCATGCAATGCATTGATTATGATACGCTTTCCGACATACCAGAAATCATTACTCAATTTATGAGGATAATGGCTGTGGAATAAATCTCGCTCCTGTCCCCTGAAATTTGAACCCATTTCGATGATATTAAACAGAATTGGTTCAGTATACCTCCGGAACAACACGAAAACGTTTTGTCGTAATTGAAGCATCTTTACGTAAGTTATGATGCACAAGGAAAATGGAATGAATCCCGCTCCTATGTCCAGACCTTTGACCCTAGTTAAAACATTTTCAGTAGCGCTCGTCCCCGGGAGGTCCCCTAGCACATACTAAAATTGCAACGAAATCGAACCCTTTTTTATTAAAGTTATTACGCATAAGGGCAACGAAATGGATCCCTCTCCAATGTCTTGACCTTTTACCCCATTTCACTCATTTTCAATAGGGTTCGTCCCCAGTTGATCCCCTATCATATACTGACATTTCATCGAAATAGAAACATTTTTACTCAAGTTATGGCGCATAAGGGCATTGGAATGGATCCAGCTCCGATGTCCTGACCTTTGACCCCGTTTCACCCATTTTAAATTGGGGTTGTCCCCAGTTGAGCCCCTATCATACACTGACATTTCATCGAAATCGAAGCATTTTTTCTCAAGTTATTGCGCAGGGCAATGGAAATGATCCCGCTCCGCTGTCCTGAACGACCTTTGACCCTATTTCACCCATTTTCAAAAGGGTTCGTCCCCAGGTGATCCCCTATCATAAACTGAAGTTTCATCGAAATCGAACCATTTTTACAAGTTATGTCGCATAAGGGCAACGGAATGGATCCCGCACCGATGTCCCGACCTTTGACCCTATTTCACACATTTTCAAAAGGGTTCGTCCCCAGGTGATCCCCTACCACATACTAAAATGACATCGAAATCGAACCATTTTTACAAGGTATGGCGCATAAGGGCAACGGAATGGATCCCGCTCCTATGTCATTACCTTTGACCCCGTTTCACCCATTTTCAACAGAGTTCGTTCCCATGCCATCCCTTATCATATACTGAAATTTCACCGAAATCGAACCATATTTACGCAAGTTATGACGCATAAGGGCAATGAAATGGATCCCGCTCCTATGTCATTAGCTTTGACCCCATTTCGCCCATTTTCAGTAGGGTTCGTTCTTATGTGGTCCCTTACCACATACCAAATTTCACTGAAATTGAACCATATTTACGCTAGTAATGACGCATAAGGGCAATGGAATGAATCCCGTTCCTATGCCGTCACCTTTGACCCCATTAACCCCATTTTGAACAGGGTTCGTCCTTATGTGGTCCCTTACCACATACTAACATTTAACTGAAATCGAACCATATTTACGCAAGTAATGACGCATAAGGGCAATGAAATGGATCCCGCTCCGCTGTCGTTAGCTTTGACCCCAGTTTGCCCATTTCCAATAGGGTTCGTCTCTATGTGGTCCCTTACCACATACTAAAATTTTACTGAAATCGAACGGTATTTACGCAAGTTATTACGCATAAGGGCAATGGAATGAATCCCGTTCCTATGTCGTAACCTTTGACCCCATTAACCCCATTTTCAATAGGGTTCGTCCCCACGTGTTTTCCTACCACATACTAAAATTTCATAGAAATCGAATGTTTTTTACGCGAGGTATCGTGCGGACGGACGGACGGACAAAGCTGAAGAATATACGCTTCTTCAACCTACATTTGGAAAGCTTTTAAAAGGAAAAAGGTAAAACAACATGGCACTTCGCATGAATATGAGCGGGATCGTTGTGACAGAAAAAAATTGATGGTTTCCCAAGATAAGTCAGTAGATACGACCACATGTTTGATCAATTACCAGGACGTAGTACACATAACATAACACGTGGAATGCCATGAATTTGGCAGAAATCCCAAATTGTGTTCCAGGTCTTCACTCTTTCAACATACTTTCAGCAGTTTACTTCGGCCTGAAGAAGATACTAGGTGTATCGAAATGCATAGCCACATCAGAACTAGGGCTTCTTACTTCAGGAATGTTTTAGCAATTCCGGTGTTTTACCATTTTTTTTTTTTTATTTTTTTTTTGCGATTCATCATTGTCTTAATAGTTGGAATTGAACCATCTCACAACGGTTTAGTGTTCAATTGATGTCTTTTTCTGGCGACTTAGCCACCAAGTAAGTGTGTCGCAATTGACGTTTTTATATTTCCAACGAAAAGGTGTTACTGACTTCAGATTAATGGGCATAAAATTTTAGAAGACCTATTTGGATTTGGGAGAATTTAGTTATTCATTTAAGTCAAACGTATTAGTCAAATTAAACACGTTTTGTAGAAAGAATTTTGTTCTTACACATATAGCTCTTTGGACACTCTGACGACAGCATTTTAATGTCTGACACTGGACTTGAGGAAACTTTATCCTTGGCATAACCCCACAGGAAAACTTCTTGGGGTGTTATTTCAAGTGACCGTGGCGGCCATGATGTTGGACTGTTCCTTCCAATCCATCTGTTGGGAAATGTGGTATTAGGTAATTTTCGAACAATTGATCCCAATATGTTGAGACACCATTTTGCTTGAAAATTACCCATGGTTGATATTCGTCCAACTAAAGTGCAACAATAAGCGTTTTTGTGTCCAAGTATAAATTTGTAAAAACTTCGCGTTCTCACAAAAATATAAAGGTCTAATGGCTCACCAAACATTCAATATCGGGTTGTCCCGCTGTTTTTGAAAGACAACATGGGGATTTGCCGATACCCATCTAAACACATTTTGTCTGTGTATTTCACCAGAGGTGTGAAAAGTAATCTTCTCCGAGAAACACACACGCTGCAGGTAGCCGTTATCGTCATCGATACGTTAAAAATCTCAGTTGCAAACGTAACACCCCGTAGGCGGTCTTCCAGCTGCAAAGTCTTGAACAATCCGCAATTTGTAAACATACAAACGAAGTCCTTTGTGTAAAATTTTCTTCAGTGTAGGGCAGGGAATTGCGGGTTAAAGTCAAGCTCGACGGGTGGATTTCGAGGGACTGAGTACGGAAGCTGTCCGCACTGCATCAACAGTTTCTTCACTAACACTAGGTCTGTCCGTTCATTTTCTGTCAGCAACACTTCCTGTCTCCTTAAATTTTGCATACCAAGCTGTTATGTTTTAATCAGTAGATAGGGGACGTCCGCACTCTGTTATGGAATTCTCTGAACAGTTATCGGTGATTTGGTCTAGTCGTACGCCAAAACAACATTGCTCCTTTTTCTGCACAGACGCCATTTTAATTTGTTGCGCTGGCAGCACCATCTAATTATTACTCAATATGCACTTACAACTACAAAAAACTATTCGCTTACATGCATCGTGCCATAAACCGCTTGTTTCTAACTATTATAGTTTTTTTAATGAAAAAAATTCTTAATGAGGGAAAGACTTTAGGTCCATTTTGCATGTTGCTTTCTTACCTTTCTTTTCCTTTGCCTTCCTCTAGATTTTTCAGTTTTAGTAACTGTTGTCACACAGGATTTCACTGGACTTAAATTTTTTATGATGACATAATGTGACAAAATTCTGAAGCTTTTTATATTGTTAGATTGCCAATTAAGGTAGCAGTCAAGCGAATAAATATTATTTCCATTGCCACCATAAACTGGAATTTCCCCAAATCGTAATGTCACGTAAATTGTAGAAGCAATAGCTGTCAGAAGCACGATTCACAAAACTTTAGCAGAGTTAAACTTCAGAGATAAAAAGATTTTAGTTACAATTTAAAATCAACTAAAAGACACATACCTAATCAGTAACACTGGTGTGCAGGTAGAGTATTATATAGTTATTTCCCCCTCCCAATTTCCACAATGCACAGCGAAGCAAGTTCAGGTTGCCAGGTAACGGTATGATTAACTTGAGGTTTTTACAAAGGTAGTGACATCACCGTTATAAGTCTTTACCCGGGTCAATAGTCCTTTCCAAATAGAGTTTACAATGATCGGCATTTCTTCATTGTAGCACCCTTCAGAGAAATACGAAATGCATAATGCCTCCGCAAATAGTAATGTCTGTTAATTACTAGCAAATGTAAGAATCCTAATCCCATCCCAGTAAAGGTGAAATGTTCCGTTCGCCAGAGTCTTGGTTAGTGATGTTGAAATAGTATTGGAACGAAGCGAGTATTCATGTTCCGCCATTCGTAATGCAAGATTTCTTAAAGTGGATCCTAAGTAGCAGATGTCCTTCTTTTCCGGGAAAGTAGAATGAAGTGGGATTAAATAAACCCCACAGCGTTTCTTTAATTGCACAAAATCCCTGTCTTTCCGTATCAGGTCAAAAAAATTAGTTATTTTGATGCAGAAACCCATCGCTTTCTTCCTGCAGAATCTCTTCAGAAAGTTCACAATCGGCTGTTCATTGAACCCACATAGCGAACGTTGCGTACATCTCGTTGTAAAGTTGTAGTCATGCTTCGTAGTTTCTGACGAATTAGGTGGGAGACCTTATTCCGAGGGAAGACGTATTGCCTTGCCAACTGGTAAATTCTATTAAACTCTTCATGACGCAGTCCAATATAAGACAAGTGGCAATATGCCCTATTAATCAACAATCGTAAGAAGGATAATTTATCGGCAGTGGGATGGGAAGAGTCATAAGGGATTAAAGAAGATAAGGATGTTAGTTTTAGATAGACGAGAATTTTAACCGATTAGCAACAGGATTTCTACTTAGAAGAAAATCCCAAAAAGGAGAGAACCAGAACTTTCCATTCAAGGGAAAAAGAATTACTAGGATATTGAGAGGAGGAAACCTATGTCAGTTTCTGAAGCCGGTCCCGGGTATGCTTCCAGAAGATCAACACATCATCAACTAACCTAAAAAAGATCATAGCCAACACTTTGTCTTCAACGTGCTGGAGGAAAATCTCTGGAAGTACTGGGAACAGAGGGGAGCCCATTGGTGTACCAGCTTTCTCTTTATAGATAATTCCGTAGAAGCAAAAGAAACAACGATTCTCCAAAAGGTGAAGGGCTGACATGATGGCCTGCAGCTCCAAAGGATTAGTAGAAACCATAAGGTTTTCTTCAATGATATGGTGCACCTGCACCACAGGAACATTGGGGAACACGGATACCACATTCAGAGAAGCCATTACAAAAGGGGGATTGACCCGCGACACAAAGGGTCTGATTCTCTCCAAGGTTTGGCCCGAACGTCAAATTGAGAACTTTGAAGAAGTAGTAAGTGGTTGCAGAAATGAAGCAAGAACCGACTCCAAAGCACTGGTCGGGCTCGCATAGCCCCAGAGATGAAAACGTATATCGTACACCGGTTTATGGATTTTGAGTTTCACAAAAGCTTCCGATACCCGGGGTTCTGGTGGAGGATGCATGTTGTTGGCAATACATGGTGGAAGATAACCCTGTGAGCGAAGTTTAATTAAATGATTAAACCGTGGGAGTAGATTTTACTATATCATGGGGGATATCAGTAATTGCTTCCAACATTTTGGAGATATAAACTACATTTTCAAGAATGGCAGACAGATCTGCCGAAATGCATCGGAAGAAGTCTGACGAAGTGTTTTGGCGATTGCAATTCCTCATGCGAATATTTTTACGAATGATCCATTTTTCCGTTTTTCAAGTTTTCCAACGTAATTTTCACATCCCCTTTGTCTTCATGTGCCTCCCGTAGTTCAACTAAACAGTATATCCTACTCAAGAAAAGTTCGGGCTTTTTGAAGTTAATCAAAAAAGCCTACACCCAAGAACCTGATGAAAACAACAGTGAAAATATTTGAACATCGACCAACTACAACCGATAGGTACGTGAAAGATTTTTCCTTGAATCACATTCGATTACCGCGATATATATTCGCACCGAATATTAATAACTTCCAACCAAGAAATTGCTTTCCACTCAAAGGAAATATAACATGTAAAACGTTACAGCAGTTAAAACCACCATTAAATGGTTCTACCTGAAAACATAACGTATGGAAAACATGTTTTTTTTTAAATCTCGATACAACGAGAAATACGTTCGTAAGAATTTCGTGATCGTATTTCTCTGAAAGGTGTTGCAATGAAGAAATGCCAATCAATGTGTACTCTATTTGGAAAGGACAATTGACACGGTTAAAAACTTATAATGATGATGCACTTCCTTTGTAAAAACCTCAAATTAATCACACTGTTACCTGGCAACCTGAACTTTCCTCGCTGGGCATTGTGGGAATTCGGAGGGGAAATAACTAAGCAGCGAAGTCCTGATCATGAGGCCTTCGTGGCTGTGAAAGATCTCGCCTGTGTCTTTCAGTTGATTTTAAATTGTAAATAAAATATTTTTATCTCTGAAGTTTAACTCGGCAAACGTTTGTGAATCGTGCTTCTGACAGCTATTGCTCCTACAATTTACTTGAACTTCTCAGCACGAGATATTAATGATGTGACGTAATATCACGTTGAGGACTACCATAATAGAGAAACCATTCAAGCAGGTATTTCTCTTTTGTAGCAACAGCAGGTGCTCGATATTTGCGTCGCATACACCTTCGATAACAGAATCATTTACACGAAAAATAAAAAAAACACCAATGCCAAGTGAACAACAGTAAATTTTCCTGTCAGACATGACAACGCTTTAATAGTGTACCTCATGTTTTATGCATACGAGTGATTTATTTAGGTTCTGAAATCTCAGAGCATATTTTCAAATAAATGTTTTCCGAAATTCTTTTACCTCAGGAGCACCATCCTGTAACACTCCCGGAATATGCTGGCGACGAATTGAATAACAAGAAGAGCGATGATACAGATAATCGCTCCTGTCTAGGAGTTCTCTTGGAGTACACAGAATCCCCTTCGCTTCCTCCTGATATTGTTGAAACTTCCACTCACGTCAAGAACACACATGAACTGCTACCAAGAACCTAAAATAAGCACAACATAGAGAAAAAACAAGTAATCAAATGTGTCATCATCATCATCGTCGTCACCATCAACCATTATCAATCCACTGGAGGATGACCTCCCCAGATTTCTCTTACGTCACTCCAGTACGCTTTCGAATTTCTTTCATGGAATGAGATAACTGTAAACATTATTCAGAAATTGTTAGTTGCATCACCTATTTGATGGCAGAACAAAAAGAAGACAAAAGAGAAAAAGTACCTGCATCACACCAAGGGAAACTATAAAAGACATCTTAAAAGTAATGCCTCGTTCCTCATAAGATTTTTATTTGCAGCAGTAAAAATGTGAAACTTGGTGGCAAAATACGTGGGCATATTGATAATAAGGCTAGCCTATTCAAAGTATTGTCCATCACTTTCTATACATTATCGCCCTCTTTGAACACATTAGTAAAATCCATTTTGGAAAAATTCCTGAGGCTATCGTTTCACTCATGAGTTCACAGCCAGTTTGACGTCTGTCACATCTACGAAACGTTTGTTTTTCAAAGGAGCAAACAACAAAATCTGAGGGAGCCAAATCAGGACTGTAGGGGGGTCGGGGCATCACCGTCCACCCCATTTTGGCAATATCCTGTAAAGTCTCCATTTAGATGTGGGGATTTTACAACATGATGTTATCATGTTGTAAAACAACACTATAAAGTGGAAAGGTCATGTCTTTTCCTCCTGATAGCTTCCTTTAGCTTCTTCAATGTCTACACATAGTGAGCACTGTTGATTGTTGCAACTCTTGGATGAGGACACGACGATTAGCTGTGACGAGGTCTTCCACTCGTTGCCTGTTGACATCTCTAGCGTCAGTTGCGGGTCTTCCACTCCATTGGTTATCCGACACTGAACGTTCTCCCTCTCGAAAGCTCTTCATCCACCTTCGGACATTAGTTATACGATTGTGGCTATCCCATACACCGCTAGGAGTCTCCTGTGGATTTTTGGAGCCTCACATCCCTCTTTTTACAGGAATCCAATTACGGCTCACTGCTTTTCTCTTTCATTCATTATCTTTATTCCCGATTCTGAAAAACATTTGTTTTCAAATTGGTAACATATCATAGTACATGTCAGAGCAGTTTCATTAAAATCACTTCAAAATTTCAAAAGTTGTTAATGAGGAGGCATTACTTTCAGAATGTCCCTTGTATTGGTTCCCTAAAAGTAGGTGGCATTTTTTATCTACAGTGTGGAATGAAACACCCATTTTTCATCCAAACCACAGGAAAACAACATTCCCTTCTCTGATGGAATGAAAGTTTAACTGTGGCTGCACTAAGAAGGAAACCAGCAACGCTGTCTCGATTTTCTTAAAGCTGTTACCATTTCCCGCATGGTCTTCTAAGTGTTTTCCTATCCCTTGGAATACAATGTAGCAATTCAGTTGTTTAACGGTGGTCGGTTTTTTTAGCAGTATTGTGACGTACCACTAAGAAAACGCAAGAGTCAAAACGGCCAGTTGCAGCGATAAGCCCAAGTCGGTGTAGTTCAATCTCGAGATTAACTAACTGCGAATTCCACCACCGGCAGGAATAGCTTTACTTTCACATTGGCGATCGAGCATAAGAATTTATCTACTAGCCTGGAGACTCGAAAATCATGTGTAATACTTCTTTCACATGTCGTCTGGAATTAATGGGAATTTCTTCTTTACGGCTACGAAAAATATGTGACGCTTCTTCCACGCATCGTCTGGAAATAATAGAAAAATTCCTTCTTCTACAGTGAGTTATACTTCAAGCATGGTTTGCGGAGCACCCCGATATCTGCGATTTCGTACCTCCGCTTTCTTAAGGGAGGGTATATTAGTGATATACTACTGAGCGTTTTCTGAGAGAAGCCAAGGTCGGTGTAGTTCGGTCGGGAGAATAACTGGCTCCAGAGCAATGAGACGTGGATTAGAATTCCACCACAGACAGAAATGACGCTTTATTTACGCATTATGTCCAGTAGATTGCCACGTAACGGTTTATCATTTTGATCATCGACTCTTTTCATTTTCCTGACCGATGAGTTTCCTTTATTATCTTACGTGGTTACATAAACCATGCTTCTGCCTTGAATTCTCAGTAGCTTCTGTGTGAAGGTCCATATTTCTGATTCATATGGTGAATATCCATAGTTCAGATCCATGTGGTGAAGGTATATACACTCAGTAGACGAAACATTAGAGATAGGTGTGATGGGCAGTTGACATCGGTACACCCCGCCCTGAGTGGAATACACCCAAACCAAAGGCAGGCGACAAATAATCGGACCTACCCAATAATATTTTGCAATCGACGAACATGAGAAAACGTGATAATCTGAACGACTGTGGTCGCGGACGCATTGTTGGGGTAAGACAAATGGGTCGTTCTATTGCCCAAGTGATAAGAACCTTAGTGTTACCGAGGGCAACCGTTTGAAGGGTGTGCCGCGAGTATACCATCGCCGGATATACCAGCGCTCAAATAGCAAGCAGTGGTTGACCATGCGCCATTGATGGACAGAGTCGAAGTAGACTATCCAGGCCGGTACAGAACGACTGAATGGTAACGGCTGCCGAAATCACATCCACGTTAAATGACGGAAGCCCAAGTAGCGTCAGCAAGCGAACAGTACTGCGCATGTGCATACTCTGGGCTAAGAGAGCCGAAGCTCTGCTCGTGTGGCACTGTTGACTTCTCGTCACCGGAAATTACGCCTCACCTGGTACCAGGAACATTAAAATTGGACCTCTTCAGAGTGGCGCCGCATTCCGCGATCAGATAAATCCCATTTTCAGCTTACCGAGCTGACGGGAGGGAGCCGGTGTGGCGTAAACAACATGGGGCCTTGGCCCCATCGTGACAGGTCTGCTCTCTTTAAGGTAGTAGTGGATCGGTGATAGTTTGAAGAGCCTTTGTGTGGGACACATTAGGCCCCTTAGTGGGTCTATGCTGGGTGATCACCTACAGGCTTCGATGGCGTTCGCGCCTCCTACTGCCGAGGATTTGTTTCAGCAGCATAATGCGCCACCTCATCGGGCCGCGACCACCCAGGCATGACTCGAGGAACACTAATCTGGGTTTGGAACAATTCAGGTTTCCCCAGGGTTCCCTGATTTAAACCCGGGGAAAGCTCTCTGGGAGGCCGTAGAACGGAACATCAGATCCATGGATCCTGAACCGACGTCTTGGGAAGAGTTGTGGACAATTCTGTGACAAGCCTGGCTAGCGTTACCATCCGAAACCCTCCGGCATGTAGTGGAATGGATGCCTCGGCGTGTACAGGCTATTATTCGCGCTATAGGACAACCAACACGCTATTAAGTAGGCATCTATAAATTTCGTCCATTAAGCGTGTAATAAAGGTCTATATCTCTGATCCATATGGTGAAGGCTGTGACGTACTACAGGGGTGAAGCACGTGTCAAGACGGCAAGTAGCGGTGATAAGCCCTTTCCGGTGTAGTTCAGTTGGGAAAGCATTCGGCTCCGGAGCAGAAGGCTGTGAGTTTAAGACACTCGAACAAAAAAAAATTGTGTTTTCACATTGGCGCCTGAACTTAAAAATGGGTCTACTTACCATTTTGAAAAGTGTGTGATGTTCGTTTCTCACATCACCTAGACACAATGAGAATTCTTTCTTTTCTTTAAAGAATGTGTGATGCTTCTTCTACACATCGTGTGGAATCAATAAAAATGTTCTTCTTCCACATTCATCTCTCCTTCAAGCGAGGTTTGCAAGCTGACCCGGAAATCTACGATTCCGTCTTAGTCCTTTCTCAAGGAGCATGACGTACTACAGAGGTGACGCGCATGTCAAGACGGTAAGTAACAGTGATAAGCCCTTGCCGCGTAGCTTAGTTGGGAAAGCATTCGGCTCCGGAACACGAGGATTTGGGTTTGATAATCGCTACCGGCAAACTTGGGATTTCACGATGTATATGTAGTGTATGCCCGTACTTCTGATCCATAAGTAAAAACTAGAAAGATGCCCCGATCAAACGCTTTTGAGAAATTATGTTAAAATTCTCGAAAACTTTTATTTTTCTTGAAAACTGTATTGTTTCTTTCAAATGCGCTCCAGCGAAATTTATTCACTTATTAATTTCCCTTTTGATTTAAACCCTTTGCACTCATTAGTCCAGTTTTTAACACTTTAACTTTCTGAATTGGCACAGTTCTGTTAAGGGAAAGCTATTAATCTGGTAAATACGTTTACGAGAAGTGCGCGTTTTTATTTCTTGTGACAGTGCCATTGCCCTTTAAAGCACGTTGACAACCCACATGCAATCAAATGACACATACAGCATATGCTTGCATCTATAGCACCTTCTTCCCAAGAATGAAGCATTACAGGCACTTGTAATGTGTATATTTGGATGGTGTCAGCCCGTATAACTGCAGCTCCATGATATTGCACGTGAGTGCAGCCCCACTTATGTGCGTAGAAGAGAGTTTTGTAATTAAGTTTTGTTTTATTGTCAAAAACATTCCTTGTACAAATTTAAAGTCATTCCGAGCAATAGTTCCATTTGCAACATCCTTGGAAGTGTGAATTTTAATTATGGGCACCCGCAGGACCGGTTCTGGGGTGTTAGCCGCCTGCGTGCCACAGATATCTGGCCGCCCATGTCAATGCCGATCAAGTATAAGTAAATATGCTATTAGATGCATAACCTAACCCATGGCACAGGGGATGTTTTTTTCACTGTTCTATATACACTCATGGACAATATAATTTGCGTACCAAGAAGGAAGCATCGGGTTGAGCTGAAATTTTATGGACGTAATGATACAGATGAATGATACACATGATGGCTAAAACAGAGCTGCCGGACAATTACAAAGGGAACTGGGGAACGTAGTCCGGTCATCATTAATAGCACGTTGCACCGTCTCGTGCGGTGCTACATACTGCAATACGGTCCGGCATGGAGGAGAACAAACGCCTGATGTTGTCCTTCGGCAGACTGGTCCACACGTGTTGGACGATGTGCTCGAAATCCCCGGATAGTGTGACACGGCGGAAGCCGGCGTTCCAACTTGTCCCACACATGCTCGATAGGGGACATGTCCGGGGAGCGGGCAAGACACGGGAGTGTCTCGACATGACGTAAGCAGTCATGGGCAAACCGAGCCGTGTGCGCGCGGGAAGTATCCTGCTGGTATAGCGCACCTGTAATCCCGGCCAGGAATGGCAGCACATGTGGCCATAGGATCCCATCCACATACCGCTTGCCCGCAAATTATCCACGTACCACTACTAGAGCTGATCGGCTATCGTAGGCAATGGCTCCCCAGACCATAATGCCTGCCGTGGGGTAGGTGTGGCGTTCGATAGCCAGGTTCGGATCGTGCCGTTGACCTGGGGACCTTCACACCAAGACACGATGACCATTTGTCCCCAAAACGAAGCGGCACTCATTGCTAAACACAACACGTTGCTCTGGCCTGGCACCACTGCACAAGGAGCCGGCGATGTTCCGGTGTTAAAGGCAGCACACGTAAGGGGAGCTGGGATCGCAGATTTCCTTCCGCGAGGAGTCGGGGAAATAGTTTGTGGGTACATCTTCCTGTATAGTGGGCCTGGTCCCCGTGGGATCCATTTGTGCCTGGCACACGATCCGCCGATCCTCTCTACCGGTAGTCATCCTGGTCTGTCCAGAGCCGCTCCGCCGTGTGGCAGTGCCGTCATGTGTCAACTGCTCTCAACGCAGTCGAGCTGTGTGGCCCGAACGATCCACGTGGCTGGCTACACGGCAAGCCGACCACCCTTGCGTAAACGGACGTCTCTGGCATCTACCCGGCATTCTTGTCACTATGTACTTTTGCTTGCGTCGGTCTGTGTTTTGCTGGGGCATCGACTACACGCCGGTTTGTAAGGCTGCCGGTTCGTTCATGCAGCGCCACCACAGGGTGTGCGGTCATACGCACTCGCAACAAACGTGGATCATTTGCATATCAGCACGTACTCTATCTATTTACAAAGTTTCGCGGTTGTAGCATGTTTTCTTCTAAGTGCGCAAATTTCATTGTCCGTGAGTGTAGTTGGCCGGGTACAAGCGTACCTCGTACATATATTCTATAATAACAACACAACACCGTATACACTTATTTTTTTTATCTATATTCAAAACAAGATTTTTCAACAATATCACACTCACACAGATACTGACACAGTGACTCATTACACATAAGTATTATTACCATAGCTTTACAAAATATATGTATGTATGCATGCATGTATCCATGGAGTTAAAAGTGCACTGTTCTTGCTTTCTTACTTGCCAATTCGTCAATCACATCTGATAATTCCAAAAGTTCACACAATACCTTCTCTATAGCCAACAGTCCTAGATCACCAAGCCTCGCTTGAGTCATTGACGTTCCTAAATATGGCTTTACAAGTTTGAGTTTCGAAAAAGCCTTTCACCTGATATGACACTAACTGGTAATGTCAGAAAAATTCTCAAAGCTATAAACAGATTAGGAAATGATGACATTAAGTTACTTTTTGTTATATATGTTAAGTTTTCTAATGGGTAAGCCCCATCTGGGACTCCACTGCTCAAAACTCTACACGTTATCAGCTCGTAGAAGAGCTCAAAACCGTCAATATCCTTAAACCCTTTGCTTCCTTTGTTAATTAGAAGGGTGACATCTAAATCAAAGTAAGAAAAAAATAATTTCGTCTTCAGTCATTTCTGGAAATTCAGAAAGAAATTTAAATGCATCATGACATTACTGCACATTTTCAAACCTTTCTTGAATGGAATTTAAGATGGTATCAACAATCGTTAGATAGAATTGTACTCTGAACAATTCTTTTGGATTTGTGACAGATTCATCAGGACTCATAATCAGAAAGGCGAACTTTAGTCCTACTCCTTACAACTGGAAATTCTGCCTCGACATTTACTTCTGCAGCTAAATCTTCTTCATCCCTAATACATTTACTAAATGCTTCATCAGATCTGGCTGGACTTAGCCAGATCTGATGAGGCATTTAGTAAATTTAACAAGCTCACTCAAAACATTAAGAGATTCACTTAAGTTGGATTGAGGGCACTGAAACATTTTACTTACAACATCAATTTTTGACAGAAAACCGTTGCATATAATGTTTGAGGAGATGAACTTAAAAGACGCAATCCGATCTATCAAACATTGAGCTGTAGGTTTCGTTTTCATGTCTCTGAAATGTTCACCCAATTGCAATCTCAGAGGTCGCACTAATTTTTTTCTACTCTCCCACCTGGTATAACTTACAGATTTCAGTGTTAATCTACTAATATTACGCTTTAGTATATCCCACCTGTAAGGGGATGCAGAAAACAAAATGTGCACAATTTGTCGATAATGTTAAAAAAATTAACTGTTTTAAATGTTACTGTACTTTGGCAGCATCATTTACAATTAAATTCAATGAACGGGAAGCAAAAGGTACAAACAAGGGTCTAGGATTTATATTCCTAATTTTCTTCCTCAAGCCATTATGCTTACCAATCTATTTGCCCCGTTATCGTACCACTGTCCACGCATATTTTGAATATCTAGTTCATAAACTGGTAAGAGTTCACTTAGAAGATAATTACATAATCCTTCTCCCGTATTGTCTGAAACTGGATAGAACCTAAGAAGTGTTTCTCTAACTGCAACATCAGAATTGCCAATATTTACAATTCTAACTGCAAAAGCTATCTGTCCAATGTGAATGGCATCTGGCGTGCAGTCGAGAATTACCGAAAAATATTTTGCTTTCTTTACAAATTCCTTGATTTTTGATTTTATGCCACTTGTTAAAACAGAAAAAAAAAAAAAAAAACGCTTGCTTAAACAGAGCGGGCGGTCGTAGTGAGCGATGGGTTTGCCTCCTCGGGGCGTTCCGTGGTAACAATGGCACACACAACAGCAATTAGGGCCTCTGTAAATCTTGGAGAGGTGCCAGCTAGTTCTGTGTGACATTGGCAAAAAGACCCCAACTCACTGGGTTTTGTTGCAGAATTCTTAGGTTGAATGACCAATTGGAACCCTCAGATGTGGGCTAATCTCCCACACTGATGTACTTACCTGATTAAAAATACAAAAAGAAATATTAAGAATGACTCAAGTGTGGGATATGATGGACCTACCACACTTGAGAAGGACGGTCCACCACGGAATCGACCTGGACTTTCTAAACGGCGTATGAGAAAGCGATCTCGACTGAGTGAATGTAAGATTGGTGTATGAAATCATCATCATCATCATTGTCAACCATTATCAATCCACTGCTGGACGAAGGTCTCCCCAAGTTTCCTCCACAACGGTCTGTCTTGTGCCAGTCTCCTCCATGTCACTCCCGCATATTTACGAATTTCATCCACCCATCTCCCATGTGGTCTTTTTCTGGGTCTTTTCCTGTCCCTTGGAATCCAATCTAAAATCTCGGCTGTCCATCTATGGTCTGTCCTTCTGGCAGTATGTCCAGCCCATTGCCATTTCAGGGATTTAACTCTGATCATGATGTCTTCCACTCTCGTCATTTTTCGGATCCACGAGTTCCTCTTCTTATCTCTCCTGGTTATACCAAGCATGCACCTCTCCATGCTTCTTTGAGTTGTCTGCAGCCTTTGTATGTCTCTTTTAGTTAAGGTCCACGTCTCTGCACCATACGTAAGCACTGGAAGGATGCATTGATCAAACACTTTTCTTTTAAGACATAATGGCATATTGCTCTTGAAAATTATGCTGTTTCTTCCAAAAGCTCTCCAGGCAAGTTTTGTACGCCGATTAATTTCTTCATCAATGTGACCCTCACTTGATATCTGCTGTCCAAGATAAACGTACGTATCTGTTATCTCCAGTTTTTCTCCATCAATCGATAAATCTTCATTTCTTGTAAAAGCATTGAACATCACTTTTGTCTTCTGAAAGTTCATTTTTAATCCCACTTCTTTACTCTTGTCAGCAAGTTCCTGGATCATACTCTGCAGCTCTGATGGGGTAGTTGCAAAAATGACTACGTCATCAGCAAAACGAAGGTGGGTTAGATAATCTCCATTAATCTTTATCCCTTTGTTTTCCCAGTTCAGTGATTGAAAGACATTTTCCAATGTGGCATTAAAAAGCTTCGGAGATATGGTGTCACCTTGTCTCACTCCCTTTCCAATTTTTATGTGTGTTGTATTTTCAAACAGCCGAATCTTTGCACTTGCATTTTCATAGATGTTATTAATAATATTAATGTATGCATCTTCAATACCGCAGGATTTCAGAGCCGTGGTAACTGCTGATGGTTTCACCGAATCAAAGGCTTTTTCATAATCGATAAAAGCCATGCACAATGGAAGTTCATATTCCCTCGCTCTTTCAATTAGTTCTCTCAGTACGTGGATATGATCTATTGTGCTGTAGCCACTCCTGAATCCAGCTTGTTCTCTCGGTTGAGCCATGTCCAGTGTTACCTTCAAGCGGTGTGAAAGAACTTTAGTGAAGATTTTATAAACCACTGATAGGAGGCTGATAGGTCTGTAGTTCCTGAGATCCTCAATGTCACCTTTTTTATGTAGCAGGATCATTGTAGCATTGTTCCAATCCTCAGGAATCTTCCCTTCATTAAGGCATCAGTAAAAATTTGGGCGAGTACTGTTTCAATTTCTCCACTTGCTTCTTGTATGATGTCTATAGTAATTCCATCTTCTCCTGGAGCTTTCCCCCGCTTCATGTTCTTGATTGCATGAGCAACTTCTGCTGGGAGGACTGGAAGAACTCTGGTACCTTTCATGATGTCTGGAGTGCATATATCATCCCTTTCATATAGTTTGGAGTAGAAATCTTTCACTCTTGTCAAAATTTCGCCTCTATTTCTTGTTATAGAACCATCTTCTTTTCTCAGAGCCATAATCTGTTTTCTTCCCTTACTGAGATGTCCCTTTGCTATCTTTAGGCTTTGGTTGTTTTCAATTGCTTTCCTCACTAGCTCACAGTTGAATTTCCTTACGTCTTCAGTGATACTTTTTCGTGCTGTCTTGCATAGCTCTATATATTCCACTTTGGAAGTCGCATCTTCTTTAGTTGTCCTCATCTCTCTTCTTTTTTGCATCAACATTTTGGTTTTTCCTGATAATTTGTTTACATGCAACTTGTTCTTAGACCCAGCTAATTTTGTTGCTGTTTCCATAAGAGCTTTGGTTACTTTTCTGTTAGCTTCAGAAATATCCACTTCTTCCGATGTTAGGCCTTCTAAAGCAGAGAATCTGTTCTTCAGTTCCAACTTGAAAGTATTATGGTGTTTTTTAAGGTTGGTTATGTCAATACATTTTGTTTGTCTTATGAGCTTGCCACGTTCCAGTTTAGTGTTGAGGTGCATCTTACATCTCACCAATCTATGGTCACTACCTGTGTTGAACTTGTTTAGCACACTGCAGTCCTCGATGACGAATTTTTTGTTACACATAATAAAATCAATTTCACTTGTCGTCCCAATTGGATGTCTCCATGTCCATTTCCTGTGTGGCTTTTTCTTGAAAAGGAATTCAAGATGAAAATCCTTCTGCCTCTGCAAACTCAACGAGAGTATTTCCACGCTGGTTTCTGTTGCCGTGACCGAATTTACCTACTGAAGTTTCATTCTGTTGCCGGTGCCCTATTTTTGCATTGAAATCTCCCATAATTATCTTCAAGTGCTGCGTACCTTTATTATTTAGATGACGAATTTCCTCATAAAATTCTTCAATTTCTTCTTCAGGATGACTTGTGGTGGGTGCATAAGTTTGAATAATCTGAGCCTGGTATCTTCTCGATAGTTGGATAACGAGTCGTGCAGCTCTGTCAGAGGAACTTTCAACTTCTACCACTTTATCCTTCAGTTTCTTGTTTATTATAAATCCAACACCACTAGTTCTGCCAGTATCTGTCCCACGATAATAGAAGAGATGTCCACTTTTCAGTTCAATGAGATCTTCTCCTTTTCTCCTTACCTCACTCAGCCCGACGATGTCCCACTTGATCCTTTGTAGTTCCTCTTCCAATTCAAGAAGCCTTGAATCAGAAGATAGGGAGCGTCCGTTGTACGTTGCCAAGGTCAGCATCAAATGGCAGCCTAGTCCGGTCCTCCGGGGATTCTTAGCACCCTCTGCCTTCATGTCGCACTGGCCGCTGCCTTGGCCAGGTACATTCCAGCTGCCGGAGACTGAGGCCAAGATTTAAGTTGTAGAGTCATTTTGGAGGTGTTTGGCCATAACTCACCACGCTGGCCAAGCGGGTTGGTGAGTGTGGGATAGCATTTCCTCTGATCCCGATGGTATAGTTATACCGCTATTTGCGGTCGTCAGAGCCCCTTTAGTGGGAACAGGATGCACCACGAGAAGGCGGGGTTGACATTTGTCAAGGAGAGGCTGTGATGTTACGCATCACCTGACCTTACATCCCGTATATTTATACCTCTAGTATGAAATACTAGAGGTATAAATGGCAAAGTGAGTGAGGTGATTTAGGAGATGAATAAGTATAGACTGGATGTGCTGTGTGTAAGTGAAACCAAAAAGAAGGAAATTGGGGTAGAAGAAGTGAATGGCACGGTGAGTGTGTGATCTGCAGTATTGGATAATATGAGAGGACAGGCTGGTGTAGGTGTGATTTTAAGTGACAAGATGAAGAACAACTTGATTCACTATAGTTGCATAAGTAAGAGAATTCTCTGGATTCGTTTGAAAGTGAAACTTCAGAGAATAGTAATTGTTGTAGTGTATGCTCCTTGTGACTCGGAACCTTCTGATAAGAAAGAAGATTTCTGGAATGAGCTAAACGCTGTTTTGAGCTAGGTTGGTGCTAAAGAAAAAGTTATAATAGCAGGGGATTTCAATGCTAGAGTAGGTGTGCAGAATGCAATTTCTGACAATGTTCTGTTTAAGTTTAATGATCCTTGTGTGAATGATAATGGTGAAAGATTAATTGAACTCTGCATTGAGAATGATTTGTGTGTATCTAATACATTTTTCAACCACAAGTATATACACACATATACTTGGGAAAATCGTACTCTTGGTCAAAAGAGTGTGATAGATTTTGTTGTTTACGATCAGCGTTTGAAACACTTAGTTGTTGACACCCGTGTGATGAGAGGTGCGGATATTGGTTCTGATCATTATTTGGTAGTGTCACGAGTGAAACCTAATGTTAGTTGGAGGAAAAGGAACAGCAAGAGACCCAGGATAGAAAGAATAAAGGTTGATAGGCTCTTTGAAGATCATCAGCGGTATTCTGACTTACTCAGAGAACGACTGAAGGATCTGAAATCTTGTGAGAGGGATGTAGAAAAGAAGTGGGAATGTTTTAAGAACTGTGTTGTTACTGCTGCTAAAGAGGTCTGTAGCACCACAATAGTGGGTAACAATACGGGTGATGCTTGGTGGAATAGTGAGATTGATGAGGCAGTAGAGAAAAAGAAGGAAGCCTATTTGGGGATGTTGCAAGGTAGAGTCTCTGTGGATGAATATCGCTGTAAGAAGTGTGAAGCTGCTAAGCTGGTTCGCCACAGTAAGGCAAAAAGATAGGAAAGAGAAAGTGGAAAGGCATGAACTGGCTTTTTGCAAAGATAGAAAGTCCTTCTGGAAGTACATGATACTCAGAAAAAATAGGGGAAACAAAGTTGTAAGTTGTGTGAAGAATGAGATTGGGGAAATGATATGGGAGCCCAATGAGTTAAGTGACAGATGGGGCGAATACTTCTGTGAGTTATTAGATCAGGAGAGCAAAAATGATTCTGAGACAGATGCAGATGATGTCACAATGAGGGATGAAAGCACAGGAGGGATCTCAAGACAAGAAGTGTGTAAAGCTTTAAAATCTCTTCAGAATGGTAAGGCTCCAGGAGTTGATGGCATAACTGCAGATATGTTGAAGCATGGTGGTGACTCTATAATTGACTGGTTAACTGAAATTTGCCAGTTGTGCTGGGAGTTAGGAATGGTCCCTCGGGATTGGAAGGATGCTATCATTGTTCTCTTGTATAAGGGAAAAGGTGATCAGACTGAATGCAAGAACTATCGTGGTATTAGCCTACTGAGTGTGCCAGGGAAAGTGTTTGGTAAGGTTGTTATTGAAAAAGTACGGGGTCTTACATCAGAGAAAGTGTGAGATGTTCAGAGTGGTTTTATGCCTAGTAAAGGCTGCACTAACCACATTTTTGCATTACGCATGATGATTGAAAAGTATCTGGCTGTTGGGAAGAAAGTTTTTACTGCCTGCATAGATTTAGAGAAAGCTAACGACTGAGTCAATAGGACACTTTTGTAGAAGGTATTGAATGAATATGGTATTACTAGGAATCCACTTAATAGTGTAAAAGCCATGTATGCTGGTAGGAGAGCTTCAGTACGAGTGAATGGTGTTTTATCAAAATGGTTTTCCATTGGTGCAGGAGTTAGACATGGTTGTGTAATGTCACCATGGCTGTTTAATATATTTATGGACGCATGCATGCGTGAGGCCAAAATAGATAATAGTGGTTTATGTCTTGGTGATATCCGTGTGTGCAGATTGCTGTATGCTGATGACACTGTCCTGTTGGCAGAAAGCAAAAGTGAGTTGCAGAGTATGTTGACTCGGATGCACGAAGTTTGCATGAAATTCAAACTGAGTATAAATAAGGGAAAAACCAAAGTTATGGTGTTTGAGAGAGGAATGGGTAGCACTGAAAATAATGCAAGTATAAATGCCACTGTGATTGACCAGGTGAGTGAGTTTGTGTATTTAGGAAGCATGTTTGACAGAGAGAACAAGTTGGATGGTGAAATCAGTAGGCGAGTGAATTCTTTTTTGAAAGTCATAGCTGCTCTGGGAGGTTTTCACAGGAATGATGGGTTCACTAGAGAGTCCCGCATGGCTGTGTATGAAACAGTAATTGTTCCTACTCTGATGTATGGCAGTGAAACCTGGGTACTGCAGAAGAAACATAGGAGTCGTTTGTGTGCTGGAGAAATGCGTTACTTACGTGGGGTTTGTGGCAAGACACGATCTGATTGTGTGAGGACTGAAGATGTATTGCAGTTGTGAGATGTAAAGCAAAATGTTGTTAGCAAAGTGGAGACCAATATGCTTCGGTGGTTTGGCCATGTTGAAAGAATGAGTGAAGAAATGCTTACTAAGAAAATATTTTCAGCCGAAGTGGCAGGAAGGAAAGGCAGAGGAAGGCCAAGGAAGACATGGGTGGATCAGATTCAGGAGTGTCTGCATGAGAAAAAGATTATGAGTATGAAGTATAAAAGATCTTGTGTACGGCGTGTAATGGATATTAGTGAAACACGAGTTGTATGTCAAGATCGCTGTAAATGGCGAAGTTTGATACGACAAAAATAAGTAAAAATATCTGGAATTTTGTATTTCGTTTTGGAGCTAACCTCTGAATCTCAGAGAACAGCTTAGTGATATGTATGTATGTATGTATGTATGTTAAAACAGATATGATTTCATTTTGAAAAGCATGGCCTAAGTAATGAGGCATATAACTTTTAGCAGGTTGAGATTTTGTTATATGATATGATGTGAGATAATGTGTTCAAATTGTGCTAACATTTCTATAGCCTTTTTTCCCAGTGTTTGCTTCATATAATTTATCATTTTCACTCTTGAAAGCAATACACTTCCCTGCTAGAAACTGGACAATTGCAATGATTCTCAAAATAATGGCTCACCATCGTGTTTTTAATTCATACCACCTTTTACAGTTGCTAAATGTCGCCAATCTGAAAACCCCTGACAATCTGTTAGTTTGTTTCGTTATAAAGCAAATAAAATTGCAACAAAAGCAAAACACACTATTGGGAATTGTTGAATAGATTAACTAAGCTCTTTGAACTTTTTCACCGTTAGGTAAAACTCGCGTTGCTAACGCGAGTCTAGAGTAAAAGTTCTGAAAATGGTGGTTCCGCAAATGTACCACCGAATGCGACTGCTCCTGCCGACCTTAGAATTTGGCCGCCTGCGTGCATTTAAGCACTGCACACCTGCCAGAACCGGCCCTGTGCACCCGATACATCGCTGTAATTCACCGCTTACTTTGTAATATTTTTTTTATGAGCATCTCGAAGTTTACATTTTTAGAGACTTGTTTCTTCATTAAGATATTCAAAAACTGAAGTTAGCAGTAGCACCAGAATTGGTACCTGTGCCATTCGCGCATCACGTATTTTCAGAACTATGCACATACTCAGGCTGATCTCAATTATATACCTGAGTTGCACGCACACAGCTCTCTCTTTCATAACATTGACAAGCGTTTAAAACCTTTTCATTCTGCAAGTGGCTTCCGTTTAAACCAATTCTTCAGGTAGGAATTATGAAAATGTTTACATTTTTCTCAAAATAAAGTGCTTACGTTACCAGGCTCCTCTTTATACACTGTATTGACAAAAGTCACTGGACACCTAGAAGAGAAACACAACATAGCATTTATTGACATACATTAGCACGCTGTCCGTCCATCTTTAGCCCTAATGACTGCACTGCCTCTCCGAGACATGCTTTCGACAAGGTTTTGGAACACAGCGATAGGTATGCGCTTCGATTCAGTACATTATGCTGCCGCTAACTGTTGCTTAGTAGTAGGCCGCCTTGGTTTCAAACTTCTTATGCGACGTTCTAATTCATCCCATAGGTGCTGCATAGGATTGAGATCAGGGTTCTGTGCTGTCCAGTCCACACACGATACGGAATTATCGTCAAACCACGTCGTAACAGTCCTTGCTTTATGGCTCGGTGCATTATCATGCTAGTACTAACACGGTTCCGTTCCATAGTATTCCCACAGAGTTGGTAGGGCATAATTGTACAGAATATTGACGTAGACGTGCAGGTTAATAGGTTTGCCCACGATAAACAATGGT
The DNA here is from genome assembly GCA_039090855.1 of Macrothele yani. NCBI lineage: Eukaryota > Metazoa > Arthropoda > Arachnida > Araneae > Macrothelidae > Macrothele > Macrothele yani. The sequence continues at coordinate 45,553,478 of CM076997.1, read as the reverse complement.
TCGGGACGACACCATGAAAAACACCCCCACACGAGTACACTGTCTGATCCAAACTTGACCCTAGGAACAGTACACTGTGGTAAATAGCGTTTCCCCGTCTGCCACCATACCCACACACGGCCATCAGACTGATGGATCGTGTTTCTGGATTCATCAGTCCATACGATTCGTTTCCATTAATCTACGGTCCACGATAAATGTTCTTTACACCATACTAAACGACCAGTAGCATTCCGGGTGGAGATGAAAGTCTTATGAGCAGCCGCACGACCACGGTAACCCATGGAATAAAGTTCTCTGCGAATGGTACGTGTACATACCGAGGTTCCAGCATTTTTACTCACCTGTACACTGTGGTCTTGTGCAGTACTCCGTCGATTAGCTGTAACGACTCTCCTGAGGCTTCGACGTCCTCTATCACTGATTTTCTTTGGTCTGACGGTACGTTTTGCTGCTTCAGGCATGATATGTGTCTTCCACCTATTCAGTACATACAAAACAGTTGACTTGGGTATGTTTAAAAGCCTTTCGGGTTCTCTTATTGACGACCCACTAATAATAACACCCAACAATCTTTCCTTTCTCAAAGTCAGTTCTCTCCCGCCACGACATGTTTACTCAACCTCACAGTGTTCGCAATCAGCAATTTTCGCGTCAGCTGTATGTTTGATTTTATACCGTTTGCAGCTGTACCACGTATCTTAACAAAGCAGCGGATCCGTTCATTTTCTTCTGAAGTGCTGTCCGGTGACTTTTGTCAATATACTGTACATCAAAGATAAGGACAACATTGCAATTCGCGCGCTTCACTTCTGAGAAATAAAAATGCTTGAAAGTGCTTGATTGATAAATTTCGATACTTTGCTCTCTCACTTTTGCTTATTTACATTTACTTTATTTCCGTGTAGGAAACGGTAACTTCTTTTCAAAGCAAAATCTGCGATCAGATATGAGTTAAACTGTTCATAAAAGCGCGCATATTTTTATCTTTTACACACAGAGAACACGTAGAATCATCTCATTAAACGCCATTCCATAAGACTAACAAGAAAGATGACACCGAACTCTCGGGTACAATGAGCTCGTCTTCTGAATATTTCTGACATGAAAAGCATATTTCAAAGAAGGTTTTTAGTGAAAAAATTAAGCGAGAAAGAGAATGTGTTTGCGCAGGCTAGAGAAAATCTGCCCATAATTTAAAACGTCTAATATAAGCAGCGATCATCGTATAGTAGATTCCGGTTAATTGAGACACTTCGGTTCTAGAATACTTTGATCCAATTAAGCGAAGCTTTATTCGAAGCTTTATTCCAAAAAAAATGCGAAGGTTTATTCCAAAAAGCCAATTTGGGATGTTCTTCAAGAATTGTCCCAAGTAAACCGCTGTCCCGATTAACCGATGGCTCAATTAACCGGAATCTACTGTATATATGTATGTCATCATGATCGTCAACTATTATCATTCCACTGCTGGATGAAAGTCTCCCCACGTTCCATCCACAGCTGTCTCTCTTGAGCTTTCTCCTCCGTGCTACATGCTACTCCGGCATGCTTTCGCATTTCATCCATCCATCTCTCATGTGGTCTGTTTCTTCTGGGTCTTTTTCGGAGACTTGGAGTCTACTCTAAAATTTCGTTTGTCCACCGGTGGTCTGTTCTTTTGGCAAGATGTCCAACCTATGGCCATTTCAGGGATTTTACTGTGATCATGATATCTTCCACTCTTGTCATTTTCCTCATCCAGGAGTTCCTCTCCTTATCTTTCCTGGTTACACCAAACATGCATCTCTCCCTGCTTCTTGCAATTGTCTGCAGCATTTGTATGTCTTCTTTAGTTAAAGTCCATGTCTCTGCTCTATATGTAAAAACAGGGATGATACATTGACCAAACACTTTTCATTAAAAACATAATGGCGTATTGCTTTTGAAATTGTACTGTTCCTTCCAAAAGCTCTCCAGCCAAGTTTTATACGCTGATTAATTTCCTCATCAATATTACTCTTGCTTGATATCCGTTGTCCAAGGATAAACGAAGGTATCGGTTACATCAATCACAAAATCTTCATTTCCGGAAAAAGAATTGTACATCAGCTTTGTCTTCTGAAAGTTCGTTTTTAATCCCACTTCTTTACTGTTTCTTGTCGGACAGTTCATGGATCGTTTTCTGCAGCTCTGAAGGAGTAGTTGCAAGAATTATTATGCCATCCGCAAAAAGAAGGAGAGTTAAATTATCTCCATTAATCTTATCCCCTTGTTTTCCTAGTTCAGTGAATGAAAGACATTTTGCAATGTGGCATTAAAGAGTTTGGGAGATATGGTGTCACCTTGTCTCACTGCCTTTCAAATGTTTATTGATTCTGTATCCTCAAATATCCGAAAATTTGCACTTGCATTTTCATAGATGTTATTAATAATGCTAATGTAAGCATCTTCAATGCCATTGTAACTGCTGATGGTTTTACGGAATCAAAGGTCTTTTCATTATGAATAGCAGGCATGTATAAGTGGAGTTCCTATTCCTTCGTTCTTTCAGTTAGTTCTCTCAGTGCAGGAATGTGATCTATGGTGCTCTAGCCATTCCTGAATATTTCTTGTTCCCTCGGTTGGACCATGTCCAATATCACCTTCAAGCGATGTGCAAGAACCTTAGTGAAGATTTTATAAACAGCTGATAGGAGTTTGATGGGACTTTAGTTCATGAGATTCTCAACGTCAGCTTTTTTTGCAGCCGGATCATCGCAGCATTGCTTCAATCCTCAGGAATTTTTCCTTGGGTTTATGTATTTCAATTTGTGAATGAAACATCCAGAAGTTGGAATAGTTAGTTTCGGGGACTAGCGGTTGAAACGTGTACTACGAGAAATCACAAATTGTGCACAAACCACTTCTCATAAAAGGGGATATCCAAGGTAACGGGGATTTTACAAATCGGATTCTTTGAGACGACGATATGTTTCCTAGTACGGACATATACAGAATACTTAAGCTTCCTTTGGGATATGAATACTTAAGCTTCCTTTTGGGAAGATTGTGCTACAAAACTTGCAAACACATGAAAAATATGAAACACTATCTAAAAATAGTATAAATATAGTAATAATTTGAATTTCTTGGAGTAGAATAGGAATCAAAATTTCGAGGCCTTCGCACATCAACCAGATGGCTTTTTCAAGGAAGGTAGACAGCAGACTGCAAACTGGATAATAGAACGATTCAACAATTTAAACTTGGTGACTTGACTTGACAATAAACGAAGAGATGCAACTGTAATTATACAATTAAAGACACAAGGCATCATGTCCGTTTTATACGCTGAATCCTTGGAGAAAAAGCAATAGGCATTCACTATTTGAAGAATTGGTTCCAAATTCGTGGTAACTCTAGAAAGACGCTGTCATTGCAGGCATCATTGTTGGTAATGATCTCAAAGGTTTCCCGAATGGCAATGGATTTAGGAGTAGAGTAGGAAGCTAATTTCTAAGAAATTAGCTTTCCATGACAGCGTCTTGCTAGAGTTACCACGAATTTGGAACAAATTCTTCAAATAGTGAATGCCTATTGTTTTTTCTCCAAGGATTCAGCAAGCAAAACGAACATGATGCTTCGTGTCTTTAATTGTATAATTACATTTGCATCTCTTCGTTTATTGTCAAGTCAAGTCACCAAGTTTAAATTGTTGAAGCGTTCTATTATCCAGTTTGCAGTCTGCTGTCTAATTTCCTTGAAAAAGCCATCTGGTTGATATGCGAAAGCTTGGAAATTTTTATTCTCATTCTACGCCAAAAAATTCAGATTACTAGTATATTTATACTATTTTTAGTATAGTTGGTTTACAGTTCCTATTTATTAATTATGAAACATTATCAGTAGCGAAACGAGCGTTTTAAACACGATTTTTTGAAGTGGAGATATTCTGATGACGGTGATTTAATATAACGCCCCCTAGGAGAAAAGCTAAACATTTCTTTGATAAATTAAAGTAGACATAAATGTTTTTGTGGTGAGTGACGCGTTAAAGTAGATAGTTATTTTTGTGTGAGTGACGCGTACAAACTATAGTGAGATAGTTTTGCAGATGAATTTTTAGGTACGATTGCAAAGAGTTTTGCAGATAAATTTTGTACGATTGTAACAAGATAGCTTTGGTGATGAATTTTTAGGTGCGATTGCAAACATGCAGTAACTATTCCAACTTCTGGATGTTTCATCCACAAATTAAAACATATATACACAAGAAAAAATTATTTTATAACATAAATTTGCACTTACTCTACCTGGTGGTAAAAGTTTTGTTCACAATATATTGTAAAATTCAGGCCAAGTATTCAGCTTCTTGACCTCTGTCTACTAGATTTTTTTATTTGGTTTTTAAAAGCAGCCACTTTGAGAAACATACAATATACATTTACGTTTCCAAGTCACTTACTATGTGGCGAACAGTTACAGCCTTTTGCGCAAATCTTCTACACACGTCCGGCTTTCTCACTCCTTCTCTCCCTCTTTTTTTTTTTTTATTTTTTTTTTTTGGAATATATTTCAAAACTATTTTTTTTATTTGGGGTTTAACGACCACCGTGAGCAATTCAACGAGCCATAAGCACTCGCCAGTCCTTAATTTCGGCCCATTGGTTACAGGGAAAGGACAGAGCCAGTGCTGTAAGACAAACACGCCATCCATACCTCACCAGTATTCGAACCCCCCACGCGTCTCGGATGAATCGTCAGGAGCAAGCGCTTAGACAACTGCGCCACAGGGATGGTTTTCAGAACTTTACGTTTCTTTTTTTAAAAAAAAAAAGGGGGGGGGGGGTTCTTTCCTAATCCTTAACCATAGCAAGACCTTCTTCATGTTTTAAAGAATTATGTCCATAGCTCTTCGTACTGCTTCACCTCGAGAAGCAATCTCTCTGACCTATCCATCTCAACTTGGCTTCTTCAAAATGTACAATGCACGAATAAATAAGGTGAAGTATTTATCTTTTTATTTAAATCCAAAAGTTAATTGCTTGGTTGGCCTTAATTTATTGGCGTAAGAGCCTCAATAGGACAAACAGTATAAAACTTGCAGTCAGCCCGCTCGAGCATCTGCTATCTTCGGCTTTGGGGTACAAAGAATTTGGACAAATTCAATGTAGCGAATTTTGTATCGATGCAAAAAAAATATTTTTCTGTACTACTGAATGGTTTATGCTTTCGCAACATCAACCTCTATATGTGTATTTCCATCCATTTGAAATGCAAGTGCTCCAGAGTGAACAAAGAAATTCGGTAGATAAAGCCTATGTACCAAGCAATGCCCATGAAGGAACGTTTAAACTTGCAAATCTTTTTATTGCCATCTCATTACAAAAAATATAAAAGTGCTTTGTCGGCACGAATGTACAAATTTGCATACCGTTTCTGATGAAACATCGATGACCAGAACCTTTGATAAGCTGATAAGCGAGCGTCTCTCGATCTCTCCTTTCATCCTTTGTTTGGCAGATTACTAAAATATAAAGTATTAGTGCTTTTAGATCGTTATTAAAAAAATACTGAAAACGTGTTACTCATTTCATGCTTACCAACGTGTATCTGCAAAAAAGTTTGGAATTTTGAATTGGTGTTTAAGCAAAGTGATTGGAGTGGAAGGAAAAAGTTTATCTCGAGCTCAAGCATCTAGATTTTCTTAGAAAAAGTAATTATTGATGTATTTTATTTGATAAAGTAGATTTTTTCCTATATACTTTATTTTGTCTTCTGATTAAAATTTCGCTTCAAAGATTCAATCACTGTGGAAGATGTTTTTTTTTTGGAGGTGGGGCTGATAGAACGTCACTCTCTCTAAATGTTACAACGTTAACAGCAAGTAAAGCAAAAAGAAAATTACAAAAATTGCGCACCATGCAGCTCTTAATGAGAAACGACATATGGCGATCATTACATTTTTATTTACATAAACGCATGTGATTTTGTGTTCTACATCCAGTGGAAAAAGCATTCCGCCAAACGTTAACTTTGAAAAGCTATTCTGTAGATTTTATGCTACTGCATCCATGTACCTTAGAATTACTATTAAATTCATTTTATTTCATGCGCAATAATGAAGTCGGAAAAATTCATTTTAGGAATTTTTCCAGTCACTTCTGTCTGGTTATATTCCACTCAGACAGCCCATTGTGCAACATTAAAATTTCCCCGGGAATTAACAACCGTCTGCTTTGCACTTGGGTACTCTCTGTTCAAGTAAGTGACAATGGAAAAAAAGTCAATTAAATTTCAAAATCAGATGTTTTAATGAAAGCTTTGGTATGCCATTACCAGAAATTGGTTCTCGTTCAATAATTAGAATGAGGAGCACGTGGTGCTTAAGGCTCGATAATTCACGTAAGCTGCTTTATGTTGCAATTCGCACTGTTCATTCGGAGTAATTCCTTTCTGTTAACAAAAGAAACAACTCCATTTATGCAAAGAGATCTGCAATTAAATCTTCGTTGAACAACGCCAAAATCAGATTCTTAACCATAACCCACATCACATTTTTCAGTAATCTCCCTAAACATATTAATCGCACTCCAAACTCATAAAAAGTCAGCTGAAAGTATGTCTCATAGATGTTTATTTAGTTTCGTGGGAATTATTTTCGCTTTTGAGCCAAATTATGAAATCCATATTCTTCTAAAAGCATGCATGACTTTAAATCTCTTACAGTTTGTCTGGGAAATACGCATGGTATCTAATCGCCATGTATAATGTTTTGTACTTGAAGCCACTCTATCAATAAATCATTACCCTTCCAGGAAAATTTCTGTGAGAGTTTGAAAGCATTTCAACACACGTGTGATGTGCGTGCTCCGCAGGGCGCACACGACATATAGGCAGATAGCAGCGACCACGAACGTCTGCGTAGCTCAGTTGGTAGAGCGACTTGTTCCGGAATAAGTGGACTCGGGTTCGATTCCCGGCGTGGACAAAAATGACTGAAAAATTTACTTCGTTATATAGGCGCCTGAACTTCCCGGATGACACGGCCGTTCAAGATCTCGCAATGGTGTGAGGTTCTTTCCACACCGCGAGATAGGAAAAATAAGAGAATTCTTTCTTCAGCGCTTCGAAAAATAAATGTGTGTGATGTTGCATTCCACACACCGGATTGACTGGGAGTTCTCAAGTGCACGTTCTTCAGCGGATGGCTGCCTACGACGATTCATGGTCGCGGCTGACCCGTGGGCTATGCCCCCGGCCCTCTTTCGAGAGGGGGGGGCGGATGTGACGTGCCTGCTTCGCAGGACGCACACGACAAAAAGGCAGATAGCACCGACAACGAACGTCTGCGTAGCTTAGTTGGTAGAGCGACTTGTCCCGAAATAAGTGGACTCGGGTTCGATCCCCGGCGTAGACCAAAAATGACGGAGAAATTTACTTCGTTATACATGTTATTGAGTAAGCAGATAATTCGTCTTCGGAAAAGCAGTGATGGAACTAACAGAGATCTTCAGGACAGATCTTCTCCCTAAATCATGTTTTAAATGGCAAATATCGTAAACAATTAATATCTATTTCTGTAAAACTAGGTGAGATCCTGTCAATAATGAAGGTAAAAAATACACTGTCGAGTCACATTATTGGGACCATCAGCTAATATCCAGAGTAACAGCCGTGTCTGTCAGTGCATCTGACAGCTGCTGAAGGGTGCGTGCTGGAGGATTCATAGAGCGAACAACACAATCGAGGTGGTCTCACAGACGCTCAATTGGGTTTATGTCTGGGGAATTAGGCAGTCTGGGAAGTACTTTGAAATTTTCATCGTGCTCTTAAAACCACCATCGGGCATTTCTAGCTGTGTGACACGTCGCGTTGTCGTGCTGCAAGATCCCATCGGCCCTCGGGAAGAAAATCAGCATATATGGGTGTACGTGGTCTGCAAGCATGGATTCATAACAAATTCGGTCCATAGAGCTTTTCACAGGTATGAGTGGACACAGAGAATGCCACGAAAACATTCCCAGGACCATAACGATGCCCATGACCAGCTTGTGTTCTTCCAGCAATGGTTGAAGAGTGTTTGTTCTCCGATACTGCCGTGCAAACGTAAGCCCTTTCTGCCGTTGCACCTTCGTTAGCATAGGTGCAGTGACCATCCATTTGCGTCGGAGCCCCATACGCAGCAGGATTCACTGAACTGTAGTTTTAGACACACTTTCGGTAGCCCCCTGGTTCATTCGGCCAGTGAGTTGCTCCACTGTAGCGTGTCGATCGGCCCTCATGCACTTTCGAAGCCGACGTTCACCTATCACATCAATGGCACTTGATGCTCCGCAGTTTCCACGTCGCTTATTCGCAATGGTGCCATTTTTCCAATCACAATGAACTTTGCACGAGAACAGTTCACAAACTGCGCTGTTTCAGAAATACTGCCAACGTTGGCCCGAAAGCCCATAATCTTCCCGTTTTGCAAACCTGATAAATCTTTTCTTTTATCCATGATAGCAACGAGTCATATGTTTTCAGATTGCCTACAGCACACCTTATATACCCTCCAAGCAAGGTCAGGACACGTGTCTTCTTTCATTGGCTACCCGCTGTTGACGTCAAAAGTAGGAGGTGGTCACAATAATGTGACTCGACCGTGTATAATATGTAGAGTAATTTTTTGATGACCGGACATTCTTTTCATTTGTAATGTCCAAATGTGAAAGTATGTTTCATGAACATTACAACAATAAGAATATCTGTATAAATGTTGATTGACGCAGAAATTCGACCGTTAAAAGAAGTAAGCGCTCTTTCTATTGCGCCACGAATGTGGGACAGATTATCAGACAAAAAAATTATATTGTTTGTGAATATTATTATATTTTTATTGTTATTAACGGAGGAGAAATTCATTTAGAATTAATCTTTTTTCAGGAAATGTGATTTATAAATTGCCACGAGCAAATGCTGACAGTCCTAAATCTATACGTAAGAGACATACAAGTTTCAAAAAGTGTCAATCAGTTATTGATGCTACAAATAACGTGAAACAAATCGGGCGCTTTTTACATTATTATTTTATAGCCTGTAGCCCCTCACAGGGCGGTTGTTCTTAAGCTTTAAATAAATATTAATATATAGAGGATGTTGCCCGTCCTAGTACGCGGTGAAAGTTTTAATTGAAGCAGATTGAAAAGAAATCAAGCAGACGCCGGAATTTTATGAAGAAATTTTAGTAAAAACTCATTCATGTAAGAACTGATGATGACTATACTGCGCAAATTAGTTGGGGCAAAGTAAAAAATCACCCTATTTTCCAAAACTAGGCCTTTATATTATTCTATGCCTTGATATACACTGATAAATACCTGTATTAGTAAGAAGTATGTCCTCCTTTAGCAGAAATGACCTCTTGAATTCGTTTTGTCATTGACTCCACTAATTGAGTGCACATATTTTTGACTTCATAATCGTAGAACCACACTTTTATAGCATTCGTTATCATATGTTCTTTGGTTGTACAGTCCATTTTACCTAAACGTCTCTTCAAAATATTCCACAAGTTTTCTATGGGATTTAAGTCTGGTGAATTTCCAGGCCAATCAAGCAAATGAATTTGATTTTCCAGCATGTAATTCTTGACCGATTTGGAATTGTGATATGAGGCCAAGTCATCTTGAAATGTCCCGTCAAAAGTTTGCAAGAATGGAACAATCCTACGTTGTAATATTTCTACGTGCTTGGTTGAATTCATCATACCTTGAACAGGAACCAAGCTTCCAGTGAAATTTGATGTGAAAAACCCCCAAAACATCTGTTTCAGAGGGTGTTTTACAGTTTGTTTGACATGCTCAGGTCTTCAGGGTTCACAGTTGCTTCGTCTAACGACATTTGCCCGCACAAATAAATGAGTTTCATCACTGAAAATTACCTTTTTCCAGTCGTCAGCAATCCATGATTTATATTTTTTGGCCCATGCTAAACGTTTTATCTTCATTTTCGCATTCAAATCTTCTTTTTTCGTTGGTCTTCTTGCCTTCCGGCCAACTTCCAGAAGCCTACGGTGTACAGTTGAATCACTAACATCACAACCACTAGCCAATAAATCTCTTTAAAAGTCGGTGCTTGTCTTTTTTTTTTTTTGTTTTTTTTTTTTTGGATTCATTTTAATATTTCTGATTAGATATTTATCGGTTCGTGGAGTTGTTTTACGTTGCATTGCGTATTTTGCATTGTATTGCGTATTTTGTATTGCGTATTTTGCATTGTATTGCGTATTTTGTATTGCGTATTTTTGCACGCTTCCTTGGGGAAGTATCAATTTTTCAAAACACGAAAGCAACACGTACTCACAGAGAGCAAAACTAACATCCACCTGTCACGAAAGCTCACAACTGAAGCTGAAGTGCCTATTTCCTGTTTAAAACCGGTCAAACCACATTCTTACTATCAAGTTCTAACAATCACACCATCTCACAGCTGATAAAAACCAGTTCACGTAGATTTTCGACATCAACTGGCGATCACATTACAATTCTGAGAATAAAATAGCTTGTCCCAATTAATTTGCACGGTATATAGTATAATATGCTGTTTATTTCCGTTTTTCAAAAGACTTCGCGATAAATCATATCCTGTGTAAAACATTTGTTGTTGTTTAAGAATTTTCCTTGGAGTCCAGTTGTTTTCGTATTCTTTTGCAAATATCATATATTTGTAAATACATTGTATATTTAACTGCACGAACAGAAGTGTAGACTTCGACGTTAATGTGCCAGTCGTATTTTAGTAGCAGATACGGACTGTAGGGCACAATAAATGTGATGCACTTTGTCTAGTTCGTACTCGTCAAGAGACAAAACAATGCAGTGTTGATTCCAAAGCGTCCTCAACACACACACACACACACACACACACACACACACACACACAGATCTAGGTTTCTACACTGCTGGCCACCCAAAATGCAACACCAAGAAGGAAGCATCCGATTGGCCTGAAATTCGCAGCATGCGTCGCCCGCGAGAAGACATACAAACGATTAGCATTGCAGGGCATATGCAAATCATGTGCGTCTGGCACGCCACCAAGAAGCACTATAAGAAGGGTGCACAGAAGGCGGGGTGTAAGTAGTGGAAGTGTGATGTGCTGCCGGACCTGTGCGTGGGAAGCTTCCTGATGCCTCGTCGCAGAATACGGCAGTCATTCCAGCAAGTTTCGGCGTTCGACAGAGGACGAATAGCGGCTTATCGTGACAGCGGTTTATCGTACCGAGACATCGGCGTCCGTGTGGGACGACATCCAGCCACAGTGAGACGAGTATGGATTCGGTGGGTGCAGGAGTGACGGACGGACCAACGAGAGCGATTGCCGCAGCCGCGGCACACCACCGAACGAGAGGACCGGCATGTTGTGCGGCGGGCATTGATGGCTCGCATCGCCACATCACGAACGTTAGCGTAGGAATTAGGGTGTGTTGCGCAACAAACTTTCAGCAAGTATCGTTCGACGTCGTCTGCAGGAGCGGTGACTTGTCGCACGGCGCCCATTGCTCCGATTACCATTGACGTTACACCACCGGAGAGTGCGGCGGCAGTGGGCCATTGAACGCTGCACCTGGACTACGGAATCGAACGACATTATCTTCTCCGACGAATCGAGCTTCTGCCTGCAACACCAGGATTGTCGGATCCGCGTGTGGCGGCAACGCGGCGAGAGACTGTATGACGCCTACATTATGCACCATCATACAGGTCCGTCTCCTGGCGTTATGGTTTGGGGCGCAATTGGATATGACACCAGCACCCGTCTGGTACGCATCACCGGTACACCACTCAACAGCCACCGCTACATCTCCGACGTTTTGGAGCCTGTAGTCCTTCCTCCCCTGCAGGACCTCACAGCGGCCACGTTTCAACAGGACAATGCGCGTTCGCACGTAGCACGCATCGTGCAACAATTCTTCACGGCCCATCAGGTGTCCCTGCTGCCGTGGCCTGCCTGTTCTCCCGACATGTCGCCCATCGAAAACGTCTGGTCGCTGATCGGCAACCGAGTGGCCCGGAAAGCACCACCCTCGGCTACGGCGATGAACTGTAGCAACGTATGGAAGCAGCCTGGACCGACATACCCCAAGCCCACATAGAAAACCTCTTTCGTTCGATGCCGCGGCGTGTAGCGGCCGTTATTCCCAGCCATGGGGGCCACACGAACTATTGATGTCTGCGTGTTCCGCAAGACGTACGGGCCTGTAAGCTCAATCGTTTCATCTTTGCATCTGTTGTTATGTGTCCAGTAAATTTGGCTTTGCTATCTCGTGTCCTTCTTGGTGTTGCATTTTGGGCAGCCAGCAGTGTATGTACACTCACGGACAATGAAATTTCGCACCAGGAAGGAAGCATCGGATTGAACTGAAATTTTATGGACGTAATCATACAGATGAATGATACACGTGATGGCAAAAACAGAGCTGCAGGACAATTACAGAGGGATATGTGGCACGCAGTCTGGTCATCTTCAATAGCGCGTCGCACCTCCTCGTGCGGCAATACATACTGCAATACGGTCCGGTCTGGAGGCGAACCGACCCCTGACGTTGTTTTGCAGCAGACTAGCCCATACGTGTTGGACGGTATGCTCCAAATCCCAGATAGTGCGGTACGGCGGCAGCTGGCGTTTCAACTGGTCCCACAAATGCCCGATATGTGGCATTTCTTGGAATCGGGCAGGCAATGGAAGTGTCTGGACATGACTTAGGCAGTCCTGGACATCCCGAGCCGTTTGCAGACGGGCATTATCCTGCTGGTATGGCGCACCTGGAATCCCGGTCAGCAATGAGAGCACATGAGTCAGTCGGATCTCATCCACATACCGCTGGCCCGTCAATTGTCCACGTACCACTACTACAGCTGATAAGCAGAAATGGCTCCCCAGACCATAATGCCTGCAGTGGGGGAGATGTGGCGCTCTATAGCGAGGTTGGTATTGTACCGTTATCCTGGGGACCTCGACATCCGGACACGATGATCATCTGTCCCCGAAACGAAGGAGCACTCTTCGCTAAACACTACACGTCGCCAGTCTGTGGCGTTCTACGTCGCTCTGGCCTGGCACCACTGCGCACGGAGCCGATGATGTTCCGGGGTTGATGGCAGCACACGTCAGAAGCGCTGTAATTGCAGATTCGCTTCCGCGAGGTGTCGGGAAATGGTTCGTGGACACACAGGAGCTGCTACATATGTCTGTATACTGGACTGAGTCCCCGTGGGATCCGTCCGTGCCTGGAGCACGATCCATCGATCCTCTCTACTGGTAGTCCTCCGGGTCCGCCCGAAGCCGCTGCGCCGTGTGGCAGTACCGTCACGTGTCCACTACTCACAACACAGTCGGATGGTATTATCAGAACGATCCACGTGGCAGGCTATACAGCGCAACGACCACCCGGCGGTTTTCAGCCCGATGATCAGGCTGCACTCAAAGTTCGTAAGTTCCGTAAATAGACGTCTCGTCCGGCATTCTTGTCACTCTTTACTATTGCTTGCGTTGGCCGGTGGTTTTCGCTTTCATGTGGCATCGACTACAAGTCGTCGGTTTAAAAGGCTACCGGTTCGTGCTTGCAGCGCCACCTCCAGGGTGGGCGGTTATGCGCACTGGTACCAAACGCGGATCATATGCAGTTCAGCAAGCACTCTAGCTGTTTGCAAAGTTTCGCGGTTGTAGCATTTTTTTCTCTAAGTGCGCAACTTTCATTGTCCGTGAGTGTGTATAACTGTAGTAATAAATGCTCAGATTTTCAAAAGGATTTTCATAACAACCTGAAATTATCTGCAATATTTGGAGATAAAATGATCTGGAGATAGAAAATTGGAGGTTCAGAAAGAACGAATGCTGAGCCCTTCCGCTTAAAAAAGGTTTTAACTGATCATGAAAAGCAATGGGTGTGCTTCGTTCTATTCTTTAGTACTGTCTGGTGTCATTAGTAATTGGAAGCATGGAAAGTCATGTGGGGAAAACTTCGGAGTATGCGTGTACGTGAGGTAGTGTGGGTAACTTGCACACCTCGACTGGGCCGTAAACAAAAACTCGTAAAAAGTTTCCAAGCTGGAAAATGTTCTATAAATTAACCCATTTGAACGGAAGAGGTCAAATCTTTTGTTTGGAAGATTTTATCCAAACATGAGATTTAACAAACATTAAGCTAATTTCCTCGAAAAGCGGGCAATGGAATGCCATGAAAGTAGTCCTGATTTTTCAGTTCTCGTTCGTAGTTTGTGATTTAGAAATTTAGAACAATTATTTTAAAGGGAAATATTCAAAAAGCCATGCAATGCTTGGAAGGGGCAAGGCTGCAACTTTATAACGGGTGTGCCCCATCGATAAAATCTCTTTCTGATTTTTAAACACCGGGGCGACCATCCACTCCAGCCTAGGTAAGCTTCTCGATTTCCAATTATATTATAAATATACCACACTGTGTACACCCAAGCGACGCATATAGCGTCTCTTGAGAGAAAGAAGAGCCAGGTGTGTACGCTATACCGTTGGTATATCCTGACAAAACCGAAAGGTATATATCGGAATTACAAAGCAATCTTTGAACACTAGATGTAAATCCCACGTGCGAAGTGTCAACCAGGACATGCAGAATACAGCCCTCGCCAGAGAAGTCATGCATTCACCGACCGCTCCTCTATGGAATAGTATTAGAAGAATTGTCCCATTCACGAACTTTAAAGAGACTGCCATCTGGGAAACAATCGAAATCCTATCCAGCAGACTAAGTGCAATGATATAGTTTCTACTGAACTTCCAAGAGCTTGGCATGCGTTATTAAAAGATGGAACCCACATCGCGACACACCGTATAATTGCGTGATAAAAATTCGTGTATATGCTCGTGATGTCACCCACGTTATTTTCAAAAAATATCTTTGTTCCTTACGTGTTCCAATTCTCTACATTTTTATGTCTACCATTGCCTTGAAAAAGCCTCCCAGTGGAGTGCAAAAGCTTCGCAAATCTTTGTAGTTACTGCGCCACAAAAGTAAACAGATTTAATACGCTATATGCGTCTCTTGAGTGTTCTCGATTCGCCCCTGCAGAAAAGAAGTGTGCCCCAAGAAATTCACAAGATTAATTTGTCGTTCAAGGACAAAGAAGGGTGTTCATTCTTCGTCGATCTGATTATCCTAGGGTTAGATGCTGAAGAACATCCAACTGGTTCAACAGCATAAGTGTGTCCAAGTACGCCAACGATGTTGAATGTTGAAGAACCATCTTGGGCAGTGATTCTTCTCCAGTGGATTGTCATAAAAAAATAAAAGATTCATATTCTTTAAATTATGTTTGGTGCCTGAAATGAAACCCTACTGAAAAATCAATTGATAAAACAGCATGAAAATCTTGTAAATGCTTTTCAGGAGGATAGGGCGTGCCTCCACAGAGAAACATGAGATATCTACAGAAATGTGAGGAATTAACGGAGCGTATCTCAGAAGTCCCCAATACTGAACTCAAATTATTTATTGAAAAACTTTGGCATTTTAGTACCGATACAATACTGAAAAATGTGCAGAACTGGCTGATGAAAACGAAAAGGAAAATATTTTTTTTGTGAATGGAGGCATCAATGCAAGGTCATTAGAAAAAGAATAAAAGATATTCAACAGCGGAAGAGACAACAAAATAAGTATCATAGACAACATGGTAGATGAAAACCTGAAAGACAAAGTTCTAGAATTGAGGAGAACGGATGAGCTCCTAATGCAAATAAAAATATCCGTAGACGAGATAAACATCCCAGCATTATTCGAGGATATCTGCGACAAGTAGAAAGCAAAAGGCACAAAGAGATTAATTCTGGCAATCTTTAGAAAATTTGGTTATATTTTTCCTAAGTCATGAGACGGTAATTATTGTAAAAAATGTAGTAAACGAGTGATCTCTTAACAAACAGGTAGAAATGCGCAAATATTATTAGAATTTACAAAAGCTGTAGAATATTTTATAGCAAACAGAGAGTGAGTATAGAAAGAAACTAGATCATCTAATAAAATGTCACAGTGAAGGCACGAAAATTAAAATTGATTGTGTATTGGAAACATGTGTATAACTGGAAAGTCATTTCAGGGGAACACTTAGGAATTCAATATGAAATGGGCGTATGCGACATGAAATATCAGAACTGAACAAAAAGAAAGCACTGCAGGAGACGAAGAGATTGAGAACTGGATGTCAATGAGGGATCACAAACAGAAATTCAAGAAAATATATCTTGAAGTAAAAACAAAAACCCACCAAGCGACAAAATGCATTGAATATGTTAAGGGGGTATAAAATGTACTGTACCGATGAAACTTGTGGAGGAAATGAAATAAACCGAGAAAAGATATCCAATCTTCATGGTAAAATGTACAGGTGAAAGAGGATATATAAAATTGGAAGATTTTTGTATGCAAGCAAGGAACATATGGAAACAGTACAGGGTGTTTCACTACTGAGAAGACACTGTAAATCAATTGTTAAAGAAATGCTACTTATTGCAGGAAGATTAAGGTGGACGTACAGTAATTTTGCTTCCTATACTTCCAATGGAAAAACTTCTGTATACATTTTCTTCACAATTAATGCGTTCCCAAGGATGAAATTTTAAACGTCGATTAAAATAGCTTCATTTTATAACTTGCAATATTGAATATTTCCTAAAACATAACCATAATTATATTAAAAATTAATAACACTTCCTTTGGTGGTGTTGAAACCAGAAAAAAGATGGCGCGACTTGTACTTTGATGACGTCAGTAGACAAACAAATGTTGGATTGCATAAATATGGTTATGTTTTAGAAAAATATAAATATTCCAAGTTATAAAATGAAGCTATTTGAATCGATGTTCAAATTTTCATCCTTGGGAACGCATTACTTGTGAAGAAAATATGTACAGAAGTTTTCCCATTGGAAGTATAGGAAGCAAAATTACTTGACGTCCACCTTAAACTGTGGTACAAGGTACTTAAATTAATACGAAAGCAAATGTCATCGCACGTCGTGTTGCCGAATTTTCCGGACGGATGACGTAACGTCCGCACATTGACGTTGCTGCAGCTGCCACTCGTCAGATACGACAATGCTGACGATAGTAGAAGAACGTGCTTTTCTCTTGCGCTCCTACTGGGTAACAGGATCGTTTAAGTCGTGTCGGAAAGCGTTTCAAGGAACGTATGACAAATTAGGTGATCCACAAAATGGTGAAAAAGTTAACACGTGTACGTTAGTACCGATTCGTACAGGAGGTCGATAGTAAGTATCAGCGGATACGGTGAGGGAAATACAGGCCCGGTTGGAGCAGTCACCGATGAACTGTCTACAGAGTTTATCACAGGAGATGGGAACTTCAGCGTCATCGTATCACCGAGCAGCAATCGACCCGCATCCAACAAATCACACCACACACACCTTGAGAAACGTATTCACCAACATGTAGAAGTGTGTGTAGAGATGTCTGGACGACGGTGGAGCACATTTCCAACACCTCCTGTAGGAACCAGTTCGATATGGTAAGTATACAGTATATACACAGCCGAGTCACATTATTGTGATCACCTCCTACTTTTGACGTCAACAGTGCGTAGCCAATGTAAGAAGGCACCTGTCGTGAGCTGGCTTAGAGGGTATATACGGTGTGCTGTAGGCAATCGGAAAATATGAGTCGAGGGTGACCTGGTGGTCAACTTTCGTAACTGCCACGGAGAAGATCTCTTGTTCGATCCCAGAAAGGTACGAAAGCTCGAACCACTAAATATTCGCTGCGGTCGGATCGGCACGTTAAGCCGTCGGGCCCCGCTTACTAGCACCCCCATAGGGTGTCTTCCTCGCCCTTTCTACCTCGATTCCGTGTCCCTTTCCAATCGGAAGCTCTAGCTCAAATCTCCTAGCTTCCTATTTCTAGGGGTTGTTTAAGACCTTGGGTCAGACACTCCCTTCCTAAAATCCTCTACATATGATCTGATCTGATCTTAAAACATATCACTCGTTACTGTCATGGAGCGACTTATCAGATTTGCAAAAAGTGATAATTACCGGCTTTTGTTCCAAGATTGGCAGCATTTCTTAAACAGCGCAGTTTGTGAACTATTCGCGTGCTGCTGTGGTTAAAGGGTATCGTGATTGGAGAAATGGCACCATTGCGAATAAGCGACGTTGAAACTGCGGAGCACCACGTGCCATTGATGCGCGAGGTGAAGTAAAAAACTTGCTTCGAAGTGCGAAGAGGGCCGATCGACACGCTACAATGGAGAAACTTACTGGCCGAATGAACCAGGGGGCTACCGGAAGTGTGTCTAAAACGACAGTTCAGTGAACCTTGCTGCGTATGGGGCTCCGATGCTGACGCATGGCCGCTGCACCTATGTTAACGAAGGTGTATTGCAGAAAAGGCTTGCATTTGCACGGCAGTATCGGAATTGTACCTCCGCTGATTGGCAAAGGATTGCCTTCTCCGATGAGTCACGTTTTTTGTTCCATCGAACGGATGGACGTTGGCGTATAAGGCGAGAAACATCGGAGAACAAACACTCTTCAACCATTTCTAGAAGATTACAAGCTGGTGGGGGCAGAGTTATAGTTTGGAAAATCTTTTCGTATCATTATCTGGGTCCACCCATACGTATGGAAGGTACTATGGATCGAATTCATTATGAATCCATCTTTGCAGACCACGAACACCCATACACGCTGATTGTCTTCCCTGGGGCGGATGGGATCTTCCAGAACGACAATGCGACGTGTCACACAGCTACGTAGAAATGTCTGAGAGTGGTTAGAAGAGCACGGTGTAGACTTCAAAGTACTTCCCTTTCCCCCTAATTCCCCGGACTTAAACCTAATTGAGCATCTGTGGGACTACGTGGATCGTGTTGTTCGCTCTATGGATCCTCCACCGCGCACCATCCAGCAGGTTTTAGATATACTGCAGTCAGCATGGCTCCACATGCAAGTGAACACCTTCCAGCCCCTTATTGGGTCACTCTTAGCCTGTATAGCTGCTGTCCGCGTTGCACACGTGGGTTATTCTGGACATTAGCTGGTGATCGCAATAGTGTGACTCGATTGTGTATGCATATATATGTATTAGGGTGGCCCAAATTATTCAATTTCTGAAATGTTTAAGTCTCATCCCTCAAAATTGTTCCAATTCAGGAAAAAATAATATCTGTAAAATTTTATTGCAATTGAACAAAAATAAACTGTGCCTCCAGCCAGGCTTTTATAGGGACAACTTTCGTTTTCCGCTACTTAGGCTCTTTTCCCTTCTTAAATTATCTCACTGTTAGTGCAGCTGTTGCAAGCTTCGATTGCAACAGCTTCACTCGAACTTGCGGCAATAGCAGTTAAAATTTCATAATACAAATGCAAGGGTACAATAAAATACTTGATAACTTGTACTATTCATTACTGCAAGAGAAACTCTGTGTGCTTTTAATGAATAATTAAACATTCCAAAAGATGATACTGTGCGTTATTTGTGGAATGTTCGTTCATTACAATTCGAAATAAAATACAGATTATGTACAGATAATGGCAGAAATATCAACTAAAGGAAAACAAATAACAATCTCACTCCATTTTTTTGGCTACAGTCTCCTTCTTTGCATCAGGATATTGACGTCTGTAGTCTGTGACAACTTGCAATAGAAATTGTTTCTGGTCTTCATTTTTTGTTAGTATTTTGTTGTAGTCCTCTATCAACTTAACCCCTCTCTAAGCTGTGTCATTGACCACCTTTAATTGATGCACAACAACTGAGGCTTTCTTAAACACTTCACTTTCAGGCCAGGAAACTGGATCTGTATTGAGGAAATCTGTGTGAATATTAAATCTTTCAAAAAACTGTTTGCTGTCTTCTGAAATGAAGTCCTCAATAGACTTATCTATTAGTCCTTGAATATCATCATTTTTTAGCATGATTCGCTTGACACCCGTTTCTTGAGTACCGTCTTTCACTAGATTCCGTACCATTTTCATTTTAGTTTCAACAGGTAACCCTTCATCGAAAAAAGCTAAAGCACAAGCTTCTGGGGATAAATACCATAAATGATTTTTGAATTTGGGAACTGTGATACGAGATACCTCTAGATCCACAGATTAATACTCAACGAGCTTTTTCATAAATTGTATGTCATGGCTGGGTGCCTCTTGGGCCAAAGGTGCTCTGAACCAAGCCTTAATATATATTCTTACAAGAAATATGCATAAGTCTGAAATGCCTTTTTTCCCGTAAAGGTTAGTTTAAATTCATCACGAAAGAGAAATATTTTTAAGCAATAAAGTGCTTTTGCCATTCATCGCGCGTGATGGTTTGCTCCTGGAGCTCGAAAAGATATTTCTTGTGTGTTGTTTCCAATGAAAATTTCTGCTAACTCTAAGAATTCTTTATAATCGCTTCGAGGCTGTCGCATTTGTAGGTGCTGCATTATAACAGATCGGATTTCTGTCATGTTTGAACATAAAAGTTTTCGAACATTTTCATCTTCTACACCAGACTTGAAATTTTGTTTATTAATTTTCTGGCATGCCTGTTGAAAGCGTCTGAAAATGTGCACATCTGGACCTGATGAAAAGGGCATTTTCAGCTGAAAAACACTTTTAAGTATGATTTCAAATATATGATGTCTGCAAGATATAAAAGATCTCTTTCTAACATCTGCTCTAAAATAATTGCCGCTCCCTTTAAGTAGCCGAGGTTGGATGCAGTAGTGTCACAGCACAACGCTTTTACCTTGTTTGTAAGCTCCCATTCAGTAAGTGTTTCATATAATGCTAAGGCTTGTTCTTTTCCAGTGGAGCCTTGCAACTGTGGTATCTGCAGTATTTGTTTTATGTTTCTACTTGTATTTATGACCGGAAGGCGCTCAACCAACTGAAAACCGGTAACAGCTGGCAGCAATTTTCCATCCCAATGAACGACAGCTGCTTGCAGATCAGCTTCTTTGAATCTTTCCTTTAATTTTTCTGCTCTTGCTTGAAGTAAACGTTGCCTGTATTGTTGAATGAAAGATCTACTTATTGATAGTTCATGGACATCATGACCTAATGCTTCAGCTGTGGCCATTAAAATGTGTATCTCATTCCTATCACTAACTTTGCATTTGTCAAAATCGGCTACAATTTTTGAAGTTATAACATTACAAGTTCCACACATCTTCCTTTTCTTTTGCTGTGACATCCCGATTGAATCCGTAGAGCACGATGGAATTGGCTCTTCGTCTGGGATTGATTCTTCATCGCTACTACTTGAACATTGCAGTTCTATAACTTCTCTTGCTGTTTCAGCCTCTCCTATGCTTTGCTGTAACCTTTGAATTTCTTTGGATCATCTTTCTCCTGCTCTTTTTTCCCGTGCAGCCAATTTTACATCAATATCACACAGAAAACCGGGCTGCCCTTTTTTCCTTTGATTTATTAAAAACATCTTATCTTCTTCAATAGTTATCATTTCTAAGGCATTTTCATGGGCAATATCGAACAGATCATCCAACTTTGACACAAATAACTCTACCCTTTTTTTTTTCATTTTACTAGATCTCTTTGCATTTTTCTGCAAGGATCTCCAATTCTCGTAAACAGTTTCTAGTTTTTAAATGCAATGAATGATATTGTTGTCGTGTTGGAATACGTGCTTTATTCCAGAAAATTATCACCTCTTGGATTGCCAGCATTGCAATTTCTCGAAGAGTTAATTGTACCTCACGCATGTTAAAAATCATTACTCCCAGCACTTGTCTGTTGGATGGGAGCTTGCTTCCAACAATCTGGGGTATATAATGCCCAATCAAATAAACCGAAGTGTCTTTCCTTAGGGAGAGCTTTGAAAACATTTTGTAGCAGAGAAAACTTAGCAAGTAGCACGGTGACAATATGTCTCAAAAAGGAATCAAAAATTTTACTTGCCTCAGTAAATGCAAAATATAATGATGTATCGATGTATCTCAAACCGTGAAACTTTTTTCGCATTGCAATGACCATATGGCGTTGAAGACGTAGTCTATAACAAACCAGTTACATTGAAGCTTTAATCAACTGAAATTTCCGAAACACAAGTGAGATAACAATGCGTAGTACAACGCTTACCACTTTTTTTGACATGTTGCCTAGAAAGCTCCATTTGGCCTTCGCGGGAAGTTAATGCACGCAGAAGACTCGGTAGATGGGAACGGAAGCTTGCGCTTTAATAGGCCCTCTGGAGGCACGTGTTTTTATTTTTCGAATGCAATGAAATTTTACAGGAATTACTTTTTCATGGAATGGAACAATTTTAGAGGGTGAGACAAATGATAACAAATAAAAAAAATGTCCTATGCAAAGATGGGCCACCTTAATATATATATATATATATATATACTAAAGAGCAAAGCCGAAAACATAAGAAAAACTTTAGAATTTAAAACGAAAGATGCAAAATAAAAGATGCAAAATAACCTGAAGATCAAAACGCGCAACGCAGCAGTTATGAAAATTCAGAATTCACATTCTATTAAGAGACTGAAGCAAAAACAAATTTTTGACTCACACCAAGTACAACATAGAAAAGGTTATGTATTCACCGGTGTGAGTAAAAGAGAAAAATAAAACAACTGAATGTAGAAAGTGTCGAGAATACTGAGTCTTGGCTTTATCAAGGACCAGCAAAAACTGTGCATTTTCTCACTTCCACAAAGACCTATTACCAACTAGGAAAAAACTTTTTAGAAATAAGCAGTCCATATATATATATATATATATATATAAGGTCAGGTGATGCGTAACATCACAGCCTCTCCTTGACAAATGTCAATCCCGCCTCCTCGTGGTGCATCCTGTTCCCACTAAAGGGGCTCTGACGACCTCCAATAGCAGTATAACTATACCATCGGGATTAGAGGAAATGCTATCCCACACTCACCAACCCGCTTGGCCAGCGTGGTGAGTTATGGCCAAACCCTCCAAAATGACTCCACAACTTAAATCTTGGCCCTCAGTCTCAGGCAGCTGGAATGTACCTGGCCAAGGCAGCCAGTGCGACATGAAGGCAGAGGGTGCTAAGAATCCCCGTAGGACTGGACTAGGCTGCCATCTGATGCTGACCTTGGCTACGTATAATGGACGCTCCCTATCTTCTGATTCAAGGCTTCTTGAATTGGAACAGGAACTACAAAGGATCAAGTGGGACATCGTCTGGCTAAGTGAGGTAAGGAGAAAAGGAGAAGAGCTCATTGAATTGAAAAGTGGACATCTCTTCTACTATCGTGGGACAGATACTGGCAGAACTAGTGGTGTTGGATTTATAATAAACAAGGAACTGAAGGATAAAGTTGTAGAAGTTGAAAGTTCCTCTGACAGAGTTGCACGACTCGTTATCCAACTCTCGAGAAGATACCAGGCTCAGATAATTCAAACTTATGCACCCACCACAAGTCATCCTGAAGAAGAAATTGAAGAATTTTATGAGGAAATTTGTCATCTAAATAATAAAGGTAAGCAGCATTTGAAGATAATTATGGGAGATTTCAATGCAAAAATAGGGCAACGGCAACAGAATGAAACTTCAGTAGGTAAATGCGGTCGCGGCAACAGAAACCAGCGTGGAAATACTTTCGCTGAGTTTGCAGAGGCAAAAGGGTTTTTCAACTTGAACTCCTTTTTCAAGAAAAAGCCACACAGGAAACGGACATGGAGACATCCAAATGGAACGACAAGTGAAATTGATTTTACTATGTGTAACAAAAAATTCATTATAGAAGACTGCAGTGTGCTAAACAAGTTCAACACAGGTAGTGACCATAGATTGGTGAGATGTAAGATGCACCTCAACACTAAACTTGAACGTGGCAAGCTCATAAGACAAACAAAATGTATTGACATAACCAACCTTAAAAAACACCATAATACCTTTAAGTTGGAACTGAAGAACAGATTTTTCGCTTTAGAAGGCCTAACATCGGAAGAAGTGGATATTTCTGAAGTTAACAGAAAAGTAACCAAAGCTCTTATGGAAACAGCAACAAAATTAGCTGGGTCTAAGAACAAGTTGCATGTGAACAGATTATCAGGAAAAACCAAAATGTTGATGCAAAAAAGAATAGAGATGAGGACAAGTAAAGAATATGTGACTTCCAAAATGGAATATATAGAGCTATGCAAGACAGTACGAAAACGTTTAACTGAAGACGTAAGGAAATTCAACTGTGAACTAGTGGAGAAAGCGATTGAAAAGAACCCTAGCCTAAAGATAGCAAAGTGACATCTCAGTAAGGGAAGAAAACAGATTATGGCACTGAGAAAAGAAGATGGATCTGTAACAAGAAATAGAGGCGAAATTTTGACAAGGGGGAAAGATTTCTACTCCAAACTATATGAAAGGGATGTTACATGTACTCCAAACATCATGAAAGGTACCAGGGTTCTTCCAGTCCTCCCAGCAGAAGTTGCACATGCAATCAAGAACATGAAGCGGGGAAAAGCTCCAGGAAAAGATGGAATTACTGTAGACATCATACAAGAAGCAAGTGGAGAAATCGAAACAGTACTCGCCCAAATGTTTACTCTATCCATTCCGCCCCAAATTGGCATCCAAGTAATTGCGCACATTAATGCTGAAATGGGCTGGCGCCCCATCATGCTGAAACCACAGTCCTTGTTGGACGGCCAGTGGTACATCTTGAAGCAATTCTGGTAAAACCTCTTCCAGAAAAATACGATAACATCTGCCATCGAGTCGCGTAGGTAGTAGATATAGGCCAAGCAGGAAGTCGTTCACAATACCCGCCCACACATTCACAGATAATTGTTCTTGGTACGCATGTGGACGTGTAGCGTGTGGGTTAGAGGTACATTAGATGGATCTCTGCCTTCTCGGCATTCGTAAAGTCTTCCATCACGGGCGACAACACAGTCTCAAATGGCGTGTTCCCGCAGATGCATAATGTGCAAGCCACCTACTTCCCTCTACCGGCAACAGTACACGCCAATAGCTTCGTCGACGTTGCCACGCATGTATTTATGTTGGTGGACGCAATTTTGAGCAATTATTGTAAACATTGCTGCAAAGAAGCACTTGTCAACGATGCTGTAAGTAGACAATTTATGTTTCCTTTCATGTCTATTTCTTGTGTTTGTGCCTCAACGCGTTACTTGCGTCCATGTATTCCTATACAAAAAGTGTTTGTTGTAATGTGCTCTAACACCCCTTAAAGTGTGTCCCATGAGTTCTGAATCACCCTGTATACACTTAGTATCTGCCCCTAGGTGCGCAACTTCATGTTTACTTTTAACATGTTTACAACCGTGTCTTCGCTTTCGACAAAGGTGGAACTGGAAAAATATGTTTCAAACAGACGTCACTCAGCGCGAAAAACATTTATGTGCAGTGTTTTACTCCAAACATTCTTTACCTTTTTGGCTAGAGGGCGTTAATGTGAATCTATTTAATGATGATAGTCTACACTTCTAAACTTCCGATTTGAGAAATTCTTTTCACTACTGATAGCGTTTGTGGCGAGGAATATTTTTCATGTATTTGCGAACTTTTGTACCGTGCAGTTTTTCCACCAGGGTGTGCAAGTGTTCATTTCTCTTTGTACCATACTTGGAATTTTTCGTTTTCTAACAAACCGATTTGAAGAATGCACTTTTTTCTTCGATTTTATCCCTTACGAGAAATGTTTTGTGCAGAAATTGTGATTTATGGTAGCAAGCATTTTAGCGCCAGTGGGACAAAGTAGTTATCTCTGTCTGTTGGTCTTTACCGGTTGCATAAACATTCGGTTGACAGTTTATTTTATCCGTTTAGTAACCGGTAGAATACGCTTTGAAAAATACTGCTTACACTATGCATTTTAAATTGCATGCCGATTTTCTCTAAGATACGCGAATATATTCGTTTTTTCGCCGAATTGTTTCTTCTTAAAATGTAGGTTTTTTTCTCCAGGCAAGGATTCAAACACGTGCTCATTACACTGGAGAATGTTATGTCATCATTCTGGTACAACAACGTCTTTTCACAAGGAAAAATAAACTGCATAATTGATCAGAAATTTACTGATATCGATTAATTTCGCATAAAAGCGATTGAGTTGCCAGTGAAATCAATGAATTTAATCAAACAAGAGAATGTAATCATCAAAGCTAATGAATTTATTGCTAAAAATAGATATATTTTATATGAAAGATGTCTTTGCTGTACAGAAAATTTAAAGCACTGTGGATTCTACATTTTCTTTGGGATTGCATTTTAAGGCAAGATCTTCAGTTTTAGTCTGTTTTTCTTCTTTGATGACTTCTTCGTCTTCATACAGGTCACGAACGTTATGGCTCAATGAAAAGACTCGAATATCACAGAGAACGGCTGCGAAGCAGAAGCCTGCACAGACACCGTGCATGAGGTAGTTGAATTTCTGCATGTCATATACCCAACAGTTGCCTGTAGATCCGCAGCTAAACTCCCATATGAGACAGGCTGAATCTGCAAGAGCTCCAAAGATAACTGGGTAAGGGATAAAACCTGCAAGGAAACACAAAAACACTCGCGTGAATATGCATTCATCTTTCTCTTGCACACACACACGTATGCGTTCACGTTGAAAAAACAATCACATATGCAGTTTTGTTGGCATAATATTTACCGCACGTGACAGACATCACCTATTTCACCTTCAGTTTTCGTAAACTATCTCTTTTGTAACTATTGTTAATCTCTTTATGTAATAAACGTCATGTCTGAACTCCTAAAAATGTATCTCCATAAGGCCACACTTGTCGGCTGAGGGCTCAGTTAAAATAATTACGGCCCGTACGATGTGTGAACATAGAGACATTAGATATCTTCGGCGCTAAACGTTTGTTGTTCGTTACCAAAGATTTACTACGTTACTTTGTTAATACTTTTACGT
The DNA here is from genome assembly GCA_039090855.1 of Macrothele yani. Lineage (NCBI taxonomy): Eukaryota > Metazoa > Arthropoda > Arachnida > Araneae > Macrothelidae > Macrothele > Macrothele yani. The sequence goes on along the minus strand of CM076997.1, from coordinate 45,526,599 downwards.
TGCTGGTTGCCTTCTGCCTCGAATCAGATTCGAGACGTCACGCATAGGATGAAACCGGAACGGTGGTGTTTTACCTCTGGATCAGAGAGCAGTTAAAAAGAAAGCATTATACAAAAAAAAGACTATCAATAACATTTAATCATCAAAAATGCAAGTTTTATGTCAGAAGATGCAGCACAATTGCATTAAATAAAGTGAGTGAATAACGCCTACGAAAAATCAGTATGTTTGTCGCTGTCGCTAACAACTAACTTCGTGCAGAAATCAATTTCTTTCGTACTCGTGGCGGTAATTTGGGCTCTGCTAGTCCTTCCTTTAAATCCTAAACATCTCCGTTGTTTCCGACATAAACGATCTGCTAACCTTTGAATACGGCAAAAGAGTAACCCACTTATGTATCTGAATGTCAACACACACACACACACACAGAAGCAATTGTTAAAAACTTGCTCGTAACGACGCCCGTCGCAAAAGCACTACTGTCCGTTCCCACTGTCACAAGAACACTGTGACAGTGAATGACCAGTGTGTTGGCGGTAAAAAGATCGAAGCAGCGACTGACCGCTCTCTTCTGCTGTAATCAATCAGGAACTGAGAAGAGGAAAGTGCTAGTGATTGGACAATCCCCAAAACTTCGGTATTTGAAAGATGTGCAATCGGTAAGTTGTGACTACAAAGCCAATAGAAAGGCGTGGATGAGGCAAACTATCTTCAATGAATGGCTATTAAAGTTCGATTCTGAGATGAAGAGAAAAAAAGAAGAAACTTTCTTCTTCTGGTTGACAATTGTACGGCTCATAACGAAATTCCTCAGCTTGAAAACGTTCATGTGGAGTATTTTCCACCAAACTGCACAGCAGTTCTTCAACCCTTGGAATAAGGGATAATAAAATCTGCAAAACACCATTACAAGTGCATATTGATGAAATTGATTCTTCGTGGAATTCAGAAAATTGATTCCGTAAAAGTGAATGTCAAAGATGCATTGCATATGATTTCTGGAGCATGGGGCAATATGTCCATGGCAACAATAAAAAACAGTTGGCGACATGCAAAGTTAATTGATTGTGAAACTGAACCCGAAAACAATGCGACCGACACCTACGCGGATTTAAATCCTTCGTTAGGGGCAGTGTGGAACGCTTTCTAGACATCTGCTTCAGTTTCCACCGATCTTTCGCTAGAGGATGTTTTACATGCGGATAACAATATTCTGACCACTTACGAACTGACTGATGCAGATGTAATTGAATCGATTTCGGACAACAGAAATGAAGAAATTGCAGAGAGCACTGAGGACGATGAAATTCATTCAACTCCTCCACTGTGTGTGAGTGCGTGTGAAGCTTTTACTGTTTAGAAAATTTCGTATGAGGACAAACCAACGTCCAGGATGAAACTTTCACCCATTTACATTCTTTACAAGAACTTTTAGTTTCGGCAGCAACAAAGTCCCATTTTCAAACAAAAATGTCAGATTTCTTTAAAATGTAAATACTACGTAAGTACAGTACATACTATATGTACTGCATAAGAAGAAAACCTCTAGTGTACAAAAGTGGTGTAAACTTTATGAAAAGTATGTATGAAATTAGACCGACTAGAGAGTTTTCTTTTTTATTTTATGTTTATTTTATGTTTTAATATACAGTACAGTTTAAGCACTTTGAATACAGTCGATTTCCGTGAGTTATTTAAAAAAATAAATGTAAAAATAAAAATTCCATTGGAACGAAATTGCGATATAACGAACATGTCTCGGCGATCGCATGAAGTTCGTTCTAAAGCAACTCAACTGTAGGTCGTAAGATCCGTATTCCTAGAAAAAGTACAAAAACCGAAAAAAAAAAAAAAAAAAAAGGCGGCTTTGGAACATTGTCAGCTTGAATTTTTCGCGAATTGTTTGACCACTTCTAAATAACCTAGAGTTCTAAAAATTGGCATGCTGATAGGCCTCAAGGTCTGGACACTTAGAAAAGTCCGAAAACATAAAAAACAAAATGGCGGCTTGGGAACATTGTCTGCTTGGACTTTTCGCGAATTGTTAGACCACTTCTAAATAGCCTTGAGGTCAGAAAATTGGCACGCTGGTAGGTCTTAAAGTCCAGATACCTGCAAATGCACGAAAACCAATAAAAACAAAAAAACAAAAACTCCCAGCGCTTTGAAACGCTGTCTGCTTGAATTTTTCTACCACTTCTACACCCAGAAAAAAGTCTGAAAACCAAAAAATTCAACAGGGTGGCTTAGCTTTACTGTTTCAAAATGCTGATATGTTTAAATATAGTTTTGTCAGAATCATTGAAATGCTTTGAAAATTTCAAATTCTGATTTAAACTTAAAATCCTGCTCCGTTTTACGCCAAAGCCTGCTCCGTTTTACGTCAAAGCCTACGTGTTGACGTCACCACCCTGTTCTAAATCGTAAAACATTTAAAAAATTTTAATTATTTTTCTTTCCCTTAATTACTTTTCCCTTTCTTGAATTTTATGTTAAAAAAATTATTCTATAGATTCACCGTTCGGAGAACGGGCATGATTGCTATTTCAGGAAATACATTTTTTTTAATTTTTCATTTAATGTTTTCTGATATGCCCATTATAACACCTACTACTTAAAACTCAAAAAAAATATGCTTACCAAAAAGACATAGAACAGCTTCGAAAGCTCCCAGAGCAAAACTCTTATCCTGCGGATCGATGCATCTAAAAAAGTAAGAAACAAAAATTTAGGATTAGTCCTACATGAAGACGTTTTCTAGATTTTTACTAAATATGTGTTGCAATGCGATAAAAATTTGTTCAATACATTTATTAAATACAAATATCTATTACGATTTTACTACTTTTGGGAATTGGTGGGTCTATCTTGATTGTATGTGTTTGTTTCGGGGTTTGACGCCAACCGGGAGGAACTGGAAAGGCTGTAAGTAGTCGTCCGTCCCTAATTTAGAGCCACTGGTGTCAGGAAAAGCAGAGAACTAGTGCCGTAAGGCAAACACAACATCGATGTCTCACCGGGATTCGAACGTAGAGCCATCTGAGACGAATGTTTGGATGTGTTACTGCCTGTTTACAATTGAGAGGAATGACTGTCATGTTCTGAACTTGCTTGTAGGTGTAATGTGTTTTTGAACTTCATGATTCAGTAACTAGTCGTCGTTGGTACGAAGTACGGCTACGAAATAACGAGACCTTGCTCGTAGGAAATAAAATGTGCGGGGAAGGTCGAAAATAAATGACGTTGAGCTATCCGTAACAGGAAATGTAAAGTTCACTTCACTTTCTGCACTACTTCTCTGACACATGTCAAGAAAGTGTCTTGGAACCAATCGCATATTCGAAAGCAAAGAACGTAATAGAACGTTAGGAAACGATGAGAAGATTATTTAGCGCATGTTCGAAACCCAACTAATAAAATTTATATAATAGGCTACGTCTGTCTCTAACGCTCTGACGTCATTTAGTTCTTGCAGCGCCATCAGCTTTTATCCGGGGGCCGAAATAAAAACTAGGCTCACCGCTATCGAAAGATACATAAAATCAAGGAGAAGTACCGGAAATAAAATTATAACATTATAATTCAACTCTGGTGTATTTAAAAAAATAATAATAAAGTTAGTAAGACAAGGATTTCATCTGTGGTAAGACGCACTTGCTCGAACAATTGCCTGTGACGTTTGCTTTGTTACGTAGGTGTTATGTCGTGTTTTATTTCATTTTATTCTCATTGCTGAGTAATTTCATAAAAAGAAATAAAATTGCAGACTAATTTCATAAAAAGAAATCAGCGTCATTTTATTTCAGAAAAAGGAGTTCAGAAAAAGGAATCAGCGTTATTTTATTTCAGAAAAAGGAGTTTAGAAAAACGAATCAGCGTCATTTTATTTCAGAAAAAGGAGTTCAGAAAAAGGAATCAGCGTTATTTTATTTCTGAAAAAGGAGTTCAGAAAAAGGAATCAGCGTCATTTTATTTCTGAAAAAGGAGTTCAGAAAAAGGAATCAGCGTCATTTTATTTCAGAAAAAGGAATCAGCGTCATTTTATTTCAGAAAAAGGAGTTCAGAAAAAGGAATCAGCGTCATTTTATTTCAGAAAAAGGAGTTCAGAAAAAGGAATCAGCGTCATTTTATTTCAGAAAAAGGAGTTCAGAAAAAGGAGTCAGCGTCATTTTATTTCAGAAAAAGTTCAGAAAAAGGAATCAGAGTAATTTTATTTTAGAAAAAGGAGTTCAGAAAAAGGAATCACCGTTATTTTATTTCAGACAAAAGAGTTCAGAAAAAGGAATCAGCGTCATTTTATTTCAGAAAAAGGAGTTCAGGAAAAGGAATCAGCGTCATTTAATTTCAGAAAAAGGAGTTCAGAAAAAGGAATCAGCGTCATTTTATTTCAGAAAAAGGAGTTCAGAAAAAGGAATCAGCGTTATTTTATTTCAGAAAAAGGAGTTCAGAAAAAGGAATCAGCGTCATTTTATTTCAGAAAAAGGAGTTCAAAAAAGAAATCAGCGTTATTTTATTTCAGAAAAAGGAGTTCAGAAAAAGGAATCAGCGTCATTTTATTTCAGAAAAAGGAGTTCAGATAAAAGGAATCAGCGTCATTTTATTTCAGAAAAAGGAGTTCAGAAAAAGGAATCAGCGTTATTTTATTTCAGAAAAAGGAGTTCAGAAAAACGAATCAGCGTCATTTTATTTCAGAAAAAGGAGTTCAGAAAAAGGAATCAGCGTTATTTTATTTCAGAAAAAGGAGTTCAGAAAAAGGAATCAGCGTTATTTTATTTGAGAAAAAAGGAGTTCAGAAAAAGGAATCAGCGTCATTTTATTTCAGAAAAAGGAGTTCAGAAAAAGGAATCAGCGTCATTTTATTTCAGAAAAAGGAGTTGAGAAAAAGGAATCAGCGTTATTTTATTTCAGAAAAAGGAACAAGTAAAATTGTAAGAAAGTAACAAATATATTAACGATCGATGAAGAAACGGGTTTCTGTACGCCCAATTAATGTGAAAGACAATAAAAAGTGAACTCCGTTTAATAGGCGTATGAAATAAAGAGATCAAGAGATGCTAGCTTTCATTACCTCCGGGTAGCTTCGTCAGGCATTTAGTAGCTAAAGAAAGCAGAAGCAACTGGAAAAAATGTATTTCTGAGAATATAATTAAATTCAAAATAAGTAAAACACTTGCACGATGTCACGGGTTGTTGGAGCCCAGGGCCGGGTTGTCACGTGTAACTTCAAGAAACCGGTGCCATATGAAAGGAAGGCTCGTGGTTACATCCTTGTTACACACATTCCGTCATGTGATAATCTCGATGGTTTCGCGAAGCGCAGTAGCTCTTGCGCTGACGTAAGGTGCTAGTTTCTTAAAATCTCCCCATCTGGAAACTGCCCTTTCAGATGCAACATCACGGGCTAAGCTTTCCGGCCTTAACGTCCCTTTGGTGTTCAGAAATATGGATCTGGAACGATCTTCTTGTCATCCCGATGTAGGATTTAACGAATGCGTCAGGGTAATCCAAAGGAAAAGCTTAGACTCCGGCTTCAGTGAGCTTAGAAGGCGATGCCCACTGGTCTACTGCGAGGATATCTGACAAAGGTCTAGGTGCCGTCACGCCGATATCATAACCTAGTCTTCGGAGAGCATTCTTCAGGAAGTGCGTTAGCCTAGGAATGTAGGAAATCGAACCCACGAACCGGGCTGGCTGTGCCGTGGGGTTGGCACGAGGCTGTGCGAGAGCAGTTCTTGCAGCCTTTCTGACTATTTGGTCGATTGTGATCATGTCGTATCCCGCTGCAGCCGCTAGGTTTCTAAGGCTACGGATCTCCTCCTCGCATTTGGCCTTGTTCGATGAGAGTTCGAAAGCTCGCTTTCCTCTGTACATAAAAAGGGCATATTTGCGTGCGGCCGGGCCTGCTGAGTCAGGGAGTATGAGGTTGTCCACGTTGGTGGGTTTGTAGTAGACCTGTGTGCTAAGAGCACCAGAGGGTAATCTTTTGACTAGTATATTCAGAAAAGGTAATGCACATTCGGATTCATAATCTGCTGTGAATTTAATATCTGGGTGCGCATCGTTCATTCTGGCGAGAAAATCAGGCTTGTCCATGCTGCCAAACAAAGAAAATATCGTCAGCGTATCTCAACCATATTTTAGGAACTCTGGCCGACGATTGCAAGAGTTCGTTTTCCAGAGGTCGGAGGACTGCTTCAGCAAGTACCGCCGACATCGAGGACCCCATAGGTACCTCTTTGTTTTTATTGTAAATTCTGGATCGGAAGCTGAAAATATGTAAGTCCGTGACTGCATCCAGCAGTTTAGAAATAGCTTCCACAGTTTCAGAAGGGAACAGGTTCGAGTCATCGAAAGAGCGCTTCAGGTTTGTGGTGGCTTCATGCACCGGCACTGAGATGTATAAAGATTCGATGTCAAAGCTTCCAATGATGTCATCTGGAGACACTGTCGTGGATCTCACTCTGGAAACGAAGTCAGCTGAAGAGAGTAGGACACTTTCGGCTATCGGTAGGAACGGCTGCAAGAAGGACGAGAATGCTTTTTCCAAATTTGCAGAAGGTGCGCATTTCCTGCTGACAATAGGTCTGATTTGATTGCCGGGCTTGTGATGTTTAAGTCGAGCAAATAGGAAAGGAACCTTAGCTCCCGGAGGGATCTTGGCAGCCCTTCTAAGTACTTCGATAGCGCCTTCATTCTTGCTATTCGCTTAATCTTGGCCACCCACTTGTTAAGCGGATTTACAGCTTGCAGAATGGAATCAGACTGGGTGATGAACTCCTCCAGCTTCCTGTAGTAGTTGGATTCGTCCATTACTGCAATTGGCCCGGACTTGTCTGTGAGGGTGAAGATGAGGGAGTGATCTTTCTTGAGATTGGAGAAAGATTTGGGTATTCCCGGTGCTTTTCCGATTCGGTGTTGTTTAACAGAACGAGTTAATCTGTCAACACATCCGAGTCTAATCTGGTCCCTTTCTTGGAGTGGAACACTTTGTAGAACGCTTTCAATGGCGGGAATAACGGCCTTAAGTCTGACTGGTTGGTAAAATGCAAAGTTTGGTCCTTTTTGTAGTATTTTCATCTCTTCCGGTGAAAAAAAGACTGAGAAGAGACATTGATTACGGGAATAGATGGCGGGTGCAGGGGAGGTCCTAGTTCATCTCTCAGGTGGGCTAGTTTGCCCTGTTGCTTCGCCGATAGGGAGCTGTATTGGCGCCTTGAAAGCATATTAACCATACGGAGAAGCGCGTCAAACGCCAGCGGGGTAACCTCCTCTGCAAGGCTCGTGTAAAGGCGGAATACACGGTACTCCACAGTCATAACAGCGATCCTTTTCATGCTTATAAGTTGATCGAGCGTCTGCATTTGAAATAAGGACCTTTTCCTTCGGAACCAATCATTATCCACTGTCGATCTGAAGCGGAGGAACTTTGGGATGAAACCCAGTGATTAGCAATTGCTTAAGAAAAGTAGGTGACACTTCTCCTCTTCCAACTTGATTCTGCATCTTCGATACTCTGCAAAAGAACCCATTGTATTTTCCCGGAATTTTTTTTTATTTTTTATTGTCTTTCACATGTAAAAAAGTAACTGAAGGGGTAGTTTTGTCTGTGGTGGAAATTTTAAAAAATATTGGTTCCGCGGAATTTTTTCTTTGTATATAAAATGGAAGAAGATAAAGCTAAAAGAAAACGTCGCTTAAATAGAGAACGACAACGGCGATGGCGTGAAAACCAATCTTCATAAAACCTATAAAACTTTTGAAGAAAAACAAGCCAAACATATCACAGACGTAGCCTATTATATAAGTTTTATGTAGATGTATTTTACGATTCGTGTTATAAATATTTCATTTTCCCCCGTGCATGGCGCAAGCTATGAGCTAGTCCTAAAAAAAAATATTTCCTGATGCATTCCATCAGACAGCAATTTGCCTTTTGCGTGCTAGAGTTCTCTCCTTCCTCTGTACTTGAAAGAATTGAAAAGCGAAAAAGTCCTTTGAAAGAAACGGAATACTGTGGCGTTCAAAGTGCTGACTTTTTAATTTTGGAGAATTTTCAGTGAACTAAAAGTAAAAGTTATATACTCATGAAATGTTCGGAGCGAGAGTAACTGGATTCGTCCTTAAGAGTTTCTGATTTATCTAGTTCTACGACTATTTCATGGAAGTGTTTTAAACCTTATGCGAGTCAAAGATGGTCTGTGAGACGGAGTAAACTTCTCGTTTAAAAAATTTGTTCATGTGAATGCACGTGTAGATGGTACTGTCCCATGTAGATGTACTGTACCACTGATGTTCTACTATATGGTACTATTCTCGTCAGTACTGTACCACTGTTCTGTTTTGGAGAAATGCTTCGATACAATAAACGCATATTACTCTTAAGATCAAGACTTTAAATATTTAGTGGTTCTTTACAACATGCTAGATGCACTGTCTGATAGAGAAAATACCACACCACGAAGACGTGAACGAAGCGTCATGCAAATTGCAGGGTTGGTGCACACGTACACGTCATGCAAATGACTGCAATTGCAGCCCAATAGCTCGAACTGCGCTCGGGAAATAAGCGGAAAACCAGCCCTAGAGCCCATTAGTAGAGAATTCGTCACGGCAGCGAGACGTCAGTGGCTCTGCTGTAATCGTGTCTGGAGAACGAACAAGAGGTTAAAATGCCGTTATGACGCCATTGCAAGTGAATTCGTCAAACAAATGAGTACACGAGAGGTGTCATCGTAGGCCTTCGTACCGCGGGATGGTCCTTGCGTCGTATTGCGGAAGAAACGCAACGTGATGCCACAACCTTTGGTTGCATTTGGAGACAGTGGTCACAGGAAGGATTTGTGCAACATCGTAGGAGGACCGGAGAACGGAGACGGACGTCCGAGCGCACCACTCGTCGCATCCGACGTCATGCCGTAGTGGACCCAGAGGTCACAACGGGTGACGTTTTGCGGAGTGTGCAGAGAGGCTTGGATGCTCCAAAATCGACGCGGACAGTGTCGCGCCGACTGACTGCGTCTAGCTTGCTGTCCAGCCGTCCGTTGCGAAGGTTACCCTTAACCGCGAGCCATCGTCGTGACATCTTGGCGTGGTGTCACTCCAGAGCTGCATGGGGTGCCGATTGGAGCAGCGTGGTGTTCATCGCGGTTCTGTCTCAATACGGATGATCGCCGTGTGAGAGTCTAGAGGCGACGTGGCCAACGGGCGGATTCCCCGCCTTTGTGGAGCGCCACACCGCCCGGCACCGTGGAATCATGGTGTGGGGTGCTATCGGCGACAACAGCCGCTCACCGCTCGTACGCATTACGGGTACATTGACGGCATGCCGCTATGTTGACAAGGTGCTGCGTACTGTGGCACTACCGTATCTGCAGGGCATCCTAAACGCCGTTGTTCAACAGGGTAACGCCCGATCACATTCCGCTCGAAACAACCTGAATGTGTCACACGTTGTGCGGATGCTTCCGTGGCCAGCACGATTCCCCGAACTCTCGACCATCGAGCAATGGGACACGATTGGATTTCCTTGAGTACCCTCCCACCTCCGCAAAATGAAGATGAACTGTGGACTCGGTCCACCCTACTCCAGGACACTTTTTGAACTCTCATTGCCTCGTTGCCACGTCGGATTCAACGAGGTATCGCACAAAATGGGAGCCACATTCCTTATTGATCATCCAGTATATTCAGCCACTAGAGCATAGTCTGTATGTGACAATTAAATCATTTGTTCGGGAACTACTTGACTATCTGTGTGCGCAGTTTAGTCTGTTTTCTAGCATTCTTTCGTGGTGTGGCATTTTCTCGTTCAGGCAGTGTAACATCTGAGTATTTGAAAAGCATATGCTCACACTTCTACAAGCTTATTTAAAACATTCAAAACGATACTTACATTTGCACTCTTAAGTAACAAGTCTAACGTTTAAACTAAATAGACAAATTATTTTACACACCTACATAATAACGTGCTGCGCCATCTTTTGTCGTCCAGCGGCCAGTCGTCTTGGTAAGGACTCAGTAAGATGTTGAAATCACAGAGGGGGTCAGAGGTGGTATTTCCTCTCTGTAGTGAGGATCATTTGTCGTAGAGAATCCATAGTTGCCAATGATGGTTTCCGGGCTCCAGCATATCTTCCCAATTCGTCCCACAAATTCTCAGTGGGGTTGAAGTCTTGTTATCGAGGAGGCCTTTCGAGTGTGGTAACTGAGGAGGACTTTCTAGTGTAGCTCCTGGAGCCAAATGGTCGCCACTCGAGAAGTATGTGGTGTGACGTTATCTTGTTGAAATATGGCGTCATCGTGAGGAAAGAAATGGTTACGAACGGTTGCAGATGGTCGGCCAGGGTGTTGACGTGACTTGTTCCGGTAGCATATGTTTTAGGGAGTGCTCACCTCGAGGAGACCCAAGGAAGCCCATGTAAACGCACCCCAAACTGTTGCACCACCTACACCTGCCTGTATGACCCAAATTGGCAAGCTGAATCCGTCTCTTCGTCTTATGTACGTGACACACAAACACTCCCATCAGCGTGGTAGAGTGGAAAACGTGGTTCTTCAGACTAGGTGACGTTTTTCTAGTACTCCGCACTCCAGTTACGACAGACCTTTGCAAACTGCAGCATAATTTTTGGTGCCGTGCAGTCAACAAGGAGACACGATGTGGACGTCGACTGCCATGACCTACTATTTTCCGTAATAGGACGTATTCTTCGTGCATAAGCTTGCGTACGTGCCCTCATTATAACCCGATGTTTTCTACTCTGCAGTAGCTGAGCAATTCCTTGTAACAATGGGAGACTGCTTGCGCTCACCTCGACAGTCAATTACATATTTAAGATCACATTTCTCCCGTTTGTTGGAAGTTTTACGGTGTTTCACGTGGTCTTAGAATACACATGCTAATCCCAACAGCTCAGCAGTTGCTGTTATTAAACAACCAGCTTTCCTCGCACCAAATATCTGCACATGGTCAAACTCCCTTACGTCGCTACCTTTACCTATTATTACATCTCCGTGATTGGTTTCCAATGCGTGATATCTGGTCTGTTTATAGGCAGTACCAGTTTCAGTATCCTACGTTATTGGGTGAAATGCTGCTGCTTTGCATGTTGCTATTACTGGTGTTATTATTTACCCATTCAATATACACTGGCGGAAAGTGAAAAAAGAACACCAAGAAGGAATTGGCGGACGATCATGAAATTTACATATGTTAATGGGTCAAGTTTACGTAGGTGTGATGTTAATTTCGGGACCAACTGGTCAGCGCTTACGCCACAGCACGGCATAATATGCAAATTATCGTGGGTGGTATTTAAGGAGTACGGCTAAGTGAATGTAATCAGTCGTCGGCGTACGGACACGTGCGAATACCATGAAGAAGCTGCAATGCTTGGACATGGAAGACGTGTACGATTTCAGCAGTTATCGGACTTTGAGCGAGGTCGTCTAGTCGGACTCCGCAAGGCCTGGTGGTCGTATCGTCGTATTGCGGAGCGAATTGCACGGGGAGTATCGGTGGTGGTACTATGGTGGCGTAGATGGTCCGAGGAACATTCCCACACGAGAAGACTGGAACCGGGAGTCACAGACGGACTGATGAGCGGACCGATCGACGCATAAGAGGAGCGGCGTTGTCAAGCAGAACATCCACTGCGACGCAAATCCGAGCTGCCGTTGCACCTCAGGTGACTGTGCGAGCAATCCGCAACCGTCTACTGGACGCCGGAATACGTGCACGTGTGCCTTTGGCATGTGTACCTCTGACTCCATTCCTTCGTCAGGAACGGCTGCAGTGGTGTCGCCAACGTCTGCACTGGAGAACGCAATGGCGATCTGTCGTGTTAAGCGATGAAAGCAGATTCTCCTTGGGAGCCTCCGATGGCCGTATGCGTGTTCGCAGACTGACAGCGGAGCATCTCCTCTCTTCTTGCATCCGCCAGCGACACACAGGGCCTACACTTGGGCTCCTGGTGAGGGGAGCGATCAGCTATCATTCCCGTACACAACTAGTGTTTGTACCGGGTACGTTAAACAGCTTCTCCTACATCAACAACATCATTCAGCCCGTTGTTGTGCCATTTGTAAGGTCGGTCCATCGTGGTGTATTCCAGCAAAATAACGCACGCCCACACAGGCACGTGCAACGCAACATGCACTTCAGGGTGTGAGACAACTTCCATGGCCTGCACGTTCACACCGGATTTGTCCCCCATTGAGCACGTGTGGGATTTTATGGGACAATTACTTATCCGGTCTCCACGGCCAGCCACAACCATCCCCGATTTACGCATCCAGGTTGAGGATGCTTGGAACTCAATACCCCAAACTTACATCCAACATCGGTACGACAGACTCCATGCCAGAACTGCACAGTGTGACGCAGTTCATGGCGGTTCAACCTCGTACTAAACATGTTACATAAAAATGTTATTTTTCAGTTTACCAGCTAATACAGCTGTATTTTGCCATAATGTTTTGATCACGTTATCCTCTGTATTCCGTTATTATGCTGTATAAATTTCGTTATTATCAGACGTCTCCTTCTTGGTGTTCTTTTTTCACTTCCCGCTAGTGTACAAAGAGCATCCTAAAAGTAATGCCTCACCCCTCACAAGATTGTAATTTGTAGTAGCAAAAATGTGAAACTTGGTGGCAAAATACTTAGGCATATTGTTAATAATGCTATCCTATTCAAAGTATTGTTCATCAGTTTCTATACATTTCCGCCATCTTTGAACCCATTGGTAAAATCCATTTTGGAAAAATTCCTGATACTGTCGTTTCACCCATTGAGTTTACAGCCAGTTTAACGTCTGTAACCTCGTCGAAACGTTCTCCTTTCCTCTCGCAGGGTGGTTTTCAAAAAGGCAAACAGGAAAAAGTCTGAGGAAGCCGAATCAGGACTGATTGTAGGGGTTGGAACATCACCGTTCATCCCATTTGAGCAACAGCCTGTGAAGTCTCCATTAAAGTTTTTGGACGTGCTTTATCATGGTGTATACAACACGATGAAGTGGAATGTCACGTCTTTTCCTTCTGTTAGCTTTCTTTAGCTTCTTTAATGTCTGCATATAGTGAGCACATGTTGCAGCCGTTAGAGGAAATCAGTCAACATTACACCACGTTCGTCCCAGAAAATTGTCACCATTACTTTTCCTGCGGAACGAGTTCTTTTCACTTTTTTCCTGTCGAGGTGAAGATACGTGGTGCCTTTACATTGACGCACATTTTGCTTCCGGGTCATGAAAAAGCACCCAGGTTTCATCCCCATCACAACATTGGAGAAAAACACCCCACCCTTCCTGTCCTAACAGTCCAAGAGGTTCCGGTACAAGTCCACCATTTTCTCACATTGTTCACGGGTTAGGCTTCTTGGGATCCACTTTGAACAAATGTTTCTGTAGCCCAGATCCCTAATGAATGTTTCAATAGCACTATAACCACAATGAATTGCATCACACAACTCCTCGATGGTGACACGACGATCAGCTGTGATGAGGTCTTTCACTCATTGCCTGTTGACATCTGTCACTGCAGTTGCGGGTCTTCCACTACATTGTATGTCCGACACTGAACTTTCTTCCTTTCGGAACCTCTTCATCCATCTTCGGACATTACTGATACCGATTGTGTGCAGCTCCGTACACTGCTAGGAGTCTTCTGTGGATTTTTGGAGCCGCACATCCCTCTTTTACCAAGAATTAAATTACGGCTCGCTGCTTTCCTTTGTCACTCATGATCTTTATTTCTGATTCTTAAAAAAAATTGTTCCCACAGTGGTAAAATCTTAGAGTACATGTCAGTACAGTTTCATTAAAATCACTTCAAAATTTCAAGTGTTATTAAGGTGGAGGTATTACTTTCAGGATGCCCCTTGTATAATACGTGTATTTTTCTCCCATTCCTTTTTAAACATTGCCCCTGATTTTCAATTTTGATGCTCCTAATTTTTTCGACAGTACTGTACCACATGATATCTCATATTAAATATTCAAAAACGAATTTAAAATATAGATTGTTAATTGGCCGTTACTTCAAGAATAGGAGCACATATAGTGGTCGTAATGAAGAATTCAAGTGACTAATAAAAAGTTTTACCTGCAAATTAAGCGCGCATTTTCTTATCACATGGACTAGTTTTAACAGATCTAGAAAGACGAACGATTAAGATATTAATTCACACTGTCGATGACCTGAGTGGGCGGGTTTTGTGCGAATTTATTGAAGTTTTAATTTATTTTAATTATGATTTTTATATTTTAAAATACATAATGTTCTTGTCTTGCTTGTTTCACATGTAAGAAACGTTAACTTACGGATGAGGACTCCTAAGGCTGTGATGTTTTATTAGGGTAAATGTTATAATAAAGGAAAGTTCAGAGTAATATTTCAACTAATTGAAACAACTATCCTCTCAAAAAGTTGTCGAAACGCTTCCTGTGCATTTTCTTAAATATTACTACCAATGCACGTTGCGGTAATGTCTAAGTTAATGTGCATGCTCTGCTAATTGTAAAACACTGAAATTTGCCCCTACTCAAAACATTGCGATTATTACGTTTTAGGATGTGATACCCCCTGTGGTGGAATGTGGTTGCAGATACAGCACTTGCGCTTCCTCTGGAAGACGGGGTGCAGCTGCAAGCCTACGCAGATGACCTAATGCTAATAGTGTCAGCATCTGGTAGGCACGTGATTGAGCGGAAGGTACACACCGCTCTCTCACAGCTAAATAGTTGGAGCAAGGAGTGTAAGCTCTGCTTCGCTCCCGAAAAGACGACACTAATGCTAATAGCAAAGAAGGGGGAACTGGTCACTCCACCAAAGTGTCGCTTTAATGGGCATACTATTAAAGCGGTGAGAGAGATGCGGTACTTAGGGGTCATCCTTGACACCAGATTGTCAGGGCTACCGCATCTTCGCTTCTTGAAGGACAGATGCACCAGCATTCTAAATAAGATCAACGGAATGCGGCTGCCTGGGACAGCCAAAAAGGTGCTCTATAAGCGAGGGGTGGAGCGCATATTAACATATGCGTGTCCCGCCTGGTGGTCAGATACGGTCAGGATGAGAAATGGTATTAACCAAATTCAGCGCAGGGCGCTATTGGGCATGACCAGGTGCTTCCGAACGACCTCCACAGCAGCGCTCCAAGTGCTGGCTGGGTGCGAACCGGCGGACCTGGTCGTAGCGAGGGAAGCAGCAATGCAGACCCTCTGCTACGGGGAAGATGTTTCCTTCCTGGGACACCAGTATCGGACGTCCGAGGTGGAACTTCTGAGAATGGACTGGACTTGCCATCCAGCCAACGAGCTTTGTCTGAGTTGGGATAAAGCCCTCCCCACAGGTCAGGGGAAGGAACTGTACACGGACGGTTCTAAGATAGGAAGTAGTGTCGGCGCAGGTTTCTGCGTGATCTCGGATGGCAACGAGATGCACGCGGAACGAATGAAACTCTCGCCTAATTCCTCTGTGTTTCAAGCAGAGTTATTGGCGATCAGAGAAGCACTGCGTTGGGTGCTTGCTATGAACGGAGAAGGGGCCTATAGCATACACTCTGACAGCCAAGCGGCCCTGAAAGCGCTTGGCCAATTCGGGAGTAAGACTCCCCTTGTCAGAGAGATAAAAGTGCTATATAAATCAATGGAGAGTAGGAGGGTTACCTTCCACTGGATCCGAAGTCATGTCGGTACGGTTGGAAATGAACGGGCAGACCAGCTAGCGAAGGAAGCTACTGGTAAAGATGAGATAGATTTTCAGATGCGAACGCCGCTGCAAAGTGTGCGGACGCAACTGAAATCAGCCACATTGGTGGAGTGGCAGCAGAGATGGGATGAAGGGGATACGGGTAGAAGGACATACCGTATCTTCCCCGAATCTCGATAAGGCGCATTGAGAGTAATGGCTTCCTCAACCAAGTACTAACCGGGCACGGAGTGTCGCCGGAGTACTTCCGCAGATTTGCGGTTAGGGAGCGAGTGTGCATGTGTGGTGCCCAGACTGCAGATGTCGCACACATGATTCTAGAATGTGCTTCTCTGGCAGGGAAGAGAGCAACGTTAGTGCCAGAATTGGCAAAGACGAGGGACCTCTCGATCCTGCTCGCGTACCCAAGAGCGAGACAGGGGCTCATCGAGATGGTTAAGTACCTCAAAGAGGAACAGGCGGTCTACCTAATAGAGGGGTGACCGAAGAAGAACGAAGAAGGAAGAAGAAAGAAGAAAAGAAGAGGAATCAAGAACCGAAGAAGGGAAACAGATGACTCGAGCCCAGAGTCGTCACCACAGAACCTACCCTAGTCCTGTGGTAATGTAAATAATGTAAATATTTCAATGTGAGAGGGCCCATTGAGCAAAGGACTTGTTTCCTAAGCGAAGATGGGTTCCTCAGTGTAAATAACCATGTTTGTAACCTGTTTGTTTGAATAAAGGGCAGATGCCCCAAACAGTTCGCGCCAGCAATTATTCTCCCAGTCAGGGGTAGAGAGAAAAATTTCTAGCCCCTGCCCAAATGGCACGCACACCCGGGTCATGAAGGAGAGGTGGGAAGTGCCAGCAACCGGGGGTAGCAGCGCACTGCAGGTCCACGGACCGATCCTGTCCGGATGGAGGAATGTCGGATCCAGGCAGGATTACTCGCAAAGCCGTCACCAAAAATCTTTTGAGAGAGTTCTCCTAACCCTGTGGAGTCCGCATTTGGACGGTACAGGATAATGGTCATCAGCTAGTCGTTAGGATGTTATAAAAGCGAAAATGTATTAATTTTTTCTCTAGCACGTAACGCTGTTGTGATAGGCTCGGTATCATCCCTTGCGAAACTGGAACATCTGGCGCACGCGTGCGTGCATCTGAAACCCCTGGTATTTGGCTAAAGGTCGAATGTATATTCCTCATATTGTATAACTCATTTCCGGTCGGTCAGAGCTTTACCTTATCTTGCTTGTGAAAACTAAAAGCAGTTACTTCTCTTTCTTCGTGGAGCTCGTTGGATCATTTTGCGTACTACGCTTCGAATGTCTTTTGTTACGTGTGCAGTGAATTTACTACGAAAGCCCAAAGTAAAGCAATTTCTCCGATGATTAAGAAGGCATATACGTGTTACTTTGTTTACAAAATTGGTGAACAAGATAAGATTTAGGCGCCTCATGTATGTTAAAGAAAGTGTTCATATTTAAGAGGTTGGTTAAACGGCAAGCAGTCTTCAATTCCATTTGCTATCACAAGGATTTGGAGAGAACTCAAAGAACATGTTTCCGACTGCTACTTCTGTTCTACTAACATATCTAACTTTTCCTCGAAAAATAAACATACCGTTGTTTTACCCAAATTTGCCTTCAGTCATGAAACCTGTTAACCACGATAATTCCCTACCGATTCCGAAACCGCCAAAAAATTGACCCTGGATACCGAAACGTAAACTGTTCCTCTGAAACTGTACCATCCTATTCCACTGATAGCGAATACTTTTCCGAACCGGAGCAGTCTTCTTTATTTGCACAGCATGAGCTAAACGACATAGTGAGAGACACAAATCTCACGAAAAACCAGCGGAACTGTTAGGTTCTCGGCTACAAAGGTGGCATCGTCTTCAGCCTGGCACTATAGTAAACCTATAGGAAACGTCATGAGCGCCTGTCATCTCTTTTCTCCAAGAGTGATGATCTTGTTTATTGCAATGATGTTAATGGACTGTTTGCCGAGTTAGGGAATTACAATACTCCAGGAGAGAATGGCGTCTTTTCATTGACTTTTCCAAACTAAATTTAAAGGCGGTGTTATTACACAATGGAAGCATTTGTGCGACGGTGCCACTAGACTATGCAGCACACATGAAAAAAACTCACCTGAAGATGGATCTTCTTAAATCTAACAATTACTCCGAACACGTGTGGCAAATCCATGCGGGGATCTCAAAGTAATTGGACTTCTAACAGGAATGCAACCAGGGTATATCAAATTCTGTTGTTTTTTGTGTGACAGTTGGGATAAGGATCATCATTATGAGGTCAAAAACTGGCCCTTGAGAGAATGATTAGTGCTTGGGGAAAAGAGTGTGAAATACAAATCGCTAGTTGATTCCGACAAAATTTTATTGCTCCCACTTTATATCAAGTTAGGCTTGATGAAAACATTTGTCAAAGCTATGGAGAAAAGAGACAATGGATTTAGGTACTTGAAGAAAACGTTCCGTAGATTGAGCGAAGCAAAATTAAATGAAGATATTTTTATTGGATCACAAATTCAGACAACCATGGAAAACTCTGTGTTCTGGGCAAAACTCACTGAAACCGAAAACTCAGCATGGTTTGAATTTAAAACCGTTTGTGTGAACTTTCTAGGAAACGTTAGAGAGGAAAACTATTGTGAAAACTAGTGGAAGCTATAATAAGGCATACAAGGTTATTTCCTTTAACATCCATTTTCTTCACTCACCCCTGGACATTTTTTTGCCAAACCTAGGTACGCTGAGCGACGAACTCGGAGAAAGATTTCACCAGGATATATCTCAAATGCAAAGGCAATATACGGGAAGGTGGTCACCACTCATGCTTGCTGGCTATTTCTAGTTTCTTATTATAGACGTTAAGTCGAGTCCAGTTACAAGCGGCAGTCTTTGAGGAAAAATATTTAAAAATGTGAGTACAATTTTTACTTTGTTTACAAAAATCTCTTGCATTTATAAACATTTCCTGACCTCATTTTTGGATTAAGCATGTCATTTTTACTTGGAACGGTAAATTTTCTACCCTTAATATTATAAAGCATTTGTTGAAAAAGGCTTTATAATATTATAAAACATTTTTCAATTTCTTCCTTCAAATTTCAGCGTGAGTTCCCAAAACATTGGAAGGTGATAGAGCATTTTGGATTTCAGATTCGAAATCAGGACATGCAATTAGTCAAAATCATCTACTTTTGTTTCGGGGCAAGAGAAAAGTTCAAATTTGTTGTTCAGTGTTACTACCACGTGTTCCTAAAACGCTCCCGAAATAATTCTGAATTTTAACAAAGTGATGATAATTATATTTCTCCCTGTGAGTCTGTCTGAAAAACATCAGTAATATAGAAACGGGGTTAACTGTGAGTATTCTGAATTGTTACTTCAGTTTAAATTACTTCAGAAAAACTGTAAATAAATAGCCGAATGCTCACTGTATCCTCAACGAGCAAGCAAATTTATCTTTTTAAGGAAATTATTCTAGATTACTGAGTTCATCGTGCTTTAAAGACAGTGCCCTAAATGGTTGGGGATATCGTGAATTATCAAGTTCAGAGATATCGCCAGTCATTATGCTCCTCAACCGCGAAAACACGCTGAAAGAAACAGAGGATCTCTCTCTAAGAGCAGTTGGATAAAGGAGGTACACACTCAAGACATCAGGTTCTCGTGCGGAATGTATCAATCATAAAAAGTTAAAGGTAGCAATCTTAAAAGCACGATAATTTAAATAGTATGCAAGCTTCCGATGAAGTGAAGAATTTATTTAATGTATAAGTTAAAAGATTAAAAATAAAGCCATAAGAAGTTTTGGTCTTCCTAAAGACCATTATCAGATGAAGGTCTACAGGAAGACTGAAACTTCTTATGGCTTTATTTTTAATCTTTTAAGTTCTTAACTTCATCGGAAGCTTGCATACTGTTTAAATTATCATGATTTTAAGACTGCTACCTTAAACTTTTATGATTGAGTTACACACTATCTGGTCAAAGTATCCGGACATTTGCTTACCTACAAACTCTATGAACTCTCTGTAATAGGAAAGGAATTAATGTAGAGTTGGTGCACTTTTTGCTAATGTCACAGCCTCCACTTCGCTGGGAAGTCTTTCCACTAGATTTTGGTACGTTGCTTCGGAAATTGTTTTTTCAGAGTGTAACCTTTAATAAAAACCAAGACAGATATACAGCCTTCCATTTCTGTATAAAATACACACATTACTCAAGACTAAAAGCGTTCAGGAAGTTCTCTACTTTCTTGACATTTCACTCAGTATGTACCAGTATACAGCCTAATGTTAATACACGAGGTGGAAAAATGAGAAAACACCTGCAATATACTACTTTTTGTAATTGCACACTTACATATTTATCAAAATGCAGTGAAATATTTGTGTGTTTCTTGCAGAAAATGTTATCCATGACCACAGATCCAAGCAGTAGCTTCTCTAAAAGGTGATAAGCAATCTTACAGAAGTAAAAATGACTATCCTGTCTCAATTCCAATGAGGGAAAATTGAATTAGCTCATTTAGCTGCGTCATCGCTGACTGACACTATCACTAGTTATCACTATATTCAGCATATCTGAAAAAACAGCATCAGATAGGATAAATTGCTGCAGGAAATAGAATTTGGTTGAAAGAGACCGCCACGCAATGAAACGGATTGCAATCCAAACGTGCCCGCCACGCAATGAAACGGATTGCCGTCCAAACGTTCGAAACTACTGCAAGAAAAGTATCAAAAGGCCGCCACGCAATGAAACAAATTGTAATCCAAACGTGCGAAACTGTTGCAAAAAAACTATCAAGAGACCGCCACGCAATGAAACGGATTGCCGTCCAAACGTACAAAACTACTGCAAGAAAACTATCAAGAGACCGCTACGCAATGAAACACTTACTTTCTTATCAATATGCAGTGAAATATTTGTGTGTTTCTTGCAGGAAATGTTATCCATGACCACAGATCCAAGCAGTAGCTTCTCTAAAAGGTGATAAGCAATCTTACAGAAGTAAAAATGACTATCCTGTCTCAATTCCAATGAGGGAAAATTGAATTAGCTCATTTAGCTGTGGCATCGCTGACTGACACTATCACTAGTTATCACTATATTCAGCATATCTGAAAAAACAGCATCAGATAGGATAAATTGCTGCAGGAAATAGAATTTGGTTGAAAGAGACCGCCACGCAATGAAACGGATTGCAATCCAAACGTGCCCGCCACGCAATGAAACGGATTGCCGTCCAAACGTTCGAAACTACTGCAAGAAAAGTATCAAAAGGCCGCCACGCAATGAAACAAATTGTAATCCAAACGTGCGAAACTGTTGCAAAAAAACTATCAAGAGACCGCCACGCAATGAAACGGATTGCCGTCCAAACGTACAAAACTACTGCAAGAAAACTATCAAGAGACCGCTACGCAATGAAACACTTACTTTCTTATCAATATGCAGTGAAATATTTGTGTGTTTCTTGCAGGAAATGTTATCCATGACCACAGATCCAAGCAGTAGCTTCTCTAAAAGGTGATAAGCAATCTTACAGAAGTAAAAATGACTATCCTGTCTCAATTCCAATGAGGGAAAATGGAATTAGCTCATTTAGCTGCGGCATCGCTGACTGACACTATCACTAGTTATCACTATATTCAGCATATCTGAAAAAACAGCATCAGATAGGATAAATTGCTGCAGGAAATAGAATTTGGTTGAAAGAGACCGCCACGCAATGAAACGGATTGCAATCCAAACGTGCCCGCCACGCAATGAAACGGATTGCCGTCCAAACGTTCGAAACTACTGCAAGAAAAGTATCAAAAGGCCGCCACGCAATGAAACAAATTGTAATCCAAACGTGCGAAACTGTTGCAAAAAAACTATCAAGAGACCGCCACGCAATGAAACGGATTGCCGTCCAAACGTACAAAACTACTGCAAGAAAACTATCAAGAGACCGCTACGCAATGAAACACTTACTTTCTTATCAATATGCAGTGAAATATTTGTGTGTTTCTTGCAGGAAATGTTATCCATGACCACAGATCCAAGCAGTAGCTTCTCTAAAAGGTGATAAGCAATCTTACAGAAGTAAAAATGACTATCCTGTCTCAATTCCAATGAGGGAAAATTGAATTAGCTCATTTAGCTGCGGCATCGCTGACTGACACTATCACTAGTTATCACTATATTCAGCATATCTGAAAAAACAGCATCAGATAGGATAAATTGCTGCAGGAAATAGAATTTGGTTGAAAGAGACCGCCACGCAATGAAACGGATTGCAATCCAAACGTGGTCGCCACGCAATGAAACGGATTGCCGTCCAAACCTTCGAAACTACTGCAAGAAGAGTATCAAGAGACCGCCACGCAATGAAACAAATTGCAATCCAAACGTACAAAACTACTGCAAGAAAAGTAACTGCCGAAATTAATGTGATTTAATCTCAGCACTCCAGTAGCTAGACAAACAGTTCGCTTGGAACTTCATAAAAGTGAAATTTATGGCAAGTCTTGTATTTCCGAGATGCTCGTTACTGTTTCTAACGCAGAAAGAAGGATGCAGCGGTGTCTAGAGGTAAAAAGAAAACTGGGCATTGGATGAATTGAAGCATGTGACATTTTTTTCCAGAGAATCATCATTTACACATTTTCCAACTTCAGGGAGAGTTGACGTTTGGCGAATGACGAAAGCAGAACATCATTATCCTGACTATCTTGTGGCAACCGTCAAAACCTATGAAGCATAGAAAAGGTTTGAGAAGCTATCTCTTGGTATTTTTTAAATCCTATCATTATCTGAATGGGTGAGTTACAACCTTTACATTCTGGGTGATGAGGTTCATCTCATGATGCACATACCGTTGACGCCATCTTGCAAGATGATGATGCTACAGTGCAGATGACCAGATGTGCCCAATCTTAGTTTAAGGAGATCTCAACTCAAGTTTTACATATCTCATGGTCTTCATAATCACCAAACGTAAGCACTATTGAGCTCCTACGGACAGAATGTGAGGAAAACGTGAGAAGCAAATTGCCTCCCGCATCGTACCTCAAAGATTTGAGACCTTTCTCCTGACGGATGGTCCAATAGTATGTGACATGTCTGCACCGTACATGAGATAAAGGTACATGAGATATAGCAGCGAGAGTATACGTCCGCGTCGCTCAGTTGGGAGAACGACTTATTACTGAGTGAGGGGGCCCGACGGAGAAATTTACTTTCTTATATTGGCGCCTGAACTCCAACAATGACCTGGTCGTTAAAGTTCTCGCATTGGTGCGATGTTCTTTCCACACCGCGAGACAGGAAAAATAAGAGAATCCCTTCTTCAGCGCTTCGAAAAATAAATGCGTGTGATGTTGCATTCCACAAACCAGATTGACTGGGAGTTCTCAAGTGCACGTTCTTCAGCGGATGGCTGCCTACAACGATTCATGGTCCCGGCTAACACGTGGGCCATGCTCCCGGCCCTCTTTCGTGGGGGGATGTGACGTGCTTTCCACGCAGGACGCACACGACATAAAGGCAGACAGCAGCGAGAACGAACGTCGGCGTAGCTCAGTTGGTAGAGCGACTTGTTCTCGAATAAGAGGACTCGGGTTCGATTTTCGGCGTGGATCAAAAATGACGGATAAATTTACTTTGTTATAAGTCTTCTGAAGACTTTGCACGATTTATTTGAATCTCTTCTACGTCGAATCCAAACTGCTGTGAAAGAAAAGACGGGGCCCGCATCTTATTAAAGCATACCTGAACCTAATAAGTGTTTCTGTTAATTCATTCATCCTCTGTACATTGAAAATTTAAATGATAATCCAAGTCAAAAATTTGTTCAAAGTGAGAATCAGTTTCATTTCTAATATTTCTGAATTGGACCGCAAGTGTCGACTATTATTTAAGACTTGTGGTAGTGCATGGCACAGTCGTTTTCTAAATAGGATCAGTGATATGATTCTAATCATTCTCTGTGCCCTTGGCTCTGTTGTTTCCTTTCTCATAATGAAAATCATTTTGCATTTTACAATGCATGATGTGCTTTGCTTATTATCGGGGGAACTGAGTGCGAGGATCAGTTCTCTTCTTTTTCTTTTCCATTAGTTCCTCTTCAGTTCAGTTGAACAGATCACACTTTTGCGGTCGTCAGCGTTCTGCACAAGACCTGTGCTTTTATCATTCAGATGGTTCAATTGTACATCAAAAATTTATTTGCATACATATAACTTTGTTTCTAACAGCATTCTGTTTAAAACTCGTTCGGCATCAGTAATACTACAGTTCAAAATTTCACCATAATATTATCACATTATTTCTTAATCTAAAACATGTGATTCACTGTCCGTTCGATTTCTGAATATTCTCTTAACATTTCTGTATCTCCTTCATTGTAAAATGTAGATATATTGGAAAATCAGACGAAATTTAGTATCAGAAAAAAAAATATTTGATTCATTTTGGATTCTCAGTAAACGTAATGCTGGAGCTAAGTTCGAATAATTTAGAGCGAGCAACAAAATAAGCGTGCCCTGCAGTTTCTCTATAATGCACAGAAACGAAATGCAGGTTTTCTTCTTAATAATATTGCGCCTATTAATTCCATTTACTAAACCACCCTTGAATTACAAGTAGGGGCAGCTTTTGTTATACAAAGGATTGACTTTGCTAAATAAAGTCCACTTCCGGGTGTTTCTCCCAGTAGAGTCATTTCAAAGTTCATCTGCATATTACTTCGTCAACTCAAAGTCATTCCAAACCAAAAAGTTCATCTACGTATAACAACGTCAATTCACAGTCATTCTAAAGTCAAAACATCCAGTAATAGACCGGTAAGTATTTATGACAATGATGAGAGAGAAAGGGAGAGATAGAGAGAGAGAGAGAGAGAGAGAGAGAGAGAGAGAGAGAGAGAGAGAGAGAGAGAGAGAGAGATCAACAGATGGATTCGATACCTTGAACACCTGTCAAAAGATTATACTGTATACAGGTAAGTAATGATAAGTATTTCGCGGTTGGTTACCAGTAAAACTGGTGAACGATGCATCATTTAGTCCTCTATTAAAGTAATGTCATGACAATTATTGCTATCTTTTCTGCTCCACTTATTCTAAGCAGCCCCATGCCTGACTGCCATGAGTTCTAAGAAAAAAGCCAATTTGTTTGTACCCTTGTAAAGATTTTGAGTAACCGAATAATTCACCATTCTATTGTGCTTGGTTAACCCTATAATTTATTTGCAACAACGGATTAACCATTTTTGAGAGGATCTTATCTATTTTTATATTATAATTTTTATGCCAAATTCTACAGATTTTCTTATTTTCTTTATATTTGAAAGCCTTTAAATGATTTTTAACCTATTTAATATCCAATTTTCTGCATTTTCTTTCACTTGAGTTAGAAGAAAGGTCATTAAAATAAAGTTATGGATTGATACTATTATTTGAATTCATGGACGGTTAAAACGTGCTACGTTTTCAAACCTATATTCTGTTTGTTTAAAACACTTCCATCATCTTACTTCGTATTTTTGTTTTGAAAGATTTATGACCTTTCAAAACAAAAATACGAAGTAAGATGATGGAAGTGTTTTAAACAAACAGAATATAGGTTTGAAAATAAATACCAGAAAACAAACCATAAATAGAAAGTGATATCTTGAACAATCACTCAAGTAAACTTCATGCGTAAAACAAAATAAGAGAATCGTATTCTTTTTCAGAGTATTTTTCAAGCAAAATACTTAAGCGAATCTTGCTACAAAAAGAGATTCTTGCATAGAACAATAACATTCGGGAAGAAGAACTAAGTAATATTTTATTTTGGATAGTTGACAGTTATTGATAGCAGCAGTATTTGCAAGGTAGATTCAGATAACACTTTTTCTAACATTTTTGTATTTATTTCGCTTGAAAATAAATGTTATGATTAATTACACCTACCACTAAATATAGATAGCACGTGAGTGTTAAAATAAAATCAAACGAGAAATATTTCACATTTTATAAATTAAAGAAGGTTATGCACTTTTGTGTTTCAACATCTGAAACGTCTTACCTCAGCAGCATCATCGTGTGACCTACTCTGAAGATACTAGTAATGCCGTCAACAACAGGAAGAAGAATTATGTAAATTATCGCTTGTGTCCAACAGCTCTCATCTGGACAGAATCCTTTTTCTATCTTATCCACAGTAATGAAACTTCCATTCGGATCAAGAACACAGGAACAATTTCCAAAGATCTGCAATGAACATAAGAAAAGTAATATGTATTTTCATACGTAATGAAATTCGGCAAGAAAGAGTTAAATAATTAGGAAAGTTACGCTTTCATATTACAAACTTCGCTTTCAAAGAACTGTCAAACGAAAAATAAAACACGCCCCTCCCCCCAGTGGCGCAGTAGTCTAAGCACTGGTTTGTGACCATTCGTCCGAGAAGGATCCGGGTTCGAATTCCGGTGTGTCATGGATGTTGTCTTACGGCACTGGATTTATCCCTTCCCTGTAACCAGTGGCCTAAAGTAGGGACTGGGTGAGAAAACAAATTTGACAGTGACGTAGCTCGAAACCACATCCTTCTACTCCGGAGCCGAATGATTTTCCAGTTAAGCTACACCGACGGAATTTATATCTGGAACTTTGTCGTCTTGACATGTGCTTTACCTCTGTAGTACGTCATATGCATCTCCCCCATGCGAAAGAGCTCAGACGGAATCATAGTTTTTCGGGTCAGCCTTGCAAACCTTGTGGTGAGTTAGAGCTCACTGTAGAAGAAGGAATTCCAATTAATTCCAGGCGATGTGTGGAAAAAACACCACACATTTTCCCGCAAAGCGATGAAGGAATTCTGATTAATTCCAGACGATGTGTGAAGTGAACATCGCACATTTTTCGAAAACTCAACGGCTAGTAGATCGGGAGCCAATGTGAAAACCCAAATTTGTCGATGATGGGGACCGAACACGCATCCTTCTGTTCCGGAGCTCAATGCTTTCCGAATTAAGCTACACCGATGGAATGTTTCACAGCAACTTGACACATGCTTCATTCCTTATAACTCTATGCACCTTTTAAGTCATAAACTTGCAGCCATTCGACTCATGATACAACGAGCCATCACACACTCCTCCAGTAACCAATTGAAAAAACAAGGGATTGCAAAAATCAAAGAAATCGTCAGAAACCATGGCTACGAAGATTGTTTGGTGGATTCTGTTTACAAAGGACTTAGAAACTCAACCATGTCTACCCCTGAGAGAGAAATTAGGACTAATAAATTTGTTGGGTCTACTATACTGTGCAAATTAATTGGAACAAAGTAAAAAAATCCCTCTTTTTTCCAAAACTATGCCTTTATATCATTCTATGCCTTAATATACACTGATAAATACCTGTATTATTATGAAGTATGTCCTCCTTTAGCAGAAATGACCTCTTGAATTCGTTTTAGCATTGACTCCACTAATTGAGTGCACATATTTTTGACTTCATAATCGTGGAACCACACTTTTATAGCATTCGTAATCATGCGTTCTTTGGTTGTAGAGTCCGTTTTACCTAAACGTCACTTCAAAATATTCCACAAGTTTTCTATGGGATTTAAGTCTGGTGAATTTCTAGGCCAATCAAGCAAATGAATTTGATTTTCCAGCATGAAATTCTTGACCAATTCCGAATTGTGACATGGGGCCAAGTCATGTTGAAATGTCCCGTCAAAAGTTTGAAAGAATCTTACGTTGTAATATTTCTACATACTTGGCTGAATTCTTCATACCTTGAACAGGAACTAAGCTTCCGGTGCCATTTGATGTGAAAAAAACCTAAAACATCTCTTTCAGAGGGTGGTTTACAGTTTGTTTGACATGCTCAGGTCTTTAGGGTTCACAGTTACTTCGTCTAACGACATTTTCTTGATAACCCTGCACAAATAAATGAGTTTCGTCATTGAAAATTACCTATTTCCAGTCGTCAGCAGTCCGTGATTTATATTATTTGGCCCATGCTTAACGTTTTATCTTCATTTTCGCATTCAAATATTGTTTTTTAGTTGGTCTTCTTGCATTCTGGCCAACTTCCAGAAGCCAATGGCGTACAGTTGAATCACATCACAACCACTAGCCAATAAATCTCTTTGAAGGTCGGTGCTTGTTTTTTTTTCGATTCATTTTACTATTTCTGACTAGATATTTATCGGTTCGTCGAGTTGTTTTTCGTTTTCTTCCACATTTACCTCTGCTTTTTGGAGACGATGACCCAGATGCGTTGTATCACGTAAGCAGTCTTGATACACTTGATTTACCTACACCAACTGCAGAAGCGTAATCTCTCACTGTCATAGAAGTGTGATCCTTGAGAGCAATCATTTTTGTATGCTTCCCTGGATAAATATCCATTTTTCAATGCACGAAAGCAACACGTACTCACAGAGAGCAAACACTAACATCTACCTGTCACACACGAAATCTCACAACTGAAGCTGAAGTGCCTATTTCCTGTTTAAAACCAGTCAAACCAGATTCTTACTATCAAGTTCTAACAGTCACACCACCTCACAGCTGATAAAACCGGTTTACGTGGGTTTCCGACATTAACTGGCGATCACATTACAGTTCTGAGAATAAAATAGCTTGTCCAAATTAATTTGCACGGTATAGTATGTGCTATGACCCACACGTTACTCGAACTTTGAAAAACGTGTGTCACCGTCATAAAAATCGATTTTGGCCTCAGAACATCTAATATCTACTTCATTATGGAGATCGGGGGCTCGTCAGGCTTAAATTTAGGCCTTTTTCCCTGGCTCCATACTACAGTTCCATAGTACATTATGTTATTTTTTTTAATAAATTACATTGTATCGAATTTTTTGGTCAGTTGTAAACGGGATTAGTGCTTGTATGTTTATGATTATTATACTAGATATATTTGAGGTGGTTGAGCTCTTGTTTTCTCTTGGATTAAATAATTAGTACGAAATGCTTTTAATTTATATTGAACTTTGTGATTTACTGTGACTTCATGTTTTTATTCCATTGTGTTAATATTGTGTTAATATTTAAATTTAGTTTAGTAATTATGACAATTTTAGATGTTTGTGTTTTGTTAGACATAAATGTACTGTGTTGTGTGGTAGAATTTTCATTAAATTCAAATTCAAATTCAAAATTATTCGTTACGACTGTGATCAAATCAAACAGGGATCCCGTCATGGAGTATATACCATACCTCTTTACAGTACTGAGCCAGATGACCCACCTGTCACATAGGATCTACCCAGAGGACGTTAGATATTAGAGTGAAAGAACATATATATGACACCAAGACTCGAAACAATAAGACTGCATTATCACGCCTTACCAACAATGGCTCTTATTATCCAGCTTGGCAGGAAACTTCCATCGTTTCAACACCACGGAACAAAACCTCGCTGATTTTAGCTGAGAGTTTGAAGATATTCATCAAGGGTAATCAATGTTGCAACGGCTGGAAACATATCCTGCCAAAGGAATCAAATAATACTCAGAATGACGCCTTTCAGAATACCTTAATACCAGATGACATAGCCACCCAATCGGCAATCCGGGTCCCCTCCCCGTGAATGGCCCAGGCATGCGCAGTGAACTCACAAACTGAATCCTGACACTCTGCCCTTCTGTTACTTAAAGGTCGTGAAACACCAATTCAGGAGCACATCTGATAATGATCCCAAGAGGGATCGAAAGATTTTATGTTGTTTAGATTATTTCTTACCACTTTCGGTTTGTATTTGAAACATCAGTTCTTTTTAACTTATATTGTTATTTTAATCGTGCATTGGACGGCAATATTTTATCCCATGCCATGCTTCACGTCTGTAGTATGTCACAACGGGCGAGGGCATTGCAGTGCTCACGGTGGTTGTTAACCTCCCCCCCCCCCCCCCAAAAAATAAGAACCAGATGAATTCGTACCAAAAAGTCATCGGTCAACTCTTCCGAAATATACAGAGTGTTTCAAAAAGGTCTGGTCTAGGAATGGCGAGCCTTTTTGTGAGTGTGTATACTCAAATTAGCGGTTGTTTCCAAAACCATTATCTCATGCATCCATGGGAAATTTCAGCTACAGATTATTACTAATTATTCACCCACTGTTCACATGCAAGCACCAAAAGATAAATATAAGAACAAAGCCAATTCTAAGTGTTTACATGTATTATTACTCATGACATGCACACTGTACCGTGGGTCTGCGAGGATTTCAAGCCGTGCCATACGAATTCCATATTTTTCGGCAAATGTCCAACAAGCGCAAAATTGGGGTGTGATGTAATAAGGCGTGCTGCCGTGGTCGTTGAGCCTTCAGCTCGTTGTCCACTACGACCTTTTGAGTTATGTCCATGAGTGCCCATAGCCTAGTTCCCGGGATGTGACAAACAGAAATTGCATCTACATATGGCATACACAAACACCATACGAAAATTTCCCTGTGTCTTCTTATTATCTTGCAGTTTTTACCACACTCTCAGCACATAAATTTAATTGGAAACCAGAAGATCCAAAGACTATATTAAAAAGATGGATAAATGAAATTAGTCAGCATCTTACGGTAATACGGAAATGTCTTTGTCCTTCTTTTAATCCCTTTGGCCACGTGTGTCACATGACCCACGAAACCCCTGAGATCACTCAGTTGCTCTTGAAGACTAATTTCAGCGGAAAATGTCCAGAGATCTTTGTCCAGAAGTGAGTAGCTGCTGCAAAGGATGATATATTCTCCATTTCTTCGCCTTTCATACCTTTCCATACTGTACGTATGAACGCTGATCTCCAACATACAATGCGAAATTTAATCTTTACATTCTATGGTGAATTTCCAATTTTTCTACTAGAAATTATCAACGCATGTTCTATTTTTCGTCAATACACACGCATCCAAATGTTCTAAAGAAAAATTTCTAATCAGAATCAGTGTTATCGTAAACATCTCTGTAGCACCTTCCAATGACAAAACAGTCATAGTCCGATTACCAGGGAAGGGAAAATGTCTCCTCTTACCCCTTGTATGGGTGTCAACGATTACGTCCAGGGAGATTCCTTTCGCGCTCTTTCTTAGACAAATCAAAAGAACGCCCATCTTCTTGCTGGCTAGATGAATACAGTCTTCTGGGGCACTGCCCTGAAACAAAGTTTCTTTCTCAGTCTTTAGAGAAAGCTATTCCACACAATCAAAACTGGAAACTATCCCTCAGAAACAGCTGCTTCATTTAAAAGTAACGAAAATAATAATTATTCATTTATTATGGTTGCTTTTTAAAGAATCAGTATAGCACTGCATGCAACGTGCCAACTTGGACGTACGTGCAACACCTTCGTCACCACAGGTCTAATAAAATTTTGAGAAAGTATTCTACTGCGCATAACGATGGAAACCGTTCCTATCAAGAATAGGCCGGAAAATTTTCGGTTCCGAGTTATACCACATTTTGAGAGTGCAAGTGAAAACGCCTGTCAACAGATGCGCTGCTAGGTAAATTCGCATATTTTGCATACGCAAATGCTGGGCAAATTCAAAAGGTATCCAAACGTTGGACAAATTCCCATCATTCCTGGATTAGGTAATACTGTAAAACATTCGTCAACAGTTGTTCTACTAATGAGTCGTTGTGGAACATAAGTGTAAGCGATTAAGCCGTCGTATTGTTATTGCGACTCCATGTGCTCTTTGTGACCTTGAACGTGAACTATCAGTTCTGCAACTCTCAAATGTTGTGACTCCATGTGACTTATTGTTACTCCATGTGCTCTTTGTGACCCTGAACATGAACTATCAGTTCAGCAACTCTGAAATGTTGTGACTCCATGTGCTCTTTGTGATCTTGAACATGAACTATCAGTTCTGCAACTCTGAAATGATGTGACTCCATGTGGCTTATTGTGACTCCATGTGCTCTTTGTGACCTTTAACATGAACTATCAGTTCTGCAACTCTGAAATGATGTGACTCCATGTGACTAATTGGGACTCCATGTGCTCTTTGTGACCTTTAACATGAACTATCAGTTCTGCAACTCTGAAATGTTGTGACTCCATATGATTTATTGTGACTCCATGTGCTCTTTGTGACCTTGAACATGAACTAACAGTTCTGAAACTCTGAAATGATGTGACTCCATGTGACTTATTGCGACTCCATGTGCTCTTTGTGACCTTGAACGTGAACTATCAGTTCTGCAACTCTGAAATGATGTGACTTCATGTGGCTTATTGTGACTCCATGTGCTCTTTGTGACCTTGAACATGAACTAACAGTTCTGAAACTCTGAAATGATGTGACTCCATGTGACTTATTGCGACTCCATGTGCTCTTTGTGACCTTGAACGTGAACTATCAGTTCTGCAACTCTGAAATGTTGTGACTCCATGTGACTTATTGTCACTCCATGTGCTCTTTGTGACCTTGAACATGAACTATCAGTTCTGCAACTCTGAAATGATGTGACTCCATGTGCTCTTTGTGACCTTGAACATGAACTATCAGTTCTGCAACTCTGAAATGATGTGACTCCATGTGACTAATTGGGACTCCATGTGCTCTTTGTGACCTTGAACATGAACTATCAGTTCTGTAACTCTGAAATGGTAGACATTCAAAAAAAAGGGAGAAGGAGAAAACCTGATTGCATGTTTGGATCAATAAGTTGCGAATTAAGTTCTACTTTCTTTCCCGTTCTGATATTTCGACATTGCTTGACAATAAAAACTTGAAAATGTAATACACCGTGTACCAGAAATGCTTCATTGAAGATTTCACCATGACTAATGGCGATGTTGTCATGCATCATTTGACACAAGCTCCGAACACAAAATTGTTTTGGTATATTTTACAACGTTAATTTGCTCTTCTAAGGAATTAATTTCTCTTTCTTCGCCCCGTAGCTCTTGTAAGTAGTTGGCATACTCCAAGACTAAAATTTTTAAAATTGTCTAAGAGTAAGGGGTAATCTAATCGCGACGGCATGGAATCAGCAGCCTGTTGGTGCGTAGAAATCCACTTCTGACGTCACATGAATAATGTCCACAACATTCCATTTTTCTTAATCAAACTTTTCTTCTGCAAAATTTCGGAATAGCTTTAGAGATGTCTGTGTAGGTGTTAGCATTGCAACTATATCCTTTTTTATGCGCATGCATATATTTTTCCTTGGAACATTCTGTGGAAAAATGAGGAATTTCTGCATGTGATCTAAGGAAACATTTTGAGGAAGAGGTTGATAGTACTGACTTTAGTCTGCAGATTTACAGTATGTGTGTTGACGTTTTGCGTTTCTTGCTTGTTTTAGAAAGATTCTTCTTCGATTATTGCCATCATGACCAGACGATCTTCTTTGATTGTGATCAATCAATCAAAGAAGATCGTCAGGTCATGATGGCAATAATCGATAGACGATCTTCTTTGATTGTGTGACATGAGAACACAATCAAAGAAGATCGTCTATAGAGTGTACAGATGTTTTAAAGAGCTCATTACATCCAGACCGGATGTAACAATTAAACAATTACTTATCCAAAGTCACAGAGCAAACACCGATGCGTGTGGTGTGTTCACCTGGACAGTACAACGGATTTGTGCCGAAGCAGACAGAACTGCAGCTGTCAGATTTGTAGAAACCGGACCATCTTTTGCGTCACCAAAGAAAAACGTACCACAAGCGAAACGTGTGACGGAGCTTGATTATCTTAATAAAAAATGTCGTGGGATGGAAGGTTCAGGAGTTTTACGACCGAGGAGGATACCCAACGTGTCAAAAAATTAGAACCAATTCTCTTCAGATAATGGATTTTTCTGGGAATACAAAATCGGTGTGGATCATTTGAAGAAAAACAACAACTTGAATTTCAGTATAGAAAGTGGACGCAGATTTCTAATGGAAATGGCTGATATTGCGGCTGCACGTATTACGTTTCTAAGAAAAATGCACAATATAAGAAGAGAACCTTCCCCTCGGCCTATTATGTACTTCGATGGTACTTGGGTGAATCAAAATCATTCAAGAAATATATATGGCAAGATTCCAAGAATAACGGATGCCTTAAAGTACCTGTAGGGAAAGGTTCTCTGCTGATCATTTGCCTCGCCAGATCAGCTCACGTGGCTTCATCGAAGGAACATAGCTGGTATTTTTGTCAAAAATTTCGGGGAAATATCAACAAGAAATGAACAGCAAAGTTTTCAAAAAGTGCCTTGTAGACTTGTTCAGAGGTCTGGAAGAGGCCTGCGTAATAGCGATGGAGAATGTGAGCTGTCACTAGACCCACAAAGAAGAAATCCCAACAACAAAAACGAGAAAAACTGACATTGTGCCATGACTCAAAGTTGAAAACATGACACACAATTCAGCAATAATGTTCCCGAACTCTTGAATATCTTTAAACAGAACAAGGGAAGATATGAAGTTTACAAATTAGACGAGATAGCGACTGAAATGCAACAGGGAGTAGTGATAAGTCCTCCCTATCACTGCCAGTACAATCCAATTTAACTATAACTGCCAGTACAATCCTCCCTATCACTGCCAGTATAATCCAATTAACTATTTAACTGATATGAACTGAGACAGAATGGCGAACGAAAACACCTCTTTTAAAATGAAGGATGAAAGAAGGTTACTTGAGGAGACTGTGTCACGTGACTGTAAACGGTTGGAACGAATGTGCAGATCACTCAGAAAAACTGCAGGAAGATGACTTTATCCAAGGAGTGTGTGAGAAATGTGATCATCACAAATTCACAGGATGGCAGTGAAAGTAGTTTCAGTGAGAGTGAAAGTCGTGATGAATTTTAGAATGACAGCGATATTTAATTTTTTTATGTAGACAAAAATGAAAATATCTCCAACAACGATATTTCAATACTTGTGATGAGTTTAAGTATGTACTGTAAATATGCCCCTCCCCTCCAAAATATATGGGTACTAATTAAAAATAATTGTTGGTGTCAGTGATGCTTATTTCTTTGACTTGAATAATTTCATGAGTCCACATCTGACGTATTTAATTTTTACATTTATTATGTACAGGTAAGATTTTGAAGCTTATTATTTTCTTTTCCTTCAAGGAAACAGTTTCTAACAGTCCAAAAATTATAATTCCCGATTCAGCGTATCTCTTTGTATATATTTTTTGTAGCCATAAAGTTGCTTCTGCCCAAACCAGTATTTATTAAGAAAGACCACCTCATGCATTCTAAGTGTACTTAAGCTTATCATAAATTAAAGAGATGAGTCTCGAGTTACTTTCGCGGCAGAAACTATATGGTTATAGGTCAGGGTGGGGAGGAAAGCATGTGATCTTCAACAGGAGATTTAAAAATAATAGACTATACCCGAAAAGCCCAAAACGAAGGCCGTTTGGAGAGACTCTGGAACCAACACGCCTGGTGTCAACTATCATTCGAATTTCAAAGTTGCTCAGATTACTCTTTCTGCCCATTCCGACCCTCAGTCGAATGCTAACTGATGCTCAACGAGTTTGTATGCCTGATTTGTACCACATTCCGAACTAACATGCAGTTTTACGTATCAGAGAATTACTTACGTGTCGAAGGAAGGTTTATTTAACATAAACTTCCAACTAAATGTACACTGACGAGCCATTGCATTATGGCCACGTACCTAATAAGCCGTAGAACCCTCTTTTGCCCGCAAAACAGCGCCCAATCGGCAAGGCATCGATTCGATGAAGTGGCGATAGGTATCCAGAGGTATCTGATACCATAATGTCAGCAGCAGGTCCTCCAGTTCCCATGCATTTCAGGGTGGTAGTGACTTAGCGTGAACCCGCTTTTCCAAGTCGAACCACAAATGTTCGATTGGATTCATATCAGGTGAATTTGAAGGCCAAGGCATTAACAGAAAGTCACCATGTTCCTCAAACCACTCCTTGATCGTTCTGGTAGTGTGGCATGGCGCATTATCCTGCTGGTAATGGCTATCACCAGCAGGGAACACAGGAGCCATGAATGGGTGAAATTGTTGGTCTTCATAGATGTTCAGATACCTGACAGCTGTCGGGGATTGTTCTATTGCGATTATAGGGCGTACTGTGTCCCAAGGAAACATCGCCCCGATGAACTGTGTGCTGTGACACATATCTCTGATCACCACTGTTGTTGCTGAGGATGATTTGTCGCACTCTGGCCCTGCGGTAGCTGTGAACAATGCGAGACAGTCCCCTCTCCCCTCTGGCATCAATGAGCTGGCGGACGACACACGGCTGGACAACGGTACGTCGTTTGAGCATCTGCGCACCACTTTTGATACGTACTCACTACAGCGGCTCGTGAACAACCCACAAGTCCCGCCGTTTCCGAGATCGTAGTTCCGGGACGCCCTGTCATCATATCAAACTCCGATAAATCGGCAGCTCCTGCTATTCTGACTCCGAACACTCTTCTAATTGAAAGCTTGTCCTCGGCTTGTATATATACTGCTCTGTGAATTTCACGTGCGTCACTGTTCAGTCTCCAGACGCGCTGATTTCTCTAGGCTTTGGGTGGTCATAATGTAATGGCTCATCGCTGCATACTAAATCGCTTGATTAAATTGCGCTGCTCCATCATGAAATTCTGTTGGATCATGAAATTTCCAGTGAATTATCCGGTTTCGTAACACTTGGCAAAGTATGTTTAAGTGAGATACATAGTGATAGAATGTTAAATAAGAGATACGTAATTTTCATACCATTTGCTAGCTGACCTGTACCCGGCACTGCACGGGTGTAGTATAAAGATTCAATCTGGATATCTTAATTTTTATTGAGGTGAATAATTGAGTTGTGAGTGCACTTCCTTAACTCTCTAATCACACTAACGCATTTTTGCTTTTTCTGTTCTTTATGTGTGTAAGTCTTATTAGCAATGCAGTAATGCAATCTCTGGAGTGCATGAATGCGGAGGAAAAAATTAATTAAAATTTCCTAATAATCTTTATAAATTTCGTTAAACATCTTTCGATTAGGTGCTGTAATATTCCTTTTCTCTCCCATTTCGTTGTTTGTGCTGCTTCCTTAGCTCTGGTTGCAACCATGAATTTCCTATTTCAGAAGGAATGTAATGAAAATGAATTTGACAAACACACCCAGTATAATTATTTATGAACAATGGGGAAAACACTTGATACAGAACTTGAAAACGTATTGTGTTGGTAAAAACAACGTATATTCTTCTTCAGCAAGAATCCCTACCACCATTCGAATAAAAATGCCCAAATGAGAGAGGCTGTTTGACCTAGTCTGCCCATTCCGAAAAGCCACTGTTCAGCTTTCTTTTTACTATAGAAACTCTGCTTGAAATGCTTGAATGCTGCATCTTGTACCAGGCAGAGATATAAAACTGCAAATGTGAAACCAGTCGGGCCTTCAACATTACAGCTTGTACCAGACCGTGATGACTGCAAATAAGACACGGGGCAGACCTTGGGAACTATGGTTCATAACGTCACACTAAACGGCCATGCTGACCTCTAGTAAATAAGAGAAGTAGCTTGGCTTCTCACGATGCGTGGACATCAAATAACCATCTTCATTTCATTTTGACATTTCCATGTCTTATTCAACTATCACGAATGAAACGGAAATCAAGTAAATATTGAAAGAAGTAAATGCTTTCGTAATTTATTTATTAAATAATCTGAGATGTTGTACAGGAAAAATAACGTACAAGATTCTTTGGTCAATGGTTAAACATATGGTAAAATTCATTAATTTTGTTTCTTGCAGAAGCTCCTATTTTTCTGCACAACAAATAATATCTCACTATGGACGTTGGCAATTGATCAGGGAGTTTTCTTTATTAAACACGTTTCGATAGAAATGCTACGGAATTGGAAAACACATAGAATGAAGCAGCTTGCATGCACCATAACAGTTGTTGTCATCGTCAGCAATGCTTATCAGTACTATAAAAATTGAGTTAAGCTTACTACAGAAACTAAAAAAAGATCGGAAGGTATTTTCTCACTTGAGGTCCGTCCATATCTTTTCGCAGAGAATAGGAACACCCAGCATGGCAGGAGGAAAAATAGGTTGACACACCATCAGGACCGCACAGTGGAGTAAAGACGTTTGTTGTGCACAAGCAGTCTGTATTGCATTTGTTTTGGAGCTCCAGCCTGAAAAATGTTAAAAGAAACGATGTAATCAGTAAATGGATCCAGTTACAAATGGTAATCATAATTATAATAATAATGAATCACAGCACACTTAGAAAGGAATTTACAACAAAATACACCAATCGCCTTCCAAAAATTCGGAGCACTGAATTATATTCCAAAAGTAAGATAAATATAAATCTATCAACACTTGGGTAGTTCCTATATTAATGTACTTCCTTTGGGATCGTTAAAAGGACAAATATTGATCTAAGTGATCTACAGAAAAATATACCGGTCTACAGACTCACTGAAAGACTTTTAACCAAATACAGATATCACCATACAAAATTGTCAGTTGAAACACTCTAGCTGAAATAAAAAGAAGAATGGTCTAATCAACATATCAGATCTTTGCAGAGAACTCAAACAATACTTCTTAAGTGAAAAAGGTGTCATCACTACAGTGTTGGCTGCAGCTGACGAAGGCTTTACCTCACTAAACCTAAATACTTCTCAGTTCCTTACGTAATCAGAAAATAATTCAGGTTCACTGTAAAGTTGGAAAAGCAAAATTCTGCACGGTAAGTGTCCAAAGTCCTTAGATCTGAAAAACATTGACAAAGCTCCTCACTACAATGGTTAAAAAAGGTCAGCTCTATCTAAAAAACCAAGGGATTCTTCATTGGGATTCAAGACTGAAACCGCAGAACAACAAGAAGCATATAACGAAAGTTGCACATGATGACTCCTATGGAATGTGTGGAAAAACCAATAAAACCATAGAACACATTTTAGCCGGCTGATCTCGTCTTGCTTCAAATCAATACCTTAACACATGACCAGGTAGTCAAGATCGAACATCAAGAGCTTGGAGTTAACTACCACTTTATCCAAGGCGAAATATATTTCTCCTAACTACAGGTAAAAAACACTGAAGACAATATTGATGGATATATAGGCTTTACTTACAAAAAACGTCCGAAGAACAGTATTTGAGCAAATCTCGAAATATCAGAACCTACGAATGGAAATCCAAAGGATATGGAAACAACGCATAACGTAGATCTTATCAATTGTCACTTCGGCAACCGCAGTGGTACTAAAGAGCTTTCTGAAAAATCTCCGGAAGTTAGGATTGTCACAGAGACGGCTTCACCCAATCCAAAAGACAGTAGAACATTCCTGAATTTCCAGGCTTGAGATGAATATCTCCGCTTTTTGTTCACCAGCTCTGGCCGAGAAAGCCGACAAATTATGATAAATAAATAAATAAATTCAAATGGATTTCCAGAATTGGAAATCATCAACAAGTAAAGATAGCTAGCTGTGTCCGCTAGTGGCAGTGAATTACGTTGCAAAAGTCACAACTGTACACAAAATGTTACTCATATTAAAATACATCTAAGCAGAAAATAGTTTTTAAAATCGAATAATCGGATGAATCGACATGGAGAGAAGAATCATATAACTTCACATCTCTCTATAGGGGAAGCTGCGGGTTATTTGAAGAGGGAAATAAAAGCAAAATATTTTTGTGCCATGACTCCAAGTTGATTCCGATAGCCCCAGAACACGGACTTCGAAATCAGGGTGGGCGACGGGTGGGGGAGCATTACTTTCGGTGAGAAAAATTTGTTAGCAACTCTATTTACGGAAAACTTAAGTAATTTTAATGCGTTTTACAATGAACTGCAAAAGAATTGGCGCAATCCTCACTTTCTAGGATACATAGTCATTAATTGTGGAACTGTCTGGAAGTTTTTGCACTTTCCGAAATACGAAACAATTCGAAGTGTGCTGTATCTTTTTTGCTCGTGTTCCTCTCATCCATTTTTAATAAAGTTAGTAAAATATGAAGATGTAAATGCCGCATTACAAACATGACACACTGCCACCAGCACTTGTAGCACGTACTGATTAAAAGCAAATTTTGTTCCTATGAGATACGTCTGAAAGCAAATGTTTCCGTAGATTAGATTTCAGTGGAAGTAAGAATAAGCAGACACAATATCTTCCCGAACCTCAACCCCATTCTTTAAAGCCTGCAACATTGTCTTGCGCTTATTTCTTCTAAAGCAGCCGTCATCCACGTCTTGCTCCTTCACTGTTCCGAGGCAGGATCAATAGCGCTAGTATAGCTTTAGACTTTACTTTATGTGTTGGAATCCCATACCTAGTAGGTACGTCTTGCTTCCTAACTATTCCGTGGCAGCATTGAAAGTGCTAGTATGATTCTAAGCTCCACTTTCTTTGTTGGAATCCTATAATTAGTAGGTACGTCTTGCTCCTTCACTGTTCCGTGGCAGGGTTAAGAGCGCTAGAATAGCTTTAAACTCCACTTTCTGTGTTGGAATCCCATACTTGTAGGCACGGCTTGTTCACTCACTGTTGCATGGCAGAGTTAAGAGCGCTAGTATAGCTTTAGTCTCAATTTTTTCTGTTGGAATCCGATACTCAGTAGCTACGTCTTGCTCCGTCACTGTTCCGGAGCAGGGTTAAGACCGCAATTATAGCTTTAGCGCCTTTTCTGTGTGTGGATTCCGTATTTAGTAGCACAAAGAAACAAACTGGAGAGCAATTAGTAACGACCTCTCTCAGTGAATTCCTCGTGCTTATTTGTCCATGGCCAACTTAACATGAAAAACGGCTTGAACCACGAAATTTGAAGAGTTGAGAGTAATAAAATTTTCATAGCCCTGCGAATGTTATTTTGATAGCCTTTCTACGGCGAAATAAGCAGCGCACTTTCTAGAGGAAAATTCCGATTGGTACACGATGAATTGACTCCAATCTCATCATTACTCGATGTAGTCCAGACTATACTTTGAAGTTTAAAAAAATTGTAGAATAGCACATCTTGAACTAGTGGGCTCCAGAGTGGCATACACATTTTTAGGGTGTGTTGGAGTCTACCCTCCAGCTCCAGAGTGTGCAGGAAATTTTTCAGTGTGGGTTGTAGTCTACCTTCGCACCCCCATGGCGGAGGCCCTGCCTCAGATAAACGTAAATATTTTTTGTACTTTTCGTGTTTCTGTGTGTTTAAATCATCGTAAACAATACTACAAAAACAAAGTGTACTGCAAATTTTAGTATGAAAACAATGTTGTGAGTTTATATCGACAACTGAAACCTAAGTTCCACTTGATTTGATTTTCTTATATTGTAATGTTGATGCATATTTATATGATTCAAAGTGAGACTTGAAATCATACATAGAATTGAAATGAATAAATATAACTCAGTGTTACCAGCTTAATTAGGGAAACTATGATATACAGCGAAGGACATCACACTTGAGGAATGCAGGATTACGGCCCTATGAGTTCAAGATGGTGCTGATTGGACAATAAACAAACAAACACTAAAGTAGTTCTTCGTTGCCCAAATCCCCATCGACGGTGCCCCACTCGCTACTTTTCTCACGTTTTTATTAATAACATCGTGAGTAATTGCAGTAATTGAATTACATTTCTTAAGAACATACCTTCATACATGAAAAATAGAACCATATCATAATAGAAGTTGAAAGTGTCTGCCTTGTACATTGAGACAGGCTTGAACACGAGACTCCCTATTTCGGAAAATTCGCGCAAGTTGCTCCGGCGAAATCGCTGCCACTGCCTCGCAGATGTTGTTCTTCAATGCTTCAAGGGTTGTCGGGTTGTTTTGAAACACTACTGATTTGAGATAATCCCAGAGAAAGAAATCAAGAGGTGTTAGGTCAGGAAATCGAGGTGGCCACATTCCTTTAGAAATCATGCGATCTCCAAAGAATGACTGAATTTCAGCCATACCCACATGTGATGTATGGCAAGTTGCCCCATCTTGTTGGAAATATCCAGTGGTCAGCTCTTCAGGGTGCAGTTGGTTAACGAATGCCTGAAAATTTTCCATGTATGTAGATGGTTGTTGAAAGGAGAT
The DNA here is from genome assembly GCA_039090855.1 of Macrothele yani. Lineage (NCBI taxonomy): Eukaryota > Metazoa > Arthropoda > Arachnida > Araneae > Macrothelidae > Macrothele > Macrothele yani. The sequence goes on along the minus strand of CM076997.1, from coordinate 45,484,821 downwards.
GAGCCTAATGATCCACCGACGTGGCAGTGAGCACCATACTTCAATGTTTTGTGCGTGAAGTGGTTTCATGATGAAAGCGTGAGGACTTCCCGCTACCGCATACGAGTGTTTTGTGTATTTATGTTCTCTGATAAGTGAATTCACGCTTCTTCGGCAAAACATATGTAGTCCAAGATATTCCGTCGTTCCGCAACAAATGCCTGAAAGCATTGACAGCTATTACGCCGGAGAAATCGGCGCGAACTTTCCGAAACTTGGGGTTTCGTGTTCAAGTGTATCTTGATGCGACACTTTCAGCATCTCTTATGATATGGTTCTGTTTTCCATGGATGAAAGTATGATCTTACCAAATATCATTCAAGTACTGTAATTATTCACGATGTTATTAATAAAAACTTGGGTAAAGTACCGAGTTGGACACCCTGTGCCTCTGATGGACACCCATGAATTTTGTAATATAGTTTTAATCAAATTGTTTATATAGAGGAAGCTTATCAAAAAATATTTGCCCGGGGCTCCACGAAAGCTAGGGGCGGCCCTGTATGATAAGTTGCAGAATATATGGAATACGTATATTTTGTAAGTGAGATTTGGTAAGACGCTAAAAGAGCGTATTGTATTTTTAGATAATCATCAAAATTTATAAGCCTGAAAATTTTCGTCCTCCACTGATGCTAAACAATAATGAATAATATCCACATTAACGAGAATAAACCCGAGAATATCAAAACATTCTATGTTTTTAACACATGTGGATTTCAGAGCAAAATCAAAATGTCCTTCTAACTAGATCTTAGTTAGAAAGACAATCGATAAAAACTCCTTTAAACTAGACTTAGTTAGAAGGATAATCGATAAAAGAACTAAGAACTAATTAGAACTAGTATAATAAGAACTAGTATAAAGTTAGAACTAGTCTTTAAGTATAATACTGAACTAAGATCTAGTTAGAACTGCATCGGTTAGAACTAAGATCTAGTTAGAAAGACAATCGATAAAAATCTCCTTCTAACTAGATCTTAGTTAAAAGGACGATCGATAAAATGTCTTTCTAAAAAATAAAAATGTCCTTCTAACAAGATCTTAGTTAGAAGAACAATTTTAGAACCAAAATGTCCTTCTAACTAGATCTTTAGTGTCCTTCTAACAAGATCTTAGTTAGAAGAACAATTTAGAACAAAAATGTCCTTCTAACTAGATCTTTAGTGTCCTTCTATTTAGAACTTTAGTTAGTGTCCTTCTGACTAGATCTTTAGTTAGTGTCCTTCTAACTAGATCTTTAGTTAGTGTCCTTCTAACTAGATCTTTCAGAGATACATAAGAAGTAACAAACCTCTTAGATGCTTTGCCTCTGTTACATAAAATGTGGAATGATGACAGACATATAATCCGAATCTCCTAAGAGTGTGGCTATACATTTTTCAGAACCCATATATATAAAGGACAAGTTTCCTTCACTCTATGTAACATTTTCTGTCAACAACGTCTAAGAAGACGCTGAATAAATCACCACTGTATATATCACACACCGTTGGCCTTAGAGCTCTTTGTAATGAGAAGAAAATCCATTTCTTCTTAATTTTCAATAAATTTGGAAAACCAATAATTGTTTCTCCTGTGACTGAGTAGTTTGCGGCACTGACTTCTTGACCCTTCTTCCGAAAATGGTTCAGGTTAGTGGTTTGCATGAGGCATGGGTGACGTGCTTGTCTGATGACGCTGGCTCTGTTCTTCTCCTGAAAGACGCGATTCTAAATTAGGGGCTGATCATAATTGAGGGGGAAGGGTCGACCCTGCTCACCCCAAAATAGGTAAGGTAATTCAATGCCCTTGAATGAATTTCTATTTCTCGTAACTGAAGATCTTTCAACTTTTACTATCATTTTTATTCAAGGCGCTTTTTTCTTCTTTCTTTCTTTCTTTCTTTCTTTCTTTTTTTATGAAGATATCTCTTATTGTGACATTCCTGAAGGCGAAACTTTTGTGGGATTGTTGATTTTAAGATATTTCGCCTTAAATTTTAGTCTTCTTTTAGCGGTTTGTTCAATCCAAATAATTTAGAACTATCGAATACAATTATTATTGGAAACGCGCACGGTTGAAGTTATTTTAATGCATTGTCATTTATTGCAACAACATCACGATCTTAAAAAAAGAAAAGAAGAGTAGAAAAAGAAATCCCTGTTTATTGAGCGTCATATAAAACAGTAGAAAGACATCGATCAAAAAAATGTCAGTCATATTGCAGGAACTATGGCTGACCTTTTCGTGTTTTCAGAATATGTCGTACTTCTTTTTGACAAATTCTGAAACAAAAAACAAAATTTTGTGACACATTTTGAAAAAATTATTTCAGCCATAATTAAACAAAAAGCAGATCAATAAATCAGATTTCCAAAGACGTAATGAGAAAAAAGTTCAAAATATAAATTTGCAGCACACCATTTCAATAGCAGTTGCTAAATCGAAAACTTTTCCGCCTGAAAGACACTTTTAAAATTATTCTCTGTTTCTGACAATAGATGGCACTCCATCCGCACAGATAAAGAGACATGGTAGATGCGGTTTCTACGATGACCATTCACCTTGCAGAGGACAGCGATGTACTCTGTATCTTCGATGGTCCCACAAACCCCGCATTTTTTCAATGCTTACAATATTTGTCTCTAACGCGTTTTCTCTGATGTCAACTAAGGGCTGCTTTTTAATGGTCATCTCAAGTGTAATTTTAAAAACCAGAACATATCTACACCGCGACAGAGAACTATCAAATCGGCTCTTTAATATAATGAATCATTGTTTAATAAACTAAATAAAAATGAAAATAATTAATGAAATAATAAAAGAAAATAAAAATCATACATATCAGGAGTTTTATCCGTTTTTGGTTTGCGGTGATTCACAAACTATTTTCACTGCACTATTTTACATACATTAACAGCTGTAGATGGGGTTTTTTTAATTATAATTTAATTTTAAACACCAGAGTAATTTCACTACATATCAAAATCAAAACTGATCAAACAGAAGCAACGCATTAATCTTCAGGCTGCAGGCCTTTTTTATCAATTGTTTAGTTCGAGGTTTAATGTCTCCTATGTTTACATAATTAACAGAAACGTATGATGCATAAATTTAGATGTTGTTTAATTAATTAGCCGCAAAGGTGCAGCTTCCAAAGCAAGTGCGTAATAGACCAAGTTGATAGAAGTGAATTATTATGTAAATTGGATGTGCGTAAATTGAGCTAAAGTAAATAAAAAGACAATTATTAGAACATTTCTGAAAATCATAACAAAGTGTTTGCTGATAGCCCAGGAAACATTAAGAGCGAAAAATCTCATCGTAACGGGTGGTAATCCAGGGCAATAACATAAGCTCTTGAAAGAGGGGAGACAGAAAGCGTACCGACGAGAAAGAAAAAGGGGTCTGTTAAAGCCTATCCCCGAAAGCACAACGGAGCCATGAGAAAAAAAAAGGGGGGGGGGGGGGGACCGGTGTACGCTTCTGAACAGTGGCGTAACCTAGTTTCAAAATCTGCGGGGGTGGGTCCGATAAGACATACACGCATTATATGTATACGTATATATATGAAGATCCCCGACACTGAAAATCTGGGGGGTCCTGACCTCCGACCCTCCAATGGTTACGCCTATGCTTTCGAATTCTAATAAGGTCAGGAATGCGCTGACGTATTCTGCACCGAAATGGTTTTCTCTCTTTGGTGAGGGAATAAGAAACACATCGCTGATATAAACAGCTATTCCGAGAAGACAGTAATCGGTGCATTAAAATACTTGTGTATCGCGAAATGAGGGGATTACGGTAGAATCCACTCATATTTCACTTAAAAGGGTCAAACACCCAAAATACTAGTGGCAAAGGCACCCTAATGAGCTATACGTGGCGGTGGAAATATTTTGCCATAAATCTTGGTTTTGGTACGTGTAAATTGGAGAGCGAGCAAAGGAAGGATGCGCCGAAAATGAGTCAGCCTTGAAACAGCTCCGAAAGAAGGACAAGACTCTGTTTTGAGGTCCTGGCGTGATCCTGGGTCTGTCAGCAAAAATCCGATTGCGGGAAATGTATCCCGGAGGCCAAGGTATATGACCTGTGAGTCGTGGGTAGTAGGCAAATGAGCCACTGTGATTAGACCAAACGTAAATTTGGTCTGTTTCTGTGGAATTATACACGGAAAGTCCCGATATCAAAAACAAAGCTTGGAGCGACGTTGTGGACTCGTTGGTGGGCAGTAATTTGCTACCGTGCTAGGTGAGAAGTTTCACCTGTGACAAGTAAAAGCGTCCGTGTTACGATTTACTCGGTCTGTACCAAAATAAACCTGAAAAGGGACAGGGCTGTGGGAAGTCTTGGACGGAAGGTCATACTATCCCAAGCAGAGAGACGCCATGCCCAAGTCAGCTGCGTTAGAGGATGCTGCGCTCGAGAAAGCCAATGGACCAATGGACGGAGAAGTATTCTGGACCATTTCGTTTCGCCTATACAGGAGCGAGGAAGGACTCGGTGTCCCTCTCTCCCAACTTCGTGTAGAGAGCGAAAAGGAACATCGGCGAGAATTGACAACAGCCATCGAGCAACAAGTGCCTGTTGTGTGTGTTGTGGTTCGAGCCCTTCGACAGAAAAATCAACTTTGAATTAGTGTCAGTGAAATATTTGGATTTAATCAGACCATCCAAAGCCGTAAGTACAAGAAACTGTTGACTTAAATATTGATTTATCTACTTCACGGGTTAGTGAATAACACCTCGGAATGCGTGCGGTAGGACTCAAGCCTATGTTGCTGACCGACTATCCCTGAAAAGAATTGCCTGGTCAGTAATCAGTTAGTAGTTGGCATTCATAAATTACGATAAACTGTGTCTTCAAATTTGTAACTAAAATCGAAGCTGCTAATTGTGTTTATGCAGAACATTTTGCAGTGACGTCCTTTTTGTTTTGTTTTACATTTTATTATGTCTTTAATTGATTAAAAATATCTGTCGTCTTGTGCCAACGCCCGAACCCAATTGTGTTATTCTGAGAGTCAGTTAAATTTGTTCTCGATTAGTCAATAAGTTTTGGATCATAGTTTTCTCCCCAATACGACTTCGGCGATATAGAATCCCGGAATATTTTATTCTCATTTTTTTAATTCTAATGTTTATCTCCTGGGTGTGACCGTCGTCCGGCTAGCTACCACTCTAAAGTCTTTCACTGTTATTAATATTTTGGTTTGACTGCGCCACCCCCGGAGTGTAACAAGTATAATGCTCGTGCAACACAATTACCATCCGTCTCTTAGAAGACACCTAGGCCGAAGGATATTTAAGCAGTTTCTCAGATATGAATTCAATGTTCCGTATTGGAGAATTAGTCACAAAAGAAAAACTGATAAAAGGGATACAATACATCAATCCTAAGACACTGAAAAAAGATTAGGCTGTACCCCAATCAACTAAACTAAACTGTGATTTACAAGTTTAAGCCCTTGTCACCAAATTTTGACCTACAACAGTCTTAATTCTTTTTAAGTATGAGTATGCAATTATCAAGAGTCAGTACCTCGTTGAACCTGAAAGATTTTCAAATTAGCCAGGCTTAAGGCTCTACGAGACCTGCCATCTTGTATTGCTGCCTTCTCTTGTTAACCAACGGGCAAGCGTATTTCACAAATTGCTCGGGCAATTTTGCACATTTTGGAAAACCGTTTGTGGCTAACGCAAGATATATGATAAATAAAGAGTTCCCTGGTTTCAGATTTTCATTTTGGAACCTTTAAGTATTTTTTATTAATTAATAAAACTATGGAAGACTCCTTGGAACGACTTTCGCTGCAGATAAAAAATGAAGGGAAAGGTCAATAAAAATTCTGAAACCAGGGAACTCTTTATTTATCATACATCTTGCGTTAGCTACAAACGGTGTTCCAAAATGTGCAAAATTGCCCGAGCAGTTTGTGAAATACGCTCCCCCGTTGGTTAATAAAAGAAGGCAGCAATACAAGATAGCGGGTCTCGTAGAGCCTTAAGGCATTCCAGTTAAATGTCTTGAATTTTATTGTTAGATGAGTACAATTAGATACTGAAGTTGCTATAGATGAGCCAACTCATCAGTCCTTAGATGCTGAAAAGAGGCACTTAGGCCTCGTGACTTTTTGACAGTTTTTAAGTTAAATGTTTAATATTCCGTTGGCGTGCGTGTGCGCTAAATACTAATAAAGACTATGCAACACGTTGATGCACAAAAAGCGCCTAAGTCTCGTGCCATTGCATGAGAATTTTTATTTTATATTCTTAGGACTTGGAATGAGTAAATACGTCAAAAACATTAATAAACAGGATGCCATACACACTAAGTTACTTTTGCATGAGGAACAGCCACCTAACAACGCGTTAGCCCACCTTTTTGTGCAATCACGGATCGCATACGTCTAGAAACTGATTCTACAAGGTGTGCCGAACATCCTCCATGCGTAATTGTCAGCTTCAGAAGTTCGGTGTGTTCATGAAATCATGTCCGATACAGAAGCTCCGTCAGTTTACAGTCATTCCATGGAGGATGATCAGCAGTCTTCACACCACATTTTAGCGTATCCCACAAGGGCTCAATTGGGTTACAGTCAGGGGAGTTTGGGGGCCAAGGCAATGTGGAGAATTCATTGTAGCGTTCCTCCAACCACTAAGTAGTTATACGAGCACGATGACACGATGCGTTGTCCTGTTGAAAGATGGCATTGTGGTCTAGGTAATTATATTGCAGACATGGACGGAGATTGTAGGCTAGCAGATAGTAGTAGTAGGAGATTGTAGGCTAGCAGATACTAGTAGTAGGAGATTGTAGGCTAGCAGAGTAGGAGATTGTAGGCTAGCAGATACTAGTAGTAGGAGATTGTAGGCTAGCAGATACTAGTAGTAGGAGATTGTAGGCTAGCAGATACTAGTAGTAGGAGATTGTGGGCTAGCAGATACTAGTAGTACGAGATTGTAGGCTAGCAGATACTAGTAGTAGGAGATTGTAGGCTAGCAGATACTAGTAGTAGGAGATTGTAGGCTAGCAGATACTAGTAGTAGGAGATTGTAGGCTAGCAGATACTAGTAGTAGGAGATTGTAGGCTAGCAGATACTAGTAGTAGGAGATTGTAGGCTAGCAGATACTAGTAGTAGGAGATTGTAGGCTAGCAGATACTAGTAGTAGGAGATTGTAGGCTAGCAGATACTAGTAGTAGGAGATTGTAGGCTAGCAGATACTAGTAGTAGGAGATTGTAGGCTAGCAGATACTAGTAGTAGGAGATTGTAGGCTAGCAGATACTAGTAGTAGGAGATTGTAGGCTAGCAGATACTAGTAGTAGGAGATTGTAGGCTAGCAGATACTAGTAGTAGGAGATTGTAGGCTACCAGATACTAGTAGTAGGAGATTGTAGGCTAGCAGATACTAGTAGTAGGAGATTGTAGGCTAGCAGATACTAGTAGTAGGAGATTGTAGGCTAGAAGATACTAGTAGCGTCAGTGTTTATAGGATGATAACCAACGGACCAAGGGCTTGGGAGGATAAAGCTCTCCAGACCAGAACGCCACCTCCACCGGCCTGCTGATTTCCAAATGTGCAACTGGGGGATAGTGCTTCATGCTGTTTACTTCATATGCGAAACTGGCCATCAGCCTGCCGTGGCAGGAAACGGGACTCATAACTCAAGTCGACCTTCTTCCATCTGTTGAGGGTCCATTTCCGACGTTCTTTCGCACAAGCGAGGTGTTGTTTACGGTGAATATAAGTCATCATGGGTACCCTCGTTGATCTCCGGCTGTGGAACTCAAGGCGAAGCAAGGTACGGCGCATGGGTATCTGGCGATAGGCCGAACTGCATCGCTGTTGTTCTGGTGGGTGAGCTGAATGACTGTTGCTCGTCGTTCCTGAGATACCATCAGTCGTGACACTCAACGCTCAACTCTAGGATCAACCGCGCGTGGCTGACCAATGGTGAACCTTTCTGTTGGATGCCTGTGCATGGTTAATCCAGCACTGGTGCACCCTTGATATAGTAGTACGGGAGCAGCCAATACATGCGGCTGTTTCCGAAATACTGACACCTACCCTAAGGGCCGTAACTATTTGGCAGCGGACAGATTGGCCTACGTCGCCACGTTTCCCCGTTACTGACAAACGTTTACAAATTGTGTACCGAGAATAGATCTGCATAATTTATAGTTGGCCCGTCTGAGGTTGATATCACGTCGTACTTCGTTATCGCTCCAAATACGCAAAACGGGAGTTCCTAATGCAAAGTTAACTCAGTGTATAAACCATCGGGAGCTTAAAACTGGTCTAAGCCGCAGGACGCGTATTTTGTAATTTATCCTTTAGGGGCATTGAAAGTCGTGAATTCAAGAACTGACAGTTTTCAAAATTCCTTTCTAGGCACAAACTACTCTATCCATCCCCCACACCCGTAATTAATCTGTTGGATCTTTATATTATCTATACGTAGTAAGGGGTTCCAGGATGATCATGTATTCGAACTAGAAACAACGCACGTCTAATGCTGATTTCATAAGAAATAACCCTCGCATTTGCAGCCTAAGACAAGTTAGGAAAATAATGCAATGCATTGATCGTGATACGTTTTCCAGCACACCAGAAATCATAGGAAAATGCCTTGGTTTTGAGAGGACTAAAGAATGATATAACGTTTGAGGTTCACATATATCAAAATTAAACGCCTTTGTGGCCGTGTTACCTATTTCTATTATCAAGAGCTACCACGCATAAGCCATTTTATAATCAGAATCTCGTCTAAATCGGGCAAATTTCACGGAAGTAATCGTGCGAAAATAATGGCTAACGAATCTCACGCATGCGCACTACCCGCAATTGCTGACAAAAAACATTTTTGACGGAACTGCTTCCAAAGTCGCTACAGGCCAACGTATTGTATTTCGTCGCATTAGAAGCATTTTAACTGAAGTTCTTACTCAAGTTATGAGAATAATAGCTGTGGAATAAATCTCGCTCCTGTGCCCTGACCGTTGACCCCATTTCGATTATATTCAACACAACCGGTTCACTCTACCTCCGGAACAACATGATAAAGTTTTGTCCCAATCGAAGCCTTTTTGCGTACTTTATGACGCATAAGGGCGATGGAATGGATCCCGCTCCTATGTCCTGACCTTTGACCCCATTTCGTCCATGGTACGTCCCCAGTTGTTCCCAACCACATAATAAAATTTCATCGAAGTCGAACCATTTTTACGCGAGTTATCGTGCGGACAGACAGACAGACGGACAGACTTGGAGCATACAGGCTTCTTCAACCTACGGTTGGAAAGCGTATAAAAATAACAAAAAATATACACAGTCGAGTCACATTATGGTGACCACCTCCTACTTTTGACCTCCACAGCGGGTAGCCAAAGAAAGAAGGCAGGTGTCGTTAGTTGGTTTGGAGGGTATATAAGATGTGCTGTAGACAATCTGAAAACATATCACTCGTTGCTCTCTTGAATAAAAGCAATGATTTATCAGATTTGCAAAATCGGATGATTATTGGCTTTCGGGCCAAGGGTGGTAGTATTTCTGAAACAGCGCAGTTTGTGAACTATTCACATGCTGTTGTGGTTAATGTGTATCGTGATTGGAGAAACGGCACCATTGCGAATAAGCGACGTGGAAACTGCAGAGCACCACGTGCCATTGATGTGAGAGGAGAACGTCAGCTACGAAGCTGCGTGTGAGCCGATCGACATGCTACAGTGGAGCAGCCGAATGAACCAGGAGGATACCGGATGTGTATCTAAAGCGACAGTTCATCGAAGCCTGCTGCGTATGGGGCTCCGATTCAGACCGATGGTCACTGCAATTATGCTAACGAAGGTGCATCGGCAGAAAAGGCTTACATTTGTACAGCAGGGTCGGAATTGAACCTCCGCTGATTGGCAAAAGATTGCCTTCTCCAATGAGTCCGTTTTCTGCTTCATCGAACTGATGGATGTTGGCATATAAGGCGAGAAACGTCAGAGAACAAACACTCTTCAACCATTGCTAGAAGAGCACAAGCTGGTGGGGGCAGCGCTATGGTCTGAGGAATATTTCGGTGCATTCTGTGGGTCCACTCATAACTGTGGAAGGCACTATGGACCGAATTCGTTATGAATCCATCCTTGCAGACCTCGTATATCCATACATGCTGATTGTTTTCCTTGGGGCGGATGGGACCTTCCAGAAGGACAATGAGACGTATCACACAGCTACAAATGTCCGAGAGTAGTTAGAAGAGCACGATAGAGAATTCAAAGTACTTCTCTGGCCCCCTAATTCCCCAGATTCAAACCCAATTGAGCATCTGTGGGACCACCTCGATCGTGTTGTTCGCTCTATGGATTCTCCACAACGCACCCTCTAGCAGCTGTCAGATGCACTGCAGTCAGAATGGCTCCACATACCTGTAACTAGATCGTGAATATATATCGGTCAAATTAGCAAGGATGACCCATATATGCGTGTTTTTCGGAAAACGAAAGTCGTCTCTCCTCTTTTACCTCTTCTGATAGTAACTAGTTCGTGTAGAGGTCCCATAGCAGAAACTTACTGATGCGTCTGCGATAGATATCATGGTGCCAGAAAATAATCTACGGGTGGTCAGCGGTCAAGCCGTCAAGATAACTACTAGATGCTATAAACAGAATAAATTTGCACTAGTAGAAATTAAGAAAGAGAGAGATAGGGGAAAGAACTGACCACCCTATATTTTTTCTGCCTAAAAAAATAAAAAGAAAAGAAAAAATAAACTTAACCTAAATACTACAGCATTGCAATGATGACCAGATTCAAGAGCACTCTGCCCTCTGTGTCTTGAATATTACCTCAATTTTCAAGCTGAAGAACAAACATTTATGGAATGAAATTATATTTAACAATTTAACAACAACGCACGACAAACGGAACATCGCTAGAGAAAAATACGGTTACAGGAGAAATCTTCATTCAATCTTCATTCCGTCCCACTTCCGATTTCGGAAACTTTTTCTCCGCTTTAGATCTTAAATACAAACATTTATGTAATTAAATGATACTTAAAGAATAATAGCAGTGCAGGGAAAACTCCGCCGAAAGAAAAAAGGAATTCGGGAAAAATCTTCACTGCGTTTAGCTTCCGTTGTCGAAATTTATTTGCTTCAAATTTACGTTTATGGAAGAAATTTCGCTCCGTCCATCTTTAGTTTTCGTAAAGTTCACATCCATTTTGCATCCTAAACACAAACATATATGTAATAAAATTAGACTTAACAACCATACGTGGCAGAGAAAACATCGCGAGAAAAAGAATTTAAGACTGCGAGGCAGGCGTCTAACTTCCGTTTTCGGAAATTGTTGCCTGCGTTTTCAAACTGAAACACAGACATTTTTTCAATAAAAAGATATTTATCAACAATACCGAAAAGAAGGGAACATCGCGAGACAAATAGTTACAATTACGGGATAAATCCTCACTCCGTCTTACTTCCGTTTTAGGACAGTTTTGAAAGACGGAAAACTTGCATCCATGATGGGGAGACTGCAAGAGAGGATTCAGTAGAGTTCTGGGGATATCAATTTTGTCTGCAGAACACAAAAAAAAAAAAAAAAAAAAAAAATAAGGTGTACGTCGCCCGTCGCCGCGATTCTGCGACGGGATGTTCAAGTAACTGTTTGTCTGAAATATTTGAAGGAATGTTTTGCCGTTGTTTAAGGTGGATTCACCAAGAAACTTTGCTCTATGTTTCCAATGGTAAAATCTTCTGTAAATATTTTCTTCGCAATTAGTACGTTTCCGATAAAAATAAGTTTACATTATAGCCTAGTATACTTGATATTTTCTAAATCTTAACCATAATTATATTTAGAATCGATAAATTTCTTTTGGTGGTTTTGAGACCTGCGAATAGATGGCGCCAGATGTACATGAAACCTGCTCAATGCAATCATGCTAGATTTATTTCAATAAGTTTAGTAATTTGCGGAATAGAGTAAACACTTGAGTTTATCCATGCGATAGTCAGGAACGTTTAGAATGATTTGATCCACCTAGAATAAATTTTCTGACAATAGTTTAGCTGAAAATGTTGGTACTGCTGATTTTTATTCCGAAATATACCAACAAGCTCTCTCTGCGACATTTCCAACTGAATCATGTCAGAAAATTGGATCTAAATGGTTCAAATCATTGTAAATATTCCAGACAATCGCATCGATAAGCTCAAGTTTTGATTCCATCCCGAAAATTAATAAATTTATTGAAACAAAATGCCACGCGATTGCATTTTGCAAGGCGCATGTACATGTGGCGCCATCTGTTTGCTAGTGTCAACATTACCCGAGGAAAAATTACTGATTTTTAATATAATTATGTTTAGGTTTTAGCAAAAGTTGGGCATGTCATGCTATAATTTAAAGATGTTTTTATCGATATGCAGATTTTCATCTTTGGGAATACATTAATTGCGAAAAAAATTTCGAAAGAAGTTTAGCACCATTGGAAATGCAAAGCCAAGTTTTTGGGTGATGATCCACCTTCAAAACATTTCTTCAAAAGTTTAAAAAGCGTTATGGCCACAGTAATAAATATAATTAATACAAATGTCGCTGGATTGCCTCTTCCGCATCGAAGATTCAAATTGCTTTTAGAAAAAAACAGAATCCAACTAAGATGTCCTTGCAATACGTTTTAACGTTTGGTGGTTGAGCAGAGAAAACAAGTCTAGTGTTATCGAATGCTTTTTCAGTGGCTTGCTATTGCTTATCTCAAGAATCGCAAAAAAAGGAAAGTGAGAGGGGAAAGCGAGGGAGAGCGAGATAGAGAAAGAGAGAGAAAGTAATAGTATGGAAGCAGCGGTTTTTTTGTTCTATATATTTAAATTCAGTATCCATATAACTAATGAAATCTAATTTTAAGTTGATTTTATAATTTTTTAACATTCTTTTTTCAATGGAAGAAAACTCAAGATCAAAGTGAATTACCCTTTTCCAACTGAACTCGTACCAGAAAAACTGATGTTCGGGCACGAAGGAATCATCATCAGCATAAACATTATCACTCCAAATGTTTCACATATCGTTATTCCACCCATGAGCGCTCTGGCATTTAGACGATACTTCCAGATAATTATTGACCCAATAATAGTCGACACTTGAAGTGCTACTAAACCTGGTGGGCCTGTAAAAATGGAGAAAAAAACTTCACATCTATAAAACTGAAAAATTTTATATGATTAACGGATATGTGATATAATATGTAAAACTGACCAAAAGGTGTTTATTCTATGCCACTTTCAGAATTTAACAGGTGTGATAATTAAATTCCCGGAATGCACCTGCAGAAAAAATGGGGGTAGGCTGTGTCCAGGACACACCCGAAGGTTTTATTTACGTGGATACATGTCTGACAGTAAGGGGTTTGAGGCAGAAGTCGGTTGATAAATGAAAGAAGAATGCAGTTAGTCTATAATTTGATTTATTAAAAGGCGATGATATGAGAAGTAACAAACATATGGCATACAATTCACATCTATGTTTCGTACAAAGGTTAAGTCGACACAAGCAGTGCCCAGGGTAGTTGGTGGATAATTCATATGCAGTAAGTCAAGCAGAAATTGCCTTTCATGAACTTGAGTAAGTTGGTGTTGCACATCAATGCTAAAGTCATCAGTGAGAATGATAGGCACTTAGGTATCCGGTACCGTACTTGGTATGCTTTTCTTGATGTCTTCAGATTAATCACATAACGTCCGGAACATGTATACCTCAAGGGATGTTTGTGAAACTTTATGATGAGTGTAAACCGAACCAAGATGGAAGCGAGTTTGAGCAGACACTGCCACATCAACTGGACGCATATCACACACGTAATCATCTTCAATTTTCAATCTCTTGTTGACTGAGACATTTACGGGTTGGCAGTCTCTTAGATTATTAACGTTTCGACAAATGGGAACTCCCCCGCATTTTGTTTTGTGGGCTGAGTAGTACGTTTGGAAGTGATTGGTGTGTGTTGAGCTATTTCCCTATTTCTTTTCGCCTTCAATTCGAACCCGGGCAAATGTATGAGGCTAGAATCATCCATCCAAGTTTCACTCACGGCCAAGTAGTCCATTGGTTCACATGAACTATATGTGGAAGTGCTTGGTTGTGGCTCCATTCGTTGCTCCGCTTCGGCCTTCTTCTGTCTATAAGCCCTATATCGTTCTGCATTAGTCATTTTGGATTTATTCGATTCCTTTTGAGTTCTGCTTTCTTCTGATATATGTTTGTAGTATTTTGAGTCGGACTTTTGCTTCAAATATTCTGACATTTTCATTTTCTCACAAATATTTTTTCGTTTATCACTTATAACTTATAAAGTACTTATTAAATGTTTATGAATTATTGGTTTTTAGATAGATACCAACCAGACGAATCGTGTGAAACCAATATCACGATCCTACCTCGAGTTATACTGATTTCAAGGCGCTTGACTCAGCTTATTCGAATACAAAATGGTGGATACCTTTCCTTCACCCAGTACAACCGCATGACCTTGAAGTTGATATTTTTATGTCATGACGTATTTTGGCACCCGATGGCGTTTGGGCGGTCTTGGAAGTACTAGAAGTATCCGCAGCTCTGTTATCGCTACGGCATTCGACAGGTGCCTGTTTTAGCTGCAGTCTAAAAGGAATAGTAAGCGATTTGGTTGATTTGACATCAAGTTGAGGATGGAAGACCAAACTGTGCATTTCCGTCATATTTTACTCTTTTACTTCCGTAAAGGGAAGAATGCGCGTCAAGCTTGTGAAAAGTTGCGTAAAGTGTACGGTGATAATGCTCTACGAGAACGTCAGTGCCAGCGGTGGTTCGCAAAATTCCGTGCTGGTGATTTTGACCTCAAGGATGCTTCTCGGTTAGGGAGACACACCGAGGTTGATGATGACCAAATCAAGGCATTAATCGAGTCAAACTCACGTTACACGACACGAGAGATTGAAGATACATTGCACATCTGTCATTCAAGCGTTCACGACCACCTGAAGAAGCTGGGATACGTAAGCAAGCTTGATGTGTGTGTTCCTCATGAACTCAAAGAAGCTCAATTGACTGCGGGTATAAACATATGCGGTATTCTCGTTAAACGTGATGTAACGTATACTCTATATTCCCTTTCCTTTTGATTTTACTATCTCTGGTTATTTTATTTTACTATGTAAATTATCTTCTTACTGAACGAAATATTATTTCACCCGATGAATGAGATCTGGCAATGAGTGTAAGTCATGACGTGGTGGTAGCTAGTATATAGGCGCGTTCATCGAGACTTAGGGAGAGCTTTTGTTGTTGTTATGAGAGAGCGTTGTTGTTTACGGAAAGCGTTTGTAATACGAGGAGAGATTGTGTTCTTTTGAGGAGAGATTCTTCATTATTGTAAAACAAGTTGTGTGTGTGCTTTAGTTGACCAAGAGTCTTATAATAAAGAAGTTACCGTAAGTTAGTCTTTCTCAATTCATAGTTTTTGTCAGACCTCTGTCTGGCTGTTAGGTTTATAACATTAGTTCTTACCATAAATAACCAGCGTTAAGACTTTATTTACGTTCGTAATTAACTAGTAACAACACCCTTTTGAATTCACTATTTTGAAGCTTAGTACAAGTATATCATTAGCTAGCTGGTAGGAAGAGCATCAATCATATGAATTAGTGTAGCGGAAAGAAAATAAAGCTAATTCATTATAGTGAGGAAAACGATCATCCTTTTTAAGCGACTGATGACTGGTGACGAAAAGTGGACTGTGTACAACAATGTGCTGCGCAAACGGTCTTGGTCCCGACGTGCTGCTTTGCCTCAAACGACATCCAAAGCAGACATTCATCAGCGGAAGGTTCTGGTCTCAGTGTGGTGATATTTTAAAGGTGTCGTATTTTTCGAGCTTCTACCACGGAACCAAACAATCAATTCGAATCTGTACTGTCGGCAATTGGACAGTTTGAAAGAATCCATCATCCAGAAACGTCCAGAGCTCGTTCATCGTAAAGGTGTTGTGTTCCATCACGACAACGCGAGACCACTCACAAGCTTGGTCACCCGCCAAAAAATATTGGAGTTTGGGTGGGATGTGTTGCCACACCCAGCATACTCTCCTGACCTTGCACCGTCAGACTTCCACTTGTTTCGCTCTCTTCAAGAGTCCTTGCGTGGTATAACGTTCACGTCACATGAGGCTCTAAATCAGCAACTTTTATAGTTTTTCGCCGCGAAAGACAGGTCCTTCTACTGTATGAACGAGGCATTCTGCAGCTAACTGAAAGATGGCAAAAGGTTATCTAACAAAACGGGCATTATATCATTGATTGATCTTTGTTCTTTCTATCAATAAATGACCTTTGCAAAACATGGCTAAAATACGTCATGAATTTTCCGACAACCCGGTATTTGCTATAATTTAGAAATTATAAGCATCTGATCAATCGTAAGAAATTATGTCGCTGAAGGTTTCCTAGAGGGTACCGCTATGGTATTGATTTCAAAGTCGTATCCACATCTAAATGTGTACGTAGCTATAAACTAGCGTCTACTGTCACCTCCGAAGCAATCCCTTTCTGCAGCTATGCATTTAGTTAGACACTGTTGCCATTGCTGGAAACATATCCGGAACTCTATTTTAGGAATACTTATGAGTTCCTTTGTCACGTTACTATGGATATCTAAAATGTTTTAAAATCTTCATCCTTTCATGACCGTTTTCATTTCTGGGAAGAGCCAGAAATCACAAGGGGCTAAATCAAACTAATAGGGCAGAGAATCTAATTTGGTAATTGATTTTTAACCAGGAAGTCGTGAACACTGAGAGCATCATGGCTTGAGACATCTTCAGGCCACAGACGTCAGTCCACAGTTCAGCTCTTTTCCTTTGAACATATTCCCGTAACCTTTTCTTCGCCTTTAAATAGCATTGTTGGTTGATCGTTTGACCCTGTTCAATGAATTCGTGATGATCTATACTCTTGTGATTGAAAAAAACATGCAAGCATGACTTTGAACTGCGAGCTTGATATGCTTGCTTGTTTTCAGTTCTTTTGCCAATCAAAGACAATAGAGTTTCTCATAGTATCATCACCATACGCCACGTTCAATAGATATAACGTTTCAGTAGCACTTTGGTCGATCTTCACACAGAATTTGATGTTAACGCGCTGCTCTAAATTTCAATCACTTATTTCTACCCCTAAACTCACACACAAACTTACATTGCTTACGCAACTGCTCACATACGAATGGCTCTACTATTCTGAGATTAACTCATGCACTACTAGATATATATCCAGATACGCATGTGCATACGATTCTGCTTGCATCACCACAAGGGCGACACTACACGACTGTTCCGGGAATTAAATTGTAACACCTCGTATTAGCAATATCGGTTAATCATGTCTGTACAAAGGGTCCCTAAATTTCATTGGCTTATACACATAAGAAGATAATTCTGATTGAAATTGTGACACCACCAGAGAACAGATTTTTAAAATGTAGCATGAAATACTAGTATCAATTTTTCTGAGTGCCAACACTAAATGCAATGATCTAGATACGGACATTGAAGACTTATAACCGAGATGATTCGAAGACGTAAAATGATTATCGGTAAAACGTTTGGCTAATGCCAGAGTCTAATTTTTTATACTTTCGGTTTCACAAATAAAGGGGCATGCAGGAAAGCATTACACACTTTTCAGAACTGAATTTATCACTCGACCTATTCGTTGCTTAACTTACCTTTGATATTCTAATGCTCTTACGAATTTCAAAGCGCTTTAAGTAGAATTGCATAAATTTTCGAAAAACGTAAGGCTGTCTTGAACATATATGAGGGCTGTACCGAAAGTAATCCAAAAGTGGGCATAACTTTTTTATTAACTGACAGAAGTCGCTCAAATTGCCCGTGTTGGTAGAGTAACTCTTCCTCTATAGTAGAAAAAAAAAGGTTATGCCCACTTGTTCTTCATTGTAGGTATATAATGGATTCCAACGTGCCGTCACTGAGTTTTTGACGAAGGAAGGGTGCAGGCTGTCCAACATCCACAGCAGACTACAGAATGTTTACGGAGATGACCCCATTGACAAGAGCAATGCGCACAGATGGATGCAGAAGTTTAAATAAGGGGAAACCAGCATTGAAGACAAACCATGCAGTGGGGAACCGTCATCTGCGACCACTGACACAAATCGTAAGCGAGTGGATGAATTGATTCGCGTGGAGAGACGAGTCGCAACTCGTGAGCTTATTGCACAACTGGAATGTGGTCACAATGCCATACAGAAGATGGTGGAAGACATAGGGTATCGTAAAGTGTGTGCAAAGTGAGTACCTCGACAGTTGACGCACGATTTGAACGAGAGAATGGGAAAGTCTGCTGTGATCTGTTGGAAGCGTTTGAAGCCAACGAAGACACGTGTCTTACCGATCTGGTGACAGGGGATGAAACGTGAGGTTAACTTTACGTTCCGGAAAAACAGAATCAATCCATAGAATGGTCTCACAGCTCTTCACCAAGGCCTAAGAAGTTCTAGAGCCAGCGATTAGCATAGAAAATCATGGTGGCTGTTTTTTTTTTTTGAATGACAAGGGTGTCATTCTCTTCGAATTTCTGGAAATCGGCCGTAGGAAGCGGTACATTGCGAACAGAATCACGCACGGAAATACACTGCCTGACAGAGAAAATGCCACACCATGAAGACATGAACACAGTTCCATGCAAATTGCAGAGTAGGCGCACACGCACACGTCATGAAAATTACTGCATATGCAGGCCAATCGCACGAACGGCGATCGGGATATAAGCGGACAACGGCGCGTGAGGCCATCAGTCGAGACATTGTCACGGCCGGGGGAAGTTAGTGGTGCTGCTGTAACTGTGTCTTGAGAACGAACAAGGGCAGCCAAGGCCGTTAGGTACCTGTCGTACGCGATTTAGTCAAACGCATGAATTGACGAGAGGTGTCAACGTAGGCCTTCGTACTGCCGGACGGTCCTTGCGACGTATTGCGGAAGAAACGCAACGTGGTCCCGCAACTGTCGGTCAAATTTGGAGACTGTGGACCCAGGATGGATCTGTTCAATGTCGAAGGTGGACCGGAGCAAGGAGTCTGACGTCCACGCGCACCTATCTTCACATCCGACGTCGTGCCGTAGTGTACCCACAGGCCATAACGGACGACATCTTGAGGAGTGTACGGCGAGGCTTGGAATCTCCGATGTAGACGCGGACAGTGTAACGCTGATTAGCTGTGTCTGGTTTGCTGTCCTGCCGCCCGTTGGTATGGCTACCCTTAACAGCGAGACATCGTCGTCACCGCTTGGCGTGGTGTCCCTCCAGAGCTGCGTGGGGTGCCGAATGGAATACTGTGGTGTTCAGCGACGAATGGCGGTTCTGTCTCATCACGGATGATCGCCGTGTGAGAGTCTCGAGGCGACGTGGCCAACGGGCTGATTCCTCCGCCATTGTGGAGCACCACACGGCCCGGCAACTTGGAATCATGGTGTGTGGTGCTATCAGCACCAATAGCCGCTCGCCGCTGGTACGTATTACGGCCACATTGACGGCACGCAGCTATGTTGGCCCTGTATTGCGGCCCGTAGCACTATCGTATCTGCGGGCATCCCAAACGCCGTTTTTGAACAGGATAAAGCCCGGCTGCATACCGCTTGGATCAGCATGAATGCTTTACACGGTGTGCGGATGCTTTCATGGCGAGCAGGATCTCCCGACGTTTCGCACATCGAGCATCTGTGCTACACGATTGGACGTCGGTTGAATACCCTGCAAACTGACGATGAACTGTGGACTCTGATCATTACCACATGGTCCACGATACCCAGGACTCTATTCGTACACCCGATGCCATGTCGGATGCAACGCTGTATCGCACAAAATGGGGCCACACTCCTTATTGATCATCCTTTATATTCGGCCACTGGAGCCTAGTTTGTATGTGACAATTAAATCATTTGTTCAGGACCTTCTTGGCTAACTGTGTATGCAGTTTGATCTATTTACAAGCATTCCTTCATGGTGTGGCATTTTCTCTGTAAGACGCTGTATTCCTTGAAATTTCATGTTTTCCGGATAACACGTCTTATAAACGGTCATTTTGCGTTTTTAACCGGAGAAAGACGGACAGAAGTATTTCTGTCAATTCTAGCATACGTAAAAAATCTCTTAAATTCAAGATTTTTCAGTCATTTCAGAGAAAAGACTAATCGGAAATACGCTTCGTTAATTCCTGAACGAAATCAAGCTCGTGGATTGAGCGAAAATGTTTACAATGTAGCTGTGCGAGAATTACAAAATTAAAAGGGACGTGAAAGTATTCAAAGAGGAGCATATAGCAGGGCAAGTCAATAAAAAAATTAGAATGTGTTTGTAATTCGACGCGCATGAACAGAAATGCAGGGAAACGATGCTTTCGTGAAAACAAAGGACGCAATGACCTTAGTGACGCAATGACAAACAAGTGATTGCCAGTTCCTGTCAACATCGAAGGGAGAAAGACAGAGTACTAGTTTCTCTCTTGCACGAAATGTCATCTATTCGAGAGGAGCAATTTGTTGCTTTAAAATTTTGTTTTCGTATACGGAAGACGGCCACGGAAGCTTACGATATGCTGAAGAAGGATTATGGTGCTGCTGCGTAACACATATCACATGGTTGGGCATGCACTATTTTACACGAACATTTGCGTGTGCGGCGGGTCTGTGCGCGTTGCGTTTCACATTTATAGACGCCAGAGCAGAAACAGGTTCGAGTCGATGCCTGTAGAGAGCTACAAGGCCTGCTTCCTGAGCATGATGAAGCGTACCTGAATTTCATTGTCGCAGCTGATGAAACTTGGCTTCATCATTACGATCACGAAGGGAAACAAGCAAGCAGCGTCTGGAAATCACATCTTCTCCAGCGCCAAAGAAGGCCAAATTTGTTCCTTCTTGCAAGGAAGGCCATGGTGATTTGCCACTTTGATAATTCTGTTATGATTTACCAGCATGAAGTCCCTGCGTATACTACTTTTACGGGACAGAATTATGTAAAAGTTTTGAAGATCCTGATTAAACACATCAAATGGAAACGCCCCACACTTAATCCATGTGATTGGCGCCTACATCATTATAACACAAGACCACATGTTTCTAACGTGGTTTCGCAATATTTGTCCAAGAAACAAGTCAAATGTGTGTCAAGCCCGCCTTATTGTCCGGATTTAGAACCCTGTAATTGTTTTTCTCATCCCCGAGTTGAAAGCGAAATTACGGGGGAAGCGTTTTGCGTCTTCCCCAACCATCAAAAAGAAGTCGGAGGCGATTCTGAAGAGTCTGTCGGAAGACGGATTCCAACACGTGTTACAGGACTGGCAACGCCGTTGGACAAAATGTGTTCCAACGGATGGTGACTACTTTGAGAAAGACGCCATACCCCAAAGGATTCTGCATAACACGGTTGGTGAGTAATATACCCATTCTGACTCTTTATTGACTAGTCCTCGTATATAATCATTTGCAAAAATTTAGGACCACCTGTTGTTATTAGGAGACCTCTGCCGATTGGTCAGCTACTATCTGTATTACTCAACTTCCTGTCGGTGTTGCATCATCCTGCTGAAGCAGCTGTTGATAGAGTTGAGGGAAGCGTGTGAGCGTCAGTTTGCATCTGGTTTTCATGCTGAGAGGTTTTGTACGTATTTTATACATAGGAAAAATGGGAAAAAACGCGTCGTTAGGTGTTAATCAGGCGGCACAATTAATGACTTTATGTCATGAAGGATACTCCGAACGCCAAATAAGCAGAAAGCTGAATGTGAGCAAGACTGCTATTCATAATACGATCGTGAAATTTCGAGATACAGGTGAATTTAGCAACCGAAAAAGAAGTAGACGTCCAGGAAAAACAACCCGACGTGATGACAATACCATATGGCAAATACACTATCTACCAACAAGTAATTGGACAACTCTGATAGCAAAGGAAAACGAAGTTTATTCACCTTCAATAGTTGGTGGAGCCTCCACGAGCGGCGATTACAGCTGCGACCCTCTGGGGCATACTCTCAACCAGGCGTTGTACGACGGCTAGCGGTATTTTCTTCCACTCGGCTTGGAGAAGGCAGGTCAGTTCTTTCACCGATTTTGGATGGTGGGGGCACCACTTAAGTCGACGCTCCAACTCGTCCCAGAGGTGCTCGATAGGGTTAAGGACCGGACTCTGCGCAGGCCAGTCCATTCGATTAACCCCATTGTCACCATACCAAGCCATGGTGGACCTCTCTACATGACAGGTGGCATTGTCATCCTGAAAGGAACATGGGTCCACCCCGAAAAACTGCCACAACGTAGGAAGCGCATGGTCATCCAAAATGGTGCAGTAGGTCTCGGCGTTGAGTCTACCATGAATTGCGACCAAGGGTCCCCCTGCCATACCAGGAGAAACAGCCCCATAGCCTAATTCCACCGCCGCCGAACTTCACAGTTGGCACAATACATTCAAGCAGTAGGCGTTCTCCAGGAAGACGCCAAACACAGACACTGCCTTCCGAACGGTAGATGGTGAACCTTGATTCGTCGCTCCAGAGGACCTGTTTTCACTGTTCAACAGTCCACTGTCGACGTCCTTTGCACTACGTTAGGCGAGCAGCGCTATTGAACTTGATCATCAAAGGCTTGTAGGCGGCAGCACGTCCGTGATAACCAAGCAGATGGGCTTCCTTACGGATGGTATTCATCGAAAGAACACTCCCGGATGCCTGTTGAAACTCTTCGTGGATGTGGCCCATCGATTTGGTTCGGTTCTTCCAAATTTATCTGGCCAGCACCCGTCGGTCTCTAACTCCCAGTTTTTGTGGGTCTGCAGAGTCGGGGCACATTCCGACAGTCACCTCTCATCTTCCACTTGCCAATCACGTAGGCCACTGTCGATTTTGGGTACTTCAACTCGCTGGATATGTCACGTATACACCTTTCTCGAAATCAGAGAGCTCCGAACTGCGTGGCATCTTGCATGCGACTGGTTGCGCTGTTGTTTCCCACACGATATTTAACGGCGGTGGCCGTGACGTGTGTCAGGATTGCAGATATCGTTGATTGCAGGGGTGTCCAATTACTTGTTGGTAGATATTGTAGTTATGCGTTCTCTGATAAGTACATGCAAGAAAATGAAGGCTTTTCTACATTCTAAAGGGTCTTATGTTAGCATCAGCACTGTTTCCCAGCCTCTTAGCAAAGATTTTGGATTAAAGTCTTATAAACCTGTATATAAACTTAGACTAAATTCTGTCATGAAAAAGAACAGACTCCAGTTTGCGAAGCGTCACCAATTGTGGACTGCTGAAAATTTTAACCAAGATCTTTTTCCGATGAATGAACTGTGCGTCGATTTGAATGACGTGAAGCACATGTTTCACGAGCGAAAGTCAAAAGGTTCAGATGATATGAGGTGCTACGTCAGCATCCGGTACTGCTTCATTATCCATTTTTGCCGACAGACACACTATAATGACTGGTCCTTTTTCTGTGAAAATGGTACATGAGAAGCTGTTAACTCATATGCAAGTGCACAAATGCCCAAGCTTTATGCATTATGGTGCTCCATGCCACACAGACCAAAGACAGGAAAGGACTACCTGCAGAGGAAAAACATAACTGCGCTTGACTGGCCCCGTAATAGTCCCGACCTTAACCCCATCGAAAATTTGTGTGGACCATTTTAAAAGTCAATGTAGCAGAAAAACAGCCATCAAATTCCCAAGCTTTGATTGACGCGATATACTACGTGTGGTGCAAAGACATTTCAAGGGATAACTGCAAATCCCCCATTGAAAATATGCCACATCGTATTCTGTCCGTTATGTAAAACAAATGTGGGAAGTACTGATTTCGGTCTTTTGGTGTTCTAAAGAATGTTAAGTATTCATGTGTGGTGCCATTTTTTCAAATATCTCTGACTAGTAACTAGTTGTTCCTTTGAAAATCTTAATTTTCAATAAATTGACAGGTGGTCTTAAACTTTTTCCAAATCCCGGTAACTATTGCGTGACGCACAGGTAGCAACGATTTCAACTCATACTTCTGTGTTGACAAAATGTTGATATACAGTACGTTATTTGATAGGTGTGTTGAGAGATCGACAGTTTGTGTGAAGCGATAGAAATGCTGCTAAATCTTTCGGTTGCTTGTTGGAAATTACACGCTGTCCATATCACATCAATTGCCTTACGCCATTGCTGGTGCCTATATTTGTTTAAGAACTCTACGCAATATGCTATTTTCTGAAAACTATGCGGCAATATCAAATCATTTACGAGTAGTACCTTAAATTCATGTGTTACATAGAATATCAAAAGCCCAAAACTTTCTGTAGATATTTTTAGAATTTCTTTCCATTCAATTAGATATTAACAAAAGAAGGGTTAAACTACTACAAACACACGACTTCAGTGTCACTGATGGTATGTATGTTTATGTACAGGGGTTGGAAATAATAATATGAACACCACACTCAGAGGTGTGACTTTTAATGCAGCTTCGTATACCGCAATACGCAAAGGTGTCCACTTGAGATGAGTTCGGGCTCAATTTTTGGAGCCCGGGCCCGGCCCGCTTTCTTTGATTACATGTGTTTGCTGAGCTCGGATTCTTGGAAAATTTTGCTTATCGAGGCTTGCATTTATGCATTATACACTGGCCAAAGATATGGTCCAAGCAAGGATGAGTTTAAAAATCATTACTTTAAAAAGTTTAGTTCAGTTAATCCACTTCACCATATTGATATGTTTTTAGAAATACTACGCATAAAGCCGAATGTTCTAAAATGTGGATTTGAAAATAAATAAATAATCAACGTGCCCTTTGACTGTATCAAGGTAATCATTAATTTTGGTAAAAGCTGAAGAAAAGAAAATCGTTTAGAAACGAAAAATTCCCTTCGTTATTTCTCTTTGATTTCTATTGTCTTTCAGCTTCCGCCATCGGTCGGGCAGCTGACGGATTCCAGCCATGAAAAATACTTCGTCGTGTAAATTTACTTTTATTTTGAATAAATTGCGTTATAAAACATACAACGCCGTACAGACAGTTGCAAGTGTTTGAAATTTTGACTCTAGAAAACAAATCTTTCCAATATAATTTACATATATGCTAATTGGTAAAGGTAGTTTAGAGTGATGTAGTAGAATATAAAAAAAAAGCATGTAGGGAAATTTTGAAAATTAAAAAAAAAAAGAACGTATAAGCATTCCAGACCAGATTATTCTGCATTTTGTATCATTAACAAAGCTTTGCGCTTAATAGTATTGGTATATAAATAAGTTTTGAGGGATTTCAGGTGAACAAAACACGTTGTTGGAGAACAGAAACAATATTTTAATATCAATCGAAGTTTGTTCCCTCTGAAGCTACAACTTTACCCATCTTTCGGACAGTGAACGTATGCCCCGAAGGAAGAATTCCGGTTCCTTGGAAGAGATCCAGTTTTCCAACCAATTTTTGATGGCTTCATAAGAACTAAACCGTTCTCCAGAAAGTGCTGACTGCATCGACCGGAACAAATGGTAATCCGATGGCGCAATACCTGGCGAATATGGCTGGTGGGGTAAAACTTCCCAGTCTGATCCTTTTAAGTACTTTTTCACAGGTCGAGAAACATGTGGTCTTGCGTTGTCATGCTGTAATATGACTTCATTTTGTCTATTCTCCAATTCTGGACGTTTTTGCGTGAGAGCTCGTTTTTAATGCATTAATTGGGTTCGATACCCAGCAAAAACGATACCCAGCAAAAACAGTATTGCTGGGCCAGCAGTGGGCCATTGCTAACAGCCAGCACTGCCAGCAAGGGCCCAGCACTCAGTTGCCGCTGCCGAACCGTCAATAAAATGTCCGGGCGGCCAACAGAAGGGCCAGCAGTTCAGGCCAACAGCTGGCCAACAGTTGGCACCCCATCAGTTGTCATATGCCACAACAGGGCCATCAGTGGTCCATCACAGGCAGTAGCTGCCACAAGTGGCCCTTCAGTGGCCCTGCAAGTACTTGCCAGAAATGATGGCTAGCCTTATGTGGTCCGCTAGTGGGCCGTTAGTGGCAGCCAGCAACCACGTGACGTAACTGGTGGCTTGCCGAATCTTGTCCGCAAATGTCCCAATAGTAAAAAAAGCAAGGATAACCGCAGTTTCCTAGAGCTACAATTCTTTTTCTACCCTTACGAAGCTTGTGAATTAACGCACTGCGCTGGAGAAATTTTCTCGACAGACCGGAAAACCGCTGGTTGTACTGACGAGATTCGATCCTGGGCCGTTTACGTGGAAGCCGCGCTCGCTACCGACCGGACTAATTCACGACACTAGCGTACGTGCTGGAAGCTATCTGTTTGGTATGCAATTTGTAATCGGAATGCTTCCCTCTTTCATTTTATTATATTGCGAGGTATTTTTCATAAAAGTCAGTTTTATATAATTGATAAATTAATTCTTTCAACGTAACGAAATTTTTTTTTTTTTTTTTACCTTAAGGGAACTTCACTCATTTTCAAGGCGTGTACATACTTAGAGTCGCTTTCCAAAGTTTTGTACTGTCCTTGCCGTCTTGAAACGAGATTGTTGAATAAATATATATATACCCCGGTTCATGTCACATTCTCTTACATTTTTTACGTTATGTCTTTAATTTCCGTTGTCCGAATCTACATTTGTTTTAAATAGTAAAAGATATTTTATTTTACTTCTCGTTATTTTTAGAAGCGAATTCCTCCCAGTCTTGTATATTTAACCCATGGATGAGTACACCACATACCGTTGCTTTTTTTTTCCTTCAAATAATGAATAAATTTTGTACGCGTATAATTCTTTTTTTTTTCCCAACAAATGCTATTTTAATGGTTTTCCAGGATATGTGTTTCAAGCGGTTTCAAATTTTCCATTCCATGAATTGTTATTCATGGGAATGGAGTGGGTGTATTTCATGGCTGTAATCTAGTATTTCACGGCTTAATCTGATATCTTCGTCGACGTAAAATTTCATTAGGAAATTAATTCGCCTCTCCACATATGGATTTTTTTCTTAACATCCATTAAAATAACACGATAGCGATAGCGTCGTCTTCAACAAACTGGTACCATGAGAGACACAGGAAGTGTTGCTTCTGCGCATGCGCAGTCCCGATGCATCTACCTGCTGTTGGGGGTTGCATCGGTTGCCAGCAACGGGCCACTAGTGGCACTTGCTTGGAGGCCCACAATTCACGGCGATGCTGCAGGGCCATCAATGGCTCGCCAACTGATAGCGCTGCCACCAACGGACCACTACCGGGCCGTGAGCGGCAGATTTCAGCCAGCAGTGACCCATCACTGCCAGCTGGCGGCCAGCAGTTTCCCAGCACTTGTGTTTTTGCTGGGTACCGATCACCACCCAGCAAAAACAGTATTGCTGGGCCAACAGTGGGCCATTGCTGGCAGCCAGCACTGCCAGCAATGGCCAAGCACTATGTTGCCGCTGCCGAACCGTCAATAAAATGTCCGGGCGGCCAACAGAAGGGCCAGCAGTTCAGGCCAATAGCTGGCCAACAGTTGGCACCCCATCAGTTGTCATATGCCACAACAGGGCCATCAGTGGTCCATCACAGGCAGTAGCTGCCACAAGTGGCCCTTCAGTGGCCCTGCAAGTACTTGCCAGAAATGATGGCTAGCCTGATGTGGTCCGCTAGTGGGCCGTTAGTAGCACCAGCAACCACGTGACGTAACTGGTGGCTTGCCGAATCTTGTCCGCCAATTTCCCAGTAGTAGCAATAATAATAAAAAAAAAGCAAGGATAACCTCAGTTTCCTAAAGCTACAATTTTTTCTACCGTTACGAAGCTTATGAATTAACGCACCGCGCTGGGGAACTTTTCTCGACAGACCGGAAAATCGACGTTTGCATTTGACTAGATTCGATCCTGGGCCGTCTACGTGAAGCCGCGCTCGCTACTGACCGGACTAATTCACGACGCTCAGGTACGTGCTGGAAGCTATCTCTTTGGCATGCATATTGTAATCGAATGCTTCCCTCTTTCATTTTATAATATTGCGAGGTATTTTTCATAAAAGTCAGTTTCATATAATTGATAAATTCAATTTTTTCAAGGTAACGACAGTTTTTTTTTTTTACCTTAAGGGGACTTCACTCATTTTCAAGGCGTGTGCATACTTAGAGTCGCTTTCCAAAGTTTTGTACTGTCCTTGCCGTCTTGAAAAGAGATTGTTGAATAAATATATATTTACCCGGGTTCATGTCACATTCTGTTACATTTTTAACGTTGTGTCTTTCCTTTCCGTTGTCCGAAGCTACATTTGTTTTAAAGAGTAAAAGATATTTTATTTTACTTCTCGTTATTTTTAGAAGCGAATTCCTCCCAGTCTTGTATATTTAACCCATGGATGAGTACACCACATAGCGTTGCTTTTTTTTTCTTTCAAATAATTAATAAATTTTTTACGCGTATAATTCTTTTTTTTTCCCAACAAATGCTATTTTAATGGTTTTCCAGGATATGTGTTTCAAGCGGTTTCAAATTTTTTCTTGTTATTTATCCACTCCATTCCATGAATTGTTATTCATGGGAATGGAGTGGGTGTGTTTCATGGCTGTAATCTAGTATTTCACGGCTTATTAATCTGATATCTTCGTCGACGTAAAATTTCATTAGGAAATTAATTCGCCTCTCCACATATGGATTTTTTTCTTAACATCCACTAAAATAACACGATGGCGATAGCGTCGTCTTCAACTAACTGGTACCATGAGAGAACAGCAAGTGTTGCTTCCGCGCATGCGCAGTCCCGATGCTTCCACCTGCTGTTGAGGGTTGCATTGGTTGCCAGCAACGGGCCACTAGTGGCACTTGCTTGGAGGCCCACAATTCACGGCGATGCTGCAGGGCCATCAATGGCTCGCCAACTGATAGCGCTGCCACCAACGGACCACTACTGGGCCGTGAGCGGCAGATTTCAGCCAGCAGTGACCCATAACTGCCAGCTGGTGGCCAGCAGTTTCCCAGCACTTGTGTTTTTGCTGGGCAGTAATAGTTTCTGACGGTTTCAGCAGTTCATAGAAGATCACACCCTTCTGGTCCCGCCAAATACACAGCATTACCTTTCAACCATGGATATTGCGTTTTGGCGTTGAAGGACCTGGTTCACCTGGCTTCACCCATGCTTTCTGCCGTTTAGGATTATCGTACCATATCCATTTCTCGTCGGTAGTAATAATACGATGCAAAAAACACTTTCTTTTTTGCCTTTGAAGCAGCAATTCGCAAATGGTTTTTCGACGTTCAAGGTCTCTTTCCTGCAAAGCATGTGGAACCCAATGCCCTTCTTTTTTGCACCATTCCCATGGCAACTAAACGTTGTGAAATGTATAGTTGACTAACATTTAATGCCGCTGCTAGTTCGTTTTGAGTCTGGAACGGATCCTGGTTGAGTAAAGCTTCCAATTCGGCATGAACAGTTTTTTGCGTGGTCCAGAATGTTCTTTATCACTGACATCGAAATCGTTCCTTCCCAGCAAAAACACAAGTGCTGGAAAACTGCTGACCACCAGCTGGCAGTTATGGGTCACTGTTGGCTTAAATCTGCCTCTCACGGCCCGGTAGTGGTCCGTTGGTGGCAGCGCTATCAGTTGGCGAGCCATTGATGGCCCTGCAGAATCGCCGTGAATTGTGGGCCTCCACGCAAGTGCCACTAGTGGCCCGTTGCTGGCAACCAATGCAGCCCCCACTAGCAGGTGGAAGCATCGGGACTGCGCATGGGCAGAAGCAACACTTGCTGTGTTTCTCATGGTACCAGTTAGTTGAAGACGACGCTATCGCCATCGTTTTATTTTAGTGGATGTTAAGAAAAAATCCATATGTGGAGAGACGAATTAATTTCCTAATGAAATTTTACGTCGACGAAGATATCAGATTAAGCCGTGAAATACTAGATTACAGCCATGAAATACACCCACTCCATTCCCATGAATAACGATTCATGGAATGGAGTGGATTAATAACAAGAAAAAATTTGAAACCGCTTGAAACACATATCCTGGAAAACCATTAAAATAGCGTTTGTTGGGAAAAAAATACTTATACGCGTACAAAATTTATTAATTATTTGAAAGAAAAAAAAGCAAAGCTATGTGGTGTACTCATCCATGGTTTGAATACACAAGACTGGAAGGAATTCTCTTCAAAAATAACAAGAAGTAAAATAAAATATATTTTACTCTTTAAAACAAATGTCGCTTCGGAGGACAACGGAAAGAAAAGACACAACGTTAAAAATGTAACAGAATGTGACATGAACCCGGGTAAATATATATTTATTCAACAATCTCTTTTCAAGACGGCTAGGACAGTACAAAACTTTGGAAAGCGACTCTAAGTATGTACACGCCTTGAAAATGAGTGAAGTTCCCTTAAGGTAAAAAAAAACTATCGTTACGTTGAAAAAATTAATTTATCAATTATATGAAACTGACTTTTATGAAAAATACCTCTAAATATTGTAAAATGAAAGAGGGAAGCATTCGATTACAAATTGCATACCAAACAGATAGCTTCCAGCACTTGTGCGAGTGTAGTGAATAAATCAGGTCGGTAGCGAGCGCGGCTTCCACGCAAATGGCCCAGGGTCAGATGCAAACGGGCGTTTTTCCGGTCTGTCGAGAAAATTTCCCCAGAGCAGTGCGTTAATTCCCAAGCTTCGTAAGGGTAGAAAAAAAATTGTAGCTTTAGGGAACTGTGGTTATCCTTGCTTTTTTTTTTATTATTTTTATGGCTACTATTGGGAAATTGGCGGACAAGATTCGGCAAGCCACCAGTTACGTCACGTGGTTGCTGGCTGCCACTAACGGCCCACTAGCGGACCATATTAGGCTAGCCATCATTTCCGGCACGTGCTTGCAGGGCCACTGAAGGGCCACTTGTGGCAGCTACTGTCTGTGATGGACCACTGATGGCCCTGTTGTGGCATATGACAACTGATGGGGTGCCAACTGTTGGCCTGAACTGCTGGCCCTTCTGTTGGCCGCCCGGAAATTTTATTGACGGTCGGCCGCGGCAACATAGTGCTGGGCCATTTCTGACAGTGCTGGCTGCCAGCAATGGCCCAGTGCTGGCCCAGCAAGACTGTTTTTGCTGGGTTTTGAATCCTCTAAACCAATACTCACATGTTTTTATGGATGGGGAATGTTCACCATAGATTTCTGACATTAAGCAATAGCCGTCATCAGCACTTCTCTTGACAATAAAGTAATGCACTAACACTTCCGGCAAATGCTGTTTTATCGCGACGAAAGTTGCCGCTTTCCATCGAGTAAAACAAATACGTCTTCGCACCTCAATCGAACGTCGTATACTGACTCTGACAGCTGGCGTCTCTCGTATTGCGATATTGCAGTGTTGCCACCTTAAAATACATGCGAGCAGTAATAAGTACGACACCGAACGGAAATCCCTCAAAACTTATTTATATACCCAACAATATTATGATATGTGTGTGCAGTTTCCAGATCAAGTTCATCATGAAAAAGAGAGAGAGAGAGAATTGCATCTAATGCCTCAGCGCTTCAACTCGATCTTCTTTTCCCTAAAAATCGACCTGCTACGCTAAAAACCAACGTCACCCCAAAAATTGCGGCAGTGAGGAAATTTAAAAAAATAAATAACAATACTTCTAACTGCACAATTTGGAAATTAATACATCATTTTAAAGATAAGATTCTTGATTTTTAAGAAAACACAAAAAATGGGAATGTGATTTTTCCCCAGTTTTTCGATACCACAGCTCCTTAAACTAATCCTTGCTTGGGCCATAGCTTTGGGCAATGCATAATGCAAGTCTTGATAAGCAAAATTTGTCTTGCAATGACAACTATCTTAGGAAATTGAAAATCCTTCCACCATGGTAACAAATCCACAATGAAATTCAACACGTGTAATTTAACCTTGCTCGGAATTACACGTGTTGAATTAATTACAGTAATGGCATTCAAGACGTGTAATTCCAATCCTGGGCCCGGGTTTTTCGGTAGTTAAATGAATTCTGAGCCCGTCCGAGCCAGAGCTCATCTCTAGTGTCCACCACTGTTTTGGTTGTAATAGCTTTGCTTAGAACCCCAAGATTCCCTTTAAGTGCATTTAAAGTGTCTTGTTGCAAACTTTCCTTCATGGTTATGCCGAAATGAGCGTCCTAACAGACTTTGAAAGATGGCTAATTGTTGTTGGCCGGCTAGTTGGTGCCTCTGTGACAACAGTCGCCAGTGTAGTGGGGGTATCTAGAGCTACTGTGTCTAGCATCATGACAGCATACACTGTCCGTGCGAAAACCTCGTCTGCGAAACACAAGAGCTGCAAGAAAACGACCCTGACGGATAGAGACAGGAGAGCGTTAAAGAGGATTGTCACCAATAATAAGAAGACTGTGGTGCCGAAAATTAGTGCGGAGCTCAGTCTGTATCTCCAGAACCCAGTATCAACGAAACCGAAGCAGAGGAAACTGCATAAACAAGATATTCATGACAGAGCAGCTATTGCAAAACCTCTGGTGACCTGGGTGAATGCACAACGGCGACAACAGTAGTGCCAGAACCATACAGCGTGGACTCCTGATGTAAGGAAGCGTGTAATGTGGTCTGATAAATCCACATTCACATTATTCCCCACCGTAGGACGTGTTTATGTGCGCCAAACAGCTTCAGAAGCGTACAACCCAGACTGTCTGCTCCCAACAGTGCAGCATGGTAGTGGTTCTGCCGTGCTCTGAGCTCTCATATCGTAGTATACAGCAGGTCCCCTTAGCATCTTGAAAGGACGGGTGACTGGCAGGGCTTATGAAACCATTTTGGCCAATCACCAAAATGGTTTCATACGCCCTGCTCACACATTTTGTCCTGCAGGGGATGGACGATGGTTCACGTATTGTGTCCTGCAGGGGATGCCATCTACCAAGATGATGACGCATCAATTCACAGAGCTTGAAATGTCCAATCATAGTTTGAGAACATGAGGACGAGCTCCCCAATCACCAGACTTAAACATCATCGAGCCACTCTGGTCTGTGTTAGAAAACAAAGTAAGATCCCGTTATCCTCCCCCTGTATCTCTCAAGGACCTGGAGCAGTTTCTGCATAAAGAATAGTGCAACATCCCACTAACCACTATCTAAGATTTGTATGTATCCATTCCAAGGAGGACGCAAGCGGTTTTGAATCCCAAAAGGGGTCATTCACCCTATTAGGTACCAAAAACCTCTTTTCCCTAGTTGTTCACATTATTCTGTCTAAACCCTGTATGTTTAGACATTTCTGATGTTATGGTCTTAAAGAAATGTTTCCTAGAACATACCAACGCGATGGAACTCCAAGACGGCAATAACTATCCCAGTCTGAATTGTGTCAAGAAGCTGGTAAAGCTTATTTCCTTGTGACTGCTCTCGCTTGTGAACACAAAGTCCCATGGTTTGAACTAAGCGATGCAGAGTATCGATTTGGGGAGGAGACAGTTAAAATAGGAACTTCGTTTTTCTCTCTTGCTGACTTTATTGAATCTCACATTAAATCCTAATAACACGCGAAAATTAACCGCACATTTATCAAAGGGCAGCTCAACAAAATATTTTAACAAATTATTAGCCTTTTTTATCTGCTCGTTTCAACCTCTTTCGGTTTACTTCTTAAACAACGAATATGCGCATTCCACCATTTTTCAACCATTTCAGACCATTTTTCTAACCCCGAGTTAATTCGTTTCAGCCGGTTAAAGAGTCAAGAAGATGAGTTCACCTGGGAAGCTAAGTGTTCAGGGATACTGGCTATTCTAGAAATTCCAGCAGAAGATTTTGGTGACCTGCCTTCTAAATATGCCGATCGTGTCTTTCGTTAGTTTTTCTTCAAGATACTGCTTAGTTCCGTAACACATGCTTGAAACTACCTGCATTTCCGTCGCCGAGAATTGAACGATAATGTAGGTTCTTTACGAAAAGGCGTTCAGCACTATTGAGAAACGGCATTCCACATCTACGTTGGATGACTATCCATCCTGTCTTGTATCCTATGAGTTTGATTTAGAGAAACCTTTACATGATTTTAGACGTTAATATGTTGCTTAAATAGCTTTTAATTAAGTATTTCATATATATTTCTAAATTCTGAAACCCGTTTCCCATTTGAGGGGGAAATTAGTACCACACAAATATAAAGATGGAAGAAATAAGGAATAAATAAGGATGAAAAGTTAACAAGAGTTTAATACGTTTTCAGGAGTTGCCAGAAACAACTTTTAAAGCATACAAAATCATACTGTACCTGCATAGAGGCTAGCATCCGAAGCAGATAGTCGAAATTGGTTTTCCATGTACTTAGGTAACATCATATAGTGTCCAAATCCTCCAAGAACGCTAAATATTGTTCCAATGGTGAGATATACGTACAGTTCGTTAGTCGACAGTCTCTTAAGCCCAACAATTAATCCTGGAAAGAAGAAAGATGAATTTATGTTTAGCGAAGAACTAAGTTTTTTACAAGAACAACTCAAGGATTTTTATTCCAGTGGCTGCTTTCGAAACAGTTCTGACGCTGAGCGAATGGGATGGTTCACATCCTTAAGCGTTGTGGATCTAAAGTTTGGATTTGCGGCGTGGAACCTTGGGTAAGTGCGAGATTTTAAAGAAAAGTGGTTACAACATTGTTACCAAATGTGCCAGCACGTTTGTAAATCTCAGTTTCCACGGTTCTCAAGTTATCGCACCAAACCTGTATATTTGTGCTTATGTTGATCATGGCACTACACATAAATTGAGAATATTATAAAAAATATCAACGCTGATTACCTACTAAATATTTACTCTTGTTCCATTGTATGGTTTTTTGCCAATGACAAAATACTTCCTCCATCACTAATGGCTAATTTCACACCATCAATCCATAATGTTGCGCTCTTTCCCATGCCCAGCTACCAGTTGCTGTAGAATGTTACACCCGTCGAAAAATAAATTAATATTTATTCAGCTTTAATATCTGCATTACTAATCCTATAACACTACCAAATCCTTCTAACTCCCTTGATATCCCTCTTATCACTCTTATATCGACTGCATGTAACTTCCTAATGAAACCGTTAGTATACACTAAGCTCTCACTTTCAGAGGACAGAGTAGATCTAAATAAATTGTTTTGTCCCACTGACGCAGTGGCCTCAGTGCTGGTATTTACCAGTTTATTACAGTGGGCCTAAGTTGAAATATCGGTGTGGCATGGATGGTGTGCTTGTCTTACAGTACTGGTAACCTCCCCACTATGTAACCGATGGCCCCAAATTAGAGACTAGATATTGCTTACAGCCGGATGAGTTGCTCATAGTTGTCGTTAAAACTACCCCTTTCCAAAAGAAAAGTTGCGTTGTAAAAATTTTGTCATACACAGCATTTTTTAGCCTTCCAGAAAAGTTGTTTTTTGTTCTTATGCTTCTGTTCTGAACGCCACACCGCGAAACTTTTAGCTTCATTTTTCTTTTGGTGATGTCTGGCAGTCAATCAAATCACGACTAGATTTAATATATTACAGGATCTATCTCCTTTGAACAGCCAGCTTTGTTCTTTGACTAAACTATGTTTGTACTGGAGTGATCGGTCTTTGTTTCGGATGAAATATTGCCAGAAGTTTCGTCAAGGAGCTACGAAAGTGGCAGACTTTTGAAAGATTGCGTTAAGAAAGAGTTGACCCTTTATTAAATTAGAAGGTGCTGGTTTCGCAGTGGAACAGACTAAGGAAGAATCTGACCTTGGATTAAATTAAAAGTTGCTCGTTTCGCAGTGGAACACACTAAAGAAGAATCTGACCTTGGATTAAATTAGAAGTTGCTCCTAATTGCAGTGGAACAGACTAAGGAAGCATCTGACCTTGGATAAAATTAGAAGTTACCCCTAGCCTCAGTGGGACGCACTAAGGAAGATTCTGACACTGGATTAAATTAGAGGTTGGTCGCAGTTGAACGTACTAAGGAAGACTCTAACCCTGGATTAAATTAGAAGTTGCTCCTAGTGGCAGTGGAATGGACTAAGGAAGATTCTGACCTTGGATTAAATTAGAAGTTGCTCCTAGTCGCAGTGTAACTGACTAAGGAAGATTCTAATCCTGTCTTAAATTAGGTTTTTCTCCTAATCGCAGTGGAACGGACTAAGGAAGATTCCGACCCTAGATTAAATTCGAAGTTGCTCCTAGTGGCAGTGGAATGGACTAAGGAAGATTCTGACCCTGGATTAAATTAGAAGTTGCTCCTAGTCGCAGTGTAACTGACTAAGGAAAATTCTAATCCTGTCTTAAATTAGGTTTTGCTCCTAATCGCAGTGGAACGGACTAAGGAAGATTCCGACCCTGGATTAAATTCGAATTTGCTCCTAGGGGCAGTGGAACGGACTAAGAAAGATTCTGACCCTGGATTAAATTTGAAATTGCTCCTAGTCACAGTGTAACTGACTAAGGAAGATTCTTACCCGGGATTAAATTAGAGGTTGGTCCTGGTCGCAGTGCAACACACTAAGGAAGACTCTGACCCTGGATTAAATTAGAAGTTGCTCCTAGTGGCAGTGGAATGAACTAAGGAATATTCTGACCTTGGATTAAATTAGAAGTAGTTGCTCCTAGTGGCAGTGTAACTGACTAAGGAAGATTCTTTTTTTTTTTGATTGGAGGTTTAACGACCACCGTGAGCAACTCAATGGGCTATAAGCAGTCGCCCGTCCCTAATTTAGGATCACTGGTTCCAGGGAAGGGAGAGAGCCAGTGCCGTAAGACAAACACAACATCCATGCCTCACCGGTATTCGAACCCGGACCCCATTCGGACGAATGATCAGAGGCCATCGCTTAGACCACTGCGCCACCGGGGCGGCAAGGAAGATTCTGACCCTTGATTAAATTAGAAGTTGCTCCTAGTGGCAGTGGAATGGACTAAGAGAGATTCTAACCCTGGAATTAATTCGAAGTTACTCCTAGTGACAGTGTAACTGACTAAGGAAGATTCTAACCCTGGATTAAATTAGAAGTTGCTCCTAATCGCAGTGAAACGGATTAAGGAAGATTCTGACCCTGGACTAAATTAGAAGTTGCTTTTAATCGCAGTGGAACGGACTAATGACGATTCTGACCCTTGATTAAATTGGAAGTTGTTCGTAGCCGCAGTGAAACGGATTAAGGAAGATTCTGACCCTGGACTAAATTAGAAGTTGCTTTTAATCGCAGTGGAACGGACTAATGACGATTCTGACCCTTGATTAAATTGGAAGTTGTTCGTAGCCGCAGTGGACCGGACTGTTTGCAATGGGGGGAGGGGAGCATCTGTTGAACATTCTATCAAGTCCATATCATATTCAGAGGTGGAATTGTTACTGATCGTCGCTTATATAATATAATACCTTTTACCGGAGGTGGGATTCAGAGCCATGTTTTCTTACCCCAGTGCAAATGTTCTCTCAGCTGAACTACTCCGGTATGCTTGTGGTTACTTCATGGTCGATTTGACTCCTGAATCACCGCAGTTGCGCGTCATCTTAGTCATGCCACATAACACGTTACGCAATCCCCCTGAGAAAGGAGAAGGCTAGAAATCGTAAGTGTAGGTTCAGCTAACAACTATGCTCGAAGGTCGTGCTCGCTGTAGAAGAAGGAATTTCAAATTAATTCCTGAAGTTGTGCGGAAGACTCATCACAGAAATTTTCAAACCACTCGGACAGGAGATTCATTTTGTTCGGGTGCCAGTATAACATAATGTATAACCTATTGCCGGTGGTAGCATTCGAAACCACATCTTCTTACTCCCGAGTGGCTATTTTCCCGTTTGAACTAGGCTACGCAGGCAGGTTTATCGCTGCTTTATTGCCGATTTGATTCTTGCGTCACCGCAGTAGTACGTAATAACACGTAGTACGTTGCACTTATGATAATGGTAAGTGTCATACTACATCACGCATTCCTTGTGTTTGAAACTCCCCAGCAAAAACACAAGTGTTGGAAAGCTGCTGGCCACCAGCTGTCATTGATGAGTCACTGCTGGCTGAAATCTACCGCTCAAAGTCCGCTAGCGGTTCATTGGTGGAAGCCTCATCAGTTGACAGCCATTGATGGCCCTGCGGCATCACCGTGAATAGCGGGGCACCAATCAAATGCCACTAGTGGCCCGTAGCTGGCAATCGATTAAACCCCAACACCAGGTGAAAGCAACCGAACTGCTAATGTGCAAAAGCAACATGTGCTGTGTCTCTCGTGGTACCAGTTAGTTGAAGGCGACGCTATAGCCATCGTGTTATTTTAGTGGATGTTAAAAAAAAAAGCCTATGCAGAGAGGCGAATTAATTTCCTAATGAAATGCCACATCAACGACGAAGATATCAGATTAAGCTTTTAAATGCTATATTACAGCCATAAAATACACCCACTCCATTCCAATGAATAACAAGAAATAATTTCTGTGTAATCTTTCGTTTTAACATTTACTAAACTGCTTGAAACAAAAGTCCTGGAAAAACATTAAAAAAGCGTTATGTTGAAAAAAGAAAAAGAAGAAATTATACGCGTACAAAATTTATCAATTATATGAAAAAAGAAAGGCAACGCTATGTGGATATAATGTACTCATTCATGGGTTGAATACACAAGACTGGAGGAATTCACATCTAAAAATAACTAGAAGTAAAATAAAATATCTTTCCTGTGTAAAACAAATGTAACTTCGGACAGCGGAAAGGAAAGATACAACGTTAAAAATGTAACAGAATGTGACGTAAACGGGTAAATATATTAATTCAACAATCGCCTTTCAAGATGACAAGGACAGCTCGAAACTTTGGAAAGCGACTTTAAGTTGGTACACTCGTTGAAAAAGTGAAGTTCAATTAACGTAAAAAATAAAATAAAATCGTACGTTGAAAAAATAAATTTATGAACTATATGAAACTTACATTTATGAAAGATACCTCGCAATATTGTAAAATTAATGAGTGAACCATTCGATACATATTCCGCAGACGAGAGGGTCAGTTTCAAGCCACATTAGTGCGTGCCAAGTCAGTCCAGTTGGTACCGGGCGGAACGTCCGTGGTTCGTTTCCAACCAGATCCGAACGGGCGTTTTTCCGGACCTGTTGAGAAAATTTCCCCATTGCAGTGCTATAATTCAGAAGTTTCGTAAGGAAAGGAAAAAAGTAGTTGTAGCTTTGGGAAACTGCTGTTATCCTTAAATTTATTTCTATTTTTTTTTATGGCTATTACTGGGAAATTGGCGGAGAAGATTTAGCAAGCCATCGGTTACGTCACGTGATTGCCAGCTGCCACTACCGGGAAACTAGCGGACCACATTAGGCTAGCCATCATCTATGGCACGTACTTGCAGGCCCGTTGAAGTACCACTTGTGGCAGCTACTGCCTGTGATGGAAAACTGATGGCCCTGTTGTGGCATATGACAACTGATGGGGGTGCCAACTGTTGGCCAGCAGCTGGCCTGAACTGCTGGCCCTTCTGTTGGCCATCCGGACATTTTATTGACAGTTCGGCAACGGCAACATAGTGCTGGGCCATCGCCGGCAGTGCTGGCTGCAAGCAATTGCCCAGTGCAGGTCCAGCAAGACTGGTTTTGCTGGGTATGAATACAACGAAAGTTCATAGCGAAGCATCCGGCAGTGAAACAAACGATTCTGGATTCCATTCCAGCTGATCCGAATCTTATTTGTTTGTTTTTGAGTTCAACGACCACGATGAAAAACTCTAAGAGAAATAATAGTACATAATTTAGGGACACTGGTTCCATCAAAGGGAAAGAGATAGCGCAGTAAGACAGGCACACCACCCACACCACATCCGGGACTCAAACTCATGCCCATCTTGGACGAATGGTTAAATACCAGCGCCTCATTCCGCTTGGACACCTGGAAGGCACAACCGTGAACGCTGTCATGTAGTTTGACTTGTGAATGGCCACTCGACAAGACTGCAGAAAGACAACACACATTATAACATCCATCCTACACTTTGGGACATGAGCCCTTGTGACTAAATTGTTTCCGAAAATAAATCAAACCCACCAACTCCGTAGTATGGCCGAACTGCTAGGTGGCAGTACATAGCAGCTTTGAGAATTCAGCGGTCCCTTCATGGCATCCTCTGGCTTCCAGAGTTTGGAACGCTCTTATTACTATGGTGGCTGATTAAAGACATCTAGTGGTATCATGTGAACCAACGCTTTTCCTTCTGTATTCCTCATATTTTCATCATTTTTTTTAATTTACAGTTCTTGTAAAATCTCATAATTAGCTTCTTGAGACATAGATCATGTAATATGCTAAAGCTGACTAAGGTAAAACAATTTTAACGTTTCCTTGTATGACATACCGGGTGTTTCAAAAAATACTGAAACTAGCTTTTATATCTTCAACGGTTGATCAGAGATACATACCTTCAATTAAAAAAATGCTCAAAATGACGTAAAAACTTACAACAATATGGCAGTTGCACACCTGTGAGTAGCATTTGCATGAAAATCTTGCGCAACTGTTCGCTCAGAAAAGAGAAGACTTCGACTTCCTCACTCACCCGCATGCTCCCGCCTGTAGCAGCACGTGCTCCGCGAGAGTTGTTTCAGTTTGTGTGAAGTGTCAATAAGTTAAAATCAGTGTTATTATATCTTAAATCCGTGGCTTTGTTGGATTGGAACTGTTTTGATAAATTTTATGAAAGCTTCCATGAACATCTACTGTCAGATCTTAAAGAACTTTATGCTTCAAATTTTGATAATTCGACTGAAAAATGAACTGAAGGTGTTTTATTCCCTTGATGAATGCAAAAACCAATCAGTAAGAGTCATTCCTTGTTACATAATTTGAATAAATTGGACATTGTGTTTAGTGAAGTGTGCAAGTTAGCAGACCTAATATTAAAGTTTCCATCAAGAACTGCAACTGCCAAAATAAGTTTTTCTGCATTAAAAAAGAGTCAAGATATATCTTAGAGCCACACAATGCACATGATAAAAATGGTGTAATTTTATCACGCACATTCGAACAACTTGACTGATTTGTCAATAGAGAAATACATTCTTTTCAAATATGAAAAAGTACTGGAAAGAAACATTTTATGAAAACGTAACACTCAAGTTCACACTAAAGAAAAGTAGAATGGAGTTCATGCACAAATAAAGTATTCAAATCCTAATCCTCATAATTATTTGGTATCATGTTAGCAATAGCATGCAGTAGTTTTAGTTTCTTCTATTACTTAACAGTTAAAAATAAAACTTCGCAAAAAAAAAAAAATAGTACAGTGTGTGTGGAAGCGGGGGGGGGGGGGGGGGGGGGGGCACGGGTCTTGGACCCAATTTATGTCACTGCCTGGTGCGTATGACACCAAGATTCTAATCATTTGTTCTGTATTGCTTAATGAATGTATCCTGTAAAAATCAATCGTAACTCGACTCCTTTCAGGTGTTTCTATTTTTTATGAACACGAGTGTACATAAAAATGTTTTGCTGCGCTGAGAATCATATTGAACACTGTGTTGTTAACAAACCCTCATGTCTTTCAGGAAGTTACTATATGTTTTCCCTTACAACAAAAATGGTGTAATTTTATTATGAAATAAAAACCAGGAAGCGTTTGTGTTTGAAAAGTGGTGTAATTTCATGGAAAACAGATTTTGATCAAACGTCCTCATATTTCCGATATTGCCCTCTGAACTCTTGTTCCGTCTTTGGCCAATATAACCTTCATCTTTTGGCTTGTTTCCAACTGATCTCTTATTCTTGCAGTCCAGCCGGATAACAGCCAGCTAGTAATATGTATTTCTTTCCCCGAGCGCAATTCGCCCGATCTAAATAATACAAACTTAAGTAACTGCACGCTCTAGGTGCAAGGACGCTATCTCCTGATCTGATTGCAACGAAGAAAGAAATCAATGTTTCTCTCACTTTCTTTGCTTTTTTATTTTTAATCTATGGATCACATTCTTGTTGTTTCAAAACATTTAAGTATATCGTAACACCAGAACACAAAGAAGACTTTGAGTACACTAAAAATCGGGCATTATGGAACACAAAAACGATAGCAAGTAATGTTCCGTTCATTCTAAAATTCTGTCAATATTACTCACATGTAAAACATCCTAACTTTGCGTAACTATTCATAGCTGTGTAATGTTCTTAGTTAATTATGCTTGAGGAAAAGTCAATCTCATTAGAACATTATATGACGTGAATCAGAATACTGACCGATTTAAACGTTCCATAGCTTTTACGTAATGCCAGGGATAACCATCCAGACAAATATTTATTAATTAAGCACCGCTTGGCTTGAGCAGCAGGTTAATAACAAGTCTGCTTACTGAAAAGTCTTTATTTCATCCAAAACTGGTCCTTTAACGATTAGCACACTTCATATTACTCGTAGTGCGTAATAGCACTCTTCAATTATAGCAAACTTGGTAACAGATTAATTCTGTAATCTCGAAGTAATATAACACGAGGATTGTACTGAAAGTACTGCAAAAGTAGGCATACCTTTTTTTACAAACTGGCAGAGGTCGTTCAAATTGCCCATGTTGCTAGATTTACTGTTTCTCTGTACAAAGGTACTACTCAAAATAGTCTCCACCACAAGCGATGCATTTGTGCTATCGTTGAACCCAACTCT
This sequence comes from Macrothele yani, assembly GCA_039090855.1. Taxonomy (NCBI): domain Eukaryota; kingdom Metazoa; phylum Arthropoda; class Arachnida; order Araneae; family Macrothelidae; genus Macrothele; species Macrothele yani. The sequence continues at coordinate 45,442,091 of CM076997.1, read as the reverse complement.
GGAATCCTCTTTGAAAAAATTCAGGTGTGGATTGTTGTACCCACTTCTTCACAGCTCCTTTCACCTCGTCTATGTCATCAAATTGTTCTCCACAAAGACTGTTCTACATTGGACCGAACAAATGGAACTCGGAGAGTGTTAGATCTGGGCTGTAAGGTGTATGAGGAACCACCAAACCAGCCTAATTTGCTGATGGACTGATTTGTTTTCAAATATGTGTGTAGTCTCGCATTGTCATGGTGAATGTGGATCCTTTTCATATTCTTGCTCGGTCTCTTCCTCCTTATGGCTTCTCTAGGCTTATTGAGTGTCCCAATGTACCGCTCGCTGGTCACGGTACCGCCACATTCCAGAAAATAAGGGAGAATGACACCCCTGCCATCCCAAAAAACAGTCACCATGACTTTCTGTGGTGATGGCTGGCTCTTGAACTCCTTAGGTCTTGGTGAAGAAGTGTGACGCCATTCCGTGGATTGATTCTTCGTTTCCGGACGGCTAAGATACGCTCACGTTTCATTCCCTGTCACCAGATCAAAGATAAACATGTCTTCATAGGCTTCAAACGCTTCCAGCACATCAGAGCCGACTTCCACCAATTCTCTTCTTCAAATCAGATGTCAACTGCTGAGGTACCCACTTTGCACACACTTTCTGATACTTTAAGTCTTCCACCATCTTCTGTATGGCATTGTGACCACAGTTCAGTTGCTTAACAAGCTCACGGATTGTGACTCGTCTTCCCGCACGAATCAATTCGTCAACTCGCTGACGATTCCTGTTAGTGTTTGCAGATGATGATCTTATACTGTGTGGTTTGTGTTCAATGTTGGTTTCCCCTTCTTTAAACTTCTTTATCCATCTCTACACATTGCTTTTGTCAGTGATGTCATCTCCGTAAACATTCTGTTACCTTCTGTGGATATCGGACAGCCTGCACCCTTCCTTCGTCAAGAATTTAATGGCTGCATATAGCTTCTGTTTGGAATTCATTATTTACCTGCAATGAAGAAGAAGGGTTATTTTAGAGGAAGAGTTACAGTACCATCATGTGTAATTTGAGCGACCTCTGTGAGTTAATAAAACGTTTTTCCCACGTTTGCATTACTTTCGTTAAAACCCACGTACAATCAACTTCTAACAAACTCTAGCCTTAAAGCATCTAATTTGTAAAATACGTAGTACTGCTGATAAGTAATGCACATGCGCGCAGCGTGATCTCGTTGCCGCAACCTCTAACCACAACTATGGCAAATTTCATTCCTTTCCTTACATCGGTTGGGAATCAGTGCGTGTGATGAGGATCTGTTAACGGAGTCATGCGATGAGGATATGTTAACGAAGTTCAAACAACGCGCAGAGATCGAATTTTTAATTGCTGAAAACGTAGCGTCAACTGAAATTAATAGGCTGTGAATGGTGAAAACACTGTTGACAGAAGTACAATAAATCATTGGGCCATTACATTTGGTCAGTGTAAACCTGGGTATGCCAATCTTGTCGACGAACCTCGCAGTTGATGACCAGTTTCAGTGACTGATAAAATCATCGGTAAGGAATTGATGAATTCATCCAAGATTACTAACCATCACACAAAAGCCGATCACAGCCAGGCTCGGAATGTCAAAAGAAAGAGTGAGGCATATCATTTCTTCATTTAGCTACACAAGGAGCTGTTTTCGATAGGTGATTAACGTCAGAAAACAAACAGAAGCATCTTGAGTGTTGTAAAAAACTTTTAAAGGGTGATCGTGAAGAGGGTGATTACAAATTCTGTTGAATATTCTTATTGGGGTTGAATCATGGATTCATCACGTTTACTAAAGACAAACGACAGAGCATGGAATACCGACACGCTTTCTCTTCTCGCCCCCAAAAATTCGAAACAGTGCCGTCTGCCAACAAAGTTGTTTTGATCGTCTTTGGAGACTCATACGAAGTTTGCTTGACAGAATTTTTTGGAAGCTGGGAAAAATGTAAATTCAGCACTTTATATTCAAAGAGTAAAGAACCTACCCCGGAATGTGTGTCGGGTTAGGAAGTCAACTGCACCAATTTCGTTGCTCCATGAGAACGCAAGGTCGCACAAATCTAGAACAACACTTGATGCTCTCCAAAGGTTGAAATTTGAGATTCTTTTCCGTCCACTCTACAGCCCCGATTTGTCGCCGAGCGATTTTCACTTCTTTCCAAATCTGAAAAGGGATCTCAAGGGGACTCATTTCATTTCAGATGAAGTAAAGCACGGTGTCACATCATGGAACAGACAAACAAACTCTGAATTATTCATTGATGTCGTACGTAAAGTTGTCTTACGTTGGAAAAAAGTCTGTTCAACGACTAGGCGACTACGTAGAAAAATACAGGGGTTAGACAGAATAATCTGAACAGCATGCTCAGAGACGTGACTTCTAACGCGGCTGCGTACGTAGCAATAAGGAAAGGTATCCACCAATTTTTGTCTGTAATAGTTTTATTTAGAACCTGAAGCTTCTGTTTAAGTGCATTTAAAGTGCTTTGTTGCAAAATTTCTTTCAGGGTGACGAGAAAATGAGCGACCTAACGGACTTCAAAAGACAGCTAATTGTTGGTGGCCGGCTAGTTTGTGCCTCTTTGACAACAGTCGCCATGATAATGGGGTTATCGAGAGCTGCTGTGATGACAGTACACCGTCTTTGTGGCAAAACATCATCTGCGAAACCCAAGACCGCCCGGAAAACGACCCTGACTGGTACAGACAGGAAAGCATTAAAGAGGATTGATACTCTAATAAGAAGACAACGGCGCTAAAAATTTGTGTGCGAAGCTCAATCTGCATCTCCAAACCCCAGTACCAACAAAAACAGTGAGCATGGAATAGCATAAACATAATATTCATGGCAGAAATGCTTTTTCAAAACCTCTGGTGACCCGCGGGAATGCACAACTGCGACGGCTGGAGCGCCAGGGGCATACAACGTCGACTGCCGATGCATGAAAGCATGTAATGTGGACTGCCGTTGCATTAAAGCATGTAATGTGGACCCGATATACGTGAAAACGTGTAATGTGACAACGTGGACTGCCGATGCATGAAAGCATGTAATGTAGACTGCCGATGCATGAAAGCATGTAATGTGGACTACCGATATACGTGAAAACATGTAATGTGACAACGTGGACTGCAGATGCATGAAAGCATGTAATGTGCATTGCCGATGCATGAAAGCATGCAATGTGCATTGCCGTTGCATGAAAGCATGTAATGTGGACTTGCGATGCATGAAAGCATGTAATGTGGACTCCGATATACGTGAAAACAGGTAATGTGACAACGTGGACTGCCGATGCATGAAAGCATGTAATGTGGACTGCCGATATACGTGAAAACAGGCAATGCGACAACGTGAACTGACGATGCATGAAAGCATGTAATGTGGACTGCCGATATACGTGAAAACATGTAATGTGACAACGTGGACTGCCGATATACGTGAAAACATGTAATGTGACAACGTGGACTGCCGATGCATGAAAGCATGTAATGTGGACTGCCGATGCATGAAAGCTTGTAATGTGGTCGGATGAATACACATTCACACTATTCCCCATAGCAGGACGTGATTAAGTGTGAATAACACCTCAGAAGCGTACAACACAGACTGTCTGCCCCCACCAGTGCATCATGGTCGTGGTTTTGTCATGGTCTGGGCTGTAATATCGTAGTTTTCAGCAGGTCCCATGATCACCTTGAGCGGACGGATGACTGTCAGGCCTTATGAAACCATTTTGGCCGACCAAATACATCCAATGACACAGCCATTCGTTCTTGTAGGGGGATGCCATATATCAAAATGATAACGCCTCAATTCACAGAGCTCGGAGCTTCCAATCATTGTTTGAGGAATACGAGAACGAATTTTCACTCCTTCCTTGGACTCCCCAATCACCAGGCTTAAACATCTCTGATCCACTGTGGTCAGTGTTGGAAAACAGGAAAAGATCCCCTCATCCTCCATCTGTATCTCTCAAGAACCTGGAGCAGTTTTTGCATGTAGAATAGCGTAATATCCCACTAACCACCATCTAGGATTTGTATGCTACCATCCATTGCAAAGAGGACTCAGGCGGTTTTCAATGCCAGAAATGGTCCCACATTCTATTAGGTACGTACGATCTTCTTTTCTTAGGTGTTCACATTGTCCTGTCCAACCTCTGTAGATACGTCAATTTGTACCCAATATGCTGTACTTTCATTATGTTTTTATTTTATTTTTTTTATTTTGTGCAAATACATCGCTTCTCTTTCTGGATATTTGACTATGTACATTACTTATCTGCTTACCGTCGTATATCCAAGAAACAGCACTTTCACGGAATTCAAGTACAAGGCGTTAGATCAAAGTCAGTTAGAACGCCACTCAGCTCGAAAGTAAGCAAACAAGCCTTGTAAGCATCTCTTATTTTCTCTGTTTTTCTCATACGTCATTCCACTACCAACCTCAATTCCGGTTGCCACAAAACATTCAGTCGAGAGGGAAAATGTTAAGTTTAGAGACCGGTTAAAGAGAACAAACCAAAATTTACATAGATAAAAGAAATAAAAAAGAAAAGTTACATTAGAATATACATCACAGCTGCTAAAGTTGAAATTTTGCTCAGAGTTGTGTCTTTGGCATGCGATCTACTGAAATTGTCAACGTTCGTAATGACTATTCGTCGGAGATGGGTCTGGGTTCGAATTCGGTGAAACATTGATATCGGGTTTGCCTCACGGCACTGGCTATATCCTTTTCTTAGAACCAGTCGTCCTAAGTTAGGGACAGGTAACTTCTCATCAAGTAGCTTACTGTGGTGGCTAAATCCTCAAATAAAAGAAGAATGACAAAATTTCAAGTACGGTCGAACCCACAAATAACGAGCACGCATAATACGAAGTTTGGCATAAACCGAAGTTTCTATAGTGGGGTAAAGTGTTGACGAGGCAAAGTCTCAGCCTATAAGATATATAAGTTATGAAAGACAACTAAAACGGAATTTCGTAGGAAAGCGATTTGATGTGTATATATACTTATGTATATTTTATATTAAAAAAGGTGACACTAAGGATCTCAGGAACTACAAGCGCATCAGCCTCCTATGAGTGCTTGATTGCTTGAAGATAACGCTGGACATGACTCAACCAAGAGAACAAGCTGGATTCAGGAGTGGCTACAGATCATATCCATGTAAAAGAACGAGGGAATATGAACTCCCATTATGTATAACGCTGGACATGACTCAACCGAGAGAACAAGCTGGACATGACTCAACCGAGAGTATAACGCTGGACATGACCCAACCGAGAGAACCAGCTGGATTCAGGAGTGGCTACAGATCATATCCATGTACTGAGAGAACTAATTGAAAGAACGATAGAATATGAACTCCCGTTATGTATGGCTTTCATTGATTACGAAAAGGCCTTTGATTCCATGAAACCATCAGCAGTTACAATGGTAAATCATGCGGTATTGAAGTGACACACATTAACATTATTAGTAACATCTATAAAAATTAAAGTGCAAAGGTTTTGTTTTTCGAGGATACAGCACCAACAAAAATTGGAAAGAGAGTGAGGCAAGGTGACGGCATATTTCCCAAACGTTTTAATGCCGCATCCCAAAATGTCTTTCATACATTGAACTGGGCAAACGAAGGGGTAAAGATTAATGTGGATTATTTAAATCACCTTCGTTTTGCTTATGACGTAGTCATTTCTGCAACTGCCCCTTCAGAGCTTCAGAGTATGATCCAAGAACTTTCTGATAAGAGTAAAAATGTGGGATAAAGAATTAACTTTCAGAAGACAAAACTGGTGCATAAGGCTTTTATCATAAATGAAGATTTATCGATTGATGGGGAAAGGCTGGAGATAACCGATACCTACATTTACCTTGGAAAGCAAAGGTCATATTTATGAAGAAATTAATACATGTATAAAACTTGGTTTGAGAGTTTTTGGAAGAAGCAGTGAAATTTTTAAGAGAAATATGCCATCATGTCTTAAAGAAAAGTGTTCAGTCAATGTATCCTTCCGGTGCTTACGTTCAGAGCAGAGACGTGGACCTTAACTAAAAAAGACATACAAAGACTGCAGACAACTGAAAGCAGTACGGAGAGATGCATGTTTGGAGTAACAAGGAGAGATAAGAAGATGGACTCTTGGATAAGGAAAATGACAAGAGTGAAAGACATGATGACCAGAGTAAAATCCCTGAAATGGCAATGAGCTGGATATGTTGCCAGAAGAACGGACCACAGATAGACAACCGAAATTCTAGACTGGATTCCAAGGGATAACAAAAGATCCTGAAGAAGACCACATGGGAGATGGGTGGATGAAATTCGAAAACATGCGGGAGTGACGTGGAGGAGTCTGGCGGGAATTATACCGTTGTGAAAGAAACTTTGACAGACCTTACACCAGCAGTGGATTGATAATGGTTGATGATGATGATATTTTATATCTATTTATATATATATTAGTCAACGATAATTCAACAAAATCATAGGAAGACATAAAGCACGGCAAAGAGGAGTGAGGTTGACTTCAGAAATTGTAAACAATTTCCGATGGGAATATATATATATTTTATGAAAAAAAAAGAAAAAAGTTGAGAAAGAAATTATTGCCAAGTTTTTCTTTATGTCATCCATCATGGGCGAAACCGTACATTTTGCCTTCGATTTCTTTATCTAGAGATTGCTAATGAGTGGTCATTGCATCACGAACATTCACTTTTTCAAAAATTCAAAGTAAATTTTTATAATAGAAAAAGTAGTTTTCTCACAAAATGTTTCTGAGTCCAATAGAAGTAACAGGTCTGTTAGAGAAGGTGCATCGTGCATGTATATCACAATTAAGGCCCCGACCCGTCGGAACGGTGTCTAAGAGAAATTAAGCTCGGAGCACATTTCTACATATCTCATCAAAACTGGTCAGGAAACTTAAACATGGCAGAAATCAGAACAGATGACAACCAGGGAAATTTGTTTTTCCCCAACAGAATGCATTCAATTTACTTTTTATTAATGAGTTTAATTCTGAAAATGATTATTATTACTAATATGTCGAATTTTAGAGTAATAAAGAAAAAAAAAAAAAAAAAGAAACTCTCAGCACACTTCTCGCCTAACCAGAAATTACCGAAGAAACATAATCCAAAAAGTCGGCACTCAAGTATAGAATACACTGCACTCTTTGACGAAAAAGCTGTGTGGATAATACACCAGAAAAAGAAGTATTCGAACTGAGCTCAAGCAATGGTTACTGCCGTCTCAAATAGTCATTTTGCTAAGAGCATCAGCTCTAGTCCGCTCGCTCCCATTGGACGAAATCCCTGTCTTCCTCGAATAGAAACACAGATGCCAGTCAATTTTAGGCGGCATTGAGTTTCGCCTCAGCATTCTTACAGGAAGTCATTATCTGGGGACCCGGTTTATTCCCAAATTCGCGCGGTCGGCTGTCTGTTGTACTAGTTGTGATATCGAACGCCCCTCTGAGCCCTCAAAATATGCTCGTTTCAGAACCTTAGCAAAAATAGTATTTAAACTTAATAAATTTAATGCTCGTTAATTATGGATCCATGCTCTGGTTGAAGCCTTTCCTAAAAAAAATTACGAAACACAATACGAATTTCAGAGTTTCATTTAGCATGTACAATCAAAGGCGTATTATATTTTACATACCCATAATTCCTTTAACAGAAAGTTGAGTTTGCATGAAGGCAAAGTGTTTCAATACTTTTTTACTGCCGTCCATTTCCCCGCCACACACACGTTTCGTGGGAAAATACTGTCTATAATGCCCTTCCGTAACCAGTTAAGAGCTACCAGGAATATGTTTGTATGGTGCTGGACACTGAGTTAATGACGTCCTGCAAGCGAAATGATTCCTGAATGGGCTTCCTTATCTTTTAGGGATGGCGTACGGCTTTTTATTGGGGGATGTTAAAGAAGTCTCATCTAGGTAAAAAATAATGACGTTTGTCACATTTGGTAAGTTTAATTTGACTTCAACTGGTTAGCAGCTCAGTTCAGTGGCGGCTCGTGGTAGGAAAAATAGGTGAAGAGCTACAAGAGCAATATGAAAAGATATCTACTGTCTTCAATGAAAATCAGTTAATGAGAACTTACCTATTTGTTTATATATTAGATCAATTCTTCTTCCCTTTAAAGCTGGAAATGTGTCGATTATGTCGTCAGAAAATGGGTGTTTCTTCGTGACATCAAGAAAATAAAATAATTTGCCAAAGAAGCAAGTTTATCTGGAGAAATAGTGTTCCTAGAGTAATTTTGTATTCTTTTAAGGCAAGAAAAACTTCTTTCCACTGAAACACTTGCAGATGCAATTAGTTAAAATCAGGGAAACCAATTTATAAGCTTCTGTAACAATGCCTTTATCTCCATGAAGCACTCGAAGAAGTTCACGAGTCGATATATTCCTTAATTTTTCATCAGCATATACAAGACTCAGTTCATCTTTAAGGCGTTGGTGTTTAGTAAAAACATTTCCGTAAAAATGTTGTAGATTTTCGAAAGCGTGTAGGGAAAGCATGAATTAAATTGGTCAAATTTGGCTGTGTCAGCAAGCCAGGCAAATTGAAATTTAAGTTTCTCACAGTCTTGAAACCTTATATCCATTTTCACAAGAATGTGGTACAAAATTTCCTTTTATGGCTCAAAATTTCATACGTTTTTTTTAATTTGAGTAACACAGTAGTATGTCTATTGATTTTTTCTGCAAAATTTCGAACAATAGATCGATGAGGTCAAATATTTCATTAAATACCATTCCCCAAAAATGTTAAATTCAAAAGTGTTCATATTATTTAAAAACCCTCGGGCAAGTTGAATTGATTTTTTCTGACTGGTCACTATTTGTGAGAAATTCGAATACTTTCTTCAATTTGTCCCAATCTTCAACTATTACACATACTAACTTCGAAGTGGAAGACCATCGAGTTTCCGTTATGGTTTGCATGCATCTTGCGGTTGTTGATGTGAGGGTATTGTTTTTCCACCACTCAGCGAAGCGATCTCTTCGCTGAGTGGTGAAAAAACAAAGGAATTACACTGAGGCTTGCAAAAAATATTCGACACTTAGAAATTTTAGAAAAACTCTGCTGTAATACAAGGTTCAAACGATGTACTAAGCAATAACAAAAACAGCTTGAGAAGCTTTATGCTTCATTATTTTCTGGAGCCCAGTCCAGTGTCCAGACATTACGTTTGCCCCATCGTAAAATTGTCCTATTGAGTTGTGTTGATAATCAAACTGTTCCAAAACTTTGTCTAGCATTTTATATAAAGCTTCTGACGTTCTGTCTTCACACACCATGGAAACCCAAAAATCGCCCAACCAATAAACCTTCCGAATCAACAGATCGTATTATTAAAGAACACTCGGAAGTCTGGTTATGGCTTCCCATCTACTTGAATATAAAAGCATTGAACTTCATTTATTTCATTTTTGACGTGATCGTTTATATATTCAGAAATACATTCAATTAATTGGTTTTGAATATTTTTTGAGTCACCTGTGAAGACATTTTTTATCGTTTTGTATTGATTTTGAATTTTTAAAGGAGTTCTTGATATCAACAGTGAAAGCAATTCCTTGAGTCAATGCCTTCGTCATGGTCACGGAATGCTAGTTCATGTTTACTCAAATACAGTACTGCATCAATCATTGTCTGCAGGAAAAGTCTATTTAAACGAACGCTTTCGCTGAAATGCATTTTCAAAAGCCTAGCATTCTCCCTCGGGGCATCGGCAATGGTATTCTGATTCTTTTCAAAATTATTTAGCATTAATTCGCATTTCAGGTGTTCGCTAGAATCCCCACGTTTGCGAAGTGACCGTTTTATATTTAATAAATCTGAAAATTGTCTTTATTCCACGCCGAATTTTACTACCAAAAAAATAAGCAGGGCCAACAAAATAGTTTTTGTAACACAGAAGGACTACAAAGCCATTTATATTCAGCAAACAAACAATTTTTAAAATTAATATTGTAAGATTTGCCGCTCTTCTTGATTTCTTTCTTGGCGACAATTGTCAGTGAATCCGTAGGTCGTCGTTGAAGTAAAAGGTCTCTTTTATTTTCATCTTTCCACCGATTGAACGGAGTTTGCAATAAATTACAGACAATGTCGTTCACAGGATACATACTGAAAACTAATACTATCACTGTCAGTCAAACTGTACACAAAACTAAAGTAACTAATGAAGTTTTTAACAAACAATCACAAAACACGAAAAAACAAATCTCTTTCGGAAAGTATGTACCGAAACACCGCAAAGCCCTAGTGGCTTGCCAAGGATTCCCGTTCCACTGTGATCTCTTCAGAAGGTCATGACTTCAGGTGCAGAGGCTTGGCGTCTCAAGCTAAAACACTTCACTTTCCCGGCAGATAGGGGAGGGTGTCATCACAGTTACCATGGCAACTCGGACGGGAACTGCAGACCTCCAAGCATTCTGATTTCAGCTCTTCACTTGAACTGTTTTGCGTATAAGGACTTGTTTTCCGTATTGGACGCGCATTGTGAATTCATATCTAATCAAAATTTTGGGTATTTTAGCACGCAATAAAGGCAAAAAAAGAATATATTATACGAAATTATTAAATGAAACTATTTCAAATAAAATAGGTGAAGAGGCACTTCGCCTACGTCACCTGAAAAGCCGCCACTGGCTCAGTTGTCTATGCAGTGCGCATGTGAGAATCGAAAATTCATGGTTTCAAGCAATTGTAAATTTTCATCATTGAGTGCGAAAATCATAGCAATCAGTTCAGTAGGAAAGGACTTAGGAAGTTTGATATTCCACCAAATTCTCTTTCTACAGTTTAAAAAAAAAGGCAAGTTTACATTGACACAAAAATTTGGTGATGGTTCGTCGAGTGTTTAAAGAAAAAGTTTTCAAGAGGGAATTCATGTATATGCGGACATAGTGGGGCACCTTCAAGGGCAATAATGATGATCTGCCAAGCGATAAGAGGATTTTACTATAAAAATAAACAGACTTCTAATTGAAAGTTTAAAAAATATAAAGGGTTAGTTTTATATCTTGATATATCTTCACAATTGCGCTAGAAAAAATTCGACAACTGCTATCATAAGCACAAAACAAGCAACAATTAATTCATATTTCCGACATAATGTGTAAACAGCCAGACGATTTTAAAAAGTGAAATTTCACTTTTGTAGTGACTTTAATTTTTACATTAATTAAATGTTTTGCTTACTACAGATCTAACCCTTATGTTGCAATTATAAATTTAATAAATTTATTATTAAAATATAAAGTTTCATGTATTTTTATTTAACAAGTATTATTTACCTTATATTAATTGGTAAACTGTATATATTGAGTAATTTGTACCTGACATAATGTAAAATGCCAAAAATGTTTTTTTTTTTTTTTTTTTTTTTTTGGTATCTAGAGTTAGTTCGCATATATCGGATTTTTCTAACTCTCCCTATAATTTCGAAAACTGCGGGTGTGTCTGTAATAAAATTATTCAGAGATCGAGAAAGCACATCTTTTGAGGTAGCTTTATTTGCGAGAAATTTAAATCAGATCAACAACTGGGAACAAACAGCGAATCAGAAACAACTGAATATTCTTTGACGTCTTGTTTTCTACAAAAGAAAAGTATTTTCCTATTCTTACACTGGCGGAAAGTGAAAAAAGAACACCAAGAAGGAATTAGCGGACGATCATGAAATTTACATGTGTTAATGGGGTCGAGTTTACGTAGGTGTGATGTTAATTTCGGGACCAAGCGGTGAGCGCTTACGCCACAGCACGCGTAATATGCAAAATATCGTCGGTGGTATTTAAGGAGTACGGCGAAGTGAATGTAATCAGTCGTTGGCGTACGGACACATGCGAAGACCCTGAAGAAGCTGCAATGCCTGTACATGGAAGATGTGTACGATTTCAGCAGTTATCGGACTTTGAGCGAGGTCGTCTAGTCAGACTCCGCGAGGCCGGGTGGTCGTATCGTCGTATTGCGGAGCTAATTGGACAGGAAATATCTGTGGTGGTACGATGGTAGCGTAGATGGTCTGAGGAACATTCCCACACGAGAAGACGTGGAACCGGGAGTAACAGACGGACTGATGAGCGGACCGATCGACGCATAAAAAGAGCGGCGTTGTCAAGTAGAACATCCACGCGACGCAAATCCGAGCTGCCGTTGCACCTGAGGTGACTGTGCAAACAGTCCGCAACCGTCTACTGGAAGCAGGACTACGTGCACGTGTGCCTCTGGCATGTGTACCTCTGACTCCAGCCCACCGTCAGGAACAGCTGCAGTGGTGTCGCCAAAGTCTGCACTGGAGAACGCTATGGCGATCTGTCGTGTTTAGCGATGAAAGCAGATTCTGCTTGGGAGCCTCCGATGGCCGTACGCGTGTTTGCAGACGCACAGGAGAGCGTCTCCACCCTTCTTGCATCCGCCAGTGACACCCAGGGCCTACACCTGGTCTCCAGGTGTGGGGAGCGATCTGCTATCACTCCCGTACACAACTAGTGTTTGTACCGGGTACGTTAAACAGCACCTCCTACATCAACAACATCATTCAGCCCGTTGTTGTATAATTTGTAAGGTCGGTCCATTGAAGTGTTTTCCAAGCAAGATAACGCACGCCCACACACGGCACGTGCAACGCAACATGCACCCACGGCCAGACACGACCATCCCCGATTTACGCGTCCAGGTTGAGGATGCTTGGAACTCAATACCCCAAACTTACATCCAACATCTGTACGACAGACTCCATGGCAGAAATGCACCGTGTGACGCAGTTCATGGCGGTTCAACCTCGTACTAACCATGTTACATGGAAATGTTATTTTTCAGTTTACCAGCAAATGCAGCTGTATTTTGCCATAATGTTTTGATCACGTTATCCTCTGTATTCCGTTATTATGCTGTATAAATTTTGTTGGTATCAGACGTCTCCTTCTTGGTGTTCTTTTTTCACTTTCCGCCAGTGTATGTACCAGATGACATCAATTATTCCACTGAAAAAACATCAGAATCAGCTACATATAAGTGCAGTCCAGGTGGCTGAGTAATCTGAGGCGCAGGACACCGGGCAGTCGTCAATTTGGGCCCGGGTTAGGCAGGGTCCCGGGTGAGGCAGGGTTAGTGTGTTCGTCTTTCGCCTCTCTGGAGCCAGTGGCTCCAAATTAGAAAGGGGCGACTGCTTATACCTCTGTTGAGCTAGCCGCTCCAAATTAGGGACGGGCGATTGCTTATAGAGCCAATGGATCCAAATTAGGGTCGGGAGACTGCATATACCTCTCTGGTGATAGTGGCCCTAAATTAGACACGGGCGACTGCTTACACCTGTCTGGAGCCAGTGGCTCCATATTAGACACGGGGGACTGCTTATACTCTCTGAAGCCAGTGGCTCAAAATTAGAGACGAGCGATTGCTTGAGGCACTGGCACCGGGTACTAACACCGGGCACCAAATTATACCTAGCTAGAGCCAGTGGATCGAAATTAGAGTCGGGCGACTGCTTATATCTCTCTGGAGACAGTGGCTCCAAATTAGACATGAACGACTGCTTATACTTGTCTTGAGCCAGTGGCTCCAAATTAGACTCGAGCGACTGCTTATACCTTCGGGAGCCAGTGGCTCTAAATTAAGGACGGGCGACTGCTTATTCCCCTTAGAGTTGCTCAGAATGGTCCACAAAAATCAAATTTCACACAGATAGCAGCACTCTCAATATTGGCTGATGATGCCGAATTCCCAGAGCCGGACCGGTTCCTCAGTGTTATAAGTGCTTGCTTCTGACAGTTCGTTCCAGAAGGCCAGGGCTGAAGTCCCGGATAGGACATGTGTGGTGCCATTGTCTTACGAAACTGGCTCTCCTCTCTTCCTGTAGAGTGGCTACAAACTGGGAACGCGAGACAGCTTACAGCTCTTAGATTTTTCCATTGTTGCAATTAAAGCTTGAAAAAAGAAAAATTAACTATTTGGAAGAATGAGAGAAAAAGAAATATAGCACTGAAAAAACAAAAGAATCAATACATGTCACCATTTTAGTAAAGTTTAAAAATGCAGAGAAAATGACAGTAAAATGTGCAGTAAACTTTAAAAATTCCTGCAATTCATAGCCGTAGAGGATTTGTATTTAGTGATCAAACAAAAAACCTTTGTAAACAAAATGCAAAAAGAATTTTCCGTTAATAGGGAAAATGAGTATATACTCCAAGTATTTACCTAACAATTTGGTAATTCAAGTGATTATTACTTTTCCTAGAACGTCTCTGCTAATCCATCAACATAAAATGGACTGTTTGTTAGTCGTCTACAGAAGAAACTACTGATCCTAGATGTTTAGAGATTGGTAGAAACACCTGCGTGTTCATGCATAGGAGATTTTTTTTAAATCTCTAAAATTTCAATTAATTTTCTGGAAATCTCCGTAGGAACAGCGAAGAAATGGAAAATCCTAAAAGCGTTGCCACCAGTAGATGGAAATATTTCTTGGTAAACAAGCTTAATTTAATTAGTGTAAGGGCAAAAACGTATTCGTTTGTATTTTCTTGTTTATTAGTTTCTTAATTTAATTCTTATTAATATCCTAAATGCTTTATTAATATCAGCCAGTAATATCCGTATGTACACTGAAGACCTAAATGATTTGATACCACTAGATTGCAGCACATTTGTTCTCTTAGAAAGCAGGCTTACTTTATGACGGATAAGTTCTATTAATTAATTTTTCTCTTGTCAAATTTGAAGACATAATTAAACGTTTAAGTCGTTTTTTTAGAATAGAAGCTACTATCCTGTCCCCACATAAATCCATTTAGAAGCTCTCTTGGGTCATGCTGGGTGAACAGCATATTTTTTTTTACGTTCTTTCTATTTGTAGCCGAAGTCAGGTACGAGAATCAGACCTGGGTTAGAAGTAAAACTAAATATTTGCTGATGAAACCTTTTGCTTTGTGCAAACGTTTTGGAAAAACCTACTGTTTACTTTTTTTAATTAAATTTTAAAGCATTGCAATTAGATGTTTAGGCTAAAGCATAACTTAATATAAATTTTACAAAACCTCAAACAATGCTGTACTATAAGTCGAACTATGTATCTTAATTAAACCCGAACAACGCCATTTGCTCTGCTAGCGAAAAGAAAATGGAGATTATAGTGAAATTAAGATCACTTTAATAATCGAGAGGTTTCAAGCGACAGAAACTATAACAAAGTCAGAACTAACAAATATCTTTAAAACCTGTTTATTTACGATCACAGCAGCTTTTTCCAAATTTCCAGCTTCGATATATTGCCCGGATGTCTGGTAATTTAAACTCCCCTAATTTCTGACATTTGTTTTTTACTATTCTGCCCCAGGTCCGATCCTGGATAAGACAAGGATTTTGTGTTTGTCGTTATCGAGCTGATTTTCTCTCTTCTTTGGAGCCAGTAACTTATGTTAGGGAGAGGCGACTCCTTCCAGCCTTACATATTCAATGAGGCTCTTAAATCGGGAAACAAGAAAGAAGACATCAAATTCCCAAGAAAGTTTTTGAATCCTCTCCGACACGAAGCAAGTATTTCAAAGGAGATTTTTAGAAGAAAAAATTCAGCGAAGAAGATATTGCACTTACGCCTCATAGGGAAAATGTATGAATTGTTTAAAATGTGCAATGTAAACAGTGTCTTCATAAAGTAATGATACGTTTGCAAAATAATAACATAGCTATAATATTAATCAGTCAAAGGCCAATAATAGTGCGCAAAATTCGTGGTTTTGTTAAACAGTATTTTACAGCCTCTGTAAGAACACGCATTACAACTCTTTATTAATATTACGCGATGAATAAACAAGAAAGACAGACGCTCAGATTTTATTGCAAATACATAAGAAACAGAAATAAACACTTACGCCTATTGGAGGCCCAACCATTCTTTACCAAAATTTAGAGATTGTATGCAAAACATTTTGCATCAGGAGCTGTATCCGGTGCAAGAAGAATTTTCCAAATCGTACTTTTAGAAGCAGAGATATCGGGGGAAACGCAATTTACCGTTACGCCCCCTAGTGGAAAATCTATGAATTACTTGAAAAAGAGATTGCACCTAAAATAGTCTTTGACATAAAAAGAATCGAAACGAAAAATATTTTTTCCAATCGGATATTTAGAAGCAAATATATGAAACAAAATGTATTTTGAATTTTATATCATCTGCTGAGATGGGTCCGGGTTCGAATCCCGGTGGGCCAGTGATCTTAGCGCTGGCTTCCGACCATTCGTCCTAGATGGATCCTGGTCGGAATCCCAGTGGAGTAGTACACTAAGCGCTGGCTTGTGAAAATTTGTCCGAGATGGGCCCGGGTTCGAGTCCCTCTGTCCCAGCGATCTAAACGCTGGCTTGTGACCATTCATTCAAGATGGGGTCCCGGTTCAAGTCCTGGTGGCGCAGTGTTATAAACACAGGCTTGTGGCCATTCGTCCGAAATCGAATCCGGGTAGCACACTGGTCTATGCGCCGCCTTCTGACCATTCGCCATAGACGGGTCCGGGTTTTAATTCCGGTGGCGCAGTGGTATAAGCGCTGTCTTCTGGCCATTCGTCCGAGAGGGGTCCAGGTTAAAATCCTGTGAGGCATGGAGGTTTTGTTCGTCTTACGGCACTGGCTCTCTGCCTTACCTGGAACCATTGGCCGTAAATTAGGAACAGGAAACTGCTTGCAGCCCATCAAGTTGCTAACAAAGGTCATTAAACCCCCAAACGAAAAAGAATTGTAAATAGGGTTCGGGAGGAATTGGGAGTATTTCTTGAGAGGGAGGACCAGGAGCATTGGACAATCGAGACACGCCGCAAGAGTAAAGACGGTGCCCAGCTGAAAGGACTATCAGCTTTGCGTTTGCGCGCGGACAACGAAGGAGGAGGAATAGGAAAAAGTTGTACTGAACGAAAATAATTTTCGTAGATGAATGCGAACCCCTCGCGGTTTCCACGCTCTGTCTTCCAGTAAATAAGCTAGGCTTCCTGTGTTCACTAGCTGCAGAGAGGTGTGTTGCCTGTGACCTTGCCATTTCCATCCTCCCAGCAGCTGAGCTGAAAGCCGACGACAAGGGCAATGCACTTGAGCAACAACCGAAGGGGTTAAACCAGGACGGACATGTTCTTCGAGTAACTTCACGTGAGTTTTTCACGAAGGATTAAGATGGGACGCAATGAAACTGTTTAAAAGTATACTCTTGTGATTAGCGTTTTATTTATACGTTATTTATTTATATGTTTTGAAAGCTGCGAGTAAGATATTTTTCTCGTTCTTTTCGGAAAACAGTAAGTCCGTTTTTTTCTCTTTTTATCAGCTAGAAATACAGTGGAACCTCTTTTATACATTTATCAGTCATATGTTTTCAACTTTCATACGTAATTCTGCGTTAATCCCTATATTT
The DNA here is from genome assembly GCA_039090855.1 of Macrothele yani. Taxonomy (NCBI): domain Eukaryota; kingdom Metazoa; phylum Arthropoda; class Arachnida; order Araneae; family Macrothelidae; genus Macrothele; species Macrothele yani. The sequence goes on along the minus strand of CM076997.1, from coordinate 45,424,627 downwards.
TACTGTTGTTTTATCGCTTTTTTCAACTCAGTTATACGTAATTCATTTATACGCTTTTTTGCGAATATGTCTTAAAATTTGAATTTCAGAATATCAGAAATACATGGTTCTTTAATTCTTTTATACGTAATCCGTATTTTAAAACTTTGAGAGCATTCAGACAACGCTGTGGAGCTGAAGTTGAACTTTGATCCCATCAGGGGAGGTTGTCTTGTTTACTTTCGGTCTGGATGAAAAAAAAAATGGGTTTTGCATTTCATGACTCACACACTTATGCGCTATTTAAAACCTGATAAATCTCTGGGACGGAACTTTGTGACTCAACTATATCGTGGCGTTGAAGAGTAGAAACCTAAATGTGTCATCAAAATTCAACATTCTGGTTTGAAATGCTGCACTCAGGATCTACATAAAAAAAACTGGTAATTCACGAGTTCGATACTGAAGAACTGGTCTTAGATTCTTAGTTGTGAGGATTTCACTAATCCATAATCGGGAGTTTTATAGACAGGTAGAGTCGTCAAAAGAGACGTTTGATTTTCGTAGGCATTGTTATTTCTGCTGTGCGATGAAATATATTATAATTTGAGACATTTTTCTTTCCTTTCGTCGCCAATTTGACTTTAAATAAATCATCATTAAGGAGCATCTTATGTTCCCTTAAACCATAAATTCTACGATAGTAAAAATAGTATAACTATACTAATAATCCGAAATTTCTTGGCGTAGAAAATAAATAAAAATTTTCCAAGTAGTTTTTCTTTATATATAGATCTCCCTACCGGAAGCCATCAGAACATTGAAAGAGGCTATATCTAATTCATTAGTTTATTCTTAGGAGTCTTGCCTCAGCATCTTCAAATAAATGGACTTGGTCTCAAATTCTAGTTACTTCAGTTTCTTAGGGCAAATTTATAAACAAATAAATGGCGCTCCGATAGGATCTTCGCTTTCAGCCGTTCTCGCGGAAGCAATACTTCTCCCCATTGAGCAACATGTATTCCCCAACATCACCCGAAGGCCTACCACCTGGCTAAGATATGCCGACGACGTATTTTTCATATGGCCACACGGAAAGAAGACTCTACCGTTATTCCTTAATAAAATAAATTAAATACACCCTACGATCAATTTCATCATGGAGTTTGAACACAATGATACCTTACCTTATCTAGACGTCTCAGTGAGCAAATCGCATGAAAACCACCTTCATACGGAAGTCTATTATAAACCCACTTCCGTTTCCAACCTGACGCCCCGCAGTTTATTCTGTCCTGGTGATTACAACACGGCCTTCTTCCGTTCTCGAATTAGAAAAGCCTTCGTTGTCTTATCCGATGTCCGTTCTAGACAATTCGAACTAAAAATACATCGTCGAATTGGCCACTGAGGCAAGATATACGTCGAACCAGATGCATAACTTTATCGAGAAAGCCAGAACCAGCCGTTCTAATATTTCTATGCCGCAACTTCGCCACATGGGCTCCATTCCCTACATACCAAATGTTTCCTATCAACTCAAAAACGCGCTCCGAAGGATGAACTTCGGTGTCGGCATAAGGTCTCCTGCATCTTTGTATAGGATACTTAAGAGAAATATTGACAAGCCCTCTCTTCTCAATGAGGCAAGTGTTTACGCCATCCTACTACAATATCCGGACGGCTCCAGGCGATACTACACCGGAATGACCAAACGTTCGTTTGGAGTTAGAATCAGCGAATACAAAAGGGATACAAGAGACGGAAAAATAACCAATGCCCTATCAAGAGAAGTCAAGTTCAAGTTCGCCGATCCTATATGGAGTGATGTAAAGAAATTAGCTTCATACTCCACACCAAAATCTACTCTCTTTGCGAAACCTTGGAAATCTTGACCAGCTGCGAGGCTTGCAATGATAGCGTCTTTCTGGAGTTGCCACGTATTTGGAATCAATTTCAAATAATGCTGCGTTTTTCTACCACGGTACCGCGTGGCCAACCAACGTGACCTCGTTTCTTCGAATTATCACGTTTGCGCTTATGCATTTATTGTCTAGCCAAATCACCGCGTTCAAATTGGTGAAAAGTTCTATTATCCAGTTTGCAGTCACCTGTCTACCTTCCTTGAAAAAACCATTTGGTTGATGTGTGGAAGCTTGGAAAATTTTATTTCTATTCTACGCCAAGAAATTTCGGATTATTAGTATAGTTATACTAGTTTTAGTATAATTGGTGTACAGTTCCTACTTATTCTACGATAGTATTTAACATTTTGAAATTTTGTTTGTACGTCTTTTTTTACATTTACACGTTTTTTAAGGTCATCCCGTAGAAAAACGTATAACCGAGGTTTCACTGTACTGTACATCTTGTTTGAGAAAACTGTAAATACGGTATTTTTTTACTTTTTACGTGAGGGCTGAATGGGAAGGGTGATGATGACCGTAAGTCGGACCAGTCTTTAGCACAGGCAAGCCTAATCCCACCGTTTCTAGGGGCCGTGGATTTTAATCATATGCTGATTTTTTTATCGGTAAGGTTTTTGAAAAAAATAAATAAATAAATAAAATCCCTAAAAAGTTAACACTGTGTACCTTTTCGCTTTCTCTTCTCTCGCTTATTTCTTTATTACTGTTGAAACTTATAGCACCAACTTTTGCTCTTTTGACTACTTTACAAATAGAAAGCAAAACAAATGAGGAACAGCAGATGAAAGATATCTTTGTCCACAATTTTGACTGCAGAAGATCGTTTGACTAAAAATCTAAAAATGATCCTTTTCAGAGGACTGGATAAAATTTGTATATTCCTCCATACGAAAGCAATGTACAATGACATTTACAAATAAGTCTAAGGTAGAGGTTCAGATTCTAAGCAAAGTTTATTTTCATATATTTGCGAAGTTATATGCATTATTTTCTCTTTTAAATTTTAGTTTCCTTTCATTAAAGAAAAACACATTATTCAAATCTGATGAAAAAATGATATTTTATCAAACAAGTTAGTAAAATCATGCAATGCATTGATTATGTAACGCTTTCCAACATACCGGAAATCATTACTCAAGTCATTACTCAAGTTATGAGGATAATGGCTGTAAAAGAAATCTCGCTCCAGTGTCCTGACCTTTGACCCCATTTCGATGATATTCAACAGAACCGGTAAAGTGTATTTCCGGAACAACATGATAAAGTTTTGTCTCAATCGAAGCATTTTGCCGTAAGTTATAACGCATAAGGGCGATGGAATGGATCCCGATCCTATGTCCTGACCTTTGACCCCACGTAACCCATTTTCAATAGGGTTCGTCCCCAGTGGTCCCTAAGACATACTAAAATTTCATTGAAATCAAGCTATCTTTATGCAAGCTATGACGCATAAGAGCAATAGAATGGATCTCGTTCCTATGTCGTGAACGTTGTCTCCATTTTGTCCATTTTCAATAGGATTCGTCCTCAGGTGGTCGCCTACGACATACTAAACTTTCATTCAAATTGAACCATATTTACGCAAGTTATGACGAATAAGGGCAACGCAATGCATCCCACTCCTATGTCCTGACCTTTGACCCCACTTAACCCATTTTCAATAAACCGTATGCATTGACGTCACGAAACCACGGGTCGCGTCACTTTTTCGTCTGCTGCTTTCTTACAGAACAACTGGTGTACAAGTGAGATCACAGATGCATTGCATGGGCTACGTAAGTGGGTTATTTGGAGATCAAAAGACTTTACACTGATAAATTAAAGTTATTGGGCAATTGTGGTGACCCATATGAAAGTACATATTCACTTTACCTAAACAATATTGTAGGAAAGGGAATGTTTTTGTTTGAAAGGAACTCAAAATTCTGCATTCCAGCACAGCCACCAGCTTCTGTGCTAACAACCAATTAACACAGTTAATTAAGGTAAAAACGTTCCTGTCATCTTTGGCTAATTATTTAATTTAAAAAATTTACTTTTCAATAATGTAGGTAATCCCCAACCTGAAACTTAAGCTAAGGTAAAAGTCCTTGGCTTTACACAGGTAACGCTATATATATAATAAAACATTCTGGTGATTAGCAATAAGTCTCTCTACCTTATACAGTATATGATAATGACAATAATAATAATACACTGGTGAATGTTATCATGAGATCATTTTTCAAAATCGGCGTGGAAACCCAACATATGAAGGTTCCATAAGATATTCTTTCCCCTATAGCAGTGGATACATTCACGATAAAGAACAGCATAATCTTACTCATAAGAAAGGTTAATTCTATAGTGTAAAGATCTTCAGAGAGTTTTTGTACATAATGCATCAGTAAATTTATGAACATACCTGTTACAAAATGTAAACTACACACTCTAATGTTCATTCGTTTCCGGTCATCAATGTCAACTCTGCTGATACGTGATAACCACAAATTTTGGCACTTCTGAATTAAATTTTTATAATTTTGATCCCACTTTGTTCGTTCAGATGGTAATCTATAATAGCAGACATCATTACCTCTCCCACTTCGGTTACTGCAGTGGAAAATAGCTCATAACGCCATCATCCTTAACGCTTCACAATGCTAATCCAAGCAGTGCTTGTATAACAGTTGATCACTCGCAGTTGATCCTCGCTGTGACGTCATATGTATACGGTCTATAGGGTTCGTCCCCAGTGGTCCCCTACCACATGCTAAAATTTCATCGAAATCAAACTATATTTACGCAAGTTATGAGGCATAAGGGCAATGAAATAGATCCCGCTCCTATGTCGTGACCTTTGACCCCATTTCGTCCATCTTCAATAGGGTTCGTCCCCAGGTGGTCCCCTACCACATACTAAAATTTCATCGAAATCGAATCATTTTTACGCGAGTTATCGTGCGGACAGACGGACAATGCTGGAGCATATACTCTTCTTCAACCTACGGTTGGAGAGCGTAAACAAACTACGAAACGAGTCAAATCCGTAGGTCTACTGTAAAAGAGTAGCCCTACGATTGTGACGTCACGGGCAAGTCATGTGACCTTGTTGCAGGCCTGGTGAGGTATAAAGATGGCCTTGGCACAACTCACTTTTTGTTCTAGAAGAAGATAGAAGTAAAGCGTAACACGCACACAACGCATGACGTAATGAGGCAGATGGTCGCGAGAGTGTGACGTCACAAAACTTTAACAGGATCCACACACAACGTGTGACGTAATGAGGCAGATGGCGTGACCGCACGCCAACATCTGAATCGCGTGATTGTGATGTCATAAGATTTCTAAGCATTGGAAACATTAATAGGACGACGCCAAAACGTGGTAACTTGGGGTGATTATTTAACCCACTAAACGAATTTTCCCAAAGTCGAGATCAAGCTAAATCGATTTCTAGTACCAGAAATCGGTAGGTTAACAACTTTCATCAAAGTCCTTAGAGCCGTTTTCAAAATAAAATTTACATAGATACAAGAATTGCTCCTTTAATGTGGACGTCAAGTAATTTTGCTTCCTATACTTCCAATGGAAAAATTTCTGTACACATTTTCTTCACAATTAATGCGTTCCCAAAGATGAAAATTTAAACATCGATTAAAATAACCATAATTATGCAATCCAACATTTATTTGTCTCCTGACGTCATCAAAGTACAGGTCGCGCCATCTTTTTTCTGGTTCAACACCACCAAAGGAAACGTTATTGTTTTTTAATATAATTATGGTTATGTTTTAGAAAATGTTAAGTATTCCAAATTATGATATGAAGTTATTTTAATCGATGTTCAAATATCCGTCCTTGGGAACACACTAATTGTGAAGTAAATGTGCACAAAAGTTTTTCCATTGGAAGAATAGGAAGCAAAATTACTTGACGTCCACTTTAATAGTATAGGATAAGGGCGATGGATTGAATCCCGATCCTATGTCCTGACCTTTGACCGTATTTTTCCCATTTTTCAATAGGGTTCCTCCCCAGGGACAACCTGGGGAGTAACCCTACTAAAATATCATCGAAATCGAATCATTTTTACGCACGTTATGTCGCATAAGGGCAATGGAATGCATCCCGCTGCTATGTCCTGACCTTTGACCCCTCGTCACCTGTTTTCAACAGGGTTCGTCCCCAGGCGGTCCCCCACCACATACTAAACTTTCATTGAAATGGAACCATATTTACTCAAAATATGAGGCATAAGGGCAATGGAATGGATCCCGCTCCTATGTCGTGGTCCCATTTTCAATAGGGTTCGTCCCCAGGTGATCCCCAACCACATACTACAATTTCATCGAAATCGAACCATTTTTACATGCGTTATCGTGCCGACAGACGAATAGACGGACGGACAAAGCTGGAGCATATACGCTTATTCAACCTACGGTTGGAAAGCATAAAAAACCGTATGTATGGCATTTTTCTTCTTTTGCCAGGAGAAAAATGCACGTATGATATGTTTCTCTTCCTTTTAAGTTTTAGATCGCAAAATTCTGGAATGGCGTTTTGCATGAAAAATTGTTTAGTGGTACAGCGAGCAAAGGTACCGAAGCCGTGTATTGCAATAAAATGCATGTGAACTTTATTAATTAGATTAAGATTAATTATTTGATGTAGTGTTTCAGAGAACCCTGCGTTTCTTCAATCCCCCGAGTGAGAGATTTCTCTCAAAACGTTTGTACCATCTTACGATAGAGGCTAGGTTATAAACCGAAGAATCTAAACATTATGACCATCTGCCTAATATAATTTTACGCCTCCGGGTGCCGCCAAAACAGCTCTTACCCGGCGAGAATCACCGCTACAAAAATTCTAGAGTTGTCTTATGGTATCTGATACAAACACGTTTCCAGGAGATCCTTAACTCTAGGAAACAACGTGGTTGAGACGCTGCAGATCGGATATACTATTCCAAAACAAACAACAGATGCTCGATTGGATTGATGTCTGGCGAATTTGGTGGTGAGCGCGGAAATACCTGGAAGTCGTCTTCATGTTCCGCAAACCATTCTTGAACAATCCGGTTATTGTGGCATGGAGAATTTTCCTGCTGAAACAAGGCACTACTACACTGGAATACCACTGCTATGACAGGCTGTACCTGGTTTACAATGAAGTTTAAATAGGTAGAAGATGTCATAGTTTCCTGCACACGAATTACTGGACTCAAGGTTTTCCAGCCAGAACTTTGCATAAAGCACTACACTTCCTCCACCGGCTTGTGTTTACTCCAAGGTGCATCCTGACTTCAACACTTCCCCAGGTAGACGACACATACGTTTCCCTCTGTCCACATGGTGCAACAGGAAACGAGATTCATCGGAGCAGACGACTTTCTTCCAATCATTCATGTACAGTTTTGATGCTCGCGTGCCCATAGTAGGCGTTTTCAAGGGTGGACCGAGGTTAGCAATGACACATAGAGCTGCCTGCGGATACGCAGCCACATTTTCAGCACTTTCCGATGTACTACACAGTGTGGCAAAGAATGTTTAAGACTGGGTCTGTAAAATGAAATAGAAACAAGAAATTATAATTTGTTTTGGTTTGTTATTCAAAATAAGTCCCTCCGGCTTCAATACACTTGTTACAGCGATTTAATAATGATTCGAAGGCCTGTTCCCCTTCACTTTGCGGAATTGCCTCCAAAGCACGCGTGGAAGCGGTTTGTATGGTCGAAATATCACCAAAATAACACCCTTTTAACGTCACTTTAAGTTCTGGGAATAAAGAAAAATCGCGGGGTGCTAATTCAGGCGAATACGGTGGATGATTCAGCACAAAGACGCTATTTTTTGCCAAAAATCTACGAACAAGAAGTGAGGTGTGGCTGGGTGGATTATCGTGCAACAAACACCAACTGCTTTCATCCCGATATTCTGGACAAATGCGACGAATTCTGCCCATCAAACGCCTCAAAACATTTAAATGAAACTCACCAGTAATTGTTTGTCCACTTGAACAAATTCTTTGTGGATAATACCCTTACTATCGAAGAATGTAATGAGCATTGTTTCGATTTTCGATGGAACTTTTCTTGTTTTTTTTTGCTTGTGGCGAGTTTATTGACTTCCATTCCGCACTTTGTCGCTTTGTCTTAGGATCATATTGAAAACACCATGTTTCATCACCTGTAACAATCGATTTTAAGAAGTTCGGATCATTTTCAGCGGCTGAAATGATGTCTCTGCAATGTGCACTTCTCCTTGATTTTTGTTCATTGGTTAACGTGTGTGGGACAAATTTAGCACAGACTTTTGTTTTACATAAATCTTCATGCAGGATGGTTCGAATCGTTTCTTTGTTGATGTTTAAAGACTCTCCTATCCTTCTTAGTGACGCACGTCGATTGTTTGCCACAAAATCACTCACTTTTTCAATAATCTCAGGTGTCCTAGATGAACTTGGTCTTCCGGTATGGTTATCATCTTCTAACGTCTCTCTTCCGTCCAAAATACGTTTGTGCCACAGGAAAACATTTGATCTACTTAAACAAAACTCACCGTAAACTTGTTTTATCATTTGGTACGTTTCCGAGGCACTTTTACCAAGTTCTGCGTTAAATTTAATAACAGCCCTTTGTTCCATCTTAATAATTCAACATGAAAAAATTTTTACTTCTCTAATGAACGGCCGTTTCGTTTGAGTTACTTTAACAACTGCGCAGTACTTTTGGCAGAAAGCAAGCAGATGGTTACGGTTTATAACGCATTCGCGATTACACTGGTGGTGCCACCGTACGCTGAAATCTAGCGCCAGTCTTAAAAATTCTTTGACGCACTGTGTATGTGCTTCGATACATTACCCCCGTCATAAGCATTCAAATTACCGGCGAGTTGTGTCGCAGTATTCTTTCTGTTGGCTCGTACCATACAGGATAGCTTTCCCTCACCTCTAGCGTCGATAAATTATGGTCGACCCATAACTTGACGGCGGTTCGTGGTTTTTTCCGTCCTAGGAAATCTTCTAGAAAGTACTAAACAAAGCTTACCGTGAGAACCTCTCAAACCTTGCCGTCTCGGAAAGTCTCTGGCCCAGTCATCTGGTCGTTACAATTTGGCATTTGTCAAAACCAGCTGCCTTATTTATCTAAAGAACAACACTGATCAACAGAGCTCAGAATCACGTATTATTTACACGGTTTCATGCTTTCCAACCGTAGGTTGAAGAAGCGTATATTCTTTCCAGCTTTGTCCGCCCTTCCGTCTCCCTGTCGGCACGATAACTCGCGTAAAAATGGTACGATTTCGATTAAATTTTAGTATGTGGTAGGGGACCACTTGGGGACGAATCTTATCGAAAATGAACGCAATGGGGTCAAAGGTCACGGCATAGGAGCGGGATCCATTCCATTGCCCTTATACGTCATAACTTGCTTAAATATGGTTCGATGTCGATGAAATTTCAGTATATTGTAGGGCACCGCTTGGTAATGAACCCTATTGAAAATTAGTGAAGTGGGGAAAACGTCAGGGCATATGGAACGTGATGCATTCCATTGCCTTTATGCGTCGTAACGGGCGTAAAAATGGTTCAATTTCGATGAAATTTTATTATGTGGTAGGGGACCACCTGCGGACGATCTTATGACGTCACAATATTGCGCTTAATAGGTTGGCGCGCGGTCACGCCATCTGTCTCATTACCTCACGCGTTGTGTGTGGATCCTATTAAAGTTTTATGACGTCACACTCTTGCGAGCAGATGGTCGCGATTCCCATCTGCCTCATTACGTCATGCTTTGTATGCGTATGTTCGTCCGCACGATAACTCGCGTAAAAATCGTTCGATTTCGATGAACTTTTAGTATGTGGAAGTGGATCACCTGGGACGGAGCCCTATCGAACGTGAACAAAATGGGTCAAAGGTTAGCACAGAGGAGTGGGATCATTTCCACTGCTCTTATGCGTTATAACTAACGCAAAAAAAGGTTCCATTTCGATTAAATTTTAGTATATGGTAGGGGACCACCTGGGGACAAACCCTATTGAAAATGGGCGAAATGGGGTCAAAGGTCAGGACATAGGAGCGGAATTACTTCCATCGCCATTATGCGTCACAACGTACGTAAAAATTATTTTATCTGGATGAAATGTTAGTATTTTGTAGGAGCCTACCTATTAAATGGGCCAAATGGGGTCAACGAATCCTATTGAAAATGGGCGAAATGGGGTAAAAGTTTAGGACACAGGATCGGAATCTATTCCATAGCCCTTATGCATCATAACTTACGTAAAAATGCTTCCATTCCGACAAAAATTTAGCATGTTATTTCGGTGGTATACTGAACCGGTTCTGTAGAATACCATCGAAATGGGATCAAAGTTCAGGGCACAAGACCGAGATTTATTCCACAGCCATTATCCTCATAACTAGAGTGATAACTTGAGTAATGATTTCTGGTATGTTGGAAAGCGTATCATAATCAATGCATTGCATGATTTTACTAACTTGTTATTACCTGCAGTTGCTTCGATGTGCATGAAGCCACGCTAGTCATAATGTATCATCCCTTCGGTGTATGTGACAACACTTGCCATATTTTAATATATTAAATCATCATCATCATCATTGTCAACCATTATCAATCCACTGTTGGACGAAGGTCTCCCCAAGTTTCCTCCACAACGGTCTGTCTTGTGCCAGTCTCCTCCATGTGACCCCTATATACTTTCGAATTTCATCCACCCATCTCCCATGTGGTCTTCTTCTGGGTCTTTTCCTGTCCCTTGGAATCCAATCTAAAATTTCGGCTGTCCATCGATGATCTGTCCTTCTGGCAGTATGTCCAGCCCATTGCCATTTCAGGGATTTAACTCTGATCATGATGTCTTCCACTCTTGTCATTTTTCGGATCCACGAGTTCCTCTTCTTATCTCTCCTGGTTACACCAAGTATGCACCTCTCCATGCTTCTTTGAGTTGTCTGCAGCCTTTGTATGTCTCTTTTAGTTAAGGTCCACGTCTCTGCACCATACGTAAGCACTGGAAGGATGCATTGATCAAACACTTTTCTTTTAAGACATAATGGCATATTGCTCTTGAAAATTATGCTGTTTCTTCCAAAAGCTCTCCAGGCAAGTTTTGTACGCCGATTAATTTCTTCATCAATGTGACCCTCACTTGATATCTGCTGTCCAAGATAAACGTACGTGTCTGTTATCTCCAGCTTTTCTCCATCAATCGATAAATCTTCATTTCTTGTAAAAGCATTGAACATCACTTTTGTCTTCTGAAAGTTCATTTTTAATCCCACTTCTTTACTCTTGTCAGCAAGTTCCTGGATCATACTCTGCAGCTCTGATGGAGTAGTTGCAAAAATGACTACGTCATCAGCAAAACAAAGGTGGGTTAGATAATCTCCATTAATCTTCATCCCCTTGTTTTCCCAGCTCAGCGACTGAAAAACACCCTCCAATGTGGCATTAAAGAGCTTCGGAGATATGGTGTCACCTTGTCTCACTCCCTTTCCAATTTTTACGTGTGTTGTATTTTCAAACAGCCTAATCTTTGCACTTGCATTTTCATAGATGTTATTAATAATATTAATGTATGCATCTTCAATACCGCAGGTTTTCAGAGCCATTGTAACTGCTGATGGTTTCAACGAATCAAAGGCTTTTTCATAATCGATAAAAGCCATGCACAATGGAAGTTCATATTCCCTCGCTCTTTCAATTAGTTCTCTCAGCACGTGGATATGATCTATTGTGCTGTAGCCACTCCTGAATCCAGCTTGTTCTCTCGGTTGAGCCATGTCCAGTGTTACCTTCAAGCTGTGTGAAAGAACTTTAGTGAAGATTTTATAAACTACTGATAGGAGGCTGATAGGTCTGTAGTTTTCGAGATCCTCAATGTCACCTTTCTTATGTAGCAGGATCATTGTAGCGGTGTTCCAATCCTCAGGAATCTTTCCTTCATTAAGGCATCGAGTGAAAATTTGGGCGAGTACTGTTTCGATTTCTCCACTTGCTTCTTGTATGATGTCTATAGTAATTCCATCTTCTCCTGGAGCTTTTCCTCGCTTCATGTTCTTGATTGCATGTGCAACTTCTGCTGGAAGGACTGGAGGAACTCTGGTACTGGTATCTTTCATGATGTCTGGAGTGCATATATCATCCCTTTCATATAATTTGGAGTAGAAATCTTTCACTCTTGTCAAAATTTCGCCTCTATTTCTTGTTACAGAACCATCTTCTTTTCTCAGTGCCATAATCTGTTTTCTTCCCTTACTGAGATGTCCCTTTGCTATCTTTAGGCTTTGGTTGTTTTTAATTGCTTTCCTCACTAGTTCACAGTTGAATTTTCTTACGTCTTCAGTGATACTTTTTCTTACTGTCTTGCATAGCTCTATATATTCCACTTTGGAAGTCACATCTTCTTTAGTTGTCCTCATCTCTCTTCTTTTTTGCATCAACATTTTCGTTTTTCCTGATAATTTGTTCACATGCAACTTGTTCTTAGACCCAGCTAATTTTGTTGCTGTTTCCATAAGAGCTTTGGTTACTTTTCTGTTAACTTCAGAGATGTCCACTTCTTCCGATGTTAGGCCTTCTAAAGCAGAGAACCTGTTCTTCAGTTCTAACTTGAAGGTATTATGGTGTTTTTTAAGGTTGGTTATGTCAATAGATTTTGTTTGTCTTATGAGCTTGCCACGTTCGAGTTTTACATTGATGAAGATTATCTGGGGGCTATTCGATTATTACTGCGAGCTACGGCTACCAGGTGAATTCCGTCCGTTTGATATGGTACCGATGTTACGAACACCTAAGCAGTTGGAAACAGCTGTACGTATAGTAACTGTTTGATGGTGTATCCTCTGTGAGACAACATTGGGATGTGACGTCAATTTTGTCAAGCAGTGTATATTTATGTAGTTATATAAAGATATCCACAATTCAGTGATCGGAATTAGCGCGCTACATGTAGAGCTGCTACTGTAGCACGCTACATTTACAACAGCGTGGCGTGTACCATCGCTACAAATAGAAGAAGACAGATGACACCGAATCTTGGGGTGAAATGAGCACGTCTTTTGAATCCGTTCTGACGCGAATTAAACTTATCAAAGCTATTCAAAGTCTTGAGCTTTAAGAAAAATTTGAAATTATATGAGAAATATTTCGTAGCAGAAACGCTCTAAAACGAAGAAACAATTTCTGAAATTGGACTTTTAGAAGCACAGATATCGACAAGTATAAGATATTCATCTACTCCCCCCTTGCGGGAAAAACATGCATTTTTTTTGTGGACCGATACTGTGAGCGCTATCGGTCCAGGAAATAATTTTTTCATTCGAGTTTTTAGGAGCTCAGATTTTCTTGCAATACATCAGAAGCAGAATGACCCATATGACCCCTGCTGACGAAACCATTCTTTACCAAATATTAGAAATTATATGAAATAATTTCCCATCAGGAGCTGTATGCGATACAGTAAGAATTTTTAAAATTGGAGTTTTAGAAGCAAAAGCATCGGGAAAATCGCAATTTACCTTAACTCCCCCTAGCGGAAAGTCTGTAATTTACTTGATAATTTTGAAATTAAATAAAAAACATTTCGCACCGTAAACGCTATCCAACAAAGAAGGAATTTTTCAAATATGACTCTTAGAATTAGAGATATCGACAAGAATAAGATATATATCTACTCCCCCTCACAGAGAAACCATGAATTATTTAAAGAAGAAGATATTTGGAAAAGCTTCATTGACGTGAGTAGTATCGGTCCACAAAAAAAAAAAAAAAAAAAGGAATTTTTCAATCGACATTTTAGAAGCTCAAATGTTGCTGCAAATACATCAGAAGCGGTAATTAAGACTTACGCCCATTGGCTGCCAAACTATATTTTAACAAAAATTATATATTATATGAGAAAGATTTCTCATCAGGAACTGTATCCGATGAAAAAAGAAATTCAAACCGGAGTTCTGGAAGTAGAGATATCGGGGAAAACGCAATTTAATTTTACGCACCCAAGCGGAAAATCCATGTGTAACTTAAAAAATTGATTGTACCTTAAATACTTTTCGACATGAATAAATCGAAAGATAAAATGATTATTTGAATTGGATGTTTAGAAGCAAATATATGTAATAAAATGTATTTTGAATTCGATATCATCTGCATTTGTGCATCGTAAAAACAAAACGAAATAAAGGATCATCATTCGCATGTTTCAAACTTCCTAATGCAAATAAAAAAAAATAAAAAATTCAAATCGGACTATTGGTTGGAGAAATATCGTGTCTACAGACGGACGGACGGACGGACAAACCGATAACATAAGCACGATTTTTTACAAAAGACGTGCTAACAAAAAGGTAGCGCAATATTTTTTTATTTATCCCGGGCGCAGAAATGCCTATTTACGAATCTGGATGATAAACATTTACACTTTTGCCCGAGACTCTCGGTTCTCACTTTCCGTATATATTACATTTAATAAATATGTTCTTTACGTTACTGCAATTTGGATTTGTTTTCTTATGAGCTTTATGCAGATATTTATCTCCATTTTGCCAGCACTGCTCATTGGACCATCAAAAATTATATTAGTGCTATTAAAGACCATTATAAGAAACTTACTTTCCATAAAAAAAAATCATCAGATGTCATTTACCTTTCATTTTCTGACCGAAACTCTCATGCTCAAAAGAGGTCGGCTCACAATGGGGAACTTTCCTCTGTTTCGGTAGCCGTCGAGGAAACAACATTATAGGGAAAGTGAAGATTAGCAAAAGAATGCCTTGAAGAACAAATCCCATCCACCATGCTCCAATCCATCTGGGGTCATCTCTGCCAAACCCTGGATCCTCTGTTTAAAAAAATTGGAATTATTCAGATTATGCGTGCATGTGAAATTCTACAAAAATAGTCACTCGAACAAAGTTGCTTTATAAAATCACACTGCTTAAATTGCGGTGAAAACATTGCAATACATTCTGAGTTTAATGAAATTTAAAAGAAACTAAAGCCGAATACAGTAAATAAATCTCTACGATGTACACTGATGAACCATTACATTATGACCACCTACCTAATAAGCTGTAGGACCGCTTTTGGCCAGCAAAATAGTGGCCACTCGGCTGGCCATCGATTTGATAAGGTGGCGTTAGGTATCCTGGGGTATCTGGTACCATAATACCAACAGCAGGTCCTCCAGTGCCCGTACATTTGGGTGGGGGGGTGATTTAGCGCGAACCCGCTTTTCCAAGTCGAACGACAAACGCTCGATTGGGTTCATGTCAGGTGAATTTGGAAAATTTCATTAACAGAAAGTCACCAGCATGTTCTTCGAACCACTACTTGACGATTCAGGCAGTGTGGCATGGTGTATTATGCTGTTGGTAATGGCCATCACCAACAGGGAACACGGTTGCCATGAATGGGTGAACTTGGTCCACAACGATGTTACGATACCTGACAGCTGGCAAGGATTATGCTTTTGGAATAATAGGACCTAAAGTGTCCAAAGAAAACATGTCCCATATCAGAACACCGCCGCCTCCGGCCTTTTTCCGCCCAACAGTGCATCCAGGTGCCATAGCCTCCTTTGGTAATCGGCGTAACCGCGCTCTATCGTCTACTCGATACACCCAGTAATCGTGATTCGTCAGACCGGGAGACTTTCTTCCAATCATCCACGGTGCGATCTCGATGAACTTGGGTTCTCTTCCATGCGTTGTTGGCGATGGCGTGCAGTGAGCATGGGGACCCTTCTGTATCTTCGGCTACGCAGGACCATGCGCAGAAGGCTGCGATGAACTGTGTGCTGTGACACATTGCCCTGATCACCATTGTTGTAGCTGTGGGTGATTTGTCACACTGTGGTCCTGCAGTCGCTGTGAACACTGCGCGACAGTCTACGCTGCCCTCTGGCATCAGTGAGCTGCGGACAACACACGGCCAAACGACGAATCGTCGTTTGGCCATCTGTGAACCACTTTTGATGCGTACTCACTACAGCGTCACGTGAACAATCCACAAGCCGCGCCGTTTCCGAGATCGTAGTTCCGAAGGTCCGTGCCATCAGAATTTTTCATTTATCAAACTCCGACAAATCGGCAGCTTTTCCCATTCACTGACTCCGAACACACTACTAACAGAAAGGCGGTCCTTGGGTTGTATATATACTGCACTGTGAACTTCACCAGTGCCACCGTTCCGTCTCCAGGCGCGCTCATTTCTGTAGGCTGGAAAAAATATAGAGACATGCATGTTTGGTGTAGCAAAGAAAGGTGAAAAGAGGAAATCGTGGATAAGTAAAATAACAAGAGTGGAAGACATCACGATTAGAGCAAAATGCCTGAAATGGCAATGTGCTAGACATAATGCCAGGAGAACGGAACACCGATGAAGAACCGAAATTTTAGACTACGTTCCAAGGTATAGGAATAGACCGAGAAGAAGACCACGAGAGAGATGGGTGAATGGAAGAGACTGGCCCACGAAAGTCCGTTGTGGAAGGAACTTGGGGAGAACTTCATCCTTCAGTGGATTGATAGTGATTGACAATCATGATGATGATGATGATGATATATTCGAGTTTATAGCTCAAAGCAGATTTGTCCAGGTCAGGTCCGGGTCGAGTCTAATTATGCGGCAGCCGAGTCTGTGTCGGATCCAATTATGTCACGGCCGGGTCCGGGTCCAAACTTTTTCACATATTTCCAACTCTATTTGTAGCTTGAGTTGGACTGTTAGTGGAAGAATGTCCCGCACCATGACTTAGAACACTTTTTACGGTGGAGAGCGATCGCTAGACTGGAAGCAGGGTAATTGCAAGCTAGGGTAACCGAATGGCTGAATGTGTCGAGGCAAGTAGACTCCAGTCTCTGGAGACAATTCTAAGAAACCGGAAGAATAGCCAAAAGGCTGGGACAGTGACTCCCACGAGCGACAAGTTAATATACCACTAGTATTTATTCTTAACAACCTGCTGCCGTAGGGAGTCGACAGTCGGGAAGCTCTCGCAGGAGCTGTCCTCTGTTGCGGGAACCGCGATGTCGAGGCAAATAGTTTACAGACGGCTCGCTCTCTCGTTCTGTCTCTCCTCTGCCCGTCATTGGAGTACACGGGTTTAAGCTTACTGCACGCATGCTGAGGGTGGCATGTGACAACATTTTGTTGGCATTCAGTGCCGCCCCTTGATTTTTTTTTTTTTTTTTTTGGCATCCCACATAGTAAATAAATAAATATATAATGATTATTACTACTGTCAAATAAAGCACGTGCTACTAAGGTAAATTTTATAGTTTTGAATGTTGGAAATACCTTAGAGAAATTCAGTAAAGGCTGAGATGGGGATATGTTTCAGCTTTAATGTATTTCTCCAGTGAAGTGGTCCAAAAGAAGGCCTCCTGCTAGAGAGCGATAAGGTGACAGTTAGCTGGGTTTGGCTAAAATGGAGCGCGAAACAATCCTTACTGGACGTAACTCGAAGATACATTAGAGAACTAGGAAAGAGCTGAAGGTTTAGCGACCACAGCAGCAAGCCCGACCATCTCTCCCTTTCTCTTTCTCTTTCTTTCTCTCTCTCTGACTCTGTGTCTCTTAGTATCTTCCTCTCTGTCTTTTTCTCCCTCATTCTTTCTTCCTCTTTCTGTCTGCCTGTCTCTCTCGCTCTCTCTCCGGACGAAGAGAAACGGGAACCTGTTGTTTTACCACTGCTCCTGGCGAGTGCCGACAGGAGAAGTGAAGTGTTCACAGGATACTTCTTCCCTCGGCTTGCGCCATTCTGCTCCCAAAAAGCGTGCACACGGTTACGAGAATGTGTGACGTCATATGACTGGTTTTTAAATTCTTGCAGACTCAGTGTACACATCAGTATTTCGGCAATAACAAAAGAACTTTGACTTCGTCTGCTTGTATTTTTCTTCTTTTCTTTGTGGAAGAAGAATGGATAAATATGAAAAAATAATCTGATGCCTAAAATAACCATGGACGTGCGAGAGTATTTGTTAGAAGATTAGTGTCAATTTTGGCACACACTCAGAAAAATGTCCGTGACCACTCTTCTACGTCATCTTCGATTTGTTTTTCTGTATGCTCTTCAAGGGCACAAAGTGAAGGGCGGACAGACAGAGAGAAAGAAGGGAAACGGATGCACCGATAAAGAGAATGAGTAACAGAATAGCATACAGTAGCACGAAACAGCTATCGCTTTTTTTAATTTCTTGAAAGCACTCATTACCTAGAAAAAAAATGACATGAACTTCTCAGATGTAATGAGCACGTCTTTTAAAATCGTTCTGACATGAAAAAAATATTTCAAAGCAGATTTTTTGAAAAAGAAAAAACAGTAGCGAAAAAAAAAAGTCATTTACACCTTCTTAGTGTTTAAACTGCCGATTTTATAAAAGAGAGAATGCCAGCAGTGCTGTTCATAGTAAATGTAACCAGTTTCAGAAAAAAAAAGAACCGGATTTCTACAATCTGTAAATCAACCACAAATAAAAATGGCTACCTACACCCAGCCAACTGCAATTTACGTTACGAAAAATCGCAAATTTTTCATATAATGTTGTTTATAGTGGAAGATATCCTAGGTAAACAGAATATTTTCTTTTTGACTAGAAGAGATACGGAATGCACCAAAACGTGTAATTTTACGCCTCTAAGCGGGAAGGCTGTGCCCTAATTGAAGAAGAAAAAAAATCCTAATTAAAAAAAATCTTACCAAGAAAAGATTTTTCCAAGAGATCTTTAGAATCGTAAATAATCTTTCAATAAAAATATAATCTGATGTCTCGCGGCGGTAGAATTATTAATAATGGAAGAGCAGAGAATATGCGCAAAGCATTCTATAACGAAGTAAATTTCTCCGTCATTTTTGGACCACGCAGGGAATCGAATCCGAGTCCACTAATCCCGGAACAAGTCGTTCTACCAACTGAGCTACGCAGACGTTCGTTTTCGCTGCTATCTGCCTTTTTGTCGTGTGCGTCCTGTGGGGCAGGCACGTCACATCTCCCCCACCCCGAAAGAGGGCCGAGGGTATGGCCCACGGATCAGCCGTGACCATGAATCGTTGCAGGCAGCCATCCCTGTAGAACGTGCACTTGAGAACTCCCAGTCAATCTGGTGTGTGGAATGCAACGTCACACACATTTATTTTTCGAAACGCTGGAGAAGGGATTCTCTCATTCTTCCAATCTCGCGGTGTAGAAAGAACATCACACCTTGCAAGATCTTTAACGGCCGGGTCTTCCGGAAAGTTCGGGCGCCATTTTAACGAAGTAGATTTATCCGTCATTTTTGGTCCACGGCGGGAATCGAACCCGAGTCCACTTATTCCGGAACAAGTCGCTCTACCAACTGAGCTAGGCAGACGTTCGTTTTCGCTGCTATCTGCCTTTATGTCGAGTGCGTCCTGCGGGGCAGGAAGGTCACAATTCTTCAAAGCGAAACCTTACGAAGGAAAAATATTTTTTTTAAATACGACTCCTAGAAGCAGAAATATCGAGAAAAAAGGACTTATATAGACGGCTCCTAGTGAGAAATCGGTGCATACTTTACAGGGGATAATGTTTCCAATCTTTACCGTAGCGAATGCCGTCATGAAGAATAAAAATAATTTCTTCAATATAGGAGTTAATAAAAGCTAAGAGATCGTTGCGAATGGAAATGAATACTGACGCCACTTAGCGTCAGAACTATGCACTATAAAAATGCAAGGGTGCAGATACATTGTTTCACAAAGCGAATGGTAAAGCGGTAGAAGAAGTTTTCGTATTAGATGTTTTGGAACAGAGATTTTGAGAAAAATAAATTTTAGATTTAAGCTTCCAAAGGGATAACGTGATTTTAAGTAGGAATTGCGCACACAACGTCTCAGTAGTTAGCATAATCTGACCAAAAAAGAGCATTTTTAATCGGGTTTTTGTACACGAAAATCTTGCAGTAGATACGTATGTTGTAAATTGAGATATGAATTAGCGATTTCTAACGGCAAAACTGTGTCTTAAGAAATATTAGTAATTATAAACAAAACATTATTCACTACAAATGTTGTTCAGCAACGAAAGGTTTTGTGAAATCTGACTATTAGAAGGAAAGAAATTGAGAAAAATGGGATATACATTTGCGACTCCTGACGGAAAAACTGTGCAGTACTATGTGCATCAATGGAAAGCAGAAATAAGAATTAATACCCCTAGAGGCAAAACATTTCTTCGGGAAAAATCAGAAATTCTGTGCAAAATACACTCATCGTTAAAAGAGCAACAGTTGCATCCAGAAGGAAGCAACCGACACGAATGAAACTTGTTGGGGAGGTCTAACATCGTGAGACATGCAAATGATTCAAGTATCACATCGACCGCGCATGTGACGCAAGCAAGGACGGGTCGTAGCGCTGTGCCTGACCCGCTATATACGGTCGTCCCGTTGTACACGCTTGTCATTCTGACCTGTGCTGTTGTGTTGGTTGCATCTTTAGCAAGTGAAGTATGCCTCGAAGAAAAGTTCGGAAGCAATTCGACCAGTTAGAGGAGTTCGAGAAGCGGGATGATCTTATCGCCGTATTGCGCGCAATACCGTACCGGTCGTGTGGATATCACCATAGCATGCTGTTGGCGGCAGTGGATAGAACAAAGCACACAGCAGCGAAAGAAAGGGTCTGGGAGACCTGGACGAACCACGGAGAGAGAGAGAACCGACGGGTTGTCCGACATGCTCGGAGTGATTCAACAGCCACGATTGCGGATATAAAGCAAGCAGTGATGCCCTCCATACATCGTCCGATTAGTGACGACACCATTGGCAGGCAGCTGCACGATCTAGGACTGCACGCACGCAGACCGTTACGACGACTGCTCTTAACACCACTGCATCGTCACCAAAGTCTACAATGGTGTCGTGCCAGACTGTCATGGAGCCACCCAGAATGGCAGCGGATGATCTTCAGTGACAAGTTACGTCTTGGAGGAGACGACCAACGAATACGCGTGTAGAGGCACCGCAGTCAGCGCCAAGATGAAAGGTTTGTTGTCGAGCGTAACACGTCCAGAAGGCCTGTTGTCATGGTGTGGGGTGCGATTGTCTACGATGCCAGATTTAGTGTTCACTGCAAACACTTTGACAGCCCAACGCTACGTTGATGAGGTCCTGGAACCAGTGGCCCTACCTTTTCTGAACGTTCACTTCGGTGTGATTTTTCAACAGGACAACGCTCGTCCACATACTGCTGCTGTTTCGAAAGCTTACCTTCAAGGTAGTGACACTCTGCCATGGCCAGCCGCAACACCAGACCTATCGCCGATTGAAAATGTGTGGGATGCTACTGGACGCGTCGCCCACACTCCACTCCTACCATACAATCTTCAGGAACTATGTTAGAAGATTCAAGCTCCATGGGATGGCTTATCGCAAGATACCGTTAGAAACCTGTATAACACCATGCCGAGGCGTTTGGCATGATGTGTGAGCAAACATGGCGGCCAGACGCCATACTGAGAGACACTACTTATTGGCGTGTAGTTCAATAAATATTGCTCTTATCAGTCTTAACGTTTAATCAGTTTTTGTTCCTGGTAACCTTGACCTTTCTCCTGAATAGCATTGCGATCAGACATGTCATTCTGGGTGCAACTATTTTTTTGGCGATGAGTGTATTTCCATCTATGAACTCTATCAGTCGTAAAAAGAAAAATTTACCTCTAAGACCTCTGCCTGTCGTAAACTCAAATTATGTTTACGCTTCTAGCGGGAAAACTAGATTATTTGAAAGAGAACCTATAACTAGAATGCTATTCGTTGGAGCAAAGAAAGAATTTCTACAATCGGATTTTTAAAAGTAATGATGTGAACTAAAATTTATTTTGAACTCGATAGCATCTGCATTTACCACCTGTAGCGGAGATGTTGAGCACCGGAAAAAGACCCAAAAGCGAAGATCATCTTTCTCACATTTCAGGCTTTCAAATGCAAAAAATAATTTTTGAAATCATCTGAATAGCTGCATAGGCGTGGTGTTTCACAGAGATAGAGTTAGAGAGAGAGAGAGAGAGACGGACAGTCAGAACATATGAGTAAGTCGTGTTTTTTAAAGAGACGTGAATAAAATTGTAGCAAATCGTCTCTCCCTATTTTCCTTTATGTCTCTCTGTCTTTCGATAACTTTGGTCTCTCTTTTGCTCTTTCTAATATTCGCTCATGTATGTAAACCAAACTTTGAATTTGCTTCCGATTCTAGGTTGTGTTCGGATTGGCTCATGATAACCAGACAAACTGACGCGTGTCTATTATTTGACAGCAATTACCAAACCTTAGAGAATTAGTTTTTCTTAAAAAATATTGAATCACTATAATTATTTCAAAATATCTTGTTTTTCATTAAATGTATCTAACTATCGCTCCCCTTAATCAACTCCTGCTATCTGAATTCAAGACACGTACCAAGAAACAAGAGTTGTTTTTGATATTCAAAAACGAGTTTTGTAGACGGCCTAGAACGTAACGTGGATGGCATCTTTTCTCATTTGAGAACACGACCCGTGACACGATTTCTTTCTATCAGGTCAGCATGCGCATGACATTACTACTTTTTTCTGTTTAATAATTACTGATAGGGAATGGAAAAGAATAAAAAATCATTACATCTCTAAAGTAATAGTACTCACCAAATGGATTTTCGTAAATCTTGAGGAATGCTGAAGACATTAGAAAACCTGAAGTTGGACCCAACAATCGCAACGCAAAAGAAATTCCTGGAAAAAAATTCACTGTTGTATTAAATTATGAACATATGGAATTTAATGCAAAATACGATTTTTTTTTCATTTCTTACAGAAATTTGCAAGCAAATAAGCCGTTGCATGCAACACGTGAGAAATGACACTAAGAGAAAAGTTTTTAAATTAAGATACACTGAAGAGCAATTGAATTAGAGACAGCTGGCGTTATGCAAATGTGGCGCTGTGGGCGGCCCTGTAAACGGAAACGACATGACTTATGCAGCGATCCGACAATATAAGGAGTGATGCGACGGGAATCAGTAAGAGTCGGACGCAGTATGTGTAAGACGAAGGATCTAAGCGCATTTGATCGTGGGCAAATTGTCGGGGCCCGACGAATGGGTCACTCTATCTCGGAAGTCGTGCAGGCACTGGGACTTTCACGAGCCACTGTGTCACGGGTGCACCGTGAGTACATCGAATCCGGTAAAACCATCCCTGCTATGGCCAACTGCCGTGGACAACAGAATGTGGATGAGCGGGGTCATCGTCGCCTAGCTCGCATTCTAACAGCGGATAGACGAGCCTAAGTGCAGGAAATCACTCGGCGATTTAACGCTGGTGCACAAAAACGTGTAAGCAGCCACACCACCCAGAACCATCTCCTTGCTATGGGGGTACAGAAGCCATCGTCCCACAAGGGTACCGCTGCTGACCACACATCACAGGGTACAAAGATTATCATGGGCGCGGGAACATCGCCACTGGACCCTAGACATGTGGGAAAATGTTGCCTGGACTGATGAGTTGAGATTCACGTTGGTAAATGCGGATGGCAGGATACGAGTACGTCGCAAATTACATGAAGCGATGGATCTTTCTTGCTTGCAGTGTACCCTTCAAGTTGGTGGGGGTGGCATTCTCGTCTGGGGATTTATTACGTGGTCTAAAGTGGGACCCCTGGTACTTGTGACATCGTCCCTCACAGGTTAGCATTACCGGGATGTCCTGGACGACCATTTGCTCCCGTTTGTAAGTCTTCAACATCCAACTGGAGACCTCATTCTGCAACAAGACAATGCACCGTGCCATCGTTCCCGATTTGCATCGGAATGGTTGGATGAATACTCCACCGACGTGATTTCGCTTCATTGGGCAGCTAGGTCACCTGACCTCAATGCAATCGAGCACATCTGGGATGCCATCGAGAGAGATGTTTGAGGCTCTGACCCCCCTCCATCAAATCTTCGTGAACTGTGGGAGCTTGTTCAGGGATCGTGGATCCGTATGGCTTCCCAATGCTTTCGGTCTCTTGTCGAGTCCATGCCGAAACGAATCGCCGCCATCATCAGGACGAAAGATGGTGTTACACGTTTCTCGACAGGTATCCCTAATTCAATTGCTTTTCACCGTATTTCAAGTACTGAAGCTACCTGCACGTTAACCATTTCGCTAGAAGAATGGCTAATTTTATCATTTCTTAAGTGCATTTGACGTAGCAAATGAGTAAGAAAAAAATTACAAAGAAATTTGTATAATTAGAACTTTCCATTCTAAAAAAAAAAAAAAATTAAATCTGTTTTTCTAAATGATTTTCAATTTTTTAATTGCGCAGTATTTGGTGTTCTCTAACGGAGTTCGTGATGATCACGTTCCAATAAGGTCCAGCAAGAGACAAATAAGCGATTGAAATGATAGAAAGAAAATGGCCACGTGAATCTACGAAGAACGTCAGAGTCGGAATGATGACAGCTGTGCTCAGGCACGTTCGAGGAAAAACCTCCGACTGTTACATAAGTAACTCCATTGAGGAACTTATTCAGATGTGCCCCATGATAATATTATATACAGGAAGATGGAAAGAATAAGAAAGTATATTTGTCTTTCCTTAATGCATTTCTTACGAGTTCACAGTGGTGTTTCCACATTTCACTTAAATTCAAGGTCTAATAAAAACAAAAATTGTGTTTTTAAAAAAAACAGCGGACTTTCGATTCACGTCAAAAAGCTTACTTCCAATGAATGAAATACGTGATTACACCATCCTACAATACAAATTTTGAAGTTGTGAATCCTTTTATTGATGTAAATATGAAATGAATGTTATGTCAGATAATATTCGAAAATTTGAAAATTTCGACATCCTGGAGCGGGAATCGAACTCGCGCCTCCAGGATAGCGGCCGACTATGCTAACCATTACAACACCCAAAACGACCAAGTTACAAGTTTGCGATTAATTTTAATGTAACCATCACAGGATATATATACATGAATATATACGGCCGAGTCCCATTATCGTGACTACCAGCTATCATCCAGATTAACCGCCGTGTGCTGCGCGGACAACAGCTAGACGAGCTGGGAATGGCTAAGTAAGGTGCGAAGGGTGTTCACAAGTATGTGGAGCCATGTGCCATGTGGACTGCAGTGTATGTGACAGCTGCTTGAGGATGCCTGGTGGAGGATCCATAGAGCGAACAACAGGAACGAGGTGGTCCCACAGATGCTCAATTGAGTTTACTTCTGGAGAATTAGTGGGCCAGGAAAGTACTTTAAAGTCTTCATCGTGCATTTCCAACCACTCTTAGACGTTTCTAGCTATGTGACACGTCGCATTGTCTTGCTGGAAATGCCATCAACCCCAGAGAAGACAATCAGCATGTTTGGGTGTACGTGGCTTGCAAAGATGGATTCATAACTTATTCCGTCCATAGTGCCTTCCACAGGCATCAGTGGACCCAGGGAAGTGCAACGAAAACATTTCCCAAACCATAACGCTGCCCCCACAGCTTGTGTTTTTCCAGCAATTGTTGAAGAGTGTTTGTCCATCCGTTCTATGAAGCAGGAAACGTGACTCATCGGAGAAGGCAATTCTTTGCCAATCAGCGGAGGTCAAATTCTGATACTGCCGTACAAATGTTAGTCTTTTTTGCCGATGCACCTTCGTTAGCACAAGTGCTGTGACCATCCGTCTGTATCGGAGCTCTATACACAGCATGGCTCGCTGAACTGTTATTTTAGACTCACTTCCGGTATCCCCCTGGTTCATTCGGCTAGTGAGTTGCTTCATTGTAGCATGTTGATCGGCCCTCACTCACCTTCGAAGCCGAAGTTCACTTCTCACACGAATGGCACTTGGTGCTCCGCAGTTTCCACATCGCTTATTCGCAATGATGCCATTTCTTCAATCAGGATACACTTTAACCACAGCAGCACGCAAATAGTTAACACACAGTATTTGTCATTTTTCTTGTAGGACTTCCGTCCACAGTTAGTAGAGTTTACCAGCCACCTATAGCGAGATCGCCTTTTGGGCAGGACACAGAAACGGAAGGAATGAGAGCAAGTCTAGCGACTTTGACAGAACAGTTTGTAGTGAGATTAGAGTACAGTAGATGGCGACACCGTACAAGTACGATGTTGCACATAGAGGGGTGAGAGAATTTCAGGGGGGGCATAGGAAAGGATACCCATTTAACCAGTGGGTCCAGTCTCGGGGGCGTCACTTAACGTGCTCGTCCGATGCACGCCGGATATTCAGCGATTGTTAGTAAATCACACCATCTCTGAAAGATCAGCCCAGGTTCGAACCTGAGGACCTGCGAACAGTTAACAGACTGCGCTGTTTCAGAAATACTGCCACCCTTGACCCGAAAGCCGATAATCAACCCTTTTTGCAAATCTGATAAATCGCTCCTTTTATTTACGACAGCACCGCGTGATATGTTTGCCGAATGCCTACAGCACTCTTTATATACCCTCCAAGGCAGCTCACAACACGTGAATTCTTTCATTGGCTACACGCTGTTGACATCAAAAGTAGGAAGTGGTCAGAGTAATATGACTCGACTGTGTACATATTTATTTTGGTGTAAATATCGCATTCACGTCATATTTACACAAACAAACGGATTCACAACTTCCAAATTTGTATTGTACAATGGTGTAATGCCGTATTTCATTAACTGATATTATGCGCCTCCGAGAAATCACGGGAAGTAATTCTAAAGCTACAGATTCGCTATATATGAATGCCGGTTGTTTCGATTAGCGAATCCTGTGATGGTTTTTTTTCAAATTACCGTAACCGAAAACTTCTGTGCGGTGTAGTGGTTAGCGTACTCGATCGCTATCCGGGAGACGCGGGTTCGATTCCAGCTCCAGCAAGTTTTCGAATATTATCTGAATTAAAATTTACGTCATATTCACACCAATAAACGGAATCACAACTTCCAAATTTGTATTGTACCTTACTTTCAATCAAAAATTACCTGATAAAACAGAAAGTCATCTTCGGGAATGGCTACATTGAAACGTTTAGATGAAGATTCAGACTTTGTTTTGGTAATTAAAGACATAATTGAAGAAATACTTAATAAGTTTATAAACAGCTCTTCTTCGTGGCGTAATAGTCCGTTTTGAGAGAACGATGTTCCATGGAATTTGGGGAAGGGAGTGTTTACCCCCACGTCTTAAACAGCTCTTAGAAGCATGGGATTTCTGTTACGATACTCTACAGGCAAAACACATTGAGGTTTAATGGAGAAAGTTAACATCAGATTATTTGATTTGTGTGACCAGGAATTCAGTGGCCTGGAACAGCTATTGACGTGCTCTCCGTGGCAAGGCAGATTTTTGGTGGTTCCGCAGTCTAGCTGGGATCGAATCCCCAACCGTCGCGTCGAGAGATTGGCTGATCTAACCACAAGGCTACACGTAGCCCAGCCCACGTATAGCCATGCACTCCTCATACGCTGAATGTGAGATTTCTAAGCTGGAAATGCACCAGGTTGTATAACTAGTCTAATTCTATATAGTGTGGAAGAAATATTCTTCTGATAATACGTGGAAAATACGCCATAATAATTAACACAGTAATCAGATACCTCTGAATTGACTGTATTTACTGTTCTCACCTAATACCAATCACTCAGAAAACTTGTACGTTTCATCGCCCTAGAGCGGGAATCGAACCCGCATCTCCCGATTACCTTCGAGCATGCTAACCCAGCAAAAACACAAATGTTGGGAAACTGTGGCCACCGGATGGCTGGGATGGGTCACTGCTGGCTGAAATCTGCCTCTCACGGCCCGGTAGCGGTCCGTTGGTGGCAACTCCATCAGCTGGCAGCCATTGATGGCCCGGCAGCATCGCCATGAATTGCAGGATTCCAAGCAAGTACCGCTAGTGGCTCATAGGTGGCAACGGAAGCAACCCCAACACAAGGTGGAAGTAACGGGACTGCGCATGGGCAGAAGCAACACGTGATTGTGTCTCTCGTGGTACCAGTTAGTTGAAGACGACGCTATCGCCATCGTGTTATTTTAGTGGATGTTAAGAAAAAAAAAACATATGTAGAGAGGCGAATTGATTTTCTAATGAAATGCCACGTCGACGAAGATTACCGTTGGAAGAAAAATATATAAATAATTAGTAACGAACTGTAAGAAATAGTCAATTACTCTCATGTATTTATAGAAACTCATTTCGTAGAAAAATCTCTGCCCCAACACACAAAGAATCGACAATACAGACAGCCATGAAATACACGCACTCCATCCTCATGAATAACAAGAAATAATTTCTGTGTAATCTTTCGTTTTAACATGCACTAAACCGCTTCAAACAAAAGTCCCGGAAAGACATTAAGAAACCGTTATGTTGGAAAAAAATAACAATTATACGCGTACAAAATTTATTAATTATTTGAAGAAAAATAAAACAACGCTGTGCGGATATAATGTACTCATCCATTGGTTGAATACACGATACTGGATAAACTCGCTGCTAAAAATAACGATAAGTAAAATAAAATATCTTTCCTCTTCAGAACAAATGTAACTTCGGACGGCGGAAAGAAAAGATACAACATTAAAAGTGTAACATAATGTGACATGAACGAGTAAATATATTAATTAAATAATCGCCTTTCAAGACCAAATGGTCAGCACAAATATTTGGAAAGCGCTTTTAAGTTGGTACACTCCTTGAAAATGAGTGAAGTTCCCTGAAGGTAAATAAAAACAATCGTTTCATTGAAGAAATAAATTTATGAATTATATGAAACTGACATTTATGAAAATACTCGCAATATTGTAAAATTAAAAAGAGAACACTTCGTTTCACATCGCGCAGGAAAGAGGCTCAGTTCAAGCAAAGGCCCATGCGTAGCAAACCAGTGTAGTGGGCAGAGCGCTCGCCTCGCAAGCAGACTGTCGTTGTTGCGTTTCCAGCCAGATACAGACGGGCGTTTTTCAGAACCAGTTGAGAAAAGTTCTCTAGCGCCCTACCGTCATGCAGAAGTTTCGTAGAGGGGGGGGGGAGTAGTTGTGTCTTCGGGAAACAGTGGTTGTCTTTTTTATTATTTTTTTTATGGCTACTACGGAGAAATTGGCGGACAAGATTCGGCAAGCCTTCAGTTACATCACGTGATAGCAGGATGTCAATGCCGGGAAACTTGCGGATCACATTAGGCTAGCCATCATTTATGGCACGTGTTTGCACAGCAATCAGACATCTCTGAATTAACTGTATTTACTGTTCTCATGTAATATCAATCACTCAGAAATGCATGCTCGAAAGTTAATCGGGAAGAGCGGGTTCGATTCCCGTTCCAGGGCGATAAAATTTTCGAGTTTACTGAGTGATTGATATTACAGTCAATTACTCAGAAAACTACATACAGTAAATACAGTTAATTCAGATGTGTCTGTTTGCTATGTTAATTATTGAGCGAGGCGATGCCGAAGGCCCAGCGGAGTTCTCTATACGAGACTCAAGACAATTAGTTGTTCGGGAATAGGTACGAAATGACACAACCAAGCGGAGCTCTCTGTACGAGACTCGAGACAATTAGTTGTTCGGGAATAGGTACGACATGACACATCCGAGAGGAGCTCTGTATACAAGATTTCAGACAATTAGTTGTTCCGGAATAGGTACGAAATGACACAACTAAGCGGAGCTCTCTATACGAGACTCGAGACAATTAGTTGTTCTGGAATAGGTACGAAATGACACAACCAAGCGGAGCTCTCTATATGACACTCGAGACAATTAGTTGTTCGGGAATAGGTACGAAATGACACAACCAAGCGGAGCTCTTTATATGACACTCGAGACAATTAGTTGTACGGGAATAGGTGCAAAATGGCACAACCAAGCGGAGCTCTCTATACAAGACTTGAGACAATTAGTTGTTCGGGAATAGGTACGAAATTACACAACCAAGCGGAGCTCTCTATACGAGACTCGAAACAATTAGTTGTTCGGGAGTAGGTACGAAATGACACAACCAAGCGGAGCTCTCTATATGAGACTCGAGACAATTAGTTGTTCGGGAATAGGTACGAAACGACACAACCAAGCGGAGCTCTTTATATGAGACTCGAGACAATTAGTTGTTCGGGAATAGGTGCAAAATGGCACAACCAAGCGGAGCTCTCTATACAAGACTTGAGACAATTAGTTGTTCGGAAATAGGTACGAAATTACACAACCAAGCGGAGCTCTCTATACGAGACTCGAAACAATTAGTTGTTCGGGAGTAGGTATGAAATGACACAACCAAGCGGAGCTCTCTATATGAGACTCGAGACAATTAGTTGTTCGGGAATAGGTACGAAACGACACAACCAAGCGGAGCTCTCTATACGAGACTCGAGACAATTAGTTGTTCGGGAATAGGTACGAAACGACACAACCAAGCGGAGCTCTTTATACGAGACTCGAGACAATTAGTTGTTCGGGAATAGGTGCGAAATGACACAACCAAGCGGAGCTCTCTATACGAGACTCGAGACAATTAGTTGTTCTGGAATAGGTACGACATGACACATCCGAGAGGAGCTCTGTATACAAGATTTCAGACAATTAGTTGTTCCGGAATAGGTACGAAATGACACAACTAAGCGGAGCTCTCTATACGAGACTCGAGACAATTAGTTGTTCTGGAATAGGTACGAAATGACACAACCAAGCGGAGCTCTCTATATGAGACTCGAGACAATTAGTTGTTTGGGAATAGGTACGAAATGACACAACCAAGCGGAGCTCTTTATATGACACTCGAGACAATTAGTTGTTCGGGAATAGGTGCAAAATGGCACAACCAAGCGGAGCTCTCTATACAAGACTTGAGACAATTAGTTGTTCCGGAATAGGTACGAAATTACACAACCAAGCGGAGCTCTCTATACGAGACT
Organism: Macrothele yani; assembly: GCA_039090855.1. Classification (NCBI taxonomy): domain Eukaryota; kingdom Metazoa; phylum Arthropoda; class Arachnida; order Araneae; family Macrothelidae; genus Macrothele; species Macrothele yani. Next base: position 45,393,801 of record CM076997.1, on the reverse strand, counting down.
CGAAACAATTAGTTGTTCGGGAATAGGTGCGAAATGACACAGCCAAGCGGAGCTCTCTATACGAGACTCGAGACAATTAGTTGTTCGGGAATAGGTACGAAACGACACAACCAAGCGGAGCTCTCTATACGAGACTCGAGACAATTAGTTGTTCTGGAATAGGTACGACATGACACATCCGAGAGGAGCTCTGTATACAAGACTTGAGACAATTAGTTGTTCGGGAATAAGTACGAGATGACACATTCCAGCGGCGCTCACTATGCGAGACCCAAAACAATTAGTTGTTCTGGAATAAGTATGAGATGACACATCCAAGCAGAGCTCTCTATACGATATTCGAGATAACTGGTTGTTCGAGAATAAGTACGCGATGACACATACGAGCGGAGCTCTCTATACGAGACTCGAGATAATTAGTTGTTCGGGAATAGGTACGAGATGACACATCCGATCACCTTGATTTTTTGCATGCGATTGGACATCGTCCATGATCAGGTTTTGACGTCTTCCAATTCCTGAAATTCCGTGTCATTGAGGAATAATCGTCCAAAAACTTGAAGTTTTAGAGGTTTTCCCTGATTTTGAGAAGGGGTCGTTAGTTACCTACCTCCTCCAAAGATCTTCAGATGATCGTGGTGACACTTGCCACAGAGAAAGGAAAGGACATGGTGAGTGACATCGGGTTGGTGTCATGGTGATGGGTCGTGTCGTATAAAAAATTGATCAATTTTAACAATAATTGAAGAAGTCCGCTCTCTATGAAACGCGGGAAAATTGGTTGTTCGAGCATAGCTACGACATGACGCATCTGATCAATGTGGTTTTGGGCATGCAATTGGACATCGTCCATGGTTAGGTTTTGACGCCTTCCGATTTCAGAAATTCCGTGTTATTGAGGAATTTCAAATAAAACTAGATAGCCTTTTGATTGAAACATTTCACGAAAGTTGGCTCACTAACAATAATTAAAAAAATTGAATTGAAAAACAAAGAAATGGAAAGACTCCGTCTGTTACCTCAACACTTGCTTTATCTATAATAATAAAAGGAAGTTTGTGTGTGTGTGTGTGTGTGTGTGTGTGTCTTTCGCGATACAAAATGAAAAACCTGGTTCCCGATACGAGGGTATCTTTCCGCTTTGTTTACATGCAAGCTAATCACAACCAACGTTAAGGCGTGAAGGAAAGCAGTTCATGATAAATTTTAGGGATTTATTTTTAAGAATGTTTGATATTTTTGTTCTGGAAGTCATAAATTTTACGCGTTCGTTTTTTTAGAATTTGTTATAACAGACGCCTTAATCAGCTTAGATTTTGCAATAGCTTCGCTCAAAATTTGCCAACTGTACACGAATTATCGGATACCGTTGGCGGCTTGTCATAGTCCAATTCTATTTTGTATTTAATTGTGTGTGTGTGTGTGTGTGCGTGCGTGTGCGTGTGTGTGTTTTAAGGAATGCTGACCGTTAAATGTGCAAATAAATGTTTAAATTTTACTTCAGCAATAGAAAAATAACTGAAGGAATTTTTTATTAGCTAGCGCTTAGTAAAAATCCTCAAATGACTAAAATTAACTTTTTCTCACTTTAATGCTCGTGTGTATGTGAGTGTAAAATTACGTATGGTTCGTATCTTTCTGATTATGAGTGCCGCATCTTGAGCCCTGGTAAAATAGTTGTACCTCCACATCGATTGACTTCGAGAAAAGCCTTTTGCCTAACGGGAACTTTATCAAAGCGAAACAAGAAACTATAACGAAGTGAATTTCTCCGTCATTTTTGGTCTACGCTGGGGATTCGAACCCGGGTCCATTCATTCCGAAATAAGTTGCTCTACCAATTGAGCTACGCGGACATTTTATTCTGATTCCTATCTGCCTTTATGTCGTGTGCGTCCTTCTGGCAGGCACGTCACATCTCCTGGTACGTTACAAAACATAACAACAAATTCTTGAGTGTAAGTTGGTATTTATTTCTTCCATCTCAGTCATTTCCAACACAATAAATTTTTAAGGTGGATTTTTGGGAAAATGGAAAATTCGGGGAAAGAAAGAAAAAATCCCCTGGAGATACTAACGCCAGCTTTATTTGTTTTTTGGCGACAATAATGGTGACTGTGGGTGACTTCTATTTTTTCGAGTGTTTCAACTGTATAATACTACTTCAGATTTTCCGATGGTTTTACTACTTCAGATTTTCCGATGGTTTTACTACTTCAGATTTTCCGATGGTTTTGTAGCAATAATGTGAATGCACTTTCAATAATCATGAACTCCAGTAGCCGCTAACGTCCTGAAAACTGTCCAATACATATTAAAAATGCAATTCCATTGTTTACACCTTAATAAATATACAGATAAAAGTCCTACAGCGCCCAGTCCTAGAAATGGTGATCAGCGGACAAGCAATGTGAAACCGAGAAGCGTCATATCTTCTCTCACCTACATCCAATTAAAGTGCAAGTGGCATTTGCGTGTTTCGTATATTTTCAGTTAAGGACTGCCTAGACCCGAGTTGTTCATGGCGTTTGCTAAATTCCGAAGCAAAAAAGAAATTAAAATAAATTAACTGGCCATTCATCCAGATGGGCTCGGGTTAGAATCCCGGTGAGGCCTAGATGCTGTTATTTTCTAATAATAATATACATGTATTATGTGCTCACTGATCAGTTCATTGCATGCGCCTGTTTTATTTCTTTTTTTTTTCCTAGGAGGACAATGGGTCACGACCAACATGCGCAACACTAAGAGCAATAAGCTGTCGGTCGTCCCAAATTCGAGAGTACTTGCTACAGAGAAAGGAGAGAGCTGGAACTTTAAGACAAGCACACCAGACATGACTCAATCGGGACTCAAACCAGAACCTAGATCGGAAGTCTAAACAGTGTATTTGATATTAGTTATTTACACAAATACAAAAATGTGGGTTGGAACTACCCGCGTTATAGTCATAAGAGGAAAGAAGTGTTTTATACCCACGTTATAGAGTCATACTATCCAGAATATTGGTATAGTGAGTAATATCCTGACTGATCTAACAACTAAAACATTGATCTCATTATATTACACACTATTTCAAACTCGTATCAATTACTGCGCTCTATCATGGGGACAAACGACACAATACAATATTAATAAATTACAAATTCTACAAAATTAATTTATTAGACTAATTGATCTCAAATCACATCCTCGACCTTTAATAAATTTTAGAACAAAAGTATATCCTAATAAATATAATATACTTACTTTTACTCAACTATACTATTTTAATCTTGCTAAAATTATGTTCAACCGAATTAAACATAATTTATATTCAGATCTCATATTTCTTAATACACATGCACATTTGTATGAAACAAGGAATAAACTACAATTACAACCTATTTTTCCAAAAACGGAATCAATCAAGCTTTCTATAAATTACAGTAGCCCTAAATACTGGAATTCTTTACCTAGCAACCTGACTAACTTAAATAATTTTAATTTATTTAAAACAAATTCAAACTCTATCTTCTTCAATAATTGAAAAAAAGGAAAAGATTGGCAAAACGTCTTCTGATTGTCTGACTTGATGTGTCTATCTGTTGTTTGATTTGTTTCTTCTTCAGGGAGTATAGGGCTATGTCAGGCCATTTTGGCCTTTTCCCTTGTCTTTCCTGTTGTTACAGTCTATGTTCATCGTTTATGTACTGTCAATTTTTTTTTCCCACTCTTTTTTTTTTCTTTTCTTCTAAGAGCATGTAACAACAAAAAAAAATAATAATAAAAAATAATAATAATAATAAGAGGAAAGAATTGTTTTATACCCGCGTTATAGAGTCATACCAGAGGAAAGAAGGGTGTAAACAGTACTAATTTAGATCAAATTAGGAAATCTTCAAGAGTAAATTAATGGGATTCCGCTAGTTTTAGCGGACGAAAAGAATTGTATAATACCGAGCTCTGAAATTTTAATAACTGTTATGTAAGTATGTTTTCCCTTATTCTTCGACGAAACTTCTGTGCTTTAGATAAAGTTCCCTGTTGCTTATCGCTGCTGTTCCGCTTATTTTTCTCATAAATCTCATAAGAGTGCTTTGAACCCTTGCAGCATTGTGAGTGACTCCTCTTATCTGCACAGCCGAGTCTTTTCAAATAAACTGTGCATGCCGGATAATTCACATAGTTTTTTCAAAACTTGTCTGTTACCAGATAATTTGAAAACTCAACCGTGGAATTATGGCATGCTCTTCAGAAGGCCAAAATGTCTTTTAAACGAAAGAAGGTTCATTTCTTTTAACACAAGTGGTTTGCGTATACACCGTTCGTTCTAGCTAAAGCAAATGATAACTTTCAATTGGAAACGAAATGCATCTACACTGAAATGAATTAATGCCTTTTTTACGCTTTCCAACCGTAGGTGTAAAAATGGTTCGATTTCGATGAAATTTTAGTATGTGGTAAGGGACCACCAGGGAACGAACCCTGTTGAAAATGAGTGAAGTGGGGTCAAAGGTCACGCCATAAGAGCAGGATCTATGCAATTGCCCTTATGCGTCATAACTTGCGTAAATATGGTTCGATTTCGATCAAATTTTAGTATGTGGTAGGGGACCACCAGGGGACGAACCCTTTTGAAAATGGGTGAAATGGGGTCAAAGGTCAGGCAGGACATAAGAGCGGGATTTGTTCCATTGCCCTTATGCGTCATAACTTGCGTAAAAATGGTTCGATTTCGATGAAATTTTAGTATGTGGTAGGGAGCCACTGGGGACGAACCCTATTGAAAATGGGCGAAATGGGGTCAAAGGTCAGGACACTGGAGTGGGATCCATTTCATTGCCCTTGTGCATCATAACTTACCAAAAAATGTTTCGATTGCGACAAAACGTTATCATGTTGTTCCGGAGGTATAGTGAACCAATTCTGTTGAATATCAACGAAATGGGGTCAAAGGTCATTGCACAAAAGCAAGATTTAATCCACAGCCATTATTCTCATAACTTGCGTAAAACTCCTTCTATTGCGACAAAACTTTAGTATATTATTCTTGAGGTGTACTAAACCGGTTCTGTTGAATATCTTCGAAATGGGGTCAAAGGTCAGGACACAGGAGCGAGATTTATTCCACAGCCATTATCCTCATAATTTGAGTAATAATTTCTGGTATGTTGGAAAGCGTATCATAATCAATGCACTGCATGATTTTACTAACTTTTTAGTCTACTGTTCTCTTCGAAGCTTTCTAAAATCACACATGAAACACTTTCAAGTATTTTTTATCAGAATGATTCAGGTATTTTTAACCAATCTTATTTTAAAAGTACCTTGAGCTCTAACACTGGAAAGGATTGATCCGGTAGCTCCCGATACGTCATTTCAGTTCATTCTAAAATACTGTACTAGGCTGAGATAGGTTTAGTGCTCTGGTAGCTACAGGATTCCAATGTTATTCCCTTCAAATCATGTATTCCTAGTCCATTATTATTTACTGCCCTGTACTAATGGCCTAAATCTATTTTGCGGTGAAACAACTATTCTGCTGCACATCCGTCTCCAAATTTCATAGCTGAGTAACATTGCCAGCGAATTAGAGTTAGAGTTACCTAAGCAATCTCCATACCCGAACATATTTATCAAACCAAAGAGCAAGTAAAATCTCTCATCACCCCACAAAACAGATTACCATTTACAAACAGTCATTTTGCTTGATGTACTTAATACTGGCGACTGGCCTTGTAGTTGTTGGCTTTAAATTCTTATGTACTGCTGACTTTTCAGTCCCAAGTAGCACTGTACATGCTGGGGAAGTGCTTGTGTGTTTGCCTTTAACGTTCTCATTCCCAAAACAAAAAAGTTTTAGTGGAGTTTTACAGAGATCATGTTTAACCCCTATTTTAAGAACTTATGTGTCCCTGTCCCATTCAGTATTTAATCTTAGGTTTCCTAGTGTTCCATTCCTTCAGTAGATTACCAGTAGTCACTTCAGAATATATGACACCGCCATTATCTCATGCACAGATTTTTCAAAGGAGCCTTTGTTTCCAGCGACAAGACGAGGATTACGTAAAACCTAGTACTTCATGAACAGCGACGAGAGAACGAAGGTATTACAATATATGGGTTCTTCCTGTATGTGTAATGAAAAAACTCATTAGGTACGCCATGCATGTTAATTGAAAACACACATTCGAGTGACATTATTGTGACCACCTCCTACTTTTGACGTCCACAGCACGTAGCCAATGAAAGAAGGCACGTGATATGAGCTGGCTTGGAGAGTATAAAAATTGTGCTGTAGGCATTCTGAAAACATGAGCCGCAGGTGGCCAAGTGGGCAACGTTCGTGACTGACCACGGAAAGGATCTCAGGTTCGATCCCAAGCAGGTACGAACGCTCAATCCACTAAATATCCGCCGTGGGTCGGATGGGCACGTTAAGCCGTCGGACCCCGGGTATTGCCCCCCCTTCGGTAATAAATAAGTGCGTCTTCCTCCTACTTTCTACTTCGCTTCCGTGTCACTTTCCTATCGGGCGCTCTATCCCAAATCTCTTAGCTTCCTATTTCTAAGGGTTGTTTAAGGCCTGGGGTCAGACACTCCCTTCCTAAAATCCTCTACATATGAATGAATGAAAAATTCTGAAAATATATCACTCGTTACTGTCATGGATAAAAGGAGCGATTTATCAGGTTTTCAAAAACAGGTTGATTATCGGCTTTCGGTCCGAGGATGGCAGTATTTCTGAAACAGCGCAGAGTGCGTGGTGCTGTGGTTAAATTGTATCGTGATTGGAAAAATGTCACCATTGTGAATAAGCAACGTGGAAACTGCGGAGCACGACGTGCCATTGATGTGAAAGATGAAAGTCAGCTTAAAAGGTGCGCGAGGGCCGATCGACACGCTACAGTGGAGCAACTCACTGGATGAATGTACCATGGGGTCTACCAGAAGTGTGTCTAAAACGACAGTTCAGCGAAATTTGATGCGTATGGGGCTCCGATGCAGACGGATGGACACTGCACCTATGCTGACGAAGGTGCATCGGCAGAAAAGGCTTACATTTGAACGGCAGTATCGGAATTAGACCTCACCTGATTAGCAAAGGATGGCCTACTCCGATGAGTCACATTTTCTGCTGCATCGAGCTGATGGAAGTTGGCGTATTAGGCGGGAAACATCGGAGAACAAACATTCTTCAACCATTGCTGGAAGAACACAAGCTGATGGGGGTAACATTATGATCTGGAGAATGTTTTCGTGTCATTCCCTGGGTCCACTCATACCTGTGGGAGGCATTATGGACCGAATTCGTTATGAATCCATCCTTGCAGACCACACACACCTCTTACATGCTGATTGTCTTCCCTGGGGCGGATGGGATCTTCCAGAACGACAATGGGACGTGTCACATAGCTAGAAATGCCCGAAAGTGGTTAGAAGAGCACGATGAAAACTTCAAAGTACCTCCCTGGCCCCTAATTTCTCCCGGACTTAAACCCAATTGAGCATCTGTGGGACCACCTCGATTGTGTTGGTCGCTCTATGGATTCTTCACCCCGCACCCTCCAGCAGCTGTCAGATGCACTGCAGTCAGGATTCCCATCAGAAACTGGATGCGATACAGAAAGAGGTTTTCAAATCGGAGTGTTAGAAGCAGAAATATCGGGAGAAACGCGATTTACCTTTACGCCACCTAGCAGAAAGTCTATGAATTACTTAAAAATTTTGAAATTATCTGAAAAGCATTTTGCACCCGAAGCGCTATCCAACAAAGTAGAAATTTTTTCAAATCGGACTCTTAGAAGCAGAGATTTTGACAAAAATAAGATGCAGATCTACGCCCCTGGCGGAGAAACCATGCATTATTTTAAGAAGAAAATATTCCCAAAGGTTTTATCGATGTGGGAGGTATCGGTCCGCGAAATAATTTTTTCAATGGAGAATTTAGGAGCTCAGATTTTGCTACAAATGCATAAGAAGCAGAATTTAACGCTTACGCCCCCTGGTGGCCAAACCATTATTTACCAAATATTAGAAATTATATGCATAACATTTTCCATCAGAAGCTACATCGGCTGCGGGAAATGTTTTCCAAATTGGGATTTTAGAAGCCGAGATATCGGGGAAAACGTAATTCACTTTTACGCCCCTAGCGGAAAGTCTATGAATCACTTGAAAATTTTGAAATTTTATGAAACACATTTCGCACCAGATACGCTATCTAACAAAGAAGAAAATTTTCAAATCGCACCATTAGAAGCAGAAACATTGACAAACATTAGATATACATCTACGCCTCCTGGCGGCGAAAACTTGAATTATTTTAAGAAGAAAATATTCCTAAACGGTTTATGAACAGGAGTGGTGTCGATCCAGGGAAGAATTTTTCCAATCAAAATTTAGAAGCTAAACGCATTTTTTTTGTTAAAAACAACAACAAAAAATGCCCTATTATCTTGCTTGTCAATGTATATCTCTCAACGGATCCACATCAACGTTTTCATATCAGCTACTCCGCTTAACTCTCTCTCTCTCTCTCTCTCTCTCTCTCTCTCAACATCTTTTCCTTTCTCCGTTCAATTCTACCTGAATTTAGTGTTTATGTTCTTATCTATCTCGACTCACTGCCAGTGTTGTCAAATTAACTGTGAAAGCTCTTCGGAGAGGTAATGAGATAACATATAACGAAAAATAATTAAATATACGTAAGAGAAAAAAATCAAAAGAATGGTGATTTAGAGGCGCGTCACATCAAACCATTAGTAAATCCTGAATTTAAGTATGATGCGCATTTTATCATGACAAAAAGACTCTTAATATAGTCCGCCTTAAAAGCAAAGGAACGGCTGGATTGTTTCCTATTTTTAAAGATATTAGGCTCGATATTTCTACGCTTGAAATTACCACTTGCTCCGAAAGTGATTTTTTTAATGATATATCAAACGTTATAATCAGCGATACTCAAGTTTTTGGTAAATCTAGAAAAAGGAGTACGGTTTCTAAGACTAGAAAAAGGAGTTTATCTCTATGTTAAGCGGTTATTCAAGGTCGCAGCTCTCTTCTCATGTAAGTAATGAAAGCAGCTCAAAAATCTTAAGAAAAGGAAATGTTCACATATGATAATGATAAAAAATGTTAGGCTTGCTAAAGATACGAGGAAGTAATTAATGTGAACGTGAGACAATAATAGGTAACAAGTCCTTCAAACGCCCACATCCTTTTACAAATTCGGTAACGTCTTCAAGCTGAGTAAAGGAATTTATTGTCAAGGAAACACTATATCCATCAATCCTATTGGAAGACACACAGAAATCATCATTCCGTAGGAAATCCAACCTAATAAATCTCCTGTGAGACGCAGAAAATAATCTGTCAGAAACCAACCGACTCCTTCTTTGTTTTCGATCAGAATAAACGACTTTAATGACCAAAGGAAAAGTTCGTGAACAAGAAGAAACAATAGACATAAAATTGCGTCATTAAAGAGTTGTAAACCTGATTTACTGTTCAGAAGAAATGCATTATGGCGTACGCTGCTTTTTAAACCTTCCATTTTGACGTAGGACTACGTCTAGCTCCGTGGATAGTTTGGGACGACTTACGATTGACCCGCTGTGACAATAGGTCCTAATTGAAATCATCCTAGTTTTAAGAATATGTACCGCACACTAATTGTGTTGGCATATTCGTAAACAGCATGGAGTCCAATTCGCGTACTGAGCAATACTGTACATCGTGCGCGGGACGCTCCCCTAGCTCCCTGTGCACTGGGGAGATGATGCAATATTTCTGGGAGGTGCCGCCGCGTTCGACTCAGTCTATATCGGCAAACGTGAGCGCAACACGACTGTACGTGGTACCGTTTTAAAGCTCTCGACGAGATCTATTTAAATATATGAAGAACATTTCGTAGTGGTTTGAACTGAACATTTGAAAAATTGTTTTCTTGTGAATCGGTGAACACTTTTGACATGGTGAAAATTCTCCAAATACGTGGCGTCAGTAAATAAATAAATACATCGCTCTTTCCACGTTCCAGAAACACACAGCAACCGAAAAATTGTTATCAGCCGCCGCCGTGGAATCGAACCACGGATCTCTCGATATCTAGTCGAGCGCGTTACATTTACACCACAGTGGCCAACAATCCACGGTGCTATGTGTATTTTTAAGTCAGCTACTGACATCATAAATCCGTAAGATGTGCTCAGCTACAGAGACGTCTCCATCTGGTGGGCATTAACAACGGCACTGGCTATATATATTATAGCAATTAAATCCAAAGGGCGAGATCCAAGGTGAAAATTCTCCAAATACGTGGAGTCAGTAAATAAATAAATACATCGCTCTTTCCACGTTCCAGAAACACACAGCAACCGAAAAATTGTTATCAGCCGCCGCCGTGGAATTGTTATCAGACGTCTCAGTAACTGAGCCCATCTTACGGATTTATGATGTCAGTAGCTGACTTAAAAATACACATAGCACCGTGGATTGTTGGTCACCGTGGTGTAAATGTAACGCGCTCGGCTAGATATCGAGAGATCCGTGGTTCGATTCCACGGCGGCGGCTGATAACAATTTTTCGGTTGCTGTGTGTTTCTGGAACGTGGGAAGAGCGATGTATTTATTTATTTACTTTTGACAATATCGCGGTTTATCTGGAGAACCGTGAGTAAAATACAACTGTGCGTGGTATCGTTTTAAAGCTCTCGACGAGATCTATTCAAATATATAAAGAACATACCGCAATGGTTTAAACTAAAATTAAAAAAATGTTTTCGTGCAAACGGGTTAACATTTTCGACAGTGCCGCGGAATTCTAAAAATGAACGCAAGCAAAAGGGGAGAAAATCGAATAGAGAGGCAAGAGAAAGTGATGAGGTATGTAAGAAGCCCAAGAAGACAGAGCAACACATTGAATAATTCGTGTATCGATGTGCTTTGTGTTCGCAACGTATCCAGCATTATTTGTAAATATTATGTAAGCTACTTTTCATATTACAAACCTGTGTTGGCTATAACAAATTGAACAAACGCTTTGAAACCATACTCGACTAGCTTATTTCAACTCTCCGATCTGCAAGCCGTAGTCCTACGTTCCAAACTGCCGGCTCAATCAGAACTGAGCCCACCTGTATTTTTTCTGTTGACTTTTCACCAATGTAAATTTTGATTGCTTCGCGTTACGCTTTTGAAAACTGGACGTTAAGTCTGAACTCCAATGAGTTTCTTTCCTTTTGGTCAACGACTGCAGTGAGTCAAATCATGCGTACTGATATAAATGCAGGGACCATGCAGCCAAAAAGCCGGCGTTTTGGTCATGTAAGCGTTCACTACTAGTATGATCGTAATCTGCTATATATTTTTAAGACGTTAGCAGAAATTTGCTATGCTACAATGTTGCATTTTGATAATAGAAGTGTCAAACCTTTGTCTAGTTCAACAAATAAAGCCTTCCGTTTTTGTCTGTACGGGGTTTAATGCACCGTGAGAAACTCAAAAGGCTATGAGCAGACGCTTGTCCCTAACTTAGGGCTAACGATTCCAGGAAAGGAAGAGGGCCAGTGCTTTAACGCAAAAACAGCATCCATGCCTCATCGGGATTCGAACCCGGACTCATCTCCGATGAAGCATTATAAGCCAGCGTTTCGTACCACACAGTCCAAGGATTTGGTAGCAAACGCAGTTACTGGGTGTGCTTTCTGTTAGCATGCTACTGAACCCTAAAACGTAATTTCTATCCGCATACAGAACAACTGCTATGAAAGTCATGAGAAATTCTCAAATTTATTTGGTGGATTGTGTGGAAAAAATATTCTTCTCTTAATACGTGGAACAGCGACAGGAAAGAGAATATTTCTCCACAATGTGATGTATATTACGTGTGGAACAGGAAAACTAGCAATTCAGGCATATTTGCTTCCTTGGTTAATAATTAATCTTGTCAAATTTATCCTTTGCCTAATCGATTAGTAAAAAACCTACCTGACTACTGTTATAGTGGAAATAAAGAAATGCCGGATTTATACTACGAATTTCAATAAATTCAAAAGCGTTTATCCCTACTAGATTTTAAAGCGTGTATTATGCTTGATAAAATATTGGTGTTCCTTTTTGTCCGGCTAGCATTTGCATATACAGGAGATGTAAAAACAATGTGAACTCCTGGAAAATTGATGATACGTCTTTATTAATAAGGTAATGGACTATTGTTTGTGTTTAATATAGCTTCCACAACCTTTTTGGAATAGATTCATACAGATCTTGAATAATATTTAGTGGAATATTGTACTATTCGTCGATCAAAACATCAGTCAATCGCTTCATAGATGTTGGAGGAGGGAATCACCTTCTCATTCTGCTCTTCGAAACTGCACACATTGGTTCGATGATATTCACGTCTGGTGATTGAGCTGGCCTTTTCAGTGGCTGTATATATGGAAGTATTGTCATCTTGAGAAATGGCATCATTGTTAGGAAACACTATTTGGCCCATTGGATGCACCTGATCACGCAGAATGTTAAAGAACTCGATGGCAGTATCTCTTCCAAGTAAGATAGTGATGGGGCCAGCCGAAATCCAAGATACAGCTGCTTAATTGATTACAGATCCACCCTCCCCAGGTAGCACTGCGTGGCAATTTAACGCAGGCCCAACACTGAGCCACCGCCTTTTAGGAATTGAAGAGGGCAGCTGAGTGTTAGGCCTAGATTAAATTTCAAGGTTGTGCTACCTGGGGCCATGTTTGACAATTGGAACCGGACATTTCGAATTGGGGGTTTCCATACCCCCAATTCGAAATGTCCATTATGTTGGGTATGGAAATTTGGTTTCCATACTCCCTTGGTGGTTTCCATACAAAACCGGGACCTACTGTTAGAAATAATGTAAAAGATGTCTCATCGGACCATATCACACGTTTCGACTCATCAGCTGGCCAGATTTTATCCTCATGGCACCTTCTGTTTCGCATTTTGGGTTGTATTTTGTGACAAAAGGTTTAGTTTTTGCAGCTTGTCCTTGGATGTTGGTCTTGTCAAGTTCTCTTCACTGTTTTCATGAAAACAGGGTCTTACATGTGGATACTATGTTGTGCTGTCCTTAGCTATTGTAGCTTTTCCTTGTATGTTGGTCTTGTCAAGTTTTTTTCACTGTTTTTATGGAAACAGGGTCTTCCAGGTGGATACTGAGTTGTGCTGTCCCTTTTTCCGCAGTAGTTCTGTGTTATTAGGACACAATCGTTTTCAGTGTTCGACGGTCCCTCTCGTCCAATCTTGGTTTTCGTCCACTATTCTTCTTCACCGATGAAGTCTTGTGCTTCGTGTACACTGCCATAACGGTGGAGACTTGCTCATGAAACACTAAACAATTTGCCTCTTATGATTACAGACGCTCTTGCTAAACAAACTCCACGATTTGTCCTCTTTTTACGTCTGACAAGTCACACATTTCACCAACCGAACGTACGAACCGCTGCTGAGTATAACTTGTAATATACTGGTATACAACCTATAGAATATATACATAGAAAAAATACACGCACCAAAGATAATCACAATGTGTGCTTTTTCAGTGTGGTCTACACGAATAACATTGACAAAACTGGGAAGGGCGGTACTATTTCCATTACATACCACCACACCCATGCGGTAAATGGTATCATCCGCAAACGACGTACATAGAGAGGCAGGTATGTCCGCAAACCCAAAGATTTACACCCGCAGTTCAGATGGTAGCTTCTCAGGATTTAAGCAATTTTGAATGTGGTATGACAGTCGGCGCCCGGGAGATGGGTCACTCAATCTCGGAAATTACCCCGAAATTAGGATTTACACGGTCAACAATTTCAAGGGCGTGCCTGGACTACAAAAAACAAACTCGAGGGAAGGGGGAGGAGAATCCAGAGTGCGATACCGGTGTGAATCCCTGGACGATAGTGGTCAACAGCGCCTGGCACGTATCGTAACATCCGTGCAACGTGCAACATTGCCGCAAATCACACCGCAATTAAATTTTGGGGCCAGTACTAGTATCAGTTCGGAAAATACAATGTTCCCTGTGTCGTATGTGGTCTCTGAGCCGACAACCCAACAGGATGTCATTGCTGACCCAACGGCACAGAACTGTGCCTGTCGCCTGGATTCGGGAACACCGCCATTAAACGCAAAATGACTGGAAACGTGTAGCCTGGTCAGACAAATCGTTCTACCGCTCTGGCAGTTGAAGGCTACGTAACCATCCTTGGGGATCATTTGCACCGTTCATGTCATGCAACCATTCCCACAGGTGCGACCTCTTATTACACGACATTGCGCAACTGCACACGTCCACAGTCGCCCGATTGTGGTTGGAGGAACATTCCACGGAATTCGGCATCCTGCTTTGGTCCCCTCGTTTGTCGGATTTAAACGCCATAAAACACATGTGGAATGTTGATAAACTCTCCGTAAACACCAGGAATCTTCCACCGGCGAATATTACCAAATTTTGGGACGCTCTTCAGGAAGCGTGGTGTGAAATCTCTCTACAGTACTACAGAGAGCTCGTGGAATCCATGCCCTGTTGCGTTGCTGCCATTATCCGATCCCGAAAAGGACCAACTCGGTATTGGAGAGGTATCTCAGGTTCTTTTTTACGCTTTCCAACTGTAGGTTGAAGAAACGTATATGCTCCAGCTTTGTCCGTCTGTCCGTCCGCACGATAACTCGCGTAAAAATGGTTCGATTTCGATGAAATGTTAGTATGTGGTAGGGGAAAACCTGGGGACTAACCCTATCGAAAATGGGCGAAATGGATCAAAGATCAGGACATAGGAGCGGGATCCACTCCATTGCTCTTATGCGTCATAACTTGCGTAAAAATAGTTCGATATCGATGAAATTTTACTATGTGTTAGGGGACGACCTGGGTACAAACCCTGTTGAAAATAGGAGAAATGGGGTCAGGACATAGCAGCGGAATCCATTCCATTGCCCTTATGCGTCATAAATTACGTAAAAATGCTTCGATTGCGACAAAACTTTATCATGTTGTACCGGTGGTATACTGAACCGGTTCTGTTGAATATCACCGAAACGCGGTTAAAGGTCAGAGCACAGGAGCGAGATTTATTCCATACCCATTATCCTCATAACTTGAGTAATAACTTGAGTAATGATTTCTGGTATGTTGCAAAGCGTATCATAATCAATGCATTGCATGATTTTACTAACTTGATTTTTTTCTGGCACTTAGTGCATTAACATGATGTTCACATTATTTTGTCCAACCTCTGCAGGTGTATATTGGTGAGTGTGTGAAACGTGCAAGCTATGTAAAGCAAAAAATTATATTGACTTTAATTCAATATGTATTGTTCATTGGATACAGTAATTAGATCTTGTATATCTATTATTTCGTGTAGTAGGGATGTTATAAACCCAACCTTGTTAATCTCTCTGCTTTAAGGGAATTTCCCACCACAGTATCCCAGTGGTCAGTGGAGCAGGTTTCTGCCCTGACGTCCGGTTTGAATCCCTGAAGTGGCATGGGCTATGCGTTTGTCTAACGACGGTGGTTCTCTCCTTTCTTTGGCACACGTGACCTTAAATTAGAGATATGAGAGAGCTTGCAGATATTAGGGATGCTCAAGCTGGTCTTTAAAGCCCGAGAAAAAATTAATTGTGATGTGTAAAAAAATTATCATGAAATATTAATAATGAAGCTGTCATTTCAAAAACTAGTGCACTTCCTGAACGCTTGCATGTACATTAAAAGGTAAAGGGAATTGTTAATTTTATGTACGCTTTCCAACCTTAGGTTGAAGCGTATATGCTCCAGCTTTGTCGGTTTATCTGTCTGTCTGTCCGCGCGATAACTCGCGTAAAAATGGTTCGATTTCAATGAAAGTTTAGTATGTGGTAGGGAACAACCTTGGGACGAACCCTATTGAAAACGGACGAAATGGGGTCAAAGATCAGGATAACGTGATCCATTCCATCAGCCTTATGCGTCATAACTTTCCTAAAAATGTGTCGATTGCGACAAAACTTTGTCATGTTATTCCGGAGGTACACTGAACCAGTTCCGTTGAATATCGTCGAAATGGGGTCAAAGGTCAGGGCACAGGAGCGAGATTTATACCACAGCCATTATCCACATAACTTTACTAAAAGTGCTTCTGTTGCGACAAAACTTTTATATGTTGTTCCGGAGGTATACTGAACCAATTCTGTTTAATATAATTAAAATGGTGTCAGACGGTCAGGACACAGGAGTGAGATTTATTCATTTCTATTATGTTTTAATTCCACAGCCGTTATCCTCATAACTTGAGTAATGCTTTCTGGTATGTTGGAAAGCTTATCATAATCAATGCATTGCTTGATTTTACTAACTTGTTTTTAATAATGGATACACTCATGGGCCTTTATTGTTTCAAGTTGCCTTTTGTGCAACTTTAACTTGAAACAATAAACGATTTTATGGATTAAAATAAATCTTCGAAGATGAATTTGATTCAGCCCCAAATTAAATTGCATTTCATCAATTCACTGAAAACTTTGAATCTATGTTTTCGAAAATTTCAAAAGTATCTTAATTCAGTGCTTGAATTTCTCCATCTGCCGCCCAGGGGGCGCAGTGGTCTAAGCGATGGCTTCTGATCATTCGCCCGAGATGCATGGATGTTGTGTATGTCTTACCACACGAATCCCGATGATGTATGGATGTTGTGTATGTCTTACGGCACATGCTCTTTTCCTTCCCTAGAGAGCGTAGCCATAAATTAGGGACGGAGGATGCCCACTGAGTTGTTCACGGTGCTCTTTAAACCCCCAATAAAAAACATTGTCTATCTAATAACACTACATAGAAAACACTTGTTGTACGCTCGTGCGTGTCTCGCTTTCTTATTTGAAATCTCTACGTTTAGATGAGTTGTGCACAACACTTCAAAAAAAAAAAAAAAAAGCCGAGCTGGCTCCGCCGCAGCGGCCTAGTGGTACGGTTCACTGCCTTCTTATACGTCACTTAAAACTGGGACGGGTTTGAATCCCGGCGAGTCACGGATGGTGCGCTTGTGACACCGCGATGACCCTTCCCCATAATTAAAACAAGCTGCAGGAAACTAGGGACGGGTGACTGCTTGTATTGCATTGAGTTGCTGAAGGTAGTCGATAAGACGAATTGATAATACTGATGTAAATCGGCGTCAAAAACGTTCGAAAAACATTTTGGCTTTGAGAAATTCAAACAAGGGTGTAGTTTGGTGGATGTCCAAACTAACAAATTTTTAAGGTTAAATGAATCGCATCTAAAACTTCTTCAGCGGTATAAAGTAGCTAGATAAAAAAACAAGCTGAAAATATGCTCACTTGTCGGAAACAATGAAATTATAATCCGACAGGGTTTTAGAGCTGATAATCAGCCTGAAAATTAACTTCAAGTGTCAGGCCTATAAAGATTCACTGGTTGAATTAAAGATTTAAAAACAACTAATTGAAACCCTTCGAAATCATGATTGCAGTTAGAAGTGTTAAAAACATTGGACAGGAGAGGTAATTTCTCGTACTTCGAATAGTTTTTGAGAAGCGTGAAACATTTCGAATTGTTAGCCTTCGAGTAAAAGAAATTTAGGGAGGGTTATATAAAAGATTGAATGAACGAAATGATACATTCATTAAAAAGACTATGGAAAGTTCTCGTTATAAACTATCAGCAGCCATTTTTGGCTATTTAATGACGACTGCTATATTTGATTGTATTGAACTATTTTATTTGTTATTAAAGTAACTGTTCTTAGGATTTTCAGCAAAATAAATATATCCAACTGAGTTATTTAATTTAAATGCCCACAAATAATAATGCCTGGCAATTAATATGCGTGCGCGTTTTCTACAGATTCGCATACGATTGATTTTCTGCGTGAAATGAAAGGTTTGTCTGCATATTTACCAGCGTAGGAGTGGCACAACAACGCATGTAAATCAACATTTCAGGGAAGGACCAGAGATAAAGGAATTTGCCCAATATGGATTTTTATTGAAGAGATTAACAGTGTTTCATGTACTTTAACTTTGTTTTTAGTCGAACGGTCTTCGCGTTAAGTTATGACTCCCCAAAGCCTCTCGTCCTTGAGTCATGTCATCAGTTCCAGGAATGAAATATAATATAACCAACCTAATATAACCAAAGCTAATGGAGTAAGGGCACCAGAACGTGCTGTTAGATGATACTACTGCACGAAAAGCACTTTGAGCAAATGAGGTGCTCTGCTTCTATTCCGCATTGCAAAATGACAGAAGAGATGCCTTGTATTCTGTAGAATCACCTGAGCCCTGTGCTATAAAACTGTATTATTATAATGCGCCTATAGTCTCAGTTGCCTTTAAAAGCAACGTTTTGAATTATTTTATAGGCAACATTTTATTAAAAAGAAAGCAATGATTCATCCAGTAATGTACGACATTAACAGAAACTTTTTAACTGTTCACAAAATGTTACAAATTTTGAAGATGACAATCCGAATTTTGGCGTAAATGTGACAAGGATGGTAAGTCAGGTAATATCCGAAAACTTGAAAATGTTCATCGTCCTGGAGCGGGACTCGAACCCACGTCTCCCAGAAAACGCCTAGGTATGCTAACCACTGCACCACCCAGAACAACCAAGTTTCAAGTTTCCGGGTTCGAGTCCCGGAAACTTGAAACTTCCCGCTCCAGGACGATGAAAATTTTCAAGTTTTCGGATATTATCTGACTTACCATCCTTGTCACATTTACGCCAAAATTCGGATTGTCATCATCAAAATTTTTGTTATATGGCGTAATCCCGTATTTCTTTCATTAAAATGTTTTCAGTTAATTTCCTTAGAAGTTCGGCAATTTCAGCAACTTTCTGTATTAAGAAAGTTTACGAGGAAGGAGAAGTAAATATCAGTGTTGAAACGTATCCTTAGTCTTAATAAGATCCAGGTTCAAATCCTTGGTGAGGCATGGGTAGTGCGTTGGTCTTGCGGCACTCGCTCTCTTCCTTAGCTGGAACCAGTGACCCCAAATTAGTGACGGACGACTACTAGCCCATTAAGTTTGCTCAAGGTGGGCGTTAAACCTTCAAACAAAAGCAATTCTAATCTTAATAAACTATTCGATTAATTGTAAAGCACATGCTAAAGTATTTTGGACAGCTTTTGGAAATGATAATTCTTAAACTGTTAAGCTTATTAACATCATAAAACATTCCGAGCATTTTTATATTGTTCGTCCTTTGTAATGATAGCAGTTCTTTTCTTAGGGGGAGGGGAGTTAATGACCAACACGAGCAAAGCTCTATGGGACATAAGCAGTCACCCGTCCCAAATTTAGGAACCCTAGTTCTAGAGAAGAGATAGGGCAAGTGCAGTTAGGAAAGCACACCATCTATGCCTCATTCGGAGCCGAATCCCGGACCCACTTGGTCAGAAGCCAGAGCTTAAAAAAGCGCCACCGCGAGGAAATTCGGTAGTTTCCTGAGGTGATGTTACATTGAGAATAATAAACTAAATCCAGTTCAGCTCCAAAATCTGGCTTACAATGATTTACTTGTGAATTTCCCATGTGTTTTGTGGAAGAATGTTCCGTCCTTAATTTACATGTGGGAAGTAGTGCATTTTATCGGAAAATATGCCCGTAACTTTTATCATGTATTTTTATTACTTCGTAGTTTAACAACCACCACGAGCAACTCTAAGGGCTATAAGCAGTCACCCATTGCTACTTTAGGGCCATTGATTACAGGAAGGGGAGGGAGGAATAGCACCATAAGACAAATAAACTATCCATTCCTCGTTGGTTACTCTGGCCTCTGCTCGACGTGGACGTTTAGCCAAAAACGATGGCAATTCATGCTCTGCATTAAAAAAATATAGTAAGTTTGCGTTTATAATGCCATATAAATGCAAACTGATAATAATGTCACTGTGTTTATTTTAAAATAATTTACATTTTCTAAATTACAGTGGAGACCGATTATGATGAGGAGCACGTGACCGACAGAAACCCTGGTTAAATCCGGGCGTTCGTTATATTCGTTTTGGGGTGAAAATCCCCACCATGTAAAAATACGCATACATACGTTTATATTACATATCCATAAAACTAATTGGAAGATTAAAGTAATTAACTATATTAATCATATACTTAATTAAATCCTTCCAAGTACATTCAAATTTTCGGCCACGTGAGGCTGACAGCTGTTTAGCTACATAGCCCACGTGAAGCAAAAGCATTACAGATCTTCGCAATGCAGTGCACACTTGGAGGATGAAATGGGAAATGGACACAATTCCAGAAATTGTTACCTATTATTTCGCCCCAGGCGACCTCCCTATTCTATTACTCTCCTGTGCCTCTTTGCAGTTGTGGTCTAGATGTCCACTTACATGTGCGTAAACTGCTCCCATTCACTTTTTCCCGAGGAAAAGGGGAACTATTTTCAACTCCGCTTCCGCGATGCACTTAAAGCTTTGGAGTGGGTGGCGGAGACAGCCTGTTGCACTATGATGTACTCCTCCTCATTGCTTTTCCATCAATATTTTCCCACTAGTCCACAATAATCTTCTCCGGGCAAATTCATTCTGTATGCCACCATTACTATTTTAGCAGAGTGTGAAGATGTTTTGTTAAATATGGAATTTCATGAAGTTTGTCACTGTGCTTGTTAGAAGTGACAATCTAAGCTTTTCTCTCCTTCGTTAAATCCGGGGATTTGATTGTGTTCTGTTCGTTATAAACAACCAAATTAGCTTTGAATTAACATTATACCAAACAAAAGTTCGTGTTTTGGTCGTTAAATCCGAGATCTTGCTAAATACGTGCTCGTTATAAGTGGGATTTACAGTATTTTGGTTTTCTCTGGGGGTTTAACGACCACCGTGAGCAACTCAATGGGATGTAAACTGTCTTCTAACCCTAATTTGGTGTCACTGGTTCTAGGGAAGAAAGGGAGCCGGTGCCGTAAGACAAATACATCATTCCATGCCTCGCAGGGGACTCGAACACAGACCTCTTTGACGAACGGTCAGAAATCAGCTCTTAAACCACTGTGCTACTTGGTCGAGTTAGAAGTTTAAGTTTGATTTTTATTTCTATTGTTCTTCTGTCGACGAAAGTAAAAATTCAGTTAAATATAAGAAAAAAAGAAAGCAAGAAATGCAAAATGATTATCTGACTTACCGAAATATACAGGAGTGTTTTTCTTTTCTGCATTGTCATCCATATAAGCTAATCCAATAGCATAGTAAGCTAGATTTCCAAAGCCTTTAAGAAAACTTCCGAAAATCAATAACACAACGGCAGACAATGTCGGTGGTCTGTCGTCTTCATCACATTCTTCTCTCTTTTGCTGGAAATCACAGACTTCGGGACCTGTTGAGTTGCTGTACACCAAATGCTGGACTGGCCCGTAAATAAAAAAAGGAAGTGCTGAAAATAGACAACAGAGAGTTGAAAGAAACATTCCGAAGGCAACCATCCTGGGTCGATGGGCCCTACCTCCGAAGTAACCCACGAAGATCCCTAAAATCAAGGGAGTAATTTCATCTATTATCATTATAACTCCACTTATTTTGCTCTTGAAAGCAAACCTCTTTTCTAGGGTAGATATAGTCCCAATCAGGTACGCATAATATGATCCTTGAAGTATACCGATTATAGAATACAGGATGAGATAGCTTCTAGCAGTTGCAAATTTTTGTATCCATTTTGGCCTAAAGCTACCAATACCACAGATGGTGTCTTCGTCATCCTCTGAGATATCCATTTGAAATTCCTGTATTTTATCCTTTTTTTCCTTTCCATTTTCTTTCATTTTTGAATTCTCTTCATTCAGATCTTTATCTGAAAAGTTTTTCTTACATAAAACACTGTTCGTGTCATTTTCGTAAGCAATCGCAACTTGGTTGTTAATCTTACTTTTCAAATCGAAGGAATTGAGCTTCTGTTCATTGTTATTCACAGCCACATCTGTTCCATTAGGGCAAAGATCTGCTTTATTTTCCAAAGCGGAAAGGGGCTCCATGATTTTAGTTTCTTTTTCCATTCTCTGGCAAACATTTAGGTTCCCCATTCATGCCATTTATTTGATGAGAAATATCACCTGTGGATGCAATGTGATTTTGCAGCACTGAAGGTTTAACAGACGAATCAAAGGCATTATTAACAATGCCTTCCGCATAATCAGCGATATCTAAGAGGGGAGTTTGTGATATCTTTTTCCGGGTATCCTGGGCATCTTTTTCCATTTCCATTCTCAAGGACTTCTTTCCGTGAGCGATAGTTTGAAGATCCTCATCAACAACTCTTTCAGAAGTTGTATCTATGTTGTTCCCGGCGCAGGCGTTACGGAAATTATGCGTTTGGTCTTGGGATGCAGGTAATGTGCTGTCCCTTTCATAATACCCGCGAGCCTTGACAACCGGTTTATCGTTCAAGAGAGGCATTTGTTTTTATTGTTCAGTCCAATATGAGGCAGCAAAAATTATTCAACAGATAAAGGGATTATGGTTCCTGATCGTCGCTTCTATTCAGTGTGCACTAAAGAAGTGTTACTGTTGGCTGCCATCCACGCAGTGCGGTTCTACAGACAAAAAGCTCCGTCGCCACCACTCTAAACTTTGCTCTTCAGTTTGCTTTTATTTTCATTTGTTTCATCCACTGGAAAAATGTTAACGTGTTTTCTAAGCGTAATACTGAAATCAGATAGGGATGCTTGCTTAAGACAAATTGTTTATTGTAAATAAATATGTTTATATCTGGTCACGTCGATGCTTGAGATTCTATGACATCAAAATGAAACAGAGCTTCTACAGATTAGTGAGCACTAGAATTTCGTAACGCTAATCATTTCTGAATTTGCTGATAAGCGTATTTTGAATTCAGTCTCTATTTACAAACCCCTTTAGGAGAAAAGTATGTAAATATAACAGAGTTCGCACTGTTTCATATGACGTTCGTGCTCCAAATTTACTCGTGTGTGGGTTCGTTCATTTGCTTGATTGTGTTAGTAGGTAAAACAAAATACAATGGAACCTAGGTTATGCAGGGTGTTCATAAAGTCTTTCCCACATATCAAAAATTAATATAAAAATCTACGTAAGTTAAAATAAAATGGTTGGCAACATAATATATCAGCACTGAAAAAGTTTTTATTCTGTTCTTTAGGTGAGCGCTACTGCTGAGTAAGAGCAGTATTTCATCGATAATGGCTATCATGCAAAAAAAAAAAAAGTGGCGTGCATGTTGTGGTTCCATGAGAACAAATCGGCGGTTACTGCCAAGCGTCATTTCAGAAATGAGCATAACAGCTTGGTACGAAAAGTTTATATTGACGGCTAGTGTTGGCGATCTCCCTTGAGGGGGCAGACCACCGGTAACGCTAGAGACAGCTGCAGTTCTTCAGGAGACATTTCTCCGAAGCCCCAGGAAATCCATTCGTCGTGCTTCAATGGACACTGGGATTCCTCGTGCCACGGTTCACAAAATTTTACACAAACATCTTCACCTGTATGTTATAAGGTACAGATCGTTCAAGCTCTTCAGCCTGATAACGGACCTCGCAGCGCTGCATTTGCGACGGAGATATTTCATCGCATAGCTCATGATAGTGATTATCTGCACCGTGTCTGTTTCTCAGATGAAGCCACATTCCGCGTCGCTGGTACAGTAAATAGGCACACTGGGGAATAGAAAAACCCCATTATGTCATCGAACAACAGAGGGTTAGTCCGAAAGTGAACGTATGGTGTGGTCTGATGTATGACAGAATCATCGGACCCTTCTTTTTTAAAGAGCCCAGGATAACATGTAACGTCTACCTGGACAGGCTGTAACTTTTTACAGTACCTGAGATGCATGCACTCAAACCTTCGGTTATTTTTCAACAAGACGGTGCCCCACCACTTTGGTCAATAATGGCTCGTGAGTTCTTGAATACCACATTTCCGGACAGATGGATTTGCCGCGACCGTCCCATGACATGGCAACATCGATCGCCCGACATAACCCCTCTAGACTTTTTCCTGTGGGTTTATGTGAAAGAACAAGCTTACACTAGCAGTGTTCCCGATGTCGAGACGTTGAAGAGCAGAATAACGAGCGTCATTGGTTCTGTCTCTACTGAGATGTTAAAATATGATGTGAAATCGATTATTGCTTAAATGTCCTCCGGGCCACAAATGGCGCCCATGTGGAGGTGTACTGACACTGGAAAAAAACTTTTCTTGTACATCATCATTTCTGTGCAATCTCTTTCACCTGTAATACATTTTTTACTTTAGTTTTCGTAATGTGGGAAAGACTTTATGGACACCTTGTATACTTTTCTAGAAGGTCACCATAAAACACGTGTTTCGTACCTACACTGTAAAACATAAGTGGTTTAAAATCACGAAACATTCTTGAAAATAACATGCAGCAAAGTTGCCGGTAGGTGTGCGTCTTTTGACGAAATTTCCGTTAGGTCCCTAATTTTTTTAACTTCCGTATTTTCACAGATTTTCTGTAGTTATCAGGCTGTAAGGAAAGTTTCCGTAAAAATTCGTATGTGGTATGTGTAATGGAAGATACTGCGGACCTGTGTTGACCGAAACTTCCCAGAGTGCTGTGCGCGAAAGAATAGATTCTAAGGACAGAACGTACGCTGTTGTGGTGAAGATTAGTTGCACGTGGCGACGATACGATAGGTATCTATACCGTATCGTGGTATCGATATAGTATCACACCTTCCTCATATATCGATACGATGGCGATACCGAAGAAAGGTGTGCGTGCAATACTGCTCTATGAATATTTGAACGGCGTGAAAGTTACGGAACCACTTGGAAAATTGCGAAACGCGTTTGCTGACGATATTATCGGACAGAGTACTTGCTATGACTAGTACGGGAAATTCGACAGTGTGTATGGGATCTGTCTGATGCACCTACAATTACCAGACCCAGTAAGGTTGAAGGTGTGGCTTAGCGATCTTCAAAGGTGTGGCTTAGCGATCTTCAAAGGTGTGGCTTAGCGACCTTCGAAGATGTGGCTTAGCGACCTTCAAAGATGTGGCTTAGCGACCTTCAAAGGTGTGGCTTAGCGACCTTCCTGATGCAACACCACGGGAACTTTCAGAGAAACTGAAGACCTCTCGTACGACCATCAATACCTGTATTCGGAAGTTAGGATATTTGTGTAATCCGTACAAATGGGTATTCCGTGCTTCGTCTAGCCAGAATAGAATGCAACGCTACTCCATTGCTGTTGCTCTGAGCGAAAGAGAGAAACGGGAGGGCTTTTTGCATCGGCTGGTCACGTGTGACGAAAACTGGATAACATACGTGAATGTTACGCGACAAGGAGCGTGCACAAAGAAGGGACAGCCCCAACAGAAGGTCGCTAAGCCAGCCCTTCGTAAACGGAAGGTCGCTAAGCCAGCCCTTCGTAAACGGAAGGTGATGCTGAGTTGCTGGTGAGATTATCGCGGTGTGATTCACTATGAACTCTTACCGCGGAACAATACCATCACATCGGATGGTTACATCTAACAGTTAGACCGACTCCATGCTGCACCGCAAGAAAAGCGCCCATCGTTGATTAATGGCAATGTAGTTGTTTTTCATCAGGATAACGCTCGTCTACATGCCGTTATACGGACCCAGTAAAAATTGCACGATCTGGAATGGGAAATATTGTCGCACCCCCTTTATTCTTGGGACTTGACCCGTCCGACTTTCATCACTTACGATCTTTGTTGAATTTTTTACCTGAGGAAAACTTGACGATGATGTGAAGCGTTGCATCGATGACTTTAACTCCCACTCGCCAGACTCCTATCGCAATGGGATATTTCAACTCGTAGATCGGTGGAACAAGGTCGTCAATTCCAATGGCGACTACCTGGATGATTAGGTTAAGTGTTTTGTATGATGTTTTAATCTTGAAATACATGCTTCTTCTTTACAACCTGATAGTAATTCGGAAATCTCAGAAAGGCCCGTTTCAGGTTTTTCCGCATTTATAAAGAAATTTACCCAAATCGAAGAGCCCGAATTTTCAGCTCTCATAAAAGAGAATCCTTTCGCCGAAGTGGGATTCGAACCAAGGTCGTTTGGGTTAGCTCAGCAGAAACCGCGCGTATTAACCGCTGAGCCTAAAAAACTCAAAAGTTCCTGTTACATTCAAAGTGAAACTCTAATTGCGCGATTATTTTTTTCTCATTAATGCGAGTGAATTAGTTATTTTATTTTCTATTGGAGCTTATTATTTTTAATAGAATTGTAATAATTTTATTTTTGAAGGAGGACTTGTCACAAATTAAGTATTTTTCTCATCGCGATTTTTCGAAGCAACAGAATGCCTTGGAACTTGAGATCTTATTGAACTGACAATGACTTCTAATTATGTATCTTTAAGAGAAGGTGAAATGTACTGTTTCATAGTGTTATTTCCCAAAAATTCTAAATATAAAATTTACTCTTGACAGTTATAATAGTTTTGTAGGACTTCCCAAACTGGTACATAGACATCCTACAATGTATTTATTTATCCTGTTACATAACATAAAAATATTACAGTAAGTTATGCATACAAAGGCTATTAAAGAGCAACGCGACCAACAGAAAAGCCCCTTAGAAGTCCTGGCATAGCCCTTAGTTCCCTCAAAAGTATGAGACGAATGAGTTTGGCCTTATCATGAATTATTTGTAGTAAATAATTAGTATTATTATTTTGATTTAATTAAAGAAGATATCTTTTATTTTTTAACTCAGTAGGTACTTTTTATGTGTTTTTAAAGTTATTTTGTTTATTAATATTTGTTAAATCTAAAGGCAATGAATTCCAATAATCTGGTCAAGCACAGTTTAAAATTGGTTTTAATAGCTGAGTTTTAGGCTGTATTGGGCGAAGAGGTAATCTATTTCTTGTTTGGCAGTTGTGTCTATTGCAGTTAATTTAAATTGGATCTATATGCAATTGTCTTTGAAATATGCCTTTTCCGAGGTGGTAATAGAAAAGTTGATGTATTGTTAGCATTCAAAAATCAGGATGTAGATGTGGATGTATGTGTGTAGTCATAGTAGTACTTCGTTTTGAATGTAGGTCTATTAATCTAATATATTTATTTTGTAACACCTGTAATTTATTTAAATTTTAGTTGTTTGACCCCAAGATAAAAAGCAGCAGGTAATGTGAGGTGTAGTTAATGTTAATTGGTAATACAAGCAGTAGTTTATATTAATTGATAATACAAGGTAATTAGCATTTTAACTGAAAAAGTGGTTAATATTGTACTAATTAGGCTAATACTTCTAGATAATTTATTCGAAAGTGTTTCTATATGTTCAACCCATTTAAGTCAGGGGTGAAATTCACATCCCAAATAAATAAAATGTGGTACCATATAAATTATTTTATTCTCTAATAATAAATTTATAGTTATAGTCCCATTCACATTTCTGTCTGGAGAAGACCGTATCTTTAGTTTTAGAAGTGTTGACTATCAATCCATTAGTAGTTAGCCAATTTGAGTATATCTCTAAGTGAGTGTAATAATGTTATTTATATTGTGTCCCTTAAAATGTAATGTTGCGTCATTTGCGTATAGTACGACATCGTTTTCTGATTTTATTCTAAACATTCCATTAACATATAAATTAAATAACGAAGGTTCCAAAATCGATCCATGTGGGACTCCATAATGCGTTTGCTGTGAAGTGGATTGAAATTGGTTAATTTGTGTATATTGTTGTCTTTTTGTTAAATAATTTTTAAGTAAAGTATGAGGCATTCCCCTTGTTCTTAGAATATGTAATTTATGAAAGCGGATTTCATGGTTGATTGTGTCAAATGCTTTTTAAAAATAATAATAACAAGTGTCATGGTATTAAGTGTAATTTTTTTTAATAATATTTTGTAAATAAAACAATGCAATTTCAGTAGATTTGTAGGGTTGGAAACCGAATTGATTTTTGTTCATAATATTGTATTTTAGAGTAAATGTTATTAATCTTATGTATATTAATTTTTTCTAAACTTTTTGGAAATATGGTCAGGTTTGCAATAAGGCGATAATTATTAGCATCATTTTTTTAACCTGATTTATATTTGGGAGTAATCTTTGTTCTCTTAAGTGCATCCGGAAGAAAATCCTGTGCGGATTACCAAATTAAAGATTATTAATAATGGTTTTATCATTATTTCTGCAACATATTTTATTGTAGTAGGGGGAATGTCATCATGGCCAGGACCGGTATTCATTTTATTTTGTTTTAGTATGAGCAAAAAAAAAACCTGAATGTGTAATTTCTGTAAAAAAAAAATAATAATTAGAAAGTTGTGCTTTATTTGTATTTTGTATATGTAAAGTATTTCTAGCTAAGTTATTTTGTTTAAGAACATGCGGAATAGCTATGAAATGAAGGTTAAAATAGGTTACAATATCTTGTGTTCCTGTTAGTTTTGTTTACATGTTGTCGTATAGGTATTCTGGAGCTGTTACCCAAGTTCGATAACCAAGTAAAGTATTTAAATGTTTCCAAGTCAATTTAGAAGAATTTTGAGCGAATATATGTGCATAATAGTTTCTTTTTATTGTTCGAATAATATAATTTAAAGAATTTTGAAAGGTTTTTAATTTGTTATAATCACTTTGTAATTTTGTTTTAATGAATTTTGAATATAATCTATTTTTCTTGTTCATTTGATTTAAGAGATGTGAAGTAATCCGATGTTTGCGAAATTTCTTTATCCGTCTTGTATTGATTGAGATAGTCGGGAAAACTTTGTCATTGATTCCTTTTAAAGTAGTGTAAAACCCATGGTAAGCTAAGTTTGGGGATCCATACATTTCAAGTTCTTCCCAGGTTAAAGTACTTTAAAGTGTTCTAAATTTATCACGATTTAAACCATTTATGCGTCGATTTTTGTGAAGCGTAGGCGGAATTTTGAAATGATTTCCCTTCCAGTATATTGAACATATTGGTAAATGATCAATAATATCGTATTGTGGTATTCCTGTTGTAAGTTGAATTGTATCATTAGTTATATATAAGTCAATTGTAGTACTGGTATTGAGAGTGATTCTAGTTGAGGAAGCAATTGTATTCAAATACCTAGATGTAGTTAATAATTGGCTAAATTGATTAGTTATTGAGTTATTACAAGAAATATTAAAATCTCTCATTATAAATGTTTTTTTTTATTTCTAAGATTTTCAAATTCAAATAGGTTATCTAATATCATTAGAAATTCCCAGTAATCTGAGTTAGGTGGACTGCAACATGTGATAATAATATAAAATTCATTTTGAACTGTGAGTATTTCAGTTTTTTTATTCAGAAATGTGAACTCTTTAATTAAGTGATATTATTGGTGTTGGTTATTGACAACAAATTGCTACTTCTCCTCCCCTTGAATATTTCCGGTTGAGATTAAAAACCTGGAAGTCATTAATTTGAATGGTATAGTGCTGGTAGGAAACCAAATTTCAGTAATGCATATCACATCTGGTGGTGACCAAATTATTTGTATAAATGTTTCTAAGAGTGTAATTTTGTTTTGTGATGATCTGGCATTTATATGTATTATTTTAGGTGTTTCATCTGTATTCGAAGGTAATAGATGATTTAAATGTAGGTCTGTGCAATATTGAGATCGCATTAGGAACTACACTGAAGAGCAATTGAATTAGAGACAGCTGGCGTTATGCAAATGTGGCGCTGTGGGCGGCCCTGTAAACGGAAACGACATGACGTATGCAGCGATCCGACAATATAAGGAGTCATGCGACGGGAATCAGTAAGAGTCTGACGCAGTATCGCTAAGACGAAGGATCTAAGCGCATTTGATCGTGGGCAAATTGTCGGGGCCCGACGAATGGGACACTCCATCTCGGAAGTCGTGCAGGCACTGGGATTTTCACGAGCCACTGTGTCAAGGGTGCACCCTGAGTACATCAAATCCGGTAAAACCATCCCTGCAAGGGCCAACTGCCGTGGACAACAGCGTGTGGATGAGCGGGGTCATCGTCGGCTAGCTCACATTGTAACAGCGGATAGACGGATAGACTGGCCATAGTGTAAGAAATCACTTGGCAATTTAACGCTGGTGCATAAAAACGTGCAAGCAGCCACACAATCTAGAACCATCTCCTCGCTATGGGGTACAGAAGCCATCGTGTCGCGAGCGTACCGCTGCTGACCGCACATCACAGGGTGCAAAGATTAGCATGGGCGCGGGAACATCGCCACTGGACCCTAGACATGTGGGAAAATGTTGCCTGGACTGATGAGTCGAGATTCGCGTTGATACATGCGGATGGCAAGATACGAGTACAGCGCAAACCACATGAACCTGTGGATCCTCCTTGCCAGCAGGGTACCCTTCAAGCTGGTGGGGGTGGCATTCTCGTCTGGTGACTGTTTACGTGGACTGAAATGGGACCCATGGTACGTGTGACATCGTCCCTCACAGGTCAACGTTACCGGGATATTCTGGACGACCATTTGCTCCCGTTTGTGCGTCTTCAACATCCCACTGGGGACCTCATCCTGCAACAAGACAATGCACCGTGCCATCGCTCCCGAATTGTATCCGAATGGTTGGATGAACACTCCACCGATGTGACCTTGTTTCCCTGGCCAGCTAGGTCACCTGACCTCAATCCCATCGAGCACATGTGGGATGCCATCAAGAGAGATGGTCGAGGCTCTGAACCCCTTCCATCAAATCTACGTGAACTGTGGGAGCTTGTTCAGGGGTCGTGGATCCGTATGGCTTCCCAACGCTTCCGGTGTCTTGTCGAGTCAATGCCGAGAAACATCACCGCCGTCATCAGGGCGAAAGGTTGTGCTACTCGTTACTAGACAGGTATCTCTAATTCAATTGCTCTTCAGTGTATAGTTATATTGTTAATTATTAGTAGTATGTAAATTGAGGTGTTAATCAATTAAGTAAGGTCATATTTCTGTTTTCACCCTGTTTTATGTAGAGATTTCCATTGCCTATCTAGGCATATTTGATTATATATATAATAATATATAATAATCAAATATGCCTAGATAGGCAATGGAAATCTCTACATAAAACAGGGTTATTAATAGAATCCGTCGGGATGAGATCCACTGATATCTAATAGACCTAGATCGAAATTGAACCAAGATATGAGTTCCATGCACCTTGTTTTAATTAGCTGGTAAGGCATGAACTATGTCTTAAGGTTGATAATTCTCTAATTTTAGTTTATTAACTAGTAGGTCTATTTTCTTTCTTATTTCAGTTTCACTATTTATATTCTCAATAATAAGTTCATGAATTTCGATAGTTTTATTCTTATAATATTGGTTCATTGAATGCAACTCAGTCTTCAAATTTTTTATCTGTTGGAAACTATTATTTTTTTGAATTTTCATCATTTCAATTTTACCTTTTAAGGTATAAGGTATTATTGACCTGCTGCAAAGTACTACGCTTATCAGTTAGTTCATTGCATTTGGCGTACATAAATTTCACAGTGTGTTACACTCAAGTTTAGCATTTCTCTTAAGTAGTGCTTGATTGATGAGTTGTAACTCTTGTACTTGAACAAAACATTAGGTGAGTCAGTCTTTGTCTTAGATGAGTTGGCTACAGCAGAACTATTTTTTTTTAATCAGAGAACTCTGCACTCCAAGTACTCGTATTGAGAAATTCTGGCACTGAATGACGTTTTTTATGTCTGGTGTTAATGTTTTAATTTTTTTTTCTGTTATTCCTATGCATTGCGGATGACAGTGTTTGCTGAATTGAGAACACTCCACTTAATTAAGAGTATCCAACTGACCCTGTTGGTAAGTATAACAATTCATGACTAAGTTCAATAATTATCAATAAAGTCTATCGCAAACAGTAAATCATTTCGACCAGGTCAACATCACACCACAAAATCCATTGTTAGATGACAACCTCTTTACTTGATCGATGAGACCCTATACACTGATGTTAAAACGCTTTAAAGTATTTTATAAGAATTAGTTGCAGGAAATCCTCGTCTGCAATTCAACGCGACAGATGGCGACACAAGTAATAAGTTTTTAAATAACCCAAAACATCAAAGTAAGTGGTATTACTTTCAGCGACTTCCCCTATGTACTTTTACGAGCAATACAGATGCATGAAAAGAGAACGAAACCTTATAGCTCCAACTCCACCACAGCAGAATACATCTGTGGAATTCCTTACAGTCGTAATCCAGCTGGAGCCACACCCAACACAGGATCCAAGAATCGCTGGTAAATTAGCACATCATAACAGCATTTACCTCCCAAAATACACTATTTTGGCAAAGGTAACCGGATACCCAGAAGAGAAACACAACATAGCATTTATTGACATGCATTTGTACTGTGCCGGTTCACCTTTGGCCTTAATGCATGCATTTTTCCTTCGAGACATGCTTTCGACAAGGTTTTGGAACACAGCGATAGGTATGCTCTTCCATTCAGTACATAATGCTACCGCTAACTCTTACTTAGTAGTAAGCCTTGGTTCCAATCTTCTTATGCAGCGCTCTAATTCATCCCATAGGTGCTCTATGGGATTAAGATCAGGGCTCTGTGCTGGCCAGTTCACACACGATACCGACTTATTTTCTATCCACGCCGTAACAGTCCTTGCTTTATGGCTCGGTGCATTATCCTGCGGGTACCAACAAGGCTCGGTTCCATAGTATTGCCACAGAGTTGGTAGGGCATAATTATCCAGAATATCGAGGTAGACGTGCTGGTAAACTGGTTTGTCCACGATGACTAATGGGCCGGGACCATACCAAGAAAAGCACCCCTATACACGAGTATACTGCCAGCTCCAAACTTGACCGTATAAACAGTACACTGTGGTAAATAGCGTTCTCCCAGCTGCCGCCATACCCACACACGGCCATCTGACTGATGCATCGTGTATCTGGATTCATCAGTTCATAGGACCCGTTTCCATTGATCTGCGGTCTACGATAAATGTTCTTTACACCATGCTAAATGACGAGTAGCATTCCGAGTGTAGATGAAAGGCTAAGAGCAGCCACACGACCACGGTAATCCATGGAATGAAGTTCTCTGCGATTGGTACGTGTACATACCGAGGTTCCAGCATTTTTACTCACCTGTACACTGATGTTTTGTGCAGTACTACGTCGACTAGCTGTAACGACTCTCCTGAGGCTTCGACGTCCTCTATCACTGATTTTCTTTGGTCTGCTGGTGCGTTTTGCTACGTCAGGTACGCCATGTGTCTTTCACTTATTCAGTACATTCAAAACAGTTGACTTGGGTATGTTTAAACGCCTCTCGGTTTCTCTTATGGACAACCCACTAATATAACACCCAGCAATCTTTCCTTTCTCAAAGTCAGTTATCTCCAGCCGCAACATTTTCACTCAACCTCAGAGTGCAATATAATCCCGGTCAGGCTTGTTTTTAAACCGTTTGCAGCTGTACCGCGCATCTTAACAACGCAGCGGAACCGTTCATTTGCTTTCGAAAGGGTGTCCGGTGAATTTTGTCAATATAGTGTATATCATAGGCAGCTGAAAAATATTATCAAACCACAAATTACCAATGCAGATTGTGAATCAGATACAACAGAAACCCCTATTGTAAATTCCTTATCATAAAAAAACTATTTCAGTAGAGAGGAACAATTAAACATCTGTTTCGTCCGGAGGACTCGACTTGACTATGTGATTCACAATCTGCATTGATAATTTGTGTCACCGTTACAATAATTTTAAATATCTGGTTTCTTACGGTAATTCAGTATACAATAGCTTGAGCACAAATGCGATATGCAATCCACAATATCCAATCTTGCTATAGAACTGGAAAATCAGGTGCTCCGACAGGCGATTGAAATTTAGCAGTTAATCAAACCCCAAGTATTCTCGCGAATCACGCCTATCACTAGAAAATTTCCGTCATACGAATACGGAAAAAGTGAGAGAACACATCCCCCCCCCGTTAATATAGGAGAGAAATTGCCTAAAGGTTCCTGAAAATTCAAAATTTTCCTGGCGTACGTAAAATCTGTGAAATTCAGATTTCTTTCCGCCATTTTTTCCCCTTTTTTTTTTATTGGAGGCTTAACGACTGCCGCGAGCAACCCAATGGCTACAAGCAGTCACTCGTTTCTAATTTAGGGCCACTGGTTCCAGCGAAGAGAACCAGTGGTCCTAAATTAGGAACGAGTGACTGCTAGATCCGGTGCCGTAAGACAAACACAACATCGGTACCTTACCGGGATTCCAAACCAGACTCTTTTCGGACGAATGGTCATAAGCCAGCGTTTAGACCATTCCACCACCGGAGAGGCCTTTTCGTGACTTAAGAAGCATATTTCTGATACAAAGATTGTATCAGAAATATACTTCCTCAGTCACGAAGGGGATCACAGAAAGGGGCTCGTGAATTTAAGAAAATTTCTTACAGTGTACGTCAAAGATCATGCACATGTCAAAACGCCAAGTTGCAGCGATACGTTTTTTCTGGCGTAGTTCATTCGGTAGAATATGCGACTCGGGAGAAGGAAGATGCGTTTTCGAATTCCATCATTCGGCAAAAAAGGGTTCTCTCGCTATAATGGCGCCCAAATGTAAAATGAATCTCCTCGCCTTGAGGTCTGAAAAAATACGTGTCGTGATTCTTCCACACATCGTGTGGAACTAATAAGAATTCCTTCTCCTCCTTCAAGCATGGTTTGTCAGTGGACCAGAAGCCTACGATTTCGTGCCTCCTCCCTTCTCAGTTGAAACCGTCAAAGCTGCAACTTGCAGCTTTGACAGTTTCAACGATGAGCTTTGCCGTCGTATTTCAATTGGTAGAATGCCCGGCGCCGGAGGAGGAAGGTGTGCTTCGAATCCCATCACCAGCAGGAAAGGGCACGTTCGTTATGTACGTATGAATATAAATGTCAAAATATTAAATTCTATTGTAAAATTTAGATCGCCTCCAAAAAGGGAAAAAATTCTCGTCATTTTAGATACGTTTATATATAATATATAAGACTCACATGCATACATGAATACCTGTTTGCTACCTTAAGCAAGTGTCTATTTTGAATTATGTATTAAACTTTTTATTTTAATTTCATTAAAAAAACTAGGTTAAGAAATTCTATATAATTTCATATATTCAATATATGGATAAAACAACATGATTTTGAAAAACTTGGTAGTAAATCGCTTAATACTACAGTTGATTCTGGTCAATTAGGACACAACGGGTCTAGAACACTTGACCCAATTAAACGGATGCCCCAGTTATGCGAAGTTTTATCCCAAAGAGCTAATTTGGGATGTTCTTCAAGAATCGTTTCAAATAAACAGCTGACCTGGTTAATCGATGGCCCATTTAACCGGAATCTACTGCATTTTGTTTTATGTGCAATACTCTTATTACATAATCTTTTCTATAAGTGTCGCTCCTTTTAGACCAGTTCATTCACTAGTTGATTCAGCATTAGTGCCAAGTATTCACTAATCTTTGCGTGTTAAAAATTTTTATAATTCAGAAGAAAAAGAGAACTGCCAACGTTACTTAGTGAATTTTTAGTTGCATAATATATTTTACGGTTGAAGAAAAGATTGTCAGCACCACATCAGAACAGAAGAAAAAAAAAAAAAAAGCTATAACTTCCCTAAAGTTGGTGGCACTTTTTACCTAAAGCATGGAATGCGAAACCAAGTTTGTCATTCTGTACGACTGTTGCACACGATGACGAGTCACCCTTTCCAACTGCTGATCATGCCGACCGTTTCGTCCGGCGCTCATAGCAGAAAAAACGGCCGGTTTCCAGTCTGTGACGTTGCACAAACTGATTTGCCTAGAGGTGGTACACATGCCCCTATAACGCTGAAATGCTAATCATTTCTTTGATTTTGCGTGAATAGCGTATCTTGTAAATATCAATTCGGATCTCGACTCCTCTCAGGTGTTCTGTTTTTATGAACAGGAGCATATAATTTTACTTAGAAAAACTGCGTTTATGTTCCTAATTTTTTTAACAATCAGTATTTATTTTCCTAATTTTTTAAACAGTCAGCATTTATTTTCCTAATTTTTTTAACAATCAGCATTTATGTTCCTAATTTATTTTAAGAATCTTAGATATCAAAAATAAACTTAAAAAGAACGACATCATTATATCTAACGATTTCGTATAATCCTGGTGTTTAAATGTTCTCACGACCTGGCAGAAGAGAGCAAAATAGTGCGGAAAATAAGTTTGTGTATCACTATTTACATGACCCTATGTTGAATTATACTAAATCATACGCTATTAGAGATGCCAATGAAATACACCGAAGTAACAAATAATCGAGAGCACCTACCTAATAAGGTGTTGAGCCGGCCTTGGCTTCCAAATTTTGATATAAAATAGATGGTGTGGATATCGTTCTGAAGCTATATTCAGCCAGCCGGATGTGATGGAGTTCGTCCATTGCCGAATAATTTTATGGAGGAGGATCTCTGTTATTAATGGCTCTCGAATTTTATTCCACAAGTGTTCAACATGGTTAAGATCTGAGGATTCTGTGGTCCAATTTAGAACCTTGAAGTTACTATAGTGCTCCTGGAACCACTGATTACTATAGCAACCTTTTGGCATGACACATTATCCTACTGGAAGTCGTTTTCTCCATCGGGAAGTATCATGCACATGCACGAGCGTGGCTGGTCGGCAATGATGTTACGACGTCTCGTGAGTGGTGTTCAAGAGATATTAAGGTACCCTATGCCAGCCATGAAAGAAAAGCACAGTGCACCAGCTTATAGAGTTGACACTAGGCACCAGGGATCCAGCGATTCGTGCTGTTGACGCCATATTATGGCCCTTCCATCTGCGTGTGTTAACTCGAACGGTATGTATCTGACCAAGCGACCTTTTAACAGTTCTCAAGTGTCTAGTTTTGGTACTCCCGTGCTCACCTGGACGAATTTTTCAGTTTTGGGTAGCGACGAATAGTGAAACAAAGTACTGCTGTTACAATCCATTCTCGCCAACGTGCGGGAGTTTGTATCGCTGAAATTGACTTCCAGATGTCGCTGTTGTACCACGCGTTTACTTGGTTTAATGGAGCTCGTCTTTTACCTCGTAGCCTCCATTGTCCTCTAAGGTCGATCAATAGTTTCTGCCCAAAGGAAGATTGGTGATTGCTTGATTTATTGTTTGCGTACCATTCATTGTACTGTTCTTGCACGCTCCCTAGGCAAGAACGGTTGTTCTTGCAAGCAGACAGTGTTCAAGAACAGTTGGTTTTGCGAAGGGAAAATACTACAATGCCATCGTCACACGTTTCACAGTCTGTATCGTTGTCGACTCTCCTCAAACTGAGAGCATCAGCATTTATTTTTCTTTTGACTAGCAAACATTTGTTGCCAAAACGTACATAGAAATTACGCCTCGCCTGTTGCCAGCAACATAAAAGCTGGACTTTCCAGAGCGGAGCAGCGTCGTGTGGTCAGAAGAATCCCGTTTCCAGATGTACCGAGCTAACGGAGGATGATGTTGTGGCATCCACAGTATGAGGCCATGGCTCCGTCGTGCCAGTTCGGCTATGCTCAAATCCCTGTGATGGTTGAGGAGCCTTCTCGTACGATATATTAGGTCCCTTAGTGTGTCTGGGGAAGTATCTAACCAGATGCTCTGTTACGGCAGGACGTTGCGCCGCCCCACCTGACCGCTACCAGCCAGGCATGGTTCGTGGAACACTCATCTGGTTTTGGAACCACCCAGAGGCACCGAAGTTCCCCTGATTTAAACCCTGTGGAAGCATTGCTGGGTGCAGTAGAGCGGAGGGTCAGATCCATACATACCGGACTGACGCCTCGGGCCGAGTTATGGACATGCTAAAATAGGTATTACCAAGAATGCCTGTAATGCCCGGACGTTTCTGGAGGGGTTATGGACAAAGCTACAACAGATATGGCTAGCATTACCTCCGGAAAACCTTCGGCATCGAGCGGAGTAGATGCCTCGGCGTGCACAGACTGTTGTTCGCGCTAGAAGAGGGCCAACGTAATTGACCAACATAATGTAAATATCTCTAACGTTTTGTATGTTGAGAGTATTCCCTGAATAGAAAATACGCCATATAGAAGTACAACAAGAAATGACAGAGGAGAGTAATTCTTGAAATTCTCTTTCTGTGCTCAAGCTTCTCTTTTATGAGATGCTCATGCTCCTCTTTCATGAGATCCTCTTTCTGTGCTCAAGCTTCTCTTTTAAGAGATGCTCATGCTTATCTTTCACGAGATTCTTTTTCTGTTATCAAGCTTCTCTTTCATGAGATTCTCTTTCTGTGCTCAAGCTTCTCTTTCATGAGATTCTCTTTCTGTGCTCAAGCTTCTCTTTCATGAGATTCTGTTTCTGCGATCAAGCTTCTCTTTCTGTGCTGAAGCGTCTCTTTCATGGGATTCTCTTTCTGTGATGAAGCTTCTCTTCTATGAGATTCTCTTTCTGTGATGAAGCTTCTCTTCTATGAGATTCTCTTTCTGTGATGAAGCTTCTCTTCTATGAGATTCTCTTTCTGTGATCAAGCTTCACCTTTATCAGGTCCTCTTTCTGTGATCAAGCTTCACTGTCATGAGATTCTCTTTCTGTGCCTAAGCTTTGTGACGTGCCTGCTCAGCAGGACGCACACGACATAAAGACAGCTAGCAGTCAGAGTGAACGTCCGCGTCGCTCAATTAGTAGAGTGACTTATTCCGGAATGAGGGGACCCGGGATCGAGTCCCGACGTGGACAAAAATTACGGAGAAATTTACTTCGTTATAGCTTCTCTTTCTGTGCTCAAGCTTCTCTTTTATGAGATTATAATCTTGAGATAAAGCTTCTCTTTCATGAGAATGTGTTTCTGCGATCAAGCTTCTTTTTCGCAAGATTCTTTTTCATTAGATTCTCTTTCTGTGATCCGTCTCGTCCGGCTCAGACATTAAGACATATTCTCTCCTTTGATTTCAGATATATATCTAAGAAAGTGGTTTCGATAAATTATTTAAATTAAGAAAACAAATTCCCATCAAACAGTTTAGACAGAGAAAGTAGGTTTCTTTTTAACAGACAACGAGACAACTCTTGCTCCTGGGCAAAAGCGAAAGCATTGCAGACATCAATTGATTTCACTGCCGAACATCACCATCCCGCTTGCTTCTAAGCATTTATATGATGAAATGTCCGCTGGTCTGTTACCTTTGGTGGCATAGGAGTGAGTTGATTTTCCTTGTATGACAGAAGAACATAACTTTCTTTGTGGAAAAATTTTCAAGGGAAATAGTTTCCTTAAATTTAAAGAATCTTTTAACCCCAGTTTCTTAGAAATGTGCAGTGAAAAAAAAATGTTTTACTATTTGCGCCGAATGAGCCAAAATATTACCAAATCTTTCTGTGGGTCTTGTATGACCAACTGGATAAAATCATGTCACATTTGGCGTGAATAAAATTTGTTTTCCAATTGCTTTTTCGTATATATTCAGATCAGATATTGGGGGCCAACAGTCAGTTACCACCAAACAACACTACTATATTACCTTATATGACCATAGGTTTGCATACATTAAATTTAATTAATAATTTCTAAACATGTCATCTGCAATATTTTGTCAAATTCATGATGAACTTTGAGCTTTTGCGCCATTAAAATTATATGCCGTCTTTAAATTCCCGTTCCTCTCTTCACGTCATGTTGGCTTCTTCCTGTGCTTACTTAAAAATTTCTCATTAACTTAAAATGGTGAAGTTTTTTATTTTATTTTTATTTTTTTTTGGGGGGGGGGGGGGGTAGTTAATGGCAAAAACGCCCTTAAGGTATTGTTTTTCCAAATATCTTTTACCAACATCCTTTTCCCACTGAAATCAATACGTATTTGTAATTCGATGTTTCCCAGGTACTTTCCACATTTGACAACCTTTTTGTTCGAATAATGAGCCTCAGAAGAATGCATTCGAGTCACGAATCAACTGAATATACTTGAAGACGGTTTCATTTACATTTTTGAATAATCAAGTATTTTTAGTTTTCTTGCAGGACTGCTTTCTGAAGTTGCCTTCAATTTATCTTGTCCCTTTTCTTTACAAAAAAAAGGCTACAAATAAACTGTTTCCCTGAATTCTGACGTTTTAAACAACTTTCTCCTTGACGCCATTAGTTAAATCTGATAAATTCTCTTCTATTTTCTTTTCTCTTTTTGCTGCTATGCATCTTTCTCGTCAGTAGTAAAGTAAGCCTCAAGTGCAAAAAAAGAATTCGATGCAACGAAAAGTGGCAACTGTGCGTCATTGACAACACCATTCCTGAAATCTCATTCGTGACGCATGCTGTCCAATGGCGTGACGCAACAATAGATCATTTCATTATTATTCAACAATATATCTTGCTGAACTAAGGCCTAACATTATTTCATCACGTTGTACATAAACGTAACAATATCTCATTGCAATTTATGTAAATTACGAGAACCTCATGATAAGTTGGGGTTACCTGCTACCGACTGAAGCTTTAAAATCAGTTATCAGTCCCCTTCACTAACATACTTCCGATTTTAGCTTGCCCATGCGCAGATGGACTTCTGTAGCTACATGACATTTCATCGGTGTCAGTTCCGTTTCTTACCTTCGTCAAAATCTTAACAATATATTAATAATAAAAATAAATATTGTTTTTGAAAAACTAAACAGTCAAAATATTTACTATTACCGTCTCTATAGTTTATTAAATATTTCTTACTGCCACCGTGAGCAACTCTATAAGCAGTCGCCCGTCCATAACTTAGGGCCACTGGTTCTAGAAAAGGGAGAGAGCCAGTACCTTAAGGCAAACACAACATCCATGCCTCACCGGGATTCGAACCCGGATCCATCTCGGACGAACGATCACAAGCCGTCGCTTAGACCACTGCGCTACCGGGGCGGTTACCTTCTTTCATTGGTTTTATGACAATAACATTCATTTATCAACCTATCTAATTGTAAGTATCGCTCAATGTCAAGAAATAGTAAACCTTGTTATTTGTGGTTATGATTTCAGTCCACTTAGTATGGCGCGAATAAATGTGTTGGGCAGTACGTAAATGGATGTATACTGTCGAATCACTCGATTTATTTCCCATCGACGAAGATAAAGGGTATGAGAAAGATTCATAGCATAAATTATCTACAAAGCGTACCAGGATACTCTCACGATTTTATTTCATTTTTCTTTATTTTATTTTTTGGTAGGACTAAAATACTTTCATTTTTCATGTATGTTACTAATAAGACAATTGCGAGCTTGCCTTTGAACTCTTGGAACATAAGATTATCAGCAATTAAAAATTCTTCTACCAATCTTGGGCAGAAAACAGTACTTCCACTTTCTACAACAAATTCTAATGAGAAGAAAACAAGAATTAATTTTAACAAACGAAAGCGCTGTGAATGGTTAAAACTGCTATCAAGGATTTTGAGATAATTAAAAGTTAAATTATTAATTTATAGATATTATTTTGATTTCTTACTGCTGGACTTCGTCAAACCGTCTTGATATACCCCAGATTGTCGTCGGGAGCATGTCGACATAATAGCTGTTGCCATTAAAGTTTTAAAACGCTTGTGGTTCCTCTTGTTGAGAGGTTGATACGCTAGAAGACTAAGAGAGTTGCAATTAACTATTTGGCAAGTATTTTGGATATATCCCTTCAAACCTGTTTTATTTCAAATGTTTTTATTGCTGCTTCTTTTTCTGCTATCCAAGTCTTTAATTGTTTTCCTGTTTATCCAACGCGAAAATTTTTACACGAAAAGTTCAATTTGTTTATCGTATCTTCTTGTAATAATGTATATCATTTTTTCTCTTGTTGTTTAATATCTCAGATATTTTCTTCCATTTTTGATTAAGTCCAGAAAAAGTGTTCTGAGGAACTGTTTTATACTTTTTTTAGTATGCTCAACTAGTTTTTTGTGACAGGAAATTCTGTTAAAAATATTTTCTGTAACTATAACTTTTTCGATTTTTTGAAAAAAAAACATCTTTTAATTACTAGTGTAGTAGATTTGTTTCCGCTTCGAAGTGTTTGGTTTTCTACTCTTCTAAAATTATTTCGCAACATTTGCTTTTACCAAGGAAAAAATGATGTGTCAGCTTTTAAATGATTTTCGTAACTACAGTATTTGTGTCCCACTCGTAATTAGGTTCGACTAATTTAAATTTTCTTCCGATTCTTTTTTCTGTATGAATTCAAGTAAATTATTCAGAGAGTTTAAGTACCTACGTTTCTTCAATACAATATTTTTATCTCCAGTGTGAACGATAAAAAGTATATTTGTTTTATTTGTTTATGTGTTACAGAGGGGGAGTCGAAGGTTTTGCAATATTTGGATCATTTTATGTCTTCATACGTACCTTTACGACGAAAGCGGACTAGCATGCAAGATATACGCTCTCATGTTGCACCGTCTTTAGCCATCTGTCTGCCAGTTCTTCGATTCTACATACGGTCAGTCGAAAGTTTTGCCATCTGTCTGCCAGTTCTTCGATTCTACAGAGGGTGAGTCGAAAGTTTTGCAATATTTGGATCACTTTATGTCTTCTTACGTACCTTTGCGACGAAAGCTGACTAGCATTAAATGTATAGGCTGTCGTGTTGCACTGTCTTTAGCCATCTGTCTGCCAGTTCTTCGATTCTACAGAGTGTCAGTCGAAAGTTTTGCAGTATTTGGATCACTTTATGTCTTCTTACGTACCTTTGCGACGAAAGCTGACTAGCACTAAATGTATAGGCCATCGTGTTGCACCGTCTTTAGCCATCTGTCTGCCAGTTCTTCGATTCTACAGAGCGTCAGTCGAAAGTTTTGCAATATTTGGATCACTCTATGTCTTCATACGTACCTTTACGACGAAAGCTGACTGGCATTCAAAGAATAGGCCATCGTGTTGCACCGTCTTTAGCCATCTGTCTGCCAGTTCTTCGATTCTACAGTGGGTGAGTCGAAGGTTTTGCAATATTTGGATCACTCTATGTCTTCATGCGTACCTTTACGACGAAAGCTGACTGGCATTCAAAGAATAGGTCATCGTG
This sequence comes from Macrothele yani, assembly GCA_039090855.1. Taxonomy (NCBI): domain Eukaryota; kingdom Metazoa; phylum Arthropoda; class Arachnida; order Araneae; family Macrothelidae; genus Macrothele; species Macrothele yani. The sequence continues at coordinate 45,350,734 of CM076997.1, read as the reverse complement.
TTGCACCGTCTGTAGCCATCTTTCTGCCAGTTCTTCGATTCTACAGAGGGTAAGTCGAAAGTTTTGCAATATTTGGATCACTTTATGTCTTCATACGTACCTTTGCGATGAAAGCTGACTGGCATTAAAAGTATAGGCCATCGTGTGGCACTGTCTTTAGTCATCTGTCTGCCAGTTCTTCAATTCTACAGAGGGTGAGTCGAAAGTTTTGAAATATTTGGATGACTTTATGTCTTCATACGTACCTTTACGACGAAAGCTGACTAGGATATAATGTATACGCTATGATGTTGCACCATCTTTAGCCATGTGTCTGCCAGTTCTTCGATTCTACAGAGGGTGAGTCGAATGTTTTGCAATATTTGGACCACTTTATATCTTCATACGTACCTTTGCGACGAAAGCTGACTAGCATTAAATGAATAGGCCATCGTGTTGCACCGTCTGTAGCCATCTGTCTGCCAGTTCTTCGATTCTACAGAGGGTGAGTCGAAAGTTTTGCAATATTTGGATCACTTTATGTCTTCATACGTACCTTTGCGATGAAAGTTGACTGGCATTAAAAGTATAGGCCATCGTGTGGCACTGTCTTTAGCCATCTGTCTGCCAGTTCTTCAATTCTACAAAGGGTGAGTCGAAAGTTTTGCAATATTTGGATGACTTTATGTCTTCATACGTACCTTTACGACGAAAGCTGACTAGGATATAATGTATACGCTATGATGTTGCACCGTCTTTATCCATATGTCTGCCAGTTCTTCGATTCTACAGAGGGTGAGTCGAACGTTTTGCAATATTTGGATGACTTTATGTCTTCATAAGTACCTTTATGACGAAAGCTGACTAGGATATAATGTATACGCTATGATGTTGCACCGTCTTTAGCCATGTGTCTGCCAGTTCTTCGATTCTACAGAGGGTGAGTCGAATGTTTTGCAATATTTGGACCATTTTATGTCTTCATACGTACCTTTGCGACGAAAGCTGACTAGCATTAAATGAATAGGCCATCGTGTTGCACCGTCTGTAGCCATCTGTCTGCCAGTTCTCCGATCCCGCGGGGGTAGCAGTTCTTGCCCTTCGAGCCGAAGAACTCCTTCACCCCAGCTGCCACCTCCTCCTGGTTGTTGAAGTGCTGCCCACGAACGAAGTGTGCTATGGACCGGAACAAGTAATAACCCGATGGGGCAAGGTCCGGACTATATGCTAAGTGTGGCATCAGGTCGATTGCCTCAAGTACCTGGAGTTTTGCCCGGGTCGTTCGCGCGATATGAGGCCTAGCGTTATCCTGCTGTAAAAGAGCGCGCTTTCTGTTCATCATTGCCAGGTACTTCTTCTCCAAAACAGCATACATCCACTTTAGTTCAGAGTAGAGGTTAGCGCTGATGGTCCGACCGTCTGGAACAAATTCGTAATACATTATTCCCTCGAAAGTTCACCAGACACAGAGCGCCACCTTGTGCTCGAAGCGTCCACGTTTGGCAACTGGATTTAGGAAACTGCCACGGGCTCATCCAGTGTCGTTGTTTGTTAGGATTTAGGAAATAGACATACTTTTCATCGCACTTAACATATCTCTTGATGAAACATACATCGCGTGGGTTTTCTAGGAGTTTCGTGCACACTCCCACTCTGCTTTTTGCTTCAGCTGACGTCACTTAGTGAGGGGCAATGCCGCATCTCTTGTAGAAATTGCCGAGGTCCTGAAGAGGATGAACCTCGGTGGTCTGTGATACGCCCAGCTCGCCTGATGATCTCCGCGTGCTGGTTGTTGGATTTGCCTCTACGGCAAGGCACACGGCCTCCGAATCGATGGTTCGCGGGTTACCCGAACGTGGCTGATCGTCGAGGTTTCTGTCACCTGAGCGAAATTTCTTCAGCCATTTCGTTGCAGTGCTGTGGTCCACGGGAACTTCCCCTTTCGCATGACAAATGTTTCGTGTTGCTAGAGCAGCGTTATACCCGAGTTCAGACTCGTAAAGCTAAAGTGCCCTAATTAGCCGGTTGTGGTCGTTCATCTTTTAGACGTCCCAACCACAGACAGAACGACGACATGCAATGATGTTTGTTCACAGCAACGACTAACAATTTATATTCCTTTCGACTGACTTCAGTGAGCGACTTGAACTGGTTTAAACACTTATACTCGCGGCAGCACATGCATTTTTTGCAAATATTGCAAAACTTTCGAATTAACCTCTGTATATTTATAGCCAAAGCTGAGAAGGTTGTTTTAGTATTTTTTCTTCAAAGTTTCTTATAAAATAATTAGAAAATACAGTTTCTATAGGAAATTACATCAAGAGGCTTGGGTGAAATCCGGAATTTAAAATATAAGCGCAAGGCTACTTAAAATTCTGGTAAACTGAGAGTTATTTTCGTTAAATGAATATTATAGTGAATCCGCGGGGGGGGGGGGGTTGTTTTTTTTTTCATTCTTTTTCTCTGTTTATGGACTCCAAGTTCTTGAAAATTAAATAAAATAGAGAAATTTCATTTCCATTCTGAGATTGTATTGGATGGTCGGTAATGTGTGATCAATAGTTTTATTTTGTCTTGGAAATTCGAAAAATACAATGATTTATTATAGTTGCATTTGACGAAAATGAAAACCAAAGTACCGATAAATACGGTTCCATATGGAAGTTTCAGAGATGAAGTTCAGTTATCAGACATATCTGCAGGAAACTCTTTTTTGAATGGACACCTACAGGATGAAATAAGGGTATTCCATTACTGCATATCATCTGTGATTTATACTCGCAATAGGAAGACACTATACTCAGCCCGAATCGTTTAAAATTAAAATTAGTTAATTTTCATAAACTTCTAAGCTTAACTTTGGGGTTGGAGCAAAACAGTGCCACAAAATGAATTTTAGTTTTTCTCACTTAGACAACCAACAACATAGAGACATATTTCTAAAACATTTGTGAAAAGTAATTACTATTAAGGTGGACGTCAAGTAATTTTGCTTCCTATATCCAATGGAAAAACTTCTGCACACATTTTTTTCACAATTAATACGTTCCCAAGGATGAAAATTTGAACATCGATTAAAACAGTTTCATATTATAGCTTGGAATACTTAATATTTTCTTAAACATAACCATAATTATATTAAAAATCAATAACTTTTCCTTTGGTGGTGTTGAATTCAGAAAAAAGATGGCGCAACCTGTACTTCGATGACGTTAGTAGACAAACAAATGTTGGATTGCTTGATTATGGTTATGTTGTAGAAAATATTAAGCATTCCAAGTTATAAAAAAATGAAGCTATTTTAATCGATGTTCAAATTTTCTTCCTTGGGAACGCATTAATTGTGAAGAAAATGTGTACAGAAGTTTTTCTATTGGAAGTATAGGAAGCAAAATTACTTGACGTCCACCTTAATGACGCTTTTCTGACAATTTTTCGCTATATGGAAAACATGTAGAAAATGTCTTAGCACGCTTCCCCGAAGTCTATCAATAGCTGCTGCTGTTGGTAGATGCATCACCGACAGGACGTTGAGTAATACAGAAATTATATGACTCAATCGACAGAAATCTCCTAATACCAAAATGTCGTCTTAAAGATTTGCAAATGACTGTATTTCTAACAAGATTAATAACTTGAATAACATGGCTTTTCGGAAATCCGATTTTATAATATTTCAGTGATGCGAGACATTTCGGAAACTACCACGGCGTGTATATGAGTAAGTGGTTTATTTTGAAATACATTGCATATTATTCTAGAATTAAATTCCTATAAATGCAATAGTCACTCGACATTACTTTCCTTGGACTCATTTCACTTAATCATTTCATCATCGACCTTTAACAAACAACTGCAGGATGAAGGTCTCCGCAAGCGTCTGCCAATAGCTTGTCGTTCCTCTTCTAGCGCGAATAATAGCCTGTACACGCCGAGGTATCGACCTCACCTGATCAAGGGAGTTTCCAGAGGTAGTGCCAGCTATGCCTGTTGAAGCACTGTCTACAAGTCCGCCCGAGATGTCGGTCCAGGGTCCAAGGATCTGATGTTCTGTTCCATGGCATCACAAATGATCAAATGATCATATGTAGAGGATTTTAGGAAGGTAGTGTCAGATCCCAGGTCTTAAACAACCCTTAGAAATAGGAAGCTAGGAGATTTGGGCTAGAGCGCCCGATAGGAAAGTGACACGGAAGCGAAGTAGAAAGGGGGAGGAAGACGCCCTTATTTATTTCCAGGGGGCCAGTACCCGGGGTCCGACGGTTTAACGTGCCCATCCGACGCACATCGGATATTTAGTGGATCGAACCTGAGGTCTTTTCCGTGGCAGTCACGAACGTTGCCCACTAGACCACTCGCGGCCCCACGGCATCACAGAGATCTCACGCAGACGCAGAGTTTAAATCCAGGGATCTCGCGGGCCACTGGATGGTTCCAAACTCAGATGAGTGTTCCTCGTGAAATGCATGGGTGGTTGTGGCCCATGTGGGGTGGCGCATTATCCTGCTGTAACAAACCATCTGACGCAGGATGAGCGAATGCCATGAAAGTGAGTAGGTGATGAGCCAGCACGTGCAGGTAGCGCGCAGCAGTTATGGCACTCTCCAGACACACACTGAAGAACTTAATGTGTCCCATGAGAAGGCTCCCCAAGCTATCACAGAGCCACCAGCGCCTTGAACAGAGTCAACCATGCACAACGGTGCCATGGCCTCATCCTGTCGACGCCACACCCACAGCCTTACGTCATCTAGGTACACGGGACTCATCTGATCACACGACGCGGCGCTATTCTGCAGAGACCCAGTTTCAATATTCCTTTCACTAAGCTAGGCGTAATTTCCGATGACGAGAAGTCAGCAGTGGCACACGAGTAGGGAGTCGGTTCTCGTAGCTCAGGGCATGCAGCCTGAGTTGTACCGTTCGCTCTCTGACGCTGCTTGGACATCCGACGTTTAACTTGGACATTTAACATTTAACTTGCGCCGCTGTTGCCTGATGAGCCACCACATGGCACAGCTTACGTTGTATAGTGCGCTAAATGGCGTGGACAGAAGATTGCAGAGCAGGTGGTAAACTTTTTTTATAAAGGTAAGTATCTGTCTACTCTGTGACCAACAGCTTAACCTGACATCTGAACTATGTTCGACGCTTGACAACAGTTGGGCTTGAAACGGACACCTCTTGGCCTCTAGGTCATGTGCATTATCCATTACGCCATGTAACTTAAATGGCTGCGCACGAATAAATTGCCTCTTTAAAGTACACGCGCTCGTCTGGTTCCCTAAAGTCTGAAAACATCCGAATTTCGCATCGACATTATACCTTTTGCTTTTATATTTCTCTTTGTTTATGTAATAAAATTGATTTTGTATTATATGCAAAACCTCCTTAACGGACACTCCCGATCAGCGGACACCTTCATTTAACCGGCAATTTTCTGATCTCAGTCCTGATGTAATGACGTTTCGTATTTTCTGTTAATGTATTTAATATGAAGTTTTTTTTTTTTTTGCATTATGAACCTTGTTGGTCTGAACAAAGAAAACAAAATCCAGTCTCCCGAATAGCGAACACCTCCCAATAGCGGACAAATGTTGAAGTCCATTAAGAGGTTTTACTGTGTATGTTTCTGTAGGTTTTTGATACACTAATTCGCTTCTGTTTATGGAAAGCTGAATGTAAGAGTTGCAGGCTTGACAAAGTTCTCCGCGCCGTTTTTCAGTGAAGTTGTTAAAAGTTCGTTTGTGAGCTGCATTTTTTGCTGTGAATGACATGTTGGGTTGTAAAGAATTCGTTTCACGGAATGCTGAGGCATCTGCGACGAGAGCATTGCTTTTCAACAAATGGTTGCGCCAGAAGAATGTATTGAGACTTTTCTGAAGATATGCTTTTATCGAATATATTCCCATTTCTGCGATGACGTGCTTGGAAATTTTTTCTCCAGTTCTTTAGGTTTTCTTTTCCTTTATCTTCTCACGTGACTTTCATTTTGTTTCACCTTCTGTGATGCACGATCCTTTTTCCTTCGTAGCCACAGAACTCACACCGAATGAGGTAATACACTGCTGGACAATTGCTAAGGACGGATCATAAACGGCTATATAGCGCATAAAAAAGTAATTGTGTTTGGATGGCAAGTGAAATAAAATAATGTCAAAATGCCAGGACATTACAAGAAAGACAATTTATTGTGCTCTGAAATCCAGAAGGCTTTGGAACGTGTTCAAGGGACAAACAGGCCATTTTGTGCAGAATACGTAAACGTGACAACAATGCAATTACCGTCCGCAGGCGTTCCGGCGTAAGATGTCAATACGGAATATGGCCACCATGGAAGGCGATGCAAGATTCCACACGCCGTGTCATGCTTTGCACAACATTATCAAGCATCTGTTGTGGTAATTTATCCCATTCCTCTGTCAGTGCACGGATGAGAGTGTCCTTGTTTATTGGAGGGCATTGGCGACCAGCAAGACTCCTCCCCAAAGCATCCCACACATTTGCAATGGGTATTCAGATCTGGAGAACGTGCTGGCCATACGAGGAGTTGAATATCCTCTCTCTCAAGACACTCCTGGACAGCGACTGTTCGAAGACATGTTGCGTTGTCGTCCATGAACATGAATCTATCACCGACAGCACCACGGAAAACGCGAACATGAGGTAGCAGAACATCATTAATGTATCGTTGGCCAGTCATAGTCCCAGTTGGAAGCACATAGAGGGACGTACGGCCATTGATCATGATGCCAGCCCATACCATGACACTACATGTCGGATATCGGTCCCTTTCCTGTATGTTTGCTGGACAATATGCAGCACCACTATCACGCCAGAGCAGTTGTCGTCGACAATCAGACGATAAACTGTATCTACTCTCATCTGAGAACAGGACAGCAGACCTATCGTTATCAGTCCAAATTGCAATGTTGATGGCACCATTGCAAACGGGCGGTACGGTGGGCGTATAGTCCTCCTTCAAGCAAGCGTCTGGCGACAGTTTTTCGGGAGATCCGCTTGCCAGTAGCAGCCATAAACTGATTTGCTACCTCACTAGCTTTGCTGCGCCGCTGTCTTTTTGTTGATAGCACTATGTACCGATCTTCTGCAGGTGTCGTACAGCGAACACGACCTCCCCCGTGACGTTTGCTACACTCTCCATTTGTTTGAAATGATTTCCAAAGCCTTGAAACAACACTGTGGCTGACGTCGAACTCCCTGGCAACATCTGTTATTTTTCGCTTTTCTTCAACCTTGCCAATAATACGACCACGCGTAAAATCATTTAGGTGATGTCGGGAAGACATACGGAAAATTGCAAGTTCGTCAATTGATTCTTTCCCTTTCAATTTTGCGTTTGAACAACAACGGTCAATAGGCGTCAAATCCTTTATATCTCTTATCAGTGCTGTGACGTCACGAACAAGTTCGGCAATCCAAAATTTGCATACGCACAACACGTCTTACTGTATCCCGCACTTATGCTAATTTCCACATTTTCCTGCCTTCCATTTTATGGTTGCTATCGTTGCTATTGTCATCCGTCCTTAGCAATTGTCCGGCAGTGTAGTTCAAAAAGAACAACAGCTAAGGACAATACTAAATCAAATAGTTCCGTCAAAACTGAAATGTACATGTATGTATGTCCAAAAGTGGAATTATATCATAACGACAAACAATAAGGTGTACTAACTGCTGACATTGAGCGGAACTTAAGTAGTTGGATTAATGAATGTTATTTTCGTAAAACCAATGAAAGAAGATATGCGAGTCTGTGACGTACCTGCCAGCAGGACGCACACGACATAAAGGCAGATAACAGTCAGAACGAACGTCCGCGTAGCTCAGTTGGTAGAGTGACTTATTACGGAATGAGGGGACCCCGGTTCGAGCCCCGGCGTGGACAAAAATGACGGAGAAATTTACTTCGTTATAATGGCGCCCGAACTTTCCGGATGACCCGGCTGTTCAAAATCTCGTAATGGTGTGATGTTCTTTTCACACCGCGAGAGGAAAAATCAGAGAATCCCTTCTCCAGCGCTTCGAAAAATAAAAGTGTGCGATGTTGCATTCCACACACTAGATTGACTATGAGTTCTGAAGTGCACGTTCTGCAGCGGATGGCTGCCTGCAACGATTCAGGCTGACCCGTGGGCCATGCCCCCGGCCCTCTTTCGGGGGGAATGTGACGTACCTATCGGGGGGAGATGTGAATAGCAGTCAGAACGAACGTACGCGTAGCTCCATTGGTAGAGTGACTTATTCCGGAATGAGGGGACCGGGGTTAGTGCCCCGGCGTGGAAAAAAATGATGGAGAAATTTACTTCGTTATAAGTCATAAAAGTAAATACTTACTAAACTATAGTGGCGTCAATAATAAGTATCTGACTGTTTAGTTTTTGAAGAACAATATTTATTATTATTGTTACTATTCAGATTTAGACGAACAGCAGAAACGACCCTGACACCGATGTAATGTGATGTAGCTACGAAATTCCATCTGCGCATGCGCAAGCTAAAATCTGACCCCAAAATAGGAAGAAAATCTGGATCTCAAGTGTGTTAGATAGGAGGATTAGTACTTTTTGGTCTAGGATATCTACACGTTACACCCCATCGTGTTATACATCATTTTAAATTTCTCCTCATTAGCAAGTAACCACCCTTCAAGGATAGGGTCAAAAGTAAGCACAATGTCGCTATGAAGCATAGTTTACTACTGTCGGGAAAGATACATGGCATCAAAATGCATTTTTGTAATGGCTGTCATCACATTTAACATTAGGTTCTCGTACTCCACGAAAATTGCAATGGGATATATTTTTACGTTCATGTAAAACCTGGTTAAATAGTGTTCGGCGATAGTTTAGTGAAATACATTGTTGCGTCACTTCATGGGCCGGTTTTTAAAATCACTCAAAATGAGATTTCAACAATGGTTTTGACTACTTCCGTTACCCATTTTCGTTACATTGAATTTTTGCTTCCTATTTACTTTACAACTCTCGGGAAAGATGTGTATCACTGAAAACCCAAACAAACGATGCGACGTTATCTTAAGCAGGATTCTAAGTGCTACGGAATCCTCCTTAAGAGTTCCAGAAAGGTTAGAATCGAGGTAGTCCCCTTTTTTTTTTCATGCAGGAGTTAATTGCAAAAATTCATTTTAAATACAAAAGAGCAGATTCCTCCATCAGCACATATTTTTTGGAAATCAGAAATATGATTGGATTTTGGAAAATGTTGTTCAGGAAATTAAACTTTAATTTGAGTTACTCACTTCCGACTGAAGTCGTACAACTTATTTTGGAGCACGTAGGAATCATTAGCAAGAGATATTTAATTAGGCTACCTGTCTGATATAGCGTAATCCCAGCAATGAGTGCTTTGACATTCGGAAGATATTTCCTAGATAATTGCATACCCGAAACCGATCGATACTTGAAGAGCAACAAAACCTGGTGGGGCTTCAGTTGGTGACATTTAAATGTATGTCCACATAACTTTAGGGAACCTATGTCATTACCAGATCATTCACATAATATGTATACTTGTTAGAAAAATTAGTAATTTATTTTATACTACTTTTTATCTGATTAAGGATCATTAACAGATATATGTGCCACACGAATTCTCTGAAATTTATCTTCCCGGAGACATACACAGTCGAGTCACATTATTATGACCAACTCCTATTTTTGACGTCAACAGCGCGTAGCCAATGGAAGAAGGCACGTGTCGTGAGCTGGCTTGGAGGGTATATAACGTGTGATGTATGCAGTCTGTAAACCTATCACTCGTGAATATGTTTTGGTGGATAAAAGGACCGATTTATCAGATTTACAAAAAGGAATGATTATCGGCTTTCGGGCCAAGGACGGAAGTATTTCTGAAACAACGCAGTTTGTGAACTGTTCGCGTGCTGCTGTGGTTAAAGTGTATCGTGAATGGAGAAATGGTATCATTGCGAGTAAGCGACGTGGAAACTGCGGACCACCACGTGCCGTTGATGTGAGAGGTGAACGTCGGCTTCGAGGGTGCGTGAGTGCCGATCGATACGCTACAGTGGAGCAACTCACAGGACGATTGAACCACGGGCTACTGGAAGTGTGTCTAAAACTAGAGTTCAGCGAACCCTTCTGCGTATGGGGCTCTGATGCAGACTAATGGTCACTGCACCTATACTAACGAAGGTACAACGGCAGAAAAGGCTTACATTTGCACGGCAGTATCGGAATTGGACCTCCGCTGATTGACAAAGTATTGACTTCTCCGATGAGTCATGTTTTCTGCTTCATCGAACGTAAGGACGTTGGCGTATAAGGCGAGAAACATCGGAGAACAAACACTCTTCAACCATTGCTGGAAGAACACAAGCTGGTGGGGGAAGTATTATGGTCTGGGAAATGTTTTCGTGGCATTCTCTGGATCCACTCATACTTGTGGAAGGCACTATGGACCCAATTGAATCCAACCTTGCAGACCGCGTAGTCCTATACATGCTGATTGTCTTTCCTGAGGTGGATGGAATCATCCAGAACGATAAGACGACGTGTCACACAGCTAGAAATGTACAAAAGAGGTTGAAAGAGCACGATGAGGGCTTCAAAGTATTTCCTTGGCCCCCTAATTCTCCAGACTTATACCCAATTGAGCATCTGTGGGACCACCTCGATCGTGACCTCGATCGTGTTGTTCGCTCTATAGATCTTCCACCATGCACCCTCCAGCAGCTGTCAGATGCACTGCAGTGAGCATGGCTCCATATACCTGTGAACCCCTTCCAGCAGCTTATTGAGTCACTCCCAGCTGCTGACCACGCTGCGCACGACGGTTACTCTGGATATTAGCTGGTGGTCACAGTAATGTGACTAGACCGTGTGTAAACAAAGGATCATTCTTCAAACAATGAGATAGCTCTATATTTTATTTTTCAAGGATAAAACTCAGAAATCAGAAGTGTAACGTACCAGGAGATGTGACGTGCCTGCCCGAGGGACGCACACGACATGGGGGCAGATGGGAATCAGAATAAAACGTACGCGTAGCTCAATTGGTAGAGTGACTCATTCCGGAATGAGGGGATCCGGGTTCGAATCCTGGCGTGGACAGAAATGACGGAGAAATTTACTTCGTTATAATGGCTCCCGAACTATCCGGATGACCCGACCGTTCAAAATCTCGCATTGGTGTGATGTTATCTCCACACCGCGAGATAGGAAAAATCAGAGAATCCCTTCTCCAGCGCTTCGAAAAAAAAAATAAATAAATAAATAAAAAATAAGGGGGAGATGATGTAACGTACCAGGAGATGTGACGTGCCTGCCCGAGGGACGCACATGACATGGGGGCAGATGGGAATCAGAATAAAACGTCTGCGTAGCTCAGTTGGTAGAGCGACTTGTTCCGGAATAGGCGGCCTCGGGTTCGAATCCCGGCGTAGACCGAAAATGACGGAGAAATTTACTTCGTTATAGAAGGTATGACGTATATCTGTAATTTAACTTTCCTTTTGAGTTATTTGAATTTGGCTTCTCGTCTTTAAATGTTTTCTGACTTAACGACATTTTGTTTTGTACTGGGAGTTTTATGAGTTGGCATCACTGTCAGTGAGTCAAAAGGTAAATAAAAGGCAATGATGAAAGGTAGCATGGTGTACAGTTGTAAAAACGTAGAGAGCAGAATTGATATGTTAATGCTATGGCAGAGCATTCTTTTTAATTCTAAGAACAAAGCCTTGCGTACTAACGATTTGTAAACAGCAGTTTCTTTCGAGTTCATGATTTATTGAGAGCAAAGTGAGTTATTATTGACTTATTAAGAGAGGGTCAATGTTGTGATTTGATATGTCATCAACAAATGTTTACTGTCTAGTAAGCTCAACATGTGATGACGTGTCATGAAATAGATTGCTCGTAAGTTAGTCTTGATTCATTTAGTACACTTTGGACGGTAGAGTAGATTCCATAATTACACGAGTAAATAATATGTTCACAAGTTATTAAGTGATGTTGACATTTACGCAAGTTAAGCTTACAATTAAACCTAAAGTCCTAAACCTAATAGTGGAGTTAAGACAACCATACTGCGAACAGTCAAGCTGAATTCTAACAATTGCAAAACAACCAATTTCATAATATGTGAAGGCAATGTCATCATAAGGTTATGTTTACCACTCAGGGTTTTTGGAACCAGTTTCGCTCCATATACAGCAATTGCATGTTCACTCAGAATCACGTTGTGTAGATTTGTATCGCGATAGTTACTCGGATTAATTCCAATGCAATATGTTATTGGTATTTTACGTTATCACATTACGCAGCTACGAAAAATGCTGCAAAAAAATTATTATCGAGATTTTAAATGCGACGAAACAGAATTTTTCAGTTCCCTATAGCTTTACGCTCTCTTATTTTGTAGTGTCAACATAGGTCTCGTGGTGGAAAATATTTCTAAAATAATATACACTCATTGTCAAAAAAATATTTGCATCCAGAAGAAAGCAACCGGCAGGAATGAAACTTGGTGGGTAGGTTTGACATCGTGAGTTATGCAAATGATTCAAGTATCACACTCTGCCGCGCATGTGGCGCAAGCAAGGAGTGGTCGTAGCGCTGGGCCCGACCGGCTATATAAGGGCATCCTTTTGCGCGTGCTTGCCATTCTGACTCGTACTGTTGTGTTGGTTTCACCCTTTGCAAGGGAATTATGCCTCGGAGAAACGTTTGGAAGCAATTCGAGCATTTGGAGGAGTTCGAGAGGGGCCGCATCGTCTGGCCCCGGGAAGGGGGATGGTTTTATCGCTGTTTTGCGTGCTATACCGGTCGTGCGGATATCACCATAGCACCCTCTTGTTGGAAGTGGATAGAACGTTTTGTTGGAAGTGGATAGAACAAGGCACACAGCAGCGACCTAATTCTGTGTGCCTTGTTCAATCCACTTCCAACAAAACGTTCTATCCACTTCCAACAAAACGTTCTATCCACTTCCAACAAAACGTTCTATCCACTTCCAACAAAACGTTCTATCCACTTTCAACAAAAAGGTCTGGGAAACCTAGACGAACCACGGAGAGAAAGGATCAACGGGTTGTCCGACATGCACGAAGTGACACAACAGCCACGATTGCGGATATTCATCGAGCAGTGGTGCCCTCCATGCTACGTCTGATTAGTGCCGGCACTATTGGCAGACAGTTGCACGACGTGGACTACACGCACGCAGACCGTTACGACGACTGACCTTACCACCACTGCATCGTCGCCAAAGACTGCAATGGTGTCGCTCCAGATTGTCATGGAGCCACTCAGAATGGCAGCGGGGGATCTTGAGTGACGTTTACCGCTTTTGTCTTGAAGCAGGCGACCACAGCATCCGTGTGTAAATGCACCGTAGTGAGCGCCAAGATGAACGGTTTGTTGTCGAGCGTCACACGTTCAGAAGGCCTAGTGTCGTGGAGTGAGGTGCAATTGCCTAAGATGACGATCATCTTTGGTGTTCATTACAGGCACTTTGACGGCCGAACATTACGTTAATGAGGTCCTGCAAACAGTGGCCCTAGCTTTTCTGAATGTTCACTACGGTGCGATTTTCCAACAGGACAACGCTCGTCCGCATACTGTTGCTGTCTTGAGAGCTTGTTTGCAAGGCCCTGACACTCTGTCATGGGCACCCGCATCGCCAGAACTATCGTCGATTGAAAATGTGTGGGATGCTATTGGACGCGCTATCCACACTCCACCCCTACCACACAATATTCAGGAACTGCGTGAGAAGATTCAAGCTGCATGCGATGGCTTACCGCAGGACAGCATTAGAAACCTGTACAGCTCCATGCCGTGACGTCTGGCATGCTGTGTGAGCAAACATGGCGGTCTGACGCCATACTGAGAGACACTACTAATTGGCGTGTAGCTCAATAAATACTGCCCATATCAATCTCAATGTTTAATCATTTATTATTCCTGGTATTCTTTACCTTTCTCCCGAATAGCATTGCAATCTGACACGTCCTTGTGGGTGCAACTATTTTTTTGACGATGAATGTACATGTGCTACGTGGCGATAATTATAAAAGTAGAAATAAATAATATTTCGTTGTGATAAACAAATCAAATTTTTGCTGATAACAACCGTTTAACAAACTGCCGAACATTGAAAAATACCACCAGAAGAATCTAGTTCCAAGTCTGCACGCGTGCTTGTTTTGATGTAGGCATCAGAATACCAGTGGAAAAGTTTTATTTCTCGAGTGTCTGATTCCTCCGCCTACCAGATTTATCCCCTGTGAAGAATGTGTGGAAGCTTACTGTTTTATTCCTCAAAAGCAGTGGTGAGCTCCTTCCACTGAATCTAAAAATATGATTTGTTTCAAAATTTTGCTGGAAGCCATCAATTTGAAGAGTCATATGCATGAGCATGCATTTCGATTGTAACTTTTTGGTAAAATTTCAAACCATCGGGAATTTCTGACTGCACCGAAAATTGAAATACGACAAATTATATGTCTACTTACTATTGTTTTTTTTCTGGCATTAGCATTAGTTTTTTTCTCTGCTTAACCTTCCCTGTGACCATCTCATTTAGGGACACTGTTTACAGAGAATGAATGCACAGGATGAGCACTACAGAAAGGCTGCACAAACGAAGCCCTTTTCCGCAACTCGACCTCAAGCCCAACTTCGATTAATATCAGGAAGCCAGAGGCTCTGACCGCGCAGCCACAGCCTTACACTTTGTAAAGGATGATCTATAGTAAAACATTTATCTGTGATCTCAATACCAAACTTCATCTCATCAAAAATATATACAGCAGGCGTATTGATATTTTATTCAATAAAGTTTGTGATCCGTACGATCTTATGTGGTCAATTCAGAGCGCTAGACCGGATAAGTAGCGCCGTCCTTTAACACTCCGAATCGCTTAAATACAGCTGAGCATCTTATATCTTTATATAATATGGTAAAGAATCTCCATAGATTCTCACCATATTTGTCGGCCCTATGGTCCAGAGGTCAAAGGCTTTTGTTTCGAATCATTCATCCGGGACAGGTCCTGGCTGGAGCTGCGGGTGAAGCATGGGTTGCGGTTCCAACCCTTTCCGGTGAAACCAGTGGCACCAGATGACGGACGGAAGACTTTCCACAATCCTGCTCCTGGTAGTGACTGAACCTTGAAACAAACAAACAAAAACAAAACTCTCACAGTATTCTGAATTCTGAACGACACAACCCGTTTTACCAAATATTCTGTCACTTTGCGGTTTTCACCTTAAAAAGTTTTTTTTTCTTGTTAGCTAGCGTGACGTGTTTACCTGTTGAGTTCCAACAACTGATTTCCACAGGATGCCTCGTAGTTTCTGCATTCCCACAGGACGAGGTAATTGTAAAAAGCACTACATGTGTCCAGTTTAAAGCCGACTGAATGCTCTCTGTAACGATGGCTTGTCTGTACAGTTCCCATATTCATATACACTATGTAGATCAAAGTTATTGCACACTTCCACACGGGCTCCAGCAGCAGACACGTGGTCGATAATGTGTAAAAACGTCAACGGGATTGCGTTCAGGTGAATCGCTGGTAGAATGGCAAACAGGAGCCATCTCTCCATGTTTCAAAAGGGTGTTATAATTGGCTTCTTAATCGGATGTATAAGCATAAGAAACGTTGATGTTGTCGTACACGCTGCCAAATAGACTGTGGCCTTTGTCATCAACAAGTGGAAGACGACGGGACATTGCACGAATTCGCCATGTCCTGGAAGACCAACACAACTGCAACCCAAGGACCGGAGGGTGCTGCATAGCGAGATCCGGAAAACCAAGGCCCGACGAATGTACGCCATGAGTTCCAGATGACCACAGACACTTCGAAGAGAGGCCCATGCATTCGAGTATCATGGCCGAGCACACACCCCCAACCCCCCACCCCCACTCATATACTTCTCATCACAAGGACCAATGAAACAACGTGGCTTCAGTGTTGTCAACAACACAGGAATTGGACATTCGACCAATGGCGTCAGGTGTTATGGAGGATTATTCTGATCGGATGGGAGTGTCTGGGTTTAACCCTTTAACGACCATAACGCCTAAAACGCCCGTACATATAAACGACGATAGCTGCCAGAAACGCCTCTCTAGAGGGAGTCCCATTTTCTACCCTTACGTGTTCTTTAACTTTGCACGACCTATGAGGGATCACCAGGAGTCACCGTCAGCCACCATTGCTTTTACTAAACAAAGAAGTGAAACAACTGACCGTCTCGAGCGTTATGGTATTTAGATTGATACTAGATTTTAGAATCATGGTCGTTAAACGGTTAAAGGTTACCCGCTGGAAGTCTGCTTCCGGAGTGCAAAGTGCCGACTGCGAAGCATGGAGGCGGTGGAGTTATTGGAGTTATTGTATGGGGCTGTTTCAGCTGGCACGGCGTGGGTCCACTGGTTTTTTATTCATGGCAACATGACCTCTGCGCGGCACAGATATATCTTGGATATCTCAATGCTCACAAGTCTGTGCCACTTCTATAGACACAACGATTGTTTCCTTCTAGCACAACACTTGTCGTGTTTCCAGGGCTTCAATGGAGTGGTATGAGAAAAATAGGGTCTCGCGGAGGTACTGGTCTGCTCAGAGCCTGGAGTTTAATCCCACTGAATACCTATGTGATGAGCTTGAAGGACTGGTGAGTTCTAGACCAACAGGACATTCTTCACTGTTAGAGTTGATCGATGTACTCAAGGCGGAATGGGGGAACATCCTATCTCTCGTATTCCATGGACTTGTAGACAGTTTACCTCGACGAGTGGCTGCTGTGATATCTGCAAATGGGGTTCCTACCCGCTACTGATGTAAATAGAATGCTGTTTTTCTATTTACTTACAGTATCCAATCACTTTTGTTCGCATAGTGTATTTGTTACGTCTGGCATATTTGCGCCGTTGTGAAATGATAAAACAGTGTTGGTAATACAACAATATTTTCGTGACTTAGCTTTATACAAATTTAGTGACAAAGATTTGTCGTTATAAAAAATGTGGTGACCAACAGGAGCGGTCTACGCTGGAAAAAAATACGATCTGATGAAAGTGCCCGCTGTTTTAGGAATAGGCATCTCTATTGTATATAAGGTCTTCAACTTATTTCGTTTCAATGTTCACACATCATCCAAAATGATGATCAAACCTGCTTCACCTAATCACACATCCCATAATTCGTGGAATGTCGAGCAAGGGGAACATTTCTGATTAATAAAATGTACTCATGCAAAGCGTTCGGATGCAGTTTAATATCAAGGATGCCAAGAGTACCTTACTTGACATCGTAGAGTATAACAAAAGGTTAAACTAGGAATACGGAACTATTTATAAAGTTGTCTTTTCGTATTCAAAAGTGTGTATGTAGGCACTCCGGTTGAACGTTCTCTGGAAATAAGACATACAAGGCGTACATCAGATTTATATCGATCTTGTGATCCATGCCATGTGACGTTGCTGGTCAACACCAATCCGATGCAGGGTTCAAAGGTGTCCACCAGCTTCAAGCGATATTACATCTGCGTCAGCCCATCTGCGTCAGCCCTTTTGGCCCTCAGTGAGCACATAATAAACTATATTATGTGCTCACTGAGGGCCAAAAGATTCAGTTTTGGCCCTCAGTGAGCACATAATATAGTTAAGAAGCGAAGCGGGGATTAAGCTTTGAACACAGTATATTATTAAAGTTATAATAATGAGTGACATGAACAGCTAAAACATTATGACCAGCCCGTCTTTATGCAAATCGAAGCAACCGTGGGTAAAAGACGGCGGTTGTGAAGGTCGTGAAACAAAATAAATAACACCTGATACTGAGCTCAGTTAACGCTTTAACGACCATATCGCCCAAAACGCCTGTACATACAAACGACCATAGCTGCCCGAAACGCCTGTCTAGAGTGAGTCAGATTTCCTGCTCTTACGTGTTCTTCAAATTTGCACAAGCTATGAGGGATCAGCAGGAGTTACCGTCAGTCACTATTGTTGTTACTAAACAAAGAAGTGAAACAACAGACAGTTTCGGGCGTTATGGTATTTAAAGTGATGCAAGATTTTAGAGTCATGGTTGTTAGAGGGTTAATCAGTCATATTTTTATTTTTCAGGTGTGAAAGGAAGCGGAATTCAACAAAGGCCAGACGACCGGGTCAGAGCATTTCCAAGAGGGCAAAGTTTTGGGTAGCTCACTGTCAGTTGTGGTTAGTACAGTACTTCCATAAAATGGTTCCAGAAAACGAAAACCACGAACGCCCGGCAAAGAGTTGGCTGACCATGGCTGATCGATGCTATAGGTGAGCGAAGGCTATGCCTATGGTACGAGCCAACAGAAGAGATACTGTGGCACAATTTGACGGTAATTTGAATGCTAGTGACGGGAGTGATGTGTAGTATTAGGTGTACAGATAAGTTTTAAAGCGTTTTAAGACAACGCAACATGTAATTTGAGAGAAAACAACCATACCTCTACGAATCAAAATATGCGCCGTCATTATCTATCATCTTCCGCCATCGCTCGGGCAGTTGACGGATTTCAGCCATGAAAGATATTTCGTCCTGTTACACGATGAATTCGTCAACCCATTTCCGCACTTCGTCACAAGTCCGGAACCGTACAGAAGACAAACCATGTTAAATCGATCGGAACAAATGATATTATGAAGGGGATATGTCGGGACTATAATCCGGGTGCTCCAAAACTTCCCAGCCAAACGTCAATAACGTTTCCTTGACTAAATTCACGACATGAAGCTTAGCGTTGTCATGCAATTATTTCACGGGACGCAATCCTTTGCCTGTGAATGGAAGTTTCCGACATATTTCCTGGTTCAATCGCAGCAATTGTTGCTTATAGCGATCAGAAGTAACAGTTTGACCCTGTTCTAATAGTTCATAATATAGCACACTCTTCATATCCCACCAGATGCACAACAGAACTTTCTTGGAGTGAATATTGCGTTTCGGTGTCGAAGTCGTTGCTTCACCGGGGTCTACCCAGTGTTTTTTTTTTTTGCGTTTGGGACTGTCGTACAATATCTACTTTTCATCACCCGTATCTATTTCCCACAGGAAACACTTTCTGTGTTGTTTATTCAACACATTCAAAAGCTTCATGATACGCGTATCCTTGTTCTTCTGGCTCACGTTATGTGGCACCCATTTTCTTTACTTTTGAATATTTCCCATTGCGCATAAACGATTGGAAATGCTTTGTTGAGATACTTTGCGTTTGAGGCGAATCTTCATCCAGCAATGCTTGCAGTTCCTCATGTGCAACCTTCTGCCGGGCGTCGCTACGTTCTCGATCGCTAACATCAAAATCACCTGCTTTAAACCGCCTAAACTAAAACTCACACGTGCTTTTCGATAAAATATTCTCCCCCAGAACAGAATAGATCGATGCACATGCTTTTGCAGCACTTTTTCTTTGATGAAATTCGTAACGAATGCAGTGTCGAATAAATGCAGTATCGTTTGCCCTCTTTCACCTGTCGATGTGCACGGTACGCAATCCTTTGCCTGTGAAAGTGCGTTTAACTGTTGGGCAAACTTCTGTGTCACATTTTATACTCTGGACCAGTTACGGTCACATGACAACAACGCGGGGGAATGTCGGATATGTAAATTAGAGGTATACGTCACACACAAAAAACGCTTTAAAACTTATTTGTAGACCTAATCTATCAAACCTTGCTTAAAGTGGGGCTGGCAGGCAGCTGCGAGTGGCCATGCTTAACATCTAAACCACCTACAACGGGCACGTGAGCATTAAAATTGGACCTAGAGTGACTGGGAAAGGTCGTTTGTGCCAATGAATCCGTTTCCCTGTTGCACCATGTGGACGTCCGGGAACGCGTGCGTTGTTTAGCTGGGGAAGATTTGGTACCAGGATTCAGCGCGAGTCCAACAAAAAAACCGGTGGAGGAAATGCAATGCTTTGGACAGTCAATGTCGTGCTCCGAAACCGTGGGTCCAGTTATTTACGTGTAGGAAACTACACTGTAAAAATGTTTTCTGAAATCCACAAGCCATTTTCTGTTATTACTTTCGTGAATTAATGAAACGTATTTCTGATTCAACCTTATCCATGAAATGACGGGGGAAAGTCTGAATTTCACGGATTTCTCGTACGCCTGGAAAATTCAGAATTTTCAGACACCTTTGCGCAGTTCCTTTCGTATATTGACGTATCAACAAGAACTACGTGATTTATATCGATTAGTGCCAATTCACGGGAGTTCATCGGCGTAGATGACGTGCGTTACAGAAGCCATTGGTATATACACGGTCGAGTAACATTATTGCGACCACCCGCTAATATCCAGACTAACCGCCGTGTGCAGCGCGGACAGCAGCTAGACGGGCTGGGGGTGACTCAATAAGGTGCTGGAGGTTGTTCACAGGTATGTGGAGCCATGCTGACTGCAGTACATCTGACAGCCGCTGGAGAGTGCGTGGTGGAGGATCCATGGAGCAAACAACACGATCCAGGTGGTCTCACAGATGCTTAATTGGGTTTAAGTCTGGGGAATTAGGGGGGCCAAGGAAATACTTTGAAATCTTCATCATGCTCTTCCAACCACTATCGGATATTTCCAGCTGTGCGATACGTCACATTATCGTGCTGGAAAATCCCATCCGCCCCTGGGAAGACAATCAGCATGTATGGCTGTACGTGGTCTGCACGGATGGTTTCATAACGAATTCGGTTCATAGTGACTTCCACAGGTATGAGAGGACCCAGAGAATGCCATGAAAACATTCCCCAGACCATAACGCTGCCCCCACCGGCTTGTGTTCCTCCAGCAATAGTTGAAGAGTGTTTGTTCTCCGATGTTTCTCGCCTTATACGCCAACGTCTGTCCGTTCCAAGAAGAAGAAAACGTGACCCATCGGAGAAGGCGATCCTTTTCCAATCAGCGAGGTCCATACTACCGTGCAAATATAAACCTTTTCCACCGATGCGAGTTCGTAAGCATATCTGCAGTGACCATTCGCCTGCATCACAACCCCATACGCAGCAGGATTCGCTGAACTTTTGTTTTAGACACACTTCCGGTACCCCTGGTTCATTCGTCCAGTGAGTTGCTCCACTGTAGCGTGTCGATCGGACCTCACGTACCTTCAAGGCCGACGTTCACCTCTCACATCAATGGCACGTGGTGCTCCGCAGCTTCTACTTTGCTTATCCACAATGGTGCTACTTCTCCAATCACGATACACTTTAACCACAGCACCACTCGAACAGTTAACAAACTGCGCTGTTTCAGAAATACTGCCACCCCTTGTCCCGAAAGCAGATAATCATCCTTTTGTGCAAATCTGATAAATCGCTCATTTTATCCATGACAGCAACAAGTGATATTTCTTCGGATTGCCTACAGCACACCTTATATACCCTCAAATCCAGCTCACGACACGTTCCTTCTTTCATTGGCTACGCGCTGTTGACGTCAGAAGTAGGTTGACGTCACAATAATGTGACTCGACTGTGTATAAGTGGCCCACATGAGAAGTATGTGTCCTTTCTATGATAGCCGTGTCTACCTGAGGATAGTGGTGAGCACTGAAATGCAGAGAAGCAAGGTCAAGAACAACGACAACTTGAGGACGCTTTGGACCGGTGCTAGGTGTTTGATTTTATTCTTTTATTTGGATATGGCCTTCTTTGCTTTGTATAGTTTTGAGTGTCTCAACATATCATATCACAGATTCATCTTGGTTTTTAAAAGTTTTACTGATAATTTCCATTCTGGTGATTTATATATACGTACTGTTCGGTGATACTCAGGGTTTCGTGTTAACTGATATTATTCTTCATAAAGATTTCAAAGTTTCACTGTACTGATTCGGATTTTTGAGCGTCTTTTATAAATCAGCATGGTCGAAATGATGGATGTGTATCCCACCTACAGGGTTTGCTACATATCAGAGAAATGTAGCATACACTTCTACGTGTTTCAACTGGGGGATCCATTTAAACCAGTACTATGTGATTTACTTATAACTATTTTATAAATAACAACAAAATCGTACAGTAAGTTGAGAATTATACATGTGGTATTGGAGAATCATTTTATCAAAGCAAATGTTGGAATTGTCCTCCATTTTCTTGTAAACAAAGTTGAACACGCCGCACCATATTCAGTGATGTCTAATGTAGAGTACGAGCAGTAACATTGCCAATTACAGTCGTGATTGTTTCACGCAATGCATCCAATGTTTTTGGATGGGTTTTGTAAACTCTATCCTTTAAGTAGCCCCATAAAAAAAAGTCAGGGGAAGTTAAGTCCGAAAATCGGGGAGGCCATATGTTTTTTGAAATTAATCTGTCATCAAAGAAGCTGGTTATGAGTTCCATTGAGACTTTCGATGTGTGACACGTAGTGCCATCCTGGTGAAAATGGCCCTCTGTCAATTCAATGTCATCAAGTTGTTCCACAAGTTCATTGAATACGCGGCAATAAACGTTAGTGTTGACAGTCTCAGTGAAACAAATGGGGCCAATAATTTTCGTAGACGAAACCGCACACCATACACCAACCTTTTGTGAATGCATCGGTGCTTCACACATGACGTGTGGGTTTTCGGCAGCCCAGTATCTGCTGTTTTGCAAATTGACGTAGCCTGACAGATGAAACCAGGCTTCATCCGTAAACCATGTGATGGAGAGAATATCAGATCGCAAATTAAGAAACTTTTGAAACCATTTGCAGTAACTTACTCTCTTTCCCTTGTCCGGTTCCTGCAGCTGATGGATCACATGCCCTTTAAATGGTCGAATATTCGCTTTTTCTGCTGCCCTTTGACAAATTCTGTAGGAATATCCTGTCTGTTGGCTTCATCTGCGCAACAATTTCGTCGGAGATTGAAGTAAACGTTGTCGACCATCGTCCACACTGGTTTGGGACATTGGAGGGTGATGTCTACCGCTACCGCTGAGAAGAGAACCGGTTTGCTCCAGTTTTTTTGCCACCGACAGAATTGTTGACTTGCTTGGCACTTTTCGAAATCCAAACTCTCTTCGAAATGCTCGTTGCGCTTTGATGACAGAATTGGTTACCCAATACGATTTCACTGAAAAAACACGCTCTGGAACGGAGCACTGCATGTTTCCGGATGCACGCAAGTGAATGAGAACGCAACAACAAGCAAATCACGAGCTGAGTTACAGTTACGGTTAACAATCTTCTTCACGGTGGCGGTTTTCATTCTCCAGGAGTTGCTGCTTCTATTGAAAAAAAGAAGTTCCTTGAGCGATCCCTTGCAAAAATGTAAGGTTTTTTCAGGGTACTGGTTTAAATGGATCACCTGTACATAAAAAGTAAAAACCGGCGTAAACGTCGACATAAAGCAATTGTTTGAAGGCATCCCGTGAGTGTTAAGCCATCAAGAGTTGCATATCCGTATGAACGTGTTCTATAAGATGACATCGTGTGAGTTATATCGTGGACTGGACATAATGGCAGCGGATGACACTTATTGATAGTGTTTCGTTACAATTACTTATTTCGGAATGAGCAACTAGTCTACTGCAAACACCTGGGACTTGAATAGCATTTAAAAATAATTGTCCAAGCTTTGGAGTCAAGATCGAGGTGTTTTCCTGTACATCAGGTAGTTATGTTTCGGACCTGTTACGTAGGATTCCCATATAAATATCATGTCGTACATCTACTCTTCCATGAGATAACAGTGATTTGTGCCTCAGTCCTTCAAACCACTCACACAATTGGAGATACTTGTATCGTTGCTACCAATGATAGGTTTTACACGAACTATACCAATTTGCATGCTATCTTGCCGGGAGCGTTTAGGTGAATTTCGATCTTACGAAACCACTCCCACAGTCATATGTGTAGTTGACTCATAGTATGAATTTTGAGTTGACAGTGGTAGTGAATGATTCATCTCTCAAATCTTCTTGTGGTTCAGTATAAAATAAATTCTTTTCAACTTAAATCATTTGTTTATTTTTTGCCTTGTGGACCAGACCTCTTTAAGGTATCCCACTACGTTAAAAAGGTCGTTTTGGACCAAATTTCACATTTTGTAAAAATGCGTTCATTTTAAAGCCGTATTCTTTAGCACTCCAAAACTGCCTTTGTTTGTTGTCTGCGATGAATAGATACAAAGTTATAACAATCGGAATATCTAAACCTAGGTGTCAAACGAACGGGAAGTGACACTTGAAAGGCTGGAAGTTGGGAAATAATTAGGTTAGTCTTACTGTTCGTGCATAACATTGTAGTAGAAAATATTTTGTACCAGGTTCTACGGATCTGGCAATATTGTGCATTCAATTATGTGATGCAATTTGTGTTTGCGAGGGTGGCAAACATAAATATATTTTTTATCCCATCGAAACTGCGTCTTTTAAACTTTAATTGCGTTTTTTTGCAGGATGAGATTTTCGTCCCGAACTCTTGACTGAAAACCTGATGAGTGCAAAAGGTATGTACATAAATTGATGAAACTTGGTATACATTTTCTTACAATCTTGTGCATGAAATGAACTAAACATTTTGCTGTTTGTCAGTCCAAAGTAAGGTTATAGCTACACTGCTGGCCACCCAAAATGCAACACCAAGAAGGACACGAGACAGCAAAGCCAGATTTGCTGGACACATAGCAAGAGATACAAAGATGAAACGATTGAGCTTACAGGCCCGTGCGACTTGCGGAACACGCAGACATCAGTAGTTCTCGTGTGGCCCCCATGGCTGGCAATAACGACCGCTACACGCCGCGGCATCGAACGAAATAGGCTTTGGATGTGGGCTTGGGGTATGTCGGTCCAGGCTACTTCCACACGTTGCCACAGTTCATCAGGCGTAGCCGCGGGTGGTGCTTGCCGGGCCACTCGGTTGCCGATCAGCGACCAGACGTGTTCGATGGGCGACATATAGAGAGAACAGGCGGGCCACGACAGCATTGACACCTGGTGGGCAGTGAAGAATTGTTGCACGATGCATGCGTGCCACGTGCGGGCGCGCATTGTCCTGTGAAACGTGGCTTCTGGCAGGTCCTGCTGGTAAGGGAGGACTACAAGCTCCAAAACGTCGGAGATGTAGCGGTGGCTATTGAGTGTACCGGCGATTTGTACCAAAGAGGTACGGGTTTCATATCCAACTGCGCCCGAAACCATAACGCCAGGCGACGGACCGGCATGGCGATGCATAATGCAGGAGTCATGCAGTCTCTCGCCGCGGTGCCGCCTCACGCGGATCCGACCATCGTGGTTTTGCAGGCAGAAGCGCGATCCATCGGAGAAGACAATGTCGTGCCATTCCGTAGTCCAGGTGCGGCGTTCAACCGCCCACTGCCACCGCACCCGCCGGTGGTGTAACGTCAGTGGCAATCGGGGCAATGGGCGCCTTGCGGCAAATCCCCGCTCCTGAAAACGACGTCGAACGGTACGTGCTGACACGGTTGTTGCGCAACACACCCTGATTCTTGCGCTAACGTTCCTGATGTGGCGGTGCGAACCGTCTATATGCGCCGCACAACATGCCGGTCCTCTCGTTCGGTGGTGTGCCGCCGTAGCGGCAATCGCTCACGTCGGTTCGTCCGTCCCTCTTGCACCCAGCGAATTCATACTAGCCTCACTCTGGCTGGATGTCGTCCCACACGGGCGCCGATGTCTCGGTACGATAAACCGCTGTCGCCATAAACCACTATTCTTGCTCTGTCGAACTCCGAAACGTGCTGGAATGACTGCCGTATTCTGCGACGAGGCATCAGGAAGCTTCCCACGCACAGGTCCGGCAGCACAACACACTTCCACTACTTACACCCCGCCTTCTGTGCACCCTTCTTCTAGTGCTTCTCGGTGGCGTGCCGGGCGCACATGGTTTGCTTATGCCCTGCAATGCTAATCGTTTGCATGTCCTCTCGCGGGCGACGCATGCCGCGAATTTCAGGCCAATCGGATGGTTCCTTCTTGGTGTTGCATTTTGGGTGTCCAGCAGTGTATTTACATTCAGTATAGTGAAGAAAGTTGTCGAAAATTCACACTAATGCATGTAGGAATGAGTGTATCTCAGCAATGTTTAGGAACATCACTTACCTTGTAATTCACTGCATAGATAATAGTCATGCGCAAAAAATTACCATCATATATCTGTAAATTTTGTATTTAGAGCGTTTACCGTAAACGACATATTTCCTTAAATTCTTTCATAAATTTCTCAATTTCTTGAAAATATATATTTATATCATTTTTTTCAACTTTTATGTGTTTTTGTGTGTTAGCCCTCCTAAAAAAAAATTACCCCGTCTTGCATTTTTTCAAGAAACGTGTCCCCATCGTAGTGGAATACCTTAAGAATAACGTGTAAAGTTAACTGTAATTGTACACTTGGAACGAAGTGTATGTTGAGAGTAACTGTTTTCACTTTTTTCGCATTCATATGACGGAAAATTTCCAATAATAAGAAATTGTCCACAAGTATTCCCGATTCGTGAGAATATGTGAGGTTCGATTAAGTAGCAAATTTCAATCTTCTGTGGAAGGACCTGATTTTGAAGTTAAGGGGTATTTTGATAGCATATTATGACACAGTACATTTCTTCCACTGTCTCCACAATTTATGCATCAGCTATTGTGAATTATCTTACCATAAGTAACTGGGTACTTAAATTATTGAGAAAGTGATTGTATGATGTCTAATTAACAGTCAGTGGACCCCTTGAGACTACACTATTATAACTATCAAGAGTAAAGCTTAGATTTAGGAGTTTTGTGAAATAATACCGTAATGCAGTACATTTTTCACGTTTTCCGAAAGATGATTGAAAGTCATTGTTAGTTTAAAAAGATCTGATGCTCCAAAGCATTCTATTGCTTCTAAAAATCACGATGAACAAATAACTAATGCGGATAACCCCCTACACAAAAAATAAAATTGTTACACACACACAGTCGTATGAGAATAATATGACCACTTACCTGATAAATGAAATAACCACACTTGGCCCGGATGACAGCGGCGAGACGGCGTGACATGGATGCAATGAGGCCCTAGAAAGTTGCCCGAGGCATTCGTGCCCATTCAGACTCCAGCAGAGCACCGAGGTCCCGGACGTTACGTGGTTGTGGTTCGGTACGTTGAACCTGTAGATCCACATAGCCCCACAAGTGCTGAATGGGATTCAGGTCGCGCGATTTCGCCCGCAAAGGGAGAGCAAAAACATCGCTGTCGTGTTACTGGAACCAATCAGGCTCCCCCTTAGCGACATGATACTACGCTTTGTCCTATTGGTAAACACAAAACGTCCAACATGAAGGAATCCATGTGGTCAGCGAGGATAGACAGGTAGCCATTGGCGTTCATTGACCCATCCAATGGTACCATAGGGACTAGGACATTCTAGGAAAACATCCCCTAAGCTTGCACATTGCCACCGCCGTCCTGTACTTGACCGACAAGCGTGTCCGTGGTGTTGGTTCTCTTGTGTCTGACGCCGTATTCGCCACCTCCCGTTACTTCTGTGGAGTGGAAACCTCGATTCGTCGGAGAAGGCAACCTTTTCCCACTCTTCCACTGTCCAATGACGGTAGTCTCTATGCGAACTGCAGGACTCGTTGCCGATGGACCTGGGTTAACATGGGCGTCTTGAAGCAGGGTCGACTCCGGAGACCAATGCGTAACAGGATTCGCTCTACTGTTTTCGAAAACATATACCTGGGTGCCCAAGCGTTCATTTGCCTGGTCAATTGCAGTCCTGTTGCGCGTCGATTGCTCTTTATCATTCGACGGAGGCGACGCTCTCCTCTGGGGTCGATGGCCATTAGGGCTTCGCAGT
The DNA here is from genome assembly GCA_039090855.1 of Macrothele yani. NCBI lineage: Eukaryota > Metazoa > Arthropoda > Arachnida > Araneae > Macrothelidae > Macrothele > Macrothele yani. Next base: position 45,322,905 of record CM076997.1, on the reverse strand, counting down.
TGTGACATCCGGAGGCACTAGGTGTACCAGCAGTGCATTCTTGGTACACACCTTACTACAGTATCTCGCGAACAACCCACGAGATCTGCTATTTCTGAGATACTTCCACCCTTGGCGCGGTAGCCGATGATCATTCCTTTTTGAACGTCTGTTAAATCACTACTTCTGCACATTGTGCTCGCGTAATGGACTATGGCTCCTCTGTCCTGGCTGGCCGCTTATATCTCCGTGTTTTCGACCTTTCCACGTGCACTATGTGACGCCTCTAGGTGGGCAGCACACTGTGCTTCCGGGGGGGGGGAGGTGATATTATTCTCACACGATCGTGTACTTATTCGAAAAATAATAAGCTCCAAAGGAAAATAAAATGACTAATTCACCCTCATTAAGGACATATGTACTTTGGCATTACACAATTGGAGTTCAACCTTTAACATGGTTACAAACAATGGGTCTTTTTTCGTGCGGTTTCTGATGAGCCAACTGAAAAGAGGTGGCGCAGTGGTCTAAGCGATGGCTTCTCATCATTCGCCGGAAAGGGGTCCGGACTCGAATCCCGGTGAGGCATGGATGCTTGTGTTTGTCTTTCGACACTGACTCTCAATATGTTTCTTGTCCAACACTGGTTATCTGTGTACATTGGTCATTTAGCATACTTTAAAATCCATGGTTGATGTATACTTGTTCACAAGGTGTTACATGATCAACACTGACTATATCTGTTTAAACTGATCATTTGGCATGCTGTCAGCCATGTATGATTTGTACATGTTGCTGTGTAATTACTGTCTCGTGTTTATGTTTGCCTGTACATGTCTTTGTACCACCAGAAAGATCTCAGATGCAATCACACCAGGGAAAGGGTTCTTCGGTGCAATGGCTGAAAACCCGTCTTCGATTTTGCAAAATTTCTGTGTAAATACGGAAAAACCCGAAAAGGACTTTTCTAAAATAAATACAATTACTGACTACTGAAAATATGTCAAACAACGGAAGTTAAAAGAAACGGGAAACTTTTAAAAATGTAAATTTCGTCAAAACACGGATTCCAACCGGCAAGTTTGCTGCTGCACGTTATTTTCAGGAATTTTCCGTGAATTCACACCACTTATTTTTGAGTGTATGACATCTAGCATTTACTTAAACATAATTGCAGACCAGGTACATTATTTCATTGCAACAATATTTCCCCCTAGTTGTGCCTTCTTTTCAGACGGATAATTCACCATGCCACGCTACCCAGATTGTTCGGAAAGGATTTGCTTCCAAATTCCCCAGACATCAATCCGATCGAGCATCTGTCGTTTGGTATGGAACAGCAAATCCGATCGACGGCGGTTCAACAACGTAACTTACAAGAGTATCTGCTATTAACGTGTTGGTTCTCAGAGAGTCTTGTAGCGTCAATGCCTCGCTGGGTAAAAGCTACAAGAGTATTTTTTTAACTTTTTTTTTTCTTCAACTTTTTTTACTTTTAACCTTTTTTTTTTACTTTTTTTTACTGTTTTTTTTGTCATGAAGTAAGACAACTTTTTTTTTTACTTTAACTTTTTTTTTTTACTTTTAACTTTTTTTTTACTTTTTTTCTATTACTTTTTTTTTTCATATTTAACCTTTTTTTTTACTTCTTTTTTACTGTTTTTTTCCATGAAGCAAGACAACTTTTTATTTTTACTTTTTTTTTACTTGAACTTACAAGAGTATCTACTATTACCGTGTTGGTACCTTGAGAGTCTTGTAGCGTCAATGCCTCGCCTGGTAAAAGCTACAAGAGTATCTTTTTCGCTTTCCAACCGTAGGTTGAGGAAGCGTATATGCTCCAGCTTTGTCCGTCCGTCTGTCCGCACGATAACTGGCGTAAAAATTGTTCGATTTCGATGAAATTTTACTATGTGGTAGAGGACCACCATGGGACAAACCCTATTGAAAATAAGACAAATGGGGTCAAAGGTCACGACGTAGGAGCGGGATCCTTCCATTGCCCTTATGCGTCATAACTTGCGTAAATACGGTTCGATTTCAATGAAAGCTTACTATGTGGTAGGGGACCACCTAGAGACGAAAGCTATTGAAAATGGGGCAGATGGGGTCAAAGGTCACGGCGTAGGAGCGGGATCATTCCATTGCCCTTATGCGTCATAACTTGCGTAAATATGGTTCTATTTCAATTAAATTTTAGTATGTGGTAGGCGATCGCCAGGGGACGAATCTTTTACAAAATGGGTGAAGTGGGGTCAAAGGTTAGGACATAAGAGCGGGATTATGCGTCATAACGTGCGTAAAAATGGTTCGATTTCAATGAAATTTCAGTATGTGGTAGGGGACCACCTGGGGACGAACCCTATTGAATGTGGACGAAATGGGGTCAAAGCTCAGGACATAGGAATGCGATCCATTCCATCGCTCTTATTACATTTTATTAAGGTGGACGTCAAGTAATTTTGCTTACTATACTTCCAATGGAAAAACTTTTGTACACATTTCCTTCACAAGTAATGTGTTCCCAAGGATGAAAATTTGAACATCGATTAAAATAACTTTATTACAACTTGGAATACTTAAGATTTTCTAAAACATAACCATAATTACATTAAAAATCGATAACTTTTCCTTTGGTGGTGTTGAAACCAGAAAAAGGATGGCGCGACCTGTACTTTGATGACGTCAGTAGACAAACAAATGTTGGAATACATAGTTATGGTTATGTTTTAGAAAATATTAAGTATTCCAAGTTTTAAAAATGAAGCTATTTTAATCGATGTTCAAATTTTCATCCTTGTGAATGCATAAATTGTTCAGAAAAAAGATGGCGCGACCTGTATTTTCATGACGTCAGTAGACAAACAAATGTTGGATTGCATAATTATGGTTATGTTTTAGAAAATATTAAGTATTGCAAGTTATGAAATGAAGCTATTTTAATTGATGTTTGAATTTTCATCCTTGTGAACGCATTAATTATCCAGAAAAAAGATGGCGCGACCTGTATTTCCATGACGTCAGCAGACAAAAAAATGTTGGATTGCATAATTATGGTTATGTTTTAGAAAATTAAGTATTCCAAGTTATAAAATGAAGATATGTTAATTGATGTTCAAATTTTCATCCTTGGGAACGCATTAATTGGGAAGAAAATGTGTACAGAAATTTTTCCATTCGAAGTACAGGAAGCAAAATTACTTGACGTTCACCTTAAAGGAGCAGTTCTTGTATGTATGTAAATTTTATTTTGAAAACGGCTCTGAGGATTTTGATGAAAGTGGTTAACCTACCGTTTTCTGGTACTAGAAATCGATTTAGCTTGATCTCGACTTTAAGAAAATTTGTTTAGTGGGTTAAATAACCACCCCGAATTACCAAGTTTGTAGTGTGGTGTCATGGCGTCGCCCCTTTAGATGTTGGCGCACGGTTATGCCATCTATCTCATTACGTCACGCGTTGTTTGTGGATCCTATTAAAGTTTTATGACGTCACACCTTTCTAGCAGATGGTCGCGATTCCCATCTGCCTCATTACGTCACGCGTTGTGTGCGTATGTTCGTCCGCACGATAACTTGCGTAAATATCGTTCGATTTCGATGACGTTTTACTATGTGGTAGGGGAACACCTGGGAAGGAACCCTATTGAAAGTGAACGAAATGGGGTCAAAGGTCAGGACATAGGAGCGGAATCACTTCCATCGCCATTATGAGTCATAACTTACGTAAAAATGTTTCGATTTGGATGAAATGTTGGTATGTTGTAGAAACCTTCCTGGGGACGAATCCGATTGAAAATTGGGCGAAATGGGGTGAAAGGTTAGGACACAGGAGCGGGATCTATTCCATACCGCTTATGCATCATAACTTACGTAAAATTGCTTCGATTGCAACAAAACTTTATCATGTTATTTCGGAGATATACTGAACCAGTTCTGTTGAATATCATCCAAATGGATCAAAGGTCAGGGCACAGGGGTGAGATTTATTCCACAGCCATTTCCCTCATAACTTGAGTTATAGCTTGAGTAATGATTTCTAGTATATTGGAAAGCGTATCATAATCAATGCATTACATGATTTTACTAACTTGTTTAACTTACAAGAGTATCTGCTATTAAAGTGTTAGTACTTTGAGAGTCTTGTAGCGTCAATGCCTCGCCGGGTAAAAGCTACAAGAGTATCTTTTTTAACTTTTTTTACTTTAACTTTTTTTCTTCTAACCTTTTTTTTTTTTATCTTTTATTTTACTTTTTTTTTGCTGTTTTTTTTTCATGAAGCAATTTTTTTTTTTACTTTAACTTTTTTTTTCACTTTTAACTTTTTTTTTTTTTACATTTTTTTTTTTTACTTTAACTTACAAGAGTATCTGCTATTAACGTGTTAGTACCTTGAGAGTCTTGTAGCGTCAATGCATCGCCGGGTAAAAGCTACAAGAGTATCTTTTTTAACTTGCAAGAGTATCTGCTATTAACGTGATGGCACTTTGAGAGTCTTGTAGCGTCAATGCCTCACCGGGTAAAAACTACAAGAGTATCTTTTTTAACTTACAAGAGTATCTGCTATTAACGTGTTGGTACCTTGAGAGTCCTGTAGCGTCAATGCCTCGCCGGGTAAAATCTACGAGAGTATCTTTTTTAACTTACAAGCGTACCTGCTATTAACGTGTTAGTACTTTGAGAGTCTTGTAGCGTCAATTAATTCCTCGCCGGGTAAAAGCTACAAGAGTATCTTTTTTAACTTTTTTTTTACTTTAACTTTTTTACCTTTTTTTTTTTTACTTTTATTTCTTTTACTTTAACTTTTTTTTTACCTTTTTTTTTACCTTTTTTTTTACTTTTTTTTTACTTGAACTTGCAAGAGTATCTGCTATTAACGTGTTAGTACTTTGAGTCTTGTAGCGTCAATGCCTCGCCGGGTAAAAGCTACAAGAGTATCTTTTTTAACTTTTTTTTAAATTTAACTTTTTTTATTTTAACCTTTTTTTTTTTATCCTTTTTTTTTTACTTTTTTTTGCTTTTTTTTTTTTCATGAAGCAATACAACTTTTTTTTTACTTTAACATTTTTTTTTTACTTTTAACTTTTTTTTTTACATTTTTTTTTTACTTTAACTTACAAGAGTATCTGCTATTAACGTGTTTGTACCTTGAGAGTCTTGTAGCGTCAATGCCTCACCGGGTAAAAACTACAAGAGTATCTTTTTTAACTTACAAGAGTATCTGCTATTAACGTGTTGGTACCTTGAGAGTCCTGTAGCGTCAATGCCTCGCCGGGTAAAATCTACGAGAGTATCTTTTTTAACTTACAAGCGTACCTGCTATTAACGTGTTAGTACTTTGAGAGTCTTGTAGCGTCAATTAATTCCTCGCCGGGTAAAAGCTACAAGAGTATCTTTTTTAACTTTTTTTTTTACTTTAACTTTTTTTACCTTTTTTTTTTTTTTTTTACTTTTATTTCTTTTACTTTAACTTTTTTTTTACCTTTTTTTTTTTACCTTTTTTTTTACTTTTTTTTTACTTGAACTTGCAAGAGTATCTGCTATTAACGTGTTAGTACTTTGAGTCTTGTAGCGTCAATGCCTCGCCGGGTAAAAGCTACAAGAGTATCTTTTTTAACTTTTTTTTAAATTTAACTTTTTTTATTTTAACCTTTTTTTTTATCCTTTTTTTTTACTTTTTTTTGCTGTTTTTTTTCCATGAAGCAATACAACTTTTTTTACTTTAACATTTTTTTTTACTTTTAACTTTTTTTTTTTACATTTTTTTTTTTTTACTTTAACTTACAAGAGTATCTGCTATTAACGTGTTTGTACCTTGAGAGTCTTTTAGCGTCAATGCATCGCCGGGTAAAACCTACAAGAGTATCTTTTTTAACTTACAAGAGTATCTGCTATTAACGTGATGGTACTTTGAGAGTCTTGTAGCTTCAATGCCTCTCCGGGTAAAAGCAATTTTTGCGGCATGTGGAGGACCATCACCATATTAGGCAGGTTGTTCTGTTTCGGCTCTTCCGTGTATAAGACTTGAAATATACCTAGCAAAACTATACAATGTTGATATAAAAAATATGTCATTCTGTTTATAGCTAGCGAAATTACTGTATTTCAAGGCTTTCTGTGCCCTTATTTACATGTATTTGTTAACGAACTGTGTGACGTGTCTGTCCAACAGGATGCACATGAGATAAAGGCAGATTGGAGTGAGAGCACATGTCCCCGTAGCTCAGTTGGGAGCGCGACTTTCTCCGCAGTGTGGGGGACCGGGATTGGATGCCCGTCGAGGACAAACTTCTACGTTTTTTTGTTTTTTTTTTATTGGAGGTTTAACGACCACCGTGAGCAACTCAATGGGCTAAAAGCTGTCGCACGTCCCTAATTTAGGGTCACTGGTTCCAGGGAAGGGAGAGAGCCAGTGCCGTAAGACAAACACAAAATCCATGCCTCACCGGGATTCGAACCCGGACCCCGTTCGGACGAATGATGGGAGGCCATCGCTTAGACCACTGCGCCCCGGGGCGGCAACTTGTACGTTATATTGGCGCCCGAAGTTCGAGGATGACCCGGCTATTAAGTTCCTCGCAAAGACGTGATATTCTTTCCACATGGCGAGACAGGAAAAATGAAAATCCCTTCTTCGGTGCTTCGAGAAAATAAATGGGTGTGATGTTACGTTCCACACACCAAATTGTCTGGGATTTCTCAAATGCACGTTCTTCATGGGATGACTGCCTACAGCGACACATGGTCCCGGCTAACCAGTGGGCCATGCCCCCGACCCACTTTCGGTGGAGGGAGATGTGACGTGCCTGCCCCGAAGGACACACATGAGATGAAGGCAGATAGCAATGAGAGCACATGTCCGCGTAGCTCAGTTGGGAGAGCGACTTACTCCAGAGTGAGGGGCCCCAGTTTTGAAACGGAAAAACTTGTACGTTATAACTGTGAATAATCAACACATTTCTTGCTCATTCTTCTTCTTACTACTTTGCTGAAATCTTCATAACCGTAAATGACCACGGTAATACTTGGAATAACTTTCGGCCATAATTCCATTTGTAGTATAAAGGAAACAACACCAACTTAAGATGACAGTACACATTTGAAAAAATGTCGCAAGAAGATCTAAGTGGAAGCTGTGTGTGGATTATTCATGATTATAAAATGTGTTAACAAGCGTATAAAAAACCTTGAAATTAATTTCACACGAAATGAACAGAAGGGAAGCATTTTTCTGTGGTTATTATATGCATTCACATCAAGTTTCCTGCTTTGAATGTCACGTTGACCAAAGTATTAGAATACTCCTTCCTGTCTCTCCAGTTTGTTATGTGTTTTTTTATCTTGCAAGAGAACATGCGGTGATTTTGTGATGAAGTAAAAACAAGGAAGTGAGGGCGTGCACGAGCAATTTCACGGAAAATGGATTTTTACAAAGCGTCCGCGTATTGTCCGCGAAAGTGCCCTTTGAATAATTTTTCCGTCTTTGCAAAATGCAAGTTTCGTCTTCTGGCATGATACCAAATGTCGCTCTTTATCTGACGTGCGTTCTGGATAGTATAGGTTAATTATGAATTCCTTTTCTGGATCTAAGTTGGATCCATTTAAACACAAAACAAATAAGTGTGCAATCAGAATTTAACAAACGTTAAATACATTGCCGATTTTGATTCCGGAGTAATTGAATGAACCCAGTATTTTCACTTATTTTTTTTTTTTTGTACAACCAACAAACGAATAACAGCAAGTCTTGTGTTTAACTCACACGCTAAACAGAAAAATCTCAGGCAATAAATATCCAGTAGTACTATGCGAGTGAATAAATAAGTACACATCATATAGATAAGGTGCGTCGCATAAATATAGAGACAGTCGACTTTGCGCCGTGAACGCAATGCGAATATAGGTAGGAAGCTGAAGTGGTATCTAATTAGACATAACCCTACAACAAACGTTAATATCCGTCGAGATGACCGGATTGTGTGGAAAGAACACCACAAAGTGAAATAGTGTAATTTTAGGTGTCTCATAAATATAAAGACAACTACGTAAAGTAGCCACATGCAAATGAGATGTATAAATCAGCATGTTGTACGCACGCGCCTGGGCCGTAATTTGGTCCAGCCTACAAAACACAGCGGACCTGCCGTCAGACATTCATTTGCCAAAATGCCAAGCAACAGTCAACTTTCTGGTGAGGAGGTGCAGAAGATTTGGAGACAGAGCAAATGGATTGCCTGTAGCAAAAATTTGTAAAGCCATGGAGAGGAGTAGGGAAGTAATTCATAAGACTTTATATCGAAACGCAGTGCGTTAACTGCCAGAAAACGGCCTGGAAGTCCTCGAATAACAACCAAACGAGATTATCTTGCCATCATGCGTTTAATTTCATCCTAAAGGTTATAACTACGTCACGTTTCTCGGATTGTTGGTGTCACCGTGTCAAAGGACACAGTTCATCGACGAATCAAGGAAAGTCGCAACATTGTGCTCCGTAAAATGCGCCGTCTGTTACACATCACGCGGCGCCACAAGGAAGCTAGATTGTTATGGGAAAGCAGCACCATGCACTGGACGGAAGAATGGATCACAACTATTTTCTGCAATGAGAAAAAGTTCAACCAGGACGGCCCTGGCGGTTGGAACTGCTATTAGCATGATATACGACGCGAGCCACGCAACTTCTTCAGCAGACAGAAAGGAGGGGGATCTGTGATGGTCTAGGGAGCTTTTGCGTTCAATGGGACAACGGATATCGCTTTTCTGCAAGGCACGCAAAACTCCGAAACATATCAGGACATACTCAGCAGCCACCTTCTACCGTTTGCCAAAACTGTAGCGGGTGTTGATTATCTGTTCCAGCAAGACAATGCCTCTATCCATCAGTCAGCATCAAGGAAAAATCTGGTTTAACACTCGTCATGTGACCGTAATGGATTGGCCAGCACTCAGTCCAGATCTGAACCCTATCGAGAACCTCTGGGGTATCCTAGCTCGTGTTGTGTATGCGGATGGACGGCAGTTCTCAAGTGTGGTGGCATTGAAAGAGCAGATTGAACGAAGCTGGTACGCACTCCGTCCAGAACACTTACATCACTTGGTGGACAGCATGCCCAATCGGGTTTTCAGTGTTATTTGGAACAACGGCTCCACTATTCGTACCGGAGGTGCTCATAACTAGCAAGTCTTTATATTTTTGATACAGCGTATTTCGGTTTTTTTCTTGTACTTGGCGTTGGAATTGTTATGTTTCCGTCAAACTATTGTGCAGCTGCGTGTCCTATACTATTTTTGCTATAAATATGAGGTGTACATTTCAGCTCGTTGTTGTTCCTTTTTTATTCGAGAATGTGTTCTGTCTCTGTATTTAAGCGACGCACTATAAATAGATAGATAGATACAACGGGCGTTAAACAAAAACACAGAACAAAATCACACTAAAAATGAAGAAATATAGTTACTGCAAAATATAAGTTACTCTTTCTCAAAGTATCTTCCTTCGGATGATATGCAACGGTCCCATCGTTCAGTTCATTTTTCAAAGAATGTGGTCATTTTGTGGAAGCTGCTTTATCGACCCTTGTACAGCTTGAATAACGTCAGCATCTGTGTTGGATGTTGCGCCACGGAACTTCTCCTTCATTGTTGGAAACAACTAGATATCGTACAGGGCAAGGTCAGGACTGTAGGCAGGCTGTGGCAGATTTCAATACTGCATTTCGTAAGATACTGTTGAACACAAGCTGCCACATATGAGCGGGCGTTATCATGGTGTAGGGTCCACTTTCCCCAGCAGTTCCGTTTGCTTAATCGATATGTGTCATCGCAGACGCTTCAAGACTGAAATGCAATACTAAGCATTGACAGTCATTTGTGGAGGAACGACATGTTGGCAGTCTATCGCCTTATGCTCAAAAAAATTATCATCATTCCTCTCCCAGCTGATCTAGTTTGGCTGCCTTCTTTCGTAGGAGATCAGCCTGTGTGTTTAAGAAATGCAGACGTACCTTAAACAACTGGGCACTTCGTGACGGGGTCAGAAGAGAGGACCCATGTTTCATCGGCAGTTATCACTGTGCTCAGAAAGTTTGGATTCTTTGCAATCATTTGTTTCCACTCATGACACATCTGAACCGTGGCTTACGATTGTTCTCTCCTCAGGTGATGAGGTTTCCATCCGGAACACACGCGATGCAGCAATAATTTGTAGCGTAAAATGCGGAATGCCGACGTTTTTTAAATATTAGTGGACGCGCTATGTCTTCACACGTCATTTGTCGATCTTCTTGCAGGATTGTCCAAGCAGAATTAACAATATCCTTCGTAACAAAACTTTCAGGTCGACCAGGCCTAGGAGCGAGTTCTGCCGACAAACGCCCTTTTTTGAAATCATGGTGCCATCTAAAAATCATTGACTCACCCAAACGTTTATGTTTGTAAAATTTTTCCATTAAATAAACTGTTTCTGGAGCTGTTTTACCTAAACGATATCAATATTTTATCGCGCAACGCATTTCACTTCTTAAATCTGAATCACTCATCTCCATAGTTCAATGGCGAAATGCAGACGTACCTTAAACAACTGCGCACTAACAAAACCAAAATTGTCTACTACGGCTAATAATTGTTTCCATAGATACTTCCTTAATTTAGTTAGTCGTCTGCTTGGTTATTTTGCCCATTCGTACTGTTGCCAACTAAAAAAAAAAATACTCTGGCCTATGCATATAGACACAAACATAAAAAGAGAGAGATACCAACATATAGAAGGTAGAAAAGACAAAAATTTTAAGGTATCTGCAAAATTGTGTCACTCATTTCCAAAACTTTTAATTTTTGCACCACTTGCCAGAACTGGAAAATTTGAAATTATATGCATAATTCTGCCGCTCATATTCGATTTGTTGGAGTTGCGAACATTAGGCAAGTAATTTTTAAATTCTTGACCCATGAGGAAAAGTTAACACTTTTTTTTATTCTCCAGTTTTTGAAATTGTAGGTATAATTAATAACGTAAATCAATATTAATGAACTACACACCGACTCTACTTAAAATAGTATAACTACACTGGTAATCCGAATTTCTTGTCCTAGAGTAGAAACCAACGTTTCCATCTAGGGCAGTTAGCAGTCGTCCTTCCTTGAAAAAGCCATCTAGTTGATGTGTGGAAGCTCGGAACCTTTAATTTCTATTCTGCGCCAAGAAATTCGGATTATTACTAGAGCTATACTATTTTAAAAGGAGTAACGTAAAATTTGAAGGAACATTATTGAATATGTTTTTCATTCAGGAAAAACAAATTTCTCTTATATTTAACTTTTGTTCACTTCGTTGCATATTACCTGGAAAAATATTCTTGGGTAAATCAATTCTGCTTACAAAGGAACGTCCTTGAAGGAAGATATTTCCAAGCCTGAGCTGATGATAAAATGTAGTAGATAATGAATGCTTCATAGATATCTTCACAAGAAAATTCATGAGGATAAATATTTCAGCAGGAAGAATGTTTTTCTCTTTTATCATTATGTGCCTAACAGCAGCAACTTACTTTAGAAAAAAGAGAAGAGGCATACAGGTTTCTTGTGACGTTTCAATTGGCCGTTCATGACCAGCTCGCCGGTAAAATAGCCCCTGACACAAAAATTTGTGAACGCGATATCGTCTGTGATTCGTGGAATCTTCATCTTCTTCGTTGGGCAGTAGAGAATCAGAATCTTGTGGTTCTCTTGCTTTTTGCGAGACAAGATTTACCATTAGGAGGAAATGTCGTTCCTTAGTGTCGTCGCCGAAACCTCATTACTTACAATTTGTGAGGCCCAGAGGTCCATCTCTTCCTGAGGTACGGCTAACGGAGAAATCTAGACACTCCGACAGCTTTCGTTTCCAGAAAAATTGAAGATGGATAGCTCAGCGCATTCCAACAGAGAAAAAATGCACTGCAGAAGATTTCGGCATCGTTGCTTCCGCGTCATCCAAATTCCCCTAGGACCGTGGCAGAAAAGAAATAAAGAAAAAGAATAACACAACTTGGAGGGTGTGGCGCAAAAGCAAGTGCACACGTGACATGATGACACTCACCAACTGCGGTTTAAAAAGAAGAAATTTGGCAGAAATCACCGTATAGCTTGAAACGGGGTGTTTTTTCTCTCCTATTTGCGCGCGAACTTTTCCAGTTTGTTTTGCCGTCAAATTACGAACTCAAGTGCAAAATAGGCATTAATCAAAACCGCTACTGAATAGCAAGAAAGGTATGGTGCTACAAATATACAATTATGCACATTTAAGAGCAATTGAATTAGAGACAGCTGGCGTTATGCAAATACGGCGCTGTAGGCAGCCCTGTAAACGGAAACGGCATGACGTATGCAACGATCCGACAATATAAGGAATGGGAACGGGAATCAGTAAGAGTCGGACGCAGTATGGGTAACACGAAGGAGGATCTAAGCGCATTTGATCGTGGGCAAATTGTCGGGGCCCGACGAATGAGTCACTCCATCGCGGAAGTCGTGCAGGCACTGGGAATTTCACGAGCCACTGTGTCACGGGTGCACCGTGAGTACATCGAATCCGGTAAACCATCCCTGCAAGGGCCAACTGCCTTGGAAGAGAACGTGTGGATGAGCGAGGTCATCGTCGGCTAGTTCGCATTGTAACAGCGGATAGACGGGCCACAGTGCAAGAAATCATTCGGCAATTTAACGCTGGTGCCCAAAAATGCGTAAGCAGCCACACCATCCAGAACCATCTTCTCGCTATGGGGTACAGAAGCCATCGTTCCACGAGGGTACCGCTGCTGACCGCACATCACAGGGTGCAAAGATTATCATGGGCGCGGGAACATTGCCACTGGACCATAGACATGTGGAAAACATGTTGCTTGGACTGATTCACATTGGTACATGCGGATGGCAGGATACGAGTATGGTGCAAACCACATGAAGCGATGGATCCTTCTTGCCAGCAGGATACTCTTCAACCTGGTGGGGTTGGAATTCTTGTCTGGGGACTGTTTACGTGGACTGAAATGGGACCCCTGGTACGTGTAACATCGTCCCTCACAGGTCAACGTTACCAGGATATCCTGGACGAACTTTTGCTCCCGTTTGTGCGTCTTCAACATCCCATTGGGGACCTCATCCTGCAACAAGACAATGCTGCTCCCGAATTGTATCCGAATGGTTGGCTGCACACTCCACCGACGTGACCTCGCTTCCTTGTCCAGCTAGGTCACCTGACCTCAATCTCATCGAGCACATGTGGGATGCCATCGAGAGAGATGTTCGAGGCTCTGACCCCCCTCCTTCAAATCTTCGTGAACTGTGGGAGCTTGTTCATAGGTCGTGGATCCGTATGGCTTCACAACGCTTCCGGTGTCTTGTCGAGTCCATGACGAGACGAATCGCCGCTGTCATCAGGTCGAAAGGTGGTGCTACACGTTACTAGACAGGTATCTCTAATTCAATTGCTCTTCGGTGTATACATATACTGGGTGGTCACTGAATTCTGACCACTTGCTTAATACTTCGTAGGTCCTTCATTCGCCCTCAGCTGTCCGTCGTCGCATCGATTCAATAAAATGCCGGAATGGGTTGGGGAGGATGGCCAAACAAGCTGTATGTAATACGGTCTTCAGTGCAGGTATGGAGGTGATTGGTGTACATAGACGCCGGATGTACCATTTCGTAGTGTCCTACAAGTGCTGTGTGGGATTGATATCGGGGGAGTTCGGAGTCCAATTTATATGCTGGATGTCTGAACTGTACTGCACAAATCATTGACCTGTGGCTCGGTGCATTGTCATCTTTGAAGACACAGTCGCCATTCTGGAAAAAAGTGCAGCATTGCTGAGAGTCAGCAAGCAATTTACGACAGCGAGATACGGTCATACGTTGTTCCACATGCACCAGGGCTCTGAGTTCTTGCCAGGTACGCGTGCGCCACACCATTCAACCACCACCACCGGCTTGCGATGTGGAGATCATGCAGGATTGATCGAGTGACTCCTGTTGTTTGCGCCAAATAGGAACACGATCAGCCACAGAATGTAGCGAAAAACGCGACTCATCAGTTCCGCACACTTTTTTCAAGCCATCCGACGTCCAACTTTCATAACTTTTGTACCCGGAGAGGAGATTCCCTTGCGGAGATGAACATTGATTAGAAGAGGATATCGTCGGTTTCGTCTGGATTCATAGTCCATACGAGCGTGCAGCGTGTGGTCCTTACAGATACCATTTAGAGTTGAACGCTGTGGTATTGGGTAATCAACTGTTAAACACTGCTGTGTCTGTTGGCATGTACGAGTCATGGAGCCGCCGCTCACATCTAACATAAAACTTTCACTGTCTTGTGCAGTTCTGCCCCTGGGTCGTTGTTTGACCATTTTTACACCAATCTTGATACACTTTAATAACGGCGGCTCATGAACAATCCACCATTTCAGCCGTTTGGGAAATCGAGGCACCGTTTGGGAAATCGAGAAATCCTTTCGTTTACCCATTACGCTCTGAGATTTACTACCTACTTATCCACTTAACCTTATATATGCTACATCAGTCGATTAATCACGCGCTCTAGGAAATTACGCGATCAACGGGCCACATCCACTTTTGATATGAATGATATTCACTGATCACGCAGTGCGTGTGAATACACACTATACTGGCAAAAGTATTCCGACACATTGTTCGAACGCAAAACAGAGATTTTATTAGCCCAAAGCAGTACATATTTGATTCACATTTGGCCGTTATGCCTACAGAAGCTCTTATAGATATGTTTTCCATGAGATGCTAGTGGGTCTATACTGGAATTTCCCTCCATAGTCTTTCAGAGCTTCTTGAACCGAAGCTGCCGTAGTGTAAGCTCTTACCTGGTGAAATGGGATTCGGTGTTCAAGCTCATCCTAAAGGTGTTCTACTGGATTTAGATCGGAACTTTACAAGGCAATCCAAAACTTAAAAGTCTTTCTCCTCAAACCAGCTCTGGAGGGACCTTGCAATGTGAGTGCGATCTTGCTGAAACAGGCATGGAACTGTGTCGCAGTATTGTTACAGCTTAGACAGCAGGAAATTATTCAGAATGTCTTCGTGCTTTATGTCTGTTTGTCGGGAGGGCACTACAATTGTGGGATCAAGTCCTTCCCAAACTTGACTGTAGAACGAGTGCAGTCCGCCTAAGAGTGCTCCTCGGGAAAATCCACAACCAAATACGTCCGTCTAAGCGAAAGAATAATTAGCGTGATTCATCACACGACACGACCCTCTTCCACTTCTCGGTTTTCCATAAACAGCGAACGAAGCACCATTGCAGTCGTCGTCTGACATTGCTTACAGTGACGTGGAGCTTATGCGCAGTTGACTTATTATGGTAACCGTGAGCACCCAATTTCCGACTGATAATCGTGGTGCAAGTAGCTGTCCCAGCAAAAACACAAGTGCTGGGAAACTGCTGGCTACCAGCTGGCAGTGATGGGTCACTGCTGGCTGAAATCTGCCGCTCACGGCCCGGTAGTGGTCCGTCGGTGGCAGCGCTATCAGTTGGCGAGCCATTGATGGCCCTGCAGCATCGCCGTGAATTGTGGGCCACCAAGCAAGTGCCACAAGTGGCCCGTTGCTGGCAAACAATGCCACCCCCAACAGCAGGTGGAAGCAACGGGACTGCGCATGCGCAGAAGCATCACTTGCTGTGTCTCTCATGGTACCAGTAAGTTGAAGACGACGCTATCGCCATCGTGTTATTTTAGTGGCTCTTAAGAAAAAAATCCATATGTGGAGAGGCGAATTAATTTCCTAATGAAATTTTACGTCGACGAAGATATCAGATTAAGCCGTAAAATACTAGATTGCAGCTATGAAATACAACCACTCCATTCCCATGAATAACAGTTCATGGAATGGAGTGGATGAATAACAAGAAAAAATTTGAAACCGCTTGAAACAAATATCCTGGAAAACCATTAAAACAACGTTTGTTGGGGGGAAAAAGAATTATACGCGTACAAAATTTATTATTTATTTGAAAGCAAAAAAAAGCAACGCTGTGTGGTGTACTCATCCATGGGTTGAATACACAAGACTGGGAGGAATTCACTTCTAAAAATAACGAGAAGTAAAATAAAATATCGTTTACTCTTTAAAACAAAGGAAGTTTCGGACAACGGAAAGGAAAGGCACAACGTTAAAAATGTAACAGAATGTGACATGAACCCGGGTAAATATATATTTATTCAAAAATCTCTTTTCAAGACGGCAAGGACAGTACAAAACTTTCGAAAGCGACTCTAAGTATGTACACGCCTTGAAAATGAGTGAAGTTCCCTTAAGGTAAAAAAAAAAACTATCGTTATGTTGAAAAAATTAATTTATCAATTATATGAAACTAACTTTTATGAAAAATACCTCTCAATATTGTAAAATGAAAGAGGGAAGCATTCGATTACAAATTGCATACCAAACAGACAGCTTTAAGCATTTGCTCGAGCGTGGCAAATTAGTCCGGTCGGTAGAGAGCTTAGCCATCACGTAAACGGCTAAGTTTCAAATCCACTCAGGTACAAACGGGTAGTTTTCAGATCTGTTGAGAAGATTTCCCCTGCGCAGTGCGTTAATTCACAAGCATCGTAAGGGTAGAAAAAAGAATTGTAGCTTTGGGAAACTGCGGTTACCTTTGGGTTTTTTTATTATAACTATGGCTACTACTGGGATATTGGCGGACAAATTTCGGCAAGCCACCAGTTACGTCTTGTGGTTGCCGGCTGCCAGTAGCGGACCACATTAGGCTAGCCATCATTTCTGGCGTGTGCTTGCAGGGCCACTTGTGGCAGCTACTTCCTGTGATGGACCACTGATGGCCCTGTTGCGGCATATGACAACTGATGGGGTGCCAACTGTTGGCCAGCTGTTGACCTAAACTGCTGGCCCTTCTGTTGGCCGCCCGGACATATTATTGACGGTTCGGCAGCGGCAACATAGTTCTGGGCCATCAAGACTGTTTTTGCTGGGGTTCTATTCACTTGTGCAAAGTAGCCGATCAACCCACATACCCATTTCAAAACCACTCACTTCATCTCCACTCAGCAAATTTCTTTCCAATGCAGTCTGACGGGTGTGCCATATTTCAGTCTAACGGGTGTGCCATATTTCAGTCATGATGAGTGTGCCATATTTCTTATTCAGTCTGACGTTTTTCGTATTTCTTATTTTTTCATATTTCATATTTCTTATTCAGTCTGACGTTTTTCATATTTCATATTTCTTATTCAGTATGACATTTTTCATATTTCATATTTCTTATTCAGTCTGACGTTTTTCATATTTCTGATCTCAGTCTGACGGGTGTGCCATATTTCTTATTCAGTCTGACGTTTTTCGTATTTCTTTTTTTTAATATTTCATATTTCTTATTCAGGCTGACGTTTTTCATATTTCTTATTCAGTCTGAAGTTTTTCATATTTCTTATTCAGTCTGACGTTTTTCATATTTCATATTTCTTATTCAGTCTGACGGGTGTGCCATATTTCAGTCATGACGAGTGCGCCATATTTATTATTTCATTCTGACGGGTGTGTCATATTTCACTCAGCATATTTCTTTCCAATGCAGTTTGACGGGTGTGCCATATTTCTTTCCAATGCAGTCTGACGGGTGTGCCATATTTCTTTCCAATGCAGTTCTTTCCAATGCAGTCTGACGGGTGTGCCAACGCTTTCTTTTACATGCATCAGATTCTGCAAATGCACTTTTATTTTGCATATGTGGAGATATCCGAAGGCTTTTGACTACATTGCGTATGAGTTGATAGGACAAATTCCAAAAGAACTGATTCTGATTTCTAACTTGAACGACGGTTACCAAGCGAGACCCCACATCAAAGAATGAATTGGTAGGCATATACACAGTCTAGACACATTATTGTGACCACCAGCTAATATCTAGAGTAACCACCGTGTGCAGCGCGGAAAGCTGCTGGAGGGTGCGTGGTGGAGGATCCGTAGAGCGAACATCACGATCGAGGTGGTCCCACAGATGATGAGTACGGTTTAAGTCTGGGAAAATTAGGGGCCAGGAAAGTACTTTGAAGTGTTCATCGTGATGTTCCAACCACTCTCGAACATTTCCAGCTGTGTCACATCGCACTATCGTGCTATAAAATCCCATCCTCCCCTAAGAACACAATCAGCATGTATGGCTGTACGGGGTCTGCAAGTATGGATTCATACCGATTTCGGTCTATAGTGCTTTCCACGGGTATAACTGGACCCAGAGAATGCCACGAAAATATTCACCAGACCGTAACGCTGCCCCCATCACCTTGCGTTCTTCCAGCAATGGTTGAAGAGTGTTTGTTCTGCGATGTTTCTCGCCTTGTACGCCAAAGTCCATCCGTTGGATGAAGCAGAAAACGTGACTCATTGGAGAAGGCAATCCTTTGCCAATAAGCGGATGTCCAATTCCGTTACTGCTGTGCAAATATAAGCCTTTTCTACCGACAGGCCTCTGTTAGCATAGGAGCAGTGACTATCCGTATGCATCGGAGCCCCATACGCAGCAGGGTTGGCTGAACTGTCGTTTAAGATGCATTTCCGGTAACACACTAGTTCATTCGACCAGTGAATTGCTCCGCTGTTGTGTGTTGATAGGCCCTCATGCACCTTCACAGCAGACGTTCACCTTTCACATAAATGGCACGTGGTGCTCCGCAGTTTACACGTAGCTTATTCGCAATGTGCTATTTCTCGAATCACGATAAACTTTAACCGCAGCTGCACCCGAACAGTTCACAAACTGCGCTGTTTCAATCTTAACCCGAAAGCCGATAATCATCCCTTTTTGTAAATCTGATAAATCACTCTTTTTAGCCATGTCAGTAAGGTGTGACATGTTTTCAGAATGCCTACAGAGCATTATATACTCTCCAAGCCAGCTCACGACACGCGCATTCTTTCATTGGCTACGCGCTGTTGACGTCAAAAGTAGGAGATCGTCACAACAAGACTTGTGACAAAATGCACAACGTAACGACAGTCACGTAGTTGGGCTGGATGTATTGCTAGAACAACTGAGCACCGTTTCACAACTGAAATACAGGTTTTAGTTTAGACTAGATATCAAGGAAAAGAAAAATACCCTAAAGAATACAGTATAGAGAATTAAGGGATGCCATTCAAAAGCGTACTGGAGCGATATGGAAAGCAAATTATCAAAGAGATCTGTGGGAGAGACTTGGTGAAACCTTCATGCAGCAGTGGATTGAAAATGGTTAGTGCTGATATGATAACTCTATACAGTTAGAGTGATCTCAAGACCATTGCAATGTTGATTTACCTGTTGAACATACAAAAATGTCATTCTCATTAGCATAAACCATTTCAATCCACTACTGTATGGAGGTTTCCCCAAGCCTCTCGCACAGATCTCTTTGATAAAGTTCTTATCCATATCTCTCCAGTATGCTTTCGAATGGCATCCGTCAATAGGCCTGTCGTTTCAGTTCTGGTTTGTACGACCTCGCCCACGTTTCGCCCAGAGAGGTAATGCTCTACAGGAACGTGCCCATCATCTCTGGTGTAACGTTCCAAATGCTGACTAATAAGGCCGTAGCATTGCCATTTCTGAACTTGCATAAAGGGACGAGGCCCTCATCGTGCTACTATATCCAAGCACGCACTTCAAAGCGAGTAAAACTGTTTTGTGGCATATTCCTATCTCTGCGGCTAACTGCCTTGCTGCCCATCGTCGATCCACCATCATCAATGATTGAACCAGCTATACGTGATAGTCTTGAATGCCATGTCGACGTGAACGTGGCACATCCTCCACTCTAACACAACCTCGGGGGAACGCTGTCACCCATCGTGCCACCGTTCGATATATGGTAATGCTTGTTTACCACATGCTTCACGAAGACCTTGATAACATTCCTCAGCTTTCCTTCTACACGCCACATCAATTCCGATCTATTCACGTTGTTCGAACTTGGTCCTGATTGACAACGATGCTATAATGTTGCCTACACTTCCCTCCTTAAGCCTTACACTGGCGAAACTGTGTGCGTGGAACAGCAACGTTCACACGGGTGACTCAGCAACGTGGGTACAGTTTTGCCATTGTTTTATATCCAACCCTTGCAATTCTCTATTCAAACTCCGACAAGTCTTCCCCTTACCCTATTGCAAAGGCACCGTACCGGCGATTCATAGCACCCTGTCGTCCCATAAATATATAATCTAACGTCACTGTTATGAGCTGTGTAATATAATCTGTCATAATGATATTCGCACATGATATAAAATCATTTGTACTTTCTGCTTTATTCTTGAAGATACAGTAAAGTTGTAGATGATATTAAATTTGATCAATTTAATGCAAAATTCAGCGGAGGTACAAATTTAAAGCTATGTTGCGTCCATATTTTCTTCAGGTTGCATTTTACTAAAGCATAATCTCCTCTTTCGTCATGTTTGCTCTGCTTTTCCTCTTCCCGGATTTTCTCTTCCTCTGGTCTTTGTATAAATCTGGAATCTTATGGCGCATTGTAAAGAGTTTAACGTAACAGGGAACGCCGGCCAAGTATTAGTGCGCAGCAACACCGTGTACTAGATAACTGAATTTCTTCATGTCGTACACCCAACAGTTACCAGTTGATCCACAACTGAATTCCCAGATGAGACAGGCGGTGTCTACAAGAGCTCCGAAGATGGAGCAGGAATGGATGCTATAGTAAAATAACACCAATTATTTAGAAAATGTATAAATTTATTACACAGACAAGATAAGCATTTTCCTATAAAAATATTTAAAAAGATTATGAACTCAAAGATGTTTTCATCGGTATAATTGCTATGAAATGTTGACGAGGAAAGTATTCCGACAGCTGAGGCTCAAACTGGAGAAGGAACGTTCCCACCTCGACTTTTTATCCACTTGCAAGGCATTCAGCTTTATCCCAAAGTTCCTTAATTTTAAGACTTCGGTAAAGGGAACATTTTTTTATAAGTCAGGTCACCGCGTTCAAATTGCTAAAGCGTTGTATTGTTCAGTTTGCAGTTTTGCTGTTTACATTCCGTGAAAACGCCATCTGGTTGATGTGCGAAATCTTGGAAATTCTGAATTATAATCTACGCCAAGAAATTCGGACTACTAATATAGTTATACTATTTTAAAACAGTATAGTATTTGAAATTTCATTGAGAAGTTTTAGGGCTTTGTTGATGTAAAAACAAAATCGTAAGTTAAAAAAGTGTATTATCATTTATAATCTGCAAAATGCATGTCCCCCAACTTGATCCAGCACTTTCCACGGCCAGCCTCCGATGCGCGTGTACAACTGAGATTGAAAAATCCTGTTTAATTCCCTCGTCACGCTGTTTTGGATCTCATAAACATTCTCAAAATTATATCACTTCAGCTCGAATTTCAGGTAAAAGAACAAAAGAAAAATCAGCAGGTGGCATATGCGGCGAACACGGATAATAGTGAACCATCGTTACTCCCCTCTGAAGGAGAAATCGCCTGACAATGGTTGTGTTGTGAACAGATGCACTGTCGTGAAGCCGGTCATCTGACTGGGCGCCTCCT
Organism: Macrothele yani; assembly: GCA_039090855.1. Taxonomy (NCBI): domain Eukaryota; kingdom Metazoa; phylum Arthropoda; class Arachnida; order Araneae; family Macrothelidae; genus Macrothele; species Macrothele yani. The sequence goes on along the minus strand of CM076997.1, from coordinate 45,301,347 downwards.
ACCTGACGTGCCGAATTCTTTTCAGCGATTTGCCCAATCCTTTGTAAAATTTAGAGTTAATTGCTTGTTATTTGGGTAGAAATTTTTTTGTGCAGAACACCCTACAAATCAATAAAAGAAATCACCAACATTGTTTCTTTTGAGACTTCTGAAAACCGGAGTTTCTAGGTCTTCAGATGATTTTATCTGACACATTCAGTTGATTGTCCTTTATACGCTTTCCAGCCGTAGATGTAAGAAACAAATATGCTCCAGCTTTGTCTGTCTGTCTGTCTGACTGGCCGTCTGCCTGTCTGTCTGCACGATAACTCGCGTAAAAATGGTTCAATTTCGACGAAATTTTAGTATGCGGTAGGGGATAACCTGGGGACGAACCCTATTGAGAATGGGCAAAATGGGGTCAAGGGTCCGGACATAGGAGCGAAATCCATTCCATCGCCCTTATGCGTCATAACTTACGTACAAATGCTTCGATTGCGACAAAACTTGATGGTGTTGTTTCGGAAATTTACCGAACCGGTTGTGTTAAATAGCATCGAAATCGGGTCAAAGGTCAAGGCACAGGAGTGAGATTTATTCCACAGCCATTATCCTCATAACTTGACTAAAAATGCTTCTATTGCGATAGAACTTTAGTCTGGTGTTTCGGAGGAATACTGAACCAATTCTGTTTAATATAATTGAAATAATTTCAACGGTCAGAGCACAGGAGCGAGATTTATTTCACAGCCATTATCCTCATAACTTGTGTGTTGGAAAGCGTATCATAATCAAAGCATTACATGATTTTACTAACTTGTCTTTTACGCAAAACGCCAGTATTCATTACCAGTTAGGACTTTGTTTTACATGTCTGGACCACTGTTTTACATCCCAATCGAATCCCAAGACTCAGTAATTCGTATCTCCTTATGTTCCGCGTTCAATGTATGCTGTACGAAGCGTGAGCTCACTTTGCTGTTTCCAAATCTTCAACCCCAGTGGAATTCACGGTTTCTTCACTGAAGTATAGCTCGTGTATTAACATTCAGTGTGGCAGGCGACGATTTTACATTAATAACTGTCGAATTTTGTCGATGTTTGTGTCGAACGAGATTGCGTGTACCCTCCGCGCTGCGCGTCGTTGTTGAACATCCTCTTCCGCTTCTCAGAATCGCCCGTACCTCCAGAAAACATTGGAGATGGGGGCTTTATCTACGTAATATACCACTTGAGATGCACTTTAAACAAAGTTTGATTGCCATTCTTTACTCAGAACTTGAAACCATGACGAGGTGATTTTAATGCACCAACCTAAACACGACTTTCCAGTGGAACCTCTTTGTGTACACTTATGAAGCTTGGCATTGAGCCAGTTAAGATTAGACAGTGAATAGTTGAAACACTAGCCGATAGATGGCATTTGTAGTTGTCGTTTAAACAGAATTAGTCCTAAAATGTCTCAAACACACCTTGTATTAATATATGTCTTCAAAGGAACGTCGTCAGAAGTAAGCAATTTGAAAGGGAGGTAACTAGCGGTTTTTTTATAGAACAGGATTACTTCGCGCAAAACGTTGCATGTGGTGGTACAAACAGACTTACGGTTTGTGATATTCTAATCTATTTTCGTATTAGCTTGGTTATGAAGTACAAAAGTACTTGAAGATTCATAGAAATGCGAGTAAACCTGCTCTTGCAAGTTGCCATTGACTAAACCCAGAGCATGTTTATACAGAACGTAGCCTCTTTGTGGCGCAGCATGCACAGGAAGTGTCCAAACGCACAAACCTGTCGTTCCCTGGAAATACGGAAAGGACAGTAGAAGCCACTATAGCATAACAGGATCAACTTACCGTCATTCAATATGTTTATCGAGTTCGTCTCATGTTCAGACTATTCGAATTTTCGGATGTGTGTCATTTTCATTACTCAGTATTTCTCCTCATATTGAACTAGGACTAGTCGTTGAACCATTGTTGCTACCATTTTAAGGACATCATTTATGTGAAATAAATGTGAAAATGCCCGGATTTTTTTAGAAAAAAAATACAAAACAATACTAAACGTTGTTATATTTTATTTATAAATGCTGCTTTTTATGTGAAGCTTCTTTCTTCCTGGTTTCTCGCTTCGCCCGTAGCGTTTTATTTTATTTATTTACTTTTATCTTATTTTGAGGAAGTTTGGAGTGCTTTTTGTTTAAGTAACGAATCCGCGCGGATTGGTGTCAGAACTCACTGAAGAATAAGATACATATATGATTTGGAATTACATATCTCTAAGTCAAAAACACTTGGTTGCCCAAATCTGACGTCCTTGTTTCACCGCACGCGCATATTACAGCATTTGTATTATTTCATGAATTACTAAAAAAATCAACAGACTGCAAATGAAAAACTGTATCATTGTGGAATGGGCAGAGACAGGAACATTTCTTCGTTCTTTGCGAACCCGCAAATCGATGTTGCCACCGAATGCTTAAATTTATTCCGCATGTCATGTTTTTATTCTATTCTATTTGGAAAACGAAAGCAAAAGAAAGAAACGCCTCGAATGCACGATTTCTTTTTTGTCCTATGTTAATGTTGTCTTACGTCAGCGGCGGAGCTACAGTCTTAAAGCTGAGACTGACCAGACCGTCTGCAAACGCAGCAGAGAGTTACGTACGGGGAGGGGAGTTCGGAACAACTTAAAAGCACAAAGACTTCGAAATATACCTGAATGTTCTAATTCAATAGGTTTGCAAATGGATATTTACCTTTGTAGCCATTTTTCTGCTCTTAAGACACTTTATTAGTTACCATGGTCGTGTTTATAAGCCTTAAGTGGTCAATGTTTATTGCACTCTATATTTTCGTGCATTGTCTTGAGAAAAAGAAATACTCAATGCACTCGATATTTTAGCGTCCTCTTTCTTTATAGGTTCTTCTACGAGTCTTCTTAATATTAAGCCACAAGAATTGTGCTACAAATTCAGCTTTAAATAAAGCTACCTAAGTCGAGATGTAACACATTGGGTTAATTATTTTCTTTTATCAGTTTCTCTTAGATAAATAGTAGGGAACCCTTAGCAACTACCAAAGAGTTGCCAAAAACCTGAGTATACGTTTGAGATCTCAGACCTTCTGAAAGCAATTATGATGATCTTTTCGCTTTAAATGATTTCATTTATCTTCGTAACAATTTTTGAACTGCCAGAATCATTTTTCTTATCGCATCATCAGATATCTAATTTACTAGTAAGAAGACCGGCTGAACTGCACATATGACAAACAGGAAGTTCTCGTAAATGCAAGTTCTTTCTCAGTATGAGACTGTGCACTTGATCTTAAACATTTCTACGAACTCATTACATTATTAACCGTTTAACCGTCAATCATATTTTCCCTCACAGAAGAAGAAACCATTTTTCTTTTACGTTCATATGTAAAGGGAGCAAGTAGAACATCCTGTTTGTCAATACGTTTTTGCCTTGTGTCAGCGCAACGCTGGTATTCCTCTCCACAGAAAGAATAGTTTCATACCGTCTATTAAGGAAGTTTTTCATAGAATATACACTGGCGTACAAAATCTAAGGACGTACACTATTTCCGAAGGTTACAACTACAAAATCAGATGCAGCACCTTGTGGCAATTTGCATAACTGGGTGCGTTCAGTAGAAAGCCGGTGAACATGCAGAATATTGAACAGTGCACGCAGGAGGGGTCACATGGTATCACCCTGCTGGTAAGAAGGATCAATCGCTTCATGTGGTTCGCGCCGTATTCCCATTCTGCCATCCGCATGTACCACCGTGAATCTCGACTCATAAGTCCAGGCAACATTTTTCCACATCTCTAAGGTCTAGAGGCGATGTTCCCGCGCCCATGCTAATCTTTGAACCCTGTGATGTACGGTCAGCAGCGGTACCCTCGTGGGACGATGGCTTCTGTACCCCATAGCGAGGAGATGGTTCTGGATGGTGTGGCTGCTTACACGTTTTTTGTGCACCAGCGTTAAATTGCCGAGTGATTTCTTGCACTGTGGCCCGTCTATCCGCTGTTACAATGCGAGCTAGCCGACGATGACCCCGCTCATCCACATGCTCTTGTCCACGGCAGTTGGCCCTTGCATTGCTGGTTTTGCCGGATTCGATGTACTCACGGAGCACCCGTGACACAGTGGCTCGTGAAAATCCCACTGTCTGCACGACTTCCGAGATGGAGTGACCCATTTGTCTGGCCCCGACAACTTGCCCACGATCAAATGCGCTTAGATCCTTCGTCTTACCCATGCTGAATCCGACTCTTACTGATTCCCGTCGCATCACTCCTTATATTGTCGGATCGCTGCATACATCAAGTCGTTTCCCTTTACAGGGCCGCCCACAGCGCCACACTTGAATAACGCCAGCTGTTTCTAATTCAATTGCTCTTCAGTGTATAGGGCTATATGCCCGAAGTCATATAGTCTACGACTCAGCAACACGAATATCCCGAGGCAAGATGTCTTCGATATATAGGGAGATATGCCCGAAGTCCTGTGGCATGCGTCTCTCTAACCAGAGCTTTACGTAAAGCGCGTTTTCAGTGGTGTCATATCCACAGAAATTCGACACGTCATCAATAGGCCAATGTACTCTTCACCGATGTGAGTCGTTTCAGTCTGTCCTCCAGTCTGTTTCAGTCTGTCCTCCGATTGATTCTAGACGTCAGTTGATATGGCGTGAATGTGGTGCAGCGTTCCAGAGCGAGAATGTGCAGGAAAGGGACAGACACGAGGGTGCAGGGGTCATGGTTTGTTGGGCGGCATCATGATTAATGGAAGCACCAAGCTACTGGCGCTAGAAAAAAGGAACTATGACGAGCGAACGATATTGCGACCATGTTCTTCCACGTCATGTTCGATTACCCCGCAGTGTTGTAGGCCAAACATTTCTCTTAGTGTGTGGAAACATGGCACTTCGTCGTACGATAGCAGTCACACACTTCTGGAGATTTAGGGTATTCATCGCATCGACTGGGCAGTACGCTCCCCAGAACACAGCCCCATCGAACATGTCTGGGACACAATGAGGAGACGCATTGGTGGTCGAATTCTTCATTCCCTGTAGAAAACAAGCAAGGGCATCATCCGTGCTGTGAGGAAGGAGTGGAAAAATTTGACTCAGAAACTCTTGGATCACTTGTTGCTCAGAATGTCACGACGTGGTGAGAGCTGCATCGCAGTTCAGGGTGGACATATTCCATGCCGGAATGCCTCTCCGCTTGGTTATCCGTAAGCACATACATTCATTCTCCCACTATGTCCTTTTCAAAATTCTAATCTTTGCGTAAACACTGATTACAATGTAATTTGTGTGTGTCATTTATAAACAATTCTTTGTGCCTTTTCATGTGTTCATATGCCTGGAATATAATTGTTTCCCCGTTTGGCTGTGGTCATGTACTGTTTTTTTATGCAGGTAAAAATGTAGTCCGTCTCTAAGTTTGGACACCAGTGCATACACAGGGTGCATACGAAAGTCCCTTTAGCCTGGAATAACTTGCGAACGGAGAGAGATACAGTTATACAAGTGAGATGACTGTTTAGTAAAGCGATTACGCCCAATAGAATGCAACCGATAGCAGCGCCCCTAGTGGCGAAATGCGTAGGTTAGCCATTGCAAATCGAAAACGAAAAGAGATAGAAAACATTTCCCATTACAAAGTTGTAGAGCATCAATTATTTAGTACAAAACGACATTTGTTTCACACGGATAAAATAAATTGTCGCCTAAATACACTTAAATGTAGGCAATCGATGCGCGACCTTTTGTGTGAACGTTTGAAGGGAACAGGCATAGGTATGAGAAAATACAAAATTTATTGCATAAATGCGTACTTATGTCAAAACAGTTTGATGACGTCAGACAAAACAAAAACAAAAAAGGTGCGCACAGTGATAAAAAGTTAATGTCGAGTATGTTCGAAGAGTTCGCCATTGCCCACGATACACATTTGTATTAATGAAAATAACTCTGCATGCACATTCCTCAGCATGGAAGGTGTCACACTATTGCAAGCATCTGTAACACAACGATGTAGATCCAGCAGACTTGTAGGCGCTGTTGCACACACCTGATTTTTTTACGTAACCCCAGAAATCCAAGCTCGCCATTCTCACACAGCGTACGTAGACCTAAACGTTTCATCAGAGTACATCCTGCTACTGGTTTTTATATCGTAGGAACGGTACAACGTCACAATCTGCATTTGCATACGGCTACATTTGCGAAATATGAATATGCAGATTCGAATCGTCGCGCATCGATTTCGGACAGTGTAGGGTATTCAGGAGACAATTTACCTTATCCGTGTGAAACAAATGTCGTTTTGTACTAAATAATTGATGCCCTACAACTCTGTAATTGGAAATTTTGCTCTATCTCCTTTCGTTTACGATTTGCAATGGCTAACTTCCACATTTAGCCATTAGCGACGTTACTATTGGTTGCATTCAATCGGTCGTAGTCGCTTAACTATACCGTCATCTTCCTTGCAAAACTGTACCTCTCTCCGTTCGCAAGTTATTCCAGGCTAACGGGACTTTCCTATGTACCCTGTATATACAGTATATACACTATATTGACAAAAGTCACAGTCACCTTTAAGAGAAACACAACATAGCATTTATTGAGATACATTAGTAAGGTGTCGGTCCACCTTTGGCCTTAATGCATACGCTGACCCTTCGAGATATGCTTTCGGCCAGCTTTGGAACACAGCGATAGGTTTGCGCTTCCATTCTGTACATAATGCTATCGCTAACTGTTGCTTAGTAGTAGGCCTTGGTCCCAAACTTCTTATGCGGCGCTCTAATTTATCCCATAGGTGCTCTATGGGATTAAGATCAGTGCTCTGTGCTGGACAGTCCACACGCGATAAGGAATTATCGTCGAACCACGCCGTAACAGTCAATGCTTTATGGCTCGGTGCATTATTCTGCTGATACCATCAAAGCTCGGTTCCATTGTATTGCCACAGAGTTGGTAGGGCATAATTGTCCAGAATATCAAGGTAGACATGCCGGTTAACAGGTTTGTCCACGACAACCAATGGGCCGGGACCATACCACGAAAAACACCCCGACACGAGTACACTTCCAGCTCCAAACTTGACCGTAGGAACGGTACACTGTCGTAAATAGCGTTCCCCCGGATACCGCCATACCCACACACGGCCATCAGACTGATGGATCGTGTATCTGGATGCATCAGTCCATACAACCCGTTTCCATTTATCTACGGTCCATGATAAATGTTCTTTACACCATGCTAAACGGCGAGTAGCATTCCGAGTGGAGGTGAAAGGCTTATGAGCAGCAGCATGACCACGGTAACCCATGGAATGAAGTTCCCTGTGAATGGTACGTGAAGATACGAAGGTTCCAGCATTTTACTCACCTGTACACTGAGATCTTGTGCTGTATTCCGTCGATTAGCTGCCGCGACTCTCTTGAGTCTTCTACGTCCTCTAACACTGATTTTCTTTGGTCTGCCGGTACGTTTTGCTGCTTCAGGCACGCCATGTGTCTTCCACTTATTCAGTACATCCAAAACAGTTGGCTTGGGTATGTTGAAACGCCTCTCGGTTTCTCTTATGGACAACCCACTAATATAACACCCAAGAATCTCTCCTTTCTGAAGTTGAGTTCTCTCCCGCCGCAAAGTTTTCAGTCAGCCTCACAGTGCGATACGATCGCGGTCAGCCGCAGGCTTGTGTTTATACCGTTTGCAGTTGTACCGCGCATCTTTACAAAGCAGTGGGTCCGTTCATTTGCTTTTGAATAGGTGCCCGGTGACTTTTGTCAATATAGTGTACATAATGGACACCAGTGCATATATATATATATATATATATCCCCAGCAGTGGCCGAATAACAATTTTTTGGTTGCTGTGTGTTGGTATAACGTGGAAAGAGCGATGTCTTGTTTATTCACTGACGCCACGTATTTCGAGGACTTTCACTATATATATTAGGGTATGGAGATCAACGATCACACCTGGACTACTCAGGAGGCTATATATATATATATACATATATATATATATATATATATATTTTGTTGTTGTTGGAGGTTTAACGACCACCGTGAGCGATATGGGCTATAAGCAGTCTCCCGTTCCGAATTTAGTTTAGCTGGCTGTATGGAATGCAGAAACGTAGTGCCGTATAACAAGCACAACATCCATGCCTCAACGGGAAATCTCAAGCTAAATTACTCAAGTAATATATATATATTTGTTTGTACCTCAGCTCTTATAACCACATGTAACACATTTTATATAATTTATGACTACTAAACTTGTGGTGTTAGGACAGAATAAAAATAGCAACGTTTCTCCCAATAAAATCTTTATTATACGTACGTCGACTATAGTTTCGCAGATCGTTTTCCTCGCCATCATCAGGACGAATAGAGTGTAAACATCCAAATCATTATGACATCATCAGAGTTCTGACGGTCATGGATTTTGATGAGTTGTTTCCACGCGCTTGAAAGAAATGGAGTCGACTTTATGTCGTTGAAAAGCCATGAAGAGTTCCGGTATATGTGAAAAGCTTCTAATACATTCATTAAGCTTGACTCGAATCAGGTTTATGAATAAGCGTAGCGTTTCCAACGAAAGAAATTATAGCTACTTTTGTGACAATGCTGGCTATAGACGAATTCTTCAAACGTACCATAGGTATTCAATTAATAGTTCCGTACCATAGGTTTCACATGTTATGTATTCCTTCTCTCGGAAAATTAAAGCCGTGCGTGTCTCTCATAAATATTAAAGTCCACTGGATAAAACCGAGTAGTAATACGCTAAACAACTATAGGTAAAGAACGATAATATCCGTTTATTGGCATAAAACAGCAAACAACTGGTTGCAAGCTTTCAGCCTCTACGGGTGCGTTCTTCAGGCTTAGACGTAGTTTAGAACAACGTTAGTAATCTAAATGAATGAACAGAAAACTTAAATATGCATGCGAAATATATAAAATGTATCAAAACGAGACAGCGCGGCACGTGCGGAAACTGTTGAAAATGAGAAGAATCAGGTACTTTCACGAGAAGCACGCAGGAACATGCGCCATATCAAAGGCAGCTTCATTGACACGTCATCGTTTGCAGACATCATTGCTAAACAAGATCTCCAGAGACTCTCTAATGACTGTACCTCTGGCGGTAGTGCATGGTGCAACCTGTTGCAAATCAGCCCATTGTGGAGCTGCAGAAGATGTCATGACCTCCCTAGATAGAGCAGTGGACGATTTATTCTTCAAGACGTCTCTTTTGTGTTCGGACAAATGAGTTGCGAAGGACCACTCTGTCATGCCAATATAAAACTTGGTATTTCCATTCTGGTATCGAAGGGGTATGGAATATACCCCTGCGTTAGCAAGTAAAGTGCTGCTGCTTCCGGATGAAAGAAGGTATTGTGATATTGACCTAGGGTAGCAAATTCCAACACCAAGCTCTAACTTCTTAAACGCATTCCGGCGGATGAAATAGGAAAGTCCCGGTACGTACGGAAAGGAGCCGATGAACCTCTGATTGGGTTCCTTGTTACGACGAAGTTCTCATCAATGCTTAACTATTATCCCGAAATATACGATAGTTACCTCTGAGAAGGGGCAACTACATTTTTAATGTAACCTCGAATAACAGGTAACTACCGTTTACATTCAAAACGAAATTAGTGACGTATCCAAGGTTCGAGAACTGAGTGAACTGAACAATCTCATCCCCTATTTCGAAGCAATTACATTTCTTTGAAATAACGGAAATAATTATGAGTTCTTTTCATAAATCGATGGGAAACAGTGTTTTTATTGAGTAATTGAAATGACCTTTCAAATGACGGATTTTTTTCTCCGGGGCGTGCCTGAATAGAAAAATAATTAAAATGACAGGTTTCAATCAGTCGATTAAGATCACTACAATTGGTTTATCAATAACAAATGGTTATACCGTTTTGCACACGATAAAAACTCAATAGGAGCACAGACCTTACGAGTTAAAAATAACTTTACTAAAAGCTTAAAATAAATACAGGTTAAAAGCAAAAACATGAGATCTTTCCAGGTCCACAATGGGCTCAGCTTCAGATTTTTAATATCAAGGAATGTCTGTGCACGGCCTAGAAAATATTACAAAAGGTCATATCTTCGTAATGATGTGCAAAATCATTTGCACGCACGTTAAACAATCCGTTAGGAAAATTGGCAGGCGGCACCGGTGTTGCAGTGATCAAAGCGCTGTCTTATGATCATTCGTCCGAGAAGAGCCGGGTTCGAATCCCGGTGAGGCATGGATGTAGTGTTTTTGTTTTTCTTACAGCCCTGGTTCTCTCCGTATCCTGGAGCCAGTGACCCTAAATTAGAAATGGCTGACTGCTTATAGCCCATTGAGTTGCTCACGGTGATCGTTAAACCTCCATTAAAAAAAATCGATTACATAGAGGATGAGGAACACAGTAATGTGGTTATGTGAAGGCGTGGTCTTCTAAATTAGAACTCCGGTACCTCTGAAACAGCATTTTCAAGCCGAGCGGGATGATATGTGGAATAGAGTCATTACAACATATATGTTCTTGAACAAAGATACACAAACTTTCTGTAAATAAAAGTGATGACGCCTTGGAAGGTGTGGTGAGAATTTAGCTTCACTCCATGCAGGATAATATGTCGCACTATGCGTTAGACGTGCTAAAGCGGTAGTCATAGCTCCGATTCGAACGTTATATATATGTAGGTGTTCTTCCAGGCGGGTTTTAAATTACGTCGTGTGGAGCCTATATACACTTTTTGAATCTTCGTTGTTGTCCACAACTTTCAGTGCGATGCGTTGTCTTAATTATATATATGTAGAATGTCTGCTTGTTCAAATGAACTGACAACATGTAACAACAATTCTACGTCATAGATGAGACGACGCACGTGCAGAGCATCGTCTAGCAAGCGCTTTCCAGATGAGTTGACGCACGTGCAGAGCATCGTCTAGGAAGCGCTTCCCAGATGAGTTGACGCACGTGCAGAGCATCGTCTAGGAAGTGCTTCCCAGATGAGTTGACGCACGTGCAGAGCACTGTCTAACGAGCATTCGTGTAGTAAAGACCAGAAGTTCGTTGGGAGCAGAAGGAAGAAGGTGGTTGATGGTAGTTGTCCGTACAGAATGTTTACATTTTTAAGTTGTTAATTATCGTCTTATTTTATTTGTATATGTTCTCCGTATAAAGATATTATAGCTACGATGGCTGACTGTATCAGTAGCGCAGCACTTTTTTAATTCCCCTAGACGAATGAGTCCCTACAAAAAAGTGGAGACTCGTTGCGGATTCGATTGGAAGAAGGAATGATAAGTTCGGTGGCGCACTGACACGTGTCGAATTCTTCTGCGCCAGCTATGTTGTTTTGTGTCGCCCTGACACGTGTCGAATTCTTCTAAGCAGTCATGTTGTTTGACGCCGTCCTGGTAAGTACGGATTTATTCTTATGAATTCGACAGTGCTCTTTTTCTTATGAGTGTTAACGGCTATAGTGAGCGTCCTGGTCGAGAGTAAGTATTTGACAGTGTTGCGGAGTGTCATCCTGGCATAAGTAAGTCCGCTTCCGGCTTAACATTTATAGTGAGCGCCCTGCTCGAGAGTAAGTATTCGACAGAGTGTCATCCTGGCATAAGTAAATCCGTTTCCGTATTCCAAAGGGTTTACTGGCAGATCTGGACATGGTACTTCTGTACATCGAAATTTTCGTGTCACTTCCGTACAAATGTAATGCTAATTGCCCATCGTATTTGAGATTTCTTACTGCCCTACCGTTTTTCTGTCAGTTCCGTACAAAAAGGAATTTAACTCTCTCATTTCCAGTAGATGCCTGTGGATCATATTTGCCTTTGTTCCCTATGTGTAAACCAGGACTTTAGAAAGAGAAGGGCTGCTTCATTCCTTTGTTGTAGGACGAGTATTTTAAGCCCCAGTTGCTAATTTTTTGGCAGTAAACTTGAGAACGGAATATCACGTTTTCCCTGTTAATAACAACGGCACTGCAAAGGAATAGATTCTGAAATTCGTCCACGATCTCATATTGAGGGGGTGCTGAATCTTTCTTTAAATATGATGAAATATGTGAAAAATAAATTTGTACGGTGTTGGCGGTATCGAAAATCATTGAAGACAGCACAGGACTTGCCTTTTGACGTTTCCGACAACACTGCACGATCCATTTTGTTTAAATAAAATCTCCAGATGCAACAAGTGCACTGCTGTATAATTTTAAAAGAACAAACTAACAAAATAACGAATATCACATTTTGTACGGAAGTAACACATGATCAGTTTGCCTCCCTTGCGAAAGGATTAGGCGGGACCCTTTGTACGGAAGTGATACACGATCAGTGTGCCTCCTCCTCCCATTTGGGGGAAAAGTGGAGGAATGCTTGCTTATACGGATCTGACACAAAATTTTCATTCTCCGGAAGTGCCACATACGGATCTGTCACGACACCATTCCAAAGAACCACTTAGGTTCGACGGTTATAACAAACGTTATTCTGGAGTGCTAATATTATATTTTGGGGGCAATCTCGCCCGGAACATAGGTGTTGGGCATGGATATTTTTGATCTTCGTTCAAGACTTCCGGTGATTTGCAAACTTGCTACATAACTGAGAATGGCGTATTTAGCAAAAGGACTTAAAGAAGACTTAAAAATATTGACCTATGAAATGGGCTTCGAAACGCCAGCAGATTGCAGAAAGTGAAAATTATATTGAAGAGTTTTGTGGGGAAATGTTGAGCACGATAATAAACGCAAGGAGAGATCCCTCTGAAGAAAAACGAAGGAGAGACGAAATAGAACTTGAACTGGCGAAAATAAGAGTCGAGGCTGAATCTAGACAAGATAAGAGGGTTCAGATGGAAAATACCAGAACTCTAAGTAAAGAGTTTAAAAACTTAATTCAGAAATTTTATATGGGAGACGATATAAGTTTGTGCCTAGTGTTTTTTGAGCGTCAAGCCCGTCGTGTGTCGTTACCGCAATAGGAATGGGTCACTCATCGTTTGGCACTAATCCCCTAAGAAATAAATCAGCTGATTGCTCGTGAGCCAGAGGAAAAAGTCGAAAGTTATGACCATGTGAATGCGTTACTACTAAAGAGGTTCAAATTAACTCTTGAACGGTTTCGCCAGTTATTTCCTCCGCGTCAGAAGAAACAGACCTGTACCAGGCGGGATTTTTTATCATAAATTGTTTACATATTTTGATGGTTGGATTTCAGCCTTAAAAAATAACAACATCATTACCGATCAAATAAAAAAACGCAATGGATTTTAGAGAATATTATTTGGATGAATGGAGCAACATTGTTTCTCTCTTTGCTGTCGAGCATGAATGACCAAAGTTCTCAAGGCCGCCCCTTCATGGTTTTCCAGCGACGTTCAACAGAAACAAAGTTGGAAGTGGGATGTCTGGAAGCAAACAGGCCGAGAAGTTCCAGACACGAGGTCCAATAAGATGCTTTGAATGCAGGAGCAGCAGACATTTGAGTTCTCAATGCCCTGAGCCAGTGCCGGCGCGACTAGGGTGCGGGAGATGCGACGCACCAGGGTGGCACTGCTAAGGGGCGGCATATTTTTGTCAAAAACAATGAAAGGAGAGGGAATGAAAAGATGAAAAGAAAAAAGATGATGAAAAGAAAAAATGATATAAAATACTAAAAAATAATAACTCAAATTTAATTTCGCAAGCAATTAGATAATATTGTTTCAGTTCGCCTGGGTTCAGCAAAAAAAAAAAAAAAAAAAAAAGAGAACAATGGCGACAAAGATCTGGCGTGCCAACTTTGACGAGAGTAGGTGGATCACTTGAGTGCAGTGCATAAGCCTTCTCCAAATGTCTTGCTCTTGGAGCAGTGGGTGTTCGGGAACTCAATAGTGAAGTTCTTTATCTCTATCATGTTTTTTCCTCCTGTGTAACCTCAAGTACTTAGTGAATTTCAATGCAGTATTTACAGAAAGTGTAATTTAATTTTGTGTTAGTAAACTTCATGGTGCGAAAATGCTGTCAGCAGTCAACTATTTATTTGTGTGCAAAGCAGCGTGCTTAGCTCGATGACCGTGAGCATCAAACAAGTACACAGACATATTGATATTACGAGGCCGACCTGCAATGTTTGGTTTGTGAATAAGTGTCATCTCAAGTATGAGATGATACTTATTCACAAACCAAAAATTGTTCATTGTAAGAGTGATCTGGCTTAGAAGTAATCTGGTCATTAAAAGCAACAATTGAAAGTGCAGAAAATAATTCCTCATACTAATGAATGAGCAAGTTTTTTAACTTGCTCATTCATTAGTATGAGGAATTATTCATCGTAAATGCAGATGATGTCGAATTCAAAAATATGTTTTATTCCGCATATTTGGTTCTAAACATCCGATTGAAAAATTTCTTTTATCTTTCGATTCCACTTATGTTGAAGAGTAGTTTAGATATAGTCACTTTTTTAAAATTACGCATAGATTTTTCGCTAGGGGGACAAAAATAAATTACATTTTACCCGATAACTCTTCTTCTAAAACTCCGATTTGAATTTTTTTTTTCTTCAGCGGATACATCTCCTAATGGAAAATCTTTTGCGTATAATTTCAAATTTTTGGTAAAGAATACTTTGGCCACCAGGGGTGTGAGCGTTAATTTTTGCTTCTGATGTATTTGAAATAAAATCTGAGGTTCTAAAAAATCGATTGAAAAAATTATTTCGTTGATTGATGCCACTCACATCGATAAACCTTTTCGGAAAATTTTCTTCATAAAAAATTCTACAGTTTCTCCGCCAGGGGGCGTAGATGTATATCTTATTTTTGTCAATATTTCTACTTCTAGGAGTCCGATTTGAAAAATTCCGTCTTTGTTGAATGGTGTTTTCAGTGTGACATGTTTTTCATATAATTTCAAAAATTTCAAGTAGTTCCTAGACTTTCCGCTAGGGGGCGTAGGGGTAAACTGCGTTTCTCACTATAACTTTGCTTCTAAATCTCAGATTTTAAAAATTCTTTCTGCACCGGATAGAGCTCCTGATCGGAAATCGTTTGCACATAATTTTTAATTTTTGTACAAAAAATGGTTTGGCCACCGGGGGGCGTAAACCTTAATTTCCGCTTCTGATGTAATTGCAGCAAAATATGAGCTTCTAAATTCTCGATTAAAAAAAAACGTCGTTTGTCGACAAACCTTTTAGGAACATATTCTTCTTAAAATAATGCATGGTTTCAACGTCAGGGGGCGTAGATGTATATCTTATTTTTTTCAATATCTCTACTTCTAAGAGTCCGATTTGAAAAATTTCTTCTTTTTTGGATAGTGTTTTCAGTGTGACATGTTTTTCATATAATTTCAAAATTTTCAAGTAATTCGCAGACTTTCCGCTAGGGAGCGTAAAGGTAAATTGCTTTTTCCCATATATCTCTGCATCTAAATCACCGATTTGAAAAATTCTTTCTGCACCGGATACAGCTCCTGACGGGAAATCCTTTGCACGTAATTTCTAATTTTTTTAAGAAATGGTTTGGCCACCATGTGGCGTAAGTCTTACTTTCCGCTTCTCAGGTATTTGCCGCAGAATATGAGCTTCTAAAATCTCGATTGTTAAAAAAGTCGTTTGTAGACCGATATTACTCACGTCGACAAACCTTTTCGGAGCATTTTCTTCTTGAAATAATGAATGGTTTCTACGCCCCCTGGCGTAGATGTATATCTTATTTTTGTCAATATCTCTATTTCTAGGAGTCCGATTTGAAAAAAAAATCCTTCTTTGTTGGATAGTGTTTCCGATGCGAAATGTTTTTCCTATAAATTCAAAATTTTCAAGTAAATCATAAACTTTCCGCTAGAGGGGCACAAAGGTAAATTGCGTTTTCTGCGTTATTTCTGCTTCTAAAACTCCGATTTGAAAAATTATTCCTGTATCGCATACAAGACCTGATGTAAAATATTTTTCACGTACTTTTTAATGTTTGGTAAAGAATAGTTTGGCCACCAGTGGGCATTAGTGATAATTTCTGCTTCTGATGTATTTGTAGCAAAATTTGGGCTCCTGAAAACTCGACAAATTTTTTTTTCTAGGGCCGATACTGCGCATATTGAAAAACCTTTTGAGAATACTTTCTTCCTAAAATAATGCATGATTTTTCCACCAGGGGACGTAAAGTCACATCTTATTTATTTCGATATCTCTGTTTCTATGAGTTCGATTTGAGAAATTCTTTCGGTGTAGGAGAGCATTTCCGGTGCGAAATGTTTCTCATATAAATTCATGTTTTTCTTAACGCAACAAGTCTGCAACCAGAGGGCGTAAGCTCACGATTCCGTTTACAGCAATATCTGAGGGATTAAAAACCCGATTGAAAATCTTCTTTCTTTCGTCAGATACTATTGTTTTCCATACCGATTCCATTGACTTTGAATAACTTTGATAATTTTAATTTGCGTCCGAAAGGATTCAAAAGTCGTGCTTTTTACACCCGAAAGTTCGGTGGCATATTTCTTGTTTTTATTTTGGCAACCTGGGGGCGTAATTGCTAATTTCTGATTCTGACGTACTTGCAGCAGAATCTGTGCTTTTAAAATCTCGATTGAAAAAATTCATTTGTGGACTGATACTATTGTACTTACATCGATAAGCCTTTTCGGAACATTTTCTACTTAAAATAATGAATCGTTTCTCCGCCATGGGGCGGAGAAACGATTCATTATTTTAAGTAGAAAATCTCAGTTTTGTCATATCTCAGTTTTGTCAATATCTCTGCTTCGAATATTCCAATTTGAAAAATTTCTTCATTGTTGGATAGATTTTCAATGCGACATGTTTTTCATACAATTACAAAATTTTAAGTTATTCATTAAATTTCTGCTAGGGGGAGTAAAGATAAATTGCGCTTTCCCCAATATATCTCTTTTTCTAAAACTACGATTTGTAAAATCCTTCTTGCATCGACTACAGCCCCTGGTGGGAAATGTTTTGATTGTAATTTCTAATTTTTTTATAAAATATGATTTGGCCACCAGGGGGCGTAAGCATTAATTTCTGCTTCGTAGGTATTTGCAGTAAAACCTGAGCTTCTAAAAGCTGGATTGAAAAAATTATTTCGTGGACCGGTTTCGCTTATGTCGATAAACATTTGAGAATATTTTCTTCTTAAAATATTGCATCCGCGAGGTATCGTAGATGTATATTATTTTTCTTTCAATATCTCTGCTTCTAAGAGAAAGTTTAAAAGTCTGTGGAACAGAATTTTTTGCGGGACAGATTTTTAACTATAAAGCAAATTTTCTTAATGATAATGACGCCGAATACCAGTTATTTCTCACCTGGGTATCCTCAAAATAAATAGGGCAGCTGGGGGCCCGGTAGAAGCGTTCTCACCTTGAGTTCGACTGGATCACCAAAGATCCGCCGAGGTTCGGAAGTCCCATCAAGCCGTTGGTACGCCGTACCGTCTTAAAGAGACTTCTCGTTATGAACATTTCAACCCCCGCCCCATATCATGTGATTCTGCTCGGGCTATTTAGCCCTCCGTGTCCGTGTAGCACATGAAATAATTTTGGAGTTTGCAGGCGCATAAACTAAACAAAACAAAAAAGAAGATGCTTTGCAGTCACATATACCAAACAAAAATCCACGAGCATTTTATGCTCCTTGCTCACTTCACTCAGTTTGGTAGTTTATGATGCCGTAACAGTAATTATCGGATAATTGATTTCTAGTTTATGATGCCGTAACAGTAATTATCGGATAATTGATTTCTAGTTTATGATGCCGTAACAGTAATTATCGGATAATTGATTACTAGTTTATGATGCCGTAACAGTAATTATCGGATAATTGATTTCTAGTTTATGATGCCGTAACAGTAAATTATCGGATAATTGATTTCTAGTTTATGATGCCGTAACAATAAATTATCGGATAATTGATTTCTAGTTTATGATGCCGTAACAGTAAATTATCATATAATTGATTTCTAGTTTATGATGCCGTAACAGTAAATTATCGGATAATTGATTTCTAGTTTATGATAGCGTAACAGTAAAATATCGGATAATTGATTTCTAGTTTATGATGCCGTAACAGTAAAATATCGGATAATTGATTTCTAGTTTATGATGCCGTAACAGTAAATTATCGGATAATTGATTTCTAGTTTATGATGCCGTAACAGTAAATTATCGGATAATTGATTTCTAGTTTATGATGCCGTAACAGTAAATTATCGGATAATTGATTTCTAGTTTATGATGCCGTAACAGTAAATTATCGGATAATTGATTTCTAGTTTATGATGCTGTAACAGTAAATTATCGGATAATTGATTTCTAGTTTATGATGCCGTAACAGTAAATTATCGGATAATTGATTTCTAGTTTATGATGCCGTAACAGTAAATTATCGGATAATTGATTTCTAGTTTATGATGCCGTAACAGTAAATTATCGGATAATTGATTTCTAGTTTATGATGCCGTAACAGTAAATTATCGGATAATTGATTTCTAGTTTATGATGCCGTAACAGTAAATTATCGGATAATTGATTTCTAGTTTATGATGCTGTAACAGTAAATTATCGGATAATTGATTTCTAGTTTATGATGCCGTAACAGTAATTATCGGATAATTGATTTCCAGTTTATGATGCCGTAACAGTAATTATCGAATAATTGATTTCTAGTTTATTATGCTGCAACAGTAAATTATCGGATAATTGATTTCTTTTCTGTCATTCAACGTCTGTTCACATATTTCTTGCTCAACTAAGAGGTGGAGAATTTTAACCCAAAATATGTCTCAGATTACCCTGAAAGCAGTTGCAGACACTGGATGGGAGAGTCGGATTGAAGCAGTAAAACCTTCGGTTTATCGGAAGTTTGTGACAGCTTATCAGAAATTATCGACGAAGAAAAAAAGTGAGCTACCTGCCAAGTATGTCGCCCAATTTTTGTAAGAAAAATTTTAATCTTTTACGTTTATACACAGTCGAGTCACATTATTGTGAACACCTCCTACTTTTGACGTCAACAGCGCGTATCCAATGAAAGAATGTACGTGTCGTGAACTGGATTCGAGGGTATATAAGGTGTGCTGTAGGAATTCTGAAAACAAATCATTCGTTGCTCCCATGGATAAAAGGAGCGATTGATCAGATTTGCAAAAAAGGATGCCTATCGGCTTTCGAGCCAAGACTGGCACTATTCCTGAAACAGCACAGTTTGTGAACTGTTAGCGTGCTGCTGTGGTTAAAATTTACATTGGTTGGAGAAATGGTACCATGGCGAATAAGCCAGTGGAAACTGCTGAACACAACGTACCATTGATATGAGAGGTGAACGTCGGCAGCGAAGGTGCGTGAGGGCCGATCGACACCCTACAGTGAAGCAACTCACTGGCAGAATGAATCAGGGTACCGCCGGAAGTGTGTCTAAAGCGACAGTTCAGCGAACCCGGCGGCGTATGGGGTTCTGATGCAGACGGATGGTCACTGCACCTATGCTAACGAAGGTGCATCGGCAGAAAAAATTTCATTTGCACGACAGTATTGCAATTGGACCTCTGCTGATTGACAAAGGATTACCTTCTCCGATGAGTCACGTTTTTTGGTTCATCGAACGGATGGTCGTTGGCGTATAAGGCGAGAAACATCGGAGAACAAAGACTCTTCAACCATTGCTGGAACAAAACAAGCTGGTGGCGGCAGCGTTATGATCTGGTTAATGTTTTGGTGGCATTCTCTGGGTCCACTCATACCTGTGGAAGGCACCATGGACCGAATTCGTTATGAATTCATTCTTGCAAACCACGTACACCCATACATGCTGATTGTCTTCCCTGGGCGGATGGGATCTTCCAGAACGACAATGTGACGTGTCACACAGCTAGAACTGTCCGAGAGTGGTTAGAAGATCACCATGAAGACTTCAAAGTACTTCCCTGGCCCCTAATTTCCCCAGACTTAAACCCAATTGAGCATATGTGTGACCACCTCGATCGTGTTGTTCGCTTTATGGATCCACCACCACACATCCTCCAGCATCTGTCAGATGCACTGCAGTCAGCATGGCTCCACATATCTGTGAACACCTTTCAGCACCTTATTGAGTCACTTCCAGCTTGTCTAGCTGCTGTCCGCGCTGCACACGACGGTTACCCTGGATATTAGCTGGTGGTCACAATAATGTCCCTCGACCATGTGTGTTCCATTGTTACATGGTAGGAGGTGTTATCGAGAGAAAACGTTGTTTCCAAAATCATGAAAAATCGAAACATGGATTTATCATCTTGCGTTGAACATTTAGATCTCCTTAAAAAAATCTCGCAAACTACCGAAATACATTTGAACCCATGATTAATACTGCGTCTGAACTTGCCACCTCATGTAATGCATTACCACACTTTGCTTCTCAACAGTTTCGCAGGAAAAAAAACAGTGTTCGAATATGAACACGAAAATGAAACTATGACCAATCCTAAAGATAATTACCGCATAGGTCTTATACGTTATCATTGACACGGATGTTAGATCAATCGACGAAAGATTTGGTTTGCTGCAAAATCACAGTGAAGTGTTCAGTTTTTTGTACGATTTTGGGAACATATCGGAACTGAGTAAACAACAACTGTTGAAACATTACATGGATCTTGGAATAAAGCTATCCGACGAAACTGATGAAAACTGCCCGAAAGACATAACAGCTACGGAACTTACAGATGAACTTAGTATCGTTACGAGTTTTCTAAAAACCGAAACTTCACCGAAAGATGTCTTGCAGCACATTTATAAAAATGCACAGACGGGAAATTTCCCAAACATTTCAATAGCGTTACGGATTTTATTAACGCTCCTTGTGAGAGTTGTTTCTGGAGAGAGATCCTTCTCGAAATTAAAACTGCTCAAAAACTATTTGAGATCAAAAATGCTACACCAAAGACTTACTAACTTAGCTCTAATATCTATTGAAAGGGGGATGTTCGAGAAAATCGATTTGAAAAATGTTTCGGAAAATTTTGCTAGCTTGAAAGCTCGAAATGTGAAATTTCTTTTGCTCATCTGTAGATTATAAAGTGATCTACTTTTGATGTAGAAAATAGATTTCATTGCTTTAAGCAATAGAACGTGAATTGACTGTAATCTTTTCTGAATCCTCTGAGCGTCCATGGACGAGTTAACTGGTCCTCTTCTAACGTTTCTCAAAGTGGTAGAGACAATATTTTTCGTCCTGGGGAAATTGTTTTGAAAGACAACTCACTGCTTAATGCTTTCAATAGTATTTCCACAGGAAGATTAATTTTGTCTCGGTCCCTTTAAAAAACGCTCACTGAGGACGAGTGACCTATTTGACTCTCGGAGGGGTAATGACATGTTACCATCGTTTAAATTATTACGAGTATGTAAATAGCCAAATGGGGAGCTTTCTCGCCTCAAGGTTATTTTGTGCCTGAAGCAGCAAAACGGTACCGGCAGAGCAAAGAAAATCAATGATAGAGGACGTCGAAGCCTCAGGAGAGTCGTTACAGCTAATCGACGAAGTACTACTGCACAAGACCTCAGTGTACAGGTGAGTAAAAATACTGGAACCTCGGTATGTACACGTACCATTCGCAGAGAACTTCATTCCATGGATTACCGTGGTCGTGCGGCTGCTCATAAGCCTTTCATTTCCACTCGAAATGCTACTCGTCGTTTAGCATGGTGTAAAGAACATTTATCGTGGACCGTAGATCAATGGAAACGGGTCGTATGGACTGATGAATCTAATAGATACACGATCCATCAGTCTGATGGCCGTGTGTGATTATGGCGGCAGCCAGTGGAACGCTATTTACCACAGTGTACTGCTCCTACGGTCACGTTTGGAGCTGGCAGTGTACTCGTATGGGGATGTTTTTCGTGGTATGGTCCCGGCCCATTGGTTATCGTGAACAAACTTGTTAACCAGCACGTCTACCTCGATATTCTGGACAATTTTGCTTTACCAACTCTGTGGCAATACCATGAGACCGAGCCTTGTTTGTACCAGCAGGATAAAGCACCGAGCCGTAAAGCAAGGACTATTACGGCGTGTTTGACGATAATTCCATATCGTGTGTGGACTTTCTCGATTATTAAAAGGCCTTTGGTTCAGTGAAAACATAAGCAGTTACAACGGCTTTGAAATCCTGCGGTATTGAAGATTCATACATTAATCTTATTAATATATCTATGAAAATGCAAGTGCAAAGATTCGGCTGTTTGAGAATACAGCACCCATAAAAATTGGAAAGTGATTGAGACAAGGTGATACCGTATCTCCCAAGCTCTTTAATGCCGCATTGGAAAATGACTTTCGATAACTGAAAAGGGAAAACAAAGGGATAAAGATTAATGGAGATTATCTAATTCACCTTCGTTTTCCTAATGACGTAGTCATTTTTGCAACTACCCCATCAGAGCTGCAGAGTATGATCCAGGAACTTGCTGACAAGAGTAAAGAAGTGGGAGTAAAAATGAACTTTCAGAAGACAAAAGTGATGTTCAATGCTTTTACAAGAAATGAAGATTAATGGAGAAAAGCTGGAGATAACAGACACCTACGTTTATCTTGGACAGCAGATATCAAGTGAGGGTCACATTGATGAAGAAATTAATCGGCATATAAAACTTGCCTGCAGAGCTTTTGGAAGAAACAGCATAATTTTCAAGAGCAATATGCCATTATGTCTTAAAAGAAAAGTGTTTTATCAATGCATCCTTCCAGTGCTTACGTATAGCGCAGAGACGTGGACCTTAACTAAAAGAGACATACAAAGGCTGCAGACAACTGAAAAAAGCATGAGTACATGCTTGCTGCAATAACCAGGAGAGAGAAGAAAAGGAACTCGTGGATCAGAAAAATGACAAGATTGGACGACATCATGATCAGAGTAAAATCCCCGAAATGGCAATGGGCTGGACATACTGCCAAAAGGACAAATCATCGATGGGCAGCCGAAATTTTAGATTGGATTCCAAGGGACAGGAAAAGACCCAGAAGAAGACCACATGGAAGATGGGTGGATTAAATTCGAAAGTATGCGGGAGTAACATGGATGAGACTGGCACAAGACATACCGTTGTGGAAGAAACTTGGGGAGACCTTCGTTCAGCAGTGGATTGGTAATGGTTGACAATGATGATGATGATGCTATGAGAATGTGGCGAAGGCATTTTGTGGAAGATGCTTTAGCGATTCCTGTACAGCTTGAATAACATCAGCATCTGTGTTGAATATTGCCCCACAGAACTTCTCTTTCATTGTTGGAAAGAACCAGAAATCGCACAGTGCGAGGTCAGGACTGTAGGCAGGCTGTGGCATGATTTCAACACTGCATTCCGTAAGAAACTGTTGAGCACAAGCAGCCACATTTGGGTGGGCGTTATCATGGTGTATGATTGACTTGCCCATCAGTTCCGGTAGCTTAATCGATATGTGACGTCGCAGACACTTCAAGACAGAAATGTAATACTCAACATTGCAATAACATGTAAAGGAACGGCATACTGGTAGACTATACCTTTATGATAAAAGAAAATTATCATCATCACTTTCCCAGCTTATTTGATTTGACGGACTTTTTTCGGAGGAGGTGAGCCTACGTGTTTCCAGACACTCGTCGCACGTTTCGTGAGGGGGTCGAAATATTGGACCCATGTTTCATCGGCAGTTATTACTGTGTTTGGAAACTTTAGATTCATTGCACTCATTTGTTTCTACTCGTGACACACCTGAACTGGGCTAATAATTGTTCTATCGTTCTGTCATCAGGTGATGAGGTTCCCATATAAAACACACACGATGAAGCAGTAATTTGTGGCACAGAATGCCGAATGCCGACGTTTTTCAAATATTAGTTGAAGCAGCTATGTCCTCATCTGTCATTCGTGGATCTTCTTGCAGGATTTCCCAAACAGTGTTAACAATGTACTCCGCAATAACACTTTCATGTCGACCAGGCTTAGGAGCGAGTTCTGCCGACAAACGTCCTTTTTTGAAGTTATGGGGTCATGTAAAAATCTTTGACTCACCCAAAACGTTTTTTGGAGGAGGCGAGCAGCTTTGTGACTGGTTGTTTCTGGAGCCGTTTGTAGTCATTTTTCATTAAATAAACTGTTTCTGCAGCCGTTTGTAATCTTTTTTCATTAAATCAACTGTTCCTGGAGCCATTTTACCCAAACGATAGCAAAGTTTTATCGTACAACGCATTTCATTACTTAACTCTGAATCACTCACTTCCATAGCCATATGGTGAAATGCAGACGTAACTTAAACAAATGCGCAATAACAAAACCAGGATCGTCTGCCACAGTTAATAGCTGTTGCCAAATATACTTACTTAATTCAGTTAGTCGTATGCGTGGTTATTCTTTCCCTTCGCACTGTTGCCAACTCCAAAAAAAAATTACTCTCAGTTTTTATTTTTATTTATTTTTTGATTGGAGGTTTAACGACCACCGTGAGCAACTCAATGGGCTATAAGCAGTCGCCTGTCCTTAATTTAGGGTCACTGGTTCCAGGGAAGGGAGAGAGCCAGTGCCGTAAGACAAACACGACATCCATGCCTGACCGGGATTCGAACCCGGACCCCTTACGGACGAATGATCAGAGGCCAACGCCTTAGACCACTGCGCCACCGGGGCGGCTCAGTTTTTATAGAACGGCCTTTGTATAATACAGTACATAGATGATATTTTTCATGAAATCTCTGATTCTAAAAAATCAGATTTGTTACATTATTTTTGCGATAGACAAGGGTCACGACAATAGATGTTTGTTTATGCATTTTACAATGTTTTGTGACAAAGTGCTTCGAGTATACAGAGGCGTAAGTGCATATTTCTGTTTTTAACATGTTTGCAATCTTCGCTTTCAAACTCGTAACTGAAAAAATATTTTTCAGCCAGACGCTACTGACCGGGAAAAACATTTGTGTGCAGTCCCTCACACAACATAATCTTTTTCTTTCGGGCTAGAAAGCGTTAATGTAAGTAATGATGATATTATCCGCTTCTTAAAGTACAATTTAAGAAATTATTTTCGCTGCTGATAGCGTTTATGGCGAGTAATATGTTTCATCTATTTGCGAATTTTTGTAATGTACAATTTTTCCATCAGGGAATGTAAGTATTCATTTCTCTTTTCACCATAC
This sequence comes from Macrothele yani, assembly GCA_039090855.1. NCBI lineage: Eukaryota > Metazoa > Arthropoda > Arachnida > Araneae > Macrothelidae > Macrothele > Macrothele yani. Next base: position 45,276,131 of record CM076997.1, on the reverse strand, counting down.
TTGGAACTTTTCGTTTCTAAGAAGGCGATTTGAAAGATCCATTTTTCCATCGATGTTATGAGAAATGCTTTGTGTAGGATTTGGGATTTTTAGAAACAAATATTTCAGCCGTTAGTGTGTGAAAGTAGTTATTTCAGTTGGTCGATGTTTTAACAGTTGTGTTGAAATCCAGTTGATATTTTAATTTATCCTTTTAGGTACCCGTCATATACGCTTTGAAAACCGCTGCTTACACTATGCATTTTTGATTGTATGCAGATTTTCTATAGGATATGCAATACATTCCCTTTTTCGCTAAATTCTTCCTAAAATCTGCTTTAAAATATTTTTTTCGTCTAGGAAAGCATTCAAAATACGTGCTCATTATTACACCAGAGAATATTGGTAACCGGTAAATTCTCCTACAGGAAAATTCCCCCACATTCGCTAATTGCCCCCATTGGAAAACTGCCCCACAGGAAAATTCCCCCACAGAAATCACCCCCACCTTTCTCAGTCAGGGACCGTGCACAAATTGAATTTTACACAAAAAAATCGAATGTGGGGGAGATTTTCGGGTTCATCAATTCCATTTTCAAGCACTTCAAATCAAAAGACAGCCTTACGTGTAGCACAAATATGTGGGGCAAATTTCCGGGTTCGGCATTTCGATTTTTACTGCAATTTACAAATGTTTTGAAAGTATTATTGCCATGTGGGGGAAATTTTCGGGTTCGGCATTTGGATTTTTAACTCAGTGTATACACTGCTTGCCATTAAAATAACAACACCAAGGAGGAAGCATCCAACAGACCTGAAATTTGCATGATGCGCACCGTATGGTATCTGAAACATATGAGTAGCAGCGCAGCACAGATGCTAATCATTTGCGCCAGTAACGTCGCCTTGAAACAGTATAAGAGGGGAGATTAAGTAGCTGGTTTTCCATAGTGAAATTGTGTTTGCTCGCGGTTATTTCTCGCAGAAGGTCTCAGGATGCCTCGTATAAGAAGACAGAACGCATCCCATCACGTGTCGGAATTCGATCGCGGAAGAATCGTAGCGTACCGAGACTGTGGATTATCGTGCAGCAAAACTAGCACTCGCTGTTGGGAGAAATCCGGCCACTTTGATGCGAATTTGGAATCGATGGGTCCAGGAGGGTACAACGGAGCGACGGGAAGGATCACAACGGCCCCAACGCGCCAATGCCCGAGACATGTTGTGCGCATGGCCCTTAGACATGTTGTTGTGCATAGACATGTTGTGCGCATGGCCCTTAAACATGTTGTTGCGCATAGACATGTTGTGCGCATGGCCCTTAGGGATCGAACCAGGACATCACGGACCCTAGCTCACGAATTAGGGTCTGTGGCACGACTACAAGTATCCGGACACATGGTGCGACGTCGTTTGCAGCGGCACGGACTGTCTGCACGGCGCCCATTTCTGAGCCTACCTTTACCTCTACAGCACAGGCGTCTGAGGCACCAATGGTGCGCTGAACGACCCAGATGGAAGCGATAATGGCATGACATCGTCTTTTCAGACGAATACCGCTTTTGCCTCTAGCACCATGAAGGCGGTGTCCGTGGAGACTGGCTCCTGGAGCCTTGCATTTTGCAGGGTCATACCGGCTTAGAACCTAAAGTAATGTTAGGGGGTGCCATTGTTTATGCATCCCGCACGTGCCTAGTACGCATGGAAGGAAATTTGAACAGTCCCCGTTACATCTCCGAGTTGTTAGAGCCACTGGTTGTTCCGTATGTAAAGGGCCACCTACCAACAAGACAATGCGCGACCGCACGTCGCAGGCAACGTCCGATATTTCATTGATGCCCAGCATGTTCCACTACTCCCTTGGCCGGCGCGATCACCATATCTTCCGCCGGTTGAAAATGTCTCGTCCCTGGTCGTGGAGCGAGAGGCGCTACAACGACCACCGGCAAACTACAGTAGATGTACTCTGGCACAGAATTGAAGCATCGTGGAATGCAGTACCCCAAAGTGACATCCAAGGTCTCTTCGAATCTACGCTGAACCTTCTGGCAGCTGTTATGTATGCCCATGGTGGCTAGCTAATCTTCGTACTGATTTTTGTACGTTCTATGCATCCGAATCATATCAAATTTTAATCACTTCATCCTTGTACTATAAGGTATAAATGAACTCAGTTTGGCTATCTTATCTTTGTCCTTCTTCGTATTGCTATTTTAATGGCCAGTACTGAGTTAAAAAACCAAATGCTGAACCCGGAAGTTTTCCCCACATATTTGTGCTACACGTAAGGCTATCGTTTGATTTGAAGTGCTTGAAAATGAAATGGGTGAACCCGGAAATCTTCCCCACATTCGATATTTTGTGTAAAATTTAATTTCTGGACGGTCTGTTATCGGGCGGGTTCCGAATTTGGTTCACCCGGCGTAATATTGGGAACCAAGGGGGTGTCGAGTGGATTGTGATTCTGCGATTCCCTGATTTAGGGCTGACGCAGTTTCAGGATCCACTGACGGGGCATTGTGATTCACACAGCAGATTTTCCTTTGGGAGTCGAAGGGTCCGCTGTGTACCGCAATGTTTTCGTGAAAGTCTAGAATAAAAAAAAAACATAAGTGAACGAATTTCTGAGTCCCTGTCGTAAAATTATATATTCTACAAAAATCCAGGGTTGAGCACACAGTTTGCAACTAGAGAAACACTCATGATTATACGTAGACAAATTAACAAAGAAAACAATTTATTAGTTATGTTTTGGCATAATAATAAAGATACACACACGATACTAGCAAAAATCATACCGACTTTCTGACAGGAACTCCTGCTAAGTAACAACTCGCTTAAAAAAAAAACATGAATTCTAACGGAAGACTTTCGTATGCACTGATCGATAAACATATTATGAGAGGACGCCAAAAGGAAGAATAGGATGGATTTCCTACCTTAAATTCCAAATCTTTCTAGATGTTGACTCCCATATCACACGGAAGAAATGTAACCACATGAAAGTCCAGTTGTCTTGTCATCACTTATCGTCCGTAAAACACTACTATCGCTGTTCCTCCACCAAGGGTACTGGTCTGTGCTGGATGTCCCGGTCCGTCATAGCAGGGTTCCTTGCCTTGGCACCTCGGTTGAGATCCTCCATCCATGTCAGGAAACGGCACGCCGTTACGGATGTCCTGCCGTAGTATTTGGCAGCGATTAAGTTGCCAGTCTCTGATAAATCATGGCGGTGACCAAGTTTTGGGCCACGCACAAATAAAACGAAATGTTGGCAAAGTGCAAAGCTTTACATGGCAGCTCCTAGGTGACAGTCATGGAGGTAAGTCCCCAACGTTCAGGGCAAAAAAAAAAAAAAAAAAAAAACCAAGTGACAAGTCACAAGGAATAAAAAAAGTGAAAGTGATGCACGCCGTGAAAAAAGTAAAAGTGATGCACTCGGCGAAAAAGGTAAAAAGGTGACCAAGTTCTTCTCTTCCCTTGGAAAAGTTTCGACAACCCCCAAGAAGACCCACATTACCTCAAAATATCCCATCATCCAATCACTGGCTGGCAAACACAAGCCTCCCGGAATTGAATTCCCAAGTCTAAATCCTACTGGTCAGAGAATTAATATGTTGTTCATCCGTTCGTTAGGGGGTCAAAATTGCTACCCGTTCCCGCGAAAATTCCGAGAACCGCTCAAGTTACGTTAGCCGCGTGATATAACCACCGGGCCGTAAATCATAACCCAATTAAACTGTTAGTTTCGGTTCCAAAAAGTCTACGGTCTATCCAACACGCATTGTGGATGCTAGACAAGGAGGACACTTCTATTGCCCCAATAAAACATACACTACAAAGTCAGCTCGCCGATAGATGTCGCCAGCGTTGTCTCCTTACGCTATGCGAAGCCTTGTGCGATCCCACTGGCGCTTGCCAACAGCCCATGGGAGAAGAGGATGAAAAAAAAAGAAAAAGAAGAATCGCCCGAAAGTGGGGCTAATGAAAAAATAAAATAAAAATGAAATAAAACTTACTCTTTTCTCAAAAATTACTGGAATTAATAAAAATGAATAAATAAAGAAAGAAAGAAATAATTAAATAAATAAATAAACTCGGGAATGGATTTTCCACTTAAATGTGCAGCCTCGAGTCACGAGCGCTGTCACAGGTCCGTGACTGAAAAAAGGTGGGGAAGATTTCCGTGGGGGAATTTTCTTATGGGCAGTTTTCCAATGTGGGGCAATTTACCGAATGTGGGGGAATTTTGCGGTGGAGGAATTTACCTGTGGGGGGATTTACCGGCATTCGAGCATATTATGGCATCTTTCTGGCTCAATAACTTCTTCTCACAAGGCAAAGTAAAATTTATAATATGAACAGAAATTGACTGATATCGATAAATTTTGCACAAAATCGATTGAATTGCCAGGGAGATCAATATATTTAATCAAAGACAAATTAATCGTAAAAACTAATGAATTTATTAATTAAAATATATCAATTTGATATGAAAAATGTCTTTGCTGTACAAAAAATTTAAAGGACTGTGGATTCGACATTTTCTTTGGGTAAACATTTTACTGCAACATCTTCATTTTTTGTCTGCTTTTCTTTTTTTATGTCTCCTTCTTCTTCGTACAGGTCAGGAATTTTATGGCTCAGTGAAAAGATTCGAATATCACAGAGAACGGCGATAAAGCAGAAGCCCGCACTGACGCCGTGCATGAAGTAGCTGAATTTCTGCATGTCATATACCCAACAGTTACCTGTAGATCCGCAGCTAAACTCCCATATGAGACAGGCTGAATCTGCAAGAGCTCCGAAGATAATTGGACAAGGGATAAAGCCTGCAATGAAATACACAAAATATTTGCATGAATGTGCATTCATCATTCTCCTGCACACAAGTATGCGCGTGTGCAGAAATGAAATAAGATATACAAACAATTTTGTTGGCATAGAATTTTCGACTCGTGGCGTGCATAACCTATTTCACCTCCAGTTTTCATAAGCACTCTCTTTTGTAAATTTTGTTAATCTCTCGATATACTAAACGTCATGTCTTAACTCCCAAACGTGTGTCTTCATGAAGCCACGCTGGAAAGCTAAGGGCAGAGTTGGAATAATTACGGCTGTTACGATGTGTGAACCTAGAAACGTTAGAAATCTTCTGCGCTAGACATTATTTGTTGTTCGTTGACAAAGATTTCCAATGTGACTTTGTTCATACTGTTAATTCGCTGGCTGACTTTTGCCCCGAATCAGATTCAAGACTCCACGCACAGGATGAAACCGTAACGATCGGGCTAGACTTGTGGATCAGAGAGCACTTAAGAAAGTAGTTAGTACGTAAACAATTCCTTTAGAGAGAGCATTAAACCAAAAAATAAATGACATCAACGTTTAATCATTAAAACTACAAGTTTGATATCAGAAGATGCAGCACAATTACATTTAAATAAAGAGAGTGAATAACGCATATGCAAATTAGTACGCCCATCACTAATTACTGACTACGGACAGAAAATAATTTCTTTTGTACTGCAGACGATAATTTGGGCTCTGCAAATCCTTCCTTTAAACGTAAACATCTCCCTTGTTTCCAACATTAAAAATCTGCTTACCTTTGCATATGGCGAAAGTATAACATATTTGCGCATCTGAATTTCAACAGACATATACAGAAGCATTTGTTACAATCCTGCTCGTTACGATGCCCGTCACAGAAACACGACCTGTTGCTTTCTTTGTCGGTTGCACCCACGATGTCACGTGACCAAAACTCCACTCCCACGACATTAAAGGCGCTAATGGGTTCTTTTACAAAAATGTTGTTTAACGATCGCTGACCTCGAAGTTTTCCCATGTAAAAGAAAAGAAAGATGGCAACACTTAACTCTTGTTACAGCTGCAAAGCTTAGCTTTCTAATTGCGCATTGTTTAACGAAACGCCAGAAAAGTATTTAAGACGAATTCTCGAATCTTTGTTTCATATTTCATACTCGGGAATAAAATAGGAATTAATTAAGCCACGAAAATCTTAGTCGAAGGTTGAAATGTTATGATCCGTTCTTCGCTCAGCGCTATAAATTGTTTCTATTAAATTACTACTGTATTCATTGTTGATAAACTAACCTGCGCTTCTTACCCCAACTTGTGTGTACAGGCTCCAGCTCGCTATAAATTTGTTGTGGATTTCATACCTGTAAGTGACTTTTTGTTTACTTTCAAAAAGTTGAAATAACAGCCTCTAAATTGCCCTCTGATGCGCAGCTATTTGATGTGTTTAATGTGTTGTTCCTGTTGCTCAACACAGAGCTGAAGGCGCTTAATCCAGTCGTTGCAGGGCTTACTTAGTAAGAAGGGCTGGGTCATCGCTTTGCGTTTCTGGAAGTTGAAGTGGTCCTCGCCTGTGTCGCTCAGTGACGCCACGGGGATGCATGTCACTTGTCAGTGCGCAATGTAAAGCGCTCAGTGGATGTTGTTAACCCAAGTTTGTTGCATTCGCATTAGTTATCTGGTGTTTATTTGATTGTATTTCTGACATCGATTTTTTTTATTTAATTTCTTTAGTACATCGTTTCATTTTCCCTCGAAACGACCCAGTAGTTACAAAAGACTGGGTTAACGGGTGTTGCAGAGCAGATTCTTTTTGTGAGAAAAATACCAGGATTTGCAGTGAGCACTTTTTAAATGGTAAGTGCAAAGACTATGATATGATGAATCGCCTGCTCGGTTTACCAATGAAATAAATATTGAAATCGTTGGCTATACCAACAGTCAATTTGCCGAGATAAAACGTTGAAAATGTCACTGCAAGAGGTGAAATACAAAGAAAGAGAAAAATACCTCATGATGCCTTTGATAGACTTAAAAATCTTTGTCCCAAGGAAAGGTCTTTCGCGGAAAATGTATCCCCAATTCAACCTGCATCAGATGAAGAGGCAATTTTCTGCGTGAAATGTGATATGTTCCAAAGAAAAAAAAAAGTAAATTTTTTAAATGGCAAATTGTTAATAACGGAAAAAGAGTTAAAGTTTTCTGGAAACGGGAAATAAAAAAGGATATTTTAAAAAGCTTTTCTACCAAAGCCTGAAGATGGAAACGTTCGCGCCGACTTTCATTGAAACAAATCATAGGACTGAAAATTAAGCTTTAAAACCAAAATACGAAAACTCAAAAAATTGAAAGAAAAAATTACAAATGCTGTCGAAACATACTTACAAAAACACAGGTAACCTCTCTTGTAGAGGGTAAAATTCAAATTAAATGGACACCTGAATATCCGAAACGTTTTACAAAAATTATATTACCCGAGGTTTTGTTATTTACAAAAAAGCATTATTTTCGCGTTTCATGGAAGTAATACATATATATAAATAAAAAGAAACAATCAATGCTTCATTCCTTTTGTTTCTTTAAATCATTTCATCATTTTGTTTCATATTCGGCAGCTCAGTAGTTGTATTTATCATCAGAGTTCCCCGCACAGAGCAAAGCAAACGCGATTCCTAACACTCAGCGATGCATCCCAGCTACGTCACCAGCCACAACTTCCGGGGACAACTGAAATCTGCCGTATGAGCCCAGCTGTTGTGTCTAGAGCCCTGCAGTCGTTATGCACCCGCACGAGAATATCGGGATAAAGGCGGTTACAGGCCTCCACGATGCGTTGCTGAAGGTCGTGTTTGTTGCGGATTTTCTCAGCATGCACCAGGAGTTTCAGCTGCCATCACATATAAAAGTCGAGTGGTGAGAGGTCGGAGGTTCTAGGTGGACATTCCACATGACCACGCCGTCCAATCCAATTACCAGGGAATTGAACATCTAGCCATTGACGACCAGTTACTCCGTAGTATGGAGGAGCCCCATCGTGTTGGAAATAACAGAAGAAACTGCCATCTTCATTCAGAAGGGAAGGAAGCACTGTCTCCTGTAGCATTTCCAGGTACTGCTGAGCATTTAGGTTATTGTCGATGAAAATGGGTCCGACAACACGGGTGCCGCATATTCCACATCATACCATAACCTTTACGCTGCCAACGACTGGATAGTTCCGCCCAGTAAGGGTTCGTGTCACTCCAGTACCTGTGGTTCTGATGGTTAACCTCACCATAAAAATTGGCCTCGTCACTGAACAAAATGACCTTGCGAATGAGGAATCCCGTTGATGTTGGTCGGAAGCCCAGGTGCAGAACTAGACACATCTATTAGGGTCATCATATGATAGCTGCTGCTGCATCTGGGTCTTGAATGGATGCCAATGAGCGTTGTGAAGAGTCCGTACAATGGATGACTGGCTGATACCACATTCTGCTACGTGACGTCATGTCCTACTATTACCACCCCCTTTGCCATGGTGTAGTTATGAGGGATATAATGATAACTACTATATTGTGCAAATTAATTGGGTCAAAGTAAAAATTAACTTTTTTTCCAAAACTATGCCTTTATATCATTCTATGCCTTGATATGCACTGAAAAATACCTGTATTAGTATGTCCTCTTTTAGCAGAAACGACCTCTTGAATTCGTTTTGGCATTGACTCCACTAATTGAGTGCACATATCTTTGACTTCATAATCGTGGAACCACACTTTTACAGCATTCGTTATCATGCATTCATTGGTTGTAGAATCCATTTTACCTAAACGCCTCTTCAAAATATTCCACAAGTTTTCTATGGGATTTAAGTCTGGTGAATGTCCAGGTCAATCAAGCAAATGAATTTGATTTTCCAGCATGAAATTCTTGACCAATTTCGAATTGTGACATGGGGCCAAGTCATGTTGAAATGTGCCGTCAAAGGTTTGCAAGACTGGAACAATCCTACGTTGTAATACTTCTACGTACTTGGCGGAATTCATCATACCTTGAACAGGAACTAAGCTTCCAGTGCCATTTGATGTGAAAAACCCCCAAAGCATCTGTTTCAGAGGGTGTTTTACAGTTTGTTTGACATGCTCAGTCCTTAAGGGTTAACAGTTGCTTCGTCTAACGACATTTGCTTGGTAACACTGCACAAATAAATGAGTTTCATCACTGAAAATTACCTTTTTCCAGTCGTCAGCAGTCCATGATTTATATTTTTTGGCCCATGCTAAACGTTTTATCTTCATTTTCGCATTCAAATATTGTTTTTTCGTTGCCTTCCGGCCAACTTCCAGAAGCCTACGGCGTACAGTTGAATCACTAACATCACAACCCCTAGCCAATAAATCTCTTTGACGGTCGGTGCTTGGTTTTCTATGGATTCATTTTACTATTTCTGATTATATATTTATCGGTTCGTGGAGTTGTTTTTCGTTTTCTTCCACATTTACCTCTCCTTTTTGGAGACGATGATCCAGATGCATTGTATCTGGATCATCGTCTCCAAAAAGTCTTGATACACTTGATTTGCCTACATCAACTGCAGAAGCGATATCTCTCACTGTCATAGAAGTGTGATCTTTCAGAGCGATTATGTTTGCACGCTTCCTTGGGGAAATATCCATTTTTCAATACACGAAAGCAACACGTACTCACAGAAAGCAAAAACTAACATCCAACTGTCACACACGAAAGCTCATTACTGAAGTTGAAGTGCCTATTTGTTGTTTAAAACCGGTCAAACCGCATTATTACTATCAAGTTCTAACAGTCACACCATCTCACAGCTGATAAAACCGGTTTACGTGGGTTTGTGACATCAACTGGCGATCACATTTCAATTCTGTGAATAAAATAGCTTGTCCCAATTAATTTGCATGGTATAGTATTATAATTGATCGTCGAAAGTGAGCCAAAGAGTTGTGTTTCTTTCCTAGGATGGCGACACAAATTTTCGGCCGGACTGTGCGTTGTGTTTTCATATGAGACTGCACGCGGATAGTACGCCCTCATATGCCGCAATATTTTTGGAAGATTAAATTTGGAAAAAAGAAAAGGAAAGATCGAATGGTTTAAATTAAAGGACAAAATCCAACTCTGACTAGGTAGGTTTTCCCACACTCCCTTTTCTCTCGACCACCCACGTAAAACAACCTTAACTTAAAACACTGAAAATCAAATTGCTCTAAAAGAAAAGAGAGATATAGAATAACGATAACAACTGTTTATTATAAAGAAGAAACTTAACCTAGTACAATGTGGGTGAAGAACCATTCAATTAAAATTTACGTTACTTTAAATCTGCACCAAATTAAATAGTGAACTCTAGAGATTGCTTTCACTCAAGTGAAAATTCAAATAAACTTCAATTTTAGTAATGTCGCTGCACTTTTATAACACTATGCTCTCGATACTAAACACTTGAAATTAAATTAAACTGCCCAAAACATACTTGTCGAATTATTGACATATTTACATAGAAAACACTTGCCTAACACGCAATATGCTGCAATGAAAAAATGGCATGGAGAAATACACTTTCCTTCAATGTCTGATAATAATTTAGATTTCAATTCTACTGATGAAACATTTCCAAAAGCTCAACTTTGTAAATATCATCAATCAACACTTACATTGCAACTGAACTGTAATAACTTCTTGCTATCTGGTGGTTAATTCATTCTCCCAATCATTTTATACACACTGAATGATATAATTTACTTTTACGCCTTTGCCCTTTCCAGCAGGTGTTTACTAAATTTCTTTACACAAAATTTTAATTAAGGTACCAACTCTGGCACTTAAATTCCCTTTACTGAAGGATCATTACTTTCATTCAACATTTCTTAATTCCTGCCTTTTATTTGGCAGTCGTTCATACACAAATTATCATGAAAATACTCTTTGAAAAATTTAAGTTTAAGTTGTCTGGAGAAAGTGTGCCAATTTCGCCTAACTGTAAATTACAGAAATTTATAATATTTGTCACTAAAATATGTGAATTATCAGGGAAATGAGATTTACTTTACCTCGCACCTCGGCTGTCGACATCAGCGACGGGGCGTCGTAAAAGTATCCTTTCCTTGGATTACAAGTCTCTGGATGTGGGGGTTCAAATTTTGGTGGTGGATACAAGTCTCTGGCCGCTCTCCGTTCGGTGAAACTAATGGTACGGTAGCAATCTCCTGTTGATGCGTCGGTCGGGCAATTCCGCTCTATCCGGAGGGGCGCACAGCTGGGATAGGATTCCTTCCGTTGCGTGGGCATCGCGCTGCCCGGTATCTAGTCATAGATCGCGGAAGTCCCGAAATGCATTCTTATTGGGAGCGTGAAGTTCTGACGGTCGCCGTTCTTGGGGTTTCCTAGTGAGAGGTGTGCTCAGTTATTTCTCCTTGGGCTCGCAAGATATGCCTGTCCAGCTGTCCTTCTCCGGCGTAGGCTCGGCCTCTCTGTCTCCCTCTCTTCGGAAGCGGTGGACTCCTGTAGTCCAGTGTAAATGGTATACGCTCGGCTTTATTCGAAGATATGTGCGATTGTTAAACTCTTCGCTTCGTTCAGAGGTGCTTTTTCGTTATTACCGTATATTGGCCGTAAAACAGTTGCACAGATATACACTATCTACCAACAAGTAATTAGACACCTGTGATAGCAAAGGAAAACGAAGTTTATTCACCTTCAATAGTTGGTGGTGCCTCCACGAGCGGCGATTACAGCTGCGACCCTCCGGGGCATACTCTCAACCAGGCGTTGTACGATGGCTAGCGGTATTTTCTTACACTCCGCATGGAGGAGACAGGTCAGTTCCTTCACCAATTTTGGACGGTGGGGGCACCCTTTAAGTCGACGCTCCAACTCGTCTCAGAGGTGCTCGATAGGGTTAAGGTCCGGGCTCTGCGCAGGCCAGTCCACTCGATTAACCCCATTGTCACCATACCAACCCAGGGTGGACTTCGCAACATGACAGGTGGCATTGTCATCCTGAAAGTAACATGGGTCCACCCCGTAAAACTGCCACAAAGTAGGAAGTGCATGGTCATCCAAAATGGTGCAGTAGGTCTCGGCGTTGAGTCTACCAGGAATTGCGACCAAGGATCCCGTGCAATACCAGGAGAAACACCTCCATAGCATAATTCCACCGCCACCGAACTTCACAGTTGGCACAATACATTCAGGCAGGAGGCGTTTTCCAGGCATACGCCAAACCGAGACCCTTGCATCCGAACGGTAGAGGGTGAACCTTGATTCATCGCTCCAGAGAACCTGTTTCCTCAGTTCAACGGTCCACTGTCGTCGTTCTTTGCACCACGTTAGCCGAGCAGCGCTATAAGACTTGGTGATCAAAAGCTTGTGGGCGGCAGCACGTCCATGATAACCGAGCAGATGGGCTTCCTTACGGATGGTATTCATCGAAAGAACACTCCCGGATGCCTGTTGAAACTCCTCGCGGATGTGGCCCATCGATTTAGTGAGGTTCTTTCGAATTTCTCTGGCCAGCACCCGTCGGTCTCTAACTCCCAGTTTTGTGGGTCTGCCGGGTCTGGGCACATTCCGACAGTCACCTCTCATCTTCCACTTGCCAATCACGTAGGTCACTGTTGATTTTGGGTACTTCAACTTGCTGGATATGTCACGTATGGATCGGCCATTTCTGTGATAACCGACGATTACACATTTCTCGAAATCAGAGAGCTCCGAACTGCGTGGCATCTTGCATGCGACTGGTTGCGTTGTTGTTTACCACACGATATCTAACGGCGGCGGCCGTGACGTGTATTAGGACCGCAGATATCGTCAATTACAGGAGTGTCCAATTACTAGTTGGTAGACAGTGTATATTACGTTACACTCTATTTGTCGTCTTGTAATTACTCAATTTCAAAAATCCCTTTTGCCTCTGATACCTTCTACAATGATAAACTTGTGAAAACACAACTCTTTCTCCTGTCGGTGGCATCGCACATACCCATCTCTTTGTGCTCAGGCGCCGAATGCTTCCCCAACTAAGCTACGCCGGCTGGGGCTTTTCGATGCTACTTGCCCTCTTCACATGTGCGTCACCTCTGAGTAAGGTACATCACATATAAACTATTGTTGGTGAAACTTGGAACACCATGAAGGAATGATGGTACTCACGTGAAACTTACAGGATATGCAGAACTGGGTAGGGCATGCAAATGATTGGAATTGGAGAGTCATTGCGCATGTCTGGGCCCGGCAGCGCTCTCTGGACCGTCGAGGGAGGGATTTAAAAAGAGGGCTGTTTAGGATATATACCAGTAGTGCATCGTGGACAGCGAGTTGTAAAAGGGTCTCAGGACTCAATAATGCATCTGCTCCAACGAAGGGCGCTATATCACCATACGACAGAGTTTAAACGGGGGCGAATGATTGGTCTCCGTGAAAGTGCATTTTCGTTACGAGACATTGCGGCTCGGAAGGGACATTACGCCACTACAATGATGCGCGTGTTGTGACAGTAGACTGAGGAGAACCAGGTGCATGGACAATCCGGCAGTGGACCGAGAAACGTGACGACACCGCGTGATGACCGACACCTCGTCCGTATGGCAGTGACGAACTCTTTCCGTATCTTTGCAAGCTTTAGAGCAACAGTGGAGCTTCACAAAATGTGTAGTATTGTCTGCCCTCAGAGTTCGACGCCGCCTGATGCACAGAGGATTGGTTGCACGCGTCCCTTTTCAGCTAATTCCTTTGACCCTGAACCATGGACGCCTCAAGCTGGAATAGGATCTTCCAATACAGGCAAATGGTGTGCTGGGATTTTCAATACAGACATTGGCAACGTGTCGTGTTTTTGGACGAGTCCCGATTCACCTTCGACTACCATGATGAGCCCATACGCATTAGAAGGTGTTGTGGTGAGCGCCGTCTTCCATCAAACATTGTCGAGAATCATACGAGCCGAACGCCAAGTGTGGTGCTCTGGGATGCCATTGGGTACCATTCGCGATCTCGACTGCTACGACTTGAGGGCAATCTCAACAGCGACCGCTATATAAAAGAAGTTGCAGAGGAAGAAGTCATACCCTTCCTTCAGAGCACTCCTGGCGCTATATTCCAGCAGGAAAATGCCTAACCACATGTTTCCTGGAATGTTCAAGCCATCATCGCAGCACAGCAGATACCCCGTTTTCCCTGGCCTGCACGTTCCCCTGAGATTGTGCCTATTGAACATGCCTGGGATATGTTCACTCTGCAACTGGCCCATAAAAGTCCTCCAGTGGTCAGTGCCAATGATCTGTGGACTCGCATACATGCTGACTGGCAGGACATTACCCATGACGCCATCCAGAGCCTTTTCGAATCAATGCCACGCCGTCTTGAAGCTCTTATTACTACTCGCAGAGGCTTCACAAGACACTGATTTTTGTAGGTAAAAATTTTTGTATTGTTTTGAAAATTAAATCACTTATGTGCAGTCATATCAGTAATGTGTGGTATAAATTTCATTTGAATCGCAGCATGGTTCCTTCTTGGCGTTGCAATTTAAATTTCCCGGTCAGCAGGCAAACAACGCTTGAAGGAGAGCTCACAGTAGAAGAATGGATTCTGACTAATTCAAGATGACGTGCGGAAGGAACATAGCGCAATATTCGAAAAGCCCAACTGCTAGGAGATTCATTCCAGTGGCGATATTCAATCCTACATCCTTCTGCTCCGGAACAAAGTGCTTTCCCAATTAAGCTACAACGACAAAAGGTTCGTCACTGCTACTTGCCGTATTGACGTATGCGTCAAGTCTGTAGTATGTCACATATATCACCCCCTCCCTTTGGGAATGATGGCGCAAGAAATCGCAGGGTTTTTTTTTTTTTTTGATTGGAGGTTTAACGACCACCGTGAGCAACTCAATGGGCTATAAGCAGTCGCCCGTCCCTAATTTAGGGTCACTGGTTCCAGGGAAGGGATAGAGCCAGTGCTGTAAGACAAATACAACATCCATGCCTCACCGGGATTCGAACTCGGACCCCTTACGGACGAATGATCAGAGGCCATCGCTTAGACCACTGCGCCACCGGGGCGGCCGCAGGTTTCGGATCCACCGCACATCATCTTTGAAATAACTCTCTGTAGAAGAATGAATTCTCATTAATTCCCGACGATGTGTGGAAGGAACATCACAGATCCTTCGAAGAACCTAATGGCCAGTAGACCGATTTTTACGTTCGGCCGACAATGCGAAATCCAAATTTGCCGGTGGGAGAATTCGAACCCCCATACATATCCCATGTGGTGTCATGCAGCTAGACATCAGTTACCACGTGATGGGAAAGGAGCTAAATTTGAGTTTCTCCAACTCTCAGTCTTGAGCAATTTCATCCGCCTAACACCCTCATGGTATTCTTCTGGGTCGTATTTTGCCATTTAGCATCGAATCTAGTATTTCAGTTGTCCAACGGTGGTCAGTTCTTCAATAATATATCCTGCCCACGGACCCTTCGCGGTGTTTTTACTTTGAGCATGATGTAATCATTCATCTTTGAGCATTCATCCATGCGGGCTTTTTCGAGTTGTCCTTAGCCTTTGTATGTCTTTTTAGTTAAGATCCATGTCTCTGATCCATAACTAGTAACTGAAGGATGCGTTGATTAAAAACCTTTTTAGGACATAATGGTGAATTGCTCTTGGAAGATGTTGATTTTTTCTTAGAAATGCTCTACAATCTAGCATTCTGCACCTATTAAAACCTTTTTCGAAGTGGCCCTCACTTCGTATCTGTTATCTACGCAAATGTAGGTATCAATGACTTGTAAGTTTTCGCCAACCATCACAAAATCCTCGGTTCTTGTAAAAGTATTACACAGCTGAATTTTGCTCTCTGTAAGTTTATCTTTTCTCCACTAACTTTTTCTTACCAATAAGTTTCTGGATCATACTCTGTAGCTCTGAAAATATGCTCACAAAAATAAACATTTCTTCAGCAAAATGTGTTAAAAATCTAAAAATAGCATTTTCACTTTCTTCCAAGTTCAATGGCGTGTGTATACAGATTCTTCCTCACGTGTACGAGAATAAATGAGCACTGTCTTGTGTGCATCCTTTATGTGCATGCGTGTGTGCGTGACTTAGATTTTCAGTAAATATTTTTTTAATTTTTCATTTAATGTTTCCTGATATGCCCATTACAACACCTACAATTTAAAACGTAAAAAGTATGCTTACCAAAAAGACATAAAACAGCTTCGAATGATCCCAGAGCAAAACTCTTATCCTGTGGATCGATGCATCTAGAAAAATGAGAAACAAATATTTTGTGATTTATCCTTCATAGAAAATTTATTTATTTTCTTTCTAAATATGTATTATGATGCGATAAATAATTGCACGATACATTTATTAAATATGAATATGTATTATGATTTTACTACTTTTGGGAAGTGGTTGGTCTGTGCTTGGTTGGATGTCTTTGTTTGGTGTTTAAAGACCACCGTGATGAACTAGATGGACTAAAAGTAGTCACCTGTCCCTAATTTAGGACCACTGGTTCCAGCAACATCCATGTCTCACCGGGATTCTAATCCTTATACATCTTGGGCGAATGGTTTCGATGTGTAGTTGTTCGTTTACAATTGAGACGAATCACTGGTCATGTTCGGAACTTGCTTGTAGATGTATTGCTTTTTTATCTTCACGATTCACTAACTAACTGTCGTTAGTGCAAGCTACGGCTATAAAATAACGAGGTTGTACTAGTAGGGAATGAAAATGGCCTCCTACCTATTTTAGACCTGACCGGGAAGGTCGAAAATAAATAGGTGGCCATTGACGTTGAACTATCCGTAACCGCAAATGAAAAGTTCGCCTCACTTTCTGCATTAGTTCGGTGACACAAACTTTGCATTAAATGAAAGTAGACATGTTGTTTGTCGCGCGTAAGAAAAAATGCTGATTTCACGAATTGAGCAACGGGTAAACGTAAAATGTTTGGTGAAACTGAAGAAAACACCTGCCATATCTTTTCTTATATTAATTGAGGCGCATGGGGAATAAAGCATATCATGTGCACGTGTTTATGAGGAGCACAAGAGATTCAGTGAAGAACGGAAAGACATTTCTTTTTTTTTCGTTGGAGGTTTAATGATCATCGTGAGCAACTTGCTGGGCTATAAGCAGTCGCCCGTCCCTAATTTAGGGTCACTGGTTCCAGGGAAAGAAGATAGTTGGGCCGCGGGTGGCCTAGTGGGCAACGTTTGTGACTGCCACGGAAAGGACCTCAGGTTCGATCCCAGGCAGGTACGAACGCTCGATCCACTAAATATCCGCCGTGCGTCGGATGGGAACGTGAAGCGGTCGGACCCCGGGTACTGGCTCCCCGGTAATAAATAAGGGCGTCTTTCTCCCCCTTTCTACTTCGCTTCCGTGTCACTTTCCTATCGGGAACTCTAGTCCAAATCTCTTAGCTTCCTATTTCTAAGGGTTGTTTAAGACCTGGGGTCAGACACTCCCTTCCTAAAACCCTCTACATATGATCATGATCATGGAAAGAAGAGAGCCACCGCCGTAAGACAAACACATTATCCATGCCTCACCGGGATTCGAACCCGGACCCATCTCGGACGAATGATCAGAAGCCATCGCTTAGACCACTGCGGAACCGAGGCGGCCTTTTCAAGACCTTGAAGTACAGAACACGAAGAGGACGCCCGAACACTTCAAAAGATAGAAGACAATGTGACAATGTATATGCAGAGATTTTTCCAAATGATCAACGACTGAGCATTAGAATATCAGCGGAAATGGTATACAGCAATAAAGAGACTGTTAGGCGACTCTTTGTGACATATAACATCTGAACAAGACTGACGGGATTATTGTTGAGACGGTTGTGACAATTTCTCAGGCCTGGAACAAAAGAAAATTTTAAACGAACTTCTGCTGACATTCTCTGACAAATTTTGGCCAACACCAGTCTTTTGGAATATGTTCCCACTTGTGATGAAACTTCGGTAATATAATTAAGCTAACAACATAGGTAAACACCAATGTCACCATGGATAATATAAAGTATAACATTAGTTTATATGTTTTTTTTTTTTTGGATTGGAGGTTTAACGACCACCGTGAGCAATCAGTGATTATAAGCAGTTGCCCGTTGCGACTGGCTTCTGACCGAATGGTCAGAAGCTATAAGCAGTCAGTGGCTATAAGCAGTCGCAAAAATAAATAATGCAGACAGTGGCTATAAGCAGTTGCCCATTCTTAACCTATGGCTACTGGTTCCAGTGTTGGACCTTTCTCGGACGAATGGTCAGAAGCTATTAGCAGTCGCAAAAATAAATAATGCAGTCAGTGGCTATAAGCAGTCGCCCGTCCCTAATCTATAGCCACTGATTCCACTGCCGGACCCTATCTCGAACGCATGGTTAGAAGCCAGCGTTCAGATCACCGCGCCATCAGGACGGCCAAGTCTAATTAAGGGGCATGTTAATTATCTTCAAAAATATAATATTAAACGTAAATGGATATAATTTTGGAAGAATGGGTTTCCGATGCAGTCACAGTGAACTAGCACTACTACAAACAAATCCTGGTGACTCTGAGAGAGAAAGACGTTGGAAAGAGGCCAGAGTTGTGAAAAAAATGGCTTCATCTTTTAATAGGACAACGCACGCTGGATAATTCAGCGTTCTCAGTGAAGCTGTTTTTTTGACAAGAAACACATTACTGTGCTTGAACATCTTGCTTACCCGCCGCATTTGAACCCATTGGACTTTTTTCTTTACCCTAAAGTCAAATCTACGCTCAGGGGAACCCGTTTTGATTCAGTTATTGTGGTGAAGAAGAGAACCACCAAGTTTCTCAAACGGATCACGCCAGATGATTGACAGCGCTGCTTTACTCAACTGAGGATCAAAACGCCGTATTTTGTTAATCCCGAGGAGGAGTACACTGAATGTAAGAAGAGTTAAAAATGTTTTTGTTTTTTTACCAGGTTGCAAAGAAAGTATCCGGGAAATAGAGAAGCATGTATTTTAAACTTGAAAAATCGTACTAAAAACTCTTAACATAATCGTCCAGGTAGTCCCCGACTGGAACTGATGGCCTTTTTCCACTCATCTACGAATTGAAATATCCCTTGTGATAGAATTTTAGCTAGCAGTACTTGAAGAAGTCATCTATCTACGTTTCACATCATCATCATTAGCAAAATACTAACAAGTGTCAAATTACTGTACTAGTAATAGCAAGTACTCTGTCCGATAATGTCGTCAACAAACGCGTTTCGCAATTTTCCAAGAACGCCCGTAACTTTCACGCCGGCCGCCCCCGTGGCGCAGTAGTCTAAGCGATGGCCTCTGATCATTCGTCCGAACGGAGTCCGGGTTCGAATCCCGGTGAGGCATGGATGTTGTGTTTGTCTTACGGCACTGGCTCTTTCCCTTCCCTGGAACCAGTTATCCTAAATTAGGGACGGGCGACTGCTTATAGCCCATTGAGTTGCTCACGGTGGTCGTTAAACCTCCAATCAAAAAAAAAAAAAAAAAAAAAAAACTTTCACGCCATTCGAATATTTATAGAGCATATGCACGCACCCCTTCCTTCGATATCGCCATCGCATCGCGGCCATGTGCAACTTATCTTCACCAATCCAGCGCACGTTCTGTCCTTGTAATCTAATCTTTCGCGCAGAGCACTCTGGGATGTTTACGTCACCGCAGGCCTGTAGTATCTTGCACTCCGCATATGTTTTTTTTTCAGGAAATTTCTTTACAACCTGCTAATTAAAGTTATAGCGTCAGTTATGTTATTTAATAAACATACCTCGTACAATTTCTGGTAAAAAGTTTCCTATGTGGATGTTTTGATTTTTCACATTTTTACAAAATTATTCATCTTGAATTCCGATATACGCAAGATGCATACAGGGATTTTAGATAGCGGTACCTAGCTGAATCACTTAAAACAAATGCATTGACTGCATGTTTAGAGAATATTGACTGATGGTTAAAATGGAGGTAGACCTAATAAACATTCGTAGGAATTTGGATCGAAAAATGTATGTTTTGTAAGGAACTAAATTTTACTTAGAAATAAATTTTAATTTCAAGAATTAGTACAACTCCTAGGCAAATTTTGTATTCGATTTTAGTTAGCTAATTCACGACAATAATTAAATTCATTTGAGCACACACTTGCTGATATTTAATAAAGTTTTATCAATGCTCGCACATTTTTGAATGCTTTTCATAAAAAAACGATGAATGTAACAAACAATTTCAGAGTGTCTTTCAATATCTGGAAATAAAAATTAAAATCTCATTTGATATGAGTAGTATTATATATTTTCAGACTTGAAGTGGGTCTGAATTTCTTATCAACTGCAGAAATCTGTCACTAAGTGATAGTGATATAAACTATTTTTGTTATATTTTTAGCCCAGGTTCGAATTCAGGGTCACGGAAATTTAATATATATTTTTCCTAATTACGTAATTTCAAAGATCACGATCACGTGCCTTAACTTTGGAAATAATTGGAATTTGTTTTCTTAATGGCTTGCTTCTTGATGAATCCTTTTTGACGTAGAAATATGTCTTATGTTACGACACAGATTAGCGGTTGACGCGACATAATTGTGTGACCAATTTCAACTCGCACTAACTCCGGGTTTATCAGAGACGTGGCAACAGCCCGAGTATCGCTAGATAGCGCATAGATGACATTTGGTGACAAATAAAGTGGTGGGGCCGGCGGATCAATGGCAATTCGTGACAGCGTGGTGAAGTGGATGGTCATTTTTGGGCTCTGCTCCACGAGTATACTTTTGTTTTCGTTTTCAATACTTCTGAACCAAAAGTGATGGGACATTGATTTTGGTATTTAATTAATATTAATATAGTGGACTAGTCGTGTGAATTGAAAAAGTTACTATTGCAACTGTTAACAATGAGAATGGATGGTAATGTAACTGCATTTTATTATTATTGTTTTCGCAGATTTGTAGAATTAGCGTAAAAAAACCCATCAAAATCCCACGAAAATGCAAAGTTGAGCGCAGAAAGGAGCGGTGGAAACTGAAAAGATTGGCAGAGCAGGAAATTTGTGAACCCAAGTAACCCCGAACAACCAATACCAAGTGCTGCTAACGCTATCGCGATGCAAAAGAGAGCGTCAAAGTGCTCCATTCGCCAGCACCTCGAGTGCACCGGTCGACGCCGGGGAGGAATTGGACGTTCGTATGAACTAGGATATTGGCTGGTGTCAAATAAAGAAACGAGATTATGTAAATCCAACGACTGATAAAAATATTTATGAAAAAGCAACAGCAGAATTCCAGAAAAAATTCATCAACAGCGAGTTTGGTCGAGTGTGCGACGTATGCGGTCTGCTCTAGTTTGGGAGTGTTTTGCGGTAGATCAGTGAGCAACAACAAGCAAGCAATTATTCGTCATGTATTGCTTGACAATGTGACGACTGACTTTATGACGTGCGTTACTTGCAGAACGAACTTGAAGAACAGTCGGGTGCCCTACTGTTCTTCAAGTTTTCTTGCTTTTTGCTGTTTTCCTGCTTTTTTGAAATTTAACGGCTTCACATATCCAGAGTACCCAAAAGTCACAGAGCAAGAGACTCAGGGGTTGATCTTCTATAGAGACAGATGGCAGCAATTTGGCCCCGAAGATCTCAATAGAACAGCGCGCCAGTGGACGGACATGGAACTAAAACTTCGAACAGTAACTGTCTGTCTGTCTTTTCTTTTTTTTTTTTCCGTGTTTGTTTTTCAAGATTTTACAACTCACTCCACGGTGCTACTTATATAGCCACTGGTACCGTATTACGTGACAGACGCTATTGTAGTTTAATGTCCGACCACTGGAACGCTGTCTTAAACACGAGAGTTGGACCTCTTGTCTTTCCTCCTCTGTGCCAAAGTATTGCCGCTGCTAGATTGCACCGCCGAAGGTCTGAGCGCGCCGTGGATGCCATTTACACAGATTCGTCGATTGAGGCACGCAGGTTTCGTCTTGCAGGTAACAAACATGCATATTGACGTTAAAAAAAATGGTTCAACAACTACCGCGGCAATTGGATGACGACTACGCGTTCAATGTGAACATCAAGAAACATACGATACACAACATACCGATCATTCTTAACGGAGATTTCAATATAGACATCAGCAAATCTGACAACCATTGGGTTCTCGAGTTTATGCACTTGGAGTTCCAGATGAACCTGCCGACTGATCCAGCTCAACACATAACGCTGGGAAGCACGACTATCGATGCAATATTCACTCGCGACATACAACCGTCCTGTATAGTCAACTATGTCTCTGACTTCTCGTAACATCGCCACTTCAGGCATAGCAGCAGCTGCAGATAATAACATAAGCATTGCGGATAGAGATTCTAACGATGATTCCGACCTACATATGTAATACTGCCGACAAAATAAATAAACAACATTACCAACACCCACTGTACATTTTATTCACAATCTTATCACAGACACAAGACAGGGCATACGTTTAAACACAGCGGGCGAATCCACTTCGGCCCCAACGGATTTTTTTTTATATTTGTATCAGAGTGTTATACATTTAGTGGAAGCTAAAGATTTGATTGCCTTCTGAGAACTGTGTGTTAATATATACTACATGGTGTGAACTGCATGTTGAGTGTGATATTACAGAACTACTTGTTTGCTTGTTTTTCATATTGTACAACAGCCGGTTTACATATAAACTAATGCCGCCCCGGTGGCGCAGTGGTCTAAGGCGCTGGCCTTTGATCATTCATCCGTAAGGGGTCCGGGTTCGAATCCCGGTCAGGAATGGATGTTGTGTTTGTCTTACGGTGCTGGCTCTCTCCTTCCCTGGAGCCAGTGACCCTAAATTAGGGACGGGCGACTGCTTATAGCCCACTGAGTTGCTCACGGTGGTCGTTAAACCTCCAATCCAAAAAAAAACATATAAACTAATGTTATACTTTATATTATTAGCACATTAGCTTTACCTATGTTGTTAGCTTAATTATTTTACCGAAGTTTTATTGCATTTCAGTTTGGTGTGTTCATTTGGTTGAATGGTTCTATGATCCATTCATTGTCACAATCTCAACAATAATCCCGTCACCCTTGTGGTTGTGGGGAGTTGTCACAAAGAACCACGACTTCTGGTGGCAACCTTTTTTCCCGTTGCCACGGTGTCGTTCTAATCCCAAAGGGAGAAAAATCTCTTCTGGTACACTAACGCAGAAAGTAGTTTGCCTTTTGCGAGAGTCCTCTTCGTGTTCTGTACTTAAAGGAATTGAAAAAGGCCGCCCCGGTGGTGCGGTGGTCTAAGCGATGGCTTCTGATCATTCGTCCGAGCGGGGTCCGGGTTCGAATCCCGGTGAGGCATGGATAATGTGTTTGTCTTACGGCACTGGTTCTCTCCCTTCCCTGGAACCAGTGACCCTAAATTAGGGACGGGCGACTGCTTATAGCCCTTTGAGTTGCTCACGGTGGTCGTTAAACCTCCAATCAAAAAAAAAAAAAAAAGAATTGAAAAGAGCAAAAGTCCTTTGAAAGAAAGAAACAGAATACTGACATTCAAAGTGTGAACTTTTTAATTTTGGAGAATTTTCAGTGAGCTGAAAGGAAAAATTATATACTCATTAAATGTTCTGTGCGAGAGTAACTGAATTCGTTATTAAGTGTTTCTCATTTATTTAGTTCGATTACTATTTGAGGAGAGTGTTTTAAGTGAAAGAACACATTGAGAGTGAAAGGAGGTCTATAAGACACGCTAAACTTCCCGTTAAAAATAATTCTTAGCGTGGCACCATGTCAAATGGTTACACTGTTCTGTTTAGGGGAAATGCTTAGATATAATAAGCGCATTGTTCTTAAAGGCAAGAGCCTAAGTCTTACTGCATCATTTATAACATGCTAATTAACAGTTGGGTATTCGAAAAGCGTATGATTTCACTTCTAAAACCATTTTGAAAACATTTTAAACGATACCTACATTTGCACTCTAAGTATCAAGTTTTATGTTTCAAGTGTGAATACCACCCCGGGGGTGCAGTGGTCGAAGCGATGGCTTCTGATCATTCCTGTCCAAGGTGGGTCTGGGTTCGAATCGGGGTGAGGCACAGATGTTGTGTTTGTCTTACGGCACTGGCTCTCTCCCTTCCTTGAGGCCAGTGTCCCTAAATTAGGGACGGGCGACTGCTTATAGCCCATTGAGTTGCTCACGGTGGTCATTAAACCCCCAATCATAAAAAAAGTGAATGGACAAATCATTATACATATGCAGTAGTCAAAACATTAGAGAAATGGGTGATGGGCAGCTGATATTGGCCTCCCCGCGTAGAGTGGAACAGACCCAAACTTAACGCAAGCGATAACCAGACGGATATCAGCGCTTCCCAACTGTATATCGCAATAGACGAGCATGGGTGAACGTGGCGACCTGAACGACTTTGATCGTGGACGCATTGTCGTCGTAAGACAGAGGGGTCATTCTATCGCCAAAGTGGTAAGAACACTAGGATTCCCGTAGCAACCGCATCAAGAGTGTACCGCGAGTATACCATCGACGGATGTAGCTGGGCCCAGAGAGTAAGCGGTGGCGGACAGCACGCCATTGATCACTTGGATCGAGGTATCCAGGCTCGTACAGACGGACTGCTTGGCAACGGTGGCGCAAATCACCTCAGGGTTAAATGCCCGAGGCCCAAGCAGCGTCAGCGAGTGAACAGTATGGCGCACTCTGCATACTCTGGGCTACTGTCGCCGAAGCCATAACTGCTGTTGACTGCTCGCCATCGGACATTACGCCTTGCTTTGTACCGGAGAAGATCAAAAGTGAAACTCCGAAGAGTAGCGCCGCATCGTGGGGTCAGATGAATCCCATTTTCAGCTGCACCGTGCTGACGGAAAGGTGCGTGTATGGTGACGACAGCATGAGGACATGTTGTGCCAGGTTGGCTCTGTTCAATGTAATAGTGTCTGTGACGGCTTCGGAAGCCTATTTCATGGGACACATTAGGTCCCTTCGTGTGTCTGAAGAGGTCCTTAACCATTGCGCGCTACCGGCACGTGGTGGTTCATCACCTACACGCTTTCATGTACTTCGTGAAACCTGCGGCCGATGAACTGTTTCAGCAGGGCAATGCTCAGCTACACCGGGCTGCAGCCATTCAAGCATGGTTCATGGAACACTCATCTTAGTCTGGAATCATCCATTGGCCCCAAATGAACCCGGATTTAAACCATGTGGAAGCTCTCTAGAATACCGTGGAGGGAAACGTTAGATCCATGAATTCTGTACCGATGTCTCGCATGAATTTGTGGACAATACTGTGACAGGCATAACTAGCATTACCTCCACAAGCTCTACGGAATCCGGTGCAATTAATGGTGCTAGTACAGGCTGTTATTCACCCTTGATTAGGACCAACACGCTATTATGTACACTTACCTAATAAGGCATTGCGCACATTTTGTCTTCACAACAGCAGCTAGATGATGTGGTAAGGACTCAACGTGATCTTGAAACACAGTCATAAAGTGAGGATCGCCTGTATAGTATCGACAGTTTCCAATGAGGGCTGGCTGGCTCTAATAGATCTTTTCAATAGGTTCCAAAACTTCTGAGAAAGGTTGTGGTCCAGCGAAAGAGAGTGCCATTAGAATGTGGTAAACTCACTTGAGTGCTCGTGAAGCCAGCTGGTCCTCACCCGGGAAGTATCCATGTTGCGTTGTCTTGTTGAAAGGTGACATCCAGATGAGGCAAGAGAATCGTTACGAACAGTTGTGAATGGTAACGGATGCCTTAACGATGGGCTCCAAGGAAGCTCGGGCATATAAACCCCATCTGCCCCCGGTGGCGCAGTGGTCTAAGCGATGGCTTCTGATCATTCGTCCGAGATGGGTTCGGGTTCGAATCCCGTTGAGGTATGCATGTTGTGTCTGTCTTATGGCGCTGGATCGCTTTCCTACCTGGAATCAATTGCCCTAAATTAGGGACGGTACTTATAGCCCACTGACTTGCTCACGATGTTCGTTAAACCTCCAATAAAATAAAAAATAAAACGTCGAACTGCTCCACCGCCTCCACCAGCCTGTATGACCCCAACGTGGCAAGCTGAGTCCATCGCTTCATGCCATTTCCACCACAAACGAAGCCTCGTCTCCCATCTGCATGCTAGATAGGAAAACGTGGTTCGTCACACCAGATGACATATCTCCAGATCTCGCAATACGGTTGCGATAGGCTTTTCCTAACTGTAGACTTCTTCAATCAGCACCGGCGAAATCAGTGGTACAGAAGTTAGTGCGGAAATTTCGTGAAACCGGCAAGGTCTGCACAGGAAAAGAAATAAATTCAAGACAATTCGTACTGAAGACAATATCAAGTATGTGTGCACAATGATGTTACAAAGTCCTCAGAAGTCGATTCGCCGATTATTGTCTGCAACGAGAATATCTGCCACATCATACTTAAGGTGGATTTGCATTTTTGGCCGTACAAAGTTATGACGCTCCAAGAACTTAAAACTAATGATTATGCAACGCGGATGCACTATTGTAAGTGGTTTCAGGAAATCATTGTCAGCGGTGAAGTGGACCAAACTCTTTATTACATGACAGATGAAGCATAGTTTCATCTGTCTGGGTATGTCAATGCGCAAAACAGCAGGATTTGGACCGACACGAATCCCAGACGGACAATGGAGACTCCTCTCTGTACTACCAAAAGATAGGCGTTTGGTGTGCTGTGTCTGCGAAGAGGATAGTTGGCCCATTCTTTTTCACTGACACCATCAACTCGGAGCGCGCTATGTTCAGCAACTGTTCAACCCATTTTTTGCCGTATTTACAAGAAGAAGAGCGAACATATGCTTTCTTTCAGCAGGATAGTGCAACGGCGCATACAGCGCGGAACAGTCTACGTGCTGTGAATGAAGTGTTTGGGGAGGACAGAACTGTATCGAAGGGACTATGGCCACCCAGATCACCCGATCTTTCCACCTGTGACTTTTATCTCTGGGGAGCATTGAAAGAGAACGTGTACGCAAGTAATCCGCGCACTCTTGATGAATTAAAAGTGAACATTACGGATGCCATAGCCCAGATTACTGCCGATGAGTTGTGGCTCGTTACGAACAACATGTTCCGTCGTGTGCAACTGTGTCTTGATGTCGGAGGACAGCACTTTCTGCAATTGTTGTAAACGCAAGTAAATTACTCCTGTTTTTTCTCATTTCAACTATTCTTAACCATGTATAGTAACATTGCCTTACTGTTGTCGTTCATTGTACTAGGGCCTCTTTTATATGGCACACCCTCTATATACTAAGACCGTTCCATAAAACTGAGAGTTATGTCTTTTGAGTTGGTAACAGTGCGAAAGAGAAAAATAATCACGCAGACGACTAACTGAATTAAGGAAGTATCTATGACAACAGTTATTAGCCGTGGCACACGATTCTGGTTTTGTTATTACGCACTTATTTAAGGTACGTCTGCATTTCGCCATACAGCTATAAAGGTGAGTGATTCGGAATTAAAAAGTGAAATGCGTTATGCGATCACTTCTTTGAACGGCTGCGGAAACAGTTGTTTTAATGAAAAAGGTTTACAAAGATAAATGTTTGGGTGAGTCAACGATTTTTAGATGGCACCATGATTTCAAAAAAATGGCGTTTGTTGACAGATCTTGTTTCTACGCCTGGTCGACCTGAAAGTGTTGTTACGGAGAGTTAACACTGTTTGGGCAATCCTTCAAGTACATCGACGAATGACGTGTGAAGACATAGCGGCGTCAACTAATATTTCAAAAACCTTGGCATTCCGCATTCTACGCGACAAATTACTGCTGCATCGTGTGTGTTCCAGATTGGTACCTCATAACCTGATGAGAGAACAATTGTTAACCAGAGTTCAGGTGTGTCATGAGTGGAAACAAATGATTGCGAAAGATCCAAACTTTCTGAACACAATAATAACTGTCGATGAAACATGGGTCCACTATTTCGACCCCCTCACGAAGCGCACAACGTCTGCCTGGAAACACACATGGTCGCCTCCTCCGAAGGAAGTCCGCCAAACCAAATAGGTTGGGAAACTGATGTTGATAATTTTCTTTGATCATAAATCTAGTCTACATGCATGCTATTCCTCCACAATTATTGTCCATGTTGAGTATTACATTTCAGTCTTGAAGCGTCTGTGACGACACATATCGATTAAGCGACCGGAACTGGTAAGTGAACCCATATCATGATAACGCTCGACCATATGCGGCTGCTGTGTTGAACAGTTTCTTACGAAATGCAGTATGGAAATCATGCCAAAGCCTGCCTACAGTCCTGATCTCTCCCCGTGCGATTTCTGGTTGTTTCCAACAGTAAAGGCGAAGTTCCGCGGAGTAACATTTAACACACATGCTGATGTATAACGAAGTGAATTTCTCCGTCATTTTTGGTCTACGCCGGGATTCGAACCCGAGGCCGCTTATTCCGGAACAAGTCGCTCTACCAACTGAGATACGCAGACATTTGTTCTGACTACTATCTGCCTTTATGTCGTGTGCGTCCTTCGCGCAGGTACGTCACATCTCCTGGTACGTTACAGATGTTATTCAAGCTGTTCAAGTGTCTCTAAAGCAGCTTCCACAAAATGACTTCGCCACATGCTTTGAAAAGTGGACTGAACGATGAGACCGTTGCATATCATCCCAGGGAAGATACTTTGAGAAAGAGTAACATATATTTTGCTGTACCTATATTTCTTCATTTTGTGTGAATTTACTCTAAGTGTTTATGGAACGGCCATTGTATAACGCGTGAATGTTAAAATAAAATAAAGCGAGAACTCTCTCTCTCTCCTTTTATAAATTACAAGAAGGTTATGCACTTTTGTGTTTCAACCTCTGAAACGTCTTACCTCAGTAGCAGCAGCGTGTGCCCTACTCTGAATATACTAGCAACGCCATCAATAACAGGAAGAAGGATGATGTAAATCATCGCTTGTGCCCAACAGCTCTCATCTAAACAGAATCCTTTTTCTATCTTATCCACAGTGATGAAACTTTCATTCGAATCAAGAACACAGGAACAATTTCCGAAGACCTGCAATGAGCATAAGAAAAGTTATTCGTGTTTTTCACAAAAAAAGAATTAGTAAAGTTTCACTTTTAGATTACAAACTTCGCTTTCAAAGAACTGTCAAGTGAAAACTTAAACACGCTGCCTCGATGGCGCAGTGGTTTAAGCAGTGGTTTTTGACCATTTGCCCTTGAAGGGTCCGGATTCGAATTCCGGTGAGCCACGGATGTTTTCTTACGGCACTGGCTCTATCCCTTCCGTGAAACCAGTGGCCCTAAATTAGGTATTGGGTGACAACACAAATTTGCCGGTGACATGGCTCGAAATCGCACCCTTCTTCTCCGAAAAAATGTTTTCTTCATTAAGTTACACCGACGGAATTCATCGCTGCAACTTTGCCGTCTTGACATGTGCTTCACCTCTGTAGTACATCACATGTACCTTCCAGGAGAGAAAGGGCATATGTCTCCGGGTCATCCGGCAACTAACTCTTGAAGAAGAGTCAATGTAGAAGCACGAATGATATGTGAAAGAAGCAGAACACATTTCTTTCCGAAGCGATAAAGAAATTCTCATTCATTCCAGCCGATATGTGGAACGAATATCTCACATTTTTCGAAGAAACCAACGGAAAGTAGATCCATTTCCACAATCGGGCGCCAATGTGAAAACAAAAGTTTGCCGGTGACGTCCATCGAACAAGCATTCGTCTGCTCCGGAGCCGAATGATATTCCAATTAAGCTACACCGACGGAATTTATCACAGAAACCTGACATGTGCTTCACCTCTGTAGTGCGTCATAACAGACGAGTTCTTTTAGCCCACTAACGTGCTCACGGTGGTTGTTAAACACCCAAATAAGCAGACAAAATATAACACCACATGAATTAGTGCCGAAAAGTCATCAGTCAACCCTTCCGAAATATCCAGAGTGTTTCCAAAATTTCTAATCTATTGGTGGCCAGACTTTTTGTGAGTATGTACCAACATTAGCGGTTGTCTCCAAAAACGTTATTTCGTGCATCCATGGAAATGTTCAGCAACAGATTATCATTAATTATTCACCCACCGTTCACTCGCAATCACCAGAAGTTAAATATAGACACCGCAAGGGAAATGCTAAGCGTTTACTTATACGTATTATTACCAAGTGGATGATTTCGAGCCGTGTCGTACGAATTCACATGTTTTAGGAACCGTCCAACAAGCGCAAAGTTGGCGTGAGATATAATAAGGCGTGCGACCGTGATCGTTGAAACTTCAGCTCTTTGTCCACTAGGACCTTTTGAGTTATGCCCATGGGCGCTCATAGCCTAGTTTTTCGGAGGGCGCAAACAAAGATTACATCTACAAATGACACAGAAACAACACACACAAATTTCCCTGTGCCTTTTTGTTATCTAGGAGTTTTTACCACACTTTCGGCCAGGGTTGGCAAGGTAATTTACTCGTTACGTATTTTACGTAAATTACGCGTAATATACAGGTAATTTACCTGGGGTAGAAAACCAGTTTTTTACGCAGACGTAAAAAACTAATTTTCTTTCATGTCTGTGTATAAATAATATAATATTAAAACCACTTTAAATTTATTACATTTTAAACTTAAAATTTCACTACGAAATCATTATTCTCTTAAGAATGTTCATACACACAGCATTTGTCATTTTCTTGTACGACTGTCGTCCACAGTGGGTAGAGTTTAGATCCCAGCCACCTACAGCGAGATCGCCTTTTGGGCAGGACACAGAAACGGAAGGAATGAGAGCAAGTCTAGCGACTTTGACAGAACAGTTTGTAGTGAGATTAGAGTACAGTAGATGGCGCCACCATACAAGTACGATGTTGCACATAGAGAGGTGAGATAATTTCATGGGGGGTATAGGAAAGGATACCCATTTAACCAGTAGATCGTCACTTAACATGCTCGTCCGATATTCAGTGATTGTTAGTAAATCACACCATCTCCGAAAGATCAGCCCAGGCTCGAACCTGGGGACCTTGCATCGATTGTCTGAATCCCCAACCACTAAGCCATCCGCGGCTCAAGGTTTTTCATACAGCTCAGCCACCTATTAACATATTTTCTTTAGAAATTATAATGTATCTGTTCTTTCTTGTACATTGAAAATGGAGAAAATAATCTACCTCTAGCACTAGCATCGATAATAATCACAATGTAATATTAAATAGAATTCAAGATTTTATTAACAGCTTCAGATTCGTTTAGTGTATTTTAATATTTATGTAATTCTATAAAATAAACAATTTTATGTTCAGTTTGTTCACCAAAGATAATATTTTGATATGAATGTCAATGGAATGTCTATAATGCAAAATTTTGTACATTTTCATTTAATAATATTAGTGTTTGACATGTTATCCAGATGTACACTTCAAAATCATAATTTTACCCTTTTAAAACTCTAAACGTTTTTCATATTGATTGTGCTATACTTATACTTTTAAAGGAAAAAAAAACCTGTAGATTTGACAAAACATTAAATTACTTGTTTTAAATGTAACTCTTTAAATGTTTATAATTGTCACTCTCAGTTCTCACACACCCTTAATCACACTAATAATCCTCACTGTTATGATATTGTAACTTAAGAGTATTTGAACCAATTTCTTCGAACGTTTGATTAACTTCAAAGCAACTGCTGACCACTCCTTATGGTGCCGACTGACGAAGTACCAGAATGTCCATGGTGATTTAACACCCTTCTTCATAAGCGCTCCAAACTTTCCAGATTTTTGTCGATACTGATTGCAAGTTAATTAACAGCACAAAGATTGCATAGCAAGTTAATTAACAGCACAAAGATTGCATAGCAAGTTAATTAACAGTACAAAGATTGCATAGCAAGTTAATTAACAGCACAAAGATTGCATAGCAAGTTAATTAACAGCGCAAAGATTGCATAGCAAGTTAATTAACAGCACAAAGATTGCATAGCAAGTTAATTAACAGCACAAAGTATCGCATAGCAAGTTAATTAACAGCACAAAGATTGCATAGCAAGTTAATTAACAGCACAAAGATTGCATAGCAAGTTAATTAACAGCACAAAGATTGCATAGCAAGTTAATTAACAGCACAAAGATTGCATAGCAAGTTAATTAACAGCACAAAGCCATATTTTGTTTAAATTTTGTCACCTATTTCACGCGTTTTTTACTTATTTTACGTTTTCTACGTATTTTACGCGTAATTTACGTGTCACGTAGAAAACTTTTTTTGCACGTAATTGCACAACCCTGCTTTCAGCACATAAATTTAATTGGAAACCAGTAGGCAACAAAAACTACATGAAAAATGTAAATAAATAAAATTAGTCAGCATGTTGGTTTTTCAACATCGCTTTATTGGAGAACCATAATATGCACAAGAGAGCAATAAAACATATCGAACAAATAATACTTGGACAAAGTGACAATCCGGCACAAGGAACATACGCCGGGAGGAAACAAAAAGTCACGCGGAGGTCACGGGCACACAGGGCGGTCAGTACAAAGAGAACAGTACAGTGAAGTAGGAAAAGTTCAATAGAAATCACAAGACTCGGAGGCGGGGCCGCCCCAAATAAAGTTAGCATGTTGGGACAATACGAAAATTTCTTTGTCATTTTTTTTGTTCCTTTTGCCCACTTGTGACGCATGCGCCACGAAACCCAGGAGACCACTCACGAATGGAAAACAATATCCTCAAAACAAATTTCAGGGGAAATGTTCGAGAGATCTTTGTCCAGCAATAAATAGCTGCTGCAGAGGATGATATATTCTCCATTTCTTCGCCTTTCATACTTTTCCATGCTTTACGTATGTACGTTGTACTCCAACGTGCAATGCAAAATCTCATCCGCTTTTTCTACTGAAAATTATCAACGTTTTTCCTATTTCAATACACACACATCCAGAAGTTCTACAGATAAAATTTCCAATCAGAATCAGTGTTATCGTAAAAATCTGTAGTACCTTCGAATGACAGAATGGGCGTTGTTTGATTCCCAAGGAACGGAAAATATCCACTCTTAGCCCCTCTATGGCACCATGGAGATTCCTTTCGTCCTTCTTTTCGGACAAACCCAACGAACTCTTATCTTCTTGGCGACTGGCTAAAGTTCCTCTTTTGGGGCACTTCCCAGAAACAAAACTCCTTAATCAGCCTTTAAAGAAAGCTATCACCTACATTCAAAAATGGAAAATATCTCCCAGAAATAGCTGCTTCATTTCAAAGTATTGATAAATATTTACACCGATTAGCCATAACATTGTGGCCACCCCCATACTAGAGGAATGAGTGCGCTTCAAGACTGAACTGTAGCAGAGGTGAATTTCACAGAGCAATATATATAGAACCCGATGACCGGCTTTTGGTTAGTAGAGTGTTCGAAGTTAGTGAATGGGAAAAGCTGCCGATTTATCGGAGTTTGATGAAGAACAAATTGTGATGACACTGCACCTTGGAACTACGATCTCGGAAACGGTGCAGCTTGTGGATTCTTCGCGTGCTGCTGTAGTGAGTACGTATCAAAAGTGGTGCCCAGATAGCCAAACGACGAACCGTCGTCCAGACGTGTGTTGTCCGCAGCTCAGTGATGCCAGAGTGGAGCGGATACTGTCGCACACTATTCACAATGACCACAGGGCCACTATGGGGCAAATCCCCAGCAGCTATACCAGTGATGAGCAAGGCAATGTGTCACATTAGCACACAGTTCATCGTAGCCGTCTGCGCATGAGCCTGCGTCGCCGAATACCCAGCCGGGCCTCCATGCTCTCTGCACGTCGTGGCCAACAACATGAAATGGGCCCAATATCATCGAGATTAGATCGTGGATTACTGGAAGAAAGTGGCCTGGTCTAACGAAAGATTCCTGGTTCATCATGCAGACGGCCGAGCGCGGATACGCCGATTACCAACGGAGGCTATAGCACCTGGATGCACTGTTGGGCGGAAACAGGCCAGCGGCAGGGGTGTTTTGTATGTGGGCAAGGTTTTCTAGGCCCCAATATTCCAACAGCACAATCCGTGACAGCTGTTAGGTATCTGAACATCGTTGCTGACCAAGTTCACCCATTCATTGCAACTGTGTTCCCTGCTGGTGAGGGCCATTACCAACAGCCTAATGCGCAATGCCACATTGCCAGAATCGTCAAGGAGTGGTACGAGGAACATGCTGGTGACTTTCTGTTAATGCCTTTGCCTCCAAATTCACGTGACACGAACCCAACCGAACATATGTGGTTCGACTTGGAAAAGCGGGTTCGTGCTGAATCAACACCACCCGGAAATGTGCGGGAACAGGAGGACTTGCAGTTGACATTACGGTACCAGATACCCCAGGATACCTATCGCCACCTCATCGAATTGATGCCTCTCTGAGTGGCTGCTCTTTTGCGGGCTGAAGAGGTCGTACAGCTTATTACGTTCGTGGTCATAATGTAGTGGCTCATTGGTGCATTTTTATGGGTGTCTTTTAAACAATCAGAAAATCACTGCGCGCTACGTGAAACCTTGGACCCGCGTGCCACACGTTCGTCACCACCGGTCTAGTCAAATTTCGAAGGGGTGTTTTACTGCACACAATGATGGAAAACGTTCCTATCAAGATTAGGCCAGAAACACTTCCCCCTTCCGAGTTACATCACATTTTGAGAGTACAACTAAAAAGCCTTTCAACAAACGTGCTGCTAGGTAAATTCGTATATTTTGCGTGTGTGATAATATAGGTAAGCAAATGTTGGACACATTCTCACCATTTCTGTATGAGGTAATGCTATATAACATTCGTCAACAGTTGTTCTAATAAGTTGTTCAGAACTTAAACGTAAGTATACTCTTGACCATGAACTATCAGTCCTGCAACAATATCTTGACCATGAACTATCAGTCCTGCAACAATATCTTGACCATGAACTATCAGTCCTGCAACAATATCTTGACCATGAACTATCAGTCCTGCAACAATATCTTGACCATGAACTATCAGTCCTGCAACAATATCTTGACCATGAACTATCAGTCCTGCAACAATATCTTGACCATGAACTATCAGTCCTGCAATTTTGAAATTGTAGATGAACTATCAGTCCTGCAACTTTGAAATTGTACCATGAACTATCAGTCCTGCAACAATATCTTGACCATGAACTATCAGTCCTGCAACTTTGAAATTGTAGACATTCATTTAATTCACGGACGAGCAAACAGAAACAGAAGCGAAGCTTGGCGTCTCCATGGAAGAGTTTTTCCACATCGACGATTTGCCGAAGAGGATACTTTTCCAGGCTTTTATCGGCATCTTTGAGACAGCAAATTCTTTTCATGTTACTGCATATTGTTTATGAGCCATACATGTCCGAATACCACTTTAAGAGGAAAAGCTAACTAGCACCAGACGCAGTAGTTCCACACTCAGTAGCATGAAGAATTTGTAGTCAGCTGTAACTCTTCCGATATCAGATGCAGTGATATGGGAGACAATTATTCTAGTAAACAGACGGGCCACAAACCCAGAAATCACTGCAAAATTCAACACTGATGTGTCGATAGTCATCGGAGAACGCATTACCTACCTTAAGATTCCGCGAATGAGCTATGACAGCCAATGACCATGGCGACAGATTCTATGTGCCATCCCCCAGTTGTTTTCGTCCACAGGACTGCTGATAGCTCTATGTTTTTCGCGTACAGCCACATTCACAATCAGCCCATTCACAATATTCATTACATTTAAATCAGCGGTTGAAGGTCACACGCTCCACTCTCCTCCCTGCCCCGTCCTTTACCATGGTCAAAGAATATCTAAGCGAAGCTTTACATTCTTTGCCATGGTGGTGTCTGCCACGATGATAACCCCGAACTCGTTCATCACTACTTAAGTTTAGGCTAGAGATGTATTTGTGTAGGCGTTTTGCGTTTCTTGCTTGTTTTAGACACATTCTTCTTCGATTTTTTTGAACACGACCAGTTCTGATATGAGAACACAATCAAAGAAGATAGTCCATAGTCTGTTCAAATGTTTTAGAGAACTAGTTACTTCCAGACCGGATGCAACAATTAAAGAATTGTTTATCCAAAATCAGAGAGCAACCACGAATACGTGTGGTGTGTCCAACCGGGCAGTACAACGGATTTGTGCTTAAGCAGACCGAACTGCAGCTGCCAGCCTTGTAAATGCCGGATGATTTTTTGTGTCACCAAAGAAAAACGTACCACGAGCGAAACGTGTGACGGGACTTAATGATCTTAATGAAAAAACGTTGTGTGTCGGAATGTTCAGGAGATTCACGACTGAAGATAATGCCCAACATGTCATAAAATAAGAGAAATTTCTGTTTAGAAAATCGATTCTTCTGGATGTACAAAACATCGGTGAGGATCAGTTAAAAAAACACTTGAATTTCTGTATAGGAAATGTATGGCGGACGCAGATTTCTCATGGAAGGAGATGATATTGTGGATGCATGTGTTACTTACCAGAGAAAAATGCGCAATATAAGAAGAGAACCATCTACTTGGCCTATTATATACCTTGATGGGACTTAGGTGAATCAAAATCATTCAAAGAAATATATATAGCAAGATTCCAAGAGCTTAAAGTGCCTGTGGGTAAAGGTCCTTCGCTGATCATTCATCTCTCCGAATCAGCTCAGCACGGCTTCATGGAAGGAACACATCTCACAGTTTAATCTAAAATTCGGGGACTATCATCAGGAAATAAACAGCGAAGTTTTCAAGAAGTTGTTTATAAACTTGTTGAAAGGGCTGGAAGAGTCCAACATCTTAGTGATGGTTAATGCCAGAAAATTCCAACAATAAAAACAAGAAAAACTGACATTGTGTCATGGCTCCAAGGTAAAAACATTTCACATAATCCAAACAATACCGTTCCCGAACTTTTGAATATTTTTAGACAGCTGAAGGAAAAATATAAAGTTTACAATTTAGACGAGATAGCGGAAGAAATAGGACATGGAGTAGTGAAGCTTCTGCCCTAGCACTGCCAATACAATCCAATTCATCTGATATGGGCTTACGTGAAGAGAGAAGTAGTGAACGAAATTATTACTTTTTAAGTGATACATATAAGAAGGATACTGAGGAGGTTTTGTTTCATGTGAATGTGAACGACTGGAAGAAATGTGCAAATCACTCAGAAAAGCTGCAGGAAGATGACTTTATCAACAACGGTGGGAGAAATGAGATCATCCAACGAATCGTGATAAATTCATGGGATCACATTGACAGTTATTTCAGTGAGTGAAAGAGGTGATGAACGTTAGAATGACTACTGCATATTTTCATTTTTGTATGTAGACAAACTTAAATTACTAAAACAACTATATTTTAATACTTACGATAAGTATGTAAAATAAACAATAGTTCTCGGTGAGACTTATTTCTTTCTTTAACTTGAATAATTTGATGAGTCCACATTTGACGTGTTTAATTTTTACTTTTATTAGGTAAGTTTTTTAAATTTATTATTTTATTTTGCTTCTAAAAACAGTTTCTGAGTCTAAAAATTATAATTCCATATTCAGCGTATCTCTTTGTATATATACACTGCTGGCCACTCAAAATGCAACACAAAGAAAGAAGCATCCGATTGGCCTGAAATTTGCATCATGGGTCGCCCGCGAGAGGATATGCAAACGATTAGCATTGCAGGGCATATGCAAAACATGTCCGCCCGGCACGCCACCCAGAAGCACTATAAGAACGGTGCATAGAAGGCGGGGTGTAAGTAGTGGAAGTGTGTTGTGCTGCCGGACCTGTGCGTGGGAAGCTTTCTGATGCCTCGTCTCAGAATTCGGCAGTCATTCCAGCAAGTTTCGGAGTTCGACAGAGGGCGAAGTGTGGCTTAACGCGACAGCGGTTTATCGTACCGAGACATCGGCACCATGTGGGACGACATCCAGGCAGAGTGAGGCAAGTGGATTCGGTGGGTGCCGGAGGGACGGACGGACCGACGTGAGCGATTGCCGCAGCCGCGGCACACCACCGAACGAGAGGACCGGCATGTTGTGCGACGGGCATTGACGGCTCGCACCGCCACATCATGAACGTTAGCGCAGGAATTAGAGTGTGTTTCGCAACAACCTGTGTCAGCACGTACCGTTAGACGTCGTCCGCAGGAGCGGGGACTTGTAGCACGACGTCCATTGCTCCGATCACCATTGACGTTACACCACCTGCGAGTGCGGTGGCAGCGGGACGTTGAACACCACACCTGTACTACGGAATGGCACGGCATTGTTTTCTCCGACGAATTCGGCTTCTGCCCTGCAACACCATGATGGTCGCATCCGCGTGTGGCGACACCGTGGCGAGAGATTGTATGACGCCTGCATTATGCATCGCCATACCGGTCCGTCTCCTGGCGTTATGGTTTGGAGCGCAATTGGACATGACACCCGCACCCTTCTGGTACGCATCACCGGTACACTCAACAGCCACCGCTGCATCTCCGACGTTTTGGAGCCTGTAGTTCTCCTTTACCTGCAGGACCTTCCAGCGGCTACGTTTCAACAGGACAATGCGCGCCCGCACGTGGCACGCATCGTGCAACAATTCTTCACGGCCCACCAGGTGTCACTGCTGCCGTGGCCTGCCTGTTCTCCCGATGAGCCGCCCTTGGAACACGTCTTGTTGCTGATCGGCAACCGAGTGGCCCGGAAGTACCACCCACGGCTACGCCTGATGAATTGTGGGAACGTATGGAAGCAGCCTGGACCGTCATACCCCAAGCCCACATCCAAAGCCTCTTTCGTTCGATGCCGCGGCGTGTAGCGGCCGTTATTGCCAACCATGGGGGCCACACAAACTATTGATGTCTGCGTGTTCCGCAAGTCGCACGGGCCTGTAAGCTCAATCGTTTCATCTTTGTATCTGTTGTTATGTGTCCAGTAAATCTGGCTTTGCTATATCGTATCCTTCTTGGTGTTGCATTTTGGGTGGACAGCAGTGTATATTGTAGTCATCAAGTTGGCACTGACAAAAACACTATTAAGAAAGACCACCTCAAGCGCATTTTCAACGTACTCAAGCTTATACTAAACTAAAGATGGAAAGTAAGTTCGCGATCTGGAGTTTCTTTCGCGACAGGCGCTACCATTTTTACTGGCGAGGGTAGGAAGGGAAGCATGTGACCCTCAACCAGCGATTTAAAAGCAATAGACTGAATATGCGTGAAAAGCACAGGCCGTTTGGAGAGTTTCTCGAACTAACACGCCTGGTGTCAACTATCATTGCACTTTCGAAGTAACTCTTTTTTTGCCCATTCCGACTCTCAGTCGAATTCTAGGTGATGCTCAACGAGCTTGCTTGCCTGATTTGTACCACACACCGTGCTCACATTCAGTTTTACCTATTAAAGAATGATTTACGTGTCGAGGGGAGATTTATCTAATATAAAATTCCAATTAAATGTAAAATAAATCACTTGATTAAATTGGGTTGCCCTTTCACGAAATTTTGTTGGATTCGTTATGAAATTTCCAATGAATTATCCGATTTCGTGACAAAGTATGTTTAAGTGTGATACACAGTGACAGAATATCAACAAAGAGATACGTAATTTTAATACCATTTACTAGCTGAACTGCATCCGGCACCTCACGGGTGTAGTGTAGAGATTTAATCTAGATATTCTAATTTTTACTCTGCCGAATAATTGAGTTGTGCGTACACTTCCTTAACTCTCTAAACAAACTAACACGTTTTTGCTTATTCTGTACTTTTTTTGTGTAAGTCTTATTAGCAGTGCATTAATAGAACCTTTGGAGTACATGAATACGGAAAAAATCAGTTAAAATTTCACAATATATCCTTATAAACTTTATTAATCATCTTTCGATTACAAATTTTGAAGATAACAATCTGCTTTTTGGTGTAAATATGAAAAGGATGGTAAGCCAGATAATATCCAAAAACTTTGAAATTACGTTGTCCTGAAGCTGGAATCGAACCAGCGTCTCCCACATAGTGCCCGGGTATGCTAAACACTACATTAATTTGAATATAACCATCACAGGATTCACTAGCTAAAGCAACCGGCATTCATGTTTAGCAAACCTGGAGGTTAAGAATCCTATCCCTTATTTGCCCGATGAAGCAGATAAATCCTAAATAGAATACCGGATTACACCACATAATACAAATTTCGAAGTTGACAATCCGTTTTTTGGTGTAAAGGTGTAAATCCCGTATTCTATTCATAATCTTTCGATTAGGTGCTAAAGTTCCTTTTCTCTATTTCGTTGTTGTTGTTTTTTTCTGCTTCCCTAGATCTAGTTGCAACCATGAATTTTCTGTTTCAGAAGGAATGCAATGAAAATGAATTCGACAAACACACCCAGTATAATACTTCATGAACAATAGGCAAAAAAATTGGCACATAACTTTAAAACAGTATTGCATTGGGGAAAACCGACGTATATTCTTCTTCAACAAGAAGTCTGACCACCAATAGAATAAAAATACCCAAATGAGGGAAGCTGTTTGACGTACAGTCTACCCGATCCGAAAAGCCGCTGTTCTGCTTCCTTTTTGATATTGAAAACTGTGAATATAGTTGAAATTGCTTGAATGCTTCATCTTGTACCTGGCCGGGCTATAAGACTGGAGATGACTAAAAAGTCAGGCCTTCAATGCTGCAGCTTGGACCTGGCCGGCTTATAAGATTGCGATTATGAAAGGGGTTGAGACTTCAAGGACAGCAGCCTGGATTGGGCCGAGATGATTGCAGATATGAAACGGACCGGACATTGAGCATTATGGTTCTAACAAGGCCGTTCTTTTACAATTAGCGGCCATACTGAGCTCTAGTAAATAAGGGAAGTTGCTTGGCTTCTCACGATGCGTACACATCAAATAACTTTCCTCAATTTGTTTTAAGATTCCATGTCTTATTCAACTACTATGAATGATGAAAATCAACTAAATAGTGAAACAAGGAATTGCTTTCGTAATTTATTCATAAAATAATCTGAGATGTTGATCAGAAAAAAAAAACCACGAATTTTTGGTCGATTGTTAAACACAAGGTAAAATTCAATAATTTCCTTTCTTGCAGAAGCTCCTATTTTTCTGCACAGTAAATAAAATCGCACCACGGACATTGCTAATTGATTGGGAAGTTGGCTTTATTAAACGCGTTTCGGTAGAAATACTACGGAATTGAAAAACACAAATAATGCAGGAGTTTGCACGAACTATAGCAATAAACTGGTGCGGTGGAACTCTTCAAGAACTGAGCCACTCTTCAATGAACAGACTTCAATGAGTTAAAATGGCAACAGACACTTGCGGGAATTGCACCCATGGTTGTTGATGATGGTGATAATAACAGTTGCCTTCATCATCAGCAATGCTTATGAGAACTACGAAATGGAGTTATATTTACTATAGAAGCTAAAAAGAAATAAATACGAAAGTCGTTTCTTACTTGAGGTCCGTCCATATCTTTTGGCAGAGAATATGAACACCCAGCATGGCAGGAGGAAAAATAAGTTGACACACCATCAGGACCGCATAGTGGAGTAAAGACGTTTGTTGTGCACAAGCAGTCTGTATTGCATTCGTTTTGGAGCTCCAGCCTGAAAAATGTTAAAAGAAACGATGTAAGCATGAATGGAACTAGTTACAAATAATAATAATAATAATGCTGAATTGCAGCACACGAGAAAAGGAATTTACAAAAAATCCATCAATCGCCTCAAAATATTCTGAACATTGAATTATATTCCAAACATAAGATATATATAAAGCTATTAACTCTTGGGCAATTCCTATATCAACGTACTCTTTTGGGATCCTTAAATGTACAAA
Source organism: Macrothele yani (assembly GCA_039090855.1). NCBI lineage: Eukaryota > Metazoa > Arthropoda > Arachnida > Araneae > Macrothelidae > Macrothele > Macrothele yani. The sequence continues at coordinate 45,234,389 of CM076997.1, read as the reverse complement.
TCTACAGACTCACTAGAATACCTCCAGCCGTCCCGGTAGCGCAGTGGTCTAAGCGATGACTCCTGATCATTCGTTCGAGAGTGTCCGGATTCGAATCCCGGTGAGGCATGGATGATGTGTTTGTCTTGCGGTACTGGCTGTTTCTCTTTTTCCTGGAATCAGTGGCCCTAAATGAAAGACGGATGACTGCTTATAGCCCATTGAATTGCTCACGGTAGTCGTTAAACCCCCAATAAGCAAAAAAGAAAGAAAACAATGAAAGAAGTCATTTTAACAACTACAGATGCCAACATCCAAAATTCGCAGTTGAAAGACTCTACCTGAAAAAGAAAAAGAAGGAAAAGGGTCTAAAAAATATATCAGATCTTTGCAGATAAGAAGAGAAACTCTTAAAGCAGTGTTTCTCAAAGTGTGTTCCCTGGAACCCCGGGTTCCGCGACGTTTATCCAGGGGTTCCGCAAGCAATTCGTAAAACAGCTCCGAAATTTTCAAGAAAATCTGTGAATTCCATATTTTTCCCGATGACAGCCTTAACTAACCAATTTCCCACAGCCAATAAAAAACAGTTTAAAAAAATGATACACGTTCTGGAAGGTGTGATCAAGATAAAACTGTCAAGTTTGCGAAAAGAAGAAAGTACGATCAGAGCTATATTAGTTTCGGATTTATGAACGCTGATGATAATTCGCAGTGTGTCACATGCAGCGAAGTTTTTCATAATAGCTCAATGGCGCCTGCTAAACTGCGGCGCAAATTAGGAGTACACATCTAGAGCTGAAAGTTAAAAATGTTGATTTTTTTGTACGCAAGCATGATGAACTTTTAAAAGTGAAAAAGTTTTTTTCATGCAGCACACATATAATACATTGAATGAAAAAGTTACTGAGGTTTCCCTTTTAGTAAGCTATCAAATACCACAAGCTGGTGAACCTTATACAATTACCGAGAATCTTATCAAGCCTATTGACATTGCTAAGTGCATGCATGGTGAAAACTCGGCCAAAGAAATAGCAAAAATTCCGTTATCAAGCGATACAGTGTCTTTCCAAGTGAAGGAAATAGCACAGCCCCGAGGCGCAGTGGTCAAAGCGATTGCTTCTGATCATTTCTTCCAGAGGGGTCCGGGCTCACATCCCGGTGATAAATATGAAACAAACAATGGCTCAATAAATATAAAACAAAAAAAGTGATGAAATCACCCAGCATTTGGAAGTTCTCCATGATTCAATGAGGCACTATTTTCCCGATGAGTAGCACGAAATATAAAAAAGTCAATTATGGATTAAAAATCCCTTTGTTATTAATGAAAAACTCCATCTGATGGATATGAAAAATTTATTGATCTGATGTCGGATTTCTCAGTGACATCCCTTCATAAAACAGTGCCAGTGGTTGAGTTTTGGTGCAGGTTGAAAATGGAATATCCAGTATTATCGCAAAAAGCTGTGTCAGTATTCTTACCATTTGCGACAACTTGGTCTTTGTGAAACGGGCTTTTCTGTGTATGCCTCAATAAAATATGAGCACCGCAGTAAGCTGGATGCAAAGCCCGATATGAGATTACAACATTCTTTAATAGAACCAAATTTTAAAGAACTATGTGGCAATAAAAAGCAAAGCTATTCAACAGATTAATATTTTTTATTAATATTACTAGCAACATTGGCATAATAAATTTTATTGGCTCTACATTACCTTTTTGTATTATCTTTTTTATTGACTAATCGCTTAATTTTTCCTTTAATTTTTATTTCAAATCAGTAATACATAATTGGCATATAGGTATATTAATTTTTTATGGTATTTATAGAGGGGTTCCGTTGCTAGACATTGTAGAAAAAAGGGTTCCATAGGATAAAAAGTTTGAGAACTCCTGTCTTAAAGGAAAAGGATGTCATTACTACAGTGGTGGCTGCAGCTGACGAAGGCTTTACCACTCTGAACCTGAATACTTTTCAGTTCCTTCCTCAATCAGAAAACACGATATTTTAACTTTCAACATTTTTCAGTTGTAACGTACCAGGAGATGTGACGTACCTGCCAGAAGGACGCACACGACATAAAGGCAGATAGGAATCAGAATAAAGCGTCCGCGTAGCTCAAATGGTAGAGTGACTTATTCCGGAGTGAGGGGATCCGGGTTCGAATCCAGGCGTGGACAGAAATGACGGGGAAATTTACTTCGTTACAATGGCGCCCGAACTATCCGGATGACCCGACCGTTCAAAATCTCGCAATGGTGTGATGTTATTTCCACACCGCGAGATAGGAAAAATCAGAGAATCCCTTCTCCAACACTTCAGGGGGAGATGATGTAACGTACCAGGAGATGTGACGTACCTGCCAGAAGGACGCACACGACACAAAGGCAGATAGGAATCAGAATAAAACGTCCGCATAGCTCAGTTGGTAGAGTGACTCATTCCGGAGTGAGGGGATCCGGGTTCGAATCCTGGCGTGGACAGAAATGATGGAGAAATGTACCTCGTTATACAGTCGATATTTTAACTTTCAACATTTTTAACACGAATCATCCTTCATCAAATCAGAAAACAATTCAGTTTCACTGCAAATTTCAAAATTATGCACGGTTAACATCCAAAGTCCTTAGATCTGGAAAACACTGAGAAAGCTCCTCACTACAATGATTTAAAAAGGTGAGCTTTATCCAGAAATTGAGGGATTCTTCATTGGGATTCAAGAACGCGTTATTGTAACCCAAAACTGCAAGAAACACGTATTGAAAGTTGCAGGTGATGAAACCAGTAAAATGTGTGGAAAAACAAATGAAACCATAGAACACTTTTCGCCGGCTGATCTCGTCTTGCTTCAAAACAGTAACTTAGCACATGGCCAGGTAGCCAAGATCCTACATCAAGAGTTTGGCGTTAAATATGATCTTATCCAAGACTCTACTTTACATTATGACAAGTACCAACCAGAACCTAATCTTGAAAATCAGAATTTCATCATGTACTTGGGCAAACCCATCATGACAGAGAAGAATATGGACCACAGTCCACCTGACATTGTAATTGTAAACAAAAAACTGAAGAAAACACAATAGATAGATACAGCAGTTTAACTTACGGAAAACGTCTAAAGAACAGTATCTGAGAAAATCTTGAAATATGAAAACCTGCGAATGGAAATCCAAAGGATCTGGTAAAAAAACATAACATAGGTCTAGCAGTTGTCATTTCGGCAACCTCAGTGGTACCAAATAACTTTCTGAAAAATCTCCGGAAGTTAAGATTGCCACAGAGACTGCATCAACCTATCCAAAAGGCAGTCATTCTACAAACCTGCCATATCACTAGAAACTTCTTGAATTTCCAGGCTTGAGATGAATATCTCCGCGTTTTACTCATTGGCTTCAGCCGAGAAAGTCATAAATAAATTCAAAGGGATTTCCAGATCTGTAAATCATCAACAAGTAGATATAGCTAGGTGCGTCCGCTTGTTGCAGTGAATTGCATTACAAAAGTCACAGTCTGTACGAAAAATGCAACTCATGTGGAAAGATATTTGAGAAAAAAGGAATTTTTCAAATCGAATAATCGGATGAAGCGAAGTGGAGGAAACAATGATATAACTTCACATCTCTCTACAGATCATAGATCAGATCAGATCACATGTAGAGGATTTTAGGAAGGGAGTGTCTGACCCCAAGTCTTAAACAACCCTTAGAAATAGGAAGCTAGGAGATTTGGGCTAGAATGTTCGATAGGAAAGTGACACGGAAGCGAGGTAGAAAGAGGGAGGAAGACGCCCTTATTTATTACCGGGGTGCCAGTACCCAGGGTCTGACAGCTTAACGTGCCCATCCGACGCACGGAGGGTATTTAGTGGTTCGAACGTTCGTACCTGCCCAGGATCGAACCTGAGGTTATCTCCGTGACAATCACGAACGCTGACCACTATGGTCCATCCGCGGCCCTAAATAACTAGGGCATTTGCGGTCTTAGTTATTTGAAGGGGGAAATCAATGCAAAATATTTTGCACAGTGAGTATCATCCCACCAAAATAGAATAGGATGTTCTCTCCACAGTAGGAACTTTACGACAGGAAAGGAGTGTTTTCAAATATGGCTTCTACAAGCACAAACAACAAGAAAGGAGTTTTTACATGCACGCTCCGAGTTGGAAAACTGCGCGTTATTTTTAGACGGCGCACTCCCGACCGTAACGAGTGGTGTGCAGTACAAAAAGGTATTTTTCAATCGGACTTTTAGAAGCGGAGATACAATTGCAAACAGTTGCTGAGCCCATCGCTACGGATTTGTGGTCAGATGCTGACAGATAAACACACATAGCGCCGTGAATTGTTGGCACCGTAGCGTAAAGTGAACGCACGCGGATAGTTATCGAGGGATCTGGGGTTTGATCCCACAGTGTAGAAATACAATTTGTCGGTTGCTGTGTGTTAATTAAAGAAAAACGTGTAAAGAGCGATGACTTTGTTTATTTACATTATCTCCACGTATTTGGAAGATTTTCACCCTTTCTCTCGCCCTTTGGATTTATTAGCTATAATTAAATAGCTTATGCTGTTAAGCCCCACCAGATGGAGATTTCTCAATTGCTGAACCCATCGCTACGGATCTGTGAAGTCAGATGCTGACAGATAAACACACATAGCGCTATGGATTGTTGTCACTGTATAGCGTAAAGCGAACGCACTCGGCTCGTTATCGAGAGGTCTGGGTTTCGATCTCAGCCGTGTCGAAATACAATTTTTCGGCTGCTGTGTGTTAATTAAAGAAAAACGTGGGAAGAGCGATTTCTTAGTTTATTTACAGTTACAAACGCAAATAAACACTGACATCAACCAGCTCCAGAGGTGAGCATTATGAAAAATCAATAAGTACATGCAAAATGCTCCACATGTTGCAATATTTTTTTTTCAAATCGGACTTTTTGCCGCAGAGGTATCGCAAAATGTGAAATATGTGCTGTGCCTCCTGGTGGGTAAATTATGTACTATTTCATTTTAAAAATGAACATAAAACGTTTTCGTGGTGAAAGATATCTGGCCGCAAAGGAATTTTTTTCGATCTTATGATTTTTAACGTGCTGATACGGCTGGAAATATGTTGTGAAATATGCACTTACACCTTAGTGTGAAAATTGTACCCTAAAAAAATTTAGAATGAAAAGTTAAAATAAATATGCAAAATATTTCTAAATACGAACTCATTAGACGCAAAAAAAAAAAAAAATTAATGTGACTTTCAAAAGTACAGATAGTTGAAAAAATTAGATATACGTTTATGTGCAAGCGGGAAAATTCCGGGTTATTTGAAGAAGAAATATAAAGCATATTGACTGTTGTAAAAACGCATTGAAGGAAACAAACTGTTTCAATCATATCTTTAGAAGTAATGATATGAAATAATAGAAGAAATATCATAAATAAAGTATACATACATTTTTAGAAATTTCGATTTTCAGTAAAGATAACATCATGTGGAGTAAACAGAAAATCCCGTGCCTGAGGGAACCCTGAGCTTTGGAGTGTATTTCGCTCTTGGAGGATCCCGCTCATCATAAGCACAAAAATTATTAAAATAAAAATGAATTGACTGCACGAAACAAAATAATAATGAATGACCTGGATAACGAAGCTAATGTTATCATAGTTGTACGGAACAGGAGAATTTCTGACTTCATCCAAAACTAAGACAGCTAATTATTCTTGATTAGCTAGAACTGTTTCTGATTCCGATAGCCTCAGATCAGGGAAGTCGCTAGACGAATGTTATCGTATTTCTATGGGACGGGTGAATATCTGGCTGCATTCAAATTAAGCCAGTCAATTGTTCTTGATTAGACGCAACTGCTCCGGATTCCAAAAGCCCCTAATTAGGGATGTCGCTAAACGAATGTCATCGTATTTGGGCTGGACGGGAGAATATCTGGATGCATTCAAATTAAGCCAGTCATTTGTTCTTGATTAGACGCAACTGCTCCGGATTCCAAAAGCCCCTAATCAGGGATGTCGCTAAACGAATGTCATCGCATTTGGGCTGGACGGGAGAATATCTGGATGCATTCAAATTAAGCCAGTCAATTGTTCTTGATTAGACGCAACTGCTCCGGATTCCAAAAGCCCCTAATCAGGGATGTCGCTAAACGAATGTCATCGCATTTGGGCTGGACGGGAGAATATCTGGATGCATTCAAATTAAGCCAGTCAATTGTTCTTGATTAGACGCAACTGCTCCGGATTCCAAAAGCCCCTAATCAGGGATGTCGCTAAACCAATGTCATCGCATTTGGGCTGGACGGGAGAATATCTGGATGCATTCAAATTAAGCCAGTCAATTGTTCTTGATTAGACGCAACTGCTCCGGATTCCAAAAGACCCTAATCAGGGATGTCGCTAAACGAATGTCATCGTATTTGGGCTGGACGGGAGAATATCTGGATGCATTCAAATTAAGCCAGTCAATTGTTCTTGATTAGACGCAACTGCTCCGGATTCCAAAAGCCCCTAATCAGGGATGTCGCTAAACGAATGTCATCGTATTTGGGCTGGACGGGAGAATATCTGGATGCATTCAAATTAAGCCAGTCAATTGTTCTTGATTAGACGCAACTGCTCCGGATTCCAAAAGCCCCTAATCAGGTATGTCGCTAAACGAATGTCATCGTATTTGGGCTGGACGGGAGAATATCTGGATGCATTCAAATTAAGCCAGTCAATTGTTCTTGATTAGACGCAACTGCTCCGGATTCCAAAAGCCCCTAATCAGGTATGTCGCTAAACGAATGTCATCGCATTTGGGCTGGACGGGAGAATATCTGGATGCATTCAAATTAAGATAGTCAATTGTTCTTGATTAGACGCAACTGCTCCGGATTCCAAAAGCCCCTAACCAGGGATGTCGCTAAACGAATGTCATCGTATTTGGACTGGACGGGAGAATATCTGGATGCATTCAAATTAAGCCAGTCAATTGTTCTTGATTAGACGCAACTGCTCCGGATTCCAAAAGCCCCTAATCAGGGATGTCGCTAAACGAATGTCATCGCATTTTAGCTGGACGGGAGAATATCTGGATGCATTCAAATTAAGCCAGTCAATTGTTCTTGATTAGACGGAACTGTTCCTAATTTCAATTGCTCCAGACCACAAACGCAGGTAAACTTCGAAATCAGGGTGAGTGACGGGTGGGGCAAATTTATTGGCAACTCTTTTTACAAAAAATTTAAAGAAATAATTTTTAATGCGTTTTATTATAGATTGCAAAGGAATTCGTGCAATCCCCAGTTCCTTGGATACATAGTCATTTATTTTGAAACTGTCTTGAAGCTTTTGCACTTTTCGGAATACGAAACAATCCAAAGTTTGGGGTCCGTTTTTGTTAGTGTTCCGCTCATCCATTTTTAATAAAGGTAGTAAAACATGAAGGGTTAAATACAGTATAAGAAACATGACGGACTCCTACATGCACCAGTAGCACGTGCTGATTAAAAGAAACTGTTATGCCTAGGAGAAGTGTCTGAAAAAAATGTCTCCGTGGATTAGAGTTCAGATGAAGAAAGAACAAACAGACACAATATCTTCGCCGACCTCAGCTCCATTCCTTAAAGCCAGCAACCTTGTCTTGCGCTGACCTCTTCCAAAGCAGTTGTCAGCCACGTCTTTCTCCCCCACTGTCCCGGGGCACGGTTAAGAGCGCTTGTATAGCTTTACACTCCACTTTTTGTGTTAAAGTCCCATACTTTGTAGAAAAAACAAACAGCAGAGCAATTAGTAATGCCCTTCCTCAGTGAATTTCTATCAGTCCTCCTCATTTCCCCTTGGCCATATTAACATTAACAAGTTAGTAAAATCATGCAATGCGTTGATTATGATACGCTTTCCAACATACCAGAAATCATTACTCAAGTCATAACTCAAGTTATGAGGATAATGGCTGTGGAATAAATATCTCTCCTGTGCCCTGACCTTTGACCTCACTTCGATGATATTCAACAGAACCGGTTCAGTATACCTTCGGAACAACATGATAAAGTTTTGTTGCAATCGAAGCATTTTTACGTAAGTTATGACGCATAAGGGCGATAGAATGAATCCCTCTCCTATGTCCTGACCTTTGACCCCATTTCGCCCATTCTCAGTAGGATCCGTTACCAGGTGGTCCCTTACTTACCACATACTAAAAGGTCATCGAAATCGAATCACTTTTACGCACGTTTTGACGCATAAGGGCGATGGAACGGATCCCTCTCCTGTGTTGTGATCTTTGACCCCATTTCGCCCATTTTTCAATAGGGTTCGTCTCCAAACTGTCCCCTACCACACATAATAAAATTTCTTCGAAATCGAACCATTTTAACGCGAGTTATCGTGCAGACGGGCGGACAGACAGGCAGACGGAGAAAGCTGGAGCATATACGCATTTTCAACCTACGTTTGGAAAGCGTAAAAAACGCCTTGAACTAGGGATTTTAAAGAGTGGAGAGCAATAAAATTTTCATAGCCATGCGGATGATATTTTGATAACCTCACAGCTAAGTAAAGAAGCAGTTCTTAGAGAAAAATACATATGGCTACACGGTGAAAAACCCCAGACTCATCATTACTTGGAAAAGTACAGATAATACTTTAAAATTTAAAAAATTAGAGAATGGCACAACTTGAACGCGGTGGTCTCCAGAGCGGGCAAGAAAATTTTAAGGGTGGATTGGAGTCTACTCTGGCATCCCCATGGCGGCGGCTGTGCCGCAGATCAACATAGGTACTTTTTGTGTTTCTGTGTGTTTAAATTGTCGTAAGAAATAATGTAAAAATACAAGGTGCACTGAAATTTTTAATATAAAATTGCTGGTAAAACGCATACAGCGTATTAAATCCCTTTATTTTTGTGGTGTAGTCAGCAAAAGATTCGCCAAGCTTTCGCACTCCCCTGGGAGGCTTTTTCAAGGCAATGGTAGATATAAAAATTGGCATTTTTGCGTCTACCATTGCCTTAAAAAAGGCTCCCAGTGGAGAGCGAAAGCCTGGCGAATCATTTGTGCTTATTGGCAACACAAAAATAAACGGATTTAACCCTTTTACCGGATGGAACGAATTAACTTGGGGTTAGCAAAATGAGATGAAGTCAACTCGAATGAATATATTCGCTTGATGAAGGATGATTTGTGTTAAAATGTTGAAAGTTAAAATATCTACTAAACAGGATAAAGCACATATGTATCACACATACACTACATGTAATTAAGCTTTACTGATAAAATCACACACCACATGAGATATTTCGAGGAGCACAACGTCCCCATCCTTAGATGTTACATTCACGAGTAAGACCAAGATATATATATACAACACCCTCGTCAGAAACCAGCAATATCGCAACGCCATCTAGGATTTACACAGTGCATTTAAAATAAACCATGAAAATGTTTAAATAAAATAGTCCATGGTTCCGAAATAACTTTAGGGACATAATCATTACAGCAACGAGATCCGACTAATGCAATATATAGGCTCTCCATAAATAAGCTCTCACTGTTATTATATATGGAGAGCCTAGATATTTAACTTTCAAGAATATATTCGCTGTCTACAAAATGTGCGGAACGCGGCTGGAATGAGTGAACGTGCTCATCGGTGGGCGTTGCTTTCGCCTTAGCGTTTCAAAGTGGTAATTTAGGGGAATGGTTGACACTAAAGGACCACCTTGTTTGTTCAAGCGGATACTAATGCTTTCTAACTGATTTATTGATACTTATGCTTTCTAACTGATTGCTTGCTGAAAGGGTTATAACGATGTCTATCAAACTGCGAAAAGAGATACTTGAGACACTTCCTTCTCTCCAATAGCGTGCTGTCTTTATTACGGGGAAAAGCCCTTGTCGGTCATGTTTTGGGTCGTGGAACAGAGGATAGAGGACTATAGAAGCGAGATCTAATCACTTTGAAAAGGTTTATGGTCGATGCTTCTGAAATAAGAGAAGTAAAGGAACTTTTCTGTTGTAGCTTTCGTAGAACCCAGTCGATATATAAACATTTCTGTTTGGGGTGCTCGGAAAGGTTTCAGCTCATTTAGCTTAGGTACATCGGCCGTTTAAAGGGTTAATACACTATATGGGTTTCATGATTATTCAAATCTGGTGTATTTAAAATAAAGTTAAAAATGCTCGTATTGTTGTGAGTTCGTATCAACACCTGAAACCGAAGTTTCACTTGATTTAATTTTTTTAATCATAATTCTGACATATTTTATATGATTTCAAATGAGACATGAAATCATATATAGAACTGAAAAGAGTAAAGAATAATCAGTGTTATTAGCTTAACGATGGAGACCATGATCAACACTGAAAGAAATCGCATTTGAGGAATGCAGGAAATACAGATCAATGAGTTCCAGAGGACACTGATATTCGTCTGTCCCTAACACTCTGACCTCAACGCTCTGAAGTCATTCAGTACTTGCAGCGCCATCTGCTTTTATCCGGTGGCCGAAATCGGAACTAAGCTCACCGCTATCACACGATACGTAAAATCAAGGAGAAATACCGGAAAATAAAATACAAAAAAGTAAGACAAACGACTTCATCTGGGGCAACACGCACGTGCTCGAACAACCGTCAGCGACGTTTGTTCTGTTACCAAGAAATATTATATTATGTCGTGTTTTATTTCATTTTCTTCGCATTGCAGAGTAATTTCATAAAAAGGAATAAACTTGTAGAGAGATTTCATAAAAAGGAATCAGAATTATTATAAATACAAATCATCATCATCATCATCATCATTGCCAACCATTATCAATCTACTGCTGGAAGAAGGTCTCCCCAAGTTTCCTCCACAACGGTCTGTCTTGTGCCAGTTTCCTCCATGTCACTCCCGCATACTTTCGAATTTCATCCACCCATCTTCCATGTGGTCTTCTTCTGGGTCTTTTCCTGTCCTTTGGAATCCAATCTAAAATTTCGGCTGTCCATCGATGGTCTGTTCTTCTGGCAGTATGCCATTTCAGGGATTTAACTCTGATCATGATGTCTTCCACTCTTGTCATTTTTCGGATCCACGTGTTCCTCTTCTTATCTCTCCTGGTTACACCAAGCATGCACCTCTCCATGCTTCTGTGAGTTGTTTGCAGCCTTTGTATGTCTCTTTTAGCTAAGGTCCACGTCTCTGCACCATACGTAAGCACTGGAAGGATGCATTGATCAAACACTTTTCTTTTAAGACATAATGGCATATTGCTCTTGAAAATTATGCTGTTTCTTCCAAAAGCTCTCCAGGCAAGTTTTGTACGCCGATTAATTTCTTCACCAATGTGACCCTCACTTGATATCTGCTGTCCAAGATAAACGTACGTGTCTGTTATCTCCAGCTTTTCTCCATCAATCGATAAATCTTCATTTCTTGTAAAAGCATTGTACATCACTTTTGTCTTCTGAAAGTTCATTTTTAATCCCACTTCTTTACTCTTGTCAGCAAGTTCCTGGATCATAATCTGTAGCTCTGATGGGGTAGTTGCAGTCATCAGCAAAACGAAGGTGGGTTAGATAATCTCCATTAATCTTTATCCCTTTGTTTTCCCAGTTCAGTGATTGAAAGACATTTTCCAGTGTGGCATTAAAGAGCTTCGGAGATATGGTGTCACCTTGTCTCACTCCTTTTCCAATTTTTATGTGTGTTGTATTTTCAAACAGCCGAATCTTTGCACTTGCATTTTCATAGATGTTATTAATAATATTAATGTATGCATCTTCAATACCGCAGGATTTCAGAGCCATTGTAACTGCTGATGGTTTCACCGAATCAAAGGCTTTTTCATAATCGATAAAAGCCATGCACAATGGAAGTTCATATTCCCTCGCTCTTTCAATTAGTTCTCTCAGTACATGGATATGATCTATTGTGCTGTAGCCACTCCTGAATCCAGCTTGTTCTCTCGGTTGAGCCATGTCCAGTGTCACCTTTAAGCGGTGTGAAAGAACTTTAGTGAAGATTTTATAAAATACTGATAGGAGGCTGATAGGTCTGTAGTTCCTGAGATCCTCAATGTCACCTTTTTTATGTAGCAAGATCATTGTAGCGTTGTTCCAATCCTCAGGAATTTTCCCTTCATTAAGGCATCGAGTCAAAATTTGGGCGAGTACTGTTTCGATTTCTCCACTTGCTTCTTGTATGATGTCTACAGTAATTCCATCTTCTCCTGGAGCTTTTCCCCGCTTCATGTTCTTGATTGCATGTGCAACTTCTGCTGGAAGGACTGGAAGAACTCTGGCACTGGTACCTTTCATGATGTCTGGAGTACATGTATCATCCCTTTCATATAATTTGGAGTAGAAATCTTTCACTCTTGTCAAACTTTCGCCACTATTTCTTGTTACAGAACCATCTTCTTTTCTCAGTGCCATAATCTGTTTTTTCCCCTTACTGAGATGTCCCTTTGCTATCTTTAGGCTTTGGTTCTTTTCAATTGCTTTCCTTACTAGTTCACAGTTGAATTTCCTTACGTCTTCAGTGATACTTTTTTGTACTGTCTTGCATAGCTCTATATATTCCACTTTGGAAGTCACATCTTCTTTAGTTGTCCTCATCACTCTTCTTTTTTGCATCAACATTTTGGTTTTTCCTGATAATTTGTTCACATGCAACTTGTTCTTAGACCCAGCTAATTTTGTTGCTGTTTCCATAAGAGCTTTGGTTACTTTTCTGTTAACTTCAGAAATATCCACTTCTTCCTATGTTAGGCCTTCGAAGGCAGAGAATCTGTTCTTCAGTTCCAATTTGAAGGTATTATGGTGTTTTTTAAGGTTGGTTATGTCAATACATTTTTGTTTGTCTTATGAGCTTGCTTCGTTCGAGTTTAGTGTTGAGGTGCATCTTACATCTCACCAATCTATGGTCACTGCCTGTGTTGAACTTGTTTAGCACACTGCAGTCTTCTATGACGAATTTTTTGTTACACATAATAAAATCAATTTCACTTGTCGTCCCATTTGGATGTCTCCATGTCCATTTCCTGTGTGGCTTTTTCTTGAAAAAGGAGTTCAAGATGAAAAATCCTTCTGCCTCTGCAAACTCAACGAGAGTATTTCCACGCTGGTTTCTGTTGCCGTGACCAAATTTACCTACTGAAGTTTTATTCTGTTGTCGTTGCCCTATTTTTGCATTGAAATCTCCCATAATTATCTTCAAGTGCTGCTTACCTTTATTATTTAGATCACGAATTTCCTCATAAAATTCTTCAATTTCTTCTTCAGCATGACTTGTGGTGGGTGCATAAGTTTGAATAATCTGAGCCTGGTATCTTTTCGAGAATTGAATAACGAGTCGTGCAGCTCTGTCAGAGGAACTTTCAACTTCTACAACTTTATCCTTCAGTTTCTTGTTTATTATAAATCCAACACCACTAGTTCTGCCAGTATCTGTCCCACGATAGTAGAAGAGATGTCCACTTTTCAGTTCAATGAGATCTTCTCCTTTTCTCCTTTACCTCACTTAGCCCGACAATGTCCCACTTGATCCTTTGTAGTTCCTCTTCCAATTCAAGAAGCCTTGAATCAGAAAATAGGGAGCGTCCGTTGTACGTAGCCAAGGTCAGCATCAGATGGCAGCCTAGTCTGGTCCTCCGGGGATTCTTAGCACCCTCTGCCTTCATGTCGCCCTGGCCGCTGCCTTGGTCAGGTACATTCCAGCTGCCGGAGACTGAGGACCAAGATTTAAGTTGTGGAGTCATTTTGGAGGGGTTTGGCCATAACTCACCACGCTGGCCAAGCGGGTTGGTGAGTGTGGGATAGCATTTCCTCTAATCCCGATGGTATAGTTATACCGCTATTGGCGGTCGTCAGAGCCCCTTTAGTGGGGACAGGATGTACCACGAGAAGGCGGGGTTGACATTTGTCAAGGAGAGGCTGTGATGTTACGCATCACCTGACCTTACATCCCAAATACAAATACCCAGATCTATTTAAAACTGTCTAACCTACAATAATAACTGAAATTTTGAGATATCAAAGTGAGAAAAATCGCGTCTAAAAACAATTCCAGCTCTTACATGAATGAGTTTTTACTATATTTCCTTACAGAAATCCGGCGTCTATTTGATATGTTTTCAATCTGCTTCAATTAATAGTTTCACTCCATCCTAGGTCGGTGAACATCCCCTATATATGAATATTTATTTAAAGCTTAACAGCAGCCGTCGTGAGAACGGCTGCTGGCTAGTTAGGCAATAAACTATCAAGTAACTATTCTCTACCCAAATTTTCATCCATAGATCAATATATACCTGTAATGAACACCCATGAATTTTCTAATATAATTTTTACTCATATTGTTTATATAGACAGAAGCCCAGCAGAAAATATTTGGCAAGGACGGTCCCGTATGGGATAGATTTCAGAATTTATGGAATACGTATATTTGATAAATGATAATTTTTTTTTTTGTTGGAGGTTTAACGACCACCGTGAGCAACTCAATGGGGTTATAAGCAGTCGCCCGTCCCTAATTTAGGGTCACTGGTTCCAGGGAAGTTAGACAGCCGGTGCCTTAAGACAAACACAACAAACATGCCTCACCGGAATTCGAACCCGGACCATTTTCGGACGAATGATCAGAGGCCATCGCTTAGACCACTGCGCCACCGGGGCGGCTGAGATTTGGTAAGACACTAAGACAACGTGATGCATTTTCAGATAATCATCAAAATTTATAAGCCTGAAAAATTTCGTCTTTCACTGTTGCTAGAAAATAATGAATAATATCACCATTATGAGAGTAAACCAGATGAATATCAAAACATTGTACATTTTTAACACAAGTGGATTTCGCAGCAAAATCAAAATGTAGTGTCCTTCTAACTAGATCTTTCTGAGATATGTAAGAAGTAACAAACCATTTATATGCTTTGCGTCTGCTACATAAGATATGGAATAACGACAGAAATATGACCCGGGTTTCCTAAGAGTGTGGCTATTCATTTTTCAAATCCATGTTCGTTATGTAAAGAACTAGTTTTCTTATCACCTTACGTAACATTTTCTTTCAACAGCGTCTGAGAGGACGCTGACTAAATCACGTCTGTGTATCACACTCCATCAGCCTTCGAGTTCTTTGTAACTAGAATAAACTTATTTTCTCCTTAATTTTTTAATATATTTGGAAAACCAGTTATGGTTTCCCCCGTAACCGAGTGGTCTGAGCCGCTGGCTTCTGACCTTTTGGGTTAGAGTTCCGGATGAGGCACGGGGGCGTGCTTGCTTTATGACGCTGGCTTTGTTCCTTCCCTGCAACCCGTGTTTCTAAATTAGGGACTGATCATAATTGATCATAATGTCTGTGTACCATCCCTCCACCCCTCACCCCCCCCCGAAAAAAAAAAAGGAAAACAAAAACGTCTTTGAAAGAATTTGTACTTCTTGCGACTGAGAGACTTTCGATTTTTGGATTTCTGCTGTCATGTTTATTCAAGGCGTTATCTCGTTTTTTTTTGTTTTTTTTTTCGCTTGTTACGAAGATTTCTCTTACTGTGGAATTCCTTGAAGGCGAAAGATTTTGCGGATATTGTTGACTTTGAAATCATTTGCTTTAAATATTAGTCTTTTTGGGGCGGTTGGTTTAAACTAAATTCTTTATCGAGTACAATTATTGTTGGAAACCCGCGCGGTTCATGTTCTTTTAACGCATAATTGCTTAATTCCTTGCAGGGGCGCCGACGTCACAACATTATGAGGGGGAGGGAGCAGACATGAAGAAATCAGACTTGGGTGGGGAAGGTCTCTTCCATTATCAGGAGAGAAAAAAAGGGGCAAAAAGACAAATTACGAAATTCGACGTATATTTTAAAATACAATTGCAATTGCTTGTCAGCAAATGGACAAGGAAACAGGAATATTCTTTTGCTGAATATTAATATCTTTTTGTAAAAGATTCGGACGGTAATTTTGTAAAAATATCCAGACAGATTTTATTTCCAAATTTTTAATAAAAAGTATGAGAAATTAGCTCGGTTACTCAAACAAAGAACGGGAAGCGCAAAAAATAAATAGATAAATAAAGGCGCTAGAGATTATATTTTGCTGTATTTTGATTTATTTATTTTATTTTTCATAATTACTTTAAACATTTACCACATATCGCGAAAAAATATCAAACACAATACGGTTTCTTGTAAAATCGGTAATGCTCTTATATATCAGGTGCGTAAGTTTCTTATCATATGAGCAATGCTGAATACGGGATAGAATTTTTACTTATTTTGTTATTTATTAATTTTTGGAAATAAAGCGGATTGGTCTCATAAGATGGAGCATAGTCCATCTTATAAAGAATAATAAATTTCTATAAAGGAAAGGAATGTATTTTTTTAAGTTAACACAGCACATGATTGCTTGAATAACAAGGGAAAACAGTTTGATCTATAGAAATATTTCAACTCACGCATTTCGAAAATGACACACACAAAAACAAAAATTGATATAATTAAACACGACGAAAAATATCGGTGAGGGCACTGTCCCCTTCCCCGTAGTTGCCGCCTGTGATTCCTTGTCTTATGTTGCAACAACAACGAGATCTTAAAAAAGAAAAGAGGAATTGAAAAAGAAATCCCTCTTTGTCGAGCATCACGTAAAAAAATAGAAAAAAATTATAACAAAATTTGTCAATTGTAATGGAGGAACTGTTATAGTATGGCTGAACTTTTTTTTTTTTTTCCAAAATAGGTTGTACTTTGACGTATTAAAAAAAACTAATTTATGTGACACATTTTGAAATAATATTTCAGCCATAATTAAACAAAAAGGAGATCAATAAATCAGATTTGCAAAGACAATTCTGACAGAAAAGTTAAAAATAAGAACTTGCGCTTCACTCTTTCCATAGTTCTCTATTCGAGAACTTTTTCGCCTGAAAAACACTTTTGAAATCATTGTTTCTGACAATAGATGGCGCTCCATCCTCACAGATATAGAGAACACGGTAGATTGGTTTCCATGATGACCACTCATCTTGCTAAGAAAATGTGAACGTACGTAATTCAGCTTCGAAGGTCCCAGAGGACCACGCATTTTTCAATGCTTACAATAATGGTCTCTAACCCGTTTTCTCTGCTGACAACTAAGAACTGCTTTTCATATGGCCATATCCCGTGTAATTTTAAAAACCAGGATAAATCTACAGCGCAACAGAGAACTATCAACTTGGATTTCAAACATAATACATAATTGTTTAATTACATACTTACAGGGTTGGCAAGGTAATTTACTCGTTACGTATTTTACGTAAATTACGCGTATTATACAGGTAATTTACTTGGCGTAGAAAACCAGTTTTTTACGCAGACGTAAAAAACTAATTTTCTGTCATGTGTGTGTATAAATAATATAACACAAAAACCACTTTAATTATATTACATTTTAAACTTAAAATTTCTTGTATATTTCACTACAAAGTCATTATTCTCTTAAAATTGTTCATACAGCTCAGCCACCTATTAACAGATTTCTTTTTAGAAATTATAATGCTTCTGTTCTTTCTTGTATATTAAAAATGGAGAAAATAATCTACCTCTTGTACTAGCATCGATAAAAATCACAATGAATGTTGAATAGAATTCAAGATTTTATTAACAGCTTCAAATTCGTTGAATGTATTTTCATATTTATGTAATTCTATAAAATAAACAATTTTATCTTAAGTTTGTTCACCAAAGATAATATTTTGAAATGAATGTCTATGGCATGTCTATCTATAATGTAAAATATTGTACATTTTCATTTAATAATATTTGTGTTTGACATGTTATCCAGGTGTACACTTCAAAATTCTAATTTTACCCTTTTAAAACTCTAAGCGTTTTTCATATTGATTGTGTTATACTTATACCCTCAAAGGAAAAAAACTGTAGATTTGACAAAACATTAAACTACTTGTTTTAAATGTAACTCTTTAAATGTTTATAATTGTCACTCTCAGTTCTCACACACCCTTAATCACACTAATAATCATCACTGTTATGATCTTGTAACTTAAGAGTATAATATATTTGAACCAATTTCTTCGAACGTTCGAACATGAGCTGGTTTCTTGTAGTATTATAGACAAAAGACCAATTAGAGAAAAGTATTTTAAGTTGTTCTGAAGATGCTGGGATGTTGATTAACTTCAAAGCAACCGCTGACCACTCCTTATGGTGCCGACTGACGAAGTACCAGAATGTCCGTGGTGGTTTAACATCCTTCTTCATAAGCGCTCCAAACTTTCCAGATTTTTCTCGATAATGTTAAAAACTGGTTATAACCGAGGGGTCGAGGTTCTCTAAAATGAACTCCTCTAATTGTTCATGATGTTTCTCATTCATTTTCTGCCCCTGGTACACAGGATGGAGAACATTGGCTGCAAGACTGTATACATTTAGCAATTGGTTTCTCCTTTGTTTTACATGTAGCATGAGGTCCTTTGCTCCTCAGGTAGATGTACGTCCATCCACAATTCAACTGAATCTGCAGCAGTTGCTTCTTTTTTCTGGCACATATTTATTAGCTGACTTACTGGATTAAGCACTGCGATTGTATCGGCAACTTATTTGAGAAAGGCACTATCCAGAGGAGGGACTTAATTTGAGAAGACAATTTCTCAGCTTCATCAGTGGCAGCAACTTTCTTCATTGCACTTAGATTGTTAGTCAAGGACAAACATGCATTCCTCTGAGAACCCCAGCGAGTGTCTGCAGCGAAGCATACTTAAAGCCACCATTTTCTGTCAGTTCATGTTCTCGATCAGGGTGCTTGAAAGACCTCAACACCATTTTCTGTCAGTTCCTGTTCTCGATCAGGATGCTTGAAAGACCTCAACACCATTTTCTGTCAGTTCCTGCTCTCGATCAGGGTGCTTGAAAGACCTCAACACCATTTTCACACGAGATACAATGTTTTTCGAGAGAAGATCGTTAGCTAGAAAATTTCCAGTATGGGCATTGCAGGCAGAATGCCACAGGCCGTGATTTTTACCAATTTTAACCATGTTACTGGCGTTATCGGAAACTGTACAATAAATATTCACATTGTATAGATCCTTAGCTAGATTTTTTTATTCACTGACCACATCACAAAGCGCTTCACCTGTTTCTGGCGAACCAGACACGTCGAAAGCATCAAGAAAAACACTTTCAGCGTTGCCACTACTTCCACAGGGATTGTGAAGAAGTGTTACAACATTTTTGTGTTGTTCGATTCATTTTTCCAACAGTCTATGAGCAAAACGAAGTCTGTGTCTTTAGCACTGATGGTAATCTTAGTAACTTCGTCCTACACTTCGTCCAGAAGTTTATCAGAAAGGGCTTTTCTTGTTGGTGGTTTATAGGTAGGCTGCATTTTTTGACAGAACTGTTTAAAATGCACCGATTCTATCACACTAAATGGGATGTTGCAACATAGAAAACCTTGGCAACATCAAGATCTATTTCCTGCTTTGTGGAGGCATTCACCCTGTCCAAAAAATCGGTTATCTGTCGTTTAACCGTGGAAGGTTTAGAACTTACAGTGCTGGGTGATTCAAGGTAGAAGCTGTCTTCCTCTTCATGAGATGAGGAAGGTACACTCGTCACCACGGCTACGGTTGAGCAGGAACTGGGGCTGGGACTTGCAACTGGAACCAGGGGATTGTCAGTGTCTATAGATATTTCCAAATCCGATCGATGCAGGGTGGAACTGGAACTCGCCGGTGGTGGCGGTGGCAGTGGCAGCGATTCAGGAGCTTTGCAAGAAATCCGGGCGCAGACCTTCCTGTGGGCTTTCAGACGCTCACTTGCTGTATTCTTGACAGTTAATCCACATTCACAACACTTGGCACAGTTCTTGTGTTCCACTTTAAGTGGAATAAATCCCAGTTCCAGGTACAAATTATGAAGAGGTCGACCACCGCGATTCATAGTGAGAAGAGTCTTCAATTAGAATGTTGAGCCTCCTTCAACGACTAGTGAGGATGGAAAAAAAACGGTGTTTAATAAGAACGCTCTCAGCTTTGAACTGAAACCAACACTAAAACCACCCGCATTTAAATAACAGAAAACATGTGTAGTTCACATAGTTATAGTTTTACTGCCGAGTCAACGAGAAGTTGCAGACGCTTTGTTGGCGGCCGGCGCTGTTGAACTTCTGCGTCTGCTTAGCACCGAATCACTGTAGAGACAGGAGCCTCCAGCCGGCAGCACGCGCATGGATAGCAAAGGCGAGTTGCGAGGCAACGTCTCATTTTGATTGTTCCTATCGTCTCGTTTCACTTTAAACTACACCGCGGCGTGGCTTCTGAATTCCTTTGCCGAACATAATATTTTAAAGTGGGCCCCACACTAATTATCACACAGAAAAGGATTTCCCCGTGTGAATATGAAGGCTAGGAAAAAAAGCAAAAAACAATATGATGTGATACTGATGTGCATGTGGTATCCTGGTGGTATGTCATGTAGACGTGGCAGTTTGCACTGTTTCAATAAGATCATATAAAAATACCAAAAGATATGTTGGTTTTTAAGGGATCTCCGTTTTTTCTGGTATTCGTACAAAGCAAGTTAATTAACAGCACAACGCCATGTTTTTTTAATGTTTTTTATGATGTATATTATGCGTTTTTTCCATATTTTACGTTTTCTACGTATTTTACGCGTTTTTACGCGTAATTTACACGTAGAAAACCTTTTTTCACGCATAATTGTACATACATACATATCACTAAGCTGTTTTCCCAGATTCAGAGGTTAGCTCTACAAAGAAATACAAACTACGAGATAAATTTTTAACTGATTATTTACTTACTCTTGCCGTATCAAATTTCTTCATTTACAGCGATCGTGACACACAACTCGGATTTCACTGACATCCATCACACGACGTACACAAGACCTTTCATACTTCAGACTCGTACTATACTGTGCAAATTAATTGGGACAAAGTAAAAAATCACTCTTTTTTCAAAACTATGCCTTGATGTACACTGATCAATACCTGTGTTAGTATGAAGTATGTCCTCCTTTAGCAGAAATGACCTCTTAAATTCGTTTTGGCATTGACTCCACTAATTGAGTGCACATATTTTTGACTTCATAATCGTGGAACCACACTTTTATAGCATTCGTTATCATGCGTTCTTTGGTTTAGCTAAACGTCTCTTCAAAATATTCCACAAGTCCATTTTACCTAAACGTCTCATAAAATATTCCACAAGTTTTCTATGGGATTTAAGTCTGGTGAATTTCCAGGCCAATCAAATAAAAATAAATTTGATTTTCGAGCATGAAATTCTTGACAGATTTCGAATTGTGACATGGGGCCAAGTCATGTTGAAATGTCCCGTCAAAAGTTTGCAAGATTGGAACAATCCTACGTTGTAATATTTCTACGTACTTGGCTGAATTCATCATACCTTGAACAGGAACTAAGCTTCCAGTGCCATTTGATGTGAAAACCCCCAAAACATCTGTTTCAGAGGGTGTTTTACAGTTTGTTTGACATGCTCGGGTCTTAAGAATTCACAGTTGCTTCGTCTAACGACATTTGCTTGGTAACCCTGCACAAATAAATGAGTTTCATCACTGAAAATTCCTTTTTCCAGTCGTCAGCAGTCCATGATTTATATTTTTTGGCCCATGCTAAACGTTTTATCTTCATTTTCGCATTCAAATATTGTTTTTTCGTTGGTCTTCTTGCCTTCCTGCCAACTTCCAGAAGCCTACGGCGTACAGTTGAATAACTAACATCACAACCACTAGCCAATAAATCTCTTTGAAGGTTGGTGCTTGTTTTTTTTGTTTTTTTTTGGATTCATTTTACTATTTCTGAATAGATATTTATCGGTTCGTGGAGTTGTTTTTCGTTTTCTTCCAGATTCACCTCTCCTTTTTGGAGACGATGATCCAGACGCATTGTATTGCGTATTTTTGCGTGTTTCCTAGGGAAAATATCGATTTTTTAATACACGAAAGCAACACGTACTCACAGAGAGCAAAAACTAGCATCCACCTGTTACACACGAAAGCTCACAACTGAAGCTGAAGTGCCTATTTCCTGTTTAAAACCGGTCAAACCACATTCCGACTATCAGGTTCTAACAGTCGCACTACCTCACAGCTGATAAAACCGGTTTACGTGAGTTTCCCACATCAACTGGTGATTACATTACAATTCTGAGAATAAAATAACTTGCCACCAATAAATTTGCACGGTATAGTAATCTTTTTCTCATGCAGACACTCCTGACACTGATCCTCCCATGACTCCCTTGGCCTTCCTCTGCCTTTCGTCCTTGCCACTTGGGCTAAAACAAATTCTCAGATACCATCTCATCACTCATTCTTTCAAAATGACCAAACCACCGAATCGTATTAGTATCCACCTTGCTAGCAACAGTTTTCTTCACATTACGCAACTGCAACATATCTTCATTCCTCACACGATCAGAACGTGTCTTGCCACAAACACCCCGTGAGTAACGCATTTCTCCAGCACACTAACGACACCTATGTTTCTTCTGTAGTACCCAGGTTTCAGTGCCACGCATCAGAGTAGGAAAAATTACACTTTCATACACAGCCATACGGGTCTCTCTGAGAACCCATCATTCCTGTGTAAACCTCCAAAACAGCCATGACTTTTAATGAGGAATTCACTCGCCTACTAATTTCACCATCCAATTTGTTCTCTCTGCCAAACATGCTTCCTAAATACACAAACTCATTCGCCTGATCAATCACTGTGCCATTTAGACCTATATTACATTCAGTACTGACAGGTCCTCGCTCGAAAACCATAATAATTTCGGGTTTTCCCTTATTCCTACTCAGTTTGAATTTCATGCAAGCTTTGTACATCCGGGACAACATACCATGCTATTCACTTTTGCTCTCTGCTAACAAGACTGTGTCATCATCATACAGCAATCTGCACTCACGGATATCCCCAAGACATAAACCAGTATTGTTCATCTTGGCATCAGACATGCATCATCCATAAACATATTAAACAGCCATGGTGACATTACACAACCTTGTCCGACTCCTGCACCAACAGAGAACGATTTTGATAAAATACCATTCACTCGTACCCAAGCTCTACTGCCAGCATACATGGTTTTACACTGTTAAGTAGATTCCCAGTAACACCATATTTATTCAATACCTTCCACAAAAGTGTCGTATTTAATCTGTCGTAATCTTTCTCTAAATCTACGAAGACAGCAAAAACTTTCTTACAATACCCAGATACCCTTCAATCATCATGCGTAACGCAAATATTTGGTTAGTGCAGCCTTTACCAGGCATAAAACCACTCTGAACATCCCACACTTTATCTGATGTTATACTTCGTACTTTTTTAATAATGACCTTACCAAACACTTTCCCTGGCACACTCAGTAGGTTAATACCACGATAGTTCTTGCAGTCAGTCTGATCTCCTTTTCCGTTATGCAAGGGAACAATTATCATCTTTCCAATCCCGAGAGACCATTCCTAACCCCCAACACAACTGGCAACTTTCAGTTAACCAGTCAATTACAGAGTGACCCCCATATTTCAACATCTCTACAGTTATGCCATCAACTCCCTGAGCCTTACCATTCTGAAGAGATTTCAGAGCTTTACACACATCTTCTCTTAAGGTATCTCCTGTGCTTCCTTCCTTCACTGTGACATCATCTGCTTCTACCTCAGAATCACCTTTGCTTTCTTGATCTAATAACTCACAAAAGTGTTCTCCCCATCTTTCACTTAACTCACTGGGTTGACATATTATTTCCCCGATCCTATTCTTCACACAACTTACAACTTTGTTTCCCCTATTTTTCCTGAGTCTCGTGTACTTCCAGAAAGTTTTATCTACTCTCGCATTTGTCGCTTAAGAAATTGTAAAAATAAAAATAAAATACAGTGGTAAAAAAAAAAACTTCAACAAACGCAATACCTTGTTTGTAAGGTGTGAGTTCTTTTATTTTGCCAAGTGTTTAAAACTCATTCATATGGGATACCCAA
Organism: Macrothele yani; assembly: GCA_039090855.1. Taxonomy (NCBI): domain Eukaryota; kingdom Metazoa; phylum Arthropoda; class Arachnida; order Araneae; family Macrothelidae; genus Macrothele; species Macrothele yani. The sequence continues at coordinate 45,210,387 of CM076997.1, read as the reverse complement.
ACTTCGTTAAGGCCACCCCCAGTTCTTCTCTCTCTTTCCGAAAGAAAATAATACTGGCCTTAAGCGCAGTTATTGTTCTAGCATGAGTCATATATATATGCGTGTTCCTTCGGTGAACGAGAGTCCTGTTTCCTCTGGAGAACAATCACGTTAATCAAACTCCATTTCACTGACCGTCATTTTTACCACACATATCACCCGTTCTTGAGATAAAAAGACCTTTCTTCACACAGATTTGACCCCTCTGATAGTAATTAGATCATGTGGAGGCCCCATAACAGAAATTTCCTGAGGAGTGTGCGACAGATGTCATGGTGCCACAGAATAATCTGCTGGTGGTCAACGGTCAAGATAACTATTAGATGCTAAAAACAAAATTTTATACAGGCAGAAATTAAAAAAAGAGAAAGAGGAAGAAAAGAACTGACCACCTTATATTTTTTCTACCTGAAGAATTAAAAATAAAAAAGAGCCTAATCTAAATACTATAGCATTGCAATGACGACCAGAATCAAGAACATTGTACTCTCTGTACGTAGAACTCCATTTTCAAGCTGGAATGCAAAGATTTATGAAATAAAATTACATTTAACAACAATGTCACACTGAAGGAACATCTCTAGAAAAAAATACGATTACAGGAGAAATCTTCGCTGCGTCCCACTTCCGTTTTCAAAACAATTTCCTCCACTTTCGATATGAAATACAAACATTTATGTAATTAAACATGTTTAAACAATAATGCAGTGCTAGGAAAACTTTGCCTGGAAAAAAACGAATTCTGGAAAAATGTTCACATCTTTTAGCTTCCGTTTTCAAAATTTTTGATTCTGCAATTTACGATTATACAAAAAATTTTCGCTACATCCACCTTTCGCTCTCCGAAAATTCTGATCCATTTTGAATCTTAAATTCTAAAGCATATGTAATAAATTTACTCTTGAAGACGGAGCATTAGGGACATTGTAAGGAAATGAATTTAAGATTAAGAGGGTGCGTCTAATTTCCGTATTGGGAAATTGTTTCTTCCGTTTCCATACTAAAACACAAACAAATTTTGAAAATGACAATCCGGTTATTTGGTGGAAATATGACACGGATGTTAAGTCCGACAATATCCGAAAACTTTAAAATTTCGTCGTCCTGGAGCGGCAATCGAAACCGCGTCTCCTAGATAGCTCCCGGGTATGCTAACAGCTACACCACCTAGAACTACCAAGTCTCAAGTTTCCGATTAATTGTAATATAAGCATTGGTCGTTCTGGATGGTGTAGTGGTTTGCATATCGGGTGCTATCTGGGAGACACGGATTCGATTTCCATTCCCGGACGACGACATTTTAAAGTTTTCGGATATTATCTGACTTACCTTCCTTGTCATATTTACACCAAAAAACGGACTGTCATCTTCAAACTTTGTATTGTACTGTGTAATCCCGTGTTTCATTCATGAAACACAAACATTTATGCAATAAAACGACATTTATCAACAAATACCGAAAGGAGGGAACATCGCGAGAAAAATTGTTTTTTTTTACGATTACAGAATAAATCTTCAGTCCGTCTAACTTTCGTATTTGGATAGCGATAAACTTGCATCTATGATTGGGAGTCTGCAAGAGGGGATTTTATAGGGTTCTAGGGAAATCGTTTTTGTCTGTTGGTCCAAAAGAAAATCGGAGACGTGCGTCGTCCGTCGCCGCAATTCTGCTACTACAGGGAGCTGTGTCTGAAATACTCATTTCTACTACAGAGAACTAACTTTGTCTGAAATATGTGAAGAAATGTCTGTCGTTATTTACGGTAGATCACCTGAAAACTTTTCCTGATGCTTTTAATGGTAAACATTTTTCTAGATATTTTCTTCGCAAATAATACATTCCCAAAAATGAAAATTAGCAGATCGATTAAAATAACTATACATTATAACCTAGTGTACTTAATATTTCAAAATCTTAACAACAATTATATTAAGAATCAATAAGTTTTTTTCATGATATTGAGACTTTCAAACAAGTGGCGTCACATGCACATGTAACTTACTAAATGCAATCTCGTGGCACTTTTTTGCAAATAATTTTATTGATTTTCGGAATAGAATCAGCAATTGAGTTCATCCATACGATAGTGTGGAATGTTTTGAATTATTTCAGCCACTAAGATTAAATTTCCGGACAAAAATCTGGTAGAAAACGTTAACAGAACTGTAGGTACTGCTGATTTTGTATTCTGAAATAAACCATCAAGCTCTCTCAGTGACATTTTCAGTTAAATTATTGTCAGAAAATTTAATCTAAGTGGTTCAAATCCTTCTAAATATTCTAGACTATCACATAGATAAACTCAAGTGTTGATTCCATTTTGAAAATTAATCAAATTATTGGAAACAAATGCGAAGTGATTTTATTTAGCAAGTAACATGCACATGACGCCGTTTATTTGCAAGTCTTAACATTACCCAAGGAAAAATTATTGATTTTTAATACAATGATGGTTAAGTTTCAGCGAATATTGAGTTTGTTATGCTGTAATTTAAAATTGTTTTATATGCAAATTTTCATCCTTGGAAATGCATTAATTGCGAAGAATATTTCAAAAGAAAATTTTCCCATTGCAAACATAGAGCAAAGTTTTCAAGTAGAGATCCACCTTCAAACATACCTTCAAAGTGCTTAAGTAGCGCGATGACCACAGTAGTAAATGTAATTAATATAATTTTCTCTCGCTCGCCCCTTCCCATCGAAGATTCAAATCTCTTTGAAAAGAAACGGACACCAAATATTGGGTTGATGCATAAGTTTATGCCGTTTTATTCCACGAGTGTTTCCTAGGTCAGTACTGACGGTGCAGATGGTCAGTTGTGTACCAAAATGTAGCTAGTAATGTCGTGTATCTAAATATTATTGTGTTTTGTGAATGTAGCTGATGGATTTTTGGTTTTCAGGTTCGGAGGTATGGAGTGTCCAGCACAGAGGAATGAACATTTCCGATATCTGCTCCTCCGCGAGTTTAACAAGGGATCCACAGCCGCCGAGTCTACTCGACAAATTTGTGCTGTGTGTGGGGAAGATGCTATTGCTCCGAGAACAGCGCAGAAATAGTTTGAGCGGTTCCGAAGTGGCAATTTTGATCTCAACTACTGTGCGCGCTCAGGTCGTCCATCTCACTTTGATGAGGATCGTTTGAACCATCCAATCCACTTGGATCCGCGTCAAGCCACACGCGAATTGGCTACTGAGATGGACTGTGATCAGCCACAGCGGTGCGACACCTGGAACGTATGGGAAATGTCCAGAAATTGGAGTCTTGGGTGCCTCACACTCTCACCGAGGACAACAAGAATCAGAGTGTTGCCATACGTGATTCCGTACTCGCCCGTTATCGCGAATGTTCTCAGCAACGCAAACCCTTTCTGTCACGTATTGTTACTGGAGATGAAAAGTGGTGCTTGTACGTGAATTTCGGGCATCGGAGGGAATAGTTAAGCCCAAACAAGACACCCACACCACGTCCAAAACATGATCTTCATCCTGCGAAGATCGTGTTGTGTGTCTGGTGGGACATGGAAGGCATTATTCACTGGGGAATTCTGCCCAGGAATCGGACCATCAACGCTGCACTCTATTGTGAGCAACTCCGCCGCGTGAAGGGATCAATTTAGCAGAAACGGCCACATCGACGCCATGGCGTCCTTCTCCGAAATGATAACGCACGCTATCACAGAGCAAACATGACCAAAATGGCTATTCAGGACATGAAATGGGAGATCCTTCCATATCTGACCAATGCCTCAGATGTCGCCACTTCAGATTATCACCTGTTCCGATCTCTTTCGAATGCACTCCGGGGCAGAACGTTCAATAATGATGCTGATCTCCAGAATTTCCTTAATGATTTCTTCTCACCAAAACCTGCAATCGGGGTTAAGGGGGATACATAGTTGATTTATTCCGTGTTCCCTTCTGATTCAATACATTCCTGTAGTGCGATGAACAAAACGGCATGAACTTATGCATCAACCCAATACAATATCCTTGTAATACGCTTTGAGGTTCGGTAGTTGAGCAGAGGAAAAATCTAGCAGGGAATTTTCGCTCAACATTTTTAAATTCAATCTCCACTTAAATGTGCTAAAATTCCAATTTTAAGTTGATTTTATAATGTTTGTGCATTTTTTTTAAATGAAGGAAAACTTAATAACAAACTGAATTACCCTTTTCCAACAGAACTCGTACCAGAAAAACTGATGTTCGGACACGAAGGAATCATCAGCATCAGAAGCATAATAACTCCAAATGTTTCACATATCGTTATTCCAACCATGAGTGCTCTGGCATTTAAATGATACTTCCAGATAATTATTGACCCAATAACAGTCGACACTTGAAGTGCTACTAAACCTGGAGGGCCTGTAAAATTGGAGAAATAGAAATCTTCATTATTAAAGGATATGTCATATAACATGTAAAACTGATCAAAAAGTAACTTATTTATCCTGTGCCACTTTCAGAATGTAAGAGGTGTGACAGCTCAATTCCCGAAATGCACCAGTAGAAAAAATGTGTGCGTACCTGTGCATTGGCGCCTACTGTCACCTCCGAAGTAATCCCCTTCTGCAGCTATGCATTTATAAAGGCCATTCCATAAAAACTGAGAGTCTTCTTTTTGAGTTCGCAAGAGTGCGAAGGGAAAAACTAACAACGCAGACGACTAACTCAATTAAGGAAGTATCTATGGCAACAGTTATTAGCCGTGGCAGACGATTCTGGTTTTGGTATTGCGCAGTTGTTTAAAGTACGTCTGCATTTCGCCATATAGCTATGGAGGTGACTGAATCAGAGTTAAGAAGTGAAATACGTTGTACGGTAAAACGTTGCTATCGTTTCGGTTAAACGGCTTCAGAAATAGTTGATTTAATGAAAAAAGCTTGCAAAAATAAATGTTTGAGTGAGTCAACGATTTTTAGATAGCACCATGATTTCAAAAAAGGGGGTTTCTCGGCAGAACTTACTCTTAGGCCGGGTTCACCTGAAAGTGTTGTTACAGAGCGTATTGTTAACACTGGACAATCCTGCAAGATCGACTAATGACGTGTCATAGCGGCGTCAATTAACATTTCAAAAACATCGGCTTTCCGCATTCTACGCGACAAATTGCTGTATCGTGTGTGTTCCAGATGTGTACGTCATCACCTGACGAGAGAACAATGTTAGCCAGAGTTCAGATGTGTCATGAGTGTAAACAAATGATTGCAAAGGATGCAAACTTTTTAAACACAGTAATAACTGCCGATGAAACATGAGTCTACTATTTTGACCACCTCACGAAGCGCGCAACGAGTTTCTGGAAACACACAGTCTCGCCTCCTCCGAAAAAGTCCACCAAACCAAATCAGTTGGGAAGGGGATGATGATAATTTTCTTTGATCGCAAAGGTGTAGTCTACCAGCATGCCATTCCTCCACAAACTACTGTCAATGCTGAGTATTACATTTCAGTCTTGGAGCGTCTACGACGACACATATCGATTAAGCAACTGGAACTGGTGAGCAAGTGGACCCTACAACATGATAACGCCCGCTTACATGTGGCACCTTGTGTTCAGCAGTTTCTTATGAAATGCAGTATTGAAATCATGCCACAGCCTACCTACAGTCCTGACCTCTTCCCGTGCGGTTTCTAATTGTTTCCAACAATGAAGGAGAAGTTCCGTGGTGCAATATTTGACACAGAGAATACTTTTACATTATTTAAGCTGAACAGAGGTCGCTAAAGCAGTTTCCACAAAATGTCCTCGCCATATGTTGTGAAAAGTGGACTGAACAATGGAACGGTTGCATATCATCCGAGGGAAGATACTTTGAGAAAGAACTTGTATATTTTGCTGTACCTACATTTCTTCATTTTGTGTGATTATACTCTACGTTTTAAGGAACGGCCGTTGTAGTTAGAACCTGTTGCAATTGTTGGAAACATTCCTGGAATTTCGTTTCTGGAATACATTGAGTTCCTTTTGTTACTTCACGGTGTATATCATAACTATTTGAAAATCTTCGTCCTATCATGGGAGTTTTCATTTTTGGGAAGAACCAGGAATCACATGGAGCTGAATCAGGCGAATAGGGTAAATGTTCTAACTTGGTAAATTATTTCTTAGCCGGAAGTCGCGAGCACTGAGAGCATCATGGCCTGAGGCATGGTCGGGCCATAATTGTCAGTCCACAGTTCAGCTCTTTTCTTTCGAACGTAATCCCGTAACCTTTTATTTACTTCTACATAGCATTGTTGATTTGTCGTTTGCCCTTGTTCAATGAATTTCTAATGAACTATTATTCTCTTGTGATCGAAGGGAACACAAAAGCATAGTATTGAACTGCAAGCGTGATATTTGTGCCTTTCTCTGCTCTTATGCCACTCAAAAACACTTGAATTTTTCATTGCATTAAAAGTGTTACGCTGCAGTAACACTTTTAATGATGTTGACACAGAATGAGATGTTAATGCACTGCTGTAAATTTCAATTACTCATTTTTACCTCAAATAATCTCCCACAGACATGCGTTGCTTTCGCAACTGTTCACTTATGGATGTCTCTACTTGTCTGTCGTTAACGCATGAACACTTGAAACATGCTCAGACACGCATAGACACGTGATTCCATCCGCATCGTTGCAAGGGGCAACACTGCGCGACTATTCCAGGAATTATATTGTCACACCTTGTATTAGTAATATCTGTTAATCAGGTTTGTACAGAGGAACCTAAAATTTCATTGGCTCGAACACAAGTGTATTTTGATTAAGCTTACCATACTACCAGAGAATACTTTTAAACTGAAACCTAAAATAATATTATAAATTTTTTTATGCGCCAACACTAAATGCAGTGGCATTGATACTGACCTCGAAGACTTACATCCGCAGTGGTCTAAGTGATGGCTTCTGATCATTTGTCCGCAAGGGGTCCAGGTTCGAATCTCGGTGACGCATGGATGTTGTGTTTGTCTTACGGCACAGGCTCTCTTCCTTCCCTGGAACCAGTGGTCTTAAATTAGGGACGGGCGACTGCTTACAGCCCATTGAGTTGCTCATGGTGGTCGTTAAACCTCCAATCAAAAAAATAAAAATAAAAAAGGCTTACAACTCAGATGATGCGAAGACGTAAAATGATTATCGTTATAACGTTAGGCTAATAATCAGAGCACACGCAACTATTTTCTCATAGTTTCGGTTTCAAAACTAAATGTGAATACAGAACATCATTACTATCTTTTGACAACTGAATCTGCCACTCAACCTGGTCGTTGATTCCCTAACCTTTGCTGTTCAAGTGCTCTTAAGAATCCTAAAGCATTTATTTCTAGTACAATCACGTACATTTTCGGAAAACGTATGCTGGTTAAGCAAAAAATTTGCTTTGAACGTATGTCCCTCGTAAATTAGACATTTATTTTTCGTTATCTGGTCAAACCATCTGTGACGTACTACAGAGATAAAGCAGGTGTCACGAAGACAGATCTACAGCGCTATATTCCGTCCGTGTAGCTTAGTTGAGAGAGCAACTTACTACGGAGTGAGGTGACGCGGTTTTCGTTCTTGTCACGGACAAACGTGTGTTCGTGTGCTCACATTAGCGTCCGAACGTAACAATGGCCGTACTCGACGTTGGGTTCTTCGAAAAATGGGTGACGTTTATTCCACACATCGTCTAGGATTAATGAAAAACTTCGTTCTTCTCCTCAAAACAAGGAAGAAATAAAGCAATATAAGAGGGAGATGATGTGACATTACAGCGGTTGTGACGTACTGCAGAGGTAAAGCATGTGTGTCAAGTCGTCAGAATTTAAAGGGCTATTCTGTAAAAAATAAGTGGTGTGAATTTACGGAAAATTCATAAAATATAACGTGCAGCAACGCCATGAGTAGGTCTCCAACTTCTAAGGAAATTTCCGTTTGAGAAGATTTCGTTTCGAACAGCAGAAACATTCATTTGATAAAATTTCCATTTTCACTAATTCCGTTTTTTCTTTTACAGAATTCTCAGTCTCGTATTTTTTTCGTTTTGATATAGATTCGGAGTTTTCAAAAATTTCTGTTTTAACTTTTGCATTCTCAATACCGGTTATGATTAGAATTTCACTGAAGTCACGTGAAAGGAGACAGATAGCTTGGGGGTAATGCCGACGTTACACATGACATAATGCGTTTCCCAAAACTTATCGAGTCAAGGTAGGGTCATTTCATTATGAAATTCTCCCTCGGTGGAGATTGAACCCCTTATAGTTTGCACGGGAGAAGGAAACGCTGTTGGATAAACCAGCAAAACGCTTTCCCTCGCCATTACATTTCAGATACAAAACATAGAAGATAGTCAAATGAAAGTTACGAGCAGATGAATGCCAAATTAGTTATGGAAGTAGATATGCCTCAAACAAATTTTAATTTACAAAAATTGTAATTTTCGAGTTTTTTGAGGCATGTTTACTTGCATAATTAATTTGGCATCCGTCTGATTGTAACATCCATTTTACTATCATTTATTTTTGAAGAGTTATTTCTTAAGAAGATTCGCTTTCTGCTCACGTGCCGCTTAGATGAAGGATCATATACACCGATGCGCAATTACATTATGACCACCTACCTAATAAGCTGTAGGAATCCGTTTTGTCCGCAAAACAGCGGCCACTCGGCGAGAAATCGATTCGATGAGGTGGTGATAGGTATCTTGGGATATCTGGTACCACAAGGTCAAAAGCAGGTTCTCTAGTTCCCGTACATTTCGGGTTGGTGGTCAATTTGCCGGTACGCGTTTTTCCATGTCGAACCACAAATCTTCGATTGGGTTCATGTCAGGTGAATTTGGAGGCCAGGGCGTTAACAGAAAGTCACCAGCATGTTCCTCAAACCACTCCTTGACGATTCTGGCAGTGTGGCATAGTGCATTATCCTGTTGGTAATGGCCATCACCAGCAGACAGTTGCCATGAATGGGTGAACTTGGGCCGCAACGATTTCAGATACCTAACAGATGTCAGGGATTGAGCTACTGGAATAATGGGGCCTAAAGTGTCCCAAGGAAACATCTCCCTCAAGATAACACCGCTGCCGCCGGCCTGTTTCCGCCCAACAGTGCATCCAGGTGCTCCGTTGGTAACCGGCGAGTCCGCGCTCAGCCGTCTACGTGATGCACCAGGAATCTTGATTCGTTAGACCACGCCATTTTCTTCCAATCATCCACAGTCTAATCTCGATGATCTTGGAACCATTTCATGCGATGTTGGCGATGACGTGCAGTGAGCATGAGGACCCGGCTGGGTCTTCGGCTACGCAGACCCATGCGCAGAAGGTTGCGATGAACTGTGTGCTGTGACACATTGCCCTGATCACCACTGTTGTAGCTGCGGGTGATTTGTCTCACTATGTCTCTTCGGTCGCTGTGAACAATGGGCGAAAATCTCCACTCCCCTCTGGCATCAATGAGCTGAGAACGACACACGACTGCACGATGGTTCGTCGTTTGGACATCTCTACACCACTTTTAATACGTATTCACTATAGCGGCACATGAATAACCCAAGTCTTCGAGATCATAGCTCCGAGGTGCGGGGCCGTCACAATTTGTCCTTTTTAAAACTCTGATAAATTGGCAGCTTTTCCTATTATGACTACGAAAACTCTACTAACCGAAAGCCGATCTTTGGGTTGTATATACAAGTATACTGCTCTGTGAACTTCACTTGCCCCACCGTTCGATCTCCAGGCGCGTTCATTTCTCTAGGCTAGGGACGGACATGCTCATCGGTGTAAGCTTCGATTTGTGCACCGCGTGTCGTTTCATCTGAGTCCCAAAACACAGCCTCAGTTGCTTAGAGGTTCCTTTTCCTGGGAGGTGTGACGGTAAAACACTCGAACGTAAATCGGGAGATACGGGTTAGATTCCCTTTCCAGAACGATGTATATTTCAAGTTTTCTGAGCCATGTCTGCTTGCACAAACAAAGAAGGTCTGAGACGCGCGCATGATTAGATGTTTCGCCATTTTTTTTTTTTTTTTTTTTTTTGTTGATTGGAGGTTTAACAACCAAAGTGAGCAAATCCAATGGGCTACACAGTAAAAAATGAATGGTGTGAATTCCCGGAAAATTTCTGAAAACAATGTGCAGCAAAGTTGCCGGTGCGTGCCCATCTTTTCGAGAAATTTCCGTTTTTAGAAGTGCCGGTTTACTTTAACTTTCGTATTTTCACATCTTTTCGTAGTCAGAAATACCGTTTATTTCTGGAAAATCCATTTCAGGGTTTTTAGTATGTAAACTGAATTTTCGGAAAATCGGCAACCCTGCATTTTTCAACCCTTACCCCGAATAATCCTTCCGTTCTAGTCAAGATCGAACCCCCGTCGTTTGGGTTGGATCAACAGGTGACGCACGTATTTAACCACTGAGCCACAATTGCTCGAGTGTCTCAGTCACGTCCATCGTAAAACAAATGCGAGACGATGAACTTTTTTTTTTTTTGTCATTAACGTGAGTGATTTAGTCATTTTATTTTCTGTTGGAGCTTAGTATTTATCTCAATAGGTTTGTAACAATTTGTTTTCTGTAGGAGGACTTTTAACAAATTAAGCATTTTTCACCGTAATTCTTCGGAGTCACAAAATGCTTTTACAACTTGATTTTTTTAAACTGACAATGACTTTCAATTACCTTTTGAAAAGGCGAAACGTACTTTTGTACAGTACTATTTCACAAATAACACTCCTAAACATGAAATTTTCTTTGATAGATATAATATACTCAAAGAATAAAATTTGCCCACCAATAAAGAAGCATCGGATTCAACTGAAATTTTATGGATTTAATGCTACAGATGAATAATACACATGATGGGAAAAACAGAGCTGCAGGACATTTAAAGAAGGTTTTGTAGCACGCAGTCCGGTCATCTTCAATAGCGCATCGCACCGCCTCGTGCGGCGATACATGCTGCAATACGGTACGGCATGGAGGCAAACAAACGCCTGATGTTGCCCCTGCGACAGACTGGACCACACGTGTTGGACGGTGTGCTCCAAATCCCAGATAGTGCGGCACGGCGGCAGCAGGCGTTTTAACTAATCCCACACAATTTCAATAATGGACCTATCCGGGGAGCGGGCAGGCCATGGATGTTCCAGAACATGACGTAAGCAGCCCTGGGCAACCCGAGCCGTGTGCGGGCGAGCACTTTCCTGTTGATATAGCGCACCTGGAATCCCGGCAAGGAATGGAGAAAATGACGCCGTAGTATTTCATCCACATATCGCTGGCCCGTCAATTTTCCACGTATTACTACTAGAGCTTATCGGCTATAGTAGGCATTGGCTCTCCAAACCATAATGTCTGCAGTGGAGGAGGTGTGGCGCTGGATACCGAGGTTGGGATTGTGCGGTAGACCCACGGACCTCCACACCCGGACACGATGAACGTCTGTCACCAAAACGAAGCGGCACTCATCGCTAAACACCACACGCCGCCAGTCTGTGGCATTTCACGTCGCTCTGGCCTCACACCGCCGCACACGGAGCCTGCGATGTTCCGCTGTTAATGGCAACACACGTAAGTGTCGCTGGGATCACAGATTTACTTCCGCGAGGTGTCGGGAAATGGATTGTGGGCACACAGCAGCCCCTACATCTACCTGTATAGTGGATCGTGTCCCCTTGGGATACACGATCCGTCGATCATCTCTACCAGTGGTCCTCCTGGTCCGTCCGGAGCCACTCTGGCGTGTGGCAGTGCCGTCACGTGTCCACTGCTTCCAACGTAGCCGAACGGTATCGTCAGAACGATCCGCGTGGCGGGCTACACGGCGCGCAGACCACTCTGTGGTTTTTAGCCCGATGATCGGGCCTTTCTCAGAGTACGTAAGTTGCGTAAATCGAAGTCTCTGACGTCTACCCGGAGTTCTGTCACTCTGTATTCTTGCGTGCATCGGCCGGTGCTTTTTCACTTTCATGGGACATAGACAACACGCCGGTTTATAATGCTGCCGTTACGTGCCTGCAGCGCACTCACACCAAATGTGGATCATATTCATACCAGCACGCACTCTAGATATTTGTAAAGTTTTGTGGTGGTAGCATGTTTTCTTCTAGGTGCGCAAATTTCACTGTCCGTGAGTGTAGCTTTTGTCTTAAGTTGTCCAAAGACCAATGCATATGGTATAATCATCGGTACAATAAGTTAAGAACCCGGTTTCTTAAAGTAACACAGTATGTAATAAATAGCTCGTTCACAAAATAGGGGAGAGCAGAAGAAGTTTACTGTGCCACAATAAACAAAATGCATGTGATACACTATCCAGAATATCCGATCGCGCAACGGAAATTTCAAAATTCGACAGACGATTGAAATTTGACAGATAATCAAACCTCAAGGTTTCTCACCAATCGCTCCTATATTGCATGTAATTTCTCGTTATACGGATCCGGACAGAATGAGAACGGAGTTTTTCCGCTAATATAAGAAAAGTATTGCGGAAAGTTTTCTGAAAATTCAGAATTTTCCATTAACATATCTCTAAAACGGTAATTTACCGTCAATATAAGAAAAAGACTGCGGAAAGATTTCTTAAAACTCAAAATTTTCCCATGCTACGAAAAAATCCGTGAAATTGAGGTTTCTTTCTGCCATTTCACGGCAAATGTTGTATAAAAAATATGCTTCGTTAATTCACGAGAGAAATGACCGAAAGTGGCTCGTGTATTTCATGACATTTTTAACAGTGTATATACATATAAGCAGTCGCGTTTCTGCTATGAATGCGGAACTTATTAATTTTCTGAGTAGGTTTACAATAATTTTATTTTTTCCGTAGAATGATTTATCGCAAAGTACATTTTTTTCAAATTATGATTTTTTTTAAAAACAGCAGGATGCTATGGAACCTGAGTTTTTTTTTTTTAAACTGACAACAATTTGCAATTCTTCTTAAGAAAAAGTGAAATGTACTGCTTCACAGAATTGCTTCACAAAACTCCTAAATGTAATTATTCTTTTAATAGCTATAATAACTTTGGAGTTAAGTGATTTTTTTACAGTGTATAAGCAGTTCCTTTCTCATATTGACGGTAAATAACCGTTTTAGCCACTTAAAGTACCCGGCCTTGTTTCAGTAACACAGTATAATAGCAGTTTCGCCAAAAAAGGAGAGGAATATACTAGTTGCCAAACTAGCCTTCATATCATGCAATATACTGTCAAAATAAATACCCGGTTTTACGAGGGAATCTAAAAAACAGGTCCGTCAAAATACGAGCTGCGAGACCTCCTCCCCCTCCCCCCAAAAGAAACGCTGAAACATGGCTTTCCCGGTTGAAACTTCCGATACTGTGACTGTGTAACGTACCAGGAGATGTTACGTCCCTGCCAGAAGGACGCACACGACATAAAGGCAGATAGGAATCAGAATAAAACGTCCGCGTAGCTCAATTGGTAGAGCAACTTATTCCGGAATGAGGGGATCCGGGTTCGAATCCTGGCGTGGACAGAAATGACGGAGAAATTCACTTCGTTATAATGGCGCCCGAACTATCCGGATGACCCGACAGTTCGAATTCTCGCAATGGTGTGATGTTATTTTCACACCGCGAGATAGGAAAAATAAGAGAACCCCATCTCCAGCACTTCAGAAAAAAAAAAAAAAATAAGGGGGAGATGATGTAACGTACGAGGAGATGTGACGTACCTGCCAGAAGGACGCACCCGACATAAAGGCAGATAGGAATCAGAATAAAACGTCCGCGTAGCTCAATTGGTAGAGTGACTTATTCCGGAATGAGGGGATCCGGGTTCGAATCCTGGAGTGGACAGAAATGACGGAGAAATTTACTTCGTTATAACTGATGAGTGATTCTGCAAAATTGTTGAGTTAAAACTCAAGCCTCTTTAAATTCAAGTTTTTCAGCCAAACACTCGTATTACGTATAACTTTCCGTCATATTGAGACAGCAAAAGTTAGAACAGATATTTTCGGTTAACATACGAACGGAATTATGGAAATGTTCCTTGAAATTTAGGGTTTTTCGGATAATACCTCTTATAAACGGTAATTTTCCATTATTAACCGGAGAAAGATGAACAGAAGTATTTCTCTCAATTCCAATATAAAAAATTTGTTAAATTCTATTGATTTCTGTCAATTCCAGTACAAAACATCTGTTAAATTCAATCGATTTCTGTCAATTCCAATATAAAAAATCTGTTAAACTCAATTGATTTCTGTAAATTCCAGTATAAAACATCTGTTAAATTCAATCGATTTCTGTCAATTCCAGTATAAAAATACGTTGAATTCAATCGATTTCTGTCAATTCCAGTATAAAAATACGTTGAATTCAATCGATTTCTGTCAATTCCAGTATAAAATATCTGTTAAATTCAATCAATTTCTGTCAATTCCAATATAAAAGTACGTTGAATTCAATCGATTTCTGTCAATTCCAGTATAAAATATCTGTTAAATTCAATCGATTTCTGTCAATTCCAATATAAAAAATCTGTTAAACTCAATTGATTTCTGTAAATTCCAGTATAAAACATCTGTTAAATTCAATCGATTTCTGTCAATTCCAGTATAAAAAATATGTTGAATTCAATTGATTTCTGTCAATTCAAGTAAAAATATTTATTGATATAAATTAATTTCTGTCAATTCGAGTATAAAATATATGTTGATTTCAACTGTTTTCAGTCAATTCCAGTATTAAAAAAAATCTAGAATTCAACTGATTTCTGTCAATTCCAGTTTGAAATTTTTTCAATTCACGTTTCCCCCGTCATTTCAGAGAAAAGTCTAATCGGGGAAATGCTTTGTGAATTCTTCAACGAGATCAAGGAAAATGTCCCGCGAATAGAGTGAAATTTTTTTTGATGAACCTGAAAATCATCACATGCCAGAATTACTAAAGTAGAAGAGACGTAAAAGTATTCAAAGGTGAGTATATACATATATAACTAGTGTGACGTCACAGGCAGCAGTGACTTCAATTCATACTGCTGTGTTGACAATATGCTGATATGCACATGCATATAATATCATACACCTTAATAAACAGTGTGCATGCTTGTATGAAAACCCTTTATACGTTGCTCTTGAGTAACTAAGGACACTTATGAACATTGAAGTATATTAAGTCTAATGGATGACATCTAATATATATGTTACTGACATCTATTTTATAAGTCTTTTACATAATTAAAAGTGCATGAGCTATCCGTTACAAATATCGTTGTAAAAGTTATCTACGCGAATGATTTCGAGCCATATGTTCAAACACATCTGTATATACACACTGGTATGCAAAAACTAAGGACGAAGAAGAGAAGTTAGCAAACCAGCGGAACGAGCAGGCAGAACGGACCGAAAAACCACTCAGGAGATAGACTAGGCTCCGGTACGGTAAGGCATGCGAATATATGCAGCATGACGGGGGGAGTGTCGGAAGGGTATAAAGCACGCAGGCGGTGTACGCTCAGTAATTCGGTGAAAGCTATTGCACGGTGTACATCGGTTTGAACGACGTCGAGTTGCTTCCACCGTGTGATATGGCCAGCAGGCAATCCAGTAGACGACATGTGAATGATTTTACCCGAGGTCGCGTCATTGGGAAGTTGGAAGAAGGTCGAAGTGTAACTAGTGTAGCCGAGGAGTTCGGGATCACTCACAGCATCGCTTCACGAGCTTGGAGAGCATTTCAAACGACAGGATAAGCTGTCCGAGAGTTTAGCAGTGGTTGTCCACGAGCAACCACTGCGGCGGACGACCGGTATATTGTCCTACAGGCGAGAAGAGACAGACGGCAGACAGCGGGAGAAATCGCAAGGCACGTGCAACAGACAACTGGAAGTCCGTTATCGCGTTTTACCGTGGCCAGGAGGCTGCACAAAGGTGGTCTATTTGCACGAAGACCAGTACGGTGTGTGCCATTAACGCCTGCTCATCGGAGACGGCGGTTTCTGTGGTGCCAGGAACACAAAAACTGGACATATCAGCAATGGGGTCTAGTTATCTTTACGGATGAGAACCGATTTAGTCTGATGAGCGATTCCGGACGTACACACATCCGGAGATAGCAGGGAACATGCAATCACACCTCCAACATCATCGAAAGGGACCGATTTGGAGGTGGCGGGGTTCTCGTTTAGGGGAGTATCATGCTTGGTAGCCGTACTGACCTCCACTTCTTCCAAAGATTTTCAGTCACTGGTGTCCGCTGTTGTACCGAGATTCTCCTGCCTCACGTGCGTCTGTTTTGAGGTGCTTGGGTCCTGAGTTTCTCTTCATGTACGACAACGCTACACCTCATCGTACAGTGGCTGTCGCAGAGCTGTTGGAGAGTGAAGATATTCACCGCATAGATTGACCTGCAAGGTCCCCGGACCTAAATCCAACCGAACACGTGTGGGACCATCTCGGGAGACGCTTGGAAGCACGTCACCAGCCACCAGCAACGATACCGCAGCTGCGATTGGCGCTACAAGAGGAATGGGCCAAGATGCTTTAACATCTCCTTGACAACCTCGTCTTCAGCATGGACAGACGTTGTAAATCCTGCAAAGCAGTCAGGGGTGATCATGTCCCCGACTTAAGACTGGATTTGTCTTGGCAGCCGCCTGTCACATGTACGTTTCCGTCTTCTGTCTAGCTGTGCTCGAAGCTACCTTTTCTATAAAGTGACTTTGTATCCTTTGGATTCCTTGTTTGGACGGTTTTGCTCATTTGTCCCATATTCTTACATCTTGGGGATCTTATGGTATGATTTGAGTCGATGTGGAGCACTTCTGCACGACGTTATATTCGAAAAACCGTCTCGTCCTTAATCTTTGCACACCAGTGTATTTATCATATTCAAATAAGAAATTCTGTGCGAAATCCAATGTGCAAATATCACAGAAATACATGAAACAGTTCACTATGATCCGACAAAGTACTTAATCTCAAAAAATAACACCTGAACTGTAGTTTAGGAACATCTGCTGCAGGTTGACTTTCAATACTTATTAAATAAAATATCTGCGAACATCCACTGTAAGCTGACTTTCTTGTATTTTTAATGCCTTTATTGCAAATGCAAACACTGTATAAGTTCCAGTATATATTTATCTTCATGCTTTATATCTTGAAACAGAGGTAGCCCCACCCTTCAACATGCAGACTAATTTGACATGCAGTCAAATCTGCCAAAACTGATAAAAAATGATTTAAATAATTTTATAAATAATTTCTGTCAGTTTTGTCAGATTTGACTGTATGTCGGATTAGTCTGCATGTTGAAGTGTGGGGCATTTTACTACCTCTGTTTTAAGATATAAATTATGAAGATGAATATAGCGGAACTTATACAGTGTTCGCAATAATTGTATTACAAAATACAAGAAAGTCAGCTTACAGTGGATGGTCGAAGATATTTTGTTTAATAAAAATTGAAAGTCAACCTAGAGCAGATGTTCCTAAACTACAGTTCAGGGGGAGTTTTTTAAGATTAAGTACTTTGTCGGATCATAGAGAACTGTTTCATGTATTTTTGTGATATTTGCACATTGGACTTGGCACAGAATTTCTTATTTTAATATGATGAATATACACTGACGGAAAAAAATCCCAACACCACGAAAAAATAGTTGTAGAGGAATGAAATGGCGGCAATACATTTGTATAGGTAACATATTTAATCGATTAAGGATTCAAGATCACAGCTTAATGTAAGCGCGAGAAGAGCCATTTTAAATGTGAAATGCCGGTACATTAATAACCGGTGTAACCGCCAGAATGTTGAATGCAAACACGCAAATGTTCATGCATTGTGTCGTACAGGTGCTGGATGTCAGTTTGTGGGATGGAGTGCCATGCCTGTTGCACTTGGTCGGTCAATATAGGGACGGTTAATGCTGGTTGGTGGTGACGCTACAGTTGTCGTCCAATTATGTCCCATACGTGCTCGATTGGTGAAAGATCTGGTGATCTAGCAGGCCACGGCAACATGTCGACACTCTGCAGAGCATGTTGGGTTACAACAGCGGTATGCGGGTGAGCGTTATCCTGTTGGAAAACACCCCCTGGAATGCTGTTCATGAATGGCAGCACAACAGGTTGAATCACCAGACCGACGTACAACTGTGCCGTCAGGGTGCGTGGGATAACCACGAGACTGCTCCTGCTGTCATAGGAAATTGCTCCCCAGACCATGACTCCAGGTGTAGGTCCAGTGTGTCTCGGCCGCAGACAGGTTGGTTGCAGGCGCTCACCTGGCCTCCTTCTAACCAACACACGGCCATCACTGGCACCCAGACAGAACCAGCTTTAATCAGAAAACACAACAGATCTCCACTTCGTCCTCCAATGAGCTCTAGCTTGACACCACTGACATCGCAAACGGCAGTGGTTTGGAGTAAGTGAAATGCACGCTGCAGGGCGTCTGGCTCGGAGCTGTCCTTCAAGTAACCGATTTGTAACAGTTCGTTGTGTCACTGTGGTGGCAACTGCAGCTCGAATTGCTGCCGCAGATGCGGTACGTTGCGCCACGGCCATACGCCGCACACGGCGGTCTTCCCTCTCAGTAGTGCCACGTGGCCGGCCGAAACCCGGTCTTCTTGAGGCAGTACCTTCCCTTGACCACCGCTGCCAACAATTATGCACAGTGGCTACATTCCTGCCAAGTCGTTCTGCAATATTGCGGAAAGAAAATCCACCTTCTCGTAGCCCTATTACAATACCTCGTTCAAACTCCGTGAGCTGTTGATAATGGCTTCTTCGTCTTCTTAAAGGCATTCTTGACTAACATCAACACACTACGTCGAATCTCAACGATAACTAACGCTCACAAACGTTACAGCGCGTATTTACAGCAAACCTGCTTTGCATGTTCCGAGGGGCGCTACTAGCGCCACACGTATGCGCCGAGCCCGAAATTTGCATAGACGTCATCTTACAGATGTACTCTCACCGCCTACCAACTGTCGTTTATCTAACACAACCCTTTCTTGGTGTTGGGATTTTTTTTCCGTCAGTGTATATACAGATGTGGTTGAACATATGTCTCTAAAACATTCGCATATATAAATTTTACAACGACAATAGTAACGGATAGCTCATACATTTTTAATTATGTAAAATTTTTATAAAATAAATGTCAGTAACATATATATTAGTTGTCATCCATTAGAATTAATACACTTCAGTGTTCATGAGTGTCCTTAACTACTCAAGAGCAACGTGTAAAGAGTTTTCATACAAGCATACACACTTTTTTTATTAAGGTGTATGATATTATTATATATTTCCACAGCACGTTACAATTAAATGATACTACGATGTTGGTATCGCAATTAATAAGTTGATATACAAGCCGGTAAAAATAGTCAAGAAGATGAGTTGACATGGTAAACAAAGTGTTCAGGTGTACTCAGCGGTACTCTCTGTTCTCTCTGTTCCAGACAAATTCCCAGCAGAACAGGTTTGTGACCTGCCTTTTAAATATGCCGATCGTGTATTCCAATAGTTCTTCTTCAAGATAGTTCTTGGTTTCGTTCGTAACATATGCTTGAAAATACCTGCATTTCTATCCCCGGGAAGGAGACGGAAATGGAGGTGCTTTTCGAAAAGCCATTCAGCACTATTGAAGAGCTTCATTCCACATCCACGTTGGATGTCTGTCCATCCTGTCTTGTATCACATGAGTTTGATTTAGAGAACAATTTATCTGTTTCTGTCTAGGCATTAATATGTTGATCAAATAGTTTTTAATTAAATATTTCAAAAAAGATTTCTAAATTTTGAAACGTGTTTGCCATTTGGGGAAAAATTTGGACCACTTAAATATAAAAAATGAAGAAATGAAAAAATAAATCAGTATAAAAAGTAAACAAGTTTTTAATATTTTTTCTGGAGTAACAAGAAACAACTTTGAAGGCATATAAAAACGTACTTTACCTGAATACAGGCTAGCATCAGAAGCCGAGAGTCGAAATTGGTTTTCCAAGTATTTTGGTCGCAAAATGTAGTTACCGAATCCTCCAACAACGCTGAAAATTGTTCCAATGGTGATATATACGTATAGCTCGTTCGTCGAAAGTCTCTTAAGACCCACAAGTAATCCTAGAAAGAATAAATAAGACTTTATGTTTAACGAACCACTTTTACAAGCGCAATGCAGAGATTTTCATTCCGGTAGCTGGTTTCGAAGCAATTTGGACTCAGAGAGAATGGGATGGTTTAATTCCTTAAGCGTTCTGGACCTAAAGTTTTGATCTGCGGCACGGTACTTTGGGTACGTATGAAATTTTAAAGAAAAGTGGTGACAACATAGTTACCAAATGTGCCAGTACGGATGTAAAACGCAGTTTCGACCGTTTTCATGTTACACATCACACCTGTATCATCATCATTATCAATCATTATTAATCCACTGCTGGATGAAGGTTTCCATAATTTTCTTACACAACGATAGGTCTTGCGCCAGTCTCTTCCATGTCACTCCCGCATGCTTTCGAATTTCATCCACTCATCTCCCATGCAGTCTTCTTCTTGGTCTTATCCTCTCCCTTGGAATCCAGTCTAGCGGTTGTTCATCAGTGTTCCGTTTTTCTCGCTACATATCCAGCCCATTGCCATTTCAGGGATTTTATTCTGATCATG
Source organism: Macrothele yani (assembly GCA_039090855.1). Classification (NCBI taxonomy): domain Eukaryota; kingdom Metazoa; phylum Arthropoda; class Arachnida; order Araneae; family Macrothelidae; genus Macrothele; species Macrothele yani. Next base: position 45,189,720 of record CM076997.1, on the reverse strand, counting down.
ATAACTTCCATTCTTGTAATTTTCCTTATCCATGAGGTCCTCTTCTCATCCCTACTGGTTACGCCAAGCATGCATATCTCCATGCTTTTTTCAGTTGTCTACAGTCTTTGTACGTCCTTTGTGGTAGTTAACGTCCACGTCTCTGCTCCGTAATTAAGGACAGGAACGATGTATTGATTGAACAATTTTCTTTTAAGATATACAGCAGTGGCCAAAATTGTGGAAACCTTTTGCAAAAAGTGTATTTTTCAGGTTTGATGGCTCATACCACCAATGTTTTTTTGGAGTAATATCATAAAATTATACATCAATGGAAAGATAATTTTATCAAGAATGTAATGCAATAACTTTTATGAGGGATGTTTTAATAGAACAGCAGTTATAAAGAAGAAAAGCGAAACACACAGAAAAAATTAGTATAACGAAGCAAATTTCTCCGTCATTTTTGGTCTACGCCGGGAATCGAACCCGAGTCCGCTTATTCCGGAACAAGTTGCTCTACCAACTGAGCTACGCAGACGTTCATTCTGATTGCTATCTGCCTTTATGTCGTGTGCGTCCTGCTGGCAGGTACGTCACATCCCCCCCGAAAGAGGGCCGGGGGCATGGTCCACGGGTCAGCCGTGACCATGAATCGTTGCAGGCAGCCATCCGCTGTAGAACGTGCACTTGAGAACTCCCAGTCAATCTGGTGTGTGGAATGCAACATCACACACATTTATTTTTCGAAGCGCTGGAGAAGAGATTTTCTGATTATTCCTATCTCGCGGTGTGGAAATAACATCACACCATTGCGAGATTTTGAACGGTCGGGTCATCCGGATAGTTCGGGCGCCATTATAACGAAGTAAATTTCTCCGTCATTTTTGGTCTACGCCGGGATTCGAACCCGAGTCCGCTTATTCCGGAACAAGTAGCTCTACCAACTGAGCTACGCAGACGTTCATTCTGATTGTTATCTGCCTTTATGTCGTGTGCGTCCTGCTGGCAGGTACGTCACATGAGATATACAAAAATTCTCACCATGTCAGTTAATACAGTATTTAGTTGGGTAATATTTAGCGTTAACTACGGCCTTACAACGTCTTCCCATGGAGTGAACGAAGTTTTATAGTTCTGCTGCTGTTATAATGTGAAACTAAGATTGAATTATTGCTTCTATTAATTGGGGTTTATTGCTTTGTTGCTTCCGACTAACAAGTTTCTTTAGTCGGCTCCATAGATTTTCGATGGGCTTAAGGTCTGGGCTATTCCCACGCCATTCCAGCAGTGGAATATGATTATATTGAAACCCCTTTTTGCACACAGCAGCAACATGACATGAGGCTGAATCCTGTTGAAATATAAATGCTTCATTATCTTGGAAAAGATCACGTGCGGAAGGCTTTAGTTTGGGCTCAAGTATTTCCTTGATGTATTTTTGGCAATTTATATTCCCATTAGTCACGCAAATTCTGCCCACAGCTTTTGATGTTATACAACTCCAGATCATAACACAAACTCGGTGTTTCACGGTACGTGCAATGCAATCAGGATGCAAATCTTCTCCGATTCTTCTCCTTACGTATTTTATGCCATCACTACCAAACAGGGTTATTTTTGTCTCATTGCTCCAAATAACACTGTCCCATTGTTCCGCTGTCCAGTTAACATTTGTTTTAGCCCACTTTAATCTTTTCAACCTTTGTTTGAGAGATAAAAATGGCTTTTTTCGTGGATTTCTAGCTTTTAGACCAAATCCCTGCAGTCTTTGCCGAACAGTACTTGCACTCAATTTCACATTGCATTTCGCCATTTCACCTTGTATACACCCAGATGATTTTCTTCTGTCACCCAGGCACATTCTCTTAATTCTTCTATCATCACTTTCTGCTGTGCACCTTTTCCTGCCTTTACCAGTCTGGTTTTGTAATGACTGAGTCTCCTGACACCTGTTCAAATATTTAGAAATGCCACCTTTGGTTACGTTTCCACCAATTTTTCTTCTAATTTCTTCATAACTGAAGCCTTGTTCACATAATATGTCGCTTTCTGGGTAACCAGTCAACTCTTTGCGCCATTTCTTTAATTTTATTAAGTCTTACAAGCTCACTAAATGAAATAATACACAAAAAATGCCCAACCAATTTGATACACTGACAAATGTCCTCCTCTCAGCTCCAATAGATGACATCAATAGCAGAATCCTACTGTGACCTGATTATCTCATTGCCAAAACAAGATAACACATGATTGGCTCTCTAAACACTCATGCTCATTGGCTACATTCAAATGAAAGTAAGCTACTTCCTATCAATTGACCTAAGCAAGTTGCGCTTCCTTTTTCTGGTTATTTGGCTATAACCTTTAATATAATACAGATAATTGAACAAACTTTGTTGCATTACATTCTTGATCAAATTATCTTTCCATTGAAATATAATTGCATGCTATTACTCCAAAAACGGTAGTGTTAGGAGCCATCAGACCTCAAAAATACACTTTTCCCATAAGGTTTCCACAATTTTGGCCACTACTGTAATGGCATATTGCTCTTAAAAATCGTACTGTTTCTTCCAAAAGCTCTCCAACCAAGTTTCATATGTTGATCAATTTCTTCCTCAACGTGACCTTTACTTGATATCTGCTATCCAAGGTAAATGTAGGTATCCATTATCTCCAGCCTTTCTCCATCAATCGGTAAATCTTCATTTCTTGTAAAGACATTGTACCTCAGTTTTGTCTTCTGAAAATTCATTTCTAATCCCACTTCTATCATCATCATTGCCAACCATTATTAATCCATTGCTGGATGTAGGTCTTCCCAAATTTCTTCCATAACAGTCTGTCTGGTGACGCTCTGCATCATGTAACTCCCGCATGCTTTCGAATTTTCCACTCGTATATTAGTGCTTATATTGATAAAGACACTACACATAAATTGAGAATATCATAAAAACAATGCTGATTACCTACAAATTCTTTTTACTCTCATTCCATTGTAAGATTTTTTCCCAATGACAAATCACTCCCTCTATCGCTAATGGCTAATTTTACGCCACTCAATATGAGCTCTATCAGTTTCATTGTTTCCTTTGGGAATGTCTAGCAGTCAATTGAATCATGACAAGATTCAATATATAACAGGATTTACCCACCTTCGTTTTGCTGATGACGTAGTCATTTTTGCAACTACCCCATCAGAGCTGCAGAGTATGATCCAGGAACTTGCTGACAAGAGTAAAGAAGTGGGATTAAAAATGAACTTTCAGAAGACAAAAGTGATGTTCAATGCTTTTACAAGAAATGAAGATTTATCGATTGATGGAGAAAAACTGGAGATAACAGATACGTATGTTTATCTTGGACAGCAGATATCAAGTGAGGGTCACATTGATGAAGAAATTAATCGGCGTACAAAACTTGCCTGGAGAGCTTTTGGAAGAAACAGCATAATTTTCAAGAGCAATATGCCATTATGTCTTAAAAGAAAAGTGTTTGATCAATGCATCCTTCCAGTGCTTACGTATGGTGCAGAGACGTGGACCTTAACTAAAAGAGACATACAAAGGCTGCAGACAACTCAAAGAAGCATGGAGAGGTGCATGCTTGGTATAACCAGGAGAGATAAGAAGAGGAACTCGTGGATCCGAAAAATGACGAGAGTGGAAGACATCATGATCAGAGTTAAATCCCTGAAATGGCAATGGGCTGGACATACTGCCAGAAGGACAGACCATAGATGGACAGCCGAAATTTTAGATTGGATTCCAAGGGACAGGAAAAGACCCAGAAAAAGACCACATGGGAGATGGGTGGATGAAATTCGTAAATATGCGGGAGTGACATGGAGGAGACTGGCACAAGACAGACCGTTGTGGAGGAAACTTGGGGAGACCTTCGTCCAGCAGTGGATTGATAATGGTTGACAATGATGATGATGATGATGATCTCCTTTGAACAGCCAGCTCTTTTCTTTGGCCGTAGAGCTGTTTGTACTGGAGCTCTTTCTTTCGGACGAAATATGACCAGAGTTTATCTTCCCATGCCCAATGACCAGCTGCTGTAAGATGTAACAGCCGTCAGTCAAAAAAAATTAATATTTACTCAGATTTAATATTCTGCATTATTAATCCTATACCACCACTAAATCTGTCTAACCTCCCTGATATTCGTCTTATCACTCGTATACGGACTGTATATAGCTTCCTAATAAAGCCGTTACGGTACACAAAGCTCTCACTTCCGAAAAACAGAGAAGACTTAAATGGTGTGTGTCGTATCTCTCTCGCTGTCTCTCCTTCTCTCTCTGTACCTCTTCTTCTCTCTCTCTACTTCTCACTGACTATCTCCCTCCCTCTACCTCTCTCCCTATCTCTCGTTTCTCCTTCCCTCTCTCTCTCTCTCCCTATCTCCCCCTTTCAGTCCCTTTCTCTCCCTCTCTCCCCACCCTCTCTCTCTCCCTCTCTCCCCCTCTCTCTCACGCTCCCTCTCTCTCTCTCTCTCTCTCTCTCTCCCTCTCTCTCCCTCTCCCTCTCTCTCTTTCTCTCTCTCGGGTAGGATATAAATGGAGTACTTGTCTTACAGTACTGGTACTGGTTACCTCCCCACCCTGGAATTAGCAGCCCCAAATTAGATTAGAGACTAGGGACTATTTGCAGCCCATTGAGTTGCTCATGGTGGCTGTAAACCACTCCCTTCCAAGTGAAAAGCCGCATCGTAAACATTACGTCATATAGAGCATTTTTTAACCTTCCAGGAAATTTGTCTTTTGTTCTTATTTAAATTTTTGCTATCTTATTGTGCTTCTGTTCTAAACGCCAGACCTCAACCTCTATCAGTTTCATTGTTTCCTTTGGCAATTTCTGGCAGTCGATCACATCACGACTGGGTTCAATATACACTATATTGACAAAGTTACCGGGCTCCCCTTCAAAAACAAATGAACGGATCCGCTGCGTTGTTAAGATGCAGGGTGCGGCTGTAAACCGTGTGAAAAAAACCCTGCAGCTGACCCCGATCATATCGCACTGTGACGTTGAGTGAAAATGTCGCGACGGGAGAGAACTGACTATGAGAAAGGAAAAATGGTTGGGTGTTATATTAGTGTTTGTCCATAAGAGAAACCGAGAGGCGTTCAAAAATACCGAAGTGAACTGTTTGGGATGTACTGAATAAGTGGAAGGCCCATGGCGTGCCCGAAGTAGCAAAATGTACCAGCAGACTGAAGAACATCAGTGATAGTGGAAGTCGAAGCTTCAGGAGAATCGTTACAGCTAATCGACGGAGTACTGCACAAGGCTTCAGTGTACAGGTAAGTAAAATTGTTGGAACCTCTGTATGTACACGTACCATTCGCAGAGAACTTCATTCTATGAGTTACCGTGGTCGTGCGGCTGCTCATAAGCCTTTCATCTCCACTGGCAATGCTACTCGTCGTTTAGCATGGTGTAAAGAACATTTATCGCGAACCGTAGATCACTGGAAATGGGTCCTACCTATAGAATGATGAATTCAGATACACGATAGATACACGATCCATGAATCTGATGGCAGTGTGTGAGTATGGAGTCAGCCGGGGGATTTCTATTTACAACAGTGTACTGTTCCTACGGTCAAGTTTGGAGCTGGCAGAATACTCGTGTTGGCGGTCTTTCGTGGTATGGTCCGGGCCCATTGGTATTCGTGGACACACCTGTTAACCAGCACGTCTACCTCGATATTCTGGACAGTTATGCCGACCAACTCTGTGGCAGTACTATGGAGCCGAGCCTTGTTGATTCCAGCAGGATAATGCACAGAGTCATAAAGCAAGGACTGTTACGGCGTGGTTTGACGATACTTCTGTATCGTGAGTGGACTGGCCAGCACAGAGCCCTGATAACCCCATAGAGCATCTACGAGATGAATTAGAGCGCCTCATAATAATTTTGGAACCAAGGCCTACTACTAAGCAACAGTCAGCGGCAGCATTATGTACTGAATGGAAGCGCATACCTATCGCTGTGTTCTCAAACCTCGTCGAAAGCATGTCTCGAAGAGTCAGTGCATGCATTAAGGCCAAAGATGGACCGACACCGTTCTAATGTATGTCAATAAATGCTATGTTGTGTTTCTCTTCTAGGTGTCTGGTGATTTTTGGCCATACAGTATATACCAGGATCTATCTCCATTGAACAGCCAGCTTTGTTATTTCGCCAAACTCTGTTTGTACTGGAGTGATCGGGTTTTTGTTCGGATGAAATATGATCAGAGGTTACGACGAGAAACTACGAAAGTGGCAGACCTTCGAAAGATTGCCTTAAGGAAGATTCGGCTGCTGGATTGTTAAATAGAAGTTGATCCTAGTCAGAGTGGAATGGATTGTCGGCAGTGACAGGGAAGCATCTGTTGACAATGGTGTCAAGTCCCGCCATCATATTCAAAGTTTGAATTATTGCTGATCGTCGCATATATAACATACAACCTTTCGCAGACGGTGCCTTTCGTTTACATGTCTTCCTACTCCGCAACGGCTGTTTTCCCAACTGAACTAAGCCAGCTGATGTGCCTCTTCTCCATAGTCGATTTGACTCATGCGTCACTGGAGTAGTACGTCATCTATGTTATATGATGATGTACAATAATCATCCTCCCTTGATAAAGGAGGAGGTGCAAAATCGGAGGGCCGCCCCAATGACGCAGTGATCTAAGCGATGGCTTCTAGCCATTCGTCCGCGATGGGTCTGGGTTCTAATCTCGGCGAGGCATTGGTGTTGTGTTTGTCTTACGGCATTAGCTCTCTCTCTTTCCTGGTGACAGTGGTCCTAAATTAAGGACGTGAGACTACTTATAGCCCATTAAGTTGCTCACGATGGTCGTTAAACCATCAATAAAAGAAAAGAAAGAAATAGCAGGTTTTGGGTCCGTCGACAACTATGCTAGAAAGCCCTAGTCATTGTAGAAGAGCCTTTTTAGTAATTTCGGACGTTCTGCGTAAGAATCATCACATAGATTTTCGAACCTCTGGGCCAAGCGTTACTTTCGTTCGAGCACCAAGATACATCTTTTTGTCGGTGGTGGAATTCGAACCCACCTTCTTACACCGGAGAGGCTGTTTTCCCAACTGAACTGAGCAGGCAGGTTTATCGCTGGTGCCTTGTCGATTTGATTCTTGCGTCATCGCAGTAGTACGTCATGACACGTAATACGTTACACTTATTATAATGTCTTACTCCGCTGCACAGTCATCGTGTGCCAAACTCTGAGTACAACGGAAGTTTATAGCGGAGCATTCGGCAGTGAAACAAAAGCTTCTGGATTTCATTCCGGATGATCCGCCTCTTGTTTGTATGTTTTGGTGTTCAACGCCCACGATGAACAATTCAAAGGAATATACGAGTCCATAATTTAGGAAAACGGGTTCCAGGAACGGGGAAGAGGTAGCACCGTAAGAGAGGCACAGCACCCTCGCCTCATCCGTGACTCAATTCATGCATATCTTGGACGAATAGTCGGATACCAGCGCATCATACCACTGGGCTAGGTGGAAAGCATACTCCGTCGTATCAGAATAATGTTACCACAGCGGAATCTCAGTGTACCCACGCAGGGTCGTGGCAGAATGCACGTGAAAAGGTAAACCACACGGAGATATAATCGGCCAGCTAGCACGCTTGAGCTACAGAGCGTAACAGTGAGCACAATGGGCAGAGGTAGTGATTTGACGGACGTTCAAAAAGGAATGGTCATCGGCTACCGCGCCAAGGGTGGAAGCATCTCAGAAACCGCAGACTTCGTGGGCTGTTCGTGAGGTGCTGTGGTAAGGATATACCAAGAATGGACCGCTGCAACACTGAGCACAGCACGACGTCATACCTGTAGATCTCCAAAGGCCATCAACCCCAGAAAAGAACGTCGCATCGGTCAACTGGTAAAGAGCAATCGGCGTGCGTCAGTCCAGCAGTTGACCACGCAAATGAACCCTGGGGCACTCAGGTACGTGTTCCCGATAACAGTAGAGCGAACCCTGTCACGCATGGGTCTCCGGAGTCGACGCTGCCTCAAGGCGCCCATGTTAACCCAGGTCCATTGGCAACGACGCTTGCACTTCGCATGGGACTACTGACATTGGACAGCCGAAGAGAGGGCAATGGTTGCTTCTCCTACAAATCGAGGTTTCTGCTCCACAGAAGTAAATGCCTGTGGCGTATATGACGTCAGACACACGAGAACCAACACCCGGATGCGCTTGTCGGTCAAGTACAGGCCGACGGTGGCAGTGCGCATGTCTTCTTGGTATAACCTGGGACCACTGGTACCACTGGATGGGTTCTTGAACGGCAATGGCTACCTGTTCATCCTCGGTGACTCCATGCATCCCAACATGTTGGACGCTAACCCTGGTGGTGATGGTGTCTACCAACAAGACGATGTGCCGTATCACGTCGCTAATGGGGTGCGTAACTGGTTCCAGGAACGCGACTGCGACGTCTCCGTTCCCCTTGCCCAGCGAAATCACCCGGACTTCAATCGCATAGAGAACTTGTGAGTCTATTTGGATCGGCAGATTCGACGTGACGACACACAACTACGTTACCTCCGGAACCTCCGTGCTATGCTGCATGCCCGAATGGACACGTGCGCCTCGGGCAACATTCCAGGGCCTCACTGCGTCTATGCCACGCCGTCTCGCCGCTGTCATCCGTACCAAGGGTATAGATTGCCATTATTAGCTAGGTGAAAATCATCTAAATACGTGGCGTCAGTTGAGTAAATAAATCGAAGACGTACTTGGGTACCACAGCGATTTATTAGCTAGGTGGTCATATTATTCTGATACGACTGTGTATACCTCTTGTGATTTCTTTTTTACGCTTTTCAACCGTAGGTTGAAGAAGCGTATAACCAATATAGCCACGTTCATTTCAAGCTCTGTGTTTGTGACCAGTTTTGGAAGTGTATAGTGAGTGTTTGTTCCTATTTTTGTGTTCTCCTTCAAGAAGAAGATCTGTTCTTTTTTTTAGCTCTGCTCCCAAGTCGGTGAGTTGCATATTTTGTTTGCATTCAGCGTTTTATTATTTTCGATCAAGCTGATCGATCCTTAAGTTAGTCCTCGCCATTTACAATGGCGGGCACTGATAAGGGTGATGTCCACGCCCACATCAGTGATGCTCATTCAACCTCCTCCTCACTTTCAGGAGACCAATCAGCATTTATGCACGTCAGAGATGTCATACGCATACAAGATGTGGCGCGCGACTCCTCTGCAAAGGGTAAAGTTGATATTCCTGCCCAGGAGAGTGACGTCCCCTTGACGCACGTACCTGGTTCATTTGTCGAAGCTATGGATGTGACCGATTGCACGGTTGCGTTGCATTCAACTGGTGGTAACTCAGTTTACCAAGCCGCTACCAGCAATCAGCACTGTGTCGCATCCTTCCACTGCCAACTCTACTTCTCTCACTTACTCCAAAGTGACCTCCGGAGCGAGAGTTCCTTCTAAGTTTATTGCTCCAGTTTTTCCTGACTCTTACGTCAGTGTTGAGGGTAGTTCTGCCACCATCGATATCCCAGAGGATTCCCCAGCCGGAGAACAATTTTTCTACACAATGGATTTCGGTGTCTGTTTTGATGCATTACCAGACACGAAACTCAAGGAATATAGTATTGACCTAAAGAAGATGCTTCCTACAGGAGCTTATATCACATATATGGCTCGAAAGCCACAGGCCGTATTAGTGTATTTTGCCCGTAAAGAACATGCAGACCTTGTGATGACTGATGGCTTATCCATCAAAGATGTGCATCTTCTGCCTGAACCTGTGGCGCAGCGACCTATCCAGGTCACTTTCCACCCAGTCCCACCTGAAGTCTCAGATGTCGCTCTATGCACTTTACGCAGCAAATTTGGCCGACTGGTTGGACCAATAACGACTCTTTCGGCGGCGCCCAGAGATCCCGATGACAAATCCATTGCAGGTTTTCTTCGAAGTGCCCGTGTCATATTTCTGTCGGACGATCATCTGCTTGCGTGCCCGAAGATCCTAACCTTACGGTGTGGCCAGCAACGTCGGAGAATCGACGTCATTACCTCCTTGCACTGCACGCTTTGCCATGGCGAAAACCATCTTTGCGTGCACTTCCCACAACAAGTTCCACCGACTCCGACTGGCGCTCCTACAGGTACTATTCCTACCTCGAAGCGTACCACACCATCTACTTTAGCACAGCAGGACTCGGAGCCAAGATATAATGAAAAACGTTCGCTTAGAAACGTTGGTCAACGCAACGCTGCCACAGCCGCTTCCTCTTTTTCCCTAGAGGACTTTCCTACAATTGCCTCCTCACTCCTGCAACGTCGTCGCTCTACCACTGAGTCCCTTTCAGAGGGTTCGCAACCAGCTATTGCCACTGGAACCTCCGAAATAGCTGATGTGGATTCCGTTGGTCCAGAGATGCAGTGTGAGGATGAGACGACCGAGCCTCCACTGAAGCGCCGCGGCTCTGGCCGCAGCAGGCGAGTAGAGAAGAAGCAAACTCTACTTCACCTCGTTCAACCTCCCTCTCCAGAAGTTCTCCTCGATACACCTCGCCAGCCGAAGTCTCCTTTCCCACGGTCGAAGGGTTCGCTGCATTTCTCCAGACAGCCAATATACCTCCCGTACCATTCTCATACATTGATCTCCATACATACTTAACGAATCCGACCAGCTACGCAATAGCACGTGCCTTAGCAGTCAAGAATCCATCGCTTCGCCAACTTGTGCCGGAGCAGATCTTCAGTGTGTCACATTTCTGCCGTCAGAATGTCCCCACCCATCCGTGGGCACAAATCTTCTATTATCGTCTCAAGTCTTTTCCCCCAGCAGTGAAAGTTCTTCAGCTAAAGGCAAGTAACCCCACAATTCAAGATAGTGTCACTTAATTGCAGGGGATTTGCTTCCCCCGCAGCAACTCTCTGGCATATGAAGACATCAACCCGTTGGGGGCTGATATTCTCCTCCTTCAAGAGACAAATTGCAAACCAACTACCGTCTATTCTCGATGGCGCCAGTGGAACTTTGTGTTTCATCACGCCTATGGACTAACATCTCATAGCGGCCTTGCCATCGGCATTAGTTATACTCTCAATTCTATTATCACATCCCTCTCTGTGCAAAATATTTGTCCAGATCTCTTACAGCATGCATCCTTTACCATCGCGTCTTCCAGATACCATTTTTTCAATATCTATATTCCAAGCACTACAACTCATTTATCGATTCTCTTTACACGTCTTTGCAGAGCACTGGACCGTATCCCACCGTCATACCATGTTCTCGTTGGTGGAGATTATAACTGTACCCTGGATCCTCTTCTGGATAGATCTTCTGCCAATAGAGAGCGCTGCCATGCCCTGGCGAACCTGCTCCAGACAGTTGTCACCAACAACGCTCTTCATGATGTACATCGGCATATTCATCCATGGTCGACTAATTACACTTGGCGCTCCTCTCATGCGCAAAATCCTTTCTTAGCCCGCCTTGACAGGTTTTATGCCTCCAGTACTCTACTTCCTGCCGTGACAGAATCGAGTGTGCAACCCATGGCCTCATCTGACCACTGCGCCATTACCATCATTCTCCATACTGCACCATTCAAACCCAGAATAATACGCCCGTGGACATTTGATGATGCTCTTCTCTCCGACCCGGCATTCTGCTCTTCGGTCCGGTTATTCCTAATTGACAGACAACCGCAGCTTCAATCTGCACTCTGCGGATTAAATTCTTGGATGGAGATCAAGCAACAACTCGTTCTGCATGTCCAAAACTACTCATTCCAATTAAAGACACTCCAGAACATGGCCCTAGACTATGTTCGTTCAATTCTATCCATGCTCAGTCTCAGTGATCCTCTCTTCTCCTCCTTTCAAGAAGAGCTTCGATCTCTTCTCACTCCTCTGGCGCAACAAGCTCTCCGCCGACTTGGTTTGCAACACCTGACGCCGGATGCTCACAGCTATGAGTGAGTTCCTGACGTCGGTGGAAAACCCGACGAGCTTCGACTATACTTCATCATCTACGCCTTTCTTCTGGAGAAGTATCAGATGAGCCGATTGCGCTTTGTTCCCATGTCCATCAGTACTTTTCCATGAAGTTCTGTGAACCTCCTCAACCATCCTCTGCAGCAATGGATTCTCTCCTTTCTAATCTACCTCAGGTTCTCCCCCATCTTGCTTCTTCTCTTCTCCTTTCCCCCACGCCCTCTGAACTAAACACTACATTCTTTTCTCTGACTTCTGGTGCCGCTCAGGGTCCGGACGGCCTATCCTTTAGCTTTTATAAAACTTTTTCTGCCTCTTCTTCTTCGGTTTCTCCTCTCCGCTTTCTCTGCTGCTTTTACTTACTCTCATCTCCCGAGGGGATTCACAACTGCATACGTTGTCCTTTTCCCCAAGAAAGGTGATCTCCTGGACTTGGTGAACTGGCGCCTAATTTCCCTACTGAATCTCGACTACAAACTTTTACCAAGCTTCTTTCACAGCGACTAAATCCCATCCTCACTCACATCCTCTCCCCTAACCAGACTTACATACTTCCCGGCCGTTCACTATCTCACAACATTCATCTCCTGACTGATCTAATTCACCTTGCGCGCTCCCGCTCTGAACCCCCCCCCCCCCCGCCCTTCTCTCTTTAGACCAACAGTCCGCCTTTGATAACATCTTTCACACTTATCTCTCTGCCACACTTCTCCGATTTGGATTTCCGCCTCCGTTTATTTCTCTCCTCACCTTCCTCTACCAGGACGCCAGTTTCCAGGTCAAGTTGCCCACCTTTCTTACAGCACCAATCCTCTTCCGCCGTGGAGTGAGGCAAGGCTGCTCACTCTCCGGTCAACGTTTCGCCATAGCCTTTGAACCTTTTCTCCGCTCCGTTCAACGCTCCTTTCAAGCCACCTTTCCGCCACTTATCGCCCGCACGAGACACCATGTCACCATTTCCGTGGCGTATGCAGACGACGTTACCTTCTGTATACGCCTGGATTCACAGTTCGCTTTGCTACAAAGTCTTTTCGCCGATTACGCTTCCTGCTCCGGATCTGCGATTAATACAACCAAAAGCACAGGCCTGTGGTGCGGCTCATGGGTTGACCGCTTGGATTTCCCATGGGGAGCGCACTGGTCTTCAGCCTCTCAACGTTTCCTTGGCGTACATCTTGGAGTCCCAGTAAAGCCTCCAGCACAACGTGGAATACCATCCAGCCACGTCTTCTTTGGTCAACTGCGTTTTGGCGAAAAGCGCAGTTCTGTACTTCATATTTTCAACGTGCACGTCTTGCGCAAACCTATCTTCTTTCCATGTGCACACATTTTGGCTTGCTACTAAATTCCCACTTCTTCGTCTCAATGATATCACTCGCTGCTTCATCTCAGTTATCTGGACCGGACACCACTGGCTCAGTGCCCCCAAGCTCAGCCTTCCTTCTGACCAAGGTGGCATTGGCCTAATTGATACACGACTGTACTATCAAGCTCTCAGGATTACTTCGTTCCTCGGTCTTCATACTTCACCTGTTGCCGACGCCGTTACCGCAAGGAATGTCATCACCTCTTCGAACAACACTAATTTCACTTTCACTTCTTTCATTCTAATGGACCTCCGAACTACCACTCACTCTCGCCTTCCTCCTGCCTTACGGGAGACTCTTAGCTTTCTCTGTTCTCTCCCGATCACTCGATCCCCACCCGATTCCACCACTGAACTCCTTGCCGAACCCCTGTTCTTCTCCTCTTCTTCACCCCCTCATCTTTCATGCTTCGCCTATCCTTCTTGGCTCCGAGTCGGAGTTGTAACCGTCAAAGACCTTGTAACCTCAGATCTGTCCTGGCGACCCTACGCCAGCCTCCTCCCCACTGTTCTTCTTTCACCCTCCTCTCGCTCTGACTATGATTCCCTACTCTCTACTATCATCGCTAAGTTCCCTCATCTCGCAACCCCCACTGGCCTAACCTTTGTTCCTTCCGCCTCCCTTCCCCTTCCTTTTTATATTTCAGTCGGCAGATCTACACTTCCTCTCTCCTCTCTTTCAACATCAGTTCTCTATCGGTTACTTTTAAAATCCCACTCTCCTTCTCCCCTTCACATCCCTGATGTCTCCCAATCCTCTCTCACCGCTGTCTGGTCTGCCACCCTTTCTCCTCTTTCAGCTCCTCTTGAAATAAACACTCACTGGCTTTTTCTCCACCGCCGTCTTCCCGTTCCATCCATCCTCCACCGCATGACCATTCTTGACTCACCTCTTTGCCCCTTCTGGGCTCAATAAGCTGATGTCTCTCACGTTTACCTACATTGTGTCATCCTCCTTCCACTACTCCATCTTGCATTTTCCATTGCTCAACGTTCAGCCACAACTGATCTTCCTTTCGATGCCTATAAGACACTCCTCCTGCAGGTCTCTCCGCCAGTCAAGCTTCCACCCATCTGCTCATATAATGTCATCCTGGTGAAACACGTCATCTACGTATTTCATCAGCGCTACCGGGATATCTCATCTCCTTATACCATCCACTAAGCTTCTGTGGAACTACTGTGCCACTTTCGGGAGCGTCTCCTCTCAAGAATTCGTCTAGAGAACCTTGTGGCCGTTGCCCAACAGAGAGAACCACTTTTCCATTCCACCTGGTCTCCGGCCGCTTCCTGGTTCGCCGGCATGCCAGCGACGTTGCAACTGACTGTCGGTAGTTTATAACCTCGTTGCTCCTAGCTCTGTTGAACTTCAGTTCAACGTGCATGCTAACCATTAGTTTTCGGAATCAAACTTCAACATAAAGCTTATATCTTCTAACAAATGTGAATATAATATGCACCATACTGTACAAATGTATATAGTATTACTTGTTTTCTCTTTGATTATGATTTTTTCTACCAGTACTAAGACATCGTAATTCCGTTTGCCTTAGGTTTCACATTATCTGCTTTGTAATCTACAGTTCACCTTTTGCGCAGTGCTTCATTATAATATTCTCGTTCTGTTATTTGTCAGCACTATTATGTACTTATGCTTCGAGACGAAATGTTTCGACAATCTCTCTTATTGTTCTTGTAAAAAATACCTGTACCTCTTACCACGAGGCTCCTTTGTGAATCAATACATCGTGCTGTATATAATGTACATATAATTTTAGAGTTTGTATATTTTACCGCATAATATATGTTCCAGGATGCCCATGTTCGCCTCCTGAACCCAACCTTGTTAATAAAAATTGTGTTGAACTGAAGAAGCGTATATGCTCCAGCTTTTTCTGTCCGTCTGTCGGCACGATAACTCACGTAAAAATAGTTCGATTTCGATGAAATTTTAGTATGTGGTAGGGGACCACCAGGGGACGAGCCCTATTGAAAACGGGTGAAGTGGGGTCAAAGGACACGCCAAAAGAGCGGGATCCATTCAATTGCCCTTATGCGTCATAACTTGCGTAAATATGGTTCGATTTCAATGAAATTTTAGTATGTGGTAGGGGACCACTGGGAACGAACCCTATTGAAAATAAATGAAATGGGGTCAAAGGTCAGGACATAGAAGCGGTATCCATTCCATTGCCTTTATGCATCATAACTTGCGTAAAAAGGGTTCGATTTTAATGAAATTTTAGTATATGGTAGAAGACCACTTGGGAACGAACCCTATTGAAAATAAATGAAATGGGGTCAAAGGTCAGGACATAGGAAGCGGTATCCATTCCATTGCCTTTATGCATCATAACTTGCGTAAAAAGGGTTCGATTTTAATGAAATTTTAGTATATGGTAGAAGACCACTTGGGAACGAACCCTATTGAAAATAAACGAAATGGGGTCAAAGGTCAGGACATAGGAACGGGATCCATTCCATTTCCTTTATGCATCATAACTTGCGTAAAAATGGTTCGATTTTAATGAAATTTTAGTATATGGTAGAAGACCACTTGGGAACGAACCCTATTGAAAATAAACGAAATGGGGTCAAAGGTCAGGACATAGGAACGGGATCCATTCCATTTCCTTTATGCATCATAACTTGCGTAAAAATGGTTCGATTTCAATGAAATGTAAGTATGTGGTAAGGCACCACCTGGGAACGAACCTTGTTGAAAATGATCGGAATAGGGCCAAAGGTCAGGACATAGGAGCGGGATCCATTCCATTGCCTTTATGCATCATAATTTGCGTACAAATGGTTCGATTTTAATGAAATTTAAGTATGTGGTAAAGAACCACTTGGGAACGAACCCTGTTGAAAATGGGCGGAATGGGGTCTAAGGTCAGGACATAAAATCGGGATCCATTTCATTGCCTTTATGCGTCATAACATGCGTAAATATGGTTCGATTTCGATGAAATTTTAGTATGTGGTAGGGAACTACCTGTGCACGAACCCTATTGAAAATTGGCAAATTGGGGTCAAAGGTCAGGCAGGGCATAAGAGCGGGATTTATTCCATTGCCCTTGTGCGTCATAACTTGCGTAAAAATGGTTCGATTTCGATGAAATTTTGGTATGTGGTAAGGAACCACCTGGGAACGAAACCTATTGAAAATGGGCGGAATGGGGTCAAAGGTCAGGACACAAAAGCGGGATCCATTTCATTGCTTTTATGCGTCATAACATGCGTAAATATGGTTCGATTTCGATGAAATTTTAGTATGTGGTAGGGAACACTGGGCACGAACCCTGTTGAAAATGGGCGAATAGGATCAAAGGTCAGGGCATAAAAGTGGAATCCATTTCATTGCCTTTATGCGTCATAACATGCGTAATAATGGTTCGATTTCGATGAAATTTTAGTATGTGGTAGGGAACCACCTGGGCACGAACCCTATTGAAAATGGGCGAAATGGGGTCACAGGTCAGGCAGGACATAAGAGCGGGATTTGTTCCATTGCCCTTATGCGTCATAACTTGCGGAAAAATGGTTCGATTTCGATGAAATTTTAGTATGTGGTAGGGAGCTACTGGGGACGAACCCTGTTGAAAATGGGCCAAATGGGGTCAAAGGTCAGGACACTGGAGTAGGATCCATTCTAGTGCCCTTGTGCATCATAACTTACCTAAAACTTTTTTGATTGCGACAAAACTTTATCATGTTGTTCCGTAGGTATAGTGAACCGGTTCTGTTGAATATCATCGAAATGGGGTCAAAGGTCAGGACACAGGCCCGAGATTTACTCCATAGCCATTATCCTCATAACTTGAGTAATAATTTCTGGTGTGTTGGAAAGCGTATCATAATCAATGCATTGCATGATTTTACTAACTTGTTTGATTGGAGGTTTGACGACCACCGTGAGCAACTCAATGGGCTATAAGCAGCCGCCTCTTGTGATTCACAACACTGCGCACTGCCATGTAGCTTGATCTGCGAATGGCTACTTGACAAGTTTGAAGAAGAAAAAAACTTATTTGAATATCCACCCTACTCTTCGGGAACGAGTGTTTTTGACTGAACTGTTTCGGAAGAGAACTGTTTCAGAAGATGATACAAACCCATGAATATCGCAGTATGGTCGAACTGCTGTGGGTCATGGGAGCTCCGAAAATTCAGCGTTCGGTTGATGGTATCCGTTGGCTTCCAGAGTTTAGAACACGGTTATTACTGTGGGCTCTGATTACAGTAAGGACATCTCTTGTTATCATGTGAAGCAACGCTTTTCATTCTGTATCACTTCGTCCCTTTTTTTTTTAATTTAGTCCTTATAAAACCTTATACAAATCTGCTTTTTGAGACACACATGGTGTAACATGTTGAAGCTGACTGAGGTAAAACAATTTTTACTTTTCCTTGTATGACATACCGAGTGTTTCAAAACAAAACAAAACAAAAAAAGAATAGAAACAAGCTTTTATCCCTTCATCGGATGATGACAGATATATATTTTCAATTAGAAACATACTCGAAATGATGTAAAGACTCACGACAAGGCGAGTTGCACCGCTGTGGGTTGCATTTGCATAAAAATAAAAATATATATTTTTGTATGTACATGGTGATTCTGCTAAGCGTGTACAAACTTCTGAGAGGAGTAGGTTGCACAAAGACAAATCGGAATCACATAACAATGCGGGATCGGAAACGTCTTCTTCCTGTGCTAGTGTGCAGATAGGACGTAAAAATGAAAGAGTAGCACGTAAGAGAACAAATACTACACCAAGACGAGACATTATGGCATAGGGTGCTATCGGATAGGAATGCATATCGCCTCTCGTGAGAATCCATACCATCATAAAGAATACCTGTTGCGTCAATTACATTCTACGGCGCGTCGTCCTTCTGTACCTGCAGGAAGTTCCCGGGGCAATATTTCAGTATGACAAAGCCACACCTCATGTCGCAGCGACAACACGTGCCTCTCCCGGGACAGCCACATTCCCCTTCTGCCGTGACCGGCTACATCCCCGGATTTATGACTCATAGAAAATCTCTGACATGTTCAAACGACACGTGCAGTGGTACGACCGTCCGGCAGCAACTCTTGATGAACTTTGCACGCTGGTCAATACAGCCTGGATGGCTATTTCACAGGACACCATTCAACAATATTTTTATCAATGCCTGAGCGCATACAGTAGGTGATACAAGTCAGAGGTGGCCACATCGAATACAGTGCCCAATACACGTTTTGGTGCCTTAAATGTTAAACCTATTCTTTGCTGATTCCAAAAATGGTATGATTTTCGCCCTATCAGCTACAGTTTTGGAGATACAGCATATCCACTTTGCATGCTGATTCAACCGGTCGTTCGTCAAATTCGGGATCCTTAATTGCATAATCTGTTATTTTTGATAATATTTTGACAAATACTGATATTATAAATATTGCATACTACTAAATCAGTTTATTTCAAGGGTTCAAGCAACTTCCTGAGAAACGGGTTAAAATAAACGTAGTACTAAATCAGTTTGATAGGCTCATTTTCTTCAGAAGGCCTCTGACGTCATTGTAGAACACTACTTCCTTGTCCTTAAAGAAGGGCAGCAAATCCTTTTCTCTATTACGATAAAACGTTATATCGGTTCCAGAATGAAGTAAATTATTTTCATTCAACCTGGGGGCCAGCAATTCAGTAGACCCTTTTCACAGGTTCAGATATTCGATGAGGTCACTCCGTTCATTTTGTTTAAAGCTTTAAGCATTTAGGATGATGATGAAGCACGTATGTCGTGTACGTCATGACATGCGTGCTTCATCATCATCCGGGATCTCTGGTAAGTAATTCAAAGAAAGAACAGGTGCCTCATATGAGTGCGGATGAGGTCTGAATCCAGTTCACGATATGTACACTAGCTTCGATTGTTTCAGTTGATGCCCTTAATGTTGACAAGTCAAAAAACAACAGCCATCATGGTTTTTTGGTTTCCTCCGAAACATTGGTACTCCAAATTCCAGACAACACCTCTTTCCATTTTTACATTGCTGCAAAAGCTCCAATCAAGTTTTGCATGCGATGTGGGGAGCCCATGAATTATTTTGGTATCTCAGCTAGATATCAAAACAACCAAGGTATGCCCTCTTCACAAACTCATAAATAGGTTTCCCAACTTTCATTTAGGGTGTACTCGCCACAAATGTAGCAAAATATATCTGGATTCAAGCAACTTCTTCGGTTTCAAGCATTTACCAAAAGTGGTGCACAAATGGTCAAAGGACGAACTGTCGTCCAGCCGTATGTCGTCTGCAGCTCACTGATACCAGAGGGAAGCGGAGAATGTCGCGCATTGTTCACAGCGACCGCAGGGCTACAGTGCGACAAATCCACCGCAGCTACAACAGTGGTGATCAGGACAATGTGACACAGCGCACAAATTATCGCAGCCTTCTGTACATGGACCTGCATAGCCGAAGACCCAGCCGGGTCCCCATGTTCACTGCACGTCATTTGCCAACAACGCATGAAATGGGCCCAAGATAATCGAGATTAGACCGTGGATGATTGGAAGAAAGTAGCCTGGTCTGACGATTGAAGATTCCTGGTGCATCACGTAGACGGCGGAGCGCGGATACGACGATTACCAACGGAGCATCTGGATGCACTTTTGGACGGAAACAGGCCGGCAGCGGTGGTGTTATGCTGCGATCAAGGTTTTCTTGGGACACTTTAGGCCCCATTATCCCAATAGCACAGTCTTTGACAGCTGCCAGGTATCTGAACATCGTTGCGGACCGTGTTCACCCCTTCATGGCAACTGTTTTCCCTTCTGGTGATGGCTATTACCAACAGGATAATGCGCCATGTCACACTTCCCTACCAGAATCGTCAAGGAATGGTTCGAGGAGCATGCTGGTGACTTTCTGTTAACGCCCTGGCTTCCAAATTCATCTGACATGAACCCAATCGGACATTTGTGGTTCGATTTGGAAAAGCGGGTTCGGGCAAAATTACTACCACCTTGAAATGTACGTAAACTGGAAAACCTGCTGTAGACATTATGGCACCAGATACCCCAGGATACCTATCGCCACCTCATGAATCGATGCCTCGCCGAGCGGCCGCTGTTATGGGGGCTAAATGGGGTCCTACAGCTTATTAGGTAGGTGGTCATAATGTAATGACTCATCGGCGTAGATCGCATTACAATCTCTAGTTGTAGTTTTCCACAAACTTACAATTAGACTAACAGACACCGGCTTTACAATAATTAATTAGAATATTACATTCATATATATTGAAATCATTGTAATTTTGGTTTACTTAGTTCCCGGAGCCACTCAAGTAAGACTCCGTCCACATTCATCCGATTCCACTCGCTATCTGCCTGTTTCTGTTCTTAACTAGCTTCGCTTCAATGAATCCTAGCCAAAGTTGACATACCTACACACAGCCGGCAAGGGCGCCCATAAGGGGGCAGGGGGCTCGACTCCCCAACCGTTGGTATAGCCAAATATTTTATAATTTTAAACACTAAAATAGACGAAACCTTTTTTAAAGCGTTTTTAAAAATAATAATATATTACTGATTAATTATATCAATTATTTTGTTGTATTTTAGTATGTTGTACATTTACTAAAATGTTTGACAGCCTTGAAGGAGGTAAGGATTTTTCTTACCCCCCCCCCCCACCTCCCCCTTCCCCTAAGAGTACTCATGGGCGCCACTGACAGCCGGGAACCACAATATTTCTGTACAGCCCTTAACAATCATTTATTAAAAATATACACTTATTATATTTCTGCACATCATCATCTAAGGTGGGCATGCCGTATCTCCAAACGTAGAACTGATACGGCCAAAACAATGCAATTTTTGGAATCAGCGCACCAAATATATCCCAATATAGGTCTACTTCTAAAGCACCAGAATGTTTTGTTGTTGTTGTTGGTATGTGTTGTTAACTATATAAACGCACCTCGTACGTATGGCTCCGTTATGCTAATAATTTGTGCTGTATTGTCTAATGAACATATCCTGTAAAAATCAAATTCATAGTGCGATTCCTTTCAGGTGTACTGTTTTTTCTGAACATTAGTGTACATTGAAAGATTTTCCTGCGCTGAGAATCATGTTGAACGCTGTGTTGTTAACAAAACCTCTTTGAGAAAGTTACTATACGTTTCCCCTTACAACCAAAAATGGTGTCATTTTATTGTGAAAGAAAAAAACAGGAAGTCTTTGTGTTTGAAAAGTGTTGTAATTTCATGGAAAATAGATTTTGGTCAAACGTTTACATATTTCTGATATTGCCCTCTGAGCCCTTTTTCCGTCTTTGCCCACTATAACCTTCATATTTTGGCTTGTTTCCAACAGATCTCTCATTCTTGCAATCAAGCCGGATAAGAGTCATCTACTAATATTTCTTCCCCGTGCGCAATGCGCACGATCTAAATAATATAAACTTTAGTAACTGCACGCTCGAGGTACAGGAACGCTATCTTCTGATCTGATTGCAGCAAGGAAAGAAATCAAAGTTTCTCTCTCTTATTTTGCTTTTCTTTTCAACCTATGGATCAAATTCGTGCTACTATTTTGTTAGATCTTAACACCGGAACGCCAGAAAGACTTTGATTACACAAAAAATTGAGCATTATGGAACACAAAAACGACTACAAACAATGTGTCCATTCATTCTAATATTCCATTACTGGCATTTAAAGCATTCAGACTTTATGTAATTATTCATAGCTATGTAATGATCTTAGGTAATAATGTGTGAAGAAAAATCATTCTCATTTGAACATTACAGTCATTTGCAAAAGTTTAAGACCACATATCAATTTATTGAAAATTAGGATTTTCAAAGAAACAACTATATACTAGTCAGAGATATTTGACAAAAATGACACCACAGATGAATACTTATATTCTTTAGAACACAGAATAACAGAAATCAGTAAATTGTGTGGTCACCTTTGTGTTTTATAACGGAAAGAATACGACGTGGCATACTCTCAATGAGGGATTTGCAGTAGTCACTTGAAATGTCTTTGCACCACACGTACTTTATGACGTCAATCAAAGCTTGGGAATTTGATGGCGGTTTTTTTGCTACCTTGTCTTTTAAAATGGTCCACACATTTGCGAGGGTATTAAGGTCGGGACTATTACCGGGACAGTCAAGCACAGTTATGTTTTACCTCTGCAGGTAGTCCTTTACTGTCTTTGGTCTGTGGCATGGAGCATAATAATGCATAAAGATTGTGCATCTGTGCACTTGCATAAGAGTTAACAGCTTCTCACGTAACATTTCCATATAAAACGAACCAGTCATGTTAGCGCCTGTTGGCAAAAAGAATAACCGAATGCTGACATAACACCCCATATCATTTGACTTGGCGGATGTTCAGGATCCTAATGGTATGTTTGTCATCAAACCGTTTGCCTTTTGGTTGTCGAACATATGTTTCACGTAATTCAAATTGAAGCACAGTTGATTCATCGGAAAAAAAATTGGCTCCAATTTTCAGCAGTCCACGATTGATGACGCTTCGCAAACAGGAGACTCTTCTTTTTCATGACAGAGGTTCGTCTAGGTTCATGTACAGGTTTATAAGACCTAAATACAAAATCTTTGCTAAGACGTCGGGAAACGGTGCTGATACTAATCTCAGACCCTTTTGAATGTAGAAAGACCTTCATTTTCTTGCTCGAAATCCTCGGAGGTTGCATAGCTATTCGCATTATGGTATTGTCATCAAGTGGGATTGTTTTCCTTTTGCGTCCACTTCTCTTTCCGTCGATAAATTCACCTGTATCTCGATATTTCAAGATTGTGTTATTAATAACAGCCTTGCTCACATTCACCTTTCTGTTTATGTCACGATCGGAGTAAGTTACTATCAATGCTGAGTACTACACTTCAGTCTTGAAGCGTCTGCGACGACACATATCGATTAAGCGACCGTAACTGGTGGGCAAGTGGACCCTACACAATGACAAAGCCCGCCCACATGTAGCTGCTTGTGTTCAACGGTTTCTTAAGGAATGCGGTATTGAAATCAAGCCACAGCAAGCCTACAGTCCTGACCTCTCTCCTTGCAATTTCTGGTTGTTTCCAGCAACGAAGGAGAAGTTCCGTGGCTCAACATTCAAAACAGATGCTGACGTTATTCAATCTGTACAGGGGTCGCAAAAGCAACTTTCACAAAATGCCTTCGTCACATGCTTCGAAAAGTGGAGTGAACGATGGGATTGTTGAATATCATCTGAAGATAGTTGGAAAAAGAACAAAATACATTTTGCTGTGCATGTATTTCTTTTCTTTATTTTGTGTAATTTTACTCTCAGATTTTAGGGAACTGTCATTGTATTATTTAAGAGATCGATGTCAGCAATACCTCAGAGTGGGATATTTCTCTCAAAACGTTTATACCATCTTCCGATAGAAGCGACAGTATAAACCGAAGTGCCAAAACATTATGGCCATCTGCCTAATATGATTTGAGGCCACCACGTGTCGCCAAATCAACTCTTACCCGGCAAGGTATGGATGCTACAAAATTTCTAGGGTTGTTTTATGGCATGTGATAACAACACGTTACCAGAAGATCCTTTAACGTGTTGGTATATATCATTTGACTTGGCGTTAGATACCAACACGTTACCAGAAAATCCTTTAACGTGTGGTACCAGATACCAACACGTTACCAGAAGATCCTTTAACGTGTTGGTACCAGATACCAACACGTTACCAGAAGATCCTTTCACGTGTTGGTACCAGATACCAACACGTTACCAGAAGATCCTTTAGCGTGTTGGTACCAGATACCAACACGTTACCAGAAGATCCTTTAACTATTGTAAGTAACGAAGTTGAGCCGCCGCAGATGGGATTTACTATTTCAGAACAAACAACTGATGCTCTCTGGGGAACCTTGTGACCAGGACGTCAATACCTGGAAGACTTCTTCATGTTCCGCAAACCTTTCTCTACCAATTCAGGCAAGGAGAATACCGTTGCCATGAAATGATGATGTACCTAATCTGAAATGATGTTTTGGTAGGTGGCGGATATCATAGTTTTCTGCACGTAAATTACTGGACTCGGGGTTTCCTGGCAGAACATTTCTCAAAGCTCCTCCAACGAAATGTTTTCATCCCATGGTGCATTCTGATGCCTACACTTCCCCACAGGTAAACGACGCACACGTACCCGGCAGTCCACATGCTGCAACAGGAAACCAGATTCATAGGACCAGATGACTGTCTTCCAAACATTCAAGGTTCAGTTTTGAAGCTCGCGTGCCCATTGCAGGCGCTTTCAACTGTGAACCGAGTTTTGTATGCCCACTCGAAGTTGCCTGCGGCTACGCAGTTCAATTTTCAGCAGCGTTCGATGTATTATGCGTTGCAATACATTACCCCAGTCATCAGTATTAAAATTATCGGCGAGTTATGTCACAGTATCCCTTCTGTTGGTTCGTACCATACAGGATAGGTTTCGATCACCACTAGCATCAATGAACCCTGCCCGGCCTACATCATCTTGGCGGTTCGTGGTTTCCTTACTCTGATAACTTCTTTAAGGTACTAAACACAGCTTACCGTGAGTGCCACGCAAGCTTTGCCGTCACGGACATGCTCTGACCAAGTCGTCTGGCCATTACAATTTGGCCTTTGTCAAGCTCGCTGAAGTCCACTGCCTTTCGCATCTTAAGAACAAGAATAACGCTGATTAACAGCGCTCAATATCATATTTATAACGTTTTATGACCCTCGCAGACACCGTCTTTTACCTGCAGTTACTCCGATTAGCATAAAGACGCAGTAGTCATGATGTATTGGCTCTACGGTGTATGTCACAACACAGGCCATATTTTAATATACACTGTTGGCCACCCAAAATGCAACACCAAGAAGGAAGCATCCAATTGGCCTGAAATTCGCACCATTCGTCATCCGCGAGAGGACATGCAAACGATTAGCATTGCAGGGCATATGCAAATACTGTGCGCCCGGCACGACACCGAGACGCACTATAAAAAGGGTACACAGAAGGCAGGGTGTAAGTAGTGGAGGTGTGTTGTGCTGCCGGACCTGTGCGTGCGAAGCTTCCTGATGCCTCGTCCCAGAATACGGCAGTCATGCCAGCACGTTTCAGAGTTCCACAGAGGACGAATAGTGGCTTATCGCGACAGCGGTTTATCGTACAGAGACATTGGCGCCCGTGTGGGACGACAACCAGCCACAGTGAAGTTAGTATGGATTCGGTGGGTGCAGGAGGGACGGACGGACCGACGTGAGCGATTGCCGCAGCCGCGGCACACCACCGAGCGAAAGGACCAGCATGTTATGCGGCGGGCATTGACGGCTTGCACCGCCACATCACAAACATTAGCGCAGGAATTAGGGTGTGTTGCGCAACAACCGGTGCCAGCAAGTACCATTCGACGTCGTCTGCAGGAGCGGGGACTTGTCGCACGGCGCCCATTGCTCCGAATACCATTAACGTTACACCACCGGCGAGTGCGGTGGCAGTGGGCCGTTGAACGCCGCACTTGAACTACGGAATGGCACGACATTGTCTTCTCCGAATAATACCGCTTCTGCCTGCAACACCACGATGGTCGGATCCGCGTGTGGGAGCACCGCGGCGAGAGATTGCATGACGCCAGCATTATGCATTGCCATTGCGGTCCGTCGCCTGGCGTTATGGTTTGGGGCGCAATTGGATATGATACCCGCACCACTCAGGTACGCATCGCCGGCACACTCCTCAACAGCCACCGTTACATCTCCGACGTTTTGGAGCCTGTAGTCCTCCCTTACCTGCAGGACCTGTCAGCGGCCACGTTTCAACAAAACAATGAGCGCCCGCACGTGGCACGAATCGTGCAACAATTCTTTACAGCCCACCTGGTGTCACTGCTGCCGTGGCTCGCCTGTTCTCTCGATATATCACCCATCGATCACGTCTGGTCCCTCATCGGCAAACGAGTGGCCCAGTAAGCACCACCCGCGGCTACGCCTGATGAACTGTGGCAACGTGTGGAAACAGCCTAGACCGACATACCTCAAGTCCACATCCAAAGCCTCTTTCTTTCGATGCTGCGGCGTGTAGCGGCCGTTATTGCCAGCCATGGGGTCCACACAAACTATTGATGTCTGCGTGTTTCGCAAGTCGCACGGGCCTGTAAGCTCAATCGTTTCATCTTTGTATCTGTTGTTATGTGTCCAGTAAATCTGGGTTTGCTATCTCGTGCCCTTCTTGGTGTTGCATTTTGGGTGGCCAGCAGTGTATTAAATGGGACATCATCATCATCATCAAGCATGGGTCCAATTCCCGTAGGGGCCTGTTGCCATTTCAACTATATTGTCCCATTGAAGTCTGTTCATTGCAGAGTGGCTCAGATCTTGAAGCGTTCCACCGCACCAGTCTTTAATATCGTCAGCCCCCTCATGGTGAGGGCGTCTTCTTGCATTTCTTCCGTTAGTCAAACACCAGTGCCTTTCTCTTTCTGTCATTTTTAATTCTGCAGATGTGTCGAAAGAGTCTTAATTTTGTTTGTATGATTTTTTGGAACAGGGTCTGTTTCGGTTGTATTCTTCGGTACACTTCTTCATTTTTTATCCTCTGGGTCCATCCGATTCGTAAGATTTTACGATTGCACTTTCTTGCAAAAGCAAGTATCCTTCTCTCTGATTCCTTTGCCAATGTCCAAGTCTCGCAACCATATAGCATGCTGCAGTAGATGCATATCTCGAGAATGCTTAACTTAGTTCTGAGGCTAAGACCTCTTCTCTTTCAAATTTTATCCATCGCTTTTAACAGTATTATAACTTTTGCAATTCCAATTAAAAAATATGTTTTGCTGTTTAAGTCATATGTTATACAGCTTCCGAGACAAGTGAATTTTTCCACATTTTCACGTTCCTTGCCTTCGAGAATGATCTTTTTCCTGATCTCTTTTGCGCCAAATACCATAGTTTTTGTCTTCTCTATGTTCCCCTTTAGTCCATATATTTTACCCTCTCTATTCAGTTCTTGTACCATTTGATCAAGTTTCATTTCATTATTTTCCATCAGTACAAAGTCGTCTGCAAAACAAAGGTGGTTGAATCTTTGTTATCCAATAGAAATTCCCGTGTCGTCATGCCTGATTTTGTCCTACATTCTCTGAAGATGGGAGATGAAGATGCTTGGCGATGTTGTATCTCTTTGTCTTGTACTTCTGCTGGTGGTAAACAAAGCTCCATATCTGTCTCCTTTCCTGACAGCTTCCTGTGCATTCATATTTATTTCTTTCAGAAGCCGAGTTATCCTGGCATCCACGCCATATGATTCCATCACAGCCGAGGTGATCTTTTTGTTCAGTATGACAATTTAAATAGAATCCAATATGATAATTTAAATAGTATTCAATGTAACAATTTAGATAGAATTGAATATGACAAGAATTTTGGTTCTTTTTCCCACTATAACCAAGTATTAGCCCAGAATACAAGACATTTTGCTCAAAGATGGGCTACTTTTTTTATGTGTGTGTGAGTAAGGATTCATCAATGGACAAATTACTGATGTTACGTTACCTCAATCTTAACCTGGGCGGAACAGGCTGCCCAGGGCGCAACTCAAAATAGAGCAAACAATAATTGTTTACAATCTGATTAAAACTGGAATTGAATGCTTTTCATCAGTTTATGGTGCAGTTTTGTCGCCTCATATTTTGTCCTTTTCCCATTAACAGAGCTTGCTTATATTACACTTCGCTAATTACGGTAGCCTTGGCAGCTGAAAATTTGCATTCCTTCCTCAGAATATTCGGTGGATGTTAGTTGCTTATATTCAGTAATGAAGATGCGGTTTTACATACGCTGCTCACATTGATGTAGATTATTTGGGGGCTATTCGATGATTACTGCTACTATGATCCACAGCTAACAGCTGAATTCAGTCCGTGTGATGTGGTAACGAAGGTCCAAACTCCCAGGTAATTGGGAAAAACCTGAACAAACAGTCACAGTTTGATTCACCTGTGAGATAAAATTGGGATGATACGTTAATTTTGTCCAGCGGTGTATATTTATGTAGTTTTATATTGATATCCACTATCTAGTGATCAGAAGTAGCGCGCTACATATAACGCTGCTACTGTAGCTTGCTAAATTTACAGCAGCGTGGAGTGTAGCATCTCTACAAATATAAAAATGTGGATTCAGCTGTAGCGTGCTACAAAATAAAGTAACTTGTATCGGAAAAATGCGCTACAAATTGCGCTAATTTTAAGAAGTTAAAACAATTACCCAAATCACGTGATATTTCAGGATTTCCTGAAACGTTATTGGCTCAGCTTGTTCTGCTTACAATCATATACCTGACTTGACTTAACATTGTTAACTTTACGAAACTGTTAACCTTAAAGTAGTATCGTGTTCAATTTATGCTATTAAAAGGGAGGAGTTCTCAGTTAAACTGCGAACACAACGTGTACGAGATGGTCGCGAAACGGGTTTCAGTTGAGGACAGTTAATAGCGAGATTCGATTCTCTTTTTCAAATAAAATGAACAAGACGAAACCCGTCGGAATCGACGGTTAGTTTTTTTGTTTTTTTTCCGAAAGAATAAACTCATATGAAACAACAAATGTAAACTTTATTTGATTGATTTATTGACAAATTCATTCAACCACTTCAGTGAAGACAATAGTCCAGGTTCGTGACTTTTTTTTTTTTTTTTGTACTGAAGGCTTAACGACCACCGTGAGGAACTCAATGGGCTATAAGCAGTCGCCCGTCCCTAATTTAGGGTCACTGATTCCAGGGAATTGAGAGAGCCAGTGCTGTAAGACAAACACAACATCCATGCCTCACCGGGATTCGAACTCGGACCTTTACGATGGAATCATGATAAGCCGGCGCTTAGACCACTGCGTCACCGGGGCGGCCAGGTTCGTGATGAGGATCGCGAGTGCATCTTTTTTCAGTCGTAAAATGCGAAGCAGAAGTCCACTCATCTCGATCGTGTGCAAAAATTCAACCGGATAGCGCACTCTTTCACTTTCATCTTCAGTCACAACTGTATTTGTAAATGTTGTTGGACTGAGATTCGTGTTGCGAATACACTTCACCTGTCGGAACCGTCGGTTAGTTCTTATTTTTTTATTTATTTTTTTTTTTTGAAAATAATGAACTCATATGAAACAACAAATTAAACTTTATTTGATTGACAAATTCATTAAACCACTTCAGTAAAGACAATAGTCCAGGTTCGAGATTTTTCTTTTTCACTTAAGGTTTAGCGACCACCGTGAGCAATTCAATGGGCTATAAGCAGTCGCCGGTAATATTTTCACTAACAATGGCCAACGGAATGTTTATTTACATCTTTACATAATGGGAAACGTCTTACCTACGTGAATAAACTGGATCGAATGAATATTAAATTGCACATATACGTCACACAGTCCAACGGCATAACGCAATCAGGTCTTCCAGAGTGTTCGCTGCTCCGATGAGAAGAACTTTAATACGAATGCTTGCTAGCGTTGCCTTGCGCAACGGTTTGCTCAGAAAAGAGACTTCGGACTATCTCAGTTACTCCAGGCTACCGCTTTCAACAGCGCGTGAGTCAATCGCAGGCGCTCAAATGTCAACCGCAAGCTTCTCCCATAAACTTTACATGAGAATTTTGCAACACAACCACGCACGAACCGTTGCCCCAATCTCATTTTTCTCTTCGACTGGCACATCTACATAGTGAAACCTTTATTTTGAAGCCTCAACCATATCCTTTAGTTCAGCTTTCTTCTCCAAATAGGACTCATAGTTAAAAACCGTATGGAATTCATATATACACTGCTGGCCACCCAAAATGCAACACCAAGAAGGAAGCATCCGATTGGTCTGAAATTCGCAGCATGCATCGCCCGCGAGAGGACATGCAAACGATTAGCACTGTAGGGCATATGCAAATCATGTGCGCCCGGCACGCCACCGAGAAGCACTATAAGAAGGGTGCACAGAAGGCGGGGTGTAAGTAGTGGTAATGTGTTGTGCTGTTCTACCTGTGCGTGGGAAGCTTCCTGATGCCTCGCCGCAGAACACGGCAGTCATTCCAGCACGTTTCGGAGTTCGACAGAGTACAAATAGTGGCTTATCGCGACAGTGGTTTATCGTACCGAGACATCGGCGGCAATGTGGGATGACATCCAGCCACAGTGAGGTGAGTAGAGATTCGGTGGGTGCAGGAGGGACGGACGGACCAACGTGAGTGATTTCCTCAGCCGCGGCAGACCACCGAACTAGAGGATTGGCATGTTGTGCGGCGGGCGTTGACGGCTCACACCGCCACATCACAAACGTTAGCGCAGGAATTAGGATGTGTTGCGCAACAACGTGTGTCAGCACGTACCGTTCAACGTCGTCTGAAGGAGCGGAGATTTGTCGCAAGGCGCCCATTACTCCGATTACCTGTGACGTTACACCACCGGCAAGTGCGGCGGCAGTAGGCCGTTGAACGCCACACTTGGACTACGGAATGGCACGACAATGTCTTGTCCGACGAATCCCGCTTCTTCCTGCAACACCACGATGGTCGAATCCGCGTGTGGCGGCAGCGCGGGCGAGAGACTGTATGACGCCTCCGTTATGCATCGTCATACTGATCCGTCGCCCGGCGTTATGGTTTGGGGCGCAATGGGATATGATACCCGCATCCATCAGGTACGCATCGGCGGTACTCTCAACAGCCACCGCTACATCTCCGCCGTTTTGGATGCTTGTAGTCCTCCCTAAACTGCAGGACCTACCAGAGGACACGTTTCAACAGCACAATGCGCGCCCGCACGTGGCACGCATCGTGCAACAATTCTTCACGGCCCACCAGGTGTTACGGCTGCCGTGGCCCGCCTGTTCATCCGATATATCGCCCATCCAACACGTCTAGTCGCTGATCGGCAACCGAGTGGCCCGGCAAGCACCACCCGCGGCTACGCCTGATGAACTGTGGCAACGTGTGGAAGCAGACTGGACCGACATACACCAAGCCTACATCCAAAGCCTCTTTCGTTCGATGCCGCGGCGTGTAGAGGCCGTTATTTCCAGCCATGGGGGCCACACGAACTACTGATATCTGCGTGTTCCGCAAGTCGCACGGGCCTGTAAGCTCAATCGTTTCATCTTTGTATCTGTTGTTACGTGTCCAGTAAGTCTGGCTTTGCTATCTCGTGTCCTTCTTGGTGTTGCATTTTGGGTGGCCAGCAGTGTAGATTCGAAGGTACTTGTTAATAGTGCTCTTATTTAAACTCCTTGGGCATCTTAGCTAGCCTGGATTAGAAGCCGTTGAATGCCTTAAAATGTGTTACATATAATGAGCAGAGTTGAGGTAAGTACCAAGATTAAATCATTGGTGTTATTTATCTTGTTCTTTAGCTTGGAAAGTTATGTGTAAATACGTATAAATGTAAATCGTCTTCAGAATTTGCGCTTTTAACTTAAAATTAAACGTAGAAAAAGTAGCTAGGAATTAGCGATGTAACTGCTTTTCAGAAAAAGTAGTGTAGCGATGGCTCAGTGTTGAGCTTACGTTAAATTGCAAGGCTGTTCTTTTTGGGTAGCTACTTTAAAAAAGTGGCTTTCCAATTACTGCCATTATCACTTTAGTACTAAAGACAGGAAAAAGGGAAGCCGCAATATATTCTGATTTGTCCTGGGTTCAGAAATCTACTTACGTCCCTGGATGATAAACATTTACATTTTCGCCGGGACTCTCGATTCTAATTTTCCGTATATAATTTTATTTAAAGAAATTAGTTCTTAACTTTACTGGAGTTTGGATTTGTTTTCTTATGAGTACAATGCAAATGTTTATCTCCATTTTCTCACCAGTGTGAGTAAGACAGTCAAAAATTAAATTACTGATTTCAAAAACCATTATAGTAAACTTACTTTCCTTGAAAAATGTCGTCAAATTTCATTTACCTTTTATATTCTGACCGAAAGTTTGATTCTCAAGAGAGGTCGGTTCATGATGGGGAGCTTTTCCTTGTTTCGGTAGCCGTCGAGGAAACAACATTATAGGGAAAGTGAAGATTAGCAAAAGAATGCCTTGGAGAACAAATCCCATCCACCATGCTCCAATCCATCTGGGGTCATCTCTGCCAAACCCTGGATCCTCTGTTGAAAAAATTGGAATTACTCAATTTACATGTCCATGAAATTCTGCAAAAATAATCACTCGAGCAAAGTTTCTTTAGTTGCACACACTGCTTACACTGAAGAGCAATTGAATTAGAGATACCTGTCTAGTAACGTGTAGCACCATCTTTCGTCCTGATGGCGGCGATTCGTCTCGGCATGGACTCGACAAGACACCGGAAGAGTTGGAAAGTCATACGGATCCACGACCCCTGAACAAGCTCCCACAGTTCACGAAGATTTCACGGAGGGGTGTCAGAGCCGCGAACATCTCTCTTGATGGCATCTTAGGTAACATAGCTGGCCAAGGAAGCGAAGTCACGTCGGTGGAGTGTTCATCCAACCATTCGGAAACAATTCGGGAGCGATGGCACGGTGCATTGTCTTGTTGCAGGATAAGTTCCTCAGTGGGATGCTGAAGACGCACAAACGGGAGCAAATGGTCGTCCAGGATATCCCGGTAACGTTGACCTGTAAGGGGCGATGTCACACGTACCAGGGGTCCCATTTCAGTTCACGTAAACAGTCCCCAGAGGAAAATGAAAGCCCCACTAGCTTGAACAGTACCCTGCTCGCAAGAAAGATCCATCGTTTCATGTGGTTTACGCCGTAATCGTATCCTGCCATCCGCATGTACCAACGTGAATCTCGACTCATCAGTCCAGACAATATTTTCCCACATGTCTAGGGTCCACTGGCGACGTTCCCGTGCCCATGCTAATCTTTGCACCCTGTGATGTGCGGTCAGCAGCGGTACCCTCGTGTGACGATGGCTTCTGTACCCCATAGCGATGAGATGATACTGGATGGTGTGGCTGCGTACACGTTTTTGTCTACCAGCGTTAAATTGCCCAGTGACTTTTTCCACTGTGGCCCGTCTATCCGCTGTTACAATGCGAGCTAGCCGACGATGACCCCGCTCATCCACACGCTGTTGTCCACGGAAGTTGGCCTTTGCAGGGATGGTTTTACTAGACTCGATGTACTCACGGTGCACCTGTGACACAGTGGCTCGTGAAAATCCCAGTGCCTGCACGACTTCCGAGATGGAGTGACTCATTCGACGGGTTCCGACAATTTGCCCACGATTAAATGCGCTTAGATCCTTCGTCTTACTCATACTGCTTCCGACTTTTACTGATTCCCGTCGCATCACTCCTTATATTGTCGGATCGCTGCATACGTCATGTCGTTTCCGTTTACAGGGCCGCCCACAGCGCCACATTTGCATAACGCCAGCTGTTGCTCTTCAGTGTATGTTGCAATTGCTCTTCAGTGTATATTGAGGTGAAAATATCTCGATATATTTGGAATTCAAAGAAATCCTATAAAAACTAAAACCGAATACAGGAACTAAAATTCTAAGACATACAGGGTGTCTCATGAAGATGAGACACACTTTTTTTAAGTTACAGGAGCGTGAGCACTCGCCCATATTAAAAATGTATTGTATTTCAAAGTTTGACCTTGGGAGTGAATGTTGGTCTCCTTTCCAGATCATTTACCCTTAATGACGTCGCCGTGGACGCCAACAGATGTTGCATACGTTGTGAAAGCATATTTCACCAGTGGAAGCTTCATCGACACAGCACAAGGGCGATTCTGACAGCATTTCCGGAAGCGTGAAGCACCGTCCCGGAAGATGATCCTGCGTGATGTTAGTAGCTTCCGCGAGAGAGGCAAAGCCAACAAGAAACTATGCACAGGACGTCCTCAAACGTCTCGTAGTGCAGAGAACATTGAACGTGTGGCCAAAGCCATTGAACATAGTCCCAAGAAGTCTACCCATCGATTGGTCCAACAGGTGCACGTTACTTGTACCAGTGTTCACAGGATTTGAAAATGAGCTGCAACTGTGTCCTTATGAAGTACAGTTGGTACAGTAATTGCTCCCGGCAGATAGGGTTCACAGAGTGGCGTTTAGTAAATGGTTTGACAATAAGTGCAGAGAGAGGAAGCATTTTGTGCAGCACCTGATCACATCATATAAAGCTCATTTTCACTTTTCCGTTTAAGTTAATAAACACAACTGTAGGTTTTGCGGTAAAGAAAATCCACAAGCCTTACATAAAAAGCACCTTACAGTGTCAGGATCAGAGTGTGGTGTGCAGTGATTCATGCGTGTGTGCTTGGTTCTTACTTTTTCAGGATGAGCATGGTGCAGCCGTCACAGTTACTACTAAGCACTAGAGCTTCGCATTGTCGCATTGCTAATCTCCTTCTTCATTTCTGACGTCGTTCAAACCGATGTACACCGTGCAATAGCTTTCACCGAATTGCAGAGAGTACACCGCCCGTGTGCTTTATACCCTTCCGATACTCCACACGTCATGCTGCATATATGTGCATGCCCTACCGTACCGGACCCTAGTCTATCTCCTGAGTGGTCTTTCGGTCCGTTCTGCCTGCTCGTTCCGCTGTTATGCTAATTTCTCCTCTTCGTCCTTAATTTTTGCACGCCAGTGTATATGAACATTTGCTGTATTTCCAGATACGTATACACAACGCAAGATGTTTACATTGCAGCTTCACTTTGTAATGTACTAGAGCTTCGCGTTGTAGTAATGTATTACAGATTTATGTGTCTTGTTAGCTACAGAATTAGTGTTACAAAGTATAAATACCATATTCATATATCACCGCATGTGAGACCGCAGATGAAAGAAGAAATAGAGTAAACAATGTTAACACAAATGTAAATGTGTAAACATATGCTCGTACATCTGTAGAAATAGTTCATTTTTTTCTCTTGTGTGTCGTGTTGTCCTCTTTCTGCAAAACCCAGCAGTAATCATTCACCATTAAGGGATCTCACCTGCCTTGGTAACTCTTCTCCATCGTTCGGATATATCTGTGGAAACTTTCTCCTTGCTCATCGCTGACTGCTCCTAGGTTGCCAGGAAAAAAATTTCAGATGCGAATGGAGGAAATGTATTTCTAAAGACATCTGGCACCCATGCTTGTGAATCAGCTGCTTGTAGTTGCCTTCTTTGCGGTTACAAGAAATCCCTTGACCACAGATGTGAAAGATTGAAAAACGGCGAGCTCCGTGCTGTTTAGCTTTTCGGTAAAAACGGAATCGTACAGTAGTTTCCCTATCTGAGGACCGACGAAGATGCCTTCTTTGAGTTTTGCATCATTTAATTGCGGAAATGTATGCTTTAAACCCAAAAAACTTAGGCCAGATTTGTCCATAGCTTTTACACTGTTTTTCATCAGCCCCAATTTGATATGAAGCGGTCGAAGCAGCAAATCAGAAAGATTAACTACGGGCTTGTGACGAACGTTATTCTGTCCAGGAATGAAAACATTTCGTTTAGGGCAGTCTGTCCCTTCGTAGTGTTCTGCTGTGGCGTTACCGTCCCACATACAAAGAAAACAACATAATTTTGTGAAGCCACTTTGAAGCCCGAGCAAGAGTGATATCACTTTCAGATCACCGTATATTGACCACCTAAACTAATCATATTGTGTTGCAATGAGAATTTTGTCCATGAATTTTGTTTCATGCATCTCCTTCATGTCTACAGCATGTGTTACTGGAATGGAAGGCTTCTGGTTTCCGTCGGACAAAGGGGCAACTTTTAAGCTAACCTAGGATGAGTCGATAAATAGACGCCATTCCGTAGATCATGAGATATTCCTAGTTCTGTAATTAGTTCCGGAATATCTGAATAAAAACACATACCATCCTGCATTTCATAGAAAGAACATAGACCCAAATTTCTGTTTCTGAACACAGACACACGTGCACCCTTCGCTAGCAGGTTCCACTCTTGCAGTCGGGAACCTAAAAGTTTAGCTAGTTGTTTGGAAATACGTAAATCTTAAACGAAATCATTCCGTTCATTTTGCTCAATCAAGTGTGACTTGACTAAGTGTTTATGGGTGTATTCAAGATCCTGGTCTTCATGTGCGTCCTTCTCTTCATTAGATGAGTTTGAATTGATCTCTTCACAGTTCAATGGAGGTTTTTTGTAAGAAGATCTTCCTCATCCGGAACAAGTCTTAAGGTTGATGGCAGATTTGGATATTGAATTATATTTTTATTTTTATTTAAAAATCCACTCACTTTAGTTAAACAAAAATAAAATCTTCTATGTGAACGACGCCAAATCATCGGAACTGCGAAAGGCATGGATTTGAGCTTACCTTTCCACCATTCACTCAGGCTAACAAAGCAGGAATTGCAGCAGACAAGTGGAATCCACGATTTATGTTGATCTCCGAAATGACATTCAAAGTACAAATACACTCACAGACAATGAAATTTGCGCACCAAGAAGGAAGCATCGGATTGAAATAAAATTTTATGTACGTAATGGTACAGATCTGTGATACACATGATGGCAAAAGCAGAGCTCCAGGACAATTACAAAGGGATCTGTGGCACACAGTCCAGTCATCTTCAATAGCGGGTCGCACCACCTCGTTTGCGATACGTGCTGTAATACGGTCAGCATGGAGGCGAACACGCGTCTGATGTTGTCTTGCGGCGGACTGGCCCAAACGTGTTGGACGGTGTGCTCCAAATCCCAGATAGTGCGGCACGGTGGCAGCTGGAGTTTCGACTGGACCCACACATGCTCGATAGGAGACATTTCAGATGAGCGAGTAAGCCATCGAAGTGTCCGGACATGACGTAGGCAGTCCTGGGTAACCCGAGCCGTGTGTGGGCGAACATTATTATGCTGGTATAGCGCATCTGTAATCCCGGCCAAGAATGGGAGCACATGGTGTGATTGGATCTCTTCCACATACCGCTGGCTCGTCAATGATCCATGTACCACTACTAGAGCCAATCGGCTATCGTAGGCTATGGCTCCCCAGACCATAATGCCTGCAGTGGGGGAGGTGTAGGGGAGATGTGGGGGCTCGATACCGAGGTTGGGATTGTGCCGTTGACTACGGGATCTACCCACCCGGACACGATGATCATCGGTCTCCAGAACGAAGCGACACTCATCGCTAAGCACCACACGTCGCCGGTCTGTGGCGTTCCACCTCGCTCCGGCCTGTCACCACGATGTTTTGGTGTTAATGGCAGCATACGTAAGGGGCGCTGAGATCGCAGTTTTGCTTCCTCGAGGCGTCGAGAAATGGTTCGTGTTCACACAGGAGCTGCTTCGTCTGCCTGTATAGTGGACAGAGTCCCTGTGGGATCCGTTCGTCTCTACCGGTTGTCCTCCTGGTACGTCCGAAGCCGCTCCGCCGTGTGGCAGTGCCGTCAAGTATTCTCTGCTTCCAACACAGTCGGACGGTATGGTCAGAACGATCCCCGTGGCGGGCTATACGGCCCACGGACCACCCTGCGGTCTTCATCCCAATGATCAGGCCTCTCTCGAAGTCAGTAAGTTTCGTAAATCGACGTCTCTGGCGTCTACTCGGCATTCTTCTCACTCTGTACTGTTGCTTGCGTGGGTCGGTGCTTTTCACTTTCATCGGACATCGACTACAGACCGGTTTATAAAGCTGCCTATTCGTGCTTGCAGCGCCACCGCAGGGTGTGATGTCATGCGCAATCGCACTAAATGTGGATCAGCTGCATACCAGCACACACTCTAGCTATTTACAAAGTTTCTCGGTTGTAGCAGGATTTCTTCTAGGTGCAAAAACTTTATTGTCCGTGAGTGTAGTAGGCTTTCCTCAGTCTTTGTCAATGGACGACTCTAAGATTTTAAATTTTATAGTGTTTGCACTCATGGCAAAACTTATCCGGAACATTAATACGTCTGTGACGATCCCTTTTCTCCATTTCGCCAACTTTTGCTCATAAACATGCAGTACGTGTTTTTCCTTCAACGTAAAAAACCGCAATGGGGGTTCGGTTGCGGGGACATATTCTCTACCTGTGAAAAAATCAGTGTTGCCACTCATAAAATGGCCATTGGCGAAATATGAAAAAATCTTGTGTCCTATTACATAATGTGGAACAATAATACATATTTAAAGCTTCATAACAAAAAGCACGTGACATGGTGGCTATTTTTTAAGGTTATATCTGTAATCGGCATGCAAACGTTAGTTAAGTACTGCTATGCTTGCTCATGTTATAAAAGCCTTGTGTACCAGTGCAATCAGAAAAGTGTTTTGTTGAAGGCCTAGAGCGTAACGTTGATGCCATCTTTTC
This sequence comes from Macrothele yani, assembly GCA_039090855.1. Lineage (NCBI taxonomy): Eukaryota > Metazoa > Arthropoda > Arachnida > Araneae > Macrothelidae > Macrothele > Macrothele yani. The sequence goes on along the minus strand of CM076997.1, from coordinate 45,151,041 downwards.
TCATTTGAGAACACGACCCGTGGCATGGATTTCTTTCCATCAGCCAGTAGGTCAGCATGCGCCTCGCATTACTTTTTTTTGTTTTTTTTGTTTAATAATTACCGATTGGGAACGGAAAAAAATAAAAAAATCGCTACATCTCTAAAGTAATAGTACTCACCAAATGGATTTTCGTAAATCTTGAGGAATGCTGAAGACATTAGAAAACCTGAAGTTGGACCCAACAGTCTCAATGCAAAAGAAATTCCTAGAAGAAAATGTATTGTTGTATTGAAACATCGACATATGGAAATTAATGAGAAATACAAAAGGAATCTGTTGTAGAGGTCTTCGAACAAATATGGCTTTACATGCTGCATGTGATAGACGCCCCCAGTGGCGCAGTGGTCTAAGCGGTGTCCTCTGATAATTCGTCCGTAAGGGGTCCGGGTTCGAATCCCAGTGAGGTTTGGATGTTGTGTTTGTCTTACCGCACTGGCTCTTCCCTGGAACCAGTGGCCCTAAATCAATTAGGGACAGGCGACTGCTGGTAGTCCATTGAGTTGCTCATGGTGGTCGTTAAACCTCCAATAAAAAACGCATCTGATAAATGATATTAAGAGAAAAAGATCTTAAATTGAAATATTTGAAGTACTCGTGCAACCGACACGTTAACCGTTATGATTGAATAGCTAATTTTATTATGTTTAAACGTAAAATATGATTTAGAACAAAGAAATTCGTAGAATTAGAACGTTCCATTCTTAAAATTAATTTTGTTTTCATATCTGTTTTTCCAAATGAACTTACATTTTTGTTATTGCGCGGTATCTGATGTTCTCTAATGGTGTTCATGGTCACGGTTCGATAAGGACCAGCAGTAGACAAAAAAGCGATTGAAAGATTAAAAAAAAAAAAAAAAAAAAAAAAAACGGCCACGTGAATCCTAAGGGGAAGCTAGAGTTATCGAAATGACGATGATGGTTGTGTGCAGCAGTGTTCGAGGAAAAACCTTCGACTGTCAAGTAAGCAGCTGCATTGAGGAACTAATGCAGATGTGTTCCATGATAGTATTATACTGTATATGGGGCGAGGGGAAAACTAAAATCTTGCTTCTCCCTGCCTTTGAAAAAAAAACAGTCTCTGGGCTCACGTCAAAAACATTACTGTTCAATCGAAAATTACCTGCAAATACAGAATGTTGTTTTCGGGAATGGTTACTTTGAAACGTTCAAATGAATATTCAGACTTTGATTCGTTAATAAAGACATAATTGAAAAAATACAGTGTGATTCTCTCGCTAGGAAACCCAAACATTCCTCGCCGCCCCGGTGGCGCGGTGGTCTAAGGCGCTGGCCTCTGATCATTCGTCCGTAAGGGGTCCGGGTTCGAATCCCGGTCAGGCATGGATGTTGTGTTTGTCTTACGGCACTGGCTCTCTCCCTTCCCTGGAACCAGTGACCTTAAATTAGGGACGGGCGACTGCTTATAGCCCACTGAGTTGCTCACGATGGTCGTTAAACCTCCACTCAAAAAAAAAAAAAACATTCCTCAATATTTTTTTTTATTTCTGCATTAAAATTAAGTTTTAGAAAGTTATAGTTCCCTATAAAAAAGGGACATGTACTTACCTTGTACAGGTAGATCTCGGTATACGCGACAGATACGTTCCGCGAAATCGCCGTGTATACCGAATTCGCGTAAAACGGGAGGCATTTTATACGAACAATATAGGGTTAGGTTCTCACTTATTCACAAATTCAGTTTAAAATAATCGGGTTATATAGCATTTAGATTATAAACAACCAATATCATCTTTCTAAAACTTAATTTTAATGCAGAAAATCAAAATATAATACGTCCATACTCTGTAAATATGTACGTAATACTCTGAAAATATAGTGTGTACGTACAGCACTTACGTTCTGTTAAAAGCTGGAGATAACAGATACGTACGTTTATCTTGGACAGCAGATATCAAGTAAGGGTCACATTGATGAAGAAATTAATCGGCGTACAAAACTTGCCTGGAGAGCTTTTGGAAGAAACAGCATAATTTTCAAGAGCAATATGCCATTATGTCTTAAAAGAAAAGTGTTTGATCAATGCATCCTTCCAGTGCTTACGTATGGTGAAGAGACGTGGACCTTAACTAAAAGAGACATACAAAGGCTGCAGACAACTCAAAGCAGCATGGAGAGGTGCATGCTTGGTATAACCAGGAGAGATAAGAAGAGGAACTCGTGGATCCGAAAAATGACGAGAGTGGAAGACATCATGATCAGAGTTAAATCCCTGAAATGGCAATGGGCTGGACATACTGCCAGAAGGACAGACCATAGATGGACAGCCGAAATTTTAGATTGGATTCCAAGGGACAGGAAAAGACCCAGAAAAAGACCACATGGGAGATGGGTGGATGAAATTCGTAAATATGCGGGAGTGACATGGAGGAGACTGGCACAAGACAGACCGTTGTGGAGGAAACTTGGGGAGACCTTCGTCCAGCAGTGGATTGATAATGGTTGACAATGATGATGATGCTGATGAATGCTGAATATACGTGTAACGTAACAGTCCACTCTAAGTTTTGAAAGTCCCATCTGTCAGACATATACAGAGTGCATAGGAAAGTCCCTTTAGCCTGAAATAACTTGCGAACGGAGAGAGGTACAGTTATGCAATGAGATAACTGTATAGTAAAGCGACTACGCCAGATCGAATGTAACCGATAGCAGCGTCCCTAGTGGCGAAATGCGGAAGTTAGCTATTGCAAATCGAAAGCGAGAAGAGATAGAGCAAACTTTCCAACTACAAAGTTGTAGAGCATCAATTAATTTGTACAAAACGGCATTTGTTTCACACGAATAAGATAAATTGTCGCCTGAATATCCTAAAATGCCAGAAATCAATGCGCCACGATTTGAATCTGCATATTCACATTTCGCAAATGTAGCCGTATGCAAATGCAGATTGTGGCTTTATACCGTACCTACGATATAAAAACGAGTAGCAGGATGTACCCTGATCAGAAGTTTAGGTCTACGTACGCTGTGTGAGAATGGTCAGCTTCACTCACTCCCAATATTGCGAGATGGTGCTTATTTACGGCGAATGCTAACGGACAGAGATACCTCCAACTATTACAGGATATCATACCTGACTTTTTAGATGGCATTCCCCTTTCCGCATTACGTTCCTTGTGGTTCCAACATGATGGTGCCCCTGCACACCAGCCAGCAGCAGTGCGACGCTTTCTCACAGATTGTTTGGGGCAACGAATCATCGGGTGTGGGGGTGCTGTTGAATGGCCTCCACGATCGCCGGACCTCACTCCGTTGGATTCCTTCCTCTGAGGTTACGTAAAAAATCAGGTGTATGCAACAGCGACTACAAGTCTGCTGGATCTACGTCGTTGTGCTACAGATGCTTGCAACAGTGTGACACTTTCCATGCTGAGAAATGTGCATGCAGAGTTACTTTCACGAATACAAATGTGTATCGTTGGCAATGGCGAACTCTTCGGACATACTCAACATTAACTTTTTATCACTAAGCACCAGTTTGCCTTTTTTATTTTTGTTTTGTCTGACGTCATCAAACTGTATTGACATAAGTACGCATTTATGCAATAAATTGTACGTATTTGCTCCTACCTATGCCTGTTCCCTTCAAACGTTCACACAAAGCGTCGCACATCGATTTCGGACATTTTTGGGTATTCAGGCGACAATTTATCTTATCCGTGTGAAACAAATGTCGTTTTGTACTAACTAATTGATGCTCTACAACTTTGTAGTTGAAACTTTTACTCTATCTCTTTTCGTTTTTGATTTGCAAGGGCTACTTTCCGCTTTTCGGCACTAGGAGCGCTGTTATTGGTTGCATTCGATTAGGCGTAGTCGCTTTACTATACAGTTATCTCACTTACATAACTGTACCTCTCTCCGTTTGCAAGTTATTTCAGGTTAAAGGGACTTTCCTATGCAGCCTGTATATACCCCTGTCAGTTTTATATTGTAGAAGCCAAAACGATGCTTAAAACGATCACGATGAAACCAACCTGAACTGGCCGAGAAAAATGCTGGATCGTCCTCTTCTTTCGTCAAATCTGCATACAAACTGTTAGTTTTAGCTTGAATAGCTCCTCCACTAAGAGGTGTGTGTTGCTGGTTATGATGCTCAATCCAACGGCTTAGCATCTTCTCCATTCCTTCCATTTCCTCCGAGCGAGATTTGGTCACTCTACACATGTATATACACTACTTGCCACCCAAAATGCAACACCAAGAAGGACACGAGATAGCAAAGCCAGATATACTGGACACATAACAACAGATACAAAGATGAAACGATTGAGCTTACAGGCCCGTGCGACTTGCAGAACACGCAGACATCAATAGTTCGTGTGACCCCCATGGCTTAAATAATGGCCGCTACACGCCGCGGCATCGAACGAAAGAGGCTTTTGATGTGGGCTTGGGGTATGTCGGTCCAGGCTGCTTCCACACGTTGCCACAGTTCATTAGACGTAGCCGCGGGTGGTGCTTGCCGGGCCAATCGGTTGCCGATCACGGACTAGACGTGTTCGATGGGCGACATATCGGGAGAAAAGGCGGGCCACGGCAGCAGTGACACCTGGTGGGCCTTGAAGAATTGCTGCGCGATGCGTGCCACGTGCGGGCGCGCATTGTTCTGTTGAAACGTGGCCGCTGGCAGGTCCTGCAAGTAAGGGAGAACTACAGACTCCAAAAGCCGGAGATGTAGCGGTGGCTGCTGATTGTACCGGTGATGCGTACCAGAAGGGTGCGGGTGTCATATCCAATTGCGCCCCAAACCATAACGCCAGGATACGGACCGGTATGGCGATGCATAATGCAGACGTCATACAGTCTCTCGTTGCGGTGCCGCCACACGCGGATCCCACCATCGTGGTGTTACAAGTAGAAGCGGGATTTGTCGGAGAAGAGAATGCAGTGCCATTCCGTAATCCAGGTGCGGCGTTCAACGGCCCACTGCCGCCGCTCTAGCCGGTGGTGCAACGTCAATGGTAATCGGAGCAATGGGCACCGTGGTATAAGTCCCCGCTCCTGCAGACGACGTCGAACGGTACGTGCTGACACAGGTTGTTGCGCAACACACCCTAGTTCCTGCGCTAACGTTCGTGATTTGGTGGTGCGAGCCGTAAATGCCAGCCGCACAACATGCCGGTCCTCTAGTCCGGTGGTGTGCGGCAATCGCTCACGTCGGTCTGCCCATCCTTCCTGCACCCACCGAATCCATACTCGCCTCACTGTGGTTGGATGTCGTCCCACACGGGCGCCGATGTCTCGGTACGATAAACCACTGTCGCGATAAGCTATTCGTCCTCTGTCGAACTCCGAAACGTGTTGGAATGACTGCCGTATTCTGCGACGAGGCACCAGGAAGCTTCCCACGCACAGGTCCGGCAGCACAACACACTTCCACTACTTACACCCCGCTTTCTGTGCACCCTTCTTATAGTGCTTCTCAGTGTCGTGCCGGGCGCACATGATTTGCATATGCCCTGCAAATGCTAATCATTTGCTTGTCCTCTCTCGGGCAACGCATGCTGCGAATTTCAGGCCAATGCGATGCTTCCTTCTTGCTGCTGCATTTTGGGTGGCCAGCAGTGTAGTTACACTCAAGTTGGTTGAAGGTTGAACACTTTTTCGAATTGATTCCGCATTGTCACGAATAGTTCTCATAGCGGATTCACTAAGTCCCAAAGCACGTTGAATGTCAACAATACGCTGACTTTTCTCACAGCGAACCAGAACTTCTGACTTCATTTCTAACGAATAGGACCTTCGTACACGCTTCTCTCCCCTCGAAAGACACACTTTCTTTCCTTTTGTCTGACATCGTATATCCTCCCACAGGCAGCTTTATAGCTCTACTGATCTGATCTGAGCGATCGCTCACGTCTTGACAAAAACATCCAAAGATGCGCAAACTTATTATTGTAATTATTGTTTCTTCGTAGTGTTAACAGATGGCACCACTGAATCACGTAAATCCGAAAACGTTGATAACGAAACCGCGTATACCGAGATCTACCTGTATCTTTCAAAACAAGGTCTTCCTAAAGCATAAGCTTAAAATGGCTCCCTTCAGCATCCTTGCACTTTTGTACGCGAGTCTGCAAATTAGCGAAGACATGTGCTAATGTGACTCCGGTAATGGCAGCAACCTCCCGCCGTACCGCGTCTTTGATGGCGTCTATTGTTAGAGGCTTATTACGGTATACTCGGCCCTTCAATTAACCCAACAAGAAGAAATCAGGTGGCGTCAGGTCTGGTGATCTTGTTGCCGTATGAATATCATGTGAGTTTCCTTCTGCACATATACGGGTGTTTTGCGAGATCATGCAGCATCTTAGATGAAACCAGGTTTCATCCGTAAACTATGCAATATCCAAAATCCCAAGATGTTCCCCAACGATACGTTGGAACCATAAACGAAGGTGCACACATTTGTCCGATTCCTTTGAAACCAACTACTGGACTACGCACACACGATATGGGTGCAGGTTTGCATTTTAGGTAGCTCTTTGACAAGAGGAATAAAGAATACCGGTTTCTTGAGAAAGTCTTCTTAAGGATTTCGTTGGCTTCCTTACATCCCTTAACGTGCATTGGGACATCTCCCGGTCTCCTGCGTGTTGATTTAGAAGACTTCCTGATGTCTCTTGACATTGTTGAAATGAACTCCTCCGCCAGTATTTACGAACAATAAACACGCGCTGTCCAACTGAGTACATGTTTGCAGCAGACGCAATCCCTCAACACGAATTCAAACACCTGGTCGGCGGTCGCGGGCATTGAGGTTACGGGCAAAGTCCACTTCGTTGCTGGGGGTGATGTTTCTGCTTCGATAGACGAAATCTTCGTTCATGTGCATTTTCATACGAAACAATCGAGCGGTGAAGAAGCTTTTGAGGTGTGTTTGTGTTTCCTAGCGATAGAATCGGCCTGTACTTAAGAAGTTTATGAAAGCTCTTCTTTGTGACACAACAGTCCATGTAGAACGAGAGATATTCGAGGGGGCTTTGGAAAGGGAGTGTTTATCCCCAGGCATTAAACAGCCTTTAGAAGGTGGGGATATGTGTTACGTGCTGTACAGGTAAAACACATTGTGGTTTTATGGGAAAGTTAACATCAGATTATTTGATTTGTATGACCGGGAGTCCAGCACACTGGAACAGCTACTATTCATGAGCTCTACGTGGCACGGGACATATTTGGTGGTTCGACACTCCATCTGGGATCGAAACCCCGAACACCTGGTTGAGAGATCGGTTGCTTTAACCGCAAGGCTGCCCGAAGCCTAGCCCACGTATAGACATGCGCTCCTCATACGCTGAATGTGAGGTTTCTAAGCTGGAAATGCACAAAATTGTATAACTAGTCAAATTCTGTTGAGTGTGTGTTTAAGGAATAGTCACCTGGTCACCGTGAAATGGTAAAATAAATTTTTAAACTGTGATTCATCAAGAGAACAGTAACTTAAGAAAAATTTTATAGCTGGTGTTTAATACAATCAATGACTAAAATTATTTTTTTTCTCATTTCATTATTTTTGTGTGTGTGTGTGTGTGCGTGCGAGCGCGCGCGCAAAATTATGGTTCGTATGTTATTGATTATGAGTTCCACATTTTGAGTTCTGGTAAAGTAGTGTACCTCCACATCAACTTACATCGAGGAAAACCTTTTGCCTAATGGGATCGGTATCAAAACGAAACGAGAAACATGACATTAAATTCTTGAGTGCAAGTCTGTATTCCCTACAGCTCAGTCATTTCCGACAAAAGACATTTTCAAGGCGGAATTTTAGAAAAAGGAAAAATCAGGGAAAAAGAGGAATGCATTCCCACTCGCTAGAGGATATTTGGTACGTATTTGTTTAAAATACCACACAGTATACAGTTCTCTTTGATAGTGAAATTGAAATAGACACAAGAATAAGTTCTTCAACAAGATTTCTACAACACTTAAACATTTGCAAATAGAAACAGCTACGTACATTCAGTACCGGCACTATTGTGCCCTACAAAAAAATTGCACAAATTATATTTACGTTAAATGTTCCTCACACGAAACCTCAAGGAAAGAGAACATTTCAAATCGAAAAATAAGAAGCGTAGATAAGTAGAGAGATACGCAATTTAAATTAAAACCCCATAACAGGAAAATAGTGCAACATTTGAATTGAAAAGTGGACTCCAAATGCTCTATAATCCAGGATATCTAATCAGAAAAACAATGAATGGCATTTTTACATTTGGAGGTACTGATTCTCCCAAGAGGCAGAACTATGCGTTCTGAAAAGTAGAAAATGTATGCAAAAACTCTGAATAGGGGAACTATACAATGCATAAAGAATTTTTCAAATGCGACTATTAGAAGCCTAAACATAAAAAAAGTAAAAAAAGTCTGAATATGTATTACATAGAAAAACAAGAAAGATGACACCGAATTTTTGGTTGTAATGAGCATGTGTTTTGAATCCGTTCGGAAACGAATTAAATTTATCAAAGCTATTCAAAATCAATGGAACCGGTTAGAAAAACAATCAACCGGTTTCTGCAATCGATAAAACGTCCAGAAATAGCTACTTGGTACTACTTTGTTCCACCAGCGGCTGAAAAGTATGTTACGATGATCAACAAATGGCGCACAAAACGTTTCTCATAGTGCAATGAAGGTATCAGGAGCAAAGAGATTTTCAAATCAAACAGTAAAAAGAAGAAATATAGAAGGAAACATTACGTAAGTCTACGCCTGCTAGCGGAAGAATTTTGCATCATAGGAGAGTCGACAATAGGCGAAAAATGTTCTTCGTGGAAAAAACTTTGCTGAGGAAAAGGATTTTTTAAATACGTCACCCGGAAGCAAAGACACCGAAAACAAAAAGGTTTCAACCTTTACGCCCCTAACGGGAAATCTTTGCATTACTTAAAGAGAATAATGATCCACATTTCTCATCTCTATTGTAGCGAACGGCACACAGTAAGAATGAAATTTCTCAATAGGGTTATTAGGAGTGGAGATACAGCTGCAAACTGAAGTACACAAACACATCCTAGCGACAGAACTGTACCCTGTAAAATTCCTCATATACTAGCATAAACCGTTCTACAAAGCAAATGGAATCCGCTGTTGGGAGATTTTTTTTTAAATCCTCATGTAAAAAACAGGGATATTGAGAAAAGAAAATTAAATATTTGGGCTCCTTAGTGGCGAAAATACGCATTGTTTTCGGGAAAAAATGCTCACACAGTGTTTGCATAGTTAGTAAGTAGTATCTGACCGAAGAAAGAGGTTTTTCAATCGGGTTTTTAGTCTGGCAGAAAATTACTGTAAACGGAAATGTGAACTTAACGCCCTCTGGTGGCAGACTTGCGCTTTAAGAAAAATTTGAAATTATATGAGAAACATTTCGCAACGGAAATGCTCTCCAACAAAGAAAGAATTTTTCAAATCGGACACTTAATAGCAAAGATTTCGACAAATATATGATATGCATTTAAGCCCCCTGGCGGAAAAACTATGCATTATTTTACGAAGAAAGTATTCTCAAAAGGTTCTCCGATACGACCGGTATCGGTCAATGAAAGAATGCTTCCAATTGAGATTTCAGGAGTTCAGATTTTGCTGCAAATACACCAGAAGCAGGAATTAACCTTTAGCCCCTGGCCGAACCATTTTTCACCAGATATTAGGAATTGTATGCAAAACGAACCATTTTTCACCAGATATCAGGAATTGTATGCAAAACATTTTCCATCAGAAGTTGTATGCGATATAGTAAGATTTTTTAAATCGGAGTTTTTCGTAGCAGAGGTTTCAGGGAAAACTCGTTTACCTTAACGCCCCTAACGTAAGATCTATGAATTACTCGAAAATTTTGAAATTATATGAAACACTTTTCGCACTGGAGACTTTATCCAACAAAGAAGGAATTTTTTCAGTCGGATTCTTAGAAACAGAGATATTGAAAAAAATACGATACACATCTACGCCCCCTGGCGGAGAAACGATGCATCATTTTATGAAGGAAATATTCCGTGAGTGGTATCGGTCCATGAAGAATTTGTTCTATCGAAATTTTAGAAGCTCAAATTTTGCTGCAAATACTTCAGAAGCAGTTAACATTTAGTCCCTTGTTGGCCAAACCATTCTTAACAAAAATTAGAAATTATATGCAAAGGAGTCCACATCAGGGACTGAAAAACATTTTCAAATCGGACGTTTAGAAGTAGAGATGCCGGGGAATCGCAGTTTACTTTTACGACCTCTATCGGAAAATATGTGCTTAACTTCAAAAAGTAACTATATCTAAAATAGTATTCTGCATAAATGAAATCAAAAGGTAAAATAGTGTTTTCTGTCCCACGTTTTGAAGCAAATATATAGAATAAAATGTATTTTGAATTTGGTATCATCTGCATTTACACCCTGTAGCGGCGAAATTTTGCATCATAAAAAAAAAACATGACGAAATGAAGGATCATGATCCGCATATTTTAAGCTTGCCAATGTAAAAAGAATTTTTCAGATCGAACTAATAGTTGCAGAGATATGGTGTCCAGAGGCGGACAGAAGGACGGACAAACCGGTAACATAAGCACTACCTTTTCTTTTTTACAAAAGACGTTTGGAGAAAATAATGTGAATACCTGGGAAATAGGCGATATGTCTTTATTAATTAGATGTTGGACCACCATTAACCTTTAATATACATAATTTGCAACCTTCTTGGAATAAGTTCATACAGCTTTTGAATTCTCTCCAGTGGCGTACTGTGCCATTCGTTGGTCAGAATAAATGCTTCAGAGATGTTGGAGAAGGAAATCTGCTTTTCACCCTGCTCTCCGAAACTGTCTATAACAGTTCGACGATATTCAAGTGAGGTGATTGAGCTGGCCAGGGCAGATGTTGAAGTTCATCTTGGTGCTCCTCAATCCAAGACTGAACTGTTCTAGCTGTGTGTATGGGCGCATGATCGTCATCTAACAAATGGCATAAAGGTGCATACCCAACATTTAGACCATATAATGCACCTCATCACCTAGAATGTCCAAGTACTCGCTGGCAGTGGGTCGACCATGAACGGTAATACTGGGGCTAGACGAATATCAAGATATGACCGCCCAAATAATCACAGATCCACACTCATGTTTGAAAATTGGAATCAAATATTCCGAATTTAGGCTTCCTGGCGGTTCTCCATGCATACACCCGACCTATTATTGGGAACAATGTAAACGAGGACTCATTGGACCTTATCGCACGTTTCCAGTAACCAACTGTCCAGGTGTTATGCTCGGGACACCATCTTTTTCGCTTTGTAGTGTTGATTTCTGTGATTGAAGGTTTAGCAAACACAGCTCTTCCATAGATGTTGGCTTTGTGAAGTTTTCTGAGGACTGTTTTTGTGGAAAGAGGATAGATATTCCAGGTGGATATCGAGTTCTACTGTCACCTGCGCTGCAGTAGTTCTGTGCTGTTTGGACACAATCTTTCTTAGCGTTCGATGGTCTCTCTCATTCAATCTCGGTTGTTGCCCCTATTCTTCACCGATAAAGTCTAGCCATGCTTTGTGTACGCAGTCAGAACCGTGGCGACTATTGCTATTGAAACACCAAACAATTTGTTTCTAATGGTTGCAGACGCTCCTGATAAAAGGGGTGCCACGATTTGTCCTCTCTCTGACAGGACACCCATTTCATCGACCTCTTGCACGAACGGCTACTGAACACAACTTGCATTGCACTGGTATACGACCCAGAAAAAATGTACAAAGAAAAGGTATACAAAAGATAACACAACGTTTGTTCTGTTTTCAGTGTAGCCATTAATCCTTTAACGACCATCCCGTGAAATCTTGTGTCTCTCAGAATACCATAACTCCCGAAACTGTCTGTTGCTCCTGTCAGGATTTTCCCTTTCCCTTTAGAAGTTAACAAAATAAGGATTAGTACTCGGTTACCACACGGAACTTCAGATCGTTTGTCTTAATGTGCATTGACCTTCAGACGTACCACGGGAACGATTACTGCATTCTTCTATGAAGAAGGCATGCGATGTCATGGGAATAAAAGGTATCGCCTCTAGAGATACCAACATCTGCTTTATTTATTTTTTAGCGACAATAATGGTGATCGTGGGTGATTTCTTCTAATTTAGTAAAGGTCGTGTAAATTCAAAGAACAATGGCAGAGAGGGAAATCTCACTCACTCCAGAAAGGCCTTTTCGCGCGATCGTGGTAGTTAGAATGTAAAGTCTTTTCAGGCGTTATAGTCGCTAAAGGGTTAACACTTGTAATCATGGTGTTCACATGAGTTTGTCCTACTCCTTTAAATAAAGGTGCATTTGCAGAAATAGCGGCGTATGCTGAAGATCCGATCAGATCATATGTAGAGGATTTTAGGAAGGGAGTGTCTGATCCCAGGTCCTAAACAACCCTTAGAAATAGGAAGCTAGGAGATTTGGGGTACAGTGCCCGACAGGAAAGTGACACGGAAGCGATGTAGAAAGGGGAAGGACGACACCCTTATTTATTACCGGGGTGGCCAGTACCCGGGGCCCGACGGCTTAACTTCCCATCCGACACACGGCGGATATTTAGTGGTTCGAGCGTTTTTACCTGCCTGGGATCGAACCCGAAGTCTTATCCGTGTCAGTCACGAACGTTGATCACTAGGCCACTCGCGGCCCATACGCGGAGGATGTTTTGGGTGCTGTATATAAAAGGGAGCGATAGTACACCTGTTGGACTGCATGGTAAACGACTATGCGGCGCGGAGCTGAGAAAAAAGGAATTTGAAAGTGTCATAGTATTTGGACAGCTCCTTAATAAGCAATCATTGCCACTCTTTTGGGATTCTAAAAATCGAGTGTCGCTGATGTTCTTCATCAATGGGAAGCAAATGGTGTGCCCCCCACAGCGAAGCCGTGCTCTGTGAAGCAGCGCAAACTGATTGATCGTGCTAAACACAGTTTGCTGCGGAATGTGAGAATGTTAATGAATGTGCACCCTCTCCAACACAGGCCTGCGCAAACCTCCGAGACACCTATTTGCACCTGAAGAGTCAGTCTGAAACTACATGCGCACATTTACCATGCTTGGAGAGCTGCTCAAGAGCTCTACATCACTCCAGGCAATACCGGAAGACAACTTCTTTCGTTTCTCCCTCTGCCTTCGTGGATAACAGAAGACGGGAAGAGGGCTGCGTGAAATCACCAATCATGCTATTTACACTTTCGTCCGGATGACATTTCACTATGTAGTTTGCCTTTAGAAAGCTTTCAGACAGACTACATTGTCCATATTATAAAGTTTGGAGGGGAGGGATCTGTGATGGTGCGGAGTGGTTTCGGTTGGGATGCATTCTGTCCTATGGTTAGAGTGCCCTCTGGCCTCACGGAAGCCAGATACGGAGACATTCGGCAAAAATTCTCACTACTAACTTATGTGGCAGTACTTTGTCACGAATCCCTGCATACTTCAGCAAATATGAGAGCCTTGCCCACCGCACTGCAAGATCTGTCTAGCCCGGGTTTGAGGATCGGGCATCTAAGTGTTGGATTGGCCGACTCAAAGTCCGGATCTAAATCGAATCGATCACCTGTAAGACAAGGTGGAATGGTAAATCCGATCGCTGGTGGTAAGATCTTCCTCCACGCAGCTCGGCCATAAGCTCCGCAAGAGGAATAGAGGAAAGTTTTCCGTAGGAAGCATGCGTAGAGTGTTTGCTGCAGTCATAACAGCCAAAGGTGGGCTGACTATGCAATGATATCAGCGAATAAATGCCTTTGTTTCAATTCTACCTAGTATCCGGAAACTTTTGCCCACATAGTGTATATGATCCCAGATGGAAAAATGTGCTTCATTTAAAGTATATAATTTTTGTAATATTTACCATTCCGAGTGACGTACAGCATAAAAAGAACCTCTACAATAGGATTGTAAAAGCGATGATCTAGTTGCAAACATTAATACACACTAGTACTGTCTAGATACAGAAGTTAGCAATTCTGGCGTTAGTTAGGAGTCAGCATTTCTTGCAAAAACTTACAAAAAACTTACCAAATCTACCCGACAAACGTCGATTCTGTACTGGATTACGTAGTTGGAAAAGTATAGTTCTACCAGCCGCATCAAGCAATTTGTCTGTCACATGATGACTATAACTAAGTGTCACCTGACAAGATGGAGGCTTTTCAGTTTTTAAGGCCTTGTGTGTGTGTGTAAAAAATACTGCTTCGGCTCATCGCAGCAGAAATCCGTGAGTCACTCGTAATAACCTGCTCATGGAATAATAAATACAGATGACGTACTATTTCATCATTTACTGTTTCCTATACAAATTTTTCTAGTCATATTATTGTGAAAGCGACAATTGTCCGTGTGTCTACCAAAAGCACGGGTAAATCTTAAAAACCCTTGTTATGTTTGCACGATGGTTCATCACTATACGTTTTCAAATTCTATTCTTTACCTTTGCATTCCAATCAAATCGTACGTGCTTCTATAGATCTCTTGTAGCTTCAGTTTTCTGCAAATTTCACTATTTGTTCCATTGCCTCGCATTACAATTGCCCGCCTCCTTTCAAACACCTGAAATTTAAGAGAAATTCATTTTTCATTCCACAGTATTGACCATCGGTGGACTTCCTTACATTTTTTTTTTCATGAATGCGATTCAGATGTCATGCGTTACATTTCAGCAAACAATTGATAACGTTTTCATGGTCAGTGTATCATTTCATATATCCTTTGTGTCGCATTTGTTACGTAGAGCATGAAGTTCTGCTGCCCTTGGTAAAAAATTTGCAAACAGTACTAAGGCAACAGTACATAGTATCGTGTAGGACTTCCTCTAGCCAGGCGAAGTGCAGCAACTCGGCGTGGCTTTGATTCTACAAGTGGCCGGAAGACTTTTGGAGAGAGGTTGAGCCTTGCCGTCTGAACAGCCACCAGCAGTTCCCTGGTATTTGTAGGACTTACACTATATTGTCAAAGCCACCGGACACCTACAAAAGAAACCCAACATAGCATTTATTGACATACATTAGTACGGTGTCGGTCCACCTTTGGCCTTAATGCATGCACTGATCTTTCGAGACATGCTTTTGACAAGATTTTGGAACAACACGATAGGTATGCTCTTCCATTCAGTACATAATGCTGTCGCTAACTGTTGCTTAGTAGTAGGCCTTGGCTCCAAACTTCTTATGCGGCGCTCTAATTCATCACATAGGTGCTCTATGAGATTAAAATCAGGGCTTAGTGCTGGACAGTCCACACACGATACGGAAGTATCGTCAAAACACGCCGTAACAGTCCTTGCTTTATGAGACGTGAGTCGTGTCTGTTTGAGCTCTGTGTTTAGCCGTCTACTGATTGTGTTTTGTGTGCTCTGCTGTTAAACTTTTGTGCGTGCCTTCACGACGAAGGTTGTGTGCTCTGTCGTTAAACTTTTGTGCGTGCCTTCAAGACGAAGGTTGTGTCTTTCATTTAAGACATCTTCCTAGTCGGTGAGTACGTTTTGCAGTTAGACACCAGCATTTTATTTTCTCGACCAGTTGGTCGTTTTTACTAAGTTAGGCCTCGGCGACGGCGACTGCTGATAATAGAGACGTTCCCGGTCTCGTCACAGCTCTCCTACTACGTCGATCCTTATCTCTGACGGAGCAAACCAATCAGCGTCCGTCCTTAATGATGAGGAATATCGTCCTCCTCCAGATCCCTATTGCTCTTCTTCTTCTACTCTTCGAATCTCTGACTCCACCCTATCTGGTGGTGATGCTACGTCGTTCGCTTCTGACGCTGCCTATGACGTAATGGATGTCTCTGAGGGCGTTGCTTCTCTGCCCACGCTAGCCTTGCCCAGCGTTGTGTCAGCTCCTTCATCCAGCTCTGTACCTCTGCATTTCAGTGGAGGATTGCCTTCCCGCTCTTATTCTAGCGTTACCTCAGGTGCGTCCCTACCGACGCAAGCGACTCTCCTTCCCCTTGCGGATGCCCAGATCCAGATACATGGTGACTCACTTCAATTGGAAGTTCCGCACTTCTCACCGGCTGCGCAGGAACTTCACTCCACCTGCGAGTTGGGAGTGTGCCTGGATGCTCTTCCGAATACACCGTTGAAGGTCTATTGTGATACGCTCCTTGCTTTTCTTCCAGCCGGAGCCATTACTTACCTCACCCGCCGGCCGCGGACGGTGATTGTTTCTTTCACATCCAAAGAGCATGCAGACACGCTCCTAAACTTTGGTCTTGACCTGGGTGATCACCACCTCGAAGCTGAACCGATCACCAGGCGCCCTGTTCAGGTCTCCTTGCATCCGGTGCCCCCGAAATATCGGATGCGATTATATATACCGCACTTAGTAAGTGTGGTAAGATTGTTGGTCCTGTTATCACACATTCAGCTGCGCCCAAGGGTCCTGCAAATAAGAATGTTCATAGTTTTCGCCGGAGTGTTCGACTCATCTTTCCATCAGAGGAGCATCTCCGTAAGTTCCCACGGATCCCAACCGTCCGATGTGCGCAGATCTCCTACAGGATTGACATGCTGACAGAACACTGTGCTAATTGCAAAGAACTTGGGCATCAGCGTGCTCGCTGCTCCAACAACGAGAGCATCTAAGCAGCCTCCCGCTACATCTCGATCTCAACCTGCACCGTCTTCTAGTGTGCCAACTGCACCTGGGCCGAGTTACATAAAATGTATATCTAAAGCCTCTCGTCAACGAACGTCTTTTGATGCTGACCTTACCTCCCACCTTCATCTTCCAGTGCTCGCTTCACCTATTACTCCTCATCACGTGGCAACGTCGGGAGACCTCACCGCTGGTTTTCCACCAGTCTTCACTGTTGGTGTCTCCGGGTGTGACGGCGGCGCCGATCCCTCCTCTGACTCTGCGTCTGCTTCCTGAGCATTGTAACTCCCTGGAAAACGCATTTCTGGCACTCGTACTGATACCCGACGTAAGAATAAGAAGAAGAGATATCCCACTGCGGATGGGCGTCCGTTCCGTGCTACCCAATCTTCAGGAGATATTTCTCCCTCTCCTCCGCCAACAGAAATTGAAAGGGACACTTACGATGATGGGTCTCCGACTTCGTTTGAGGTCTTTTCTAGTGTATTCTCCAAATGTAGTGCTCCTTCAGAACCTCACAATCTTGGAGATTACTATCAGTTTTGCACCCACACCACGAACCTGGAGTCGACGTTTGACTACCTCCGAGAGCGCGAAGACATTCTTCCCGCGCTGCTCCTGCAAGCCGAATGCATTGCTATGTACCTTCGTGGGTTTGTACATGACCTCCTGCACCACTCATGGACCTTTGGCTGCGTAAACCGATTACAACAACACCTGAAAGTTGCTCCGCGTCTCCTCCAATCAGCGACTGACCAGTCCATTCAAGGTCACGACCATTAATTGCAGAAGCTTCGCTAGCCCTCCTAGCGAATGCTCTTGGAATGGAAAACCTCTCGCCCCTCGGGGCCGATCTGTTGCTATTGCAAGAAACAAACTGCCATTCCTCCACTCTGTTTACTCGCTGGCGTGCTAGCGATTATGTGTTCCATCATGCAAATTCGTTATTCATCTCGTGGTGGGTTTGCTATCGGAATACATCAGCAGTTCCGATCCACCCTCACTACACTTTCAGTGCAGAATTTCTGCCGGGATTTACTCCAGCAAGTCTCCTTCACCGTTGGCGGAGCTCGATTTCACATCTTTAACATGTATATTTCGTGCACCTCTATTCATTTATCCTTCGTGCACCTCTATTCATTTATCCTTCTTGTTCACCAAACTCCGTCAGGCTCTCGCGAAAGTCTCGCCTTCGGATCGTGTGCTCTTGGGTGGAGACTGCAATTGCACCCTTGACCCGGCACTGGATCGTTCTCCTTCGTCACGAGAGCGTAGTACGGATCTTGTCGCACGCTCCATGACTTTGTTGCTGATTTCTCCTTCACCGATGCTTATAGGCGCCTACATCCACAAGAAACCTCACACATGTGGCGCGGAGTCAGCTTCCATCGACTGCACGCCTAGATCGGGTCTACGTTTCCACACCGCTTCTTGCGTCTATTACCGAGTTGCGACATCCACCTACTGCTTCCTCTGACCACTGCACAGTCACCCTCACAGTGTTTGCTGCGGCGTCACTCCCTTGGACTGTACGTCCGTAGACGTTTGATTCCAATCTCTTCACCGATCCTGACTTTTGTGCCTCTATCCGTTCTTTCCTTGCTGCTCGTTGCGCAGGGTTACATTCCGCACGCTGTACCTTGCAAATTTCCTTCACCATGATAACTTCCAATCAGATGCGCCTGGATCACGCCAGGCAGATGCTCGCACTGATTGGGTTGTCATATCCGCTGTTTCCAGCATATCAGGCGGAGCTCCAGGCATTGCTGAAACCTCTAGCGCAGCAAACACTTTTACGTCTGCGTATTAAACATCTCAATCCGGAGGAATACACCAATGATTTTCTAACATCAATGGAGTCTGCACGCAAGTCTTCTACCTAGCTTCGTTATTTTCGCCTCCCCTCTGGCGAAGTCACATCCGATTCGGCAGCGATTTGCTCTTACGTTCGTCAGTTCTATACCACCAAGTTTAGTGAAACTCCTCCCCCTTCTCCCTCTGCTCTCTCCTCCCCCTTCTCCCTCTGCTCTCTCCCATCTTCTCAATAACCTGCCTTAAGTTGCGTCTCATCTTGCTCACACCCTGTCTCTCTCACCCACATCCACGGAGATGTCCGACACCTTCTCTTCCCTTCACCCCCTTCCGCTCTGGGTCCGGACGGCCTCTCCTTTCCTTTTTATCGTGCGTTCTTGCCTCTTTTGTTGCCTTTTCCCCTCTCCGCTTTTTCTGCTGCATTTAACTGGTCCCCCTCCCTAGGAGCTTCACGGACGCACATGTGGTCCTATTTCCCAAGAAGGGTAACCCTCTTGACTTGGGAAATTGGCGCCCCATTTCTTTTCTCAATCAAGATTATAAACTCTTTACTAAGCTTCTTTCCCGTCGACTAAACTCTGTCCTTGCTCACATCCTTGCTGACTCTCAAACCTATACTGTTCCTAGCCGTTCTCTTTCCTCCAATGTTCGACTTCTTCGCGATCCCATTCATCTTGCCAAGACTCATTCTGAACCTCCTGCTCTCCTTTCCTTAGACCTCCGTTCCGCTTTGAGTAATATTTCACACGCCTATTTAACACAAACCCTCCTGCACTTTGGCTTTCCTCCTCATTTTGTCTCTGTTCTTCTCTCACTTTACCGAGACGCCGTTTTCCATGTCAAGACGGCATCTTTTCTCACAGATTTTTAAATCGAGATTTCAGGAGCTCATATTTTGCTGCAAATACATCAGAAGCGGAAATTAGGATTTACGCTCCCTGGTGACCAAACCATTTTTTTACAAAAATTAAAAATTATATGCAAACGATTTCCCATCAGGAGCTTTATCCGGTGCAGAAAGAATTTTTCAAATCGGAGATTTACAAGCAGAGATATAAGAGGAAACGTAATTTACCTCTACGCCCCCTAGCGGAAAGTGTATGAATTACTTGAAAATTTTGAAATAATATGAAAAACATGTCACACTGAAAACACGATCCAACAAAGAAGGAATTTTTCATACCGGACTCCTAGAGGTAGAGATATTGACAAAAATAAGATATACATCTACGCCCCGTGGCGGAGAAACTGTGGAATATTTTAAGAAGAAAATATTGCTT
Source organism: Macrothele yani (assembly GCA_039090855.1). Taxonomy (NCBI): domain Eukaryota; kingdom Metazoa; phylum Arthropoda; class Arachnida; order Araneae; family Macrothelidae; genus Macrothele; species Macrothele yani. The sequence continues at coordinate 45,131,275 of CM076997.1, read as the reverse complement.
AAGGGTTTATCACTGTGAGTGGCATCAGTCCACGAAAGAATTTTTTCAATCGATATTTTAGAAGCTCAGATTTCATGGCAAATACCTTAGAAGCAAAAATTAACACTTACGACCTCTGGTGGCCAAAGTTTTCTTTACCAAAAATTTAAAATTATATGCAAAAGATTTTGCATCAGGAGATGTATCCGCTGAAGAAAATGTTTTTCACATCGGAGTTTTAGAAGAAGAGTTATCGGAAAAAATGTAATTTACTGTTACGCCCCCTAACGTAAAATCTATGCGTAATTTGAAAAAGTAACTGTATCTAAAATACTCTTCGACATAAATGGAATCGAAAGATAAAATATTTTTTCAATCGGATGTTTAGAAGAAAATATGTGGATTAAAACGTATTTTTGAATTCGACATCATCTGCATCTACGCCCTCTAGCGGCGAAATTGTGCATCGTAAAAAAGAACGAAATGAAGGGTCATCAATCGCATATTTCAAGCTTCTCAATGCAAAGAGAATTTTTCAAATCGGACTAATAGTTGCAGAGATATCGTGGGTACAGACTGACGTTCTGACTGACAAACCGGTAAAATAAGCACGATCTTTTCTACGCTTTCCAACCGTAGGTTGAAGAAGCGTATATGCTCCAGCTTTTTCCGTGCTTCTGTCGGCACGATAACTCACGTAAAAATTGTTCGATTTCGATGACATTTTAGTATGTGGTAGGGGACCACCTGGGGACGAACCCTATTGAAAATGGGACAAAGAGGGGAAAGGTCACGACATAGGAGCGGGATCCATTCCATTGCTCTTATGCCTCATAACTTGCGTAAATATTGTTCGATTTCAACGACATTCTAGTATGTAGTAGGGAACCGCCTGGGGACGAACCCTACTGAGAACGGGTGAAGTGGGGTCAAAGGTCAGGACATAGGAGCCTGGATGCATTCCATTGCCCTAATGCGTCATAACGTGCGTAAAAATGGTTCGATTTCGATGAAATTTTATTATGTGGTAGGGGACCACCTGGGGAGGAACCCTATTCAAAATAGGACAAATGGGATTAAAGGTCAAGACATAGGATCGGGATCTATTCCATCGCCCTTATTCCATACTATTAAGGTGGATGTCAAGTAATTTTGCTTCGTATACTTCCAATGGAAAAACTTTTGTACACATTTCCTTAACAATTAGTGTGATCCCAAGGATGGAAATTTGAACATCGATTAAAATAACTTCATATTATAACTTGGAATACTTAACACTTTCTAAAACATAACCATAATTATATTAAAAAACAATAACGTTTACTTTGGAGGTGTTGAAACCAGAAAAAAGATGGCGTGACATGTACTTTGATGACGTCAGTGGACAAATAAATGTTGGATTGCATAGTTATGGTTATGTTTTAGAAAATATTAAGTATTCCAAGTTATAAAATGAAGCTATTTTAATCGGTGTTCAAATTTTCATCCTTGGGAACGCATTAATTGTGAAGAAAATGTGTACAGAAGTTTGCCATTGGAAGTATAGGAAGCAAAATTACTTGATGTCCACCTTAAAGGAGCAATTCTTGTATCTATGTAAATTTTATTTTGAAAACGGCTCTAAGGATTTTGATGAAAGTCGTTAACCTACCGTTTTCTGGTACTAGAAATTGTTTTAGCTTGACCTCGACTTTAGGAAAATTCGTTTAGTGGGTTAAATAACCAACCCGAATTACCGCTGTTTTAGTGTCATGGTGTCAGTCCATTAATGTTACCCATTCTTAGAAATATTATGACGTCACGATCTCGCGATTAAGATGTTGGCGCGTGGTCACGCCATCTGTCTCATTACGTCAGTTGTTGTGTGTGGATTCTATTAAAAGTTTTATGACGTCACACTCTTTCGAGCAGATAGTCACGATTCATATCTGCGTCATTACGTCACGCGTTTTGTGTGTATGTCCTTCCGCACGATAACTCCCGTAGCAATCGTTCGATTTCGATGAAACTTTAGTATCTGGTAGGGGACAACCTGGAAAGGAACCATATTGAAAGTGAACGAAATGGGGTCAAAGGTTAGGACATAGGGGCGGGACCCATTCCACTGCTCTTATGCGTCATAACTAACGTAAAAAAATTTTCGATTTTGATGAAATTTTAGTATGTGGTACGGGATCACCTGGGGACAAACCCTATTGAAAATGGGGGAAATTGAGTCAAAGGTCAGGACGTAGGAGCGCAATCACTTCCATCGCCACTATGCGTCATAACTTACGCAAAAATGCTTTGATGTGGATGAAATCTTAGTATGTTGTAAGGGCCTGCCTGGGAACGAATCGTATTTAAAATGGGTGAAATGGGGTAAAAGGTTAGGACACGGGAGCGGGATCTATTCCATAGCCCTTATGCATCATAACTTACGTAAAAATGCTTCGATTGCGACAAAACTTTATCATGTTATTTCGGAGATATACTGAACTGGTTCTGTTCAATATCATCGAAATGGGATCAAATGTCAGGGCACAGGACCGAGATTTATTCCACAGCCATTATTCTCATAACTTGAGTAATGATTTCAGGTATGTTGGAAAGCGTATTATAATCAATGCATTGCATGATTTTACTAACTTGTTTTACAAAAGACGTGATAAAAACAACTAATTGAAACTCTTCGCAATCATGATTGCAGTTAGAAGTGATAAACACATTAGACAACAGATGTGGTTTCTACCACTTCGAATAATTTTTGTGCAGAGTGAAATTAATTGTTAGAATTTTTAGTCTATGAGTAAAAGAAATTAAGGAAGGTATAATATTAAAGGACTAATGCATGCATGGGATTAGAGACAAGAAACATGCTTATTTGGAATGGCTAAATAAAAAAGTATAATGAATATATCTTTTACTAAGCTAACTATAATGAATATAACGCTTCTTCTAAGCTATAATGTATTCAGCTTCTTCTACTACTAATGCTTGTTCAAATGGTTGTTGTTTTGTTAATTATAACATGAATAAACTTTCCTGCTAGTAGTGTAGTAATAATAATGAACAAGCTTTTAACTGCTAGTAATGTTGTAGTAGTAATTAAGATGAATAAAGTGTTAATGCTGGTTGTTAATAATAATCAACTAATGAAATAAACCTAACAGCCAGACAGAGATCTGACAAAACTATGAACTGAGAAAGACGTACTTACTATGACACTCTTTTATTTGGTAAACTTCTGGCTCTCACATAAACGAAGATCTCTTTACACACGAAACAAAGCTCTCACGCACATAAACAACCGCTCTCTCTATACAACAACAGCTCTCCCTACGCACATCAACAAAAAGCTCTCTTCCACATAAACAAACGCTCTCTCTACGTATCGTTGAACGCGCATATTTATACTGGCTACCACCACGTCATGACTTACACTCATTGCCAGATCTCATTCAGCGGGTGAAATAATATTTCGTTCAGTAAGAAGATAATTTACATAGTAAAATAAAATAACCAGAGGTAGTAAAATCAAAAGGAAAGTGAATCGAGAGTATACGTTACAAAAGATGAGAGAAGTAAAGAGATTTATAAGGAAAAGAAAAAGGAGATTAATAGACAAATAAGATGTGCAAAGAATGATAAGTGGGAAAGGGGTTGTATAACAGCGAACGCTCAGTTGGGTTTTAGAAGCGCCTCTGAGGCATGGAGACTCAGAAAACAATTTCATCACAGGTCAAAACTTCAACTGATACAGATGAAGGAGTGGAAAAGATATTTTGAAATCCTATCAACAGAAGAACAGGAGGAATTTACTTATGGGGTTTCTGGTTTGCAAGTGTCTCGACAAGAAGTGGCCAGGGCACTGAAAGAAGGTAAAAATGGAAAAGCCCGGGCCCTGGTGGAATTAACTTTGAATTACTAAAATATGGTGGAGAGAGAGTTATTACACTCCTTATTAAATTATACGTACAACAGAATCCTGGGGGTGATGGAGTACCCCAGATGATGAAACGTGATTTTTGGACATCAAATTTCAAGAAGGAAAACAGAAAAGTATGTGGTAATTACAGAGGAATATGTGTAACAAACCCATTTATAAAAACATTTGGAAGGACCCTTCGAAGCAGGATTGAAGAACAGTATCAAACAAGTGAGGGGCAGGGTGGATTCACGGCTGGTAGATCATGTATAGATCACATATTTACCATGAGACAGATCCTGGAAAAACAGAGAGAGAAATTGAGAGGCATGGAAGCAATATTCATTTACTTGAAAAAGGCTTACGATAATGTTCCTCAAAAACTACTTTGGAAGGCTTTAAGGATGGCAAATATTGGTGAAGAAATAAACAGTGTTATTCAAGAGACATATAGTGACATTAAATGTATTATCAAGTGTGTACAACAATTATCAGGGATTTTTGTGAGTAGTAAAGGTCTTTTACTTTACAGGGATGCTGTATGTCCCCTACATTATTTAAGATTTATACTGAGGTTTGTTTCTGAGAATGGTCAGCGAAGTGCAGAAATTTGGGATTACGGATTCAGAGCGAATTCATGTACCATTTGCTCTTTGCGGATGATCAAGTAATTTTAGGAGAAAATAAGCATGACGTAGCTTATATGTTTCGTAAACTGATCTTTGAATATGACTGCTGTGGACTTAGAAATAACGAAAATGAAACTGAGTGCTTGTCTTATGATCCAAGAGACTTCATTGAAATAACCGATAATATTACGTTGAGAACAGCTGAGGAATTTAAATATCTCGGATTCATAATACATCTGGATGGTACATGTCATCATGACATTGATCGACAAATTGCGGATCGCAGGAAAGCTATTCCTGTTTTAAATCCTGTTCTTTGGAGCAGCAATGTCTTTCCAAGAGTCAAAAGGCACATTTTTTCTGCGATTGTACAGAGCATCGTTTGATATGGTGCGGAGACATGGACACTGAATAAAAGACATCAGCAAAGATCATTGGCTATAGAGATGGACTTTTGGAGGCATTCTTGAAGAAAATCCAGATGTGAAAAAGTGCGTAACACAAAAATTCGAAATATTATGATTTTTAAACCATTGAGATGCGGAGATTGCCATGATTGGGACATGTAAGGAGAATGCCATCAGAGAGACCCTAAAATTCTGATGGAGTGGGAGGCTCCAGGAAGGAGGGAAAAAGGAAGATCAAGGGAAAGTGGATGGAGGAGATTAATCAATAGTATCTGACGGAAGAAAAAGTTTTTCAATCGGGTTTTTAAAACCTCAGATATGGCTGTAAACGGAATCGTGAACTTACGCCCTCTGGTTGCAGACTTGTGCGTTAAGAAAAACATGAATTTATATGCGGAAACGCTCTCCAACACAGAAAGAATTTTTCAAATCGGACTCGTAGAAAGAGAGATTTCGACAAAAATAAGATCTGACCTTACGTCCCCTGGTGGAAAAACCATGCATTATTTTAGGAAGAAAGTATTCTCAAAAGGTTTATCCATATGAGCGGTATTGGTCCAAGAGAAAAAAAAATTAGTCGAGTTTTCAGGATCCCAGATTTTGCTACAAATATGTCAGAAGCAGATATGAACACTTATGACCCCTGGTGGCAAAACCATTCTTTACCAAACATTAGAAATTATGTGAAAAATATTTTCCATCAGGTCTTGTATGTGATACAGGAAGGATTTTTCAAATCGGAGTCTTAGGAGCAGAAATGACAGAAATAACGCAGAAAACGCAATTTACCCTTCTGCCCCCTAGCGGAAAGTCTATGATTTACTTGAAAATTTTGAATTTATAGGGAAAACATTTCGCAACGGAAACACTATCCAACAAAGAAGGAATTTTTCAAATCGGACTCCTAGAAGTAGAGATATTAACAAAAATAAAATATGCATCTATGCCCCCTGGCATAGAAACCATGCGTTATTTTAAGAAGAAAATGTTTCTAAAAGGTTTGTCGACATGAGTACTATCGGTCAACAAAAGACTTTTTTTCAATCGAGACTTTAGAAGCTCATATTTTGCAGCAAATACATCAGAAGCGGAAATTGAGACTTACGCCACCTGGTGGCCAAACCATTTTTTATAAAAATTTAAAATTATGTGCAAAAGATTTCCCATCAGGAGCTTTATCCGGTGCAGAAATGAAGTTTTCAGATCAGAGATATAGAATCAGAGATATAGGGGGAAGCAATTTACCTTTACGCCCCCTAGCGGAAAGTCTATGAATTACTTGAAAATTTTGAAATTATATGAAAAACATGTCACACTGGAAACATTATCCAACAAAGAAGGAATTTTTCGTATCGGACTCCTAGAAGTAGATATATTGACAAAAATAAGATATGCATCTACGCCCCTGCCGTAGAAACCATGGATTATTTTAAGAAGAAAATGTTTCAAAAAGTTTGTCGACGTGAGTAGTATCTGTCTACAAACGACGTTTTTGTCATCGAGAATTTAGAAGCTCATATTTTGCTGCATATACATCAGAAGCGGAAATTAATATTTGCGCCCCCTAGCGGAAGGTCTATGAATTACTTGAAACTTTTGAAATTATATGAAAAACATATCAAAACGTGTACGCCGCGTGGCGGAGAAACTGTGGAATATTTTAAGAAGATACTATTCTGAAAATGTTTATCGATGTTAGTGGCATCTGTCCACGAAAGAAGTTTTTCAATCGGTATTTTAGAAGCTCAGATTGTATGGCAAATACATCAGAAGCAAAAATTAACACTTATGCCCCCTGGTGGCCAAAGTATTTATTGGCAAAAATTGGAAATTATATGCAAAATAATTTTTATGAGGAGGTGTATCAACTGAAGAAAAAAGTTTTCAAATCGGAGCTTTAGAAGAAGTAGAGTCATCGGGGAAAATGTAATTTACCTTTACGCTCCCTAGAGGAAAATGTATGCTTAATTTGGAAACGTAACTATATCTAAAACACTCTTCGACATAAATGGAATCGAAAAATAAAATAATATTTTCAATCAGATGTTTAGAAGCAAATATGTGGAATAAAACGTATTTTTGAATTCGACATCATCTGCATTTACGCCCTCCAGCGGCGAAATTGTACATCGTAAAAAAAGGCGAAATAAAGGATCATCATTCTCATATTTTAAGCTTCCCAATGTAAAATGAATTTTTCAAATCGGACTAATAGTTCCAGACATATCGTGGGTACAAACGGACGGACGTACGGATAAACCGATAACATAAGCACGATCTTTTTTCACAAAAGACGTGCTAAAAATAATGAACTGGACGAATTGATGGTCTTTGATAGAGAGAAGTGGGGAAAGATTCCGGCTGAAGTATATGGTCGAGGAAATTCACTTAGTAGTGGAAATTCCTGATGATGATGATGATTATATTAAAGAATGAATGAACGAAATGATTTATTCATTAAAAAGACTGTGGAAAGTTCTCATTATAAACTATTCGCTGCCAGATTGTGAAAAAGTGATAATTTGAGTCCAGTTTTGGCTATTTAACGACGACTGCTACATTTGATAGTATCGGAATATTTTATTTGTTATTAAAGGTTTTTTTAGGATTTTCAGCAAAATAAATATATCCAATAGAGTTCGTTAATTTAAGTGCCAACAAATACTGTAATAATACCTGGCAATTAATATGCGCACACGTTTTCTACAGATTCTCTTATGATTGATTTTCTGTGTAAATAGAAAGTTTGGGTGCATATTTACTAGCGTTAGCGTAGGGCTAACTAACAACACATATAGATCATTATTTTCGGGAAGGACCAGAGACAACAGAATTTGCCCGATGTCAATTTTTATTGGATAGATATACACTCTTTCATAAATTTTCATTTTGTTTCTTTTTAGTTTAACAGTCTTTGTGACATGTTATGACTCCCTCATCGTTGACACATGGACACCAGTTCCGGGAATGAAATACAACCAGAGCCAATGGAGTAAAGGCACCAGAACGTGCTGTAAGATGGTACTACTGCACGACAAACATTTTGCGGAAAAAGGATGATCTGCTTTATCCCTCACTGCAAGATGATAGAGAAGATGTCATGTATTCTGTAGAATCACCTAAGACCTGTACTATAAAACTGCATAATTATAATGCGCTCATAGTCTCAGCTGCCTTTAAAAGAAACATTTTGAATTATTTTATAGGTAAAATTTTATTAAAAAGAAAGTACTGATTTCGCCATGCAGGGCTGGGTGAAACTTTTGTGGGCACAGGGGCGATATTTTATACAGGTGCCTAGAGCAAAATTTTATTGAGAGCCTTAGAAAATAAATCTCATAGTTTAATAAAGTCGTTACGTGAAAAATGAAAACCCACGAAAACTATCATAAGGAAAAATGGTTATCTGACATTACAGTGAGTCTAAGATAAAAACCATCGTGTCGATTGAAAGTTCAGAGACGGTCAGACAGAGAGAGAGAGAGAGAGAGAGAGAGAGAGAGAGAGAGTGAAAGAGCAAGGAAGAAAGAGAGAAAGACAGACACACTGTGACACAGAAAGAGAGAGAGAAAGACAAACAGACAGTGACCGAGAGAGGAAAAGAGAGAGAGAGACAGACACAGTGACCGAGAGAGGAAGAGAGAGAGAGAAACACAGACAGGGACAGAGAAAGGAAGAGAGAAAGAAAGACAGACAGGCAGTGACAGAGAGAGAGGAAGAGCAAGAGAGAAAGTCAGACAGACACTGACAGCATGCTGCAGTGGAGCGACTCACTGGCTGAATGAACCAGGGGGCTACCGGAAATGTGTTTAAAACGGCAGTTCAACAAACCCTGCTGCGTATGGAACTTCGATGCAGACGGATGGTCACTGCACCTATGCTAACGAAGGTGCATCGGCAGAAAAGGCTTACATTTGCATGGCAGTAGCGGCATTGGACCTCCGCTGGTTGGCAAAGGATTGCCTTCTCCGATGAGTCACGTTTTCTGCTTCATCGAATGGATGAACGTTGGTGTATAAGGCGAGAAACATCGAAGAACAAACACTCTTCAACCACTGCTGGGAGAATACAAGGTGGTGGCGGCAGCGTTATGATCTGGGGAATGTTTTTGTGGCATTCCCTGGATTCACTCATACCTGTGGAAGGCACTATGGACCGAAGTCGCTATGAATCTATCCTTCCAGACTACGTACATCCATACATGCTGATTGTCTTCCGTGGGATTCATGGGATCTTCCACCACGACAATGCGACATGTCACACAGCTAGAAATGTCCGAGAGTGGTTAGAAGAGCACGATGAAGACTTCAAAGTACTTCCCTAGTCCTGTAGTTCCCCAGACTTAAACCGAACTGAGCACCTGTGGGACCACCTCGATCGTTTTGTTCGCTGTATGGACCCTTCACCACGCACTCTCCAGCAACTGTCAGATGCACTGAGGTCAGCATGGCTCCACATACCTGTGAACACCTTCCAACACCTTATTGAACTGCTGCCCGCACTGCACACGGCGGTTACTCCGGATATTATCTGGTTGTCACAGTAATGTGACTCGACCGTATATATCCAAAAAACAACGTTCATACTTTTTTTTAATTTAATTATCTGGTTTACACGCAAATTGTTGAACATATAGTAGGAAGTCACGAAATGATGAAATTTAATTTGCTGTTTCATGAATGTGGAAAAGTTTAAGGTGGTGGTGGTAATACTAATAGTAATGATAATTTGATATTTGCAAATCTAAGCGTCTGTACAGCGGAGGTTGGTAACCTACGTACTTGAAAGTAGTGATGGGTCTGTAAACTAAAGAAAAAATAAAAAAAACATTATGAAAATACCTTTTTATGGACTTCGCGCTCAAAAACTTTAAAAAAAATGGCTGTAAATATAGAGAATTATAGCAAAAATGATTTTTGTTTTGATTTTCTAAATTACGGAGCCCAAAATGATTTTTGTTTTGATTTTTTTAAATTGCGGGCCCAGTGGGCCCGGGTCGACAGCCCCGATTGTCCCGATGGTTCATGCGGCCCTGTCAGCAGGTGATGTAGTACATTAACAGGAACATTTTAACAGCTCACAAATTCTTTCCAGTTTCTGTAATAAGAAAGTTTATTAGGAAGACAAAGCAGATATCAGTGATTTGAAATGTATCTTTAATCTCACAAAGACCCCCTCCCCCCTCCGGTGACGCACTGGTTTAAGCACTGGCTTCTGACCGTTCTTCCGAGATGGGTCCAGGTTCCCAAATTAGGGACGGGGGACCGCTGGCCCATCGAGCTGCTCAAGGTGAGTGTTAAACCTTCAAACAAAAAAAAATAATAATAATATTAATAAACTATCTTAAAATACTATTCGAACAATTCTAAAGCATATGTTAAATTATTTTGGATAGCTTTTGGAAATAATCCTTAAAATGTTGAGCTTATTAACATATAAAACTATTATGAACATTTTTACAACATAAAAGTTCTGGGACTTACCACATAACAGACCGTAAGAGTAATGGGATAGAAGTATCACGTGTATACCAAAAGACAGCAGCCGCCCTGGTGGCGCAGTGGTCTAAGTGATGGCCTCTGATCATTCATCTGAAAGGGGTCCGGGTTCGAATCCCGGTGAGGTATCGATGTTGTGTTTGTCTTACGGCACTTGCTCTCTCCCTTTCCTGGAACCAGTGACCCTAAATTAGGGACGGGCGACTGCTTATAGCCCATTGAGTTGCACACGGTGGTCGTTAAACCTCTAATCAAAAAAAAAAAAAAAAAAAAAGACAGCAGTCCTTGGCCAATCAGCGGACAGCTGGGAACCAGTTTATTCCGGTACCGACATGCAGCAGATAGGCATTAAGGAAGTCCTAGAATGCGTTCTCATTCCATTTCATTTTACCCATGGAAGAGCAAAAATTAAACATCCATTTCCGTTGGAAACTTGGAAAATCAGATACTGAAACTTACAGAATTTAAAAAAAAAAAGCGTATGGAGGCACAGCTTTATCGCGCAGCAAGTTTTCGAACAGCATGCGCAGTTTCGTGACGGGCGGGAGTCCTTTGATGATGATTCGACATCTAGGCGGCCCTCTAGTGTAATGCGGACAGAGGACAAAATCGAAGAGGTGCGGAATCAGTTAAAGAAAGAACGGCGAATTACAGTGAGACCTTTGGCTGAGTCGGTTGGCATCAGTAAAGTCTCATCTCTTTTGAGATGTTACGTGAAGTTCTGGGAAAACAAAAACTTAATGCCAGATTGGTACTCCGCACACTGGAGGGTCGCCCAGATCTCATCATTAAAGGATTCCCGCCCGTCATGAAACCGTGCATACCATTCGAAAACTTTACTGTGTGATAACGCTGTCTCCGTATGCTTCTTTCAACATTCTCGGAGTTTCATTAGCTGATTTACAAAGTTTCCAAAAAAAAAAAAAAAAAAAATGGCTAAAATGGAATGGGACGAAAGAACTTGCTATGACTTCCTTAATGCCCGTCTTCCGCCTTCACTACCTATACAAACCGGTTTTCAGCTGTTCGTTGATTGGCTAGGGCTGCTGTCTTCTGAAATGCAGGCGATGTTTTATCCCATTACTTTTACAGACGTAAAAGTGTTATTCCAGTTTTCCGCATCCTTTTTCTACTAGCGACTTACCCACCGAAATTATCTATGACTCAGCACGGCACACCAAAATGTAAATCTCCTCAAAAACGTATGATATGACACTATTAATATAAATACGTAACTTATTAATATCAGGAAGGAACACTCCACACAAGGAACTTGTCCATCTTGAAAAAATAAAATAGTTTAATAGTAATAGAAAATAGCAAGACTGACTAGGAATCACAATTTTCGGACTACGTCAGAGCACAGCTGTGATAGAACTGAAATAATTGCAAGACGCGGGACCTATGCTCTTCAAAGGGAAGAAGGGACACATATACCGACTTATTTAAAATAAAGTTTAACAACGGGTGGATGCATTGGTACAAGACAAAAGTAATAAAGTTGAAGAAGCACTAACAAACAGGGACAAAAATCAAAAAACGTAATAAAATAATAAAAGGCAGGGAAATGTTTTGTTAATCCCCGCACTTTTAGGGAAAAGCATCCACAGAACACGTTGCAAATGTAACAAAAAGAAGCCGCATAGCACAGTGGTAGAAGCCAAAACTACAAATATATCAATAAGCAAAACTACGATATAACAACAACTGCGAGTAAATAATTTACATATAATTCTCAGAATACATAAAAATTCGCGGCATGATAATAAAGAATAAGCAAGCATCATCTTATTTAATCAGTGCAGCGGCAGAAGAAATGAAATAGAAGCATATGAAACACAGTATTTGGGATAAAATTAAAAACTAAAACTCGACAATTAATTTCTTACAATAGGATAATAGATAAAAGTTCGCGTCACACCTTTAACCTTGTGGAGGCACATCGGTTGCGGAACACAGTGTTATGCGATCCGTCTTGAAACTTTTCGGATGTGGGATGTATATATATATATATTTTTATTCCTTTGTAGTGAAAGCTCTTTGAGGCAGTTAACGTCCAACTTGAGCAATATTCTGTAAGACACAAGCGAACACCCTTTTAAAATTTAGGGACTCTAGTTCGAGATAATTGATAGGACCAGTGTCGTTAGGAAAGAGCACGACGTATCATTTGTGGCTCAAGCCCGGTCCCAGTTGGTCAGAAGCCAAAGCTTAGACCGCACAGCGCCACCGGAAGGAATTCAGGTAGTTTCTTGAAGAAATGTCACATTGAGGAGAATGAATTGAAACCACTTCAGCTCCGAAATCTAAATTCTTAAAATAACTTACTTGTGTGTTTCCCATGTGTTTTGTGGAAGAACCTTTCGTTCTTAATTTCCATGAGAGAAATAGTGCATTTGAAAAAGATCAGAAAATGTGCGTATAGCATTTGTCATGATTTTACTACTTCGTGGTTTAATGACCACCAGAAGCAATCTAAAGGCTGTAAACAGTCACCCATCCCCAATTTAGGGCCACTCATTCCAGGAAGAGAAGGGAGGAACAGCTCCATAAGACAAATAAACTATTTTAGGGCCACTCATTCCAGGAAGGGAAGGGAGGAATAGCTTCATAAGACAAAAAAATAACTTAGGGCCACTCATTCCCGGAACGGAAGGGTGGAATAGCGCCATAAGACAAATAAACTACCTTAGTGCCACTCATTCCAGGAAGGGAAGGGAGGGATAGCGCCATAAGATAAAGACTCTCTTATGGCCACTCACTGCAGGAACAGAAGGGATGAATATCGCCATAAGACAGATAAACTATCTTAGGGCCATTCATTCTAGGAAGGGTGGGGAGGAATAACGCGATAAGACTAATAAATTATCTTAAGGGCACTCATTCCAGGAAGGGAAGGGGAGGAGTAGTGCCATAAAATATATAAACTATCTTACGGCCACTCATTCTAGGAAGGGAAGGGAGGAATAGCGCCGTAGGAAAAATAAACTATCTTAGGACCACTCATTCCAGGAATGGAAGTGAGGAATAGCGCCATAAAACAAATAAACTATCTTAGGGCCACTCATTCCGGGAAGAGAAGGGAGGAATATCGCTATAAAACAAATGAACTATCTTAGGGCTCCTCATTCCAGGAAGGGACGGGAGGAATAACGCCATAAGACAAATAAACTTTCTTACGGCCACCCATTCCAAAAAGGGAAGGGAGGAATAGCGCCATAAAACAAATAAACTATCTTAGGGCCACTCATTCAAGGAATGGAAGTGAGGAATAGCGCCATAAGACAAATAAACTATCTTTGGGGCACTCATTCCGGGAAGAGAAGGAGGAATATCGCTATAAAACAAATGAACTATCTTAGGGCTCCTCATTCCAGGAAGGGACGGGAGGAATAACGCCATAAGACAAATAAACTTTTTACGGCCACCCATTCCAAAAAGGGAAGGAAGGAATAGCGCCATAAAACAAATAAACTATCTTAGAGCCACTAATTCAATGAATGGAAAGGAGGAATATCGCCATAAGACAAATGAACTATCTTAGGGTCCCTCATTCCAAAAAGGGACGGGAGGAATAGCGCCATAAGACAAAAAATCTGTCTTAGGGCCACTCACTCCAGGAAGAGAAGGGAGGAACAGCGCCATAAGACAAATAAACTATCTTAGGGCCACTCATTCCAGGAAGGGAAGGGAGGAATAGTTTCATAAGACAAAAAAAATAACTTAGGGCCACTCATTCCCGGAACGGAAGGGTGGAATGGCGCCATAAGACAAATAAACTACCTTAGTACCACTCATTCCAGGAAGAGAAGGGAGGGATAGCGCCATAAGACAAAAGACTCTCTTATGGCCACTCACTGCAGGAACAGAAGGGAGGAATATCGCCATAAGACAGATAAACTATCTTAGGGCCATTCATTCTAGGAAAGGGAAGGGAGGAACAGCGCCGTAGGAAAAATAAACTATCTTAGGACCACTCATTCCAGGAATGGAAGGGAGGAATAGCGCCATAAGACAAATAAACTATCTTAGGGCCACTCATTTCAGGAAAGGAAGGGAGGAATAGCGCCATGAAACAAATAATCTATCTTTGGGCCACTCATTCCAGAAAAAGAATAGAAGGATAGCTCCATTAAACAAATAAACTATCATAGGGCAATTCATTCCAGGAAGTGAAGCCAGGTATTGAGCCATAAGACAAACAAAGTATCAATTCCTTGTTGGGTACTTTAACTTGGGCGCGACGTGGACGACTAGCCAGAAACAATAGCAGTTCATGCTCTACATTATAAATGTAGCCTATTTCCGTTTATAAAGCTATAAAAGTGCCCACTGACCATAATTTCATTACATTTATTTCGAAAGTTATTCACATTTTCTAAATTACTGTAGATCTCGCTTATAGCGAAGAGTTGGGGACCGAAAGAAATCCGTCATTAAATCATCGCGCTCGCTAAATTCATTTCTAAGTGAAAATTTCCACCATGAAAAAATATGCATACAGAATAATATGCATGTACGTTTACATTATATATTCATAAAAATAAGATATACTTGAAAGAATTAAATAATTAACTACAGTAGTACTATAGTTCATTAAATTCTTCAAGTACATTCAATTTTACGGAACATAAGACTAATTACTACACAGCACCCATGAACCAAAAGCAGCACTGATCTTTGCAATGCAGCGTGCACTTGGAAAGTGAAAGAAGTAATGGGCAGAATTCCAGGAATTGTTACCTACTATTTCCCCTACGGTGACATTCCCACTTTATTATTATCTTGTGCCCCTCTGTAATTGTCGTCTAGAAGTCTACACACATGTGCGTGAACTGCTCCCATCCACTTTTTTCCTACGAATAAGTGAACTACACTGACAGAAAAAAAAAATCCCAACACCACGAAAAAATAGTTGTAGAGGAATGAAATGGCGGCAATACATTTGTATATGTAACATATTTAATCGATTAAGGTTTCAAGATCACAGCTTAATGTAAGCGCGAGAAGAGCCATTTTAAATGTGAAATGCTGGTACATTAATAATCGGTGTAACCGCCAGAATGTTGAACACAAGCACGCAAACGTTCATGCATTGTGTCGTACAGGTGCTGGATGTCAGTTTGTGGGATGGAGTTCCATGCCTGTTGCACTTGGTCGGTCAATACAGGGACGGTTAATGCAGGTTGGGGGTGACGCTGGAGTTGTCGTCCAATGATGTCCCATACGTGCTCGATTGGTGAAATATCTGGTGATCTAGCAGACCACGGCAACATGTCGACACTCTGTAGAGCATGTTGGGTTACAACAGCGTTATTCGGGCGAGCGTTATCCTGTTGGACCCCCCCTGGAATGCTGTTCATGAATGGCAGCACAACAGGTTGAATCACCAGACCGACGTACAACTGTGCCGTCAGGGTGCGTGGGATAACTACGAGAGTGCTCCTGCTGTCATAGGAAATTTCTCCCCAGACCATAACTCCAGGTGTAGGTCCAGTGTGTCTCGGCCGCAGACAGGTTGGTTGCAGGCGCTCACCTGGCCTCCTTCTAACCAACACACGGCCATCACTGGCACACAGGCAGAACCGGCTTTCATCAGAAAACACAACAGATCTCCACTCCGTCCTCCAATGAGCTCTTGCTTGACACCACTGACGTCGCAAACGGCAGTGGTTTCGAGTAAGTGGAATGCACGCTACAGGGCGTCTGGCTCGGAGCTGTCCTTCAAGTAACCGATTTGTAACAGTTCGTTGTGTCACTGTGGTGGCAACTGCAGCTCGAATTGCTTCCGCAGACGGTGTACGATGCGCCACGGCCATACGCCGTACACGGCGGTCTTCCCTCTCAGTAGTGCCACGTGGCCGGCCGGAACCCGGTCTTCTTGAGGCAGTACCTTCCCTTGACCACCGCTGCCAACAATCATGCACAGTGGCTACATTCCTGCCAAGTCGTTCTGCAATATTGCGGAAAGAAAATCCACCTTCTCGTAGCCCTATTACACGACCTCGTTCAAACTCCGTAAGCTGTTGATAATGGCTTCTTCGTCTTCTTAAAGGCATTCTTGACTAACATCAACACACTACGTCGAATCTCAACGATAACTAACGCTCACGAACGTTACAGCGCGTATTTACAGCAAACCGGCTTTGCATGTTCCGAGGGCGCTACTAGCGCCACACGTATGCGCCGAGCGCGAAATTTGCATAGACGTCATCTTACAGATGTACTCTCACCGCCTACCAACTGTCGTTTATCCAACACAACCCTTTCTTGGTGTTGGGATTTTTTCCGTCAGTGTATTTTCAACTCTCAGGCGGCTATGCACCTAAAGCTTTGGAGTGGGTGAGGAGACCGTCTCTTGCACTTTGATGAACTCCCTTCCCATTGATTTTCCAACAATATTCCTCCTCTAGCCCACAATGTCTTTTTGGGCTGTTGCAAATTCGTCCTGTATGCTGCCATTACCATTCCAGGACAGTGTGAAGACGATTTCCGGTGTCTTGTTAAATATGGAATTTCATTAAGTTTGTTACTCTGCTTGTTAAAAGTGATAATCTTAGTTTTTCTCTGTCTCCTTAAATCCGCGGACTTCAGTAAACTTTGTTTGTTAAAAACCATCAAATTCGCGATATATTAACGATACACCAAACAAAAGTTCCTATTTTTCTCGTTAAATCCCAGATCTTGCTAAATACAGGCTCGTTATAAGAGAGTTCGCAACATTATTGTTTTCTTTGGTGAGTTAACTACCACCGTGAGCAACTGAATAGGATGTAAACTGTCACCTGACTTTAATTTAGGGTCACTGTGTAGAGTGAAACGGGAGAGTCGATGCCGTAAGAAAACATCATCATCCAACCCTGGCACGGGACTCTAACGCGGACCTCTTCGACGAGAAATCAGGTCTTAGACCACTGCGCTACCTGAACGAATGAGATGTTTCAGTTAGATTTTATTACTATTGTTCTTCTGTCGACGAAAATAAAAATTCACTGAATTCTGAAACAAAAAGAAAGATGCGCAAAAGAATTCTCTGACTTACCGAAATATACAGGAGTGTTTCTCTTTTTTGCATTGTCATCCATATAAGCTAATCCAATAGCAAAGTAAGCTAGATTTCCAAAACCTTTAAGAAAACTTCCGAAAATCAATAACACAACGGCAGACAATGTCGGAGGTCTGTCGTCTTCATCACATTCTTCTCTCTTTTGCTGGAAATCACAGACTTCGGGACCTGTTGAATTGCTGTACACCAAATGTTGGACTGGTCCGTAAATAAAAAAAGGAAGTGCTGAAAATAAACAACAGAGAGTTGAAAGTAACATTCCGAAGGCAACCATCCTTGGACGATGGACCCTGCCTCCGAAGTAACCCACGAAGATCCCTAAAATCAAGGGAGTAATTTCATCTATTATCATTATAACTCCACTTATTTTGCTCTTGAAAGCAAACCTCTTTTCTAGGGTAGATATAGTCCCAATCAGGTATGCGTAATATGATCCTTGAAGTATACCGATTATGGAATACAGGATGAGATAGCTTCTAGCTGTTGCAAATTTCTGTATCCATTTTGGCCTAAAATTACCAATACCACAGATGGTGTCTTCGTCATCCTCCGAGATATCCATTTGAAATTCTTGTATTTCATCCTTTTTTCCGTTCCATTTTCTTTTATTTTTGAATTCTTCTGACTCAGATTTTTATCTGAAGAGTTGTTCTTACATAAAGCACTGTTCGTGTCATTCTGGGAAGAATTTGAAATTTGGTTGTTAATCTTAGCTTCCAAATCTAATGAACTCAGCATCTGTTCATTGTTATTTACAGCTATATCAGTTCCACTGGGGCATGGATCTGCTTTATTCTCCAAGGCGGAAAGGGGTTTCATGATTTTAGTTTCTTTTCCATTATCTGGAAAACCTTTAAATTCCCTATTCATGCCATTTACTTGATGAGAAATTTCATCACCTGTGGATGCACTATGATTTTGTAGCAGTAAAGGTTTAACGGCCGAATCAAACGCATTGTTAACGATGCCATCCGAATAATTAACGGTATCTAAGAGGGGAGTTTGTGATACCTTTTTCTGGGTGTCCTGGGTATCATTTTCCATCTCTATTCGCAAGGACTCCTTTCCGTGAGCGATAGTTTGAAGATCCTCATCAACAACCCTTTCAGAAGTTGCATCTATGTTGTTCTCGGCGCAGGCGTTACGAAAATTATGCAACTGGTCTTCAGATGCGGGTAAAGTGCTGACTCTTTCATAATATCCGCGAGCCTTGACAGCCGGTTTATCGTTCAAGAGAGGCATTGTTTTTATTGTTCAGTCCAATATGAGACAGCAAAAAAATTATTCACTAGATAAAGGAATTATAGTTCCTGATCGTCGCTTCTATTCAGTGTGCACTAAAGAAGTGTTACCGTTGGCTATCATCCAAGCAATGCGGTTCTAGAGAGACAAAAACTCCGTCCCCACAACTCTAAACTTTGCTCCTGAGTTTCCTTTTATTTTTATTTATTTTTGCTTCATCCACTGGAAAAACTGTTGCTTGCATTCTAAGCGTAATCCTTAATTCAGATAGGAATGTTTGCGTAAGACAGTTTGTTTATTTTAAGTAAATATGTGCATATCTGGTCATGATGCTTGAGATTCTGACATCAAAATGAAACAGAGCTTCTGCAGATTACGGAGTACTAGGGTTACGTAACGATAATCAATTCTGAATCCCCTGATAACCGTATTTCGAATCCACTCTTTATTTACGAACCACTTTAGGAGAAAAAAATGTACATAAATCTAACAGCGTGCGCACTGTTTCATATGACATTTGTGCTCAAAATACACTGAAGAACAATTGAATTAGAGACAGCTGGGTGTTATGCAAATGTGGCCCCGTGGGCGGCCCTGTAAACGGAAACGACAGGACGTATGCAGCGATGCGACGGGAATCAGTAACAGTCGGACGCAGTATGGGTAAGACGAAGGATCTAAGCGCATTTGATCGTCGGCAAATTGTAGGGACCCGACGAATGGGTCACTTCATCTCAGAAGTCGCACACGCACTGGGATTTTCACGAGCCACTGTGTCACGGGTGCACCGTGAGTACATCGAATCCGGTAAAACCTTCCCTGCAAGGGCCAACTGTCGTGGACAACAGCGTGTGGATGAGCGGGGTCATCGTCGGCTAGCTCGCATTGTAACAGCAAATAGACGGGCCACAGTGAAAGAAATCACTCTGCAATTTAACGCTGGCGCACAAAAAGGTATAAGCAGCCACACCATCCAGAACCATCTCCTCACTATGGGGTACAGAAGCCATCGTCTCACGAGGGTACCACTGCTAACCGTACGTCACAGGGTGCAAAGATTATCATGTGCGCGGGAACATCGCCACTGGACCCTAGACATGTGGAAAAATGTTGCCTGGACTGATGAGTCGAAATTCACGTTGGTACATGCGGATGGCAGGATACGAGTACGGCGTAAACCACATGAAACGATGGGTCCTTCTTGCGAGCAGGGAGCTCTTCAAGCTGGTGGGGGTGGCATTCTCGTCTGGGGACTGTTTACGTGGACTGAAATGGAACCGCTGGTAAGTGTGACTTCGTCCCTCGTAGGTCAACGTTACCGGGATATCCTGGACGACCATTTGCTCCCGTTTGTGCGTCTTCAATGTCCCACTGGGGACCTCATCCTGCAACAAGACAACGCACCGTGCCATCGCTCCGAACTGTATGCGAATGGTTGGATGAACACTCCACCGACGTGACCTCGCTTCCTCGCCAGCTAGGGCACCTGACCTGAATCCCATCGAGCACATCTGGGATGACATCGAGAGAGATGTTCTAGGCTCTGACCCCCTCCATTAAATCTTCGAGAACTGCGGCAGCTTGTTCAGGAGTCATGGATCCGTATGGCTTCCCAACGCTTCCGGTGTCTTGTCGAGTCCATGCCGAGACGAATCGCCGCCGTAATCAGGGCGAAAGGTTGTGCTACACGTTACTAGATAGGTATCTCTAATTCAATTGCTCTTCAGTGTACACTCTTGTGTGGGTTCATTCAAAGACTGTTAGTACGTAAAACAAAATACAATAGAACCTCGGTAATACATTTTTCTAGAAGATCGCCATAAAACCCGTATGTCGTACATACATTGCCAAAAAGGATGGGGTTTAAAATCATGGAAAATTCCTGAAAATAACATGCAGCAAATTTGCCGGTAGGTGTCCGTCTTTAAACGAAATTTCCGTTAGGTCCCTAATTTTTTTAACTTCCGTATTTTCCCTGATTTTCTGTAGTTATCTGTTTGTGAAGAAAGTTTCCGGAAAAAGTCCTATGTGGCCTGCGGTGACGTAAACAAGAAGAGATTCTAAAGACTGAAGGTAAACTGCAATGGTGAAGAATAGTTTCACGATATCGAAGGAATGTGTGCGTACAATATTGCCCTATGAATATTTGAATGGCGTGAAAGTTACGGAAGCAATTGCGAAACGCGTTTGGTGACGATATTTGACACTGGTGTACGGGATCTGTCTGATCCGCCCAGAAGTGGCAAGCTCAGTAAGATTGAAGATGATAAACTACAACACGTGATATAAACATAACCTCATGCAACACTACGGAAACTGACAGAGGAATTGAATATCTCTCATAGGACCATGAACACCCGACTTTGGAAGTTGAGATATTCGTGTAAACTGTGAAAATGGGTACCACGTGCTTTGTCTGCCCAATCTTGGATGGAATGCTATTCCATTGCTGTTGCTCTGTGTGAAAGAGAAAAATGGGATAACTTTTTTGCATCGGTTGGTCACGGGTAACGAAAATATGTCCCATACGTTAATGTTACGCGACAAAGAGCATGTACCAAGCAGCGACAATCCCCCACAGAAGGTCTCCAAGCCACCACTTCATGCACGGAAGGTGATGCTGAGTTGCTGGTAGAATTGTCACGGTGTGTTTCACTATGAACTCTTACCGCGGAACAATACCATCACAGCGGATGCTTACATCCAACATTTAGACCTTTTCCATGCTGCACCGCAAAGCGGCCAGCGTTGATTTATCGCCATGGAGTTGTTTTTCACCAGGATAACGCCAGTCTACATGCTGCTTTCCGGACGCGCTAAAAATTGCAAGAGCTGAAATGAGAAATATCGCCCCCCTCCCCTTATTTCCCGGTTCTGACCCGTCCTACTTTCATCTCTTCCGTTCTTTGTCGAATTGTCTTCCTGAGCAAAGCTTTGCTAATGGCGATTATGTGAAACGTTGCATGGATGACTTCTTCATTTCCGGCTTTCCATACGTATATCACAATGGGATATTCCAACTCGTAGATAGAAGTAACAAGGTCATCATGTCCAATCGGGACTACCTGGAAGATTAGGTTAAGTGTTTTGTATGATTTTTTTTTAAGCTTGTAATACATGTTTCTCTATTTTTCGGATACTTTCTTTACAACCTGATAGTAAATCCGTTTATTTCAGAAAAGCCTGTTTCGGGTTTTTCCATACTTGTACCGAAATTTCACAAAATAGAAGACCCCGAATTTTTCAGCCCCTCACACCAGAGAATCCTTTTACTGCAGTGGGATTCGAACAGAGATTTTTCGGATTCGCTCAACAGAAACTTCGCGTATTAACCACTGAGCCTGGAAGACCCAAAAGTTCCAGTTACGTTCAAGGTGAAACTCCAATCACGCGATGATGATTTTTTCTCACTAATGCGAGGGAATTAGTTATTTTATTTTCTGTTGGAGCTCAATATTTTTTAATAGGTTTGTAATATTTTATTTCTGTAGGAGGACTTGCAGTATCACAAATTAAGTATTTTTTATCACGATTTTTCGAAGCAACAGAATGCTTTGGAATTTGAGGTCTTACTAAACTGATAATGACTTCCAATTATCTTCAGGAAATGGTGAAATGTACTTTTTTACAGTATTATTTCATAAAAACTCTAAATTAAAGTTTACTCTTGACAGCTATAATAGCTTTGTATGACTCCACAGACTGATACATGGACATCCTACAATCCCCTATATAATAATTTAAGTATCCGGTTTGTTACGGTAATATAATATACAATAGATGGAGCACAAAATGCGAGAAAGGAGAAGAAATATCCCGTCCAATAATAACCAAAATCTCATCGATATGCTATGTGCAACATCCGATCTCGCTATAGAATTTAACATGAAAGAAATAACGAATTTTCTGGTGTAATAAGCACATCTTTTGAAACCGTTTTGACGCGCATAAAATTTAACAAAGCTATTTAAAGCCAATGGAACAGGTTTGGAAACCAATCAACATGTTCCAACAATCTGTAAAACGTCCAGAAATAGAAACATCTACTTACTTTGTTTTTTAGCTTAAAAGCATGTTACAAAACTTAACAAATGGAGAACAAAAAGTTTCTCATAATGCAAGGAAGGTACCAGAGACAAAGAGATTTTCAAAGAAACAGTTAAAAGAAGAAATATACACTGGCGGAAAGTGAAAATAGAACACCAACAAGGAGACGTCTGATACCAACGAAATTTATACAGCATAATAACGGAATACAGAGGATATCGTGATCAAAACATTGTGGCAAAACACATCTGTATTTGCTGGTAAACTGAAAAGCACTTTTTTTTTTTTTTTGGTTGGAGGTTTAACGACCACCGTGAGCAACTCAATGGGCTATAAGCAGTCGCCCGTCCCTAATTTAGGGTCACTGGTTCCAGGGAAGGGAGAGAGCCAGTGCCGTAAAACAAACACAACATCCATGCTTCACCGGGATTCGAACCCGGACCCCATTTCGGACGAATGATCAGAGGCCATCGCCTTAGACCACTGCGCCACCGGGGCGGCAAAATAAAATTTCCATGGAACATGGTTAGTACGAGGTTGAACCGCTATGAACTGCGTCACACTGTGCAATTCTGACATGGAGTCTGTCGTACAGATGTTGGATGTAAGTTTGGGGTATTGAGTTCCAAGCATCCTCAACCTGGACGCGTAAATCGGGGATGGTCGTGGCTGGCCGTGGAGACCGGATAAGTCGTTGTCCCATAAAATCCTACACGTGCTCAATGGGGGACAAATCCGGTGAACGTGCAGGCCATGGAAGTTGTCTCACACCCTGAAGTGCATGTTGCGTTGCACGCGCCGTGTGTGGGCGTGCGTTATCTTGCTGGAAAACACCACGATGGACCGACCTTACAAATAGCACAACAACGGGCTGAATGATGTTGTTGATGTAGGAGGTGCTGCTTAACGTACCCGGTACAAACACTAGTTGTGTACGGAAGCGATAGCTGATCGCTCCCCACACCAGGAGACCAGGTGTAGGCCCTGTGTATCGCTGGCGGATGCAAAAAGGGTGGAGACGCTCCCCTGTGCGTCTGCGAACACGCATACGGCCATCGGAGGCTCCCAAGCAGAAACTGCTTTCATCGCTGAACACGACAGATCGCCATTGCGTTCTCCAGTGCAGACGTTGGCGACACCACAGCAGCCGTTCCTGACGGTGGGCTGGAGTCAGAGGTACACATGCCAGAGGCACACGTGCGCGTAGTCCTGCATCTAGTAGACGGTTGCGGATTGTTCGCACAGTCACCTCAGGTGCAACGGCAGCTCGGATTTGCGTCGCAGTGGATGTTCTGCTTGACAACGTCGCTCTTCTTATGCGTCGATCGGTTCGCTCATCAGTCCGTCTGTGACTCCCGGTTCCACGTCTTCTCGTGTGGGAATGTTCCTCGGAGCATCTACGCCACCATCGTACCACCACCGAAACTTCCTGTCCAATTCGCTACGCAATTCGACGATACGACCACCCGGCCTTGCGGAGTCCGACTAGATGACCTCGCTCAAAGTCCGATAACTGCTGAAATCGTACACGTCTTCCATGTTCCATGTCCGGCAGTGCAGCTTCTTCAGGGTCTTCGCACGTGTCCGTACGCCGACGACTGATTACATTCACTTCGCCGTTCTCCTTAAATACCACCGACGATAATTTGCATATTATGACGTGCTGTGGCGTAAGCGCTTATTGGTTGGTCCCGAACTTAACATCACACCTACGTAAACTCGACCCCATTAACATATGTAAATTTCATGATCGACCGCCAATTCCTTCTTGGTGTTCTTTTTTCACTTTCCGCCAGTGTAGAAGGAAACATGATATGAGTTTACGTCTGCTAGCGGAAAGATTTTGCATAACGGAAAAGTTGAATACAGGTGAAAATTATTCTTCATGGAATAAACTATGCTATGGGAAAAGAACTTTTCAAATACGTCTCTCGGAAGCATGCGCGTGGCTACGGGTGGGCCAGGGTGGGCTGAAGCCCATCCTTCAGCAACCTTAAAATATTTAAACAATCAGAACACACATGGAGAGTGTAACCATTTAAGATTTTAGGGAACTTAAATAAACGTATATAAATTTTTCGAATTCACAAAAATTTTGTTATACAGTATTTGTCGAAAAAATATACATACATATCACTAAGCTGTTCTCTGATATTCAGAGGTTAGCTCAGCAAAGAAAAATCATACTGATGCCGCAACAAACATCTCCATTTACAGCGACTTTGGCAATAGCTCGAGCTTCACTGACATCTATCACACCACGCACACAAGACCTTTTGTTCTTCATACACAATCTTTTTCTCATGCAGACATTCCTGAATCTGGTCCTTCCATGATTTCCTTGGTCTTCCTCTACCTTTCTTTTCTGCCACTTGGGCTGAAAAAACTTTCTTAGTAAGCATCTCGTCACTCATTCCTTCAACATGGCCAAAACCACCCAATAATATTAGTCTCCACCTTACTAACAACATTTTGCCTCACATTACACAACTGCAACACATCTTCATTCCTTACACAATCAGAATGTGTCTTGACACAACACCCCCGTAAGTAATGCATCTCGCTAGCACGCAAACGACTCCTATGTCTCTTCCAGGAAGTTTACTGCCATACATCAGAGTAGGAACAATTACTTTTATGTACAGCCATTTGGGAATTTCTTGAGAACCCATCACTCTTGTGGGAACCTACTAAAGCAGCTATGACTTCCAATGAAGAATTCACTCGCCTACTAATTTCGCCATCTAATTTGTTCTCTCTGTCAAACATGCTTCCCAAATATACAAACTGTTCACATGGTCAATAATTGTGCCATTTAGACTAGTCATGCATTCGGTTGTGACGTGCCTGCCCATCAGGACGCACACGACATAAAGGCAGATAGCGGCGATTATGAACGTCCGCGTAGCTCAATTGGTAGAGTGACTTATTCCAGAGTGAGGGGACCCGGATTCGAGCCTCGGCGTGGACAAAAATGACGGAGAAGTTAACTTCGTTATAATGGTGCCCGAACTTCCCGGATGACCCGGCCGTTCAAGATCTCGCAATGGTGTGATGTTCTTTCCACAGCGCGAGACAGGAAAAATCAGAGAATCCCTTCTTCAGCGCTTCAAAAAACAAATGTGTGTGATGTTGCATTCCACACACCAGATTGACTGGGAGTTCTCAAGTGCACGTTCTTCAGCGGATGGCTGCCTGCAACGATTCATGGTTACGGCTGACCCGTGGGCCATGACCCCGGCCCTCTTGGGGGGTGGAGATGTGACGTCCCTGTCCTAGCAGGACGCACACGACATAAAGGCAGATAGCAGCGATAATGAACGTCCGCGTAGCTCAATTGGTAGAGTGATTTATTCCGGAATGACGGGACCCGGGTTCGAGCCCCGGTGTGGACAAAAATGATGGAGAAATTAAATTTCGTTATACAGTATTAAAGTTCCTCTTGCTCAAAAACTATAACTTTGGGTTTTTCCCTTATTTATACTCAGTATGAATTTCATACAAACTTTGTACATCGGGGATAACGTACTCTGCAACTCACTTTTGCTCTTTGACAACAGTACTGTATCATCAGCGTAAAGCAATCTGAACACACAGATAATACAAAAACATAAACCAGTATGATCTATTTTCCCATCACGCATGCTTGCATCCATAAACATATTAAACAGCCATGGTGACATTACACAACCTTGTCTGACTCCTGAACCAATAGAAACCATTTCGATACAACACCATTTATTCGTACACATGCTCTACTGCCAGCATACATGGCATTCACACTATTGAGTTGATTCCCAGTAACACCATATACATTCAGTACCTTCCACAAAAGTGCGCTATATTTACTCGGTCGTAAGCATCCTCAATGTCTACGAAGGTAGCAAAAACGTTCTTATTCACAGCCAGATACTTTTCGATCATCAAACATAATGCAGAAATTTGCTTAGTGCAGCCATATAAGCATTCTGTACACCCCACACTTTCTCTGATGTAACACCTCGTGTCTTATTAATAACAAGTTTTAGAAATACTTTCCCTGGCACACTCAGCAAACTGATACCACGTTAGTTCTTGCATTCAGTCGGATCACCTTTTCCCTCATACACTACTGGCCACCCAAAATAGAACACCAAGAAGGAAGCATCCGATTGTCCTGAAATTCGCAGCATGCGTCGCCCGCGAGACGACATGGAAACGATTAGCATTGCAGGGCATATACATAATCATGTGCACCCGGCACGCCACCGAAAAGCACTATAAGAAGGGTGCACAGAAGACGGGTAGTAAGTAGAGCAAGTGAGTTGTGCTGCCGGTCCTGTGCGTGGGAAGCTTCCTGATGCCTCGTCGCAGAATACGGCAGTCATTCCAGCGCGTTTCGGAGTTCGACAGAGGAACGAATAGTGGCTTATCGCGACAGCGGTTTATCGCACCGAGTCATCGGCACCCGTGTGGGACGACATCCAGCCACAGTGAGGCGAGTATGGAATTCGGTGTGTGCAGGAAGTACGGACGGACCGACGTGAGCAATTGCCGCAGCCGCGGCACATCACCGAACGTGAGGACCGGCATGTTATGCGGCGAGCATTGACGCCTCGCACCGCCACACCACGAACCTTAGCGCAGGAATTAGGGTGTGTTGCGCAACAATCTGTATCAGCACGTACCGTTCGACGTCGTCAGCAGGAGCGGGGACCTGTTGCACGTCGCCCATAGCTCCGATTACCATTGACGTTACACGACCGGCGAGTGCGGTGGCAGTGGGCTGTTGAACGCCGCACCTGTTCTACGGAATGGCACGACATTGTCTTCTCCGACTTATCCCGCTTCTACCTGCAACACCACGATGGTCGGTACCGCGTGTGGCGGCACCGCGGAGAGAGACTGTATGACGCCTGCATTATGCATCGCCATACCGGTCCGTCACCTGGCGTTATGGTTTGGGGCGCATTTGGATATGACACCCGCACCCCTCTGGTACGCATCGCCGGTACACTCAACAGCCACCGCTACATCTCCGACGTTTTGGAGCCTGTAGTCCTACCTTATCTGCAGGACCTGCCAGCGGCCACGTTTCAACAGAACAATGCGCGCCCACACGTAGCACGCATCGTGCAACAATTCTTCACGGCCCACCAAGTGTCACTGCTTCGGTGGCCTGCCTGTTCTCCCGATATGTCGCCTATGGAACACGTCTGGTCGCTGATTGGCAACCGAGTGGCTCGGCAAGCACCACCCGCGGCTACGCCTGATGAACTGTGGCAACGTGTGGAAGCAGCCTGGAGCGACATACACCGAGTACACATCCATAGCCTCTTTCGTTTGATGCTGCGGCGTGCAGCGGGCGTTATTGCCAGCCATGGGGGCCACACGAAATATTGATGTCTGCGTGTTCCGCAAGTTGCACGGGCCTGTAAGGTCAATCATTTCATCTTTGCACCTGTTGTTATGTGTCCAGTAAATCTGGCTTTTCTACCTCGTGTCCATCTTGGTGTTGCATTTTGGGTGGCCAGCAGTGTACAAAGGACCATTGATAGCATCCTTCCAATCCTCAGGGACGCTTTCTAACTCCCACCACAATTGGCAAATTTTAGTTAACCAGCGAATTACAGCCAGCACCATATTTTGATATCGCAGCAATTATAACATGTACTTCTGGAGCTTTACCATTTTGAAGAGAATTTAGAACTTGACACACCTCTTCGCTTGATATCCCTCCTGTGCTTCCATCTCTCACTGTGGCATCATCCGCTTCTGCAGCAGAAAAACCTTTACCTTCATGCTCTTATAACTCCCATAAATATTCACTCCATCTTTCACTTACCTCATTGGGCTGCCATATCATTTCTCCGATCCCATTCTTCACACAATTTAGAATTTTGTTTCCTCTATTTTTCTTATGTCTTATGTACTTCCAGAAATATTTCCAGTCTTTGCAAAAGACCAATTCATGCCTTTCCATCTTTTCCTTCCTATATTTTGCCTTACTCTGGCGAACCAAGTTTTCTACCTCAAGCTTATTACAGCGCTATTAATTCACAGTCACTCTACCTTGCAACATCCCCAAATATGCTCCTCTCTTTCTCTTAACTGCTTCTTTAATTTCACTTTGCCACGAAGCATCACCTCTAATTTTGCCCACTATTGCAGTAAATCAGACCTCTTCAGCTGCAGTGACAAAACAGTTCTTAAAAACAAACAAACGAAAAACGGAGAACCCAGAAAGAATCATCCAACCGAGATAAAAATTCACTTGTGCAATATACATGTAGATGAAAGAAAATGATTTCAATTACAGAGCAGTTGGGCCATTTATTCAGATAAAACAGCTATACGGGTAAAACAAGTCAGTACGTTCTAGCGACACCTCTGACTAGGATACAAGCGGTTACCTGGCGTGGCATAGACGCATACTGTTCACGGTTACATCCTGAGATATAGCATACCAAATGGTGTTTAAATTACGGGCCAGTTTGCCGACATTCCGGAGTGGCCATAGGTGGCGTTCCATTGTGTCCCAAACATGTGTGACGTGCCTGCTCCGCAAAACGCACACGACATATAGGCGGATAGCAGCGACAACGAACGTCCGCGTAGCTCAGTTGGTAGAGCGACTTGTTCCGGAATAAGTGGACTCTGGTTCGATCCCCGGCGTGGACCAAAATTGACGGAGAAATTTACTTCGTTATACATGTTCGATCGGTGAGAAATCAGGCTGGCCATGGAAAGGTGTCGACATTCCGGAGGCAGGCCTGGGAGAGCTGTGCGGTGTGTGGCGGGGCATTATCATGTTGAAAAATTGTTCGTTGATACTGCGACAGGAATGGCAATACAACAGGCAGTAGCATGTCGTCAACGTACTGTTGAAACGTGAGTGTAGTACAGAGGACTGTCAAGGGTGTCAGGTTATCTTTGGAAATGGCTCCCCAGGCAGTCACTCCCGGTGTACGAGTCGTGTGCCAACGGTTAAGGAAGGATCCGTGCGCTGGGCCGCTGGTTTCCAGACACGTATGGACTGGTCATCGTAGCCAAATGCAATCTGCGACTCATCACTGAGGACAACATAATGCCACTGGACACTATCCCCCTTGATCCGGCGCAACACCACTGCAACCGGTGCCGACGATGCTCGCTGGCCAGCTGGATATCAGCGGAGTGGCATCCAAGAATGTAATCCCCGGAATCGCGCTGTCGATCTCATCATTCGCAATTTGCAAAACAAAATCGTTTTGGCGATTACTTTAAGAGCCAGCACAACCCCTGGTAGTCCCCATGCAGCAAGTCGTTTGGTAACCTTCCGAATGCCTACTTCCGTACCTGTTGACGACGCACCATGACGACGGATGGTTCAGAGCGACGAATTCGGTTCTGTTCGTTCGGCTTTCACAATCGCGATCAGTGGACAGTTCTTAGCTCTCGTTCTGTCGTTGCCCTCGGCCGTCCACTGCCTGCGTGCCGCTGGGCTGTATCCTCCTTGACCCATTGGCAACAACTTTATCCGATTGCCGCGTCGCTCAGACACAAATGCTTGGCAATTTGGCGACTTGACCAACCGGACTCTCTCAGCCCAATTATACGCCTCTCTCAGACTCCTTCAACTGCTCGTACTATGCACGGATTCGACGTCGGAAGCATCCTCATAGTCCGTGGAAGTTAGTGCAACCGCAATCCGCTGTTACAATTGTCCCTGCGTGTGAGCTTTGCGCTTGATATGCTTACACTCCTCGAGGAGCGGCTCCCAGGCGCTTATCGCGCACCAATATTTTGTTATTGGCCATTATTTTTCTAATCATTTGCATATTCGGAACTTGCATTCGAAGTTTCAACAAGATCGAACGACTTTCTCGGAGTGCTTCGTTTTTTTTCAAAGGAGTGTATAAAAAATGAATTTTTTGTTAAATTTAGTGTGTACAGTATGAGAAATGGAGGGATTCCTGTGAGCGAATGTCTAAGAGAGTAGTAGAAAATACCATTTTCGTAATTATTAGTTGAAGGAGATGACAGATAGACAGATAGATAGATTGATAGATAGATAGAGAAAGAAAGAGAAATGCCTTGTTAAGTTACGAACTCAAATTCATAAGCAGCCTCATGATAGAAAATATAAAAAAATGATGTAAGCTAAAATTGTAAAATATTGGATTCTATGGTTCCCAGGGCTACATACATTGAATAAATACTACGTAAAGTACGTATATACCTTGAAACATCTTTGGTTTTTATTGGGGATAACATCATCAGGGTCGAGCAAAATCTACAAGAAGGTATTTTTTTTTTTTTTTGCCAAAATTTCTTCCAAACACTTAAATATTTGAGCCCCCTCGTTCGATACTTAGCCCCCTAATAGCCGCTCCCCAGTTCTGAGCTTCTGGCGTCGCCACTGCCCAGGAGCAGAGATAGCGAAAAAAAGTTTCTACCATTATGCAGCTAACGGGAAATCTTGGCGTTATTTAAAGATGATAATGCTCCACATCTTTGTTGTAGCGAATGGCATACAGTAAAGCCGAAATTTCTCAATAACGTTTTTAGAAGCGACGATACAGAAACGAACTTAAGTACATAACTACCACCTACCGACAGAGTTGTTTAGTATAGAATTCCTCATATACTAGCCTAAACTGTTCGAGAAGGTAAATAGTATCCGGTGTTAAAAGAATTTTTTAAATCGCACATGTAAAAGGAGGGATATTGAGAACAACAGATTAAGCATTTTGCAGCCCCTAGCGGCGAAATTGTGCACTATTTTGAAAAAAAAAATACTCACACAGAGTTTATATACTTAGTTGGTATCCGTCCGAAAAAATAAGTTTTTCAATCGGATTTTTAGTCCCACCGATATTGCTGTAAACGGAAACGTGAGCTAACGCCCTCTGTTGACATATTTGTAAGTTAAGAAAAATTTGAAATTATACAAGAAACATTACGCAGCGGAAACGTTCTCCAACAAAGAAAGGAATTTTCAGATCGGACTCTTAGAAGTACAGATATCGACAAAAGTAATATATGCGCTTACGCAAACTGGCGGAAAAACCACGCATTATTTTAAGAAGAAGGTATTCTCAAAAGATTTTTCGATGTGAGCGGTATCGGTCCACTAAAGAATTTTTCTGTCGAGTTTTCAGGAGCTCATATTTTGCTGCAAATACATCAAATGGCGAAGTTAACACTTACGCCTCCTGGTGGGCAAACCATTCTTTATCAGATATTAGAAATTATATACAAAACATTTCCCATCAGGAGTTGTATTCCGTGTAGAAAGAAGTTTTTAAATCGGAGTTTTAGAAACAGAGATACAGGGGAAAGCACAATTTACCTTAACGCCCCCTAGCGGAAAGTCTATGAATTACTTGAAAATTTTGAAATTATATGAGGAACATTTTACACCGGAAACGCTATCGAACAAAGAAGAAATTTTTCAAATCGGACCATCAGAAGCACAGATATTGACAAAAGTAAGATATACCTCTACATCCCCTGGCGGGGAAACCATGCATTATTTTAAGAAGACAATTTTCGAAAAGATTTATCGACGTGAGTGATATCGGTCCCTGAGATAATTTTTTCAATCGAGATTTCAGAAGCTCAGAGTTTGCTGAACATACATCAGAAGCAGAAATTAAGGCTTACGCTCCCTGGTGGCCAAACCATTTTATACCAAAAAATGGAAATTGTATGCAATATATTTCCCATCAGAAGCTGCATCCGCTGCAGAAAGAATTTTTCAAATGGGAGTTTTAGAAGCAGCGATAGCGGTGGAAACGCGGTTTGGTTTTAGCCCCCTAGCGAAAAATCTATGCGTAACTTGAAAAAGTGAATGTACCGCAAATAATCTTCGACATGTATGGAATCGAAAGGTAAAATAATGTTTTCAATCGCATGCTAAAAAGCAAATATATGGAATAAAACATATTTTGAATTCAACATCATCTGCCTTTACGCCCTCTTGCGGCGAAATTGTGCATAGTGAAAAAAAAAACACGCAATAAAAGATCATCATTCGCATATTTCGAGCTTCCTAACGCAAAAAAAATTCTTCAAATAAGAGTGTTAGCTCCAAAGATATGGTGCCTACAGAAGGAGGGACAGACGGACAGACTAACCGATAACATAAGCACTATCTTTTATTACAAAATACGTGCTAAAAATCTGATACTCCGACAGACGATTGAAATCTAATAGCTAATCAACCCTTAAGTATTCCGGCGAATCACTCGTGTTACCGGGAAATTTCGTCGTACGGATACGGAAAAAATGAGAACAGAATTTGTGTGTTAATATACGAAAGAAATTGCCGAAAGGTTTCTACAAATTCAGAATTTTCCTGGCATACGAAAAAACCGTGGAATGGAGGTTTCTTTCCGTCATATTTTTTATTGGAGGTTTAACGACCGCCGTGAGCAACTCGATGGGCTTCAGGTAGCCTCTCGTTCCTAATTTAAGGTCACTGGTTCCAGGAAAGGGAGAAAGCCATTGCCGTAAGAGCAACACAACATCCATGCCTCACGGGATTCGAACCCAGACCCTTCTGAGACGAATGGTTATAAGCCAGCGCTTAGACCACTGCTTCACTGAGGAGGCGTTTCCTTCATTTCACGGGCAAGATTGTATCAGGAAATATGGTTCTTAATTCACGAAAGGAATCACGGCAAGTGGCTTGTGAATTTCGGAAAACGTTTTACAGTATACGTCTAAGATAACGCACATGTCAAAACGGCAGGTTGCAGATATAAGCCTTTGACGGCTTAGTTCAATCGGTAGAATTTGTGACTCCGGAGAAGAAAGATGCGGTTTCGAATGCCATCATTCGGCAGAAAAATATCAGCAGAGAATATCCTCGCCGTGAGGTTTGAAAAGTACGTGTGATGATCCTTCCACACGTCGTCTGGAATTAATGAGAATTCCTTCTTCTTCTACAGTGAGCTCCTTCAAGCATGGCCTGTCGGCGGACCCGAAACCTGCGATTTCGTGCCTCACCCCTTTCTCAGGGGTGTGATATATGTGAAGTACCACTGAGATGATGCAAGAGTCAAAGCGGCAAGTTGCAACGATGAGCTTTGAAAGCCTAGTTAAATTGATAGGCTGTCCGACGCCAGAGGAGGAAGGTGTGGCT
This sequence comes from Macrothele yani, assembly GCA_039090855.1. Classification (NCBI taxonomy): domain Eukaryota; kingdom Metazoa; phylum Arthropoda; class Arachnida; order Araneae; family Macrothelidae; genus Macrothele; species Macrothele yani. Next base: position 45,097,390 of record CM076997.1, on the reverse strand, counting down.
TGGAATTCATCACCGGCCGGAAAAGGGCTAGCTCATTATGCAGGTATAAATGTAAAAAACGTATAAAAGAGAGGTCAAACATCAAGTGCTATTGTAAAATCTAAAATGCCTTCAGAAAGGGTAAAAATGCTCGTAATTTTAGATACGTTCATTTATAATACGAGTATAAGATACGCATGCATACATGAATGTTACTTTGCTGCTTTGAGGTACTTTTTTTGAAAAAATGCAAGGATAGTTACTTTTTTTTTTTTTAGGAAAGCTAACACACAAAACAAATAAACTTTGAAATAAAATGATATAAATATAAATTTTCAAGAAATTAAGAAATTTGTGACAGAATGTAAGGAAATATGTCGTTTACGGTAAACTCTCTAAATAGAAGAGTTACAGATATATGATGGCATTTTTGCATCAGTATATGCACATGGCTATTTACTATGCAGTGAACTAAAAGGCAAGTGATGTTCCTAAACACCGCTGAGATACACTCATTCCTACATGCATTAGTACGAATTTTCGACAAATTTCTTATGTTGAATGTAAATAGCTACAACCAAACTTTGAACTGACAAACAGCAAAACGTTTAGTTCATTGCATGCACAACATTGTAAGAAAGATGTATACTAAGTTTCACCAATTTATTTACATACCTTTTGCAGTTATCAGGTTTTCCGTAAAGAATTCGTGACGAAAATCTTATCCTATAAAAAACGCGTTTCAAGTGTCACTTCCCGTTCGTTTGACACCTGGGTTTAGATATTTCGATTGCTATAACTTTGTATCTATTCATTGTAGACAAGAAACAAAGGCAGTTTTGGAATTCTAAAGAATGGGGCTTTAAAATGAATGGATTTTTACAAATATGTGAAATTTGGCCCAAAACAACCTTTTCAACGTATTAGGATACCTTAAGTCAGTCGATGCCTCGTCGTGTACAGACTGATATTTGCGCTAGAAGACGACCAACACAGTATTAGGTAGGTATCTCTAATGATTTGCCATTGAGTGTATTCCCTGAATAGAAAATTCAACATGACATTTCTTCTCGTATTTCTAGAAGTACGAGAAGAAATGTCAGAGCAAAGCAGTTTTTGAAATTCCCTTTCTGTGCTCAAGCTTTTCTTTCATGAGATTATCTTTCTGAGATCCAGCTTCTCTTTCATAAGATTCTCATTCTGTGCTGAAGCTTCTATTTCATGAAATTCTCTTTCTGAGATCAAGCTTCTCTTTCTGTAATCAATCTTCACTTTCATGAGATTCTCTTTCTGTTCTCAAGCTTCTGTTTCATGAGATTCTCTTTCTGTTCTCAAGCTTCTGTTTCATGAGATTCTCTTTCTGAGGTCAAGCTTCTCTTTCATGAGATTCTCTTTCTGCGACCAAACTTCTGTTTAGCGAGATTCTCTTTCTGCGATCCGTCTTATCCGGCTCAGACATAAGGCATATTTTCTCCGCTGATTTGAGTCATATCTCTACGAAAGTGGTGACGAAAGATTCTTGAAATTAGAGAAAACAAATTTCCCATCAAAAGTTTTAGACAGAGAAAGATATTTTTTTTTTTTTTTTTTTTGAAAGACAACAAGACAACTCTTGCTCCTGGGCAAGAGTGAAAGCATTGCAGCCATCAGTTGGTTTCATTGCAGCCATCAGTTGGTTTCATTGCAGCCATCAGTTGGTTTCATTGCAGCCATCAGTTGGTTTCATTGCAGAACATCAGTTGGTTTCATTGCAGAACATCACCACCACGCTTGTTTTCAAGGGCGCATATGACAAGATGTCCACTGGTCTGTTACAGTTGACTTTCCTGGTCTAACAGAAGAGGAAAGTCAACTCACTCTTGGGCAACAGAGAAATAAGTTCCTCAAATTTAAAGAATCTTTTAACACCACTTTTTTAGAAATGTGTTGCAATTTAGTAAATAAAAAAAAAAAGTTTTACTATTTTCGACGAATGAGCCAAAAGGTTACCAAATCTTTCTGTGGGTCTTACCGAATCTTTCTTTACAAATCTTAAAATTTTTATGAGGGTATTTACGACCAACTAGATACATACGTCGCATTTGGCGCGGAAAAAAATTGTTTTCCAGTAGTAAAACTTTATATTCAGATCAGATATTGCAGGTCAACAGGCAGTTATCCACAAACAACACTACTATGTTACGTTACATGACCATAAGTTTGCACATATAAAATTAAATTAATCATTGCTAAATATGTCATGTGCAATTTGTTTTCAAATTCATGAAGAACTTTTGAGATTTTTGCCACATTAAAATGATCTGCGACCTTTACATTTTCGTTTTCTCTTTACGTCATGTTTGCTTCTTTCTGTACTTTCTTAAAAATCTCTCATTAACTTTAAATAGTAAAGTTCTTGGCTTTCAATGCATGGCAAAGACGTCCTTAAGGTATTGTTCTTCCAAATATCTTTTACAAACATGCTCTTCCCGCTGAAATCAATACTTATTCGTAATTCGATGTTTCCCAGGGGCTTTGCACATTTGACAACCTTTTTGTTTAAATAATGAGCCTCAGAAGAATGGATTTAAGTCACGAATCAACTGAATCTACTAGAAGACGACTTCATTTACATTTTTGAATAATCAAGTATTTTTCGTTTTCTTGCAGAAGTGCTTTCTGCAGCTGTCTTCAATTTCTCTCGTTCCTTTTCTTTTAAGAAAAGGCTGCAAATTAACTATTTCCCGGAATTCTGACGTTTTAAACACCTTTGTCCTTGACGCCATTAGTTAAGTCTACTAAATTATATTTTTTATGTTATGCATCTATCACGACAGTAGTAAAGTAAGTCCCAAGTAAAAAAATTTCGATGTAACGAAAATGGTGCATTATTGTCAAAATTATTGTTCAAATATGATCAGGCCGCATGCTGTTCAATGAAGTGACGCAACAATAGTTTACTTCATTGCGACTCAACAACATAGTTTAATAAGCCATCGCCGAACATTATTTTATCACGTTTTACACAAACCTAACAATATCTCATTGCAATCTGCATAAATTACGAGAACCTAATGCTAAATGAGGTTACCTGCCATTGTCGAAAGCTTTAAAATCATGTTTAACACGATGGAGTGTAACCGGTAAATATCCCTAGTGGTCGCCAACCGGTGGTCCGCGAGAAAATTTTGGTGGTCCGCAGAAAAATCTGGATATTACTACATTATTTGCATTTTTTACGTTTTATTAATAATAAAACAAAAATAATATTCTAAGAAATCCTTATATTCTGAAATCTGAAAGACAATTTTCGCCTTTATATTGCACTTAATTCACGAAATGTACTAGACTCTAGTACAGGGCTCGTGAAATACAGCACGCGAGAACTTCATTTCGTTCAGTTTCCAACAGTGACCTCGCTGCGCGTATACCGATTCTCATCCGATTGTTTTATTTTATTTGTGTATTGTATGTAACTGTGTATTTTCTTTAACTGATATATTTAATGGCATCAAATAGTGTGACTTTAATAACTATCATTTCTTGTTTGGTTTCAGATTCGAAAGCAATAAACCCATAATGAGTCAAAAGACACTTGCAATAAAATCTCGAAAGACACTTGCAATCAAAAGAAATATTTTGCATTTCTTTAGTAATACAAAAGATAATGTAACTAATGATAATAGCAACAATAGTAATATGTGTACTTCACTTAACAGTGAGCTGATCAATGATTCAGAACCTCCACAGTCCTCGTCAGGCACCATTAGGAAGAACATTCGAACTGGAGGCGGAGAGAAGAAAAAACTCAAAGTATCAAGATTCGAACTATTTGAAATTTGGATTTATTCAAGAAACTGGTAGTGAGCTGCATCCACGGTCGCTTTGTGTTGTGTGTTCTGAGAGTTTATTCAATGATGCCATGATACCTTCGAAACTCGAAAGACTCTTGCAATCAAAACACCCGGATTTAGTTAAGAAACCACTTGAATATTTTCAAAGAATGCGTGAAAATATGCAAATGCAAGTAATTGCTTTAACAAAAATGACTGTTGAAGATAAGTCCTTATTAAAGTCTTCTTATCTGATAGCACTTCAGATTGCGAAAAAAAAAGCCGTATACGATTGGAGAAGAATTAATTAAGCCTTGCATGTTACAAGCCTGTGAATAGGTTTTGGGAAAGCAGGCTGTGCAGAAACTGAAAGTAATTCCTATGTCCGCTAACACTGTCAAGCGCAGAATTGAAGACATGGCTTAAGATATTGAAAATCAAATTATAAAAATGGTGAAAAATTCACCTATTTATTCAATTCAACTTGACGAATCAACGGACCTAAGTAACAAAGCACTTCTCCTTTGTTTTGTGAGTGTTGAGTGTGAAGGAGAGTTACAGGAAGAACTGCTTTGGTCTCTCAACACAGACGGTGCCGCAAACATGACTGGACATCTTTCAGGAATTGTTGCAAAGGGGAAAAATGTTGGTCACCCAGAAATTTTGTCTACACACTGCATTATACATTGTGAGCAACTTGCGGCGAAAAAATATGTCCCCAGAACTAACTACACGAAGTATTATCAGATGTTATTAAAATTATAAATGAAATTCGACACAAATCGTTCAATTCTCGAATATTTGAGGCACTTTGTGAAGAAATGGGTTCCCGGTATACTCACCTTTTTCTTCACGCTGAGGTGAGATGGCTGTCGAGGGGCAAAATTCTAATCCGACTGTTCGCAACTGCGCGAAGAAGTCAATTTATTTTTCCAGCAGCAAAATAATCCGAAATTTCAAGAACTTTTTTCCGACAATGAGTGGGTTGCCAAGCTTGCATACCTGGCAGATATTTTTCGCTGTTAAATGAACTAAACATATCCTTGCAAGGACAACTTAAGGACGTGTTCACACTACGAGGCAAAATGGATGCTTTTCAAAAAAAAAATATTACTGTGGCAAACGCGGTTGGCTGAAGAAGATCTGCAAATGTTTTCAAATTTTGATGAATATATGAGAGAGAAGGATGTCAACCGGCAATTGGTAACCATTGTTCAACAGCACTTACAATCACTCACAGAATCTTTTGGTCGTTATTACCCAAAGAAAGAAGATACCAGACATGGCAATATGTGGTTAATAGATCCATTTGCAGCAAACATTGAAGATAGCAATTTAAGCATGAATGAAAAAAAAGCCTCATCGATCTATCATCCGAAGACAGTCTCAAAGCTAAATTCCAGTCATCCTTATCAAGACCTCATTTTTGGCTCTCCATAAAAAGTGAATACCCATTGCTGAGTGAAAAAGCAATGAACATTTTGATTCAATTTTCAACAACATATTTGTGCGAAAAGACATTTTCATCTGTCACAGCAATTAAAACTCGGTCTCGGCTTGAAATTAATACGGGTCTCCGTCTTGCAGTAACGTCATTGGAGCCAAAAATCCACAAACTTCTTTCAAACAAGCAGGAACAAATATCACATTAAAAATGTGTAATACTTAAATAAGCTTCAATTATTTTGTAATAATTAAACTAACTTTAATAATTTTGTTACAATTAAACAACCTTTAAAGATTTTGTTATGATTAAATAAGCATTTATAATTTTGCTATAATTAAATAAGCATTTACAATTTTGTTATATTAAATAGGTGCATTTTATATTAATAAAATGGAACTTATCTGATCATTATTTTACAAATGCATTTATCTTTTAAAAAAAATTCATATTAGTGGTCCGCGGGATTTAAAATTATGAAGTTAGTGATCCGTGAGGTCCAAAAGGTTGACGACCGCTGTCCTAGACCAGAAGTTATCAGTTCTTCTCACTAACACACTTGCGATTTAAGCTTGCGCATGCGCAGGTGGACTTTCGCAGCCACATCACATTTTAAAGATGTCAGTTCTGTTTCTTACCATCTTCAAAATCTGAATAATATATAATAATAATAAAGATATATATTGTTTTTGAAAAACTTCTTTCCCTGGTTTCACGACAAAAACATTCATTTATCCACCTATCTAATTGTAAGTACTGATCAATTAGTAAACGTTGTTGTTTGTGGTTATGATTGAATTTCACTTAGTATGTGCCGGGACGTAGTGCGGTATGGTCGCTAATGACGCGAATAAATGCGTTGTGTAGTACGTAAATAAATGTATACTGTCGAATCACTCTTTTATTTCAGATCCACAAAGATCTTGGTATGAGAAAGATGCATAGCGTAAATTACCTACAAACATTACCAGGGTACTCTCACGATTTTATTTTATTTTATTTTGTTTTATTTTATTTTATTTTATTTTATTTTACTTTATTTTATTTTATTTTATTTTTTTGGCAAAACTATAATACTTTCATTCTGCATGTCTGTTACTACCAAGACAATTGTAAGCTTGCAGCTGAACTGTTGGAAAGTAAGATTATCAGCAACTATAAATTGTTCTACCAATGTTGGACAGAAAACAATACTTCCACTTTCTACAGGAAAAGCTTATGAGGAGAAAACAAGAATTTATATCTCTATTCTAAAAAAACGTAACTGCTACCGCTGCTGCTGCTGTTTTAGAAATTTCGCGACACTCTTGCGTTCCTAGCTCGCAGCGCAAAACGTATTGAACACAAAAATATGAAATTTACATCGTTTGTAGAGAATTATTTGGAGAACACGCTAAAATAAACTGTTTCTCGATTCTAACGATACTTCAAGAGCTATTGTATTTCAAAGTTAAGGTAAGCAAAAAAGTGCTATCAGGTCACGTTCCGGATTCACTAACAGCAACAGAATCACGAAACTTTGTAGGCATGTAGTGTCATGACCGAATTTGTGCACCTCCTCGCCATTTTTTCAAATTTCGATTTAGTGTACGAGAAATTAAATTTCTAAATTTCACAAAATTCTCTATTTCGCGATGGGATTCATTTAAAAAAACGGATATATGGCAAACTATAAATCATAACGCATTGCAATGTTTACAGCATAAACTTACAACTATCGTCCCTTTTTTACAAAAAATTTTAAGGAAAAGTCATTTTCTGATTTTTAAGCATTTTTAAAAGGCGCAAAGGAAAAAAACGAACGGCTTGTGTGTCTTCACGATAACCACAAAGGAACGTTCTGGTCTCGTGACCAGCTGCCATGGTGACGCAGAGAATTTGTTATGCATATGTTTTGTTGGTAAAGCTATCTAAATTGTTTAAGCTGGACGTCAAGTAATTTTGCTTCCTATACTTTCAATGGAAAAACTTCTGTACACATTTTCTTCACAATTGATGCGTTCCCAAGGATGAAAGTTTGAACATCGAATAAAATAGCTTCATTTTATAACTTGGACTACTTAATATTTTATAAAACATAACCATAATTATGCAATCCAACATTTGTTTGTCTACTGACGTCATCAAAGTACAGGTCGCGTCATCTTTTTTCTGGACAATTAATGCGTTCCCAAAGATGAAAATTTGAACATCGATTAAAATAGCTTCATTTTATTACTTGGAATACTTAATATTTTCTAAAACATAACCATAATTGTGCAATCCAACATTTGTTTGCTTACTGACGTCATTAAAGTACAGGTAGCGTCATCTTTTTTCTGGACAATTAATGCGTTCCCAAAGATGAAAATTTTAACATCGATTAAAATAGCTTCATTTTATAACTTGGACTACTTAATATTTTCTAAAACATAACCATAATTGTGCAATCCAACATTTGTTTGCTTACTGACGTCATTAAAGTACAGGTAGCGTCATCTTTTTTCTGGACAATTAATGCGTTCCCAAAGATGAAAATTTTAACATCGATTAAAATAGCTTCATTTTATAACTTGGAATACTTAATATTTTCTAAAACATAACCATAATTATGCAATCCAACATTTATTTGTTTACTGACGTCATTAAAGTACAGGTCGCGTCATCTTTTTTCTGGACAATTAACGCGTTCCCAAAGATGAAAATTGTAACATCGATTAAAATAGCTTCATTTTACAACTTGGAATACTTAATATTTTCTAAAACATAACGATACTTATGTAATCCAACATTTGTATGTCCACTGACGTCATCAAAGTACAGATCGCACCATCTTTTTTCTGGTTCTTTTTTTTTTTTTTTTTTTTTTTTTTTTTTTGATTGGAGGTTTAACGACCACCGTGAGCAACTCAATGGGCTATAAGCAGTCGCCCGTCCCTAATTTAGGGTCACTGGTTCCAGGGAAGGGAGAGAGCCAGTGCCGTAAGACAAACACAACATCCATGCCTGACCGGGATTCGAACCCGGACCCCTGACGGACGAATGATTTTTCTGGTTCCAACACCACCAAAGGAAAAGTTAATAATTTTTTATATAATTATGGTTATAGTAACAATTTATATACACTAACAGATTAAGTACTATAACGTACCTCTAATACTCAGTGAAATAATTCACATTGTTGGTGTGTAATTTATCTTACTTATGGATTCATTGACGATTCTCAACATATGTCGTGATATTCTCATGATAATTCCTTGGTAGATGAGACTTTTTTGGTTTTAATTTTCTTTTATGTACACTATTGCTCACACACTATTGCACTATGGTTGCAGCTCCTTTAATGTTAAAATCACTATATACATGTTGATAAAATACTGTATTCCATCGATGTACCCTGTACTTATTGCACCAGTAGTTTAATTTGAAGTTTAAAAATTCATTAATTAAAAATCACATTTCATCGATGTTTACTTGCACCACTAGTTTAAAATATTTCACTATTAAAATCCGTTAAGAAGTTTAAAATCGCGTCATGCCCGAGATCACCATCACTCCAACAAACTCTGATTGAAGCTCTTCAACCTCTAAGAGGCCATCTTCAGAACACTTGTCCTAACCATATGTTGCAAACCGACCATGTGCACCAGATTTCCTATACGGGGTCTCTTTACTTGTGTGAAAGGGCCAAGGATCACGTGCTCCTGCCTGCATTCCTGAGCTTTATATTTTTCTCTTCATACTGTGCTGCCATCTATATTTCATTCGCTGTTCAAGTCTCCTGTGTTTCCGACATTCCTTTTTTGCCCCACCCTTCCTTCTCCAATGCTGTTCTTCATATTCTTTTTCTCTTTTTATTAAGGCCTTCCAAGGTTCTGCTATGATGATTGGTTCTTTATTATTACAGGCTCTGTGTTTATTTTTTTCTATGGTGAGAGCCTCTGAGTACCTCAACTCCCATTCATTCTTATATCCACTTTTTATTTGAATATCTTCAAATTTTGGTTTCGCATTTTCTTCAATACAGTACTGCACCATTGCTGTAACATTCTCTCTCTTTTCCCAATTTTTAATATGTTGATTTGCTTCTTTTTTAAGTCTATTTTTGGTTGATCCATAATAATATATGCTCTTCCTTTTTTTAAAACTTGGTTGTTCTCATGTTCCAAAGGTATTCTATATACTCTTTCTTTTTGTAAATCTGGCCTCTTAGAGGTTGAAAAGCTCCAACCAGAGTTTAGTGGAGTGATGGTGATCTCGGGCATGACGTGATTTTAAACTTCTTAACGGATTTTAATAGTGAAATATTTTAAACTAGTGGTGCAAGTAAACATCGATGGAAATGTGATTTTTAATTGATGAATTTTTAAACTTCAAATTAAACTACTGGTGCAATAAGTACAGGGAACATTGAGGGAATACAGTATTTTATCAACATGTATATAGTGATTTTAACATTAAAGGAGCTGCAACCATAGTGCAATAGTGTGTGAGCAATAGTGTACATAAAGGAAAATTAAAACCAAAAAAGTCTCATCTACCAAGGAATTATCATGAGAATATCACGACATATGTTGAGAATCGTGAATGAATCCACAAGTAAGAAAAATGACACACCAACAATGTGAATTATTTCGCTGAGGATTAGAGGTACGTAATAGTACTTAATCTGTTAGTGTATATATAATTGTTTCTATGAACTTTCAGTGTGAGTTATCAACGTGGACCCGAAACAAACTTTTGTGGTTCTACTAAGTTATTTCATCAATTATGGGCATGTTTTAGAAAATATTAAGTATTCCAAGTTATAATATGATGTTATTTTAATCGATGTTCAAATTTTCACCCTTGGGAACACAATAATTGTGAAAGAAATGTGTACAAAAGTTTTTCCATTGGAAGTACAGGAAGCAAAATTACTTGACGTTCATCCTTAACGGTTTAGCATAACGGTTTTCGGTTTACGGAAATGCTTTTTGGGCCGCATTTGTTTTCAATAGTGGTAAATTTAGTAAGTGCTATAAGTTCAAACGACAAAAGTCCGACCTTCCAAAAATTAACGACAGTAAAACAAACTCTGAAATTTCGGATTAACAAGCCTTATTTGCTTAGACATGCAATAAAATTTTTAATTTATATGAATTTTCGAGTTTTATTTCACGTGATATACTTGGAGATCGGGCTGCAGGACCCGAGCGCTACTCTGGAAACGAGCGTAGCGAGCCTAGAGGCGCACACCCTGGTTTTAACAAAAGAAAACACTGTGAATGGTCAAAACTGCTATCAAGGAATTTTAGATAATTAGAAGTTAAATTATAATTTTTTATAGGAATTATTTTGGGTTCTTACTTCTCGACTTCGTCAAATCTTCTTGCTTGTCGTCGGGACTATGTCGATGAAATACAGGGGATGGACAAAAGTATGGAAACACCTGATAAAAGTATGGGTAAAACGACCAACGTTTTCCACGTGAAAATGTAGATGCCGCCGGAGGTCTTGATAGCAAATGTATGCTACGAAGCGTGGCAAACCAGCAGGTAGCCACAGTTGCTACCTAGACATTTATCTGTGCGTTGCAAGTGAACTATGTCGGAGCTCACAGAGTTTCAAACAGGGCAAATAGTTGGAGTCCTTATGGCGGGTGTTTTCATGATCAAAGTACCAAGTTGATTTGGTGTATCGCGAGGTACTGTATGACAGCATATTGTGCTTTTGGAAAAAATATTATCCGTTACACACCAGCGTGGACGGAAGTGTGTGCTTTGAATGACAGAGAGAGTAGGATATTGCGGAGGATTGTGACCACAAATTAGAAGATAACAGCCGCAAAAGTTAGTGATGAGCTCAATAACGTGATTTTAAACCCTGTCTGTGCAAAAACAATGCGAAGAGAATTCCATTGGCAGGGAATTTATGGTCGAGTTGCAATCGCTAAACCACTGGTTAATAACGTGAATGAAGAACGTAGGAGAGAGTGGTGCAACACTCATAAAACGTGGACTGCTGAGCAATGGAAGACTGTCATATGGTCCAATGAATCGATCTTTACACTCTTTCCAACTTGTGGTCGAGTTTACGTGGGGCGAACATTCGCCCAAGCTTACGGTCCGGTGTGCCCTTTGCCCCCAGTGAAGCATAGCGGTGGGTCGGTCATGGTTTGGGCGGCCATACTACGGTATTCTGCCGGCCCCATTATTACCTTGCCTAGTCGTGTCACTGCCAAGGATTATTTAAGTTTTTTGAGCAACCAAGTCCATCCCATGGTACAAACAGTATATATATTTTTTTTATTGGAGGTTTAACGACCACCGTGAGCAACTCAATGTGCTATAAGCAGCCGCCCGCTCCTAATTTAGGGCCACTGGTTCCAGGGAAGGGTGCGAGCCAGTTCCGTAAGACAAACACAACATCCATGCCTCACGGGATTCGAACCGGGACCCCTTTCGGACGAATGATCACTTAGACCACTGCGCCACCGGAGCGTCGTGTTTTCTGCAGGCAATGTCATTTATTAAGACGATAAGGCCCCAATTCATACAGCTCGTATCGTTCAATCATGGTTTGCTAAGCGTGCTGATGAGGTTTCCCATCTTCCCTGGCCCTCTTAATCGCCAGACCTCAATATAATATAGCCCCTAGGGCCGTTTTGGAGAACAAGGTTAGAGTGCACTATCCGGCCTCCATCGTCTTTACAGGAACTTGAGCGCGTGTTGCTGGAAGAATTGGTATAACATCCCATTATCCACCATCCCAGACTTCTATTTGTTCATTCATAAAGGAATCCAGGCTATCTTGAATGCAAAAGGCGGTCCTACACCATATTAGGTACGTAATTCCTTCTTTTACCTAGTGTTTCACCCCCATAACTGTTGCCATTAGTTGTAAAACCCTTCTGGTTCCTCTTTTCAAGAGATTGATATTCTACAAGATTAAGGAGAGTTCCGATTGATATTTTGGTCAGTATTTTGGATATATCTATTAAATCCTGTATAATTTCAAATGTTTTTATTGCTGCTTCATGTTCTGCTATACGGGTCTTTATCTGTCTTCCTGTTTATCCAATGTGTAGATCTTTACACGAGAAGTCCCATTTGCGGATCGCATCTTCTTGTAATAATATATATCTTATTTCTCTCGTTGTTTAATATCCCAGATAATTTTTCATATTTTTGATTACGTTCAGCAGAAAGTGTTCTGCGGAGCATTCTTGTATCTTTCTAAGATGCTCAATTAGATTTTCATGACAGGAAATTCTGCTGTCAAAAATATTTTCTGTTAATATTTTCTCGATTTTTTGAAAAAACAACTTTTGATTACTAGTGTGGGGGAGTTGTTTCCAGCGAAAACAACTTTTTCGAAGTGCTTATTTTTCTACTTTTCTCAGAAATATTTGGCAACATTTGCTTTTACTTTAGAATAATGGTGTGTCTGTTTTTTTAATGAGTTTCTGTGACTATGGTATTTGTGTCCCACTCGTAATTAGGGTCGAGTAATTTAACTTTCTTTCCTGTTCTTTTTTCAGTATGAATTCAAGTTAATTATTCAGAGTTTAAGTTCTTAAGTTCCTTCAATTGAAAATTTTTATCACCAGTGTCAACGATAAAATGTACAGTGAAATCCGCTTACGTATTTCAAGGGACCGATTGAAATTAGCGTCTTAAACGGTAAAACATCTTAACCGGAAATAGAAAATAAATAAAACCTACGTTATGTATCTTTCTATATGTCGGCTGCATATTCACGAAACTGTTGCAGAACACCAAAAAATAATGGTATTAAAAAACATAAAATTGTATTACACACAATTTTATTTAAAAGAATACAAAAAAAAAAACATCACGTAGATTATAAAAATTATGTTGTTCTTGTACAGTATTTAAAACTGTAATTCACTTTTTTATAATTTCTTAAAATAATCGTCAATCTTATTTTATTCCATTTTTAAAAAAGCGGAATTCCGAATTATCGTTTCTAGCTGATTAATCTTACTGATGGTGACGTCAGAAACTCGAATCACGCTCGACACAAAACGCGTTACTTCAGCGAGGCGTTTTGTCTCCCCGCCAAGGTCAGGGAAAAGGGCCTTATGTGGGGGAGAGCCACACCTGAAGCTTGTAAGCCACAACTGAGCCCACGACTAGCCTGTTTAGCTAGTGGCGAGGAATAGGGGAGTTTTCTTTTTAATCGAAGTAAACATCCAGTGACTCATGCAACACGCGACTGGCCCATTTTTGGCATAGTATTACTATTCACCCGAATTCAAATGTACATGACGCTACAAAACTAAACGCTTATTAACCGAGATTCAAAGGGTTTAAAATAGAGTACATTTGTACTTGTTTGCCTCTCGATTCTAGGGACTACCTGAAAAGTGTGTATTAAGCGGTAAATCGTATTAACCGTGAGCATATTAAGCGGATTTCTTTTTTTTTTTTTTTGATTGGAGGTTTAACGACCACCATGAGCAACTCAATGGGCTATAAGCAGTCGCCCGTCCCTAATTTAGGGTCACTGGTTCCAGGGAAGGGAGAGAGCCAGTGCCGTAAGACAAACACAACATCCGTGCCTCACCGGGATTCGAACCCGGACGAATGATCAGAGGCCAGTGCCTTAGACCACTGCGCCACCGGGGCGGCTAAGCGGATTTCACTGTATATTTGTATTTGTTTTACTCATATAGGCCGAAGTAGGAAGGTTATTTTAGAATTTTTTTCTTCAAATTTTTTTATCACAAATTAGCAAGTACTGTTTCTAAAGGAGATATCATCAAGAACCTTTGGTAAAAACCATAATTTTAAATATAAGCACAAACCTACTTAAAATTTTGTTGAAATTTAGGGTTATTTTCGTTAAATGGATATTACAGTGAATCCGCGTTTTTTCCTGTTAATTTCTTGAAGTCCTTCAATGTTAAAGGAAAATAGAGAAAATTGATTAGGAGATTATAATATATCGTATGGTGGGGTAATGTACGATCAATAGTTTTATTTCCCTTGGAAGTATCGAAAAGTATTATGATTTGCTGTAGTTCCATTTGACAAAGATGAAAACCAAAGTATCGGTAAAGACTGTTCCATATGGAAGTTTGAGTGATAAAGTTCAGGCATCAGACATATCATTAGAGAAATCTTTTTCGAATGAACGCTTACAGGATGAAGTAAATGTATTTGGTTACAGCAGATCATTTGTGACTGATACTCAGAAAAATCAGCCAGCAAGATAATCTCGTTTATAATTAAAATCAGTTAATTTGCATAAACTTCTAAGCTTGGTTTTGGGATTGGAGCAAAAAGACAGCCACAAAATGAATTTCAATTTTTCTCTCTATCAAAAACCCAACAACATACAGTGGGGGCAAAAGTAAACAAATAACCTACAAAAACCTTGAATTTTTAAGTTTACCTCTTTTTTTACTAACAAATTTTCATAGCTACTAGCTGTTCCCCCGCAGAGCATCTGCGCTCTAGTGTCTTTATTCCGAAATATGTCTTAGGAACTTATCAGAAGTGTCGTTACGTTCAGATTTGTGAATCAAATATAATTGATTAAACAAATCACCACCGCTTGGATTCATTGAAAATCGCCAATTTAGTGTATTTCTGTGGAGAGTCTTCCTAAGAACTCCACTCTTCACGTTTAGAGACGCACCAGCAAATTTCACAAAATCAAGTTCAAAGATTTATATTTTAGAAATTAGCAAGATGTTTTTACAAAATATAACATTCATCAACCACTGATTGTGTATTTATTCAGAACACTTTATTTTGATTATTATAATTAATCAAAAACGTCTTTATACACACAATTGAAAATTTCTGAATTTGGGGACACAATAGTGACAGAGTCAAATGATCTTACTCTAAATAGACCTACGTACAATTGTCCATGGCTAAAAACTGGTTTTGATAAAGCTAGACATGTTTTTTCAAACGTTTGGCACTGTGATTTGTTTATAGTCATTGAAAAAGTCAAGCGAATGGGGAACTGTTTACGTTTAAACTTGAAAGGCATATTTGTGCCTGAAGGAATGAGTGGTATTCGAGGTATGAGAAAAGTTTCAGTAGTATTAGGATCAATCTGCATTGATTCAATAATATTACGCTGAAAATTGGTTACTATAAGCCTTGTACCATTGCACAGACCTTTAGACAGAACTATATTTATAAGCAACATGATAACAAGGGTCCTGGTTTTAATTTCAGTTTGTGAAGTGGCATTCCAGTTGGTGTCAAAGTGTTTAAAAATTCCTCAGTATATGCAAGTTGATCTTGAGGATCTTTACTTACGATATTATCTACGCTTTCATAAATTACCTCCTTTCCTGGCATACACTCCAGGACACGGTTATTGCGTTCAATGGACCAATCATTCGTCACAGTGAGAATGGCTTGTCCTTTAAGTTCTTGAGGTGTGACTGTGGTAAAATCTATGTCACTGTATAGTTGTTGAACCGGATCTTGTATTTGTGGATAGCATATTGGAGGTAACTTAACTGTTTCACCACTCTTGCGATCACCAACATCTAAAAGCCAATTTGCAAACTCTCTCTCGGTATCAATAGCACGCATATTTTCTGTAAGGTTCATGATGTGAAATTCAGACTAAAGACGGTGTTTCTTTAAACAGCTGCCAACTGTCAGTGATCGTGAACCTGTCAAGATTACAGGCAATACTTGACGGAAATCTCCACCAAGTAAGATTATTTTTCCACCAAGTAAGATTATTTTTCCACCAAGTAAGATTATTTTTCCACCAAGTAAGATTATTTTTCCACCAAATGGTTCAGAACATTTTGTAACATTTTTGAGAAGTCGATCGACAGCTAAAAAGGCATGCACATGCATCATTGGCGCCTCATCCCAAAGAATAAGTTTTGTATTCAACAAGAATTTTGTTTCTGGTGTATTTGGTTTTAAATTACGGGCTGAAGTCTCATTCAAAATGAGAGGTATTTCGAAAGCTGAGTGAGCGGTCCTTCCTCCTCTTAACAAAGTAGCTGCTATTACAGTTGAGGCTACAGGAGTAGCTTCATCAACTCTTCCTCTGATAGTATGCAATAAGGTTGAGTATCGAAAAGTTTTCCCTGTTCCTGCGGGACCATCTAAGAAAATACGTTTCGGTGTCTCTTTTTTATTTCCATATATTGCATCTAGTATTGTTTCAACAATTAATCGCTGTTCAGTTTTAAGCATTTCAGTATTTATGCGGGCTTTTGGTTTGCTCTTCTAAAACATCAAAGGAAGATATATAGATATGATAATTTGGTAAATCTAAAACTGGCAGTTTGAGTTTTTTCAGATTCAAGCCATAAGGTTTGAGTAGGTCATTGATTTCTGCAAGTGCATACTGTAACCCTGTCTCTTTGGAATATCTGTGTACCAAGTCTTCACAAATAGCATCTTTATGCTGAGCCCAAATTAGGGAATGTTTACTTCTCCAAATCCACAAATTATCGCAAATAGTATTCGTAGATAGCTTGGCATTCGTATCTGGGCTGCCTTGCATAGTGTATCATGCCAGTGTTGATCTCCATCAAGAAGTCCAAGCCCTGTGCATGCTTGTTGGAAAGTGCCACATACTATTCATTAAGTCTTGTAGATCATAAAAAGTGAGTGCACCGATTTTCGTACCAACAAGATTCGCAAGTAGTATATTTCACTGTCCTGGATACTAAACACTGGCGTTCTCCCAATCACTTGTTATCCTTCCCGTTGCCGTCGTTTCCATGTTGTTCTACACTTATCAAAAACATAGTACTGTGGGATATCAATGTAATTGTAAATATGGGCTTGTTCATCAATTTTATTGAGTTCTAACCATGCCGTCAATTTTGTATATTTTATAGAAGCCCGTGCAATAGCTTGATCTTCTTGGCCATCTTGATAAATAATTTGCTGTTGTTCTGGTAAATGAATTGCTAATCTTAGTGTAAATTGAAATTTTTCAGACATGCTGAACTCATTCATTCGCCACATTGCTTTAGAAGCACTAACATATCTGCCGTCAAGGAAAGTTAATATCTCATCATGATCTACAGCACTATTTTCCTTTTGAAGTCTAACAGATGCAGCCTCATGTTTTTTATATACGTATTTATATAGGTATTTAATCCTCTTTACAGATGCACAAACTTCAACATTGATATGAGCGTTGATTTTCTTTAATAGCCTGGGATTATATGGCACAACCCATCGATGATCAGTGACATGCCGACCAACAGTAGCGAGCATAAGTATTTGGCGAAACACTTTTTGACTATAATTTTTTCTGCTGGACCAAGTCGGGTCATTTTGGGATATAATATGTGTTAATTCGTGGGTTACAATACCGCGTAGTTTGTATTTCGCTCAGAGCGAATTTGTCTTTCGAAATGGGCCATAATCAAGATTCGCCAAATATTACCCATTTCATCATCATCAAACAAAGATCTTCGCTCTTTCCACGTTTATAAGTGAGTCACGGAAAAATGCTCATTGGCCGCCACCGGGAGTCGAACCCAGGGTCTTCCGAATTCCTCCAGACTCACACACAGTCTGGATGAATTCGAGGCCGCTGCGGTGTAGCGGAAGCATATCCGGCGCGTAACTGGAGGACCCTGGGTTCTACTCCCGGTGGCGGCCAATGAGCATTTTTCCGTGACTCACTTATAAACGTGGAAAGAGCGAAGATCATTGTTTGATGTTCCTGGTCCACGTTAAATGTGTGTATTAATTATTCATTCGCCTTCTAATTATTTCTTCAGTTGCTGCTTACCATCTTTGGTGCATCCCCAGCATTGTGCGGGGCTCCAAGAAGCAAACTGCCAACTTGGCTTGGCAGTTAGTGTGTGTGAGTCTGGAGGAATTCGAGGCCACTGTGGTGTAGCGGAAGCATATCCGGCGCGTAACTGGAAGACCCTGGGTTCGACTCCCGGTAGCGGCCAATGAGAATTTTTCCGTGACTCACTTATAAACGTGGAAAGAGCGAAGATTTTTGTTTGATGTTCCTGGTCCACGTTAAATGTCTGTATTAATTATTACCCATTTGTTTACTGCATGTATTAATGTTTTTCTTGTAATTTTTGTGGGTTTCGTGATGTGTAGTGTGAAAATAAGTCAATCTTAGGTTTTCAGAAATGGGTAAAAAGGCGGAGATCCCTGTTGGAGCTCGCCAGGCGGCCGTGAACATGATGGAATCCGGAATGCGCGTCACCGATATTGCGAGGGCCCTGAAGATCCGACACCCAGTCCATTTAAGCTATCCTGCAACGTTATAAGAAGACTGGGACCGTCGAGAACAGTCAGCGATGTGGTAGGCCTCGTTCCACTACGTTGCGTCAGGATAGACGCATCCTCCGTCGATCTCGTGCTGATCCCACCTTGACTGCTGTGAACATCGCCACCGAATTCCGCGACAGCGACGACCTGAACGTCAGCCGAATGACCATCTCCAGTCGTCTCATTGCTGGTGGATTGAATGGAAGAATCCACTGATCGGAGTCAAGAAACCACTGATCGGTGTCAAGAATCGACGAGCCAGAGTCGTGTTCGCGCGCCGTCATCGACACTGGACCGCGGTGGACTGGAGTAAGATGCTTTTTACCGACGAGAGCAAGTTCAACTTGTTCGGAAGTGATGGCATCCGATACGTACGACGTCCGTGTGGCCAGAGATTCAACCCCCAGTTCATTCAGCCGACTGTCAAGCACGGAGGAGGATCGCTCATGGTTTATGGCGCCTTCTCTCGCAATGGAATGGGCCCCATCATCAAGATTGACGGAATAATGACCGGCCAGAGCTACACAAACATGCTCATCAACGATGTCTTCCCATGGACAAACCAGAACATGTCACCCGGATGGATCATGCAGTAAGACAACGACCCGAAGCACCCCTCCAGAGTAGCGAAGGCAGCCGTCCAGCAGCAACAGGTCACACTTCTAGACTGGCGAAGCCAATCTCCAGACCTCAACCCTATCGAGCACATGAGGGAGCAGCTGGAGAGACGATGTGCGAAGAACACCTGCCCGAAAAGGGCCCAGAGGTTCGACCAGCTGTCTGCAGAATGGGCGCGAATTCCGCAGGCAACCGTCGAGAAGCTAGTGGACTAGATGCCGGCTCGTAGTGCAACTGTTATTAAGTCTTGTGGCTATCCCACTAAGCATTAGTTATTGTTTTGTCGTTTTCTCGCACTTGTTTTCTGTTATCGTTGCATTAAATGAATGTGATACACACCTACTTTGTTGGTCAATTTGTATGATCTTTACGATTAAGCTCGGTACCTGATCTGTGTTAAGGTTTCCGATCCATCTGCATATGGGTAATGTTTACAACTGAATAACACATATATTCCAAAATGACCCGATTTGGTCCAGCAGAAAAAAATTACGTTCGAAAAAGTGTTTCGCCAAATACTTTTGTTCGCTACTGTACTTTCACAGGATCCATGGATCGTCTTCTATAGATTGGGTATCCATTAACATTTTCTTCTGTTGCTTCTCTGAACTGCTTCGGAAATTGTTTGCAACATATTCCATCTTTCATGCGCGATGAAGTTTTTATTTAAAGCACCACAGGGGCCATGGATCATGCATTTTGTGATAATTTCAAATAGCCTTGGATTGGCTTCAATACTTGGTAATTCTGCACTTACATATTTGTCAATATCATCTTTCGTACGTATCTTTGTACTTTAATCTAATGTTAGTAAAATGTGAGCATGACGTAAACTTCGCTTTTGAAATTCAATTACATAAATATATGCAATGATAACTCCAAATATATTGCGCTTTAAAATATCCTCTAATAACTCGGATAATTTTCTTTTAAAAATTCGGACAATAATGTCTGGTCTATTTTCAGGTCTTTGAGGGCGTTGCATTGCATTCAAAATTTCAGGCGATGTAGGATTGCAAGTAAATGTAATAAACAGATCTGGTCATTCAAATTTCTTGACATTGCATCCTGATAATTTTGCTGAATGTATCTTGGGCTTCCTTGAAAAGTTGAGAACAATATTATTAGCTTGCCTGCTCGTAAATTTCCATTTTGTACACGGGAATCTATTGCATCTAAAAATCCTTTTGTACAGCTCAATTCGTAAGTCTTTCTGATTCATCCGTATGTAGTTCAGCCGGGATCCTTCTGTTTTAACATTCGCATCAACAATATACAGTTGAAACAAATTTCCGCTGCTGTGCAAAGGCTGAAAGACGGTATGCATAATACTGCAGCTGGGTTACCCGCACTCGCTTGGCTGATCGACGAACTTCAGCATGCTCCATGCCGTTGAACCAACCACATTCCCCTCTAGGAAAACGCAGAGGATAAATCATTGGGTCACTGCGTTGATTTAATGGTGATATTGTTTTGCCACTATCACCTATTGGATAGATGCAAATATCTCGATTTCCAGGTGGTTCTCCATCATCCCTGACAAATATTGCTGCAACTTCTGTCTTTGAAGTAGGTGCATTGTACCTTCGCAAATCTAAGTTAGGCTGCTCCATAAATATAATTTTCACGTCAATTGCAGGATTGGATTGGATTATTTGATGCATCTTTAGATATGAATCGGCAAAACGATTTATATTTCTCATTAACAAATCCCATTTTTCCATCACAGTCCGTAAACGGCCTTGGTTTTTCTCCATGCGTATGTTGCTTGCTTCACCGGAATCAAAGATATATAATTGTCCATAGCTGGGTTTGTTTTACCCACTGGTATATAGGGGAGAAATCTTGTGTTATATATTTGTCCATGTATACGGAAGCAGTATAGTCTAATCCCGGGCGGTGTCTTTATTTCAACACCCATCGAAGTGACAGCTAAAGCTACATTGTTTTCACAGACATGCTGACGATAGTTTTTTGCTTTATCAGAATTATCACTTAACAGATCTTTCAACAGATCAGAAGTTTCAGTCAAGTTCTGTAACGAAACTTTATCATCATGACAGCATTTTCTAGATTTTTTACTGGAATTGAGTTCACTTTTCCAATAAAGTGCATTACAAAAGTTACACACCTCTGCCATGTTTCCACAATTCTGCTCTTCGACGACGACTTCAATTTTCGAATGGTTTGTCCATTCACATGACCGGTCACATGCATACAAAAACGCTTTGCATTTATTTGGCTTAATCGATTTCTTCGATTTTCAGAACTTTCCCTGGCTCGACAAAGTCTATCTGCTCCATTTCTTAATAATCTTCTTTCATTTGTTTCTTCCGGTGTTTCATTGGGAAACTGTGCTCTTCTTCTTGCATTATAAGAAATAATGCTAACTTCACGTCGTACAGACATTTCGAACAAACAAAATTCTTATATAGATTAGAAGAATAACGACAAACTATCTAAATCTAAGATTCTCTAAATGGTCTCACTCTCGAATAAATTTGAAGAATAACTAAAAACTAACTAAAATTCCCTAAATGATGATTTCTCGGTAATGTATCCGGAGGCATCAGTGTTTGTTTACGCTCTGTGCGTTGCCATTCTGCAACACATTTGTGAAATCATAAATTTTACGATTTACGAACAACTAAAAATTATGAAGAAACGCCAAATGCATTTATCTGCAGGCTGACGTCACTGGCGATACTTACTTCTGACGTCACGATCAAAACCGGACAGCAATCCTGAATGTTTTCCATATGTATGTTGTTAATTAATTATGAACGGCGATACGATAATGAAGTCTCGATCAAAATTTGGCAATGTGGAAACGCAATTAAACCTTTTGGCAATTATAAATTTAAGAATGTGGAAACGCAATTAACCCTAGCAGGCAATAATCAAGGAGGCTATATTCTAACCTCCTTGGCAATAATTGAGACAGCCATGTTTGTTTACGCCCTATTCGTTGCCATTCGGCAAATGATAAATTAGGCCTATTTTTTGCGCGACATACATAAGCAAAATTCTTATATACATTTCATCGTTTATATGACATTAGACGCACAATTTAATGGAGATTTCAAAAATGTCTTAGTTTTTCCTGTAACTACTTCTATTCTTAAGATATGACATGAAATATGGAGTTTGACAAACACATTAAAATTCACGTTAGCTGTGTATCATTTGTTACAAACAATCATAAACATTCTTTTACCTGATTGGCTGCTTCCTAATGATATTCTTATGCTATTACAGCCTTTATAAATGTTGACGCAGAGCTACTAGAGAATTGTAGTGTTCGCTTCTTGTTGTTATTAGGGTATAATTTGTGTACATTCTCAATAATGGTTAAAACTGTGATATGTCCACAGCGGATAGAGTAAATATAGTTGTTCTGCACAAAGAGGGATATTCTTCAAAGCCAACAACTGATAGGGTAGGCTGTAATCAATCTACAGTTATTAAGCTGCTTAGAAGGTAAAAGACACTGGTTATATTAAAAATATGCGTCGCAGTGGAAGACCCAGATCCACTACAACCAGGCAAGACGGGGAGTGCTCAGAAAGCTAAGCTTGGCAGACAGGAGGCTCAATGAACCTGAATTGCTTCAAAGTTGGGCTGATATTACTGTTAGTACATCTACTGTTAGGAGGAGGCTGCTTCACTACGTGGCTGCAAAGACAAGCGTAAACCACAGTTCACTGCAAATTAAAGACAGCGTAGACCTCAAGGGGCAGAACAGCATGCCTCATGGACAAACAAGCAATTGGAAAATGTTCTTTTCAGTGATGAATCAGAATTTTGCCTCAATGGGAATCAGAGTAGTGCCTATGTAAGGAGATTCAGGCATGAAGAATTCCATCCAAGTTGGTTAGTGACTACTGTTAAGCATCCGGTTAAGGTCATGGTTAGAAGCTGCATGTGTGCATATGGCGTTGGGAACCTCTATATTGTTGATGGTACGGTAAATGCCCAGAAATACATCTGGATATTAGAAAACAGGGATCTACAACCATTTTCTAGATGGTGGAAGATCCCTGTTTTCTAATCTTAATTGGTCTACCACCATCTAGAAGATGGTGGTAGATCCTTGTTTTGAAGATGGTGGTTCTACCACCATCTTCAAACGAATCATCTTAAGAAGATGGTGGTAGCATCCTCTCATGGTCATCTTGAAAAATAAAATTGACGGCGAATTTATTTTTCAAGATGACAATGCTCTCTGTCAACTTGCTAAAGTAGTAAAAAAGTGGTTTCGGGAAAAAAGTATTCAGCATCTTGATTGGTAACCACAGTCACCGGACTTAAACCCAATCAAAAATTTGTGGTTCTAAGAGTCGTATGAACTATCAAAACAAAAAAACAAGCCAACAACCAAAATTCAACGCATTGAAAATGTAATTCACATCTGGAATCTTGTTTGTTCAACCCAATCGTTTACAAACTCTCGTTCACGGTATACCATCAAGATGCAAAGCTGTGATTGGAGCTAAAGGCTTGGCAACAAGATATGAGATAGATTTTATAATTTTGTTTCATTATATTTCTGTGTTTAAATGTTATTTCATTCCTTATGAATTGCAAAAACGATTTATTGTTGTAAATTTAAATATTGGATAAATGATCCTTTTCGTAGTAATTTCGACGTTGTCATGATTTTTATAATGTATTTTAAGAACAGAAGAAGCTACAGGAAAAACTGAGACATTTTTTGGGGTTTCCATTAAATTTGGGATTTAATGGCATATAAATGGTAAAAGAACTATGAATATTAGTTAGTTAAAAAAGAGTTAAACTTAAAAAATCACGATTTTGGAAGGTGATGCAATGCTACACACCACTGTAGAATCATAATTTTTTATCGTTGGAAGTCACTAAACTGTGGCGTACGATCCGTTCTGCGGTTTACACTTGTTTACAACGTGCATCATACCACGTGCATCATCTTGTAAATGTAGGGGCTATGGATGTGACGTATATGGATAAATCCACCAATCAAAAGAGGTGCCCGGATACTTCTGATCATATAGTGAATTAATAAATACCTAAAACTTTCAAGAATTTTAAGCCGCATGGTTGTGCAGTCGTTTAGGATGCGGTCTTTTGGATTCCAGTACTGACTGGCATGAGTTAAAATCACTGTTTTGTTTTTGTTTTTTTCGTTTAAGAAAATCGTTCTTTCTTCTCTGTGACTAGATAACCTACCCTTTTTTATAGAACCACGGAACCTAAACTTTTTATGGAACTAGGGTACAAAATCTTTTCTGGAATCAGAGAAATAATTTTTATCTTGAAGTAGATTTTTGTCTCGAATCAGACAAACTAACATTTTTCTGGAACGACAGAATGTAACATTTTTCTAGCAGCAGATAACCTGAATGTTTTTCTTCAACCACAGAACCTCATTTTTTTCTGAGACCACAGAATCTAATTTTGTTTCTGGAACTAGCGAAATATTTTTTTAGAACAAGTGAATCAAAAATATTTTTGGAACCAGTGAATTTAATTGTTTTAAATAGAACCAGAGAATCTAAATTATTTTCTGAAACCAAGGAAATTTATTATTTTTGAAATAACAAAACCTAGTTTTTATTTTCCACAACCAAGGAAACTATTTTTTATAAAGTACTAAAGCACTTAATTATCCTCTGGAACGAGAAAACCTAATTTTGTTTTCTAGAAACAGAGAATCTAAATTCACTGCCCATATGTCTGAGTGATCTGACGCGTTTTCTGGTCATTCTCCTGAGATTGGCTCGGATGAGGCATGGTGTTGTTTTATCTGATGGCTCTGGTTCTTGACTATCCCTGTAGCCAGTAGCCCTAAATTTTGTGCAAGCGAGTGCTTATAGATCCTCCAGTTGCGTATGGTACTTGTATCGTATACTCTAGATTCAGTTTTCTTTTGATTTTACTATCTCTCGTTATTTTATTTTCCTATGTAAATTATCTTCTTACTTAACGATATGTTATTTCTCCCGCTGAATGATATGTGGCAACGAGTGTAGTCATGACGTGGTGGTAGGCAGTATAAATAGGCGCGTTCAACGATACCTAAGAGAGCTTTGCTTTATGTGCGAAGAGAGCTTTTTGTTTATATGTGGAGAGGTTTTGTTCGATGTGAAAAGAGCTACGTTATTTTGTGCCGAGAGCTTCGTTCTATGTGATTAGGTTCTTCTTCATTATTGTGATACGATTAGTGTGACTAGTATTGTGTCTGTTGGATGATACCAGGAGTTTCCTAATAAAAGGTTTTAAAGTGAGTACCTTTTTCTCTGTTCAATTATTGTCAGACATCTGTCTAGCAGTTAGGTCTCTTTTCATTAAGTGTCTTCATTAAGTACCACCAGTAAAACTTTATTCATGATATAATAATTACTACACAACAAACCGGTAAAAGCTTATTCATTATATACTCATTAAGGTGGTTCTACCTAAAATCTCTGCCTAATGTTTCCAATGGTAAAACTTCTTTACATATTTTCTTCGCAATTAATGTATTTCCCAGGATGAAAATTTGACATTGATCAAACGACCAAGGATGAAAAGTACATTGATGACGTCAGTAGACAAACAAATGTTAAATTGCTTAGCTATGGTTATGTTCTAGGAAGTATTAAGTATCCCATGCTATAACGTAAAATTAGTTATATTGATGTGCAAATTTTCATCCTTGGGAATACAATAATTGCGAAGAAAATATGTAAAGAAGTTTTACCATTGGAAACATGAAGCAGAGATTTTAGGAAGCATAAAGCAGAGATTTTACGTTAAACCCAAAAATGAAAAAAACAACAACTTTAATTAGCGTCTCGGTTACTATAGGAGTAGGCGATTATGAGGGTAGCTACATTGCAATATTAATTTCGTCATTGATTGTTAGAGTTTTAGCAAAGCACGCTGAAATTTTCAACGATTATATTAATATTTTAAGTTCTATTTTGAAGACTAACATTTTAAATATCCACCTTTTCTCTCCCTCGCAAACTTTCAGGGATAAATAGTAAAGATTTTGAATACATGATGTCACTCGGCAATTTAACGCTGGTGCATACAAACGTGTAAGCAGCCACACCATCCAGGACCATCTCCTCGCTATGGGGTACAGAAGCCATCGTTCCACGAGGGTACCGCTGCTGACCGCACATCACAGGGTGCAAAGATTAGCATGGGCGCGGGAACATCTCCACTGGACCCTAGACATGTGGAAAAATGTTGCCTGGACTGATGAGTCGAGATTTACGATGGTACATGCGGATGGCAGGATACGAGTACGGCGCAAACTACATGAAGCGATGGATCCTTCTTGCCACCAGGGTACTCTTCAAGCTGGTGGGGGTGGCATTCTCTTCTGGGGACTGTTTACGCGGGCTGGAATGGGACCCCTTGTACGTGTGACATCGTCCCTCACAGGTCAACGTTATCGGAATATTTTGGACGACCATTTGCTACCGTTTGTGCGTCTTCAACATCCCACTTGGGACCTCATCCTGCAACAAGACAATGAAGCTCCCGAATTGCTTCGGAATGGTCGCATGAACACTCCATCGACGTGAGCTCGCTTCCTTGGCCAGCTAGGTCACCTGACCTCAATCCCATCGAGCACATCTGGGATGCCATCGAGAGAGGTGACCCCCTCCATCAAATCTTCGTGAACTGTGGGAGATTGTTCAGGGGTCGTAGATCCGTATGTCTTCCCAACGCTTTCAGTGTCTTGTCGAGTTCATGCCGAGACGAATCGCCGCCGTCATCAGAGCGAAAGGTGGTGCTACACGTTACTAGACAGGTATCACTAATTCAATTGATCTTCTGTGTATATACGTAAGTGGTTTATTTTGAAACACATTGGACATTATTTTATAATTAAATTCCTATAAATGCAATTGGTACTCGACATTGGTTACCTTGGACTCATTTCACTTAATCATGTCATCATCAACCATTAACAAACAACAGCAGGATAAAGGTTACCGCAAGTCTCTTCCATAATTTCTTATCTTGACTCAAGCCACTCCAGCATTCTTTCGAGTTTCATCCCCTCATGTCCCATGTGGTCTTCCCCGGGTTGTATCCTTTCCCTCAGTATCCAGCTTCGTGCAATCAATGGCCAAAATTTTAGATATACCTACCCAATAGCGTGTTGTTCCTCCTCTAGCGTGAATAACAGCCTGTACACGGCGAGGTATGGACTCCACCAGATTCTGGGAGTTTCCGAAGGTAAGGCCAGCCGTGGCTGTTGAAGAACTGTCCACAACTCCGTCCTAGACGTCGGTCCAGGATCCATTGATCTGATGTTCCTTCCTCTTCACGACATCGCAGAGAGCTTCTGCAGGGTTTAAATCTTAGTTCCAAACTCAGATGAGTGTTGCTCGAGGCTACTTGATAGTTCCAAGCTAAGATAGTGTTCCTATACTTGGATGGTGGAAGACCGGTGGGAAGGCGCATTATCCTACTGAAACGGACAGACCATCTGACGCAGGATACATGAATGCCATGAAAGTGGGTGAGGGTTGAGCCAGCACATGCTGGTAGCCCGCAGCGGTAAAGGTCCTCTCCAATCACACTAAAGGACTTAAAATATCCCATGCGAAGGTTCCCCAAATAATGATAGAGGTACCACCGCCTTGAAAAGAGTCGACCTTGCTCGAAGGGACCATGGCCTCATGCTGTCGTCGCCACACCCACAACCTCCCGTCAGTTCGGCGCAGTTGAAAACGGGATTTCTCTGACCACACGACAAGGCTCCATTCTTCAGAGGTCCACTTTTAATGTTCACTTTACCAAACTAGTCGTAATTTCCAATGAGGAGAAGTCAGCAGTGGCACACCAGTAGGGCGTCCGCTCCCGTAGCCGATGGTATGCAGAGTGCGTCATACCGTTCGCTCGCTGACGCTGACTGGGTCGGACATTTAACTTGGAAGTAACTTGCGCCGCCGTTGCATGATGAGTCAGCACATACTTAAGCTGTGCTGTATATTGCGCTAAATGACCTGGACCGAAGATTACAGAGAAGGTAGTAAACGTTTTCATAAGGAGAAGTATCTCTCTACCTTGTGACCAACAGCGTAACTAACGTGACGTCCGAATTATGTTGGACGTTTGACGACAGTTGGGCGTGAATCGGAAATCTCTCGTCCTCCAGACCATATGTGTTATCCATTACGCCATCTAAGTCCTAACATAAATGCTACGTACGAATAAATTGCCTGTTTAAAGTACATGCGCTCGTCTGGTGCCTTAAAGACTGAAAATATCCGAATTTCGCATCGGCATTATGTCTTTTACTTTTATATTTATCTTTGTTTATCTATTAAAATTGATTTTATATTACATGCGAAACCTCCTTAATGTACACTCCCGAATAGCGAACACCTCCTATTAGCGGACAAATGTTGAATTCCGTTCAGAGGTTTTACTGCGTGTGTTTCTGTACCTTTTCGATACACTAATATGCTTCCGTTTTTGTGGGAAGTTGAATGTAAGAGTTGTAGGCTTGACAATGTTCTCCGTGCCGCTTTTCAGTGAAGTTGTTAAAAGTTTCGTTTCTGAGTTGCATTTTTTGCTGTGAGTGACATGTTGTGTTGTAAAGAATTCGTTTCGCGGAATGCTGAGGCATCTACGACGGAAAGCATTGCTTTTCAACAAACGGTTGCGCCAGAAGAATGTACTGAGGCTTTTCTGAAGATATGCTTTTACCGAATATATTCCCATTTTTGCGATGACGTGCTTGGAAAAAGTTTGTGCAGTTCTTTAGGTTTTCTTTCCCTTTCTCCTCTCCTCACGTGACTGCCATTTTGTTTTACCCTCTCTAATACACATACTTTTCCCTTCGTAGTCACAAAACTCAGACCGAACGAGGAAATAGTTCAGAAAGAAGAACAACTAAAGACAATATTTCAGCAAATATACTTCCGTCAAAATTGAGAATGTACATGTACGTATGTTCAAAAGTGGAATTAAATCACAATAACAAACAATAAAGTTTACTAATTCCTAACACTGAGCGGTACATAAGTAGGTAGACTAATGAATAACACAAGGAACTGTACACCAGCTATATATAAGATAGTACAACTATACCAGTTATCCGAATTTATTGGCGTATATAAAATCAAGGTTTCCAAGCTTTCGCACATCAACCAGATGGCTTTCTCAAGGAAGGTAGACAGCAAACTGCAAACTGGATAATAGAACGTTTCAACAATTTGAACGCGGTGAGTTGACTTGACAATAAACGAAGAGATGCGAACGTAATAATTCAATAAAAAACACGAGACATCATGTTCGTATTGCACGCAACATCCTTGGAGGAAAACAAAAGGCATTCATTATTTAAGGAATTGGTTCCAAATTCGTGGTAATTCTAGCGAGACGCTATCATGGCAGGCCGTTGGTAATGATCTCCAATGTTTCCCGAATGGCAGTGGATTTTGGAGTAGAGTAGGCAGCTAATTTCTTTATGTTATCCCACATAGGATCAGCGGACTTGAACTGGACTTCTCTGGATAGGGCCGTGGTTAATTTGCCGTTCTTTATGTCCCTCTTATGCTCGTTGACTCTAATTCTAAATGAACGTTTAGTCATCCCAATGTAGTATCGCTTGGAGCCATCCGGATATTGTAGAGGGACGGCATAAACACCCGTTCGTTGGAAAGTGGGAGCTCGTCAGTATTTCGCTTAAGCATAGCATATAAAGGTGTCGGAGACTTCCGTACACAAGTCTATTACAAACCCACTTCCGTTCCCAACCTGATGCTCCGTAGCTCATTCTGCCCGGCTGATTACAAGACAGCTTTATTCCGTTCTCGAATCAGAAGAGCATGCGACATCTCCTCCGATGTTCCTTCTAGACTAAGTGAATTAAAAAGCGTTATCGATTTGGCGACGGAGGCAGGATACGATCCTAACATGGTACATAGATATATCGAAAGAAACAAAAAGAGGCATACCGATCTTTCTATGCCGCGGCTACGCTATCTGGGCTCTATTCCTTACGTACCAAATGTTTCCTATAAACTCAAGAACGCGCTCAGAAAGGTGAACCTCGGTGTCGGCATAAGATCCCCGACATCTTTATATGCTATGCTTAAGCGAAATACTGATGAGCTCCCACTTTCCAACGAACTGGTGTTTATGCCGTCTTTCTACAATATCCGGATGGCTCCATACGATACTACATTGGGATGACTAAACGTTCATTTAGAATTAGAGTCAACGAGCATAAGAGGCGCATAAAGAACGGCAAATTAACCACGGCCCTATCCAGAGAAGCCAGTTCAAGTCCGCCGATCCTATGTGGGATGACATAAAGAAATTAGCTGCCTACTTTACTCCTAAATCCACTGCCGTTCGGGAAACATTGGAGATCATTACCAACGATGAGGCCTGCAATGATAGCGTCTCACTAGACTTACCACGAATTTGGAACCAATTCTTCAAATAATGAATGCCTTTTGTTTTCCTCCAAGGATGTTGCGTGCAATACGAACATGATGTCTCGTGTTTTTTATTGAATAATTACGTTCGCATCTCTTCGTTTATTGTCAAGTCAACTCACCGCGTTCAAATTGTTGAAACGTTCTATTATTCAGTTTGCAGTTTGCTGTCTACCTTCCTTGAGAAAGCCATCTGGTTGATGTGCGAAAGCTTGGAAACCTTGATTTTATATACGCCAATAAATTCGGATAACTAGTATAGTTGTACTATCTTATATAGACTAATGAATGTTATTTTCAAAAACCAAGAACAATGTGAGTCATAAAAGTAAACATGGTGACGGCAACAATACGTATTTTGACTGTTTAGTTTTCCAAGAACAATATTTATTAGTATTATTATACTAGTCGTAAAGGGCCCCGTGACTGAATTTTTCTCTTGTCATATAACACGAATCGTACTAAAATGCATAACTATATTAAACGGTTGAATTATTAATGGGCAGTGTATAAGATGAGTCATCAACAACAAAATTTTTGTAATATTCCCATTAATTTTCTAACTACTCGTATACGAATTTAACGATTGCGTCCCTCATTATTGTATAAATATGTGTTTACCCGTCGTTGACGGGCTTACATTGGAATATTGCGGTATACTTTCAGTGACCCGAAATGATATCGTATCTAGATAACTACAAAATGGGGTTAAAAATATGTTTTATTTTGCCCTTTTTTAACAATTTTTGGGTATCATTATGTAATCTATTTATTAATATATAAAGAGAGAAACTTTGTTTGTGCGTTTGGGATACTCTCGAAAACCACTAAACCGATTTGTATAATACGTTTACCGTTGGGAAACTTGTTCCGATGGACATAAGCTATTTCGTTTATCTTTTATTATTTGTTATTATACTTTTAATATTTTTTTTAGTTTTCGCTGTACTACCGAATCAGATCGCTTTCAAGTAGTTCCCGATTTCCCGTGTATCGTTCCGCTTTGTTTACATACAACCTGATCACACCCAACGTGAAAGAAAGTAGTTCACGATAATATACGGAATTTCTTTAATAATATTGAAAACTACTGAACCAATTCAGAAATTTCTTTCACCATTGAAAAGCTTACTTCTTTCCGGTAGAGATAGGCTATTTCGTTTATCTATACTAATAATATATAAAGAGCGAAATTTTGTGTGTTTGAGGAAATCTCGAAAACTACTGGACCGATTTGTATAATTCCTTCACCGTTGGGAAGTTTATTTATTTCTGATGGACATAGGCTATTTCGTTTATTTATTATTATTTTTTACTATTGTTGGCTGTACTACCGAATCAAATCGCTTTCAAGTAGTTCCCGATTTCCCGTGTATCGTTCAGCTTTGTTTACGTACAACCTGATCACATCCAACGTGAAAGAAAGTAGTTCACGATAATATACGAGATTTTTTTACTAATCTCGAAAACTACCGAACCGATTCGGATAATTACAACTTCATAGTTGATGGCGGAGGGCTTAGTTCCAAATCCGATACCACAGAAAGGCATGCAGATGTCCTTGCAAACACTGGAGCCAGAACAAATGCAAGAATAACGAACAGCGGACTGTACAAAGAAAATGACATGGTAACAAAAAACAAAAATACTTATGACAATAAAATTAGCGATGACAAATCTTTGGATCAGTAGCTTTCATTTAAAATGAAATCTTAAAAATCGTTCCAGTGGGTGGCGCTGGCGGATTGTAGAAATGAACGGCCATGTGTTTTAAATACACTGCTGGCTACCCAAAATGCAACACCAAGAAGGACACGAGATAGCAAAGCCGGATTTACTGGACACATAACAACATATACAAAGATGAAACGACTGAGCTTACAGGCCTTTGCGACTTGCGTAACACGCAGACATCAACAGTTCGTGTGGACCCCATGGCTGGCAATAATGGCTGCTACACGCCGCGGCATCGAACGAAAGAGGCTTTGGATGTGGGCTTGTGTTATGTCGGTCCAGGCTGCTTCCACACTTTGCCACAGTTCATCAGGCTTAGCCGCGGTTGGTGCTTGCCGGGCTACTCGGTTGCCGATCAGCGACCAGACGGGTTCGATGGGCGACATATCGGGAGAACAGGCTGGCCACGGCAGCAGTGACACCTGGTGAGCCGTGTAGAATTGTTGCACGATGCGTGCCACGTGCGGCAGCGCATTGTCCTGTTGAAACGTGCCCGCTGGCAGGTCCTGCTGGTAAGGGAGGAAAGCAAGCTCCAAAA
This sequence comes from Macrothele yani, assembly GCA_039090855.1. Taxonomy (NCBI): domain Eukaryota; kingdom Metazoa; phylum Arthropoda; class Arachnida; order Araneae; family Macrothelidae; genus Macrothele; species Macrothele yani. Next base: position 45,064,592 of record CM076997.1, on the reverse strand, counting down.
CGTCGGAGATGTAGTGGTGGCTGTTGAGTGTGTTGGCGATTTGTACCAGAGGGATACGGGTGTCATATCCAATTGCGCCCCAAACCATAACGCCAGGAGACGACAGGCATGGCGATGCATAATGCAGGAGTCATGCAGTCTTTCGCCGCGGTGCAGCCTTACGCGGATCCGACCATCGTGGTGCTGCAGGCAGAAGCGCGATTTGTCGGAGAAGACAATGTCGTACTATTCCGTAGTCCAGGTGCGGCGTTCAACCGCCCACTGCCGCCGCACTCGCCGGTGGTGTAACGTCAGTGGCAATCGGGGCAATGGGCGTCGTGCGGCAAGTCGCCGCTCCTGAAAACGACGTCGAACGGTACGTGCTTACACGGGTTGTTGCGCAACACATCATAATTCCTGCACTAACGTTCGTGATGTGGCGGTGCGAGCCGTCACTGCCCGCCGCACAACATGCCAGTCCGCTAGTTCGGTGGTGTGCCGCGGCTGCGCCAATCGCTCACGCCGGTCCTTCCGTCCGTCCTGCACCCACCGAATCCATACTCGCCTCACTGTGGCTTGCTGTCGACCCACACGGGAGTCGATGTCTCGGTACGATAAACCGCTGTCACGATATGCCACTATTCGTCCTCTGTCGAACTCCGAAACGTGCTGAAATGACTGCCGTATTCTGCGACGAGGCATCAGGAAGCTTCCCACGCACAGGTCCGGCAGCGCAACACACTTCCACTACTTACACCCCGCCTTCTGTGCACCCTTCTTATAGTGCTTCTCGGTGGGGTGATATGCATATGCCCTGAAATGCTAATCGCACATGATATGCATATGCCCTGAAATGCTAAAGCACATGATATGCATATGCCCTGAAATGCTAAAGCATATGATATGCATATGCCTTGAAATGCTAATCGTTTGCATGTCCTCTCACGGGCGACGCATGCTGCGAATTTCAGGCCATTCGGATGCTTCCTTCTCGGTGTTGCATTTTGGGTGGCCAGCATTTTGGGTGGCCCTCACTCCGGAGTAAGTTGCTCTCCCAACTGAGGTACGCGGACATGGGCTCTCATTGCTATCTGCCTGCATCTCATATGCGTCCTGCGGCGCAGGCACGTCAAAGTAGTTTCTTTTTAGTTTATGATTTATTGAGAGCAGAGAGAGTTATTATTGACTTATTAAGAGCGTAGTGGTGTTGCGATTTGACGTGTCTTCAACAAATGTCTTCTGGCTAGTACCCTCAATATGTGATGACGTGCCATGAGGTGAATTTATCGTAAATTAGTGTTGATTCATTCAGAAGTACACTTTGGATGGTTGAGTGGGTTCTGTAACCTCCAAAAATACTGAACTGATTTGGATAATTCTTTCACCTTTGGGAAGCTTATTTCTTTTCGGTGAACATAGACTATTTTGTTTATTTATTTATTATTTTTTTTTATTTTTGGCTGTACTAACGAACCAGTTCGTGTTCAAGTAGTTCCCGATAATATACGGATTATTTTTTACTAATATCTAAAATTTCTGAACCGATTAGGATAATTACCACTACGTAGTTGACAGTAAAGGGCTTAGTTCCAAGTCTGATGACCGCAAAATGGCATGTGGCCCTGCAAGTACTGAAGTGAGAACAAACACCAGAATAACGAACGGCGGATTGTACAGGGAAAATGCCATGGTAGCATAAAAAAATATTTATAACGATAAAAATTGGCGATGACAATTCTGTGAGTCAGTACCTTTCATTTAAGAAAAATCGTGAAAATTACTCCAGTGGGTGGCGCTGGCGGATTGTAAGAAAAAACAGCCTTGTGTTTTAAATGTACAGATGAACATTTTCTATTCCCCTACATGATTTGACTGTTTTCATGACGGGGTGTGTATTTGTACGTGTGTGTGGTTTGTTCCTGCCAGAACAGAAAAATATATTCTATCTATCAAGACTAAATTTAATATTTACTGTTTTCTATTCACTAATGGGGATGCTATTGCGGAAGTTACAAATGGGAAAACCTTTAAGGAAAACGAGTCGGAACATTTATAAGGATGGTTACTTAACGCACACTATTGACTTCTATGCTACATGCGTTGTGGGATACTACTGTCGCATATCATCAGATATGCCCCGCCCCATTCACAGTTCCCCGAAAGAGCTCAAACATGGATTTTATTCGTATGGTAACAGTTTTGCCTCTTAAAATGGAATGACTTGGAGAAATCAATTGAGCAAAAGATGAACAGTCATATTAAATACCTAATCAAAGAGCAAAAGTTTACATCAAACAGAAGTCATCGCTTCTTCCACGTTTATAAGTGAGTCACGGAAAATTCTCATCGGCCGCCACCGGGAATCGAACCCAGGGTCTTCCAGTTACGCGTCGGACATGCTACCACTGCACCACAGCGGCCTCGTATTCTCCAGACTTACAAATCGAGGCCGCTGTGGTGCAGTGGTAGCATGTCCGACGCGTAACTGGAAGACCCTGGGTTCGATTCCCGGTGGCGGCCGATGATAATTTTTCCGTGACTCACTTATAAACGTGGAAGAAGCGATGACTTCTGTTTGATGTTCCATAATCCACGTCAATTGTGTGTATTAATTATAGCAAAAATATTAATTACACTCTAAACAGATATGCCTGAAATAACACTACAGCCTCTCAGCTCAGTTGTAGAGTAATATTAAGTAATTTAACAGTCAAAAATGGCTTTTAGTTAGCCAGCATGTAAGCTAGTCATTAATACTGGTAGATGAAATTCTCCGAGTTCGAGCTGAAACATGCTCCTTAAATCTAGAACAGAGAAGCTTTACCTCACTCTATGCCGATTTTTCATTTGAGAAGCAAACGAAAATAAGAAAACGAAAATCGTTGTTTCCGGGCCCTCCACTATCGCAGGACCCCGCACCATATCTATGCAGGCTTCCATGTCAATCCGCCTTGCTCAATACCAACCTTTATCTCATCAAAAATATATACAGCACGGGTATTGCTGTTCTGTTCAATAAAGTTTGCGATCCGTACGATCTTCTGTGGTCAATTCAAAGTGCCAATCCGAATACGGACTGCCTTCTGTTACCACTGAATCGCGTAAATACAGCTCAGCATCTTTTATCGTTATACAGAATGGTAATGAATCTCCATAGATTATCTCCATATTTGTCGGCCCTGTGGCCCAGGAGTCTAAAGCTTTGGCTTCGGATTATTTATACGAGATGGGTCCGGGATAGAGCCGCGGAGGACGCATGGTAAGAGGTTCCAACTAGAGATGAGCTCGGGCCCGGCCCGGGCTCGGACGGGCTCAGAATTCATTAACTACCGAAAGGCCCGTTCTCGGACGGGCTCAGAATTCATTAACTACCGAAAAGCCCGGGCCCGGGATCGAAATTAAACGTCTTGAATTTCATTACTGTAATTAATTTAACACGTGTAATTCCGAGCCCGGTTGAATTACACGTGTTGAATTTCATTGTGGATTTGTTACCATGGTGGAAGGATTTTCAATTTCCTAAGCTAGCTGTCATTGCAAGACAAATTTTGCTTAGCAAGACTTGCATTATGCATTGTCCAAAGCTATGGCTCCAGCAAGGGTTAGTTTAAGGAGGTCTGGTATAAAAAAACTGCGAAAAAATCACATTCCCATTTTTTGCATTTTATTAAAAATCAAGAATCTTATCTTTAAAATGATGTATTAATTTCCAAAATTGTGCAGTTAGAATTATTGTTATTTTTATTTTTTTTAATTTCCTCACTCCCGCGATTTTCGGGGTGACGTTGGTTTTTAGTGCAGCAGGTCGAGTTTTAGAGAAAAGAAGATCAAGTTGAAGCGCTGAGGCATTAGATGATATACTCTCTTTCTCTTTTTTCATGATGAACTTGATCTGGAAACTGCCCACACATATGATAATATAGTGATTAATATACTACGTATTAAGCGCAAAGCTTTGTTGATGTTACAAAATGCAGAATAATCTGGTCTGGAATGCTCTTAACGTTCTTTTTTTTTTATTTTAGAAATTTTCCTAAATGTTTTTTTTTTTTTATATTCTACGATATCACTCTAAACTACCTTTACTAATTAGCATATATGTAAATTGTATTGCAAAGATTAGTTTTCTAGAGTCAAAATTTCAAACACTTGCAGTTGTCTGTACGGCGTTGTACGTTTTATAATGCAATTTATTCACAATAAAAGTACATTTAGAAATCAAAAGGAAATAGCGAATGGATTTTTCTTTTTTAAACGATTTTCTTTTTCTTCAGCTTTTACCAAAATTACTGATTCTCCTGATACGGTCGAAGGGCACGTTGATTATTTATTTATTTTCAAATCCACATTTTAGAACATTTGGCTTTATACGTAGTATTTTTAAAAACATATTATATTTTGAAGTGGGTTAACTGAACTAAACATTTTAAAACTATTCCTTGGTTGGGCCATATCTGTGGCCAGTGTATAATGCATAAATGCAAGCATAAATGATAAGCAAAATTTTCCAAGAATCCGTGCCCGGGCTCCTAAAATTGAGCCCAAACGCATCTTTAGTTCCAACCCTACCCACACTGAAACCAGCGGCTGCAAATCACGGACGGGCGACTTTCCACAGCCTGCTCACCGCAGTGACTAAAACTTAAAACAAACTAAAACAAAAATCTCACCGTTTTCTTCGGAATTCTGAACACAAAACCCGTTTTACTAAAAATTCTGTCACTTCACTGTCTACATGTTAATAAGTTTCCTGTTGTTGGCTGGCGAGACATATTACCCTGCTGGTCCCACAACTAATAGTTGATTGTAAAAAGTACTATTGCATTCATGTGTCCAGTGTAAAGCCCAGTGAATGCTCTCTGTAACGGTGTCATGCATGTACAGTTTTCACATTCATGTATTTGCTATGTCTGACTTATTTGTGTCGTTGTGAAATATGAAACGGTGTTGGAAATACAACAATAATTTTTAGTCACAAGTTTAGTGACCAAAACCGGTGGTCATGAAAATGCATTGCCGTATCCTTTCAGGAGCGGTTTGCGCAGAAACGGATGAAAGTGCTCCTGTTTTATGAATAAGTGGCTCTACTGTTTGCAGGCAATTCAACTGGCTTCGTTTCAATATTCACACGTCACCAAGAATGGTGATCAAAACTGTTTCACCTAATCACACATTCCATAATTCCTGGAATCTCGAGCAAGAGGAACTTTTCTGAGTAATAAAATGTACTCACAAAAAGCGTTCGGATGCAGGCTAATATTGAGAATGTCAAGGACACGTTACTTACCATCGTTCAACCTGAAAAAGGTGAGACTGAGAACACTGAACTACTTATAAAGTTGTCTTTTCGTATTCAAATGGTTGTATGTATGCATTTTCGGTTGAACTTTGTCTCGAAATAAGACGCAGTACGCGCACATCGGATTTATACTGATCTTGTGATCTATGCCATATGACGCTGCTGGACGACACCATTCCGATTGAAGGCTCGAATGTGTCAACCAGCTTCAAGCGGATATTTCACTTGCATCAACCCAATGGTAGGTTGTTGTGTTGTTCGAACAGATTGTTACTGTGAAGAAAATTCAATTTTCGCTCACAGTGAGCACGTAACATGAATAAAACGGCAAGAATAAAGGTTTGAACGCGAGATGTTATTAAATAACGAGGATTCTAGAAGTGAGCGAAAACTATCAAAGTACGTCACAGGCTAAAGGAAGATACATACTGGCCTAACTCGACGGTAATTTGTATACTGGGAAGGGAGTGATGTGTCACAACCAGAGATAGAAACAGGTCACGGGTCGACAATTTCTTGCGTGCCAAACGGGTCGTCTCAGGGTGTTCCTGACACGATTTTGACCCGGTTTTATTTCCGTTTTATTTTTAAAAAGAAAAAATATTTCAAAGGACCCTTCAGAGGTCTTTTAAATAATACTTCAGAGCTCCAGAGTATGATCTAGGAACTTGCTGAAAAAGGTAAAGAAATGGGATAAAAAATGAACTTTCAGAAGACAAAATTGAAGCACAATGCTTTTACAAAGAATTACTTATCGATTGATGGGGATAAGCCAGAGATAAGAGATACATACATTTACTTTGGACACTAGCTATCAAGCAAAGGTCATATTGATGAAGAAATAATCGACGTACAAAACTTAGTTGTAGAGCTTTTGGAAGAAATAGTACAATTTGTAAGAGCAATATATTATTATGTCTTAAAAGAAAAGTCTTTAATCAATGCATCCTTCCAGTGTTTACGTATGGAAGAAGCAGAGACTTGGATCTTAACTAAAAAAGACATACAAAGACTGAAGACAACTGAAAGCAGCACAGAGAGATGCATGCTTGGTGTAACCAAGAAAGATAAACAGAGGAACTCGTTAATAAAGAAAATGACAAGAGTGCAAGACGTCGTGATGTAAAATCCCTGAAATGGCAATGAGCTGGACATACTGCAAGGAGAACGGACCACCGATGTACAACCGAAGTTTTGTATTAGATTCCAAGGGACAGGAAAAAACCCACAAAACAACGTGGGAAATGAATGGATAGATGAGACTGGCCCAAGACAGTTCGTTGTTGAAGAAATTGGGAGAGACTTTCACCCAGCAGTGAATTGATGATGATTCACAATGATCATGATGATGATGTATTCGAATTTATAGTTCAAAGCAGATTTGTCGGGCTAAGGTCCGGTTCAAATGTTTTGACCTGTTCCCAACTCTGGTCACAACTCACAGTACATCGATCCCTAATCAAAATGGGGTTGCGTACCCTAAGGCCACTCTCAGAGGGCATGCTAACCTCAGTTCACCGTCGGAAGCGCCTACAGTGTGCATGCAAGCATCAAAGCTGGACCTTGAATGATTGGAAGCAAGTCGTCTGGTTCAGAATATATAGTTTCATTCTACACCATGTGGACGGCAGATTCCCTAAGGCCGCTCTCAGTGGGCATGCTAACCTCAGTTTGCCGTTGAAAGCAGCTGTAGTGTGCATGCGAGAATATAAACTGGAGCTTGAATGATTGGAAGAAAGTCGTCTGGCTCAGTAAATATAGTTTCATGCTGCACCATGTGGACGGCAGAGTCCCTAAGGCCGCTCTCATTGGGCATGCTAACTTCGGTTCGTCGTCGATAGCGCCTACAGTGTGCACGCGAGCATCAAAACTGGACCTTGAATGATTGGAAGAAAGTCGTCTGGTTCAGTGAATATAGTTTCATGCTGCACCATGTGGACGGTAGAGTCCCTAAGGCCGCTTTCATTGGGCATGCTGACTTCGGTTCGTCGTCGAAAGCGCCTACAGTGTGCATGCGAGCATCAAAACTGGACCTTGAATGATTGGAAGAAAGTCGTCTGGCTCAGTGAATATAGTTTCATGCTGCACCATGTGGACGGCAGAGTCCCTAAGGCCGCTCTCAGTGGGCATGCTAACCTCAGTTCGTCGTCGGAAGCGCCTACAGTGTGCATGCGAACATCAAAACTCGACCTTGAATGATTGGAAGAAAGTCGTCTGGTTTAGTGAATATAGTTTTATGCTGCACCATGTGGACGGCAGGGTACGTGTGCCTTGCTTACCTGGGAAAGTGTTCGCACCAGAATGCAACTCAGAAAGAAAATATATCTGGTGGAGTAAGTGTAATGCTTTGGGCAATGTTCCTCTAGGAAACCCTGGGTCCAGTCATTCATGTGTAGGAAACCATGACGTTCATCACTTTAATAAACCTCATTGCAGACCAGGTACATCCTTTCGTGGCAGCAGTATTACCCTCTAGTAATGAGTTCTTTTCATAAGGATAATTTGTCATGTCATACAGTGACGTAACTAGCACAACGTGCGCTCCTCCCCCAGCAATATTTACTTCAGCCCCCCTAAGAACAGTTATTTTCCCGGGATTTCGAACACGAGGGAGGATGCATTTTTCGTGGTGTGTGTGTGTGTGTGTGTGTTGTGGTTGGGGGCGGGAGGGTTAGGAAGTCAGGGTGGGTGTCTGTAATAGTAATGGTGGCCCTGTAGTTTTAAATTTTTAAATAATAGATTTGAAAATACGTGTAGTTGCTTTGTCCAAAACTAAAATAAATCACTTGAAAAAATCACCCTCTTACATATAGCAGATATGCGGCTGCTGTGAATAAATGTTGACACCTGTCGTGCACGTAATCCTAGGTAACTGACTGCTTTCCCACATCCTCTACGGGGAATTCCGCTGTGGCCTCGCGCTTTTCCTCAGCAGCGCAGAGAGAGAGGGCGATAGGAGAGCGATCGTGTTATTTACAACACTTTGCAGAGCAATCGTATTACAACCCGAAGTCAAAAAGCCGAACACTTTCAATCTGTAGAACATTCGGTGTTTTAAAACTGAAACTAGGAATTTATTTAGGCAAAACTAAATATATCTTAAAGCAAAATATGAATATTTTGGGTTAACTATTGTGCGTGTTCGAATTTTTTCATAAAATTATAACTGGCAGCTCCAGTACATCCCTTCGTTACCTGCGCCCCCGCTGCTGTGGGGGCTGCGGGGGTGGTAGTTACGCCCCTGATGCCACACTGCCCGGATTGCCCGAGAATGGTTCGCGGAACATGAGAAAGACTTCGAGGTACTGACATGGCCTTATTCCCTAGACCTCAATCCAATCGAGCATTTGTGGTTTTTATTGGTAAAGCAAATATGATCTGCGGCTGCGCAAGCACGGAACGTAAAGAGCTGAATGATCTGTTGAAAACGTGTTAGTACCCGATACCACAAGATAACCTACAGAGATTTTGTAGTGTCCATGCTTCGCTGGGTGAGAACTGCTTTCGTGGCACATGGTGGACGAACATTATATTCAGTCATAATGTTTTATGGCTATTCGGTGTACAAGACTTCAAATTTACGAATATGCTCTGCAAAACGATACGCGCCATAAAAATATGTCTGTTCTGTTCAGGAATTGATTTTAAGGTTTTCTGCACGCTTATCGACAGGTAGTTCTTTAAGAACTACGAAGAATCAAAATATTTCTTCCACATTCTTGTTCTTACTACTTTGTTGCGATCTTTAAAAATGTAAATTATATTAAGGAAATCACTGTGATACTCGGAATAACTCTGTCTTTCAGTCGTCATTCAATCTGTATTATAAAGATAACAGCAAGTCGTCAGATGACCTCACGCGTAAGGTAACAATGTAGCAAGAAAAGCACAACGAATGTAATATATGGATCCTTATGATTATGAATTGTATTAAAAAGCCCACAGAAAACCTTGAAAATTAACTCACACACAATCATCAGAAGAGTGGCATTTTTTATGTGGTTATTATATGCATTCACATCAAGTTTCCTGCTTTGAGTGTCACGTTGATCACGGTATTAGAATACTCTTTCCTGTCTCTCCAGGTGATTATGTGCTTTTTATCTCGCAAGAGAAACATGCTGTGATTTGGGGATGAAGTAAAAAGAAGGAAGCCGGGGAGCGCTCAAAAACATTGCAATTTCACGGAAAATGAATTTTGACAAAGCGTCCGCGTATTGTCCGAAAATGCCCTTTGAACACCTCTTCCGTCTTCGAAAAAATGCAAGTTTCGTCTTTTGGCATGTTTCCAAATTTCGCTCTTTATCTCACGTGCGCTCAGGGCAGTAGGAATTAATTATGCATTTCATTTCTGGATCAAAGTTGGACCTACTTAAATATGAAACAAATAAGTGTGCAATCAGAATTTTACAAAAGTTAAGTGCATTTCCGATTTTGATTCCTGCGCAATTGAATGACCTTTGTTTTATAATTGATTTTCTCTGTAAAACGAACAGACGAACGATAGTAAGTCTCCAACGCAGGTGTAAAATTCGCACGCCAAACCTATATATACAATATATTGACAAAGGTCACCGGACACCTAGAAGAGAAACACAACATAGCATTTATTGACGTACATTACAACGATATTGGTCCACCTGTGGCTTTAATGCATACACTGACCCTCCGAGACAAGCTTTCGAGAAGGTTTTGGAACATAGAGACAGGTATGTGGCTCCATTCAGCACAGAATGTTGCCGCTAACTGTAGCTTAGTAGTAGGCCTTGGTTCCAAACTTCTTATGCTGAGCTCTAATTCATCCCATAGGTGCTATATGGGATTATGATCAAGGCTCCGAGCTGGCCAGTCCCCACATGATACAGAATTATCGTCAAACCACGCCATAACAGTCCCTGCTTTATGGTCGATGCATTACCCTGCTGGTACCAACAAGGCTCGGTTCCATAGTATTGCCACAGGGTTAGTAGGACATAAATGTCCAAAATTTCGAGGTAGATGTGCTGATTAACAGGTTTGTCCACGATAATGGGGCCAAGACCATACCACGAAAAACACCCAAACACGAGTATACTGCGAGCTTCAAACTTGACCGTAAGAAAAGTACAGTGTGGTAAATAGCGTTTCCCCCGCCGGCTGCTACCATACCCACACACGGCCATCAGATTGATGGATCGTGTATCTGGATTCATCAGTCCATAGGACCCGTTTCCATTAATCTACGGTCCACGATAAATGTTCTTTACACCATGCTAAAAGACGAGTAGCATTCCGAGTAGAGATGAAAGCCTTATGAGCAGCCGCACGACCACGGTAACTCATAGAATGAAGTTCGCTGCGAATGGTACGTGTACATACCGAGGTTCCAGTATTTTTACTCACCTGTACATTGAGGTCTTGTGCAGTATTCCGTCGATTAGCTGTAACGACTCTCCTGAGGCTTCGACGTCCTCTATCACTGATGTTCTTTGGTCTGCCGGTACGTTTTGCTGCTGCAGGCACGCAACGTGTCTTCCACTTATTCAGTACATCCAAAACAGTTGACTTGGGTATGTTTAAACGACCGTCGATTTCTTTTATGAACAACCCACTAATATAACACTCAACGATCTTTCCTTTCTCGAAGTCAGCTCTCTCCAGCCGCGACATTTTCACCCAACCTCACAGTGCGATATGATCGCGGTCAGTTGCGGGCTTGCTTGTTTTTATACTGTTTGCAGCTGTACCGCGTATCTTAGCAACGTAGCGGATCCGTTCATTTTCTTTTGAAGGAGTGTCCAGTAACTTTTGTCAATTTAGTGTTTATGTATAGACACACACACATAGAAAGAAAGAGATACCGATAGATAGAAGATAGAAAACGCAAACCTTTTTAACGTGTCTACAAAATTGTGTCACTTATTTTTAAAACTACTAATTTTGCACCACTCGCCACAACTGTCAAATCTGAATTTATATTTTTAATTCTGCCTCTGACATGCTGTTCTTTGGAGCTACCAAGTAATTTTTAAATTCTTGGTAAATGAGGAAGAGTTAACTTATCTCTTTTTTTTTTTTATTCTGCAGATATTCAAATCGTAGCAACAGTGAGTACCGTAAAATTTCAAAGGGCATCATTGAATAAGTCTTTTTCATTCAGGCAACAACACATTTCTCTTGTGTTTAACTTTTATTAATTTCAGCACATTCTACCTGCAAAAGTATTCTTTGGTAAATCAGTTCTGCATAAAAAGAAACGTCCGCTGAAACGAAAATATTTCCATGCCTGAGCTAATGATAAAATATAGTAGATAATGCTTCATAGATGTATTCGGAAGAAAATTCATGATGATAAATATTTCAGTAGGATGAACGTTTTCCCCGTTTATCATTATGTGCTTAACAGCAGCAACTTGCTTTAGAACAGAGGGAAGAGGCATATAAGGTTCTTGCGACGTTTCAATTGGCCTTTCGTGACCAAATTGCTGGTAAAATAGGTCTTGACACAAAAATTTATGAACGCGTGATCGTCTGTGATTCGTGGAATCTTCATCCTCTTCGTTGAGCAGTGGAGAATCAGAATTCTGTGGTTCTCATGCTTTTTGCGAGACAAGATTTACCATTAGAATGAAATGTCGTTCCTTAGTATCATCGCCGAAACCTCATTATTTATAATTTGTGAGGCCCAGAGGTCCACCTCATCCTGAGGTACTGCTAACAGAAAAATCAAGACACTCCGACAGCTTTCGTTTCCAGAAAAATAGAAGATGGATAGCTCAGAGCATTCCAACAGAGAAAAAATGAACTGCAGAAGACTTCGGCGTCGTTGCTTCCGCGTCATCCAAATTCCCCTAGGACCGTGGCAGAAAAGAAATAAAGAAAAAGAATAACACAGCCTGGTGATGTGGCTGCAATGAAATTGTGCACGTGGCGTGATGGCACTCACCAACTGCGGTTTAAAAAGCAGAAGTCGGGCAGATTTTACCATGTAACTTGAAACGGGGTATATTATATTCTTTTCCAGCTTGTTTTCCCGTCAAATAAAAACTCAAGTGTAAAACAGATGTAACTCAAAACCATTAATGAACAGCAAGAAAGATACGGTGCATTCGCTTTGATGACGGCGGCGATTCGTCTCGGCATGGACTCGACAAGACACCGGAAGCGTTGGGAAACCATACGGATCCACGACCCCTGAACACGCTCCCACAGTTCACAAAGATTTGATGGAGGGGGTCAGAGCCTAGAACATCTACCTCGATAGCATCCCAGATGTGCTCGATGGGATTGAGGTCAGGTGACCCAGCTGGCCAAAGAAGCGAGGTCACGTCGGTGGAGTGTTCATTCGGTGGAGTCGGTGGAGTGTTCATTGTCTTGTTACAGGGTGAGGTCCCCAGTGGGATGTTAAGGACACACAAACCGGAGCAGGTAACGTTGACCTGTGAAGGACGATGTCACACGTACCAGGGGTCCCATTTCAGTCCACGTAAATAGTCCCCAGAGGAGAATTCCACCCCCACCAGCTAGAAGAGTACCCTGCTGGCAAGAAGGGTCCATCGCTTGATGTGGTTTGCGCCGTACTCGTATCCTGCCATCCGCATGTACCAACGTGAATCTCGACTCATCAGTCCAGGCAAAATTTTTCCACATGTCTAAGGTCCAGTGGCGATGTTCCCGCGCCCATGCTAATCTTTGCACGCTGTGGTGTGCGGTCAGCAGCGGTACCCTCGTGGGACGATGGCTTCTGTACCCCATAGCGAAGAGATGGTTCTGATTGGTGTGGCTGCTTACACGTTTTTGTGTACCAGCGTTAAATTGCCGAGTGATTTATTGCATTGTGGCCCGTCTATCCGCTGTTACAATGAGAGGTAACCGACGATGACCTCGCTCATCCACACGCTGTTGTCCACGGCAGTTGGCCCTTGTAGGGATGGTTTTACCGGATTCGATGTACTCACGGTGCACCCGTGACACAGTGGCTCGTAAAAATCCCAGTGCCTGCACGACTTCCGAGATGGAGTGACCCATTCGTCAGGCTCCGACAATTTTCCCACGATCAAATGCGCTTAGATCCTTCGTCTTACACATACTGCGTCCGATTCTTACTGATTCACATTGCATCACTCCTTATATTGTCGGATCACTGTATACGCCATGTTGTTTCTGTTTACAGGGCCACCCACAGCGCCACATTTGCGTAACACCAGCTGTCTCTAATTCAATTGCTCTTCAGTGTTCACACATTGTGTGGTCACTGAATTACAACCACTTACCTGACACTTCCTGATTCTTTCTTTTGCCGTCTGTACAACAGCTGTCCGGCATCGTATCAACTCAGTAAGATGCCCGAAGTAGTTGGGAGATATGACCAACCAATCTGTGTGTAAAGCGGCGTTCGTAGCAAGTATGGAGTTGATTGGTGCATCCAGGCGCCTTATATGCGGTTCAATAGTGTTCCACAGGTGCCCTATGGGATTTTATATCAGCGGAGTTCGGAGGTCAATCGACATGCTGGAAGTTTGAACAGTGTTCCTAAAACCATTCTTGCACAACATTAAACCTGTGACTCGGTGCATTGCCATCTTGGAAGACGCCGTCTCGATTCGCGAAAAAATGCATCATTGCTGGGTGTACAGAGTCTTCAAGCAATTCACGGTAGTGGGCACCAATCATACTTTGTTCCACATGCACCAGAGATTCAAGTTCCTGCCAGGTAAACATGGAGACCATGCATGATGGATCGAGTGCCTCGTGTCATTTGCGCCAAATACGCACACAACAATCCGTGGAGTGTAGTAAAGCACGCGACTCGTCAGACCAGCACACTTTTCCCCAGTCATCCGACGTCCAACTTGCATAATCTTTGCACGAGGCGAGAATTTTGTGCCGACGAACCGGGGTCAGGAGAGGATGTCGTCGGCTTTTATAGTCTGTACATGAAAACGTGTGTCCCATGGTCATGACAGATATACCGTTCGGAGTTGACCCCTGTCGTATTTGGTAGTCAACTGTTGAAGAGTGCTATGTCTGTTGACCTGTACCAGTTGGCGGACCCGGCGCTCACCTCACCCACCAACTTTTCGCTGTCCTGTGAAGTTTTGCCTGCGGGTAGTTGTGTGGCCATTTCACGCCAGTTCTGATACACTTTAACTACTGCGGCTCGCGAACAACCTACCAGTTCAGCCGTTTGGAAAATCGAGGCACCTACTCTCCGAGCTACCACAATCTGTCCTTCCTTAAAGTCCGATAAATCCTTCCGTTGACTCATCAGGCTCCGAATATTACTACTTGCTGCCCCACTCACACCTTAAATCTGCTACGTCAGGCGAATAATCACGCCTCCTCGGGAATCATGTGGTCAACGGTCCACATCCACATTTGATATGGGTGGTATTAATTCATTGATCACTTGGTGCCTGGGAATACACACAAAAGTATTCTGACACGTTGGTCAAACGCAAACAGAGCATTTATAAGCCGAAATTAGTAGGCCGTCTTAGTGGCGTAGTGGTCTAAGCGATGGCTTCTGATCATTTTTCCGAGATGGGTCCGGGTTCGAATACCGTTGAGTCATGGATGTTGTGTTTGTCTTACGGCGCTTATCTTTCCCTTTCCTGGAACCATTGGCTCTAATTTAGCAACGAGCGACTGCTTATAGTCCATTGAGTAGCTGACGGTGGTCGTTAAACCTCCAATAAAAAAAAACAGTACATACTTGGATCACATTTGGCCGTTATGGCTTCAGAGACCCTTATAGAGATGTTTTTCATGAGATGCTGGTATGTCTGCACTGAAATTTTCCGGCATAGTCTTTCATAGTTTCTTCTGCCAAAGATGCCGTACAGGAAGCTCTTACCTGTAGAGATGGGAGTCAGCGTTCAACCTCGTCCGAAATATGTTCTACTGGATTAAGATCGGGACTTTAAACAAGTCAATCGAAAACTTTAACCGCTGTCTCCTCAAACCAGCTCTGGAGAGACCTTGCAATCTGAGTGCTATCTTGTTGAAAAAGGCATGGACCTGTGTCGCAGTACTGTTACAGCGTAGACAGCGGGGAATTATTCAGAATGTCTCCGTACCTTGTGTCCGTTTGTCGGGAGGGCACCACAATTATACGATCAAGTCGTGACTGTAGAGACAGTGCAACACGCCTAGCAGTGCTCCCCGGGATGCACCAGAACCAAATACGTCCGTCCGAATGAAAGAGTGTGTAGCGTGATTCATCTCTCGGCACGACCCTCTTCCACTCTTCGATTGTCCACAAAGGGCGCACGAGGCACCACTTCAATCATCGTCTGACATTGCCGGTAGTTATGTAGCGCTTATGCTCTGAAGACCTAACATGTTAATCGTGAGCACCCAGTTCTCGACAGATAATTATGGTACAAATAGCTGTTCTATTCACTTGTGCAACGCAACCGATCAACCGCCATACCTATCTCGAAGTCCATCATTTCATCTCCACGCAGCATAAGCGCTTCGAATGCAGTCTGACAACGCTTCCCTTTACGTGCAGCTCCCAAAATGCCTAGAGCGTGAGCATCAGATCCTGCAAATGCACTTTTGCTTTGCATATGTGGAGACGTCCGAAGGCTTTTGACTGCGTAGTGTATGGGTTCATAGGGCAAATTTAAAAGGAACTGTTAGCGATTTCTAACTTGGACAACGGATATCAAGCAATGCTCACATCAGAGAAGTAATTTGCAGTCATATATATGTGCTTGCCTTTTAATTTATGAAAATGTGTAATGAAGGCGTCCTCCTAGTTCTTACGTATGGATCAGAGATAGGGGCGTTAACTAAAAAAGCCATACAAAATATGCGGGTGATTCGCAGAAGCATGAAGATATCCAGGTCTGTTGTAACCAAGAAACATAGGAAAAATTGCTAACGGATCCGGAAAATCGCAAGATTTGTGACATCGTGATCAAAGTAAAGACAGTCAAGTAGTAGGGCTGGACTTATTGCTAAAACAACTGAGCACCGTTTGACAACTGAAATACAGATATTAGACTAGATACCAAGGGAAAGGAAAAGATACAAAAGAAGACAGTGTGGTGGTTGATGATGACATTTGAAAGCATACTGGAGAGACATGCAAAAAGGAGCTTTATCAAAGAGATCTGTGGGAGAGACTTGGTGAAACTTCCATGCAGCAGTGGATTGAAAATGGTTGATGCTGATATGATAACGTTTTACAGTTATAGCGGCCTCAAAACCATTAAAATGTTGATTAGTCTGTTGAACATTCAAAAATTTCATTCTCATTACTGTTAGCACGTCTTTTGTAAAAAAAATATCCTGCTTATGTTACCGTCTTGTCCGTCCGTCCCTCCATCCGTCTGGACCCACGATATCTCTGCAACTATTAGTCCGATTTGAAAAATTCTTTTTGCATTGGGAAGCTTGAAATATGCGAATGATTATCCTTTATTTCGTTTTTTTACGATGTACAATATAGTAGATATAGTTACTTTTTAAAATTAGGCATAGATGTTTCGCTAAGAGGCGTAAAAGTAAATTACATTTTTCCTGATAATTCTTCTTCTAAAACTCCGATTTCAAATACATTTTCTTCAGCGGATACACCTCCTGATGGAAAATCGTTTGCATATAATTTCAAATTTTTGGTAAAGAATACTTTGGCCACCAGAGGGAGTAAGTGTTAGTTTTTGCTTCTGAGGTATTTGCCGTAAAATATGAGCTTCTAAAATATCGTTTGAAAAAATTCTTTCGTGGACTGATGCCACTCACATTGATAAACCCTTAAACAATATTTTCTTCTTAAAATATTCCACAGTTTCTCCGCCAGGGGGCGTAGATGTATATCTTATTTTCGTCAATATCTCTACTTCTAGGAGTCCGATTTAAAAAAATTCTTCTTTGTTGGATAGTGTTTTCAGTGTGACATGTTTTTCGTATAATTTCAAAATTTTCAAGTAATTCATAGACTTTCTGCTAGGGGGCGTAGTGGTAAATTGCGTTTACCCCTATATCTCCGCTTCTAAATCTCCGATTTGAAAAATTCTTTCTGAACCGGATACAGCTCCTGACGGGAAATCGTTTGCACATAATTTCTAATTTTTGTAAAAAAAATGGTTTGGCCACCAGGGGCGTAAATCTTAATTCCGCTTCTGATGTATTTGCAGTAAAATGTGAGCTTCTAAAATATCGATTAAAAAAATCGTTTGTTGACCCATACTCATCATGTCGACAAACATTTTAGGAACATTTTCTTCTTGAAATAATGCATGGTTTCTATGCCAGGGGGCATAGATGTATATCTTATTTTTGTCTACATCTGTACTTCTAGGAGTCCGATTTGAAAAAATCCTTCTTTGTTGGATAGTGTTTCTGATGCGAAATGTTTTTCCAATAAATTCAAAATGTTCAAGTAATTCATAGACTTTCCGCTAGGGGGCACAAAGGTAAATTGCGTTTTCTCAGTTATTTCTGCTCCTAAAACTCCGATTTGAAAAATTCTTCTTATATCGCGTACAAGACCTGATGGAAAATATTTTTCACATAATTTCTAATGTTCGGTAAAGAATGGTTTGGCCACCATTGGGCATTAGTGATAATTTCTGCTTCTGATGTATTTGTAGCAAAATCTGGGCTCCTGAAAACTCGACTAAATTTTTTTTTCTTGGACCGATACCGCTCATATAGAAAAACCTTTTGAGAATACTTACTTTTTACAATAATGCATGGTTTTCCCACCAAGAGACGAAAAGTCACATCTTATTTTTGTCGATATCTCTGTTTCTAAGAGTCTGATTTGAAAAATTATTTCAGCTCACGATTCCGTTTACAGTAATATCTGAGGGATTAAAAACCGATTGGAAAACTCTTTTCTTCCGTCAGATACTATTGTTTTCCATACCGGTTCCATTGACTTTGAATAGCTTTGATAAGTTTAATTTGCGTCAGAACGGATTCAAAGGACGTGCTTATTACACCCGAAAATTCGGTGTCATCTTTCTTGTTGACTGTTGTAGTTGGACTGTATAGTTTCAGTTCTGGTTCGTACGAAGTCCATGTTTCGTCCAGAAAGGTCCAAGAATGGACTTATGTTCTCTGATGTAACATTCTAAATGACGACTAGGAGATGCCATTTCTGAACATCCGTGAGTTACGAGAAACTCATCGTGCTATAATGTCCAAGCACGCCTTTCAACACGTGTAAAACTTTTGTGGCATATTTTTACCTCTTTGGGTAACTGTCTTACTGCCAGTGGCGTAACGGAAAAACTCGAGGCTCCCCCGCAAAAAAAGGTTTTCGACGCCTCTTTGAGAAAATCCAATAGCTTTAAATGACTCAAAATTTTAACTACAATATTATTAACCAAGCATTACGGGTGCTTTAATAAATCAAATTATCTGCAACCTACGAATATTTTTCGTAAAATCAAAATGATTTCACTTTATTACGTGAAACACAAATGTGTAGGTTATAATTAAAATGATTGCTCTGGTTACCGATACAAATTACTATAAAATACGTATGTCAAATTTAATCATATGCAAAGTTTATTACTTTGAAGAACTAAGGCCTGCTCTCTTAAATGCCTCACGATTGCACACACAAAACATGCAACAGCCATGGGACAGTTCCTAATGACTTGTTTTTTTAATTGGAGGTTTAACGACCACCGTGAGCAACTCAATGGGATACAAGCAGTCGCCCGTTCATAATTTAGGGTCACTGGTTCCAGGGAAGGGAGAGAGCCACAAAATCCATGCCTCACCGGGTCTTTAAACCTCCAATTCAAAAAACAAGTCATTAGGAACTGCCCCACGGCTGTGCCTAATGACTTGAGATAAGCACAAAATCCATGCCTCACCGAGATTGGAACCCGGACCAATGATAATAAGCCATCGCTTAGACCATTGAGGCACCGGAGCGGCGTCTAATAACTTTACCAATTTATACGAAATGTAACAACATAATTAAGCATATAACAAAGTAACGATTAAGAACTGTAGAGAAAAAAACGTAAAACTACTTAAATTATTTACTCTGGAATTTAAAAACACGCTTAAGGGGTAATTCTAATTTTTTTTTAAATCGATTTTTTTTTACATTATTTTATTATTTCAAGTCTTAAGAATATGTGTACTAACTTTCAAGTCGAAATTCGTA
Organism: Macrothele yani; assembly: GCA_039090855.1. Classification (NCBI taxonomy): domain Eukaryota; kingdom Metazoa; phylum Arthropoda; class Arachnida; order Araneae; family Macrothelidae; genus Macrothele; species Macrothele yani. The sequence goes on along the minus strand of CM076997.1, from coordinate 45,045,192 downwards.
AAATTGGCCAAGTTATAATCTGTTATTGTCCAGTGGGGTCACAGAATTGGTGCAACTGGATCAAAGCCGAAGCCGAGAAAACTCTGGACGAATTCAATCACGAACCGCCACTTCATAAAGATGTCGAAAATGCTATAAACCCGATTTACAACGATTTGTCATCAAGAGAGTTGCTAGAAAGGTGATTGGGTGGTGACACTCAAAACAACAGCGAAAGTTTCAATTCAACTGCTTGGCGATGCAGGCCCAAACATCTTCACTGTGGCTGAAAAACCATCGAAATGGCAGCTTATGCAGCAGCAGGCATTTTTAATGAAGGCTTTTCTGCCGTCCTGAAAATGATGAGAACAACAGGAATTGTCATTGGCGAGCAAACGAAGATATTTGCCAACGCGCGGGACAAGCGCCTGCAGAGATCGTCGAGACGCAGCCTCGAAGCTACAAAAAAGGCTTGTACAAGGCGTTGAAGCGAGCAAATGTCTGTAAACGAGCTCTATGTAGCAGAGGAAAAAACACTGTATGACTCTGGTGTAGCAGATTAGCAGCAAAATACTGTAAGTACTCTATATGCCTCCGTAAACTGTACTTGAAACTTTAAACGCGTTTTTCTTGGAACAGCTTTTTCGCGAATGGTTGGCATGATATTTCAAAACTTATTGGACCGATCGACTTCAAGTGTAAAACTGCATGTTCAGCAAATATCCTTTTATCGTTTGATGAACCAAAAACGCGATACGTTATATATATATATATATATATATATATTTTAATATCGAAAAACATTGTCAGTTCTTTGAGCTAAATTAATAATTTGAGTTTGACAAGTCACCATTTCCTCAAATACACTGCCGGAAAGTGAAAAAAGAACACCAAGAAAGAATTGGCGGATGATCATGAAATTTACATATGTTAATGGGGTCGAGTTTACGTAGGTGTGATGTTAATTTCAGGACCAACCAGTGAGCGCTTACGCCACAGCACGGCATATTATGCAAATTATCGTCGGTGGTATTTAAGGAGTACGGCGGAGTGAATGTAATCAGTCGTCGGCGTACGAACCCGTGCGAAGACCTTGAAGAAGCTGCAATGCCTGGACATGGAAGACGTGTACGATTTCAGCAGTTATCGGACTTTGAGCGAGGTCGTCTGGTTGGACTCCGCGAGGCCGGGTGGTCGTATCGTCGTATTGCGGAGCGGATTGGACGGGAAGTATCGGTGGTGGTACGATGGTGGCGTAGATGGTCCAAGGAACATTCTCACACGAGAAGACGTGGAAATGGGATTCACAGACGGACTGATGAGCGGACCGATCGACGCATAGGAAGAGCGGCGTTGTCAAGCAGAACATCCACTACGACGCAAATCCGAGCTGCCGTTGCACTTGAGGTGACTGTGCGAACAATCCGCAACCGTCTACTGGATACAGGACTACGTTCACGTATGCCTCTGGCATGTGTACCTCTGACTCCAGCCCACCGTCAGGAACGGCTGCAGTGGTGTCGCCAACGTCTGCACTGGAGACCGCAATGGCGATCTGTCGTGTTCAGCGATGAAAGCAAATTCTGCTTGGGAGCCTCCGATAGCCGTACGCGTGTTCGCAGACACACAGGGGAGCGTCTGGTCTCCTGGTGTGGGGAGCGATCAGCTATCACTCCCGTACAGCACTAGTGTTTGTACCGGGTATATTAAACAGCACCTCCTACATCAACAACATCATTCAACCCGTTGTTGTGCCATTTGTAAGGTCGGTCCATCGTCGTGCTTTCTAGCAGGATAGCGCACTCCCACACATGGCACGTGCAACGCAACATGCACTTCAGGGTGTGAGACAACTTCCATGGCCGGCACGTTCACCGGATTTGTCCCCCATTGAGCAGGTGTGGGATTTTATGGGACAACGACTTATCCGGTCTCCACGGCCAGCCCCGTCCATCCCCGATTTACGCGTCCAGGTTGAGGATTCTTGGAACGCAATACCCCAAACTTACATCCAACATCTGTACGACAGACTCCATGCCAAAATTGCACAGTGTGACGCAGTTCATGGCGGTTCAACCTCATACTAACCATGTTACATGGAAATGTTATTTTTCAGTTTACCAGCAAATACAGCTGTATTTTGCCATAATGTTTTGATCACGTTATCCTCTGTATTCCGTTTTTATGCTGTATGAATTTCGTTCGTATCAGACGTCTCCTTCTTGCTATTCTTTTTCACTTTCCGCCAGTGTATATATTTTTGTTCTGGTTCATGAAACGATAACTACTTGTCTATAGAGTAAAACGCAGTTCGAGTTTTTTGTGTCAGATCACCTGGAGTGGAGAAATCATGCCAACCAGTGACCCCCGATCTTCGCGGAGTGTCATGGTCGAGGGGGATTTCCGGGCGTGATTCTTCATGTCTCTTATTAAAAGTTATTTTGTAGGTACCTGAGACGATAATAAAAATAGATGTACGTACTTGGGAATCAATTGATTGCATAGGTACGTCAATAAACACTGAAAAAAAAAGAGGTAATTTTAGCGTAAAAACTGAGAATCCCCCTTAAAGTAATACCACAATGTTTTACACATACTAAAAAAATCTTTTGACTCTGTTATAAAAAAAATTACGCAGGTCTCTGATTTTTCGCTCCAGCGAAGAACACCTTTTAGTTCATTATACTCGGAATAATGCATAGTTACGAGCAAACAGCTGTAATACCTAACACCTTATCCTCATTGGTATAAAAATTCCGTTCTTTGAACTGATGGTTTCTTCACATTCTCTTGTTAACATACCTGCATAGAGACTATTTGCACGGACAGTGAACTTAAGGCCCCTAGTAACAGCAGGTACTATTACAAGAGGCCTGAAGTTCTTTTGAATAGCTGCTTTCCCGTCATCCTGGTTTTATAAACTAAAGCAACGAAAATGATTTCTAAGGATTTCTAAGAAAAAAGTTATTTTCTTCTGAATACGTCATTCAAAGCTGCCTTAATTATTGGCTATTTCTGTAACCCGTTTCACACGAAGTTTCCACAAAAAAATTTGTAAGATCTTTTTGCTCAGGCTAGAGGCCATTTTAACCATGAGCCCCCCCCCCCTCCGACCCCGCTCCGCCTGGGTTATCAGTACACCCCTGCTTACTGCCCATCGTCGTTCCACAACCATCAATGATTGCATCAACTCCACGTGATGGTTTTTGATGCCATGTCGACTTAAACGTGCCACATCCTCCACTCTCAAGCGACGTAGGCACAACGTTGTCACCCACAGTGCCGCCGTTCGATATGGTAATACTTGGTTACCGCATGCTTCACGGAGACCTTGATAACATTTCACAGCGTTCCTTCCACGAGCGACCTCGATTTTGTTCTATACACATTGTGCTAACTTGATCCTATTTAACAACGAAACTTTAAAGTTGCGTATACGTCTCTCCCTAAGCTCTGCACTGGTGAAACTATGTGCGTGGAACAACAACGCCCTCACGTGTGCATCAGCAACGTGGGGACATTGTTGCCACTGTTTTATACCCAACCCTTGTAATTCCCTATTCAAACTACGACAGGTATTTCCCGTACCCCACTGCAAGGGCATCGTACCGGCAAACTAACACACCCTATCGTCTCATAAATATACAATAGCAAACAAAAGTATTTGGCGAAACACTTTTTCGACCATACTTTTTTTCTGCTGGACCAAATCGAGTCACTTTGGGATATGATATGTGTTATTCAGTTGTAAACATGACCCATATGCAGATCGATCGGAAATCTTAACACAGATCAGGTACCGAGCTTAATCGCAAAGATCATACAAATTGACCAACAAAGTAGGTGTGTAGCACATTCATTTAATGCAACGATAACAGAAAACAAGTACGAGAAAACGACAAAACAATAACTAATACTTAGTGGGATAACCACGAGACTTAGTAACAGCTGCACAACGGGCCGGCATCTAGTCCACTAGCTTCTCGACGGTTGCCTGCGGAATTCACGCCTATTCTGCAGAGAGCTGGTCGAACTTCTGGGCCCTATTGCGGCAGGTTTTCTTCGCACTTCGTCTCTCCAGCTCCTCCCACATGTGCTCGATGGGGTTGAGGTCTGGAGATTGGCTTGGCCAGTCTAGAAGTGTGACCTGTTGCTGCTGGAACTCTGGAGGTGTGCTTCGGATCGTTGTCTTGCTGCATGATCCATCCGCGTGGCATGTCCTGGTTTGCCCATAGGAAGACATCGTTGATGAGCATATTCGTGTAGCTCTGGCCGGGCATTATTCCGTCAATCTTGATGATGGTGCCCATTCCATTGCGAGAGAAGGCGCCGTAAACCATGAGCGATCCTCCTTCGTGCTTGACAGTCGGCTGAATGAACTGGGGGTTGAATCTCTGGTCACACGGACTTCGTACGTATCGGATGCCATCACTTCTGAACAAGTTGAACTTGCTCTCGTCGGTGAAAAGCACCTTAATCCAGTCCACCGCGGTCCAGTGTCGATGATGGCGCGAGAACGCAACTCTAGCTCATCCATTCTTGACTCCGATGAGTGATTTCTTGGCGGGGCGTCTTCCATTCAATCCACAAGCACTGAGACGACGGGAAATGGTCATTCGGCTGACGTTCAGGTCATTGCTGTCGTGAAATTCGGTGGCGATGTTCACAGTAGTCAAGGTGGGATCAGCACGTTATCGACGGAGGATGCTTCTATCCTGACGCAACGTAGTGGAACGAGGCATACCACATTGCGGACTGTTCTTGACGGCCCCAGTCTTCTTATAACGTTGCAGGATAGCTGAAATGGACTGGTGTCAGATCTTCAGCGCCCTCGCAATGTCGGTGACGCGCATTCCGGATTCCATCCTGTTCACGGCCGCCTGGCGAGCTCCAACAGGGATCTCCGCCATTTTACCCATTTCTGGAAACCTAAGATTGACTTATTATCACACTACACATCACAAAACCCCCCAAAAATCACAAGAAAAACATTAATACATGCAGCAAACAAATGAGTAATAATTGGCGACTCTTGAATATGGCCAATTTCGAACGACAAATTCGCTCTGAGCGAAATACAAACTACGCGGCATTGGAACCCACGAATCAACACATATCATATCCGAAAATGAGCCGATTTGGACCAGCAAAAAAAACATTATGGTCGAAAAAGTGTTTTCCCAAATACTTTTGTTCGCTTCTTTATAATAGGACGCCACTGCTACAAGTTGTGTTCCGCGGCCTGTCATAACGATCTTGCACATCATATAAAATCATTTGTGGTTTTTACTTTATTCTGTACGACACAGTAAATTTGTATACGATATTAAATTTGATCAATTTAATGCAAAATTTTATGGAGGTACAAACATTAAAGCGATGTTGCTTCCATGTTATTTTCAGGTATGCATTTCACTGAGGCATAATCTCCTTTTTCGTCATGTTTGCTCTGCTTTTCCTCCTCCGGGATTTCCTCATCTCCTGGCTCTGCGTACAGATCTGGAAACTTATGACTCAGTGTAAAGAGTTTAACGTAACAGGGAACGGCGGCCAAATAGTACAACGCAGCTACGCCGTGTACTAGATAACTGAATTTCTTCATGTCGTACACCCAACAGTTACCAGTTGATCCGCAACTGAATTCCCAGATGAGACAGGCGGTGTCTGCAAGAGCGCCGAAGATGATAGGAGCAGGAATGGATGCTATAGTAAAATACGACACAATAATTAGGAAATGTAGAAATGTATTACATATACAAGATAAGTATTTTCCTATAACATTACTTAACCAGATTACTAACATTAAGACATTTTCATCGGTATGATTGCTATGAAAAGTTCACACGGAAAGTACAGGGTGATTCATAAAGAAGTATGCATTTTCCAGATGCTGTAAAATACTAACAGTTGAAGACACGCATGCGAAACTTTAGGTAGATGTACTCATAAAGTTTGTGTCCCGCTACTAAGGGAAGTGATGTAGGCGATAGCGCGCGTGTCACGTGACTAGTCCGTCGATGAACATGTTCCTCACCGATGGATTGGACGAGCCGCGGACTACAACATGCCACTGACCCATTGGCCAACCAGAACTCCTGACTCAACATTTTGTGACTTTTTCCTGTGGGGGTACGTAAAGGACCAGGTATTCGCCCCTCCCCTTCCTGTTGATCTAGCGGAGCTGAAACAGCGTGTCACAGCCACTATCACTGCACTTGCTTGAGATATCTTACTTCGCGTTTGGACGGAAATGGATTACTGGCTTGATGTGTGCCGTGTGACTAAGGGTGTGCACATATAAAATCTGTGACTGTGTCTAAAAAAACTTGAAACATTCCCCTACAATTCTGTTACAGGTAACAAACAATATCTCACATTGTTCTTGTTTTATAGTGCGTTGAAACTGTATACTTCCTTATGAATCACCCTGTACTTTAAAACTGTATGCACATTTTCATCACTTATGGCAAAATGAAGGTATTACACCAGTGACAGTGACAAATGTATAATATTAGAAGTTTCAGTGAGAGAGTACTAAAAACATGTGTATGAAACATTTTAGGGCTTTACTGATATAAAAATAAAATCGTAAGTTAATAAATCTTATTACAATTTTTATTCTTCAAAGCACATGCTTCCCAACTTGATGCTGCCCTTTGCACGACCCACCTCTGCAGTTCGTGTAGAACTCAGCTTGAAGAAAATCCTGTTTAACTCTTCGTCACGCTGTTTTTGAATCTCTAAAACACTCTCAAAATCATATCACTTCAGCTTGAATTTCAGAAAAGGGAACAAAAAGAAAAATCAGCAGGTGACAAATCCGGCGAACACGGATAATCTGAAACATTCTTTCTCCCTTCTCAGGGAGAAATCGCCTGACGATTGTCCTGTTGTGAGTAGATGCATTGTCTTGAAGCCGGTCACCTTATTGGGCACCTTCTACCTAACGTGCCGAATTCTTTTCAGCAATCTGTCCATAGGCCTCTGTAAAATTTAGAATTAATTGTCTGTTCTTTCGGTGGAAATGCTTTTTGTGCACAACACCCTGCACATCAATAAAGAAAATCACCAACAGCCTTTCTTTTGAGACTTCTGAAACCGCAGTTTTTTTATCTTCAGCGAATTTTATCTAACACATTCAGGTGATTGTCTTTTTGTTCGAACTCGTACGCAAACCGCCAGTATTCATTACCAGTTAGGACTTTTTTGTTTAATGTCTGGACCACTATTTTCCCTCCCTGTCGAATCCCAAGACTCAGTAATTCGTATCTCCTTATGTTCCGCCGTCAGTGTATGCTGTACGAAGCGTTAGATCACTTCTCTGTTTCCAAATTTTCAACTCCAATGGAGTTCATGGTTTCTTCACTGAAGTGAAGCTCGTGTATTAACATTCAGTGTGTTAGGCGACAATCCATTCGCAACTGCCGAACTTTGTCGGTGTTTGAGTCGAACGAGACTGCAAGGACCGCCTGCGCTGCGCTTCATGGTGAACATCCCCTAGCCCTTTCCAGAATCGCCCGTACCTGCGAAAAAAAGTGAATCGTGATATCAACTTCATTTACGTAAGATTAGCACCATTTCAGTTGCACTTTTTCCAGCTTTAAACAAAGTTTGATTTCTTTCCTAACTCAGAACTTGAAACCATGACGAGGTGATTTTACTGCACCAACTGAAACACGACTTTCCAGTAGAACCTCTTTGTGCACAACTGCTGAAACTTGGTACTGAGCCAATTAAGATTCGACAGTAAATACTTTCAACACTGGCCACGGCATTAGTAGCTGTCCTTTAAACAAAATCAGTCCTAAAACTTCTCACACGCAGCTTCAAAGGAACATCGTCAGAAGTAAGCAATTAGAAAGGCACGTAACGAGCGCTTTTGTTTTATGGAATAGGATTACTTCCAGCAAAAAGTTGCACGTGGAGGTACAGACAGGCTTGCCGCTTATGAAATTGTTATCTATTTTCGGATTAACTTGGTCATGAAGTACCAAAGTACTTAAAGATTCTTAAAGATGCGAGCAAACCTCCTCTTGCATTTGTTGCCATTCAGTACACCCAGTGCACGTGTATACAGAACGTATCCTCTTTGTGGCGAAGCATGCACAAGAAGTGTTTTGACGCAGAAACCCGTTGTTCCCTGGAAATCCGAGAAGACCGATAGAAGCCACTATTGCATAACAAGACCAACTTGTCATCATTGAATATGTTTTTTGTGTTCGATCTCTCTTCAGATTACCACTAAAACTGTAGAAGCAAATGCTGTCAAAGCACGATTCACAAAAACTTTAGTCGAGTTTAAAGTGCAGGGATAAAAAGATTTTATTTACAATTAAAATCAACTAAAAAACACCGGCCAGATGTTTCACAGCCGCGACGGCCGCATCATCAAGTCCAATCAGCAATCCTGGTGTTCAGGTACAGTATCATATAGATATTATATTTCCGATACCATTTCAACATCTTTAACCGGAACTTTGGAGAACGGAACATTTTTCCCGGATTGGAACGGGGTTAGGATTCTTATCTCTGCTACTAATAAACAGACTTTACTTTTTGCGGGGGCATTACATATTGCATATTTCTGTGAAGAGGGTTGTAAAGAAGAAGTGCCATTATTTGTAAATTCTATATGGAAAGGACTGTTGACACGGTTAAAAACGCAAAGAAAGGGATGTATTACATTTACAATAGACTTTAGTTAATGTTCTTTGGCATCCAAACCTTATCTTGCTGTGCATTGTGTGATTACTTTGCATTGTGGGACTGGGGGTGATAATATATATATGCTGTACCTGCACACCAGGATTGCTGATTAGGCCTGATGATGCGGTCGTCGAGGCCGTGAAAAATCGATGCTGCCTGTGTCTTTTAGTTGATTTTAATTGTAAATAAAATGTTTTAACCCCTGTAGTTTAGACTCGACTACAGTTTTTGTAAATTGTGCTTTGACAGCTTTTGCTTCAACAGTTTTACTTGAACTTTTCAGCACGAGATATTACTGAATTGAGTTCAGATTACAAGTTAAACTAGGACTCGTCAATGAGCCATTGTGGCTACCACTATAAGGATATTTTTATGCGACATAATTGTGAAAATGCGGTTGTTTTTTTGGTTTTTTTTTTAGAAGAAAATGTCAAACGATACTAAAACGGGTTATATTTTCTTTATAAACGCTGCTTTTTATGTGAAGCTTCCTTTTTCCTGGTTTCTCGCTTCGCCCGTGGAGTTTTATTTTATTTATTTAATCTAACTTTGTGGAAGTTTGGCGTGTTTCTTATTTAAGTAAAGAATCTGCGCAGATTGTTGTCAGATGTTACTGCAGAATATGATACTGTATGATCTGCCGATACATATCTCTAAGTGAAAAACACTTGTTTGCTCAAATCTGACATCCTTATTTCCCCGTACATGCATATTGCAGTATTTGGATTTATTTCATGAATTAATAGAAAAAAATCAACAGACTGCTAGACAGAAATGCATCATTGCGGAATGGAAAGAGACAGGAACATCTTTTCTTTCTTTGCGAAGCCGCAAATTGATTTTGTCACCGAATGTTTAAATTTATTCTCCATGTCCAGTTTTTATTATATTGTATTTAGGAAAGAAAAGAAAACACGACTCAAATACACGATTTCTTCTTGGTCGTATGTTTATATTGCCTCATGTTAGCGGTGGAGTGACAGTCCGGATACATAAAACAAGTTAGTAACATCATGCAACGCATTGATTAAAAATTATACGCTTTCCAACATACCAGAAACCATTACTCAAATTATGAGGATAATGGCTATGGAATAAATCTCGCTCCTGTGTCCTGACCTTTGACTCCATTTCGATAATATTCAACAGAACCGATTCATAAAAGTTTGTCGCAATCGAAGCATTTTTACGTGAGTTACGGTGCATAAGGGCAATGAAATGGATCCCGCTCCTATCTCCTGACCTTTGACCTCATTTCGCTCATTTTCAATAGGGTTCGTCCCCAGGTGGTTCTCTACCACATACTAAAATTCCATCGAAATCGAACCATGTTTATGCAAGTTATCACACATAAAAGCAATGGAATAAATCCCGTCCAGCCGGACCTTTGACTCTATTTCGCTCATTTTCAATAGGGTTCGCCCCCAGGTCGTTTCCTACCACATACTAAAATTCCATCGAAATCGAACCATGTTTACGCAAGTTATCACACATAAGGCAATGGAATAAATCCCGTCCAGCCGGACCTTTGACTCTATTTCGCTCATTTTCAATAGGGTTCGCCCCCAGGTGGCTCCCTACCACATACTAAAATTCCATCAAAATTGAACCATGTTTACGCAAGTTATCATACATAAAGGCAATGGAATAAATCCCGTCCAGCCTGACCTTTGACTCTATTTCGCTCATTTTCAATAGGGTTCGTCCCCAGGTGGTTCCCTACCACATACTAAAATTTCATCGAAGTCGAACCACTTTTACACGAGTTATCGTGCGTACGGACAGACGGACAAAGCTGGTGCATATACGTTTTTTCAATTTCTACGGTTGGAAAGCGTAAAAAAACGCACAGTGAAAAAAACGCACATTTGGAAATGTGAGAAGAAAACGCACAATTAGGATGTCTATTACACCGGTGTTTAAAGTGACAGACAAACAGACACTTTTAAATTCGAATTAGATGCATGTTTGTTACTGACGTTACCATTGCTGATGCATAAACTGCTAATTTTTAGGTAATTGTAACGAAAATCCTGTAAAAGACATATTATAACAAAAACATTAAAATTGTAAGATCAATTGAATTTATGAAATCGATATCAGTGCACTGCAATTCAGCACGTCAAATTAAGGTGAAAAGAATAATGCAATATTCACGAACTATCTAGTTCTTCTATGTAGGAAATCGTTTTTAGACAAGATTTGATATCGCCAGTTTCTTCGTACTTCTTTACTGTTTTTTTCTATCCATTCGTCTAATTTTAAGTATGCTGTTTTCCTCTTCGTTCCTTCAATATTCAGTTGCGCTCTCATGTACGTGCAGGCTGAGTTTTCTGCTTCTCTCTTCAAACAAAGTACCACGTCCTTGATTCTGGAGTTTGATCTTCCAAGTACACGGTTGGTTTTGTTGTTCGAGCCTTCCCCAGCATTGGTAGTGAGATGCAGTCTCTTGTAGCAACTCCACAGTTGAAACGGAATCTCTTCATTTCCCAGCCATCTGTCGACGAAATAATAAAAAAAACTGAGAAAGTTTCCTACTTTCATGATTCTTCGAGTGAATTTCAAGATAGCCATCGCAAACGTCCTTAGGTGTAAGAAATACCAATGCTACACACATACGAATGTTAAGTCGAACCACCTCGTTTTCCCGGTATTCACGCGTAAGTCCATGCACTTTACCCGGAGACATTTTTAAACCGGCTACGCTGCAGCAGCTTCGAGTGTGCGCTTATTTTGCTGTGCGCTTTTTTCACTGTATGCATTTTCCCGACACCTGCTGAGAATATAGCAGAGATTCCCAAGTGAAGTTCGGAAGAAATTAAAAGCGCAGAGATACAGGGGTTCACTCCAAATTTCTACTTCAATAGGTTTACAAATGGATACTTATCTTTGTAGCCATTTTTCTACTTTTAATACACTTTGTCTGTTACCATAGTCATCTTTATTAGTCATAAAATGGTCAATGGTTATTGCACTATGTATTTTCGTACATTGTTTTGAGCAAAAAGAAGAACTCAATGCACTGGATATTTTAGCGTCATCTTTCTGTGTATTGGGTGTGTGCATAAGTTCCACACGTTTTTGTAGGCTACAGAAAAAAAGGAGAACACAACAAAAAACATACCTAGGATTTCGCATAATTGCCATAATTCTGTATGGCCTCTTGTCTATGAGTAGGTGAATCTCACCCTGGAAAAACTCCTGTGTTTTGAAGTAAAAAAAGGCATGTAATGCCGTTTTCACATCGTCCACATCTTCGAAGGTTTGGAGAGCGAAGGCGTTCTGTGACGATCGAAAAAGGTTGCAGTCCGTAGGTGCCAGATCAGGGGAATACGCCGGGTGAGGTAACACTTCTCAAACAAAGTCGAGTAATTTTTGCCGAGTGATTAAAGTAGCATGAGATCTGGCGTTATCACGATGAAGAATCACGTCTTTGCGATTGACAAGTGCTTGCCGTTTCGGTGTCAGTTGTTCTCGCAATCCGTCCAAATGTTGGCAGTAGAGGTCAGCATTTATCGTTCAGTTAGGTGCCCACACCTTCCAGTGAATTATTCCCTTGACATCCCACCAAACACTCAACAAAACCTTTCTGGTATGCAGTCGTTCTTTTGAGGTCAATGGAGCAAGCTTCTCAACATGACACACAGTCCGTCGACGCTTCACATACTTCACAGTACACATTTCTCATCACCCGTTACAATTTGTCCCCAAAACGGTTCATTTCTGTAACGAGAAAGCAAAGAAATACAGGTAATGACTTTATCCGGTCGTTGCTTTGCAGATAGCTGGTGCGGAACCCAGTTATCGAACTTGGTGATGATCCCAAGCACAAGCATCCGTTTTTCGACTGTTGTTCTGTGTGCGCATAACGTTTCTACTAATTCTTGAACTATTGGACGTGGAACATTTGTTATGGCTTAGTCCACATCCTCATTATAAACCACGAATGGACGTCCAAGACGTGGTTGTCCTTTACAGGTTCTATTTCCGTCCCGGAATTTTTGAAACCAACGGCGGCTTGTAATATCATCAACTGCATCCTCCCCATACACTAGACAGATGTTGCGGCAAGGCGCGGCTGCAGTACTGCCTTTATTAAACTCGTACAGTAAACAATATCTAATATGCTCCTTATCGCGTGCCATGTTACACCGTCCGTGATTTTGTTTAGGAATGACTTCAAACCTAGTGACTCCAAATGCTCTACTGTTCCACGTCTTATGACTTTATTGATCGAAAATTCGGCATTTGTGACGTAACTACTCCGATTGCTGTTTGCAACTATTACAAAAACCGTTAGAATTTTTGCACATACCCAATACGTTTTGGTGCTGAGCAACAAGTATTCTTAATATTAAGCTACAAGAATTGTGCTACAAATTTAGTGTTAAAGAAGGCAAGTCTAGCTGTGACACATTGGGTTAATTATTTTCCCGTTCATCAATCTCTGTTAGGTAAAAAGTAGAGAACACATAGCAACAACCAAACTGTTGCCAAAAACCTGCGTGTACATCTGAGAGCTCAAACCATTTGAAAACTACGAAAGTAATTGTAATAATCTTTTCGCATAAAAGGTTTTCATTAATCTTCAAAGCAACTTTTGAACTGCCGGAATCATTTTTCTTATCGCATCATCAGATATCTGGACTGCAAAATTTACCAGTTACAAGACCGGCTGAACTGCACGTATGACAAACAGGAAGTTCTCGTAAATGCAAGTTCTTTCTCAGTATGAGCCTGTGCACTTGATCTTAAACATTTCGACGAACTCATAACAACATTAGCCGTTTAATCGTCAATCATATTTTCACTCACAGAAGAAGAAGAATTTTTTTCTTTTATGTGCATATGTAAAGGGAATAAGTGGAACATCCTGTTTTTCAATATTTTTTTTCCTTGTGTCATTGTAACGCTGGTATTTCCTTCCACAGATAGAATGCCATCATACTGTATATTAAGGAACTTTATGATATAATATACACTGTGAACTAGTGAGGAAAGCAATTGAAAACAATCAAAGCCTAAAGATAGCAAAGGGACATCTCAGTAAGGGAAGAAAACAGATTACGGCTCTGAGAAAAGAAGATGGTTCTGTAACAAGAAACAGAGGCGACATTTTGACAAGAGTGAAAGATTTCTACTCCAAATTATATGAAAGGGATGATACATGTACTCCAGACATCATGAAAGGTACCAGTACCAGAGTTCTTCCAGTCCTCCCAGCAGAGGTTGCACATGCAATCAAGAACATGAAGCGGGGAAAAGCTCTAGAAGAAGATGGAATTACTGTACACATCATACAAGAAGCAAGTGGAAAAATCGAAACAGTACTCGCCCAAATTTTCACTCGATGCCTTAATGAAAGGAAGATTCCTGAGGATAGGAACAACGCTACAATGATCCTGCTACATAAAAAAGGGTACATTGAAGATCTCAGGAACTACAGACTTATCAGCCTCCTATCAGTGGTTTTTAAAATCTTCACTAAAGTTCTTTCACACCGCTTGAAGGTGACAATGGACATGGCTCAACCGAGAGAACAAGCTGGATTCAGGAGTGGCTACAGCACAATAGATCATATCCACGTACTGAGAAAGCTGATTGAGAGAGCGAGGGAATATGAACTTCCATTGTGCACGGCTTTTGTTGATTATGAAAAAGCCCTTGATTCGATGGTTTTTTTTTATTTTGATTTGAGGTTTAACGACCACCGTGAGCAACTCAATGGGCTATAAGTAGTCGCCCGTACATAATTTAGGGTCACTGGTTCCAGGGAAGGGGAGAGCCAGTGCCGTAAGACAAAACACAACATCCATGCCTCACCGGGATTCGAATCCGGACCCGTTCGGACGAATGATCAGAGGCCATCGCTTAAACCACTGCGTCACCGGGGCGGCTCTTTGATTCGGTGAAACCATCAGCAGTTACAATGGCTCTGATATCCTGCGGTATTGAAGATGCATACATTAATATTATTAATAACATCTATGAAATCGCAAGTGCAAAGATTCGGCTGTTTGAAAATACAACACACATAAAAATTGGAAAAGTAGTGAAACAAGGTGACACCATATCTCCGAAGCTCTTTAATGCCACATTGGAAAATGTCTTACAATCACTGAACTGGGAAAACAAAGGGATAAGTGTAAATGGAGATGATCTAACACACCTTCGTTTTTATGATGACATAGTGATTTTTGCAACTACCCCATCAGAGCTACAGAGTATGATCCAGGAACTTTCTGACAAGAGTAAAGAAGTGGGATTAAAAATGAACTTTCAGAAGACAAAAGTGATGTTCAATTCTTTTACAAGAAATGAAGATTTATCGATTGATGGAGAAAAGCTGGAGATAACAGACACGTACGTTTATCTTGAATAGCAGATATTAAGTGAGGGTCACATTGGTGAAGAAATTAATCGGCGAACAAAACTTGTCTGGATAGCCTTTGGAAGAAACAGCATAAATTTCAAGAGCAATATGCCATTATGTCTTAAAAGAAAAGTGTTTGATCAATGCATCCTTCCAGTGCTTACGTATGGTGCAGAGACGTGGACCTTAACTAAAAGAGACAAACAAAGACTGCAGAAAACTCAAAGAAGCATGAAGAGATACATGCTTGGTGTAACCAGGACAGATAAGAAGAGGAACTCGTGGATCCGAAAAATGACAAGAGTGGAAGACATCATGATCAGAGTTAATTCCCTGAAATGGCAATGGGCTGGACATACTGCCAGAAGAACAGACCATCGATGGACAGCCGACATTTTAGATTGGATTCCAAGGGACATAAAAAGACCCAGAAGAAGACCACATGGAAGATGGGTGGATGAAATTCGAAAATAGGCGGGAGTGACATGGAGGAGACTGGCACAAGACAGACCGTTGTGGAAGGAACTTGGGCAGACCTTCGTCCAGCAGTGGATTGATAATGGTTGACAATGATGATTATTATGATCAAACAATGTTTGATGTGTACTTGTACACATTGTATTACTTGATCAACACTGGCTCTCTGTGTACATTAGTCATTTAGAATATTGCAAACCATGTTTGATGTGTACTTGTTCACAATGTATTACTTGATCAACATTGGCTCTCTATGTACATTGGTCATTTAGCATACTGTAAACCATGTTTGATGTGTACTGGTTCATAATGTGTTACCTGATCAACACTGGCTTTCTGTGTACATTGGTCATTTAGCATACTGTAATTCATGTTTGATGTGTACTGGTTCATAATGTGTTACCTAATCAACACTGGCTTTCTGTGCACATTGGTCATCTAGCATACTGTAAACCATGTTTGATGTGTACTTGTTCATAATGTGTTACTTGATCAACACTGGCTCTTTGTGTACATTATTCATTTAGCATGTGTAAACCATGTTTAATGTGTACTTGTTCATAATGTGTTACTTGATCAACACTGGGTCTCTGTGTACATTCGTCGTTTAGCATACTGTAAACCAAGTATGATGTGTACTTGTTCATAATGTGTTACTTGATCAACACTGGCTCTCTGTGTACATTGGTCATTTAGCATACTGTAAACCATGTTTGATGTGTACTTGTTCATAATGTGTTACTTAATCAACACTGGCGTTCTGTGTACATTAGTCATTTAGCATACTGTAAACCATGTTTGATGTGTACTTGTTCACAATGTATTACTTGATCAACATTGGCTCTCTATGTACATTGGTCATTTAGCATACTGTAAACTATGTTTGATGTGTACTTGTTCATAATATGTTACTTGATCAACACTGGCTCTCTATGTACATTATTCATTTAGCATAATGTAAACCGTGCTTGATGTGCACTTGTTCATAATGTGTTACTTGATCAACACTATATCTCTGTGTACTTTATTCATTTAGCATATGTAAGCCATGTTTGATGTGTACTTGTTCATAATGTGTTACTTGATCAACACTGGGTCTCTGTGTACATTTGTCATTTAGCATACTGTAAACCAAGTATGATGTGTATTTGTTCATAATGTGTTACTTGATCAACACTGGCTCTCTGTGTACATTGGTCATTTAGCATACTGTAAACCATGTTTGATGTGTACTTGTTCATAATGTGTTACTTGATCAACACTGGCTCTCTGTGTACCTTAGTCATTTAGCATACTTTAAACCATGTTTGATGTGTACTTGTTCATAATGTGTTACTTGATCAACACTGGGTCTCTGTGTACATTATTCATTTAACATACTGTAAACCATGTTTGATGTGTACTTGTTCATAATGTGTTACTTGATCAACACTGGCTTTCTGTGTACATTAGTCATTTAGCATACTGTAAACCGTGTTTGGGATGTAAGGTCAGGTGATGCGTAACATCACAGCCTCTCCTTGACAAATGTCAACCCCGCCTTCTCGTGGTGCATCCTGTTCCCACTAAAGGGGCTCTGACGACCGCCAATAGCGGTATAACTATACCATAGGGATCAGAGGAAATTCTATCCCACACTCACCAACCCGCTTGGCCAGCGTGGTGAGTTATGGCCAAACCCCTCCAAAATGACTCCACAACTTAAATCTTGGCCCTCAGTCTCCGGCAGCTGGAATGTACCTGACCAAGGCTGCGGCCAGGGCGACATGAAGGCAGAGGGTGCTAAGAATCCCCGGAGGACCGGACTAGGCTGCCATCTGATGCTGACCTTGGCAACGTACAATGGACGCTCCCTATCTTCTGATTCAAGGCTTCTTGAATTGGAAGAGGAACTACAAAGGATCAAGTGGGACATCGTGGGGCTAAGTGAGGTAAGGAGAAAAGGAGAAGATCTCATCGAACTGAAAAGTGGACATCTATTCTACTATCGTGGGACAGATACTGGCAGAACTAGTGGTGTTGGATTTATAATAAACAAGAAACTGAAGGATAAAGTGGTGGAAGTTGAAAGTTCCTCTGACAGAGCTGCACGACTCGTTATCCAACTATCGAGAAGATACCAGGCTCAGATTGTTCAAACTTATGCACCCACCACAAGTCATCCTGAAGAAGAAATTGAAGAATTTTATGAGGAAATTTGTCATCTAAATAATAACGGTAAGCAGCACTTGAAAATAATTATGGGAGATTTCAATGCAAAAATAGGGCAACGGCAACAGAATGAAACTTCAGTAGGTAAATTTGGTCACGGCAACAGAAACCAGCGTGGAAATACTCTCGTTGAGTTTGCAGAGGCAGAAGGGTTTTTCATCTTGAACTCCTTCTTCAAGAAAAAGCCACACAGGAAATGGACATGGAGACATCCAAATGGGACGACAAGTGAAATTGATTTTATTATGTGTAACAAAAATTTCGTCTTAGAAGACTGCAGTGTGCTAAACAAGTTCAACACAGGTAGTGACCATAGATTGGTGAGATGTAAGATGCACCTCAACACTAAACTTGAACGTGGCAAGCTCATAAGACAAACAAAATCTATTGACATAACCAACCTTAAAAAACACCATAATACCTTCAAGTTGGAACTGAAGAACAGGTTCTCTGCTTTAGAAGGCCTAACATCGGAAGAAGTGGACATCTCTGAAGTTAACAGAAAAGTAACCAAAGCTCTTATGGAAACAGCAACAAAATTAGCTGGGTCTAAGAACAAGTTGCCTGTAAATAAATTATCAGGAAAAACGAAAATGTTGATGCAAAAAAGAAGAGAGATGAGGACAACTAAAGAAGATGTGACTTCCAAAGTGGAATATATAGAGCTATGCAAGACAGTACGAAAAAGTATCACTGAAGACGTAAGAAAATTCAACTGTGAACTAGTGAGGAAAGCAATTGAAAACAACCAAAGCCTAAAGATAGCAAAGGGACATCTCAGTAAGGGAAGAAAACAGATTATGGCACTGAGAAAAGTAGATGGTTCTGTAACAAGAAATAGACGCGAAATTTTGACAAGAGTGAAAGATTTCTACTCCAAATTATATGAAAGGGATGATACATGTACTCCAGACATCATGAAAGATACCAGTACCAGAGTCTCTCCAGTCCTTCCAGCAGAAGTTGCACATGCAATCAAGAACATGAAGCGGGGAAAAGCTCCAGGAGAAGATGGAATTACTGTAGACATCATACAAGAAGCAAGTGGAGAAATCGAAACAGTACTTGCCCAAATTTTCACTCGATGCCTTAATGAAGGAAAGATTCCTGAGGATTCGAACACCGCTACAATGATCCTGCTACATAAGAAAGGTAACATTGAGGATCTCGGAAACTACAGACCTATCAGCCTCCTATCAGTGGTTTTTAAAATCTTCACTAAAGTTCTTTCACACCGCTTGAAGGTAACACTGGACATGGCTCAACCGAGAGAACAAGCTGGATTCAGGAGTGGCTACAGCACAATAGATCATATCCATGTGCTGAGAGAACTAATTGAAAGAGCGAGGGAATATGAACTTCCATTGTGCATGGCTTTTACCGATTATGAAAAAGCCTTTGATTCGGTGAAACCATCAGCAGTTACAATGGCTCTGAAAACCTGCGGTATTGAAGATGCATACATTAATATTATTAATAACATCTATGAAAATGCAAGTGCAAAGATTAGGCTGTTTGAAAATACAACACACATAAAAATTGGAAAGGGAGTGAGACAAGGTGACACCATATCTCCGAAGCTCTTTAATGCCACATTGGAGGGTGTTTTTCAGTCACTGAGCTGGGAAAACAAGGGGATAAAGATTAATGGAGATTATCTAACCCACCTTCGTTTTGCTGATGACGTAGTCATTTTTGCAACTAGCCCATCAGAGCTGCAGAGTATGATCCAGGAACTTGCTGACAAGAGTAAAGAAGTGGGATTAAAAATGAACTTTCAGAAGACATAACTGATGTTCAATGCTTTTACAAGGAATGAAGATTTATCGATTGATGGAGAAAAGCTGGAGATAACAGACACGTACGTTTATCTTGGACAGCAGATATCAAGTGAGGGTCACATTGATGAAGAAATTAATCGGCGTACAAAACTTGCCTGCAGAGCTTTTGGGAGAAACAGCATAATTTTCAAGAGCAATATGCCATTATGTCTTAAAAGAAAAGTGTTTGATCAATGCATCCTTCCAGTGCTTACGTATGGTGCAGAGACGTGGACCTTAACTAAAAGAGACATACAAAGGCTGCAGACAACTCAAAGCAGCATGGAGAGGTGCATACTTGGTGTAACCAGGAGAGATTAGAAGAGGAACTCGTGGATCCGAAAAATGACAAGAGTGGAAGACATCATGATCAGAGTTAAATCCCTGAAATGGCAATGGGCTGGACATACTGCCAGAAGGACAGATCATCGATGGACAGCCGAAATTTTAGATTGGATTCCAAGGGATAGGAAATGACCCAGAAGAAGACCACATGGGAGATGGGTGGATGAAATTCGAAAGTATGCAGGGGTGACATGGAGGAGACTGGCACAAGACAGACCGTTGTGGAGGAAACTTGGGGAGACCTTCGGCCAGCAGTGGATTGATAATGGTTGACAATGATGATGCTGATAAAACCGTGTTTGATGTGTACTTGTTCATAATGTGTTACTGGATGAAAACTGGCTTTCTGTGTACATTGGTCATTTAGCAAACTGTAAACCATGTTTGATGTGTACTTGTTCATAATGTGTTACTTGATCATCACTGGCTCTCTGTATACATTATTCATTTAGCATTCTGTAAACCGTGTTTGATGTGTACTTGTTCATAATGTGTTACTTGATCAACACTGGATCTTTGTGTACATTATTCATTTAGTATATGTAAACCATGTTTGATGTGTACTTGTTCATAATGTGTTACTTGATCAACACTGGCTCTCTGTGTACATTGGTCATTTAGCATACTGTAAACCAAGTTTGATGTGTACTTGTTCATAATGTGTTACTTGATCAACACTGACTCTTTGTGTACATTATTCATTTAGCATACTGTAAACCATGTGTGATGTGTACTTGTTCATAATGTGTTACTTGATCAACACTGTCTCTCTGTGTACATTGGTCATTTAGCATACTGTAAACCATGTTTGATGTGTACTTGTTCATAATGTGTTACTTGATCAACACTGGCTTTCTGTGTACATTGGTCATTTAGCATACTGTAAACCATTTTTGATGTGTACTTGTTCATAATGTGTTACTTGATCAACACTGGCTTTCTGTGTACATTAGTCATTTAGCATACTGTAAACCATGTTTGTTGTGTACTTGTTCACAATGTATTACTTGATCAACACTGGCTCTCTGTGTACATTGATCATTTAGCATATTGCAAAAACCATGTTTGATGTGTACTTGTTCACAATGTATTACTTGATCAACACTGGCTCTCTGTGTACATTGATCATTTAGCATATTGCAAAAACCATGTTTGATGCGTACTTGTTCACAATGTATTACTTGATCAACACTGGCTCTCTGTGTACATTGATCATTTAGCATATTGCAAAAACCATGTTTGATGTGTACTTGTTCACAATGTATTACTTGATCAACACTGGCTCTCTTTGTACATTGATCATTTAGCATATTGAAAAAACCATGTTTGATGTACTTGTTGATGTTAAACACCTGTTTCGCGTCTATGGCTGCCTATTTGTTATGTCTCTGTACCACCAAGTCCAATAAATCATTTAAACCTCCAATCAAAAAAAAAAAAAAAGCACGTTGTTTCCAAAAGTTACAACCACAAAACCAGATGCAAAACCTTGTGGCAATATGCATAACTGGTGACATTCAGTAGTAAGCCGGTGCACATGCGAAATGTCGAATAGTGCACACAGGTGTCACGTGGTATCACTTAAACGGATAAAGAGAAATAAAAGGCGCAATAGGTGACATGTGTTTGAAGGAAGGCGTAAAGGTACAAACATCTAATTTACCCAATGTTTCAAAGACATCATTTAGATGATTTCACGCAGAGAAGAATTATAGGAAAGCTGGAAGAAATATAGGAAAGGTAGAAGAATGCCGCCGAGTGAGTGATGTTGCCAGGCAGTTTGGAATCGAGCATAGTATGGTGTCCAGGCTCTGGGAATGGTTTTAAACCAATAGAATGTGTTCCAGACTCATGCTTGAAGGTCGCTCTTTCGCTGCTATGACGCATGCAGACGGGTTTTTAGTTGTAACAGCAAAATGTAACCTCCGAACCCCAGCTGGTCAGCTTGTGAATTGCCTCCATTCCAGCACAGGAATGCGGCAATCCTGACAAACTGTGGCAAGACGTCTGTTACATACAGGGCTATATGCCCGAAGACCTGTAGTCTGCATCCTTCTATCCAGAGCTAAACGTAGCGCAAGTTTTCAGTGGTGTAGTATCCACAGAAATTGGGCGCGTTATCAATGGGCCAATGTTCTCTTCACAAATGAGAGTCGTTTCAGTCTGTCCTCAGCTTCTAGTCGTCAGCTGATCTGGAATGAAAGTGGTACTGAGTACCAGCTCCAGAACATGCAGGATGGGACAGATACGGCGGGCCGTGGTTACGGTGTGGAACGACATCATGATAAGTGGACACACCGATCTGCAAGTGCTGGAAGACGGAACTATGACAGAATATTGCAACATAATTCTTCTACGTCATGTTGGATTATTCCCTGCTGCTGTAGGCATAAACTCTCTGTTCGTGGATGACAGCACGACACCTCATCGCGCGTGAGCAGTGCACACACTTCTGGAGACAGAATATTCATCTCATGGCCTGGACAGCACGCTCCCCAGACCTCAACCCCATCGAATGCTTCTGGAACGCAATGGGGAGACGCACTGGTACACGAAACTCCCCCTCCAGAAAACAAGTAGTGCCTCATCCGTGCTGTGAGAGAGGAGTGCGAAATTTGCCTCAGAAACGTTTCTATCACTTGATGCTCAGCACGTTGCACGAAGTTGTGTGCGCTGCTTTCTAGTACAGGGTAGACATATTTCATACTGAAATGTCTCTCCGCCTGGTTGTGGGTTAGCACTATACATCCAGTCACCAACTATGTCCTTCGGAAATGTGTAACTTTTTCGTAAAAACTGATTACAATGTACACTGAAGTGCCAGAAAAACTGGTACACCAGTCTAATACTTGGTAGGTCCTCCACGGGAGCGCAGGACTGCAGAAATACGACGGGGCATGGACTCTAACAGCTTCTGGAAATCTGCTGTTGGCACTGCACCCCACACTTCCTGCAGAGCGTTCCACAATTCGGGTGTATTCCGAGGTCTCGGATTCCTGTGTTCGATAGCGCGTTGCATGGCATCCCAAATGTGCTCTATCACGTTCAGATCTGGGGACTTGGGTGGGAATGGCAACACCCCAAACTCAGATGAAGGCTCCTCTAACCATAATGTGGCGCCCCGACATTTGTGTGGAGGTGCATTGTCTGTTGGAACAAGCCCAACCCATCAGCATGAATGCAGGACATGAACGGGTGTACCTCGTCAGAAAGGATGCGTACATAACTTTGGCTGGTTACAGACGTTTGTAGACGTGTCAGGGGTCCCAATGAAGTCCAGCTAAACCCACCCCATACCATTAAGAACCCCCCCCACCACCACCACCACCCAGCCGGTACGGTTAATTGTTGACCAGTGAGATCCATGGCTTCATGGGATTTGCCGCACACACGATTCCTTCCATCTGCGCTATACAGTTTTAAACAAGACTCGTTTGACCAGGCTACTTGTTTCCAGTCATCAAGTGTCGAGTGGCGATGTTGCCGTGCCCAAGCAAAGCGCATAGCTCTGTGTCGTGCACCCATCAAGGGGACTCGAGTTGGGCGTCGGCTCCCAAAGCCCACATCGTGCAGCGTACGTTGCACAGTCCGGACGCTGATACATATTGAGACTCCAGCATTGAATTCCGATTATACCTGCGAGAGTGTTGCACACCTATCGCGTGAAACGATTCTTGACAGCTGACGATGGTCACGTTCACCCAATGTCTTTTTACAGCCACACTGGTATCGTAGGTTGGAGGTTTTGCCGGAATTCTTGTAGTCACGGTACACCTTGCAATGGTCGTCAGTGAAAATCTGAACTTCGTTTCTACCTCCGAAATACTATGGCCTATCTCACGAGCGCCAACTATGACACCGCGTTGAAAATCGCGTAAATCGTTGTTACTTGTCATTCTCATGCCGAAAACAGTTCTGACATCTGGCAAGGATTTCCATCGCTTTATATACGCACTGGCGAACGCAACCGAGTACGCGCATAGGTGACGTTGCTATGTATTTTGCATAAGCTCGTCTGTACCAGTTTTTCTGTAACTTCAGTGTATTTTGTATGCGTTATTTACAAACGATTCTCTGTGTTTTATCATGCGTTCGTATGCTGACAACTTAATTCTTTCCCTTTCTATCTGGGGGTCTAGTACACTTTTTCTTACAGAGATAAAAATGTAGTTCATTCTTAGGTTTCGGACACCAGTGCATATGTTTCTACTTTTTTTGGAGGGAAAGGGGAGATCAACCATCCCACCTTGACTAACTCAATCAGTTATAATTTTTCCATTTTCTTTTTGTTTGGAGATTTAACGACCACTGTGAGCAACTAAAGAAGCTGTAAGCAGTCTCCAGTCCCTAATTTAGGGTAATTATCGGCAGAGAAGGGGCAGAATGTGAATTGTGAACTACCTGGATGAACAGGACACAATAGAGAATGTGCATTGTGAATCACCTGGATGAACAGGACATAATAGAGAATGTGAATTGTGAACCACCTGGATGAACAGGACACAATAGAGAATGTGAATTGTGAACCACCTGGATGAACAGGACACAATAGAGAATGTGAATTGTGAACCACCTGGATGAACAGGACACAATAGAGAATATGAATTGTGAACCACCTGGATGAACAGGACACAATAGAGAATGTGAATTGTGAACCACCAGGATGAACAGGACACAATAAAGAATGTGAATTGTAAACCACCTGAATGAACAGGACACAATGGAGAATGTGAATTGTGAACTACCTGGATGAACATGACACAATAGAGAATGTGAATTGTGAACCACCTGGATGAACAGGTACTTGCAGATGGTTACTTTCAACAGGGTGGTGCAACGTTGCACACCACCAATAAGAGCACAGCAGAAATTCTCGGATTTTTCCAGAACAGGATTATCTCTAAAGTCTTGTGGCCGTCTAAATCTCCCAACCTGACACACGCAGATTTCTTTCTCTGGGGACTTTTAAAAAGCAAGGTTTATGCCAGCAAGCCAATGACGATTGAGGAACTGGAAGACAACATCACACGTGAAATTGTTGTCATCGACGTCACTTCGCTAAAACACACATTCGCCAATATGGAGCTTCGGGTGAATATGTGCCTGGACGCTGGCGGTGGCCACTTCCAGCATCTTCTATGAGACAGTCCGTTTTGCCATGGATCAAGGAATGTTTTACATTAATTTCATTCAAATATGCCTTTGCAATCGTGAATATTATATATAAAACACAAAACGTCTGTTTGAAGCAGTAAAAACTCTCGAACGCCGACCTGTGGCATCGTGAAATTTGCATAGCTTATTAATACTGGAATTTCTAGGTCAACGTAACTACACTGGCGGAAAGTGAAAAAAGAACACCAAGAAGGAATTGGCGTACGATCATGAAATTTACACATGTTAATGGGGTCGAGTTTACGTAGGTGTGATGTTAATCTCGGGACGAACCTGTGAGCGCTTACGCCACAGCAAGGCATAATATGCAAATTATCGTCGGTGGTATTTAAGGAATACGGTGAAGTGAATGTAATCAGTCGTCTGCGTACAGACCCTGAAGAAGCTGCAATGCCTGGACATGGACGTAGTGTACGATTTCAGCAGTTATCGGACTCCGCAAGGACGGGTGGTCGTATCGTCGTATCGCGGAGCAAATTGGACTGGAAGTATCGGTGGTGGTACTACGGCGGCTTAGATGGTACGAGGAACATTCCCACACGAGAAGACGTGGAATCGGGAGTCACAGACGGACTGATGAGCGGACCGATCGACGCATAAGAAGAGCGGCGTTGTCAAGCAGAACATCCACTGCGACGCAAATCCGAGCTGCCGTTGCACCTGAGGTGACTGTGCAAACAATCCGCAACCGTCTACTGGATGCAGGACTACGTGCACGTGTGCCTCTAGCACGTGTACCTCTGATTCCAGCACACCGTCAGGAACGGCTGCATTGGTGTCACCAACGTCTGCATTGGAGAGCGCAATGGCGATCTGTCGTGCTCAGCGATGAAAGCAGATTCTGCTTGGAAGCCTCCGATGGCCGTATGCGTGTTTGCAGACGCACAGGAGAGCGTCTCCACCCTTCTTGCATCCGCCAACGACACACAGGGCCTACACCTGGTCTCCTGGTGTGGGGAGCGATCAGCTAGCACTCCCGTATACGACTAGTGTTTAGACTGGGTACGTTAAACAGCACCTCCTACATCAACAACATCATTCAGCCCGTTGTTGTGCCATTTGTAAGGTCGGCCCATCGTGGTGTTTTCCAGCAAGATAACGCACGCCCACACACGGCGCGTGCAACGCAACATGCACTTCAGGGTGTGAGACAACTTCCATGGCCTGCACGTTCACCGGATTTGTCCCCCATTGAGCACGTGTGGGATTTTATAGGACAACGACTTATCCGGTCTCCACGGCCAGCCACGACCATCCCTGATTTCGCGTCCAGGTTGAGGATGCTTGGAACTCAATACCCGAAACTTACATCCGAAATCTGTACGACTGACTCCATGCCACAATTGCACAGTGTGACGCAGTTAATGGCGGTTCAACCTCGTACTAACCATGTTACATGGAAATGTTATTTTTCAGTTTACCAGCAAATACAGCTGTATTTTGCCATAATGTTTTGATCACGTTATCCTCTGTATTCCGTTATTATGCTGTTTAAGTTTCGTTGGTATCAGACGTCTCCTTCTTGGTGTTCTTTTTTTCACTTTCATGCCAGTGTATTTTAAGATCTCTACGTTGTTCCGTTCGCGAGTTATGAATTAATTAGTAAGCTATTCAATAAATACAGCGTCGTTTGCTACGTCATCGTTTTCTGAAAGCACGTGAGTACATTCATCGCCACGGCACATTTACAGGTAGTTTCTATTCTTTGAGTGCACAAAAAAAAAATGCAAAAACAAACTTTGCGAAATCTTAACGAAACGGGCTGAAAATTGTGTCAACTCCATGAATTGGTAATAAAAGGAGTCCCTCAAAATTTCACCGGAATCCGGTCAAAACTTTTTAAAATAGGCATGGAATTTTTAATTCATCGGTGAACAGAAATTTATGCGCAGAAACGGTTAATAAAATTTTGACGGCTAATTTAAAAAGTTATTTACCGATTCAGGCGAAATGTGGAGGTAATGTTTCTATTAACGATTTATGGTGTTCATTAAAATTTCAACCAGTTTCATAAAATATTCGCAAAGATACGTTTCTTACTTTTTTAACCCAGAGATTCACCTGGCTAAGAGGTCTGAAACTGAAAGCACGTGATGCATTTGATGCTTCTCACATGAATTTTGGAATGTAAAGAGCAAAGGATCCAACAAAATTATATACTGTCCCCGATGAAGGAAAAACCAAAAATGTTGTGTACGTCCAAGTGCTGGAATAATCACACTATGAATAAATAATTTGTAATGACCGAATTTGTGAAATCAGCTGTTTTTCTTTTTTGCAAGCATCAATTTTTTCCCGATTTTTTCAGTGACATATAAGGGAAATGTAAATGGACGATGTCATCACTCTTTCCACGTTATTTTTGAAACAACGCATAGCGACTGAAAAATTGTATTCCGGCACTGCTGGGATCGAACCCCAGAACTCTCGATAACTAGTCGAGTGCGTTCGAATTTACGCTACAGCGCCAACAATTAAAATAGCTGTTGCGTTAAATGCCACCAGATGACGACATCTCAGTTGCTGAGACCATCAATACGCATTCGTGTAGTCAGATGCTGACTGATAAACCACGCATTGCGCTGAGAATTGTTGGCGCTGTAGCGTAAATTCGAACGCACTCGACTAGTTATCGAGAGTTCTGGGGTTCGATCCCAGCAGTGCCGGAATACAATTTTTCAGTCGCTATGCGTTGTTTCAAAAATAACGTGGAAAGAGTGATGACATCGTCCATTTACATTATCTCCACGTATTTGATATATATTAACCATTTCTATCGCCCTTTGAATTTATCAGCTACAATTAAAATAGCTGTTGCGTTAAATGCCACCAGATGACGACATCTCAGTTGCTGAGACCATCAATACGCATTCGTGTAGTCAGATGCTGACTGATAAACCACGCATTGCGCTGAGAATTGTTGGCGCTGTAGCGTAAATTCGAACGCACTCGACTAGTTATCGAGAGTTCTGGGGTTCGATCCCAGCAGTGCCGGAATACAATTTTTCAGTCGCTATGCGTTGTTTCAAAAATAACGTGGAAAGAGTGATGACATCGTCCATTTACATTATCTCCACGTATTTGATATATATTAACCATTTCTATCGCCCTTTGAATTTATCAGCTACAATTAAAATAGCTGTTGCGTTAAATGCCACCAGATGACGACATCTCAGTTGCTGAGACCATCAATACGCATTCGTGTAGTCAGATGCTGACTGATAAACCACGCATTGCGCTGAGAATTGTTGGCGCTGTAGCGTAAATTCGAACGCATTCGACTAGTTATCGAGAGTTCTGGGGTTCGATCCCAGCAGTGCCGGAATACAATTTTTCAGTCGCTATGCGTTGTTTCAAAAATAACGTGGAAAGAGTGATGACATCGTCCATTTACATTATCTCCACGTATTTGATATATATTAGACATATAAGGGAATACGAAATTAATAAGCCTAAATCCCGGGCAAAGCCGAGTAGTAAAGCTAGTTAATAATAAAAATGAGTGTTTAGTATCGAGTGAGTATTTGTATTTTCCTTCGTGTGCGCGTTTTACTTTTACCGTAAACTTTTTGTCATGTTTCTCTATGCATTTAATACCATACATACCGTATCTACCAACTGAATACGAAACGAAATTATACTTACCAAAAGGGCAGACAATTGTTTGGACAGTTCCCAGAGCAAAACTTTTATCGGGTGGATCGACAGACCTAGAAAATAGAAAAACAAACAGCTGCATACGATTTGCACGAACATCTGTTATATATCTAGTGAACTGTTTTGTGAGCAATTTATATTTTTGGTAAATTTATTAGGCGAAAATTTTAACTGCAGTGATCTTTATACACAGAAGAGCAATTGAATTAGAAACAGCTGGCGTTATGCAAATGTGACGCTGTGGGAGGCTTTGTAAACGGAAACGACATGCCGTTCGCAGCGATCCGACAACATAAGGCGTGATACGACGGGAATCACTAAGAGTCGGATGCAGTATGGGTAAGACGAAGGATCTAAGCGTATTTTATCGTGGGCAAATTAATGGGGCCCGACGAATGGGTCAATCCATCTCGGAAGTCGTGCAGGCACTGGGATGTTTACGAGACACTCTGTCACGGGTGCAACGTGAGTACATAGAATCCGGTAAAACCATCCCTGCAAGGGCCAACTGCCATGGAAAACAGCGTGTGGCATCGTCGGCTAGCTCGCATTATAACAGCAGATAGACGGGTCACAGTGCAAGAAATATCTCGGCAATTTAACGCTGGTGCACAAAAACGTGTAAGCTTCCACACCATCCAGAACTATCTCCTCGCTATGGGGTACAGAAGCCATCGTCCCACGAGGGTCCCGCTTCTGACCGCACATCACAGGGTGCAAAGATTAGCATGGGCGCGGGAACATCGCCACTGGACCCTAGACATGTGGAAAAATGTTGCCTGGACTGATGAATCGAGATTCACGTTGGTACATGCGGATGACAGGACACGAGTACAGGGCAAACCACATGAAGCGATGGATCCTTCTTGCCAGCAGGGTACTTTTCAAGCTGGTGGGGGTGGCATTCTCGTCTGGGGACTGTTTAAGTGTACTGAAATGGGACCCCCTGGTACGTGCGACATCGTCCTTCACAGGTCAACGTTACCGGGATATCCTGGACGACCATTTGCTCCCGTTTGTGCGTTTTCAACATCCCACTGGGGACCTCATCCTACAACAAAACAATGGAGCTTCCGAATTGTATGCGAATGGTTAGATGATCACTCCACCGACGTAACCTCGCTTTCTTGGTGAACTAGGTCACCGGACCTCAATCCCATCGAGCACATTTTGGAAGCCATCGAGAGCGATGTTCTAGGCTCTGACCTCCCTCCATCAAATCTTCGTGGACTGTGGGAGCTTGTTCAAGGGTCGTGGATCCGTATGGCTTCCCAACGCTTCCGGTGTCTTGTCGAGTCCATGCCGAGACGAATCGCCGCCGTCATCAGGGCAAAAGGAGGTGCTACACGTTACTAGATAGGTATCTCTAATTCAATTGCTCTTCAGTGTAATACATTATTGTTTGTGAAAACTGCTACACCATGAAGCACTGTAGGTATTACAGGTATACTTGAAATTTAGTGGATATGTACAACAAGTTAGTATGTACGAATCATTAAAGTGTCAGTGAAAATGCTCAAGCGGGTGCGGCGCAGTGGGCAGCCTGAACTGTCTTATTTCGGGTACGGGAAAGAACGAGATGTTGCGATCAGTGGAGAGTCGATATTAAGTCGATGCCCCGTCGCCGAAGAAGGTCGTCTTATGAACGCCAGACGGACTTTGAGTGAGCAATGATTGCTGGGATGAAAGAAGCCAGATTTTCCTACCACAAAATTGCCACTCTTACGGAAAGAAACGCCAGTGCGAATGTGACGACAACGAACAGCTGAGGTTTGGGGAGAATGGAAATCTGAAAAATTGGACTGCAAAGTCGCACGACTGCACGGGATGACAGACGCCTCTACCGCATGGCAGTGCCCGATCGCACTGCGACGTCCATGATGTGACAGCAGAAGTGGAGCACTGTAACAGGCCAGTCTTTGTCACCCAGCACAGTTCGATGTCGTCTGCGAAACATAGGACTGGTCGCTAGCAGGCCAATGTTGTGCATTCCTTTGTCTCTCAACCCAAAATGCCTCACGCTGCAATGAGATCTCGAATACCGACACTTTCTCGCTAATTGGCAACAGGTTATGTTTTCTGACGGCTCACAATTCAACTTGATGCCCTATGATGGTCGCATAGTATTCGGATACATGTGGTGGCGTCATACCGTCCCAAAGTCAAACTTCATGGTTTACGGGCGTCATTGGATTCACTTTGCTATCTCGTCTGAAACGGATTGAGGGAACCCTCAACAGCCAGCGATACATCAGGAATGTTTTAGAGGCATAGGTTATAGCCATTCTTCAGAGTTTTCCAGCCGCTATATTCCAACAACACAATGTTCATCCACATGTAGCCCAGAATGTCGAAGACCTCTTCCATGCACGACAGATATCGCTTCTACCCTGGCCTGCACGTTCACCGGATATATACCCTATCAAACATATCTTGGATACGGTAAGTAAGCAACTGGCCCGTCAAGCGCCTTCGCCATTCACCACAAATGAACTCTGGTCTCGCATAGAAGTAACCTCCCAGGACGATATCAAAAATCTTTTCTATTCAGTGTTTCGCCGTATCATTATCATCATCATCATTGTCAACACTTATCAATCCACTGCTGGACGAAGGTCTCCCCAAGTTTCCTCCACAACGGTCTGTCTTGTGCCAGTCACCTCCATGTCACTCCCGCATACTTTCAAATTTTATCCACCCATATCCCATGTGGTCTTCTCCTGGCTCTTTTCCTGTCCCTTGGAATCCAATCTAAAATATCGGCTGTCCATCGATGGTCTGTCCTTCTGGCAGTATGTCCAGCCCATTGTCATTTCAGGGATTTAACTCTGATCATGATGTCTTCCACTCTTGTCATTTTTCTGATCCACGAGTTCCTCTTCTTATCTCTCCTGGTTACACCAAGCATGCACCTCTCCATGCTGCTTTGAGTTGTCTGCAGCCTTTGTATGTCTCTTTTAGTTAAGGCCCATGTCTCTGCAACATACGTAAGCACTGGAAGGATGCATTGATCAAACACTTTTCTTTTAAGACATAATGGCATATTGCTCTTGAAAATTATGCTGTTTCTCCCAAAAGCTCTCCAGGCAAGATTTGTACGCCGATTAATTTCTTCATCAATGTGACCCTCACTTGATATCTGCTGTCCAAGATAAACGTACGTGTCTGTTATCTCCAGCTTTTCTCCATCAATCGATAAATCTTCATTTCTTGTAAAAGCATTGAACATCACTTTTGTCTTCTGAAAGTTCACTTTTAATCCCACTTCTTTACTCTTGTCAGCAAGTTCCTGGATCATACTCTGTAGCTCTGATGGGGTAGTTGCAAAAATGACTATGTCATCAGCAAAACGAAGGTGGGTTAGATAATCTCCATTAATCTTTATCCCTTTGTTTTCCCAGTTCAGTGATTGAAAGACTTTTTCCAATGTGGCATTAAAGAGCTTCGGAGATATGGTGTCACCTTGTCTCACTCCTTTTCCAATTTTTATGTGTGTTGTATTTTCAAACAGCCGAATCTTTGCGCTTGTATTTTCATAGATGTTATTAAATAGGGCCTGCTATTGTTTTTCGAGGTGACTTCACACGATACTGAGTTTTGAAGCAAAAAAATCTTGTATAGATCTACAAATGCAATCAGTCATGTACTGTAACATGACTAACCTGTGATATAAACTTCATCGAATATCGCGATTCTTTCGTGCTGTTGCAGTTTTCTCAAACAGTAGTGTATCCTTTGGATATGTTCCAATTGTTGTACTGTCTGTGATTTCACTGTAAAAATTGTAGATAATAATTTGATCACTTTTATATCAGACAGGAATACCGTTGCTACAGTTTTTTTTTTCGGATACATTCCCGTAATGTTAGAAGGAACGTTTATGGAAATCTCTCTTCGAACAAAAATACACTATAGCTGTGCGTTTGAAGAGATAGATACAGCGAGAGATCCTACAAGAGATTGAGTACAGAACTTTTAGTGTGCTGCCTCGGTCAAGAGCACTCTGAAAAGATTAAGAAAAAACTGAAAGTGCTGATGAAATCATCTGAATGAGGTATTAGGTGTGTGCATAAGTTCTACCCGTTTTTTAGGCTACAAAGAAAGGAGACCACAACAAATAACATACTTAAGATTTCACATAATTGCCATTATTCTGTATGACCTTTTGCCATCTGTCTACGAGTAGGCGGATCCCAAGCCGGAAAAGCTCCTGTGTTTTAGAGTAAAAAAAGTCATGTAATACCGTTTTCGCATCGTCTACATCATCGATGGTTTGGACAGCGAAGGCGTTCTATAACGATCGAAAAAGGGAATATTCTGTAGATACCAGGTCAGAGAAATACGGCGGGTGAGGGGACACTTCCCAACCAAAGTCCAGTAATTTTTGGCAGGTGATTAACGCTGAATGAGGTCTGGCGTTATCATGATGAAGGATGACGCCTTTGCGATTGTCGTGTGCTGGCCGCTTCGATGTCAGTTGTTCTCGCAATCTGTCCGACTGTTGGCAGTAGAGGTCAGCATTCATCTTTTGGTTAGATGGCAACACCTCCCAGTGAATTATTTCCTGGAAATTCTGCCAAATACTGAACAAAACCTTTTAGGATGCAGTCCTCCTTTCGAGGTCGATGGAGCAGGCTCCGCACCTTGTCACACAGTCCGTCGAAGCTTTACATCACGGTACAATACCCATTTTTCATCACCCGTTACAATTCGTCACCAAAGTGGTTCATCTCTGTGACGAGAAAGCAAAGAAACGAAGTTACGGGTTCTCTCCTCTCGTTGCTTTGCAGAAAGCTGGTGCGGAACCCAGTTATCGAACTTGATGATGAACCCACCCCTCTTTCTACTGTTGTTTTGTGTACCGACAACGTTTCTGCTGATTCCTGAACGGGTGGATGTGGGTCATTTGCTATGGCTTGGTCCACATCCTTGTCAGAAACCACGGATGGACGTCCAGGACGTGACTGATCTTTACAGCTTCTATCTCCGTCCCGGAATTTTCGAAACCAAAGGCGACATGTGCAATAATTAACTGCATCCTCCCCATACATTTGACAGATGTTGCGGCAATCCGCGGCGCTTCAGGTACTGCTTTTATCGAACTCGTACAGTAAACAATGTCTAATGTGTTCTTTATCGCATGCCATGTTACACCGTCCGTGATTTACGTTGCAAATGATTTACTCGGACAAACCTAGTGCCTCCATATGCTCTACAGCTCCACGCTTTATTGGCCGAAAATTCGGCATCGCAACGTCATCTGTGACGTAACTAATCCGATTGCAATTTGCATCTGTTAGAAAAACGGGTAGAATTTTGCACTCACCCAATATATGACATTCATGTCTAAAAAAATCTTGCTTATTTACTTAACCTGTTTTTCAGAGAAGTGATCTGATAAAGTTGACTTATTAAAAGTGACTACATTTTTGTTTAATTCAAGTGATCTCAAAGAATGATAAAATTCCGCTTTTTATAAGAAGAATGGTATACATACGTCGGAAAAGGGTACATACCTCCTTAAGTAAACAACTATGAAAAAACGACTGCACTTTATTCAAGAAAAACTGAACATGTAAGAATATTTATCTTCACGGAAAGAAATGTGAATGAGTGAGCAGATTTGTCTTAAAAAATCCCGAAATGTGGGTTACGTCTTAAAAATGAGATAGACTACTATCACATACAGAAGGCACCCTTATGGAATCCTCTAAGAGTCGCACTTATTGCTCCACTCTCTCATTCACACCTTTGTAAATAGCTTGAGGGTTCGTGCGAGTTGTCTCGCTATTCGGGGTGATAACACTCCCCGTTACCCCCTCGAAGTCCGAGCCAGTTTCTGCATCACCTTTAGATTGCATTTCTCTCATGCGCATGCTTCCTCCCCATGTGATGATGGCATTCCATTTTTGTTGTGTACTGCTGCGTTGTCGATATATAGAATAAAAATACCAACATTTCTCACAATAAAATATTTATTATACCCCGACTACAGTTTTGTAGGCATCATCAGGAAGAATTGTCCTGATGGTGCCTACATCGACTACAGTTTTGTAGGCATCATCAGGAAGAATCGTCCTGATGATGCCTATTTCGACTATAGTTTTGTAGGCATCATCAGGCAGAATCGTCCTGATGATGCCTATTTCGACTATAGTTTTGTAGGCATCATCCGGAAGAATCGTCATGATGATGCCTATTTCGACTATAGTTTTGTAGGCATCATCAGGAAGAATCGTCATGATGATGCCTATTTCGACTATAGTTTTGTAGGCATCATCAGGAAGAATCGTCATGATGATGCCTACATCGACTATAGTTTTGTAGGCATCATCAGTAAGAATCGTCCTGATGATGCTTATATCGACTACAGTTTTGTAGGCATCATCAGAAAGAATCATCCTGATGATGCCTATATCGACTATAGTTTTGTAGGCATCATCAGTAAGAATCGTCCTGATGATGCTGATGATGCTTATATCGACTAAAGTTTTGTAGGCATCATCAGAAAGAATCGTCCTGATGATGCCTACATGGACTATAATTTTGTAGGCATCATCCGTAAGAATCGTCCTGATGATGCCTATTTCAACTATAGTTTTGTAGGCGTCATCCGGAAGAATCGTCCTGATGATGCCTATTTCGACTATAGTTTTGTAGGCATCATCAGGGAGAATCGTCCTGATGATGCTTATATCGACTACAGTTTTGTAGGCATCATCAGAAAGAATCATCCTGATGATGCCTATATCGACTATAGTTTTGTAGGCATCATCAGTAAGAATCGTCCTGATGATGCTTATATCGACTAAAGTTTTGTAGGCATCATCAGAAAGAATCGTCCTGATGATGCCTACATGGACTATAGTTTTGTAGGCATCATCCGTAAGAATCGTCCTGATGATGCCTATTTCAACTATAGTTTTGTATGCGTCATCCGGAAGAATCGTCCTGATGATGCCTATATCGACTATAGTTTTGTAGGCATCATCTGGAAGAATCCTCCTGATGATGCTTAACATTGACTATAGTTTTGTAGGTATCATCAAGAAGAATCGTCCTGATGATGCCGAGCCAAACGCTCTGCGAAACTATAGTCTACGTACAATAAACATTTTATTGAGAGAAACGTTGGTGTTTTTATTCTATATTAACACCGCACGTTTAGTAGTCATAAATTATATATAATTGTTGATATATGTATGCCCGTACCAATTGCTATTAAACTCTGCCATGTGACTTTATCACGTTAATTTTGGACACCAGAGTATGTTGACAGTTCGCGAACACGTTATGTCAATTAAGAATACAGATCCTTTTGAAATTCATTTTCATATATACCATAGGAACTAAACATTCTGCAGGTACATAGAGTTTTAAGTTCCTTGCGAAGCATATATTTCTATCGTTTCAGACGTATGAACCGGCTTTGTTGCCGCATCGGTGGCGCAGTGGTCTAAGGCGTTGGCCTCTGATCATTCGCCCGTAAGGGGTCCGGGTTCGAATCCCAGTGAGGCATGGATGTTGTGTTTGTCTTACGGCACTGGCTCTCTCCCTTCCCTGGAACCAGTGACCCTAAATTAGGGACGGGCGACTGCTTATAGCCCATTGAGTTGCTCACGGTGGTCGTTAAACCTCCAACCAAAAAAAAAAAAAAAAAAACAAGCTTTGCCCGATTTAACTATAATACATTATTGACCCATGCACCACTAGCCTTGTCAGGGTGTTTTCGAAAATTACCAACTGACCCTTTTTACCTAAGCAGTCATTTCTAACTTCCGTTGCTACAGAAAAATAAACGATCTAAAGCATTCTTCACACAGCATGACACCACAATAAAATAATTACATTTCTATAAATCGAAATACAGGTTTATCTGTGTCTGTAAAATTTATTAGGCTTGTTCTGCACGACTGCCTGCAATCATTCTGGAAATGCGAAAACAAATGGTTAAAAATTGAGTTTGTCTTCCTGAGAATGAATGTGCTGCCATCTTCAGGCGGCGTCTAATTCAATGTTCGTGCGGAAATTATTTTAAAATTAAGTACAATTTTACAAATTTTAATTAAAAGAATGGCTTCAAAGTGCATTCACACGTGTTCTTCTGCAAGTCGTACTATATTTCAAACCACTACGATCCGTATTTCCTTTTGTAAACTACTGAAAGAAAGACAACATATTTCACTTTCAAAGATACAGGTAGTTTATGAGATACAAAGCTTTAGATTATTTTGATTACACGTATTTTTGTGTAACACTTACCTCATAACCAGCATCACAAAAGCTGTTATGAATGCTCCGGATACCACTTCCAGCATAGGAAAAAGTATGACGAAAATAATCGACTGCGTCCAACAGCCTTCGTCTACACAGTATCCCCTTTCCATCTTCTCTACAGTTATGAAACTCCCATTCGAACTAAGAACGCACGAACAATTCCCGAAGGCCTGCAAACAGTAGAAGAAATGCAGGAAAAGGAATAAATGATCAAATGCATTTATGAGCATTTACATTTGTCAAAAGAAAGGAGATTTATCATTATGGAGTTACACAATGCGATCAAACATGTTTCCTCGGAAAACTTACTAAAACATAAAATGAAATTGAGTAATAATGCTATGAACTCATCATATTCTAAAATGATGACAACTGCACAGATTCAGTCTCTTACCAAAAGTCATTGTGTAGCCTATCTAATGAGCATCTGTTGTTTCCATCTGACTGTTTGCCAGTACCGAGCAAGAAGAAATGTGTAAAAATATGCAATGATGTAACTACTGACTGCATACAACAGCAGATAGTAAAAAATGGCAGTGCGTGAAGACATACTTATGGCATTGGATGTATAACAGTGTCGATATGTACACTGGTGTGCAAAATGTAAGGACGAAGTGAAAAAAGTGCCTGTAATGTAATGAAGTCTACTGTAATGTTATGAAGTAGCTTAAGGATGAAGTAAAGAAACGTGCGTGAAATGTTATGAAGTAACTTGAGGACGAAGTGAAAAAAAGTGCGTGTAATGTAATGAATTCTACTATAATGCAATGAAGTACTGTAACTTAAGAACGAAGTGAAAAAGTGCCTGTAATGTAATACAGTCTACTGAAATGTAACTTAAGGACGAAGTGAAAAAACTGCGTGTAATGCAATGAATTATACTGTAATGTAATGAAGTAACTTAAGGACGAAGTGAAAAAAAGTGCGTGTAATGTAAAGAAGTAACTTAAGAACGAAGTGAAAAAAATGCTCGTATTGTAATGAAATAACTTAAGGACGAAGTGCAAAAAAAGTGCCTGTAATGCAATGATCTCTAATGTAATGTTATGAAGTAACTTAAAGACGAACTGAAAGAAAGTGCGCGTAATGTAATGAATTCTACTGTAATGTAATCAATTAACGTAAGCACGAAGTGAAAAAAAGTGCGTGCAATGTAATGTTATGAAGTAACTTAAGGACGAAGTGAAAAACGTGCATGTAATGTAATGAAGTCTACTGTAATGTAATGAAATAACTTAAGGACGAAGTGAAAACAAAGCCTGTAATGTAATGAAGTCTACTGTAATGTTATGATGTAACTTAAAGACGAAGTGAAAAAAGTGCGTGTAATGTAATGGATTAACGTAAGCACGAAGTGAAAAAAAGTGCGTGTAATGAAATGAAGTAACTTAAGGACGAAGTGAAAAGAGTGCCTGTAATGTAATGAAGTCTGGTGTAACGTTATGAAATAACTTAAGGACGAAGTGGAAAAAAGTGCGTGTAATGTAATGAACTCTACTGTAATGGAATGAAATACTGTAACTTAAGGACGAAGTGAAAAAAGTGTCTGTAGTGTAATGAATTCTACTGTAATGTAATGAAGTAACTTAAGGAAGAAGTGAAAAAAACTGCGTGTAATGTAATGAAGTCTACTGTAATGTTATGAAGTAACTTAAGGACGAAGTGCAAAAAAAGTGCCTGTAATGTAACGATGTCTACTGTAATGTTATGAAGTAACTTAAAGACGAACTTAAAAGAAGTGCGTGTAATGTAATGAATTCTACTGTAATGTAATGAATTAACGTAAGCACGAAGTGAAAAAAAGTGCGTGTAATGTAATGTTATGAAGTAACTTAAGGACGAAGTGAAAAAAGTGCCTGTAATGTAATGAAGTCTACTGTAATGTAATGAAATAACTTAAGGACAAAGTGAAAAAATTGCCTGTAATGTAATGAAGTCTACTGTAATGTTATGAAGTAACTTAAGGACGAAGTGAAAAAAAGTGCGTGTAATGTAATGAATTCTACTGTAATGCAATGAAGTACTGTAACTTAAGGACGAAGTGAAAAAGTGCCTGTAATGTAATACAGTCTACTGAAATGTAACTTAAGGACGAAGTGCAAAAAAAGTGCCTGTAATGTAACGATATCTACTGTAATGTTATGAAGTAACTTAAAGACGAACTAAGCCGCCCCGGTGGCGCAGTGGTCTAAGCGATGGCCTCTGATCATTCGTCGGAAAGGGGTCCGGGTTCGAATCCCGGTGAGGCATGGATGTCGTGTTTGTCTTACGGCACTGGCTCTCTCCCTTCCCTGGAACCAGTGACTCTAAATCAGGGACGGGCGACTGCTTATAGCCCATTGAGTTGCTCACGGTGGTCGTTAAACCTCCAATCAAAAAAAAAAAAAAAAAAAAAAAAGACGAACTAAAAAAAGTGCGTGCAATGTAATGAATTCTACTGTAATGTAATGACTTAACATAAACACGAAGTGAAAAAAGTGCGTGTAATGTAATGTTATGGAGTAACTTAAGGACAAAGTGAAAAAAGGGCCTGTAATGTAATGAAGTCTACTGTAATGTTATGAAGTAACTTAAGGACGAAGTGAAAAAAAGTGCGTGTAATGTAATGAATTCTACTGTAATGCAATGAAGTACTGTAACGTAAGGACAAAGTGAAAAAGTGCCTGTAATGTAATACAGTCTACTGAAATGTAACTTAAGGACGAAGGGAAAAAATTGCGTGTAATGTAATGAATTATACTGTAATGTAATGAAGTAACTTAAGGACGAAGTGAAAAAAAGTACGTGTAATGTAATGAAATAACTTATGAACGAAGTGAAAAAAGTGCTTGTAATGTAATGAAGTCTAGTGTAATGTAATGAAATAACTTAAGAACGAAGTGAAAAAAATGCTCGTATTGTAATGAAATAACTTAAGGACGAAGTGCAAAAAAAGTGCCTGTAATGTAACGATATCTAATGTAATGTTATGAAGTAACTTAAAGACGAACTGAAAAAAAGTGCGTGTAATGTAATGAATTCTACTCTAATGTTATGAAGTAACTTAAGGACGAAGTGAAAAAAGTGCATGTAATGTAATGAAGTAACTTAAGGACGAAGTGAAAAAAGTGCATGTAATGTAATGAAATAACTTAAGGACGAAGTGAAAACAGTGACTGTAATGTAATGAAGACTACTGTAATGTTATGAAATAATTTAAAGACGAAGTGAAAAAAAGTGCGTGTAATGTAATGGATTAACGTAAGCACGAAGTGAAAAAAAGTGCGTGTAATGTAATGTTATGAAGTAACGTAAGGACGAAGTGAAAAAAGTGCCTGTAATGTAATGAAGTCTACTGTAATGTAATGAAGTAACTTAAGGACGAAGTGAAAACAGTGCCTGTAATGTAATGAAGTCTAGTGTAATGTTATGAAGCAACTTAAGGACGAAGTGAAAAAAGTGCGTGTAATGTAATGAATTCGACTGTAATGGAATGAAATACTGTAACTTAAGGACGAAGTGAAAAAAGTGTCTGTAATGTAATGAATTCTACTGTAATGTAATGAAGTAACTTAAGGAAGAAGTGAAAAAAACTGCGTGTAATGTAATGAAGTAACTTAAGAACGAAGTGAAAAAGTGCCTGTAAAGTAATAGAGTCTACTGAAATGTAACTTAAGGACCAAGTGCAAAAAAAGTGCCTGTAATGTAGTAACGATGTCTACTGTAATGTTATGAAGTAACTTAAAGACGAACTGAAAAAGTGCGTGTAATGTAATGAATTCTACTGTAATGTAGTGAACTACGTAAGCACGAAGTGAAAAAAATTGCTTGTAATATAATGTTATGAAGTAACTTAAGGACGAAGTGAAAAAAGTGCCTGTAATGTAATGAAGTCTACTGTAATGTAATGAAATAACTTAAGGACGAAGTGAAAAAAGTGCCTGTAATGTAATGAAGTGTATTGTAATTTAATGAAGTAACTTAAGGACGAAGTAAACAAAAATGCCTATAATGTAAAAAATTCTACTGTAATGTAATAATGTCTTTTGTAATTTAATGAAGGACGAAGTAAACAAAAGTGCCTGTAATGTAATGAATTCTACTGTAATGTAATGAAGTCTATTGTAATTTAATGAAGTAACTTAAGGACGAAGTAAACAAAAATGCCTATAATGTAATGAATTCTACTGTAATGTAATAAAGTCTTTTGTAATTTAATGAAGGACAGAAGTAAACAAAAGTGCCTGTAATGTAATAAAGTCTATTGTAATTTAATGAAGTATGAAGTAAACAAAAGTGCCTGTAATGTAGTGAATTTTACTGTAATGTAATAAAGTAACGTAAGGACGAAGTGAAAAAAAAAGTTAAGATAGTGTAAATATCAGCAGCTCCCAAACATAAAAATTAACTTGTGATTGTGTCTTGGAACAGGAGCAACAGCCCACGGGTAATATTGGAGCTGTTCTCACGTCACGGAAATCTGTGGTTTCCGTGACGTGAAAATAAAACGCGCTCGTATAGACCAAAAACATCAGTTAAACGGAAGTCACTGGACTGTATGCATAGGTGCTGCAGACATTTGACTGTATTTCTTGTGTTCTAAAGACGACAAAATTGCCTATCGAGAACGTCTTGCTCATTCTACTCGTGGTCGAGTAATTGGGAGGCTCGAGGAGAGGAGAAATGTGATGCGTGTTTCCCAAGAACTCAGTGTCGCCCATTTAAAAATTGAGACCCATTGTACGTCGTGGGCCTTCAAGGTTATAGGTACACTTGTGCAAAAGACCGATGGTGGCCGTCCACCAAACACCACCGCCAGTGAGGACTACTACTTGCTCCTATGCTAAGACGGATGGATACCATATGGCAAGTAGCCTTTACAAGCGAACATTAGCACAGGACGCAATATCGCCGTTTACGGTGACCAGACAACTACACAAGGTGGACTGTCTGCTGGTGACCGGCACGTTGTGTTCCATTTACAACTGCTCATCGAAGTCACTGTTTACAATAGTTCAGAGAACATAAGAACGGAACAGCAGAACAGTATATGGTAGTGTACGGTTCTTTTTACTGATTAGAGTAGATTTAGTTATTCTAGTTATTATGGGCGTCAGCTAATGTTGCGTGAGGTCGCCACACGGCATCGGCCCAAAAACGTCAATGAAAGATACAGGTATGGCAGTCATTGTGTTTTCGTATGAGGAGACATTATGATCAATGGACCTACGGAACTCCAGATACTGGAAGAAGGTACTGTAACCGGCGCGTTACTCTAATGTATGAAGCAATCCTTCCCCATGTTCGACTGTTCCGAGGCGCCATTGGCTCACAGTTCATGTTAATTGACGATGACGTCATATCCCATCGTACGGTGGCTGCTGATGAGATGTTGGAAAGTGAGGAGATTCAGCGGATGGATTGGCCAGCATGTTTTTCCGACCGAAATCCCACATAATACGTGTTGAACGCTCTACGGAGACTCGTTGCAACAGGTCAACACACAACAGAAACTTTCCAACAGCGGAAGATGGCGCTGACGGAGGAATAGGAGATAATACCTCAAGAACACAACATCAACCTTTTGCAAAGTATGGACAGACGGTGCAAATCATGCATCAACGTTAGGGGTGATCATATCCCTTATTAAGGACCTCCACTTCCCTTCGTACCGTATTTGACAGTGCTGCATCTGTATCATAGCACTCAGTGCTATGTAATTCTGAATCGATAATTCTGAATCAAGTTCCACTACATCCATTAGTATCTGCAGTTTCGTCGGTGTCGTTTCCTTAATCTTTTCGGTAAGTAATGAAGTTCCTATGGTTTGAAATTCATATATCCAGGCCGATCTTTTGCGGCGCTACAGATCAAAACCTGGCTCGTCCTTAAGTTTTGCAAATCAATGTAGTACACATAATTGCAATTCTTTAAGCAGCATACAAATCTTTAACCAACGCAAGTGCTTCAACTCGAAACAGCAGATGTGACAAAAAAGATTCCCTGAAATATCTGAAATGCTTCCCTTTGGGACAGAAATGTCACTGGAATAGCTCCTTTTCTGGGAATCGCTTTATCTTAACGATATTTTGCATTGCAATGGAATCAGTTTTCCGGACACGTTTTCCAGATTCACAAACTTTTGCAGGCAGTAATGGTATAAGACAAGACCACACCACTCTCATTCCTTACACTTTGCTCTGAGCAATTTCCATCTTTCTGATCCCCTCAAGGAGACACTGCTGAGAAGAAATGCAGTTTCCTAGAATCTATTCTTTCATAATATTACACAAAAAATACATAACTGCTGTGAAGAAACACTATGTCTCTGAGAACCTACTTCTTCGTAACATTAAATACGAACATACATAACTGCTGAGAAGAAATATTGTCTCTGAAAATATATCCCTTCATAAGATTACATAACAAGATATAACTGCAGCGGGGAAATGCTATGTCTCTGAGAATCTATTCCTTCATAATATTACATAACAAAATACATAACGAAATATAAAGCAAATAAAGAAAATTTTATTTTTTACCTCAGTTCCTTTCTCATCTTTTGGAAGTGAATAGGAACAACCCGCATGGCAGGATGAAAAATATGTTGACACCCCATCCGGCCCGCACAGAGGAGTAAAAACGTTGGTTGTGCAAAAACAGTCTTTATTACACTCGTTCTGGAGTTCCAACCTGGAATACATTTTGTTTTGTCTAAATCTTGATTTACACTAAATGAAAAAAGCTGCAAGAAAGACACATTTAAGAAGTGAAAATACGTTTACAGTTTTCTATGAAGAAATTTTATTTTTACTTAAAACACCCCACCAGATACACTCACGGACAATGAAATTTGCGCACCAAGAAGAAAGCATCGGATTGCACAGAAATTTTATGGCCGTAATAATACAGATGAATGCTACAAATGATGGCAAAAACAAAGCTGCAGGATAATTACAGAGGGATCTGTGGCACGCAGTCCGGTCATCTTCAATAGTGAGATGTTGTCTTGCAGCAGACTGGCTCACACGTGTTGGACGGTATGCTCCAAATCCCAGATAGTGTGGCACGGCGACAGCTGGCGTTTCAACTGGTCCCACACATGCTCGATAGGGGACATGTCCGGGAAGCGGGCAGGCCATGGAAGTGTCTGGACATGACGTAGGCAGTCCTAGGCAACCCGAGCCGTGTGCGGGCGGGCATTATCCTGCTGGTATAGCGCACCTGGAATTCTGACCAGGAATGGGAGCATATGGTGCCGTAGGATCACATCCACATACAGCTGGCCCGTCAATGATCCACGTACCCCT
This sequence comes from Macrothele yani, assembly GCA_039090855.1. NCBI lineage: Eukaryota > Metazoa > Arthropoda > Arachnida > Araneae > Macrothelidae > Macrothele > Macrothele yani. The sequence continues at coordinate 45,000,883 of CM076997.1, read as the reverse complement.
ACTAGATCTGATCGGCTATAGTAAGCAATGGCTCCACAGACCATAATGTCTCAAGTGGAGGAGGTATGGCGCTCGATAGCGAGGTTGGGATTGTGCCGATGATTATCATCGTGACCGGGTGTGGAGGTTCCCGGGCACGATGATAATCTGTCCCTAAAGCGAAGCGGCATTCGTCACTAAACACCACACGTCGCCAGTTTGGGGCGTTCCACGTCGCTCTGGCATAGCACCACTGTGCACGGAGCCGGCGATGTACACAAAAGGGGCGCTGAGATGGCAGATTCGCTTCCGCGAGGCGTCGGGAAATGGTTCGTGGTCACACAGGTGCCGCTACATCTGTCTGTATAGTGGATCTGCTTCCCGTGGGATCCGTTCGTGCCTGGCGCACGATCTGTCGACCCCCTCTGCCGGTGATCCTCCTGGTCCGTCCGGAGCCGCTCCGCCCTGGGACAGTGCCGTCACGTGTTCACTGCTCCCAACACAATCGGACGGTATGGTCAGAACGATCCACGTGGTGGGCTTTACGGCGCGCCGACCACCCTGCGGGTTTTTAGCCTAATGATCAGGCCTCTCTCAAAGCCCGTAAGTTGCGTAAATCGATGTCTACCCGGCATTCTTGCCACTCTGCACTCTTGCTTGCGTCGGCCGGTGCTTTTCGCTTTCATGGGGCATCGACTACATACCGTTTCGTGCTTTTAGCGCCACCGCAGGGTGAGCGGTTATGCGCAATCGCAACCTAAAGTGGATCATTTGCATACCAGCACGCCCTCTAGCTATCTGCGAAGTTTCGCGGTTGTACCATGTTTTCTTCTAGGTGCGCAAATTTCATTTTCTTGAGTGTATATGAAATTGATTTCTCTTGAGTGAACACATCTTTTTGAGAAAAGGATATACACCGTTGGACAAATAAGCTTCGTGGCTGATCTATAAAAAATTGTGAAATTGCAACTTTCACCAAAATATAAAATCATTCAGAGTACTCTTCTCCGAATTCAACACAATTTAGCCCAACGACGTTTTACTTACAGTTCTGAAAATAGCCAACAGGCATGAGTGCTTCCTTACAGTAGACAAGTAGCAAAAATCATCGCCTTATAGTGAATGTGTAATGAAAATGATAGCTTCCGATATGCCAAATTTCGAGATTTGGCATTTTGTACTTCTCTCCAATTGTGTTTCTAATTTTTCGCTGGGTAGCATGCTCTGAATGGTTAGAACAATCTCTAAGACCTAAATGCTCTGGACAAGAATAAAAGAAAATGGGGGAAACTACAAGTAATACAAAAACTGTAAAAAATGGTGATTTACCGATACTCCCGATAAAGGCACTTAATTTTGAAAATGTTAAGGGGTACTGAAACTTGTAATTTACCCTGGTTTTTTAAACTAAGATACCATGGCTTTGATAATGTATTTCAAATTGAAGTTCATTTGGACGTAACTCGAAAAGTGTTCTCATCACTTAATTTATTAGCGATTGATTGACGTACACCATTGAGTAATTTGTTATGATCACTCCAGCCTAAAGAATTGAGCTCGCCTAGAGACCGAACGGTGGCGCGGGTAAAGTTCACATGGCAGTATACACTGAAGAGCAATTGAATTAGATACAGCTGGCGTTATGCAAATGTGGCGCTGTGGGCGGCCCTGTAAACGGAAACGACATGACGTATGCAGGGATCCAACAATATAAGGAGTGATGCGACGGGAATCACTAAGAGTCGGACGCAGTATGGGTAAGACGAAGGATCTAAGCGTATTTGATCGTGGGCAAATTGTCAGGGCCTGACGAATGGGTCACTCCATCTCGGAAGTCGTGCAGGCACTGGGATTATCACGAGCCACTGTGTCACGAGTGCACCGTGAAAACATCGAATCCGGTAAAACCATCCCTGCAAGGGACAACTGCCGTGGATAAGAGCGTGCGGATGAGCGGGGTCATCGTCGGCTAGCTCGCATTGTGACAGCGGACAGACGGGCCACAGTTCAAGAAATCACTCGGCAATTTAACGCTGGTGCACAGAAACGTGTAAGCAGCCACACCATCCATAACCATCTTCTCGCTATGGGGTACAGAAGCCATCGTCCCACGAAGGTACCGCTGCTGACCGCACATCACAGGGTGCAAAGATTACCATGGGAGCGGGAACATCGCCACTGAACCCTAGACATGTGGAAAAATGTTGCCTGGACTGATGAGTCGAGATTGGCGTTGGTACATGCGGATGGCAGGATACGAGTACGGCGCAAACCACATGAAGCGACGGATCCTTCTTGCCAGCAGGGTACTCTTCAAGCTGGTGGGGTTGGCATTCTCGTCTGGGAACTGTTTACGTGGACTGAAATGGGACCCCTGGTACGTGCGACTTTGTCCCTCACAGGTCAACGTTACAGGGATGTGCTGGACAACCATTTGCTCCCGTTTGTGCGTCTTCAATATCCCACTGGGGACTCATCCTGCAACAAGACAATGCAGCTCCTGAATTGTATCCGAATGGTTGGATGTACACTCCACCGACGTGACTTGGCTTCCTTTGCAAGCTAGGTCACCTGGCCTCAATCCCATCGAGCACATTTTGGATGCCATCGAGACAGATGTTCGAGGCTCTGACCCCCTCCATCAAATCTTCGTGAACTGTGGGAGCTTGTTCAAGTGTCGTGGATCCGTATGGCTTCCCAAAGCTTCCGGTGTCTTGTCGAGGCCATGCCGAGACGAATCGCCGCCGTCATCAGGACGAAAGGCGGTGCTACACGTTACTAGACAGGTATCTCTAATTCAATTGTTCTTTAGTGTATATACAACCAGAAGGCCGGCTTTTCGTTAGTAGAGTGTTCGGAGTCAAAAATGGGAAAAGCTTTCGATTTGTCGGAGTTTGATAAAGGACAAAATGTGATGGCACGGTGCCTCGGAACCGGTATTCCTTGTTAGTTGTTCACGTGCCGCTGTAGTGAGCACGTATCAAAATTGGTGCATATATGGCCAAACGACGAATCGTCGTCCGCAGCTCATTGATGCCAGAAGGGATGGGGGACTGTCGCGAATTGTTCACAGCGACCACAGGGCCACAGTGCGACAAATCACCCGCAGGTACAACAGTGGTGATCCGGACAATGTGTCTCAGTACACAGTTCATCGCAGCCTTCGGCGCATGGGACTGTTTAGCCGAAGACCCAGCCGAGTTCCCATGCTCACTGCACGTCATCGCCAACAACGCATGAAATGGGCCCAAGATCATCGATATTGCTGATTGGAAGAGAGTGGCTTGGTCTCACGAATCAAGATTCCTGGTACATCACGTTGACGGCTGAGCAGTAGATACGCCGATTACCAATGGAGACTATGGCACCTGGAGACACTCTAGGGAGGAAACAGGTCGGGGGCGACGGTGTTATTATGTGCGCGATGTTTTCTTGGGGTACGTTAGATTCTGTTATCCCAATAGCACAATCGCTGATATTGGAATATTATTGAGGACCAAGTTCACCCATTCATGGCAACTGTTTTCCCTGCTGGTGATCGCCGTTACCAACAGCATAATAGGCCATGCTACACTATCAGAATCGCCAAGGAGTGGTTCGAGGAACATGCTGGTGACTTTCTGTTAATGGCCTGGCCTCCAAATTTACCTGACATGAACCCAATCGAACATTTGTGTTTCGACTTAGAAAAGTGGGTTAGCTCTAAATCACCACCACTTCGAAACGTACAGAAACTGCTGTCGACATTATGGTAGCAGATACCCCAGGATACCTATCGCCACCTCATTGAATTGATGGTCTTGCCGAACGGCCGCTGTTTTACGGGCTAAAGGGGGTTCTACAGCTTATTAGGTAGGTGGTCATAATGTAATGGCTCATCGTTGTACATTAAAATCAGAACCCTTTTCAGACCCTATGGTTTGCATAGGTGTGAGAAACGTAAGAAAGTTATCTTAAGTAATGAAATATTCTTGAACCTGAGAAGACAGTTAGAACAGCAACACTTTTTGAAACATCGACACATTTCATTCCATCTTTTTTGTTTACTTGGTTGTTTGGGCGTACCTGTAAGTAAAGCTATACAAAGCTGTCCCAATGGTGGTGATCTAGGCAATGTATAACTTACAAGTTTGTCCGCGCCGGGCTTCGAACTCGGGTCCCCTCCCTCCGGAGTAAATCGCTCTCCCAACTGAGCTACGTGGACATGTGCTCTCACTGCTACCTGCCTTTATCTCATGTGCGTCCTGCGGTGCATGCAGGACAGAACTGGCTTCTGATAATTTCTTGGAGAAGGATCCGAGTTAGGATCAAGGGTGAGGTATTTATCTTATGTTTGTTTTACGGCACTGGCTCTCCCCTTCCATGAAGCCTGTGGCTTTAAGATAGAGCTTCAGGGACGTCATAGGCCACGTAGTTGCTCACGATGGTTTTCAAACCCCGAAACAAGCTGTATAAAAGCTATGAAACGGATTGAGACAGTATGTTAAACTTTAAATAACTCACCATGGTGAAATTTTCCCGGCAACTGTCTTTAAGGCATGATCCAAATAAATTAGTATCCTGCACGTTTCATAATCGCATAAACAACATTTGTTGCACATCGCATAGCAAAGGAAATGAAATTATTATTGCTCTAGTTCCATAGTAATTATGTAATAAAATATTCTAAAACCACTTACACGTAGTAATAAACATCGAACAACAGACGACTTCGTTGTAATATTACCATACAACAGAAAATATTGGTAACAAAATTTCACCATTTTCAGTTAGCACGATAAACAGTAGCTCAATGGTCTAAGCGCACGCTTCTGAACTTTAGAGTCAGCCCGTGCTTGAATCCTGGATGAAGAATAAGTGGTGTGTTTTCTCTTACGGCACGATCTCTCTCCCTTTCCTGGAGTCAATGAATCTAAATCATGCAGAGCTTGTAGCCCACTGAGAATGACGGACGTTAAACTCCAAACACAAAACAAAAATAGCCTTTAGAGAAACGTTGAGAGAAATCATGCTGAAATTCTCAGAAAAAGAATCAGACTGCAGCTAATCAGGGTCAAAGTGACTGTGGTTTTTTTCGAAGTATGCACTGTTAGCAGAACTGCAGTTATTCTATCTTCTTTCCACCTTTGAAACACGTGAGAGAAACCATCTTTCGACAGTTCCTTCAAAATCTCCTCCGTCTTTTTGGTAACTACCTTTTCTGATGGAAAGTGCTGACCCCGTTATGATTTGTTCAACGGTGGAAAAAAATGTCACAAGGGGCCACATCCGAGCCGTAAGGTGGATATAGAAAGCAGGAGATGTTGTTTTTGTCAAAGTATTTTATTACTGCGTTGGACAGATGGGGTCTGGCACTATCATGGTGAAGTGCCAACCCTCCTGCGTGCAGAGTAGACCTTCCTTTTTGGGATATGCTTCCACTAATACAGAAGAATAATGACACAATAAGCACCTGTGACGGTCGTATGAGGTGGTACGGTATGTTGATGAATTATCTCGACACTATCAAAGAATGTGGTAATCATTGACTTGCCAGCGGAAGGTACAATCTTAGCCTTTTTCGGTGTGGGAGAAGAAGATGATTTCCACACATAACTTTGTTGCTTTGATTCCGGATCATAATCATGAGTCCAGGATTCATCTCCTGTTATTATGCTATCCAAGAAAGCACTTTCAAGCTCCTTTCCATATTTGGCAGACCCAAACGCTCATCTGCATGTGATCTGGTGCTACCAAACGCAGGACCCACATTGCACACATGCGTGTGAAATGCAGATGATCAAGCAGTATCACATCAGCACTGTCGTGAGACAGTCTCAGTTGATCTTTCATTTGCTTCACTGTCACTAGACGATCTTCTAGCATTATAACAGCAGCAGTGTTGATCGCTTCACCAGCAACCACCGTCGCCGCATACTTGCTTGTTAATTGACGACCATCTTGATTTTTTTTTAAACCACCTAAATGCTTGGCAGAATATTTTTCTCATTTGCCTCCTTCAACATTTCGTATGCTTTGGTGGATATTTTTTTCAGGTGATAACTAAATTTCAACGCAGCGTACTGTTCTTCACTTATCGCAGCCATTAGGAACGCAGTCGAAATAGGATATGACTTCACTTTATCTCCTCTCCCTGCCAAACGACCAATCACCGATCGTCACCTTTTGCTACGCCAGATCAGAAAACAACGGTCTTTTTAAGCATCACTACCATTTTGACGTACGTCACGTCGTTCTCTTGCTGCATCTGCAGCCCATTTCGTTCTCTGACAGCTCTCGTAAAAGCATTGTTATTCTGAAGCCGCACAAACCTCAGTACAGAAAAAAGGATTACATGCTCAAATCTCTACAGACAGATAACACATTAGTCATATGACTTCTTGACAAGGGCACAGAAGGGTATCCTTTGTCTAGAAGACATGTGTCTAAATTCGCTTCGCGCCTGGTCTTCTCTATCATATCCCAGCCTGCGAGGCGGTTTTATGTCTCCGCAAAAGATTAGCCGGTGTGCGACCAGATATAAACAAAAAAATGTCCTTTTTTTTGGCTAAAACATTTTTCCATGCATAAATCATCCTTCCTTGTGTCCATTGAGATGGCTATACGGCAAGTGCTTATGATAATTTTATGTTTTCCCATATTTATTTTGATTTTTCTTTGAACATAAAATCTTTGATCGGACTGATCACATAAAAAGATGATCAAACTGCATCTGCAGAATTACATTCAAAAACGTCAATTTCTGCAATAGATTTCTAATAACAAAGAGCACCGCAATCATAGTACACACTGAGTTTAGTAGAAGCTTTTAAGGAGATCTACCAAACAGCTAAATTGAAAATTGTCGACTATATATCGATATATATGACGAATATCGCAAATATTTACTTTGTAAATCAGAGAGCAGTTTTTCGAATAAAACTAACTTTTTAATTTGAAATATAGGCTAATATCAGAATTTTGAAGTTTATACAAGAGTTGTCCCAAAACAACTGAGAATGTTTTTATAAAAAAATATACGAACCTTGATTATAAAGGAAGTGGTCATTTTTTTAAGTATTGTCCATCGCATCGAATACAGCTGTCCCAACGTTCTGTTACCTGGCTTTATGTTAACTTCCATAGTCTTGCGTGGTTAGCATAGTGAAGTAAGAATAATAATAACAGCTATAAGTAATAACTTTTATGCAATACTTTTAGATCTCTTAAAAACACTTTATTCTTTTCTTTACTGAATCGCAGAAAGGTTGTCCTCAGCTTAGTAATTCTTCCTCCCTGTTCCTCTGAAACTAAAATTTCCTTCTATAAATCGCTCTTCGGTCATTCCTTCGTTTCCCTTTTGCGCCTGTGTAGAAAAACCTCCATTCCCCGGTCAGCTTAAGACATGCCACCCAACACCTAAGACATGTACCTCCTGCTACCGCTCGCTTGCAACACCTCGAGTCGACTGTCCTAGCTACCCCCTTGTCCTAACGCAAACTCACCCCTACTTCTCCAACAAGTTAGTAAAATCATGCAATCCATTGATTATGATACGCTTTCCAACATACCAGAAATCATTACTCAAGTTATGAGGATAATGGCTGTGGAATAAATCTCTGTCCGGTGTCCTGACCTTTGACCCCATTTCGACGATATTCAACAGAACCGATTCAGTATACATCCGAAACAACATGATAAAGGTTTGTCGCAATCGAAGCATTTGTACGTGTTATGATGCATAAGGGTAATGGAATGCATCCCGCTCCTTTGTCCTGCCCTTTGACCCCACTTCACCCATTTTCAAAAGGGTTCATTCCCAGGTGGTCCCCTACGACATACTAATATTTCATCGAAATCGAACTATTTTTACGCACGTTATGACGCATAAGAGAAATGCAATGCATCCCGTTCCTATGCCCTGACCTTTGACCCCACTGCGCCCATTTTCAATAGGGTGCCTTTCCAGGCGGTCCCCTACCGCATACAAAATTTAATCGACATCTTACCATATTTACGCAAGTTATGGCGCATAAAGGCAATGGAATGGATCCCGGTCCTATGTCCTGACCTTTGACCTCATTTCCTCCATTTTCAATAAGGTTCATCTCCAGGTGGTTCCCTATCACATACTAAAATTTCATCGAAATCGAACCATTTTTACGCGAGTTATCGTGCGGACAGAGAGACGGACAAAGCTGCTGCATATACGCTTCTTCAATCTACGGTTGGAAAGCGTAAAAAACCATGGGGAAAACGCCGGCGTGGGCTTTAGGTTGGAAATAAGAGGGCCCGCGCTTTCAGCCGGCTGCTATGAAATTAAGAAAGCAAAGGTCAAATGAGCTGGACAATATCAATGCGCCTATGAAATACAAAGGTTCAGACCCTAAGATGCGACAAACTGGCGTCTCTAAATAAACCGTGCTTCCGATGTTTCATAGCGGGGTGAACAAGCAAAATTTTCTCACGCATCGTGGAAACAAAGGAAATGGACCACTAAAGCGAAATAAAAGTTGCGAAATGAGATTTAATATCTTTGCCTAAACTTCCAGTATTAAATCACCGTAACAGTTCCTCCACCTCTTTGAATGTCTTCTGGAGTTCTGCTGAAATGCTGTTGAAGCACCCCTGCTCAGCTTTAATAAGTTATCGATCTGTCTCAAAGTGTCGTCCCCGTAATGTCTTTTTTACGCTTTCCAACCGTAGGTTGAAGAAGCGTATATGTTCCAGCTTTGTCCGTCTGTCTGTCTGTCTGTCTGTCTGTCCGTCCGCACGATAACTCGCGTAAAAATCGTTCGATTTCGATGAAATTTTAGTATGCGGTAGAGGACCCCCTGGGGATAAACCCTATTAAAAATGGACAAAATGGGGTCAAAGGTCAGGACATAGGAGCGGGATCCACTCCATTGCCCTTATCCGTCATAACTTTGGTAAAAATGGTTAGACTTCGATGAAAGTGTAGTATGTGGCAGGGGACAACTTGGCAATGAACCCAATTGAAAATGGAAGAAATGGGGTCAAAGGTCAGTACATAGGAGTGGGATCCATTCCATTGCCTTAATGCATCATAACTTACGTAAAAATGCTTCGATTGCGACAAAACTTAATCATGTTGTTCCGGAAGTACACTGAACTGGTTATGTTGAACATACTTGAAATGGGGTCAAAGGTCAGAAAACAGGACCGAGATTTATTCCACAGCCATTTTTATCATAACTTGACTAAACTTTAGTATGCTCTTCCGGAGGTATACTGAACCGGTTCTGTTGAGTGTCATCAAATTGGGGTTAAAGATCAGGGTACAGGAGCGAGATTTATTCCACATCCATTATTCTCATAACTTGAGTAATAATTTGAATAATGATTTCTGGTATGTTGGAAAGCGTATCATAATCAATCCATTGCATGATTTTACTAACTTGTTTTAAAATGGAGAACAACTAGAAATCGCATGGTGGCAAGTCTGGACTACAAATATATGCACGTTGGGGCATCAACGTAGCATTCATTTTCTCCAAACAAGAAACGACAGAACTGGCCACACGAGGCCTTGCTTTGGGCCGCAGATGAAAAGAAATGGGCAACCCAAGTTGAATAACTCGCTTCCTGCCCAAATCTTCGGTTAGAATTCTTTGAATTGATGATTTTGTGTGATCCATATCTTTGATATCTCTAATTGACAGGTGTCTGCCCCGTATAATAACATCTATTGTATTGATGTTTTGCTCTGTAACTCTCGTTGAAGGGCTTCCTCCATGCGCAATTAAAGTCGCCGACTCATGACCATCCTGTAGCGTGAAAGTCTTTTCGACTTCTACGCTGTTTTAACACGTCAATACACTAGGAAACAGTTCCTAAATGAAACAAACCTTAACGGCCAGACGAAACATATAAACAGAAGTCAACTTACGGAAAATGTTCTTTATTCACGATGGAAGGCACTACTCCCTCCACATATTTATCACACCACTCTTTTTAGTATTCGTCAATTCATAATACAACGTTCTCATACAACTCTCTCGACGGTACAACGCTCGTACTAGGGGTGTTCAAATGAAGAGGTACGAAACGTCATAAGAACGTAACCGTTAACATATTTGCCTATGCCGCTATGGGAGAACGTAGCGACACATCTAGGGATGCGATTAGAGTCACCGGCGTGGATCGGAGCATGCGCGGGCGCCCGCATGCGCAGGAGAGAGAAGAGGCTCTTATAAAGAGCGCCGTCCAATTGACGCGGGAGTGCGTGTGAGCACAGGATGGCGTTCAAATTGCAAAATTCGACGATTGAAGAGCAGCGAGGCGTTATCCGATTTCTGACAGCGGAAGGTGTCAGAAATCTCTCACAACAGATCAGTCGTCGTTTTTATCTCTTGTTCTTATCTCATTACAGGTATACGTCACTTGCATTCAACCTCAATTGTGTTGCCAAACGTATTCGTTTGAGAGAAAAGATATTTCGTTAAGCGTGAAGAATACTGAGAATAAACTCAAGATTTACATAGGGAAAGAAACTAAAAAGGAAAGTTAATCTGGAATACACGTCACAAAGTCTCTTGCATAAGATGGAAAGACTCTCCGACAGACTTCTTAAGTCGACAGCAAAATTTAATGGCACATCCAGTTTCCTCTGTCACATCCATCATCATCATCATCATCATCATTGTCAACCATTATCAATCCACTGCTGGACGAAGGTCTCCCCAAGTTTCCTCCACAACGGTCTGTCTTGTGCCAGTCTCCTCCATGTCACCCCTGCATACTTTCGAATTTCATCCACCCATCTCCCATGTGGTCTTCTTCTGGGTCTTTTCCTGTCCCTTGGAATCCAATCTAAAATTTCGGCTGTCCATCGATGATCTGTCCTTCTGGCAGTATGTCCAGCCCATTGCCATTTCAGGGATTTGACTCTGATCATGATGTCTTCCACTCTTGTCATTTTTCGGATCCACGAGTTCCTCTTCTTATCTCTCCTGGTTACACGAAGCATGCACCTATCCATGCTACTTTGGTTGTCTGCAGTATTTGTATATCTCTTTTAGTTAAGGTCCACGTCTCTGCACCATACGTAAGCACTGGAAGGATGCATTGATCAAACACTTTTCTTTTAAGACATAATGGCATATTGCTCTTGAAAATTATGCTGTTTCTTCCAAAAGCTCTGCAGGCAAGTTTTGTACGCCGATTAATTTCTTCATCAATGTGACCCTCACTTGATATCTGCTGTCCAAGATAAACGCACGTGTCTGTTATCTCCAGCTTTTCTCCATCAATCGATAAATCTTCATTTCTTGTAAAAGCATTGAACATCACTTTTGTCTTCTGAAAGTTCATTTTTAATCCCACTTCTTTACTCTTGTCAGCAAGTTCCTGGATCATACTCTGCAGCTCTGATGGGCTAGTTGCAAAAATGACTACGTCATCAGCAAAACGAAGGTGGGTTAGATAATCTCCATTAATCTTTATCCCCTTGTTTTCCCAGCTCAGTGACTGAAAAACACCCTCCAATGTGGCATTAAAGAGCTTCGGAGATATGGTGTCACCTTGTCTCACTCCCTTTCCAATTTTTATGTGTGTTGTATTTTCAAACAGCCTAATCTTTGCACTTGCATTTTCATAGATGTTATTAATAATATTAATGTATGCATCTTCAATACCGCAGGTTTTCAGAGCCATTGTAACTGCTGATGGTTTCACCGAATCAAAGGCATTTTCACAATCGATAAAAGCCATGCACAATGGAAGTTCATATTCCCTCGCTCTTTCAATTAGTTCTCTCAGCACATGGATATGATCTATTGTGCTGTAGCCACTCCTGAATCCAGCTTGTTCTCTCGGTTGAGCCATGTCCAGTGTTACCTTCAAGCGGTGTGAAAGAATTTTAGTGAAGATTTTATAAACTACTGATAGGAGGCTGATAGGTCTGTAGTTTCCGAGATCCTCAATGTCACCTTTCTTATGTAGCAGGATCATTGTAGCGTTGTTCCAATCCTCAGGAATCTTTCCTTCATTAAGGCATCGAGTGAAAATTTGGGCGAGTACTGTTTCGATTTCTCCACTTGCTTCTTGTATGATGTCTACAGTAATTCCATCTTCTCCTGGAGCTTTTCCCCGCTTCATGTTCTTGATTGCATGTGCAACTTCTGCTGGAAGGACTGGAGGAACTCTGGTACTGGTATCTTTCATGATGTCTGGAGTGCATGTATCATCCCTTTCATATAATTTGGAGTAGAAATCTTTCACTCTTGTCAAAATTTCGCCTCTATTTCTTGTTACAGAACCATCTTCTTTTCTCAGTGCCATAATCTGTTTTCTTCCCTTACTGAGATGTCCCTTTGCTATCTTTAGGCTTTGGTTGTTTTCAATTGCTTTCCTCACTAGTTCACAGTTGAATTTTCTTACGTCTTCAGTGATACTTTTTCGTACTGTCTTGCATAGCTCTATATATTCCACTTTGGAAGTCACATCTTCTTTAGTTGTCCTCATCTCTCTTCTTTTTTGCATCAACATTTTCGTTTTTCCTGATAATTTGTTTACATGCAACTTGTTCTTAGACCCAGCTAATTTTGTTGCTGTTTCCATAAGAGCTTTGGTTACTTTTCTGTTAACTTCAGAGATGTCCACTTCTTCTGATGTTAGGCCTTCTAAAGCAGAGAACCTGTTCTTCAGTCCCAACTTGAAGGTATTATGGTGTTTTTAAGGTTGGTTATGTCAATAGATTTTGTTTGTCTTATGAGCTTGCCACGTTCAAGTTTAGTGTTGAGGTGCATCTTACATCTCACCAATCTATGGTCACTACCCGTGTTGAACTTGTTTAGCACACTGCAGTCTTCTATGACGAATTTTTTGTTACACATAATAAAATCAATTTCACTTGTCGTCCCATTTGGATGTCTCCATGTCCATTTCCTGTGTGGCTTTTTCTTGAAGAAGGAGTTCAAGATGAAAAACCCTTCTGCCTCTGCAAACTCAACGAGAGTATTTCCACGCTGGTTTCTGTTGCCGTGACCGAATTTACCTACTGAAGTTTCATTCTGTTGCCGTTGCCCTATTTTTTGCATTGAAATCTCCCATAATTATTTTCAAGTGCCGCTTACCTTTATTATTTAGATGACAAATTTCCTCATAAAATTCTTCAATTTCTTCTTCAGGATGACTTGTGGTGGGTGCATAAGTTTGAATAATCTGAGCCTGGTATCTTCTCGATAGTTGGATAACGAGTCGTGCAGCTCTGTCAGAGGAACTTTCAACTTCTACCACTTTATCCTTCAGTTTCTTGTTTATTATAAATCCAACACCACTAGTTCTGCCAGTATCTGTCCCACGATAGTAGAAGAGATGTCCACTTTTCAGTTCGATGAGATCTTCTCCTTTTCTCCTTACCTCACTTAGCCCCACGATGTCCCACTTGATCCTTTGTAGTTCCTCTTCCAATTCAAGAAGCCTTGAATCAGAAGATAGGGAGCGTCCATTGTACGTTGCCAAGGTCAGCATCAGATGGCAGCCTAGTCCGGTCCTCCGGGGATTCTTAGCACCCTCTGCCTTCATGTAGCACTGGCCGCTGCCTTGGCCAGGTACATTCCAGCTGCCGGAGACTGAGGGCCAAGATTTAAGTTGTGGAGTCATTTTGGAGGGGTTTGGCCATAACTCACCACGCTGGCCAAGCGGGTTGGTGAGTGTGGGATAGAATTTCCTCTAATCCCGATGGTATATTTACACCGCTATGGCATCCATATTTTTCGAAAAATTAAAGAGCTAAAACACTTGTTTGGGACTCACGAAACAACGCTTATTAAACTTCACACTACCAACGACACATTCGTGATAAATAGGTATGATTCTTTCTGCTATGGTTACTACAATGATTACCGTGTTTTCAAGACTGGCGCAAAGATCGAACGCAGTATTGCACGTTTTTTGTAAAAACATTCTCAGTTGTTTTGTGTCAAGCTACATATTTTAGAAATCAAAATTAAATGAAAAATTAAATTGAATTACCCTATTTCTTGTGAAGTGATACCAGATAAATTGATGTTTGGGCATGAGGGAATCATTAGAAGAAGGCATACTATTACTCCCAGAAATTCAAATATTGTCATTCCGATAATTAGTGTTCTAGCAGTTGGATGAAACTTCCACATAATTATAGATCCCACAATTGTTGATACTTGAAAAGAGATCAAACCTGGTGGTCCTGTGAAGTTGGAGATAAAATAACACACAAATTTATGCACAGTTAGTGATTTTATGGCATTTTCATGTCGTTTATGTAACATGCACCTCAATTAATAAACACGTACATATTTATTTTCTTGCACTTTCACGATGTACTGAAAAATGTTGCGGACATTGTTTTTAGAGATATTTGCGAAATGTATTGACACGAGCACTTAAGAAAACATATTGTTTCATCCCTAGTTCCTTCTGCCCCGATCAGTTTGGAGACGCCACGCACAGGGTGAAACCTGAATGGTCGGGTTCGACCTCTATATCACAGAGCAGTAAAGAAGAGTGTAAGCACATAAAAATTTCCTCTAGAGAGTACTAAATCAATAATAATAACAGCAAAATTTAATGACTAAAATACAGGTTCGAGATTATAAGATGCCGCACAATTACGTTGAATGAACTGTAAATAACTCGTAGGTAAATCAAATGTCGAACTGTGCCCAGTTAATATAGTTTGGGCTCTGCAAATCTTTGATTTGAATCAATAAACATCTCGGTCGTCACTTACATAAATGATCTCCTTACTTTACGTATGGCGAAAGGGTAAAGTAATCCAGTTAGTACTTCATCGCAGACACAGGCATCACTTTTTACAAAAGTGCAGTGACGACGCCTGTCACAGAAACACAAGAGTCTTCTTTCAGTGTCACGAGAATACTTACTTTCAACCTTTGCTTTCTCCTCAAATGCCCGCAAGACGTAGTCATCATTTGACCGACACAGGTCGAAATTCGCTGCTTGAAAAGTTTTCCCACGGTAAGAGAAAAGGAAGGTGGCAACATTCATCATTGCCGAAGCTGTAATATTTGTTTTCGAAACCACACACTTTTTACCAAATCACCAGCAACGCACATAAGATTATCTTTCGCACTCGGTAATAAAAGGAATTAATTATGCTACGTAACAATATCAGGGTTGAACCGAAAGTAATGCAAAATTGGGCGTAACATTTTTATTACCTGACACAGGTTGTTCAAATTGCGCATGTTGGTAGCGTAACACTTTCTCTATGCTGAGGTACCACGCAACATAGTCTACATCACAAGCGATGTATATACGCCATCGTTGAACCCAGCTCTCAAATTCTCTTTGAAAAACTTCAGGTGTGGACTGTATAACGAAGTAAATATCTCCGTCATTTCTGTCTACGCCAGGATTCGAACCCGGATCCCCTCATTCCGGAATAAGTCACTCTACCAATTGAGCTACGCGGACGTTTGTTCTGACTGCTATATGCCTTTATGTCGTGTGCGTCCTGCTGGCAGGTACGTCACAACTGTTGTACCCACTTCTTCACAGAGATTTTCACCTCGTCTGTGTCATCAAATCATTGTCCCTGGAGACTGATCTTCATTAGACCCAATAGGTATCTGGGCTGTACGGTGGATGTGGAACCACCGACTAGGCTAATTTGCTGATCGCCTGATTTTTTCGAAAAATGTTTGTGATCTGGGATTGTCATGGAGAATGTGGATCCTTTTCAGATATTTGTTCGGTCTCCTCCTCCTTATGGCTTCTCTAAGCTTCTGGAGGGTCGCAATGCACCGATTTCTGGTCACGGTACAACCACGTTCCAGAAAATCAAGGAGAATGACACCCCTGCCATCTCAGAAAATAGTCACCATGATTCACTGTGCTGCTTGCTGGCTCTTGAATTTCTTAAGCCTCGGTGAAGAGATGTGATGCCTTTCCATGGTTATTCGTTTCCTGATCGTAAAGATACGCTCACGTTTCATTCCCTGTCACCAGATCGGGGAAAAACGTGTCTTTATTGACTTCAAACGCTTCCAGCGCATCAGAGCCGACTTCCACCCTTCTCTTCTTCAAATCTGGTGTCAACTGCCGACGTACCCACTTTGCACACACTTTTCAATACCCAAAATCTTCCACCAACTTCTGTATGGCATTCTGACCACAGTCCACTTGGGCAACAAGCTCACGGATTGTGCCTCGTCTCTGAGAACGAATCAATTCATCCACTCGCTGACGATTCATCCACTCGCTGACGATTCATCCACTCGCTGACGGTCGCAGATGATGGTCTTCCACTGCGTGGTTTGTTTTCAGTGCTGGTTTCCCTTTCTTTGAACTTCTTCATCCATATGAGCACAATGCTCATGTTAATGGTATCATCTCCGTAAACATTCTGTAGCCTTCTGTGGATGTCGGACAGCTTGCACCCTTTCTTCGTCAAGAACTCAATGACGGCAATTTGCTTCTGCAAGGAATCCCTTATTTACCTGCAATGAACAAGAAGGGTTGCTATAGAGGAAGAGTCACTCTACCAGCATCTGCAATGTGAACGATCTCTGTCAGTTAATAAAAATGTATTCCCAGTTTTGCATTACTTACCGTACAACGCTCATATTTGTGCTTCCAATAATAGCACAATTAAAGATTTATACTCGAAAGGAGGAATCTTTATATTTAAAAATGTGATTACCCCTTATTATTTTCTGAAGTCAGCTGGAGAAATATAGATTTCAAACATCCAGAAACAAGTTAAATTGAGAACAAATTTAAATTTCAGTTACGTGTTACCGAAATTGAAAGCAAGATCCATTTTGTAAATGTACTGGAGTAAACTTCGGTAACTCTGGGCTTTCAAGCAGTTCCCAATTCAGTGTGTACCACTCTACATTATTTACATGCAGCCCACGCACAACCAGCATTGAGGATGAAAGGAAATAGCGCCGCATAAACTTGATTCGAAGTATTCTTTTAATAATGGTGAATAAAACACCCTATTATGTAAATATTAAATTGTTTATACTAAGTAAATGTGCGAAAATGCTCGGTTCACTTATACCAGGTATAACGAAGTAAATTTCTCCGTGATTTTTTTCCACGCCGGACAGCAAATTCGGGTCCCCTCACTCCAGAGTAAGTCGCTCTCCCAACTGAGCTACGCGGACGTATGCTCTCGCTGCTATCTGCTTTTATCTTATGTGCGTCCTGCGCTGCAGGCACGTCACACAGGGGTCACCAAACTACGGCTCTCGGGCCAAATCTGGTTTGTGGGAAACCATAATGCGCGGGCCGCGGTACATATGTCAACAGCATGTGTTTTCACAAAGTGTTTTTTTTTTTTTTGATCGAAGGTTTAAATAAATCGATTGGTTATAAACAGTTGTCCGTCCGAAATGTTGGTCCTCTTGCTCTAGGAAAGCAAAACACCCAGCGACACAAGAAAAACAAAACATCTATGCATCATCGGAATTCGAACCCTGACCCTTCTCGGCCGAATGATCATAAGCTAGCGCTTATACCACTCTGCCACGGAGATGGCTGGCCCAGTTTTACGGAAACTATGCAAGTAATTCCTTTCCTTTTGTGATATCATCAGTTCCGAAAATAAACATGTCACAGGTGTTAAGAGCTCCCTTCTAGATTTTTATTCTCGTCTGCATAATTTAAGGCATAGTGGGGTAGGGCGTGTCCTCCTGACACTGGCATAATGATATTGGGTACAAACAAGGCATAGTTTAAGGCATAGTAACATAATTTAAGGCATAGTGGGGTAGGGCGTGTCCTCCTGACACTGGCATAATGATACAACAACAAACAATAAACATATCTCTCTCTCTCTCTCTCATTAGCTAGGCTGGTCGCAATTGTTATAGCCTCTTGTTTCAGGCCATCCGCCAGAAAGGCTTAGCGCCAATCATCATTCTAAATGACCACTTTAAAACAGACAAGTACCTATGAGAAAAGCAACACTTATTAATGAGCAGGTTCACTCATTGAATCTGTGTTCGGCCCACATGTTAGGCAAAAAATATATTAATTTTAACTAATTTCTGCCCGTTTTGCCAATCTCGAGTTAATCTGTTCCAGTCGGTTAAAAGATAAAAAACAGTTATAAACAAATCTGAATCAATGAATTTTCCACCGTAAAATATTTTTGCTAAATAATGTTTTAAGGGAATCACCGTAAATCTATATACACCGGTGAGCCATTATATTACGTCCACCTCCAGCCTAGAGAAATGAGAGCACCTGAAGACCGAACGGTGTCGCAACTGAAGTTGATATATCAACCCGAGAACCGGCTTTCGGTTAGTAGAGTGTTCCGAGTCAGAATGGGAAAAGATGCCGATTTATCGGAGTTTGATAAAGGAGAAATTGTGATGGTACTGAACCTCGGAACTACGATCTCGGAAACTGCGCGGCTTCTGGGTTGTTCACGTGCCGCTGTAGTGAGTACGTATCAAAAGTGGTGCTCATATGGCCAAACGCCGAGCCATCGTCCAGCCGTGTGTCGTCCGCAGCTCACTGATGCCAGAGGGGAGAGAACACCATCGCTCACAGCAAACAGTTCATCGCAGCTTTCTGCGCATGGACCTGCGTAATCGAAGACATGCTCGCTGCACGTCATCGTGAACAACGCATGAAATGAGCCCACAGTCATTGAGATTGGTCCCTGGATAATTGAAAGTAAGTGGCCTGGTCTGACGAATCAAGATTACTGGTGCATTACATAGACGGCCGGGCGCGGTTGCGCTGATTACCAAAGAAGGCTAGGGCACCTGGATGAACTGTTGGGCGGGAAAAGACCGGTGGGGGAGGTGTTATGTTGTGGGCGATGTTTCCTTGCGACACTTTAAGACCCATTGTCCCAGTAGCACAATCTGTGAACGCTCTCAGGAACATGAACATCATTGCGGACCAAGTTCAGCCTTTTTCATGGCAACTGTGTTCCCTGTTGGTGATGGCCATCGGCCGTTTCCAACAGCATAATACGCCATGCTATACTGCCCGAATCGTCAAGAAGTGGTCAGAGGAACATGCTGGTGACTTTCTGTTAATGCCCTGGCCTCCAAATTCACCTGAGATTAACGCAATTGGACATTTGTGGTTCGACTTGAAAAAGTGCGTTCGCGGTAAATCACCATATATCCGAAATATACGGGAACTGGAGGACCTGCTGTTGATATTATGCTACCAGATACCCCAGGATACATATCGCCACCTCATCGAATCGATGACTCGCCGAGTGGCCGCTGTTTTGAGGGCTAAAGGGGATACTACAGCTTTTTAGGTAGGTGGTCATAATATATCTCATCGGTGTATTTGAAGCAAAGTGAGGAAATGGAAAAATATGAGTTTTTCCGTCTGCGAACGATTCGACTACTTCTAAATGACCTAGAAATCTGAAAAGGCGTACGCTGGTAGGCCTTAACATCCGTATGCCTAGAAAATTTCGAAAGCTAAAAATATCAAAATTGCGGAGTTGGAACATTGCTTGAATTTTTCTCGAATTATGTCGACCACTTCTAAATAATCTGGTGATTTGAAAATTGGCATGCTGATAGGCCGTAAGGTACGGATACCTACAAGAGTCCGAAAGTCAAAAGAAAAATCAAAATGGTTGCTTTGCAATATTACCTGCTTCAATTTTTCTACCACTTCTCCGCGTAGAAAACCTGAAAACCAAAACTTTCAAAATGTTGCTTTGGAATATTGTCTGCTAGAATTTTTTTTAATCACTTCCGCACCTAGAAAAGTCTGAAAACAAAAAAAAATTCAAAAGAGTGGCTTAGCTTAACTGTTCGAAATGCTGATAGGTTTAAAGATCATTATGCTAGAAACGTTGAAATGCTGTAAAAATCCCATGAAATTTTTATTTAAAACTAACAGGCGCCAAAGTCTGCTACCGTTTTACGTCAAAGCGTATGCATTGGGAATACATCAATTAAAAATCCCCGCCCCTCCCCCGTTTGCTTACCCCCCTACGCCCCCATAAAGGGAGGGAAATGAAGTCTAATACTAATCCACTCGTAACTCCCGAAATAATTGGCGTACAGCGATAATTTTTTTTAATTTATTCCTCTTGATGTGGTCTATAAATTTTGTTCTATTCATTTTTGCTATATCTCCAATAGTTTTACAGCAATTTGCGAAAACCCGCAAAATAGCACATTTTTCTCTCGACATTTTTCCGATTAACTCCAATTACCGCTGCACAGAGCCAAAATTTCCGAAAAAGGCTCCAAATAAAAATTGTAGCAAATTTTATAACCTTTACAACAATATATTATTTGTCTTACAGCAATATATAGTTTCGCTTACACTGTATTTAAACCATGTCAGCCTTAAGGTGGTTCCACCTAAAATTTCTGCTTTATGTTTCCAATGGTAAACTTCTTTACATATTTTCTTCTCAATTAATGTATTCCCAAGGATGAAAATTTGCACAGCGATAAAACTAACTTTAAGTTATAGTATGAGATACCTAATACTTGCTAAAACATAACCATAATCTATAAATCCAACATTTGTTTGTCTACTGACGTCATTAATGTACAGGTCGCGTTGTTTATTAACCGGTCTGAACATTACTAAAAAAATGATCGATTTTTAATATAATTATGGTTATGTTTTAGCAAGAATTTACTATCCCATGCTATAACTTAAAGTAAGTTTTATCGATGTGCAAATTTTCATCCATGGGAATACATAAATTGCGAAGATAATGTGTAAAGAAGTTTTACCATTGGAAACATAAGGCAGAGATCTTAGTTGGAACCACTTTAAGCACTTCTGTTACGAAGAATTTGTCGCGGGAAGAACATAGTGCTGTTAGAGAGATAAGAGGCATTGACTCACGCAATTTGTTTATTTATTTGACACGTGGGGAGAATAAAATGCATTCCTAAAACCCCCCACTGTCCGCACATATGCCACAAAAGCAAATAGAATTAGGTAATCAATTATGAAAACTTAGTTGTAGGAAACTTCAGGGACATTAAATTACACAGAAAAGACATGGTTGTAACTCAAGCTGTTGGCAGAATGGGATTGAAAGTTAGATCTGAAGCAGTTTCAATAAGTACACAACAATTGTTCAACAGAGTTATTTGTGTTTGTGACAGTCCTTTGAAATTGAAATCATACTTCAGATATGAACTAGCATCTCGTCCACCATCTTTATTTGACGAAGTGTCACTGCGAAAAGGTACAAAATCCTCCATAACTAAATCTTTCGTTGGTGGTATTGTTGAACAGGAGGATATACCTACTGGTGCAGCTGTTATAATAGATGGTGGTTATCTCCTTTATTCAGTAACTTGGCCTAAGCTCACAACATTTGATCAAATTCTGCAAAATTGTATATCTCATGTACTTTCCCATTTTGGTACAAATTGCTACGTTGTCTTTGATGGATACCCTGAAACGCCAACAACAAAGCTGGAAGAACAAACAAGAAGATCTGCTAAAAGGACGTCAGCGAACATTACATTTACAAATAACATGGAGTGCCCCACAGCGCAGACTGATTTTCTGTCCAATCCCCACAATAAGAAAAGAATGATTGCAGCATTAAAAGAAAAATTCCTCTCTGCCACTAATATCACGATTCTCACGGCTAATAACGATGCTGATGTAGATATAGTTCAAACCTCTATAGAAATGTTGAAACTAAACCCTACTATAGTCACCGTAGGCACGGATACAGACCTTATCGTCTTATTAATTGCACTGGCGCCAGAGGAAACAAAATCTTTGTACTTTTTCAAACCGGGCACTGCTGCAATACCTCCAATATTTTACAGCATTAAAAAACTGATATCTATTTACAGCCATGTACGCAAATGTCTGTCATTCACGCATGCCATTACAGCGTGTGATACAACGTCTGCAATTTATGAACTTGGGAAACAAAAGGCAGTTAACCTGAAAGAAAATTTTTAGGAGGCTCAGTCACATGCAACGGTTTTCAACCGCATTAATGCTTCAAAAGAAGAAATCTTTCAAAATGGAGAAAGCTTCCTTTTGGATTTATATGGTTTGAGCAAACACAGTAATTTAGATGATGCCAGATACTTTTATTACAAAAAATCAATTGCTGAACTATCACTGAGATCAAACTTTGAATTGGGAAAACTTCCACCTACAGTAGCAGCAGCTCGACAGCATTTATTGAGGGTATACCTTCAAGTTCAAATGTGGTCAGGGAACAAACTTGACCCCACCAACTGGGGATGAAAGTTAGAGGGAGGAAGACTAAAGCCAATTGCGACTACTTTACCAGGGGCAAAAGATGAACTTTTGTGTTTAATTTCATGCAACTGTAAGAAAGAATGTATGATTTCCTGCAGCTGCCGAAAAGCGGGATTCTCATGTTCTGCTATGTGTGGACGTTGCAGTGGACTGTCATGCACAAACAAGCCTGATATGAGGGACGGCATTGATATTGATTTATGATAATTCTGCCACAACTGTGCGATATTCAAAAGAAACACAGAAGCAATGTAAGACAAAATATATATCATTTTAAAAGTTATAAATTTAATCATCACCGCTTTTGTTTGTAGCCTTTTCTTTTTTAATTACAGTTTTACGAAATTTTAATCTTAGTTCATTTAGGAAATTTGAAAATAAAAATGTTTTTTTTTTTTTTAAATTATTTTGAAATTGTAGAAACAGCACCAGTACATGGAACTAAATTCTTACTTTATAAGCATTGTATAAAGAAGAAAAAATGACATTGTCATATTTCAATTCAACAATTCGTTTGTTCATAATAATCACTAGTCCCACCCCTCGGGGGGGGGTGAATCAAACAGGCAAGAGTTTGTGACTTTTTTGCAGGTGCGAAGCTGAGTTTTCTTTTCCTTTTTATATTTTTTACCTATCGTTGAAAATTATACTCCCCGCAAAATTATTGCATGTTTTGCCCGATTTTTTGTCATTTTGTGGCTACAATGCATTCGCAGTTTCGGTGCCACAGAAGGTAAGCTATAAAGCGTATTAAGACAAATAATATATCGTTGTAAAGGTTATGAAGTTTGCTACAACTTTTATTGGGAATCTTTTTCGGAAATTTTGGCTCTATGAAGGGTTAATTGCAATTATTGGGTAAAATGTCGAGAAAAAAAGGTATTATTTTGCGGGTTTTGAAAAATTGCAGCAAAACTATAGGAGATATAGTAAAAATGAAACCAACAAAATTTATAGACCATATCAAGAGGAATAAATTTAAAAAAAAATTATCGCTGTACGCCAATTATTTCGGGAGTTACGAGGAGATTAGTATTAGACCAAATTTCCCCCTTTATGGGGGTGTAGGGGGGACAAGCGGTGGAGGGGGGGGGGATTTTGTGAAAACGCTAAGCCCGATGAGTTCTACCTGCCTGCAAAAATTCAGCTTTTACCTAATTTGTTCGGGGTCAAGTCCTTTATTTGCTGGGCTAGGGGTTTGTTTTATAAGCATGATACGTTTGAGGAAATGATGCAGGTTCTAAACAGCCTTGAAAAGGCAATGTCTCATTTCAAAAATAAACAGCACTAGAGCATTAAGGATTTTTCAAACCATTGTAGTGTGTGCAATATTTTCCCTATAATGTAGTACATCATATTTTGTGAAAGAAACTTGGGGAGACCTTCGTCCAGCAGTGGATTGATAATGGTTGACAATGATGATGATGATGATTTTGTGAAAAAAAAAATATGAATCCTAAAGGAATTAGTTGTAGTGCTTTGTATACCATGTGCATACAGCATATGTACCGCATTTACCTCTGCTCTAATTCTATTCAATGTGATTGAAATCAATGAGCCGTCCCGGTGGCGCAGTGGTCTAAGCGATGGCCTCTGATCATTCGTCCGAAAGGGGTCCGGGTTCGAATCCCGGTGAGGCATGGATGTTGTGTTTGTCTTACGGCACTGGCTCTCTCCCTTCCCTGGAACCAGTGACCCTAAATTAGGGACGGGCGACTGCTTATAGCCCATTGAGTTGCTCACGGTGGTCGTTAAACCTCCAATCAAAAAAAAAAAAAAAAAATCAATGAAATTAAAAGCCAAAAAGTAGAGAAAAAACTAACTGAAAGTACAATTACACTGGAACATAAGAAATTAATACATACTACGTTCTGTATAGTACTATTAATTAGCACAGAATAATGCACTACCTTCTAGGAACGAAACGTGCCATGTTTCGTTTATGCATTTTTTAAGTTATACATTAATTTTATTCGGTCATTTCAAAAACGAACTAGCGGCAATCCACTCTATCAACGTACTGATAAAAATAATAGTAGTCACTAATATACACTTGCGGAAAGTTGAAAAATAACACCAAGAAGGAGACGTCTGATACCAACGAAATTTATACAGCATAATAACGGAATACAGAGGATAACGTGATCAAAACATTATAGCAAAATACAGCCGTATTTGCAGGTAAACTGAAAAATAACATTTCCATGTAACATGGTTAGTACGAGATTGAACCGCCATGAACTGCGTCACACTGTGCAATTCTGGCATGGAGTCTGTCGTACAGATGTTGGATGTAAATTTCGGTTATTGAGTTCCAAGCATCCTCAACCTGGACGCGTAAATCGGGGATGGTCGTGGCTGGCCGTGGAGACCGGATAAGTCGTTGTCCCATGAAATCCCCCACGTGCTCAATGGGGGACAGATACGGTGAACGTGTAGTCCATGGAAGGTGTCTCACACCCTGAAGTGCATGTTGCGTTGCACGTGCCATGTGTGAGCGTGTGGTAACTTGCTGGAAAACACCACGATGGACCAACCTTACAAATGGGACAACAACGGGCTGAATGATGTTGTTGATGTAGAAGGTGATGTTTAACGTACCCGGTACTAACACTAGTTGTGTACGGGAGTGATAGCTGATCACTCCCCACACCAGGAGACCAGCTGTAGACCCTGTGTGTCGCTGGCAGATGCAAGAAGGGTGGAGACGCTCCCATGTGCGTCTGCGAACACGCATACGGACATCGGAGGCTCCCAAGCAGAATCTGCTTTCATCGCTGAACACGACAGATCGCCATTGCGTTCTCCAGTGCAGACGTTGGCGACACCACTGCAGCCATTCCTGACGGTGGGCTGGAGTCAGAGGTACACATGCCAGAGGCACACGTGCACGTAGTCCTGCATCCAGTAGACGGGTGCGGATTGTTCGCACAATCACCTCAGGTGCAATGGCAACTCGGATTTGCGTCGCAGTGGATGTTCTGCTTGACAACGCCGCTCTTCTTATGCGTTGATCGGTCCGCTCATCAGTCCGTCTGTGACTCCCGGTTCCACGTCTTCTCGTGTGGGAATGATCCTCGGACCATCTACGCCACCATCGTACCACCACCGATACTTCTCATCCAATTCGCTCCGCAATACGACGATACGACCACCTGGCCTCGCGGAGTCCGACTAAACGACCTCGCTCAAAGTCCGATAACTGCTGAAATCGTAAACGTCTTCCATGTCCAGGCATTGTAGCTTCTTCACGGTCTTCGCACGTGTCCGTACGCCGACGACTGATTACATTCACTTCACCGTACTCCTTAAATACCACCGACGATAATTTGCATATTATGCCGTGCTGTGGTGTAAGCCCTCACCGGTTGGTCCCGAAATTAACATCACACCTACTTAAACTCGACCCCATTAACATATGTAAATTTCATGATCGTCCGCCAATTCCTTCTTGGTGTTCTTTTTTCACTTTCCGCCAGTGTAGAAAGATCCAGCGCTGTTTACACAGAGAAGCATTTTATTCGTCAAAATACTCACCAGAACGTGCAATGACACTCTACTAAAGACGGTTGTATAACCTGCAATCCTTGTAGAAAGACCTGTAGGATATTTGCACCTATTTGACCTGGAGCACTATTCGGATAGTGCTTCCCTGTGTAAATAGCGCTGGATCTTTTTCTCCATGAGATATAACGTTTTCTGTCTTTACAAGAAATGTACGTTTTAACCGAACTCATCGGAAACGGTTTTGGATCTCACATTTTTTTCGCGGTTTAGCGACTCCAGTGAGCATCGAATACAAAGAGGAGGAGCTAACTTATTAACTATTTTTTCTTATACAGTACATAGGTGCTCTGCGCTTGCTGAATCAGCCTGGATTCGAAATTGATCGTGTCAAATATTCCTTCCTTTCAGTGTCGGACATGTATTTCAGGGAGGTATAAGCCAACTGTTCATATACCAATACCTCAAGGTTTCCTACCTAATTGTTACTAGCGGGTACTGATATACATCTAACAACTGTATTCACTATTAGGTGTAATACAATAGCATTGTTGATAAGTAAAAGCCGCATCACCGCTAAAACAGTTAACGAAAGGTACTTACAAAACTGGAGTATACCAATGCCAATGTTCTATCGAAAGAGGCTTGTCGGAATCGCGAAAGTACGCGTACAGTGCACTGGAATTCAAAACCTAAGGACGAACGATATTTCGAAAGGTTACAAATACAAAATCCGACATAGCAGATAGTGGTAATTTGTATAACTGGGAATGTTCAGTAGGAAGCCTGTGCGCATGCAAAAATGTCGAATCGTGGTATCTCTTTAAACGGATAAAACAGAAAAGAGAGCAGTAGGCGACATGTGTTTGAAGAAAAATCTGGACGTGCAGGCATAAAGGTATGAACGCGTAATTTGAAAATTCAAAAACATCATCTAGATTATTTCATTCTGGGGGAATAATGTGGAATCTGGATGAAGGCCGCCGACTGAGTAATGTTGCCCGGGTGTTTGGAACCGGGTATAGTGTGGATGTAGGCTCTGGACAGCGTTTCAAGCCAGTTGAGTGTGTTTAAGACACAGGCTTGGAGGTTGTCCCTGCTCTGTAATATACAATTCTTCATCACAGAGTCGATGGTAGTCAACTGGTGAAATATCGAGGGAATGTAGCGGATGTGACGTATCCTTCCCCGATTTTCGCAATTGGGATACAGTACAGAACAGGTGGCCCATGACGATTAACTAGAACAGGATATATCTCCTTCAGTTCGTCATAGCATCTCTGAATATACGACAGCAGTATTAGTTTTCCCTATAACGCTCAACAACGACTGCAGAACAGTAAAAATATAACCAGCAGCGCTTTGGGGCGATGAACGTTAGACTTTCCGGCCTTTTTTTCCAAAGAAAATAACCACTGATACGACCATGGACTGTTGTCACATGGGATCCATCCAGTTTACATCAGACGTCGCTTTGTAATAAAGGCTCACGCTTGAAGCGTGAGAGGCGTGTTCTACTTTGTCTGTTCAGTTTTATCATGAGGAATCCATTTGTCCAACGTTCTCAACTTTCCTGACTGTCGTAGGTGGTTCAACACAAACTTAACACAGGTACAAAGCTTCGCTACCATCTCCTCACACTGTGATGACAATCGGCCTCGAGCATTGAATGCATGACCTTGTTTTGTAAATAGAATATCAGGTCATCCGGATCTTAGACCATTTTTCAGAATCTCACCCGCTTCAAGAAACCGTTTAAACAATGTCTGTGCAATGCTACACTATGATTTCATATGCTACGGGATATCTGGGCTGTGATATACTACAGTTTAAACCCATACAGCTATGAAGTTAGATCTGCTAATGTACCATGATTGTATCAATATCTTAACACAATTTCAAGAGCAACTCAGCAAACGGCACCTCCACCTTATAAGATCCGCCCTCAAGCGGGCAGGTTTCACTGCACATGAGACTGCATTCTGATCAGACATGAACAACCGCTGGAACTTTTTACATGCTTCGATATGGCCAAACTCCAGCTCGTTTGAGTGGCGAAGACCAACCTCGTTGACATATTCAAGCAACTTGAACCCGGAAACCAGCTGTTACGCTTTGTTATGACTAGATGGGGGTGAATCCCACTACTTGTCAATAACGATTTAATACATGTGGTGGTTTTAATTCCACTCACACATCCTATTGTTTGTAGTAGCGTTGGCCAAAAATATTTGCCACTTGTCATGACCAGCCGTTCCTCATTGTCGCAGGTCGGTGCAATTCAACGTGAAGTACCATTCGAATAACAAGCAGGAAGTTAGATACATGGTTTTTAATAAAGCCATACGGACACAAGGATGGTACAACACATACAGAAAACATTTAAAATTACAACATACTGCTTTTCCGCATATGGAGGGAATCAGTCGCTCAGACGGCAAGCAGCATCAATCTATCCGCGTGGCCTCCAACGAAGCCAATCGCCTGTGCTTAACCGCTTCTCAGTTTGCATTTCACCATTTTCACCATTTGTTAGCACGTGTCCGCAGAAATATAAACAAACTCTAGTGTCTCTGACATGCTGGATTAAATGGCACTTTATTTAATACAGAAATTTATCGTGGACCAGGAACATCAAACAAAGATCTTCGCTCTTTCCAAGTTTATAAGTGAGTCACGGAAAAATTCTCATTGGCCGCCACCGAGAGTCGAACCCAGGGTCTTCCAGTTACGCGCCAGATATGCTTCCGCTACACCACAGCGGCCTCGAATTCCTCCAGACTCACACACGCTAACTATCAAGCCAATTTGGCAGGTTGCTTTTTGGAACCCCGCACAATGCTGGGGATTCACCAAAGATGGTAAGCAGTAACTGAAGAAATAATTAGAAGGCGAATGAATAATTAATACAGAAATTTAACGTGGACCAGGAACATCAAACAAAGATCTTCGCTCTTTCCACGTTTATAAGTGAGTTATGGGTTGCTTCTTGGAGCCCCTTGTGCGGGGCTCCAAGGAGCAACCTGCCAAATTGGCTTGGCAGCTAGTGTGTATGAGTCTGGAGGAATTCGAGGCCGCTGTGGTGTAGCGGAAGCATATCCGGCGCGTAACTGGAAGACCCTGGGTTCGACTCCCGGTAGCGGCCAATGAGAATTTTTCCGTGACTTACTTATAAACGTGGAAAGAGCGAAGATCTTTGTTTGATGGCACTTTATTTAATGGCAAGTAGTTTCTATCACTTTGCTCAAATCTACGCCCCTGGGTTGTTGTTAAAATGACACAGAAGTCCTCTCTCTCTCTTACGATGGCTGTTCGCATCATCACACCAGCATTTAATTAAATGTTTACAAAAAAATACAAAATACGAGGACAAGCAGGTAAATACTAAATTTTGAAGGATGCAAAATCAACAAGAACCAGAAAAGTTTCAATATTCGATTACAAATAGGTAAATACGAAATTTTAATGATGGAAAAGTTTCAATATACAGGATAAATAGGTAAATACGAAATTTTAATCATGGAAAAGTTTCAATATACAAGACAAATAGGTCAATACAAAATTCTTAAGGATGCAAAATCAACAAGAACAAGAAAAGTTTCAATATTCGATTACCTTGAAATCGTTTACTTTGCTTGGTGCCAGCAGTGACAAACAATAACATCATCTTCGTAAAAAGAAGAGAGAGCAAAGAAAATAATCTGTGAGTTCTGGAACTGGCAGCTGTAGAGCGTACAGAAATAGCTTATCAGATTTAAAGATCCTTAAGGGTCTTCTGAGCCAAAATGCAACATGAAAAAATGTTGCTATTGGTGAATGTTGGGGCGTATACGTCAGAGTCGTTTTAGGGTGTATGGGTCACGTACGTCTTGTTATTCTAACCATGTAACATATATTTTGCATTTGTAATGAGCGCTATTCTCTCGTAGGCCACTCTTTTTATGATAGTAACTCTTCTAAACTGAAGATGTATGGCATCTCGCGTTGGTGAAATGATAGCTCTGCGTCTGCTTCGACAGCTGTCAGCTTAGAATACTCAAGTGCCTTGTCAAGAAACCCTCTTGCTCTGCGAAAAGAGTGCATCTGTTGCCATGCCAAAATATTCCAGAACAAGTTTGAAAACTTATCTCATGTCCCTCGCTGTGAAAGTGATAACACATCATCTCCCTGCTGGAAAACATTTCCCCATTTTAACGCCGAAGAAAATCTTTCAGAAGTGATGCGGATAATTTCGATTGATGCAGGAATGTTTTGTTGCATCGAAATAATCTATTATTTAATGGAAATGTCTTTAAAATATTATGTTAGGCAGCTATATCGAACTCTGTTGTAAAAAAGTGAACTTTTTGTTCTAAGGCATTCTTTTAATAACTTCAGGTTCAGTTTTTGAGAAGTTAACAGCGCCTGTGAGAGAAGCAGTTTAATTCTTCCTTATACGCTATCTACCAGCAAGTAATTGGACATCTGTGATAGCAATCGAAAACGAAGTTTACTCACCTTCAAAAGTTGGTGGAGCCTCCACGAGCGGCGATTACAGCTGCGACTCTCCGTGGCATGCTCTCAACCAGGCGTTGTACGACGGCTAGCGGTATTTTCTTCCACTCGACTTGGAGAAGACACGTCAGTTCCTTCACCGATTTCGGACAGTGGGGGCACCCCTTAATTCGACGCTCCAACTCGTCTCAGAGGTGCTCGATAGGTTTAAGGTCCGAGCTATGCGCAGGCCAGTCCATTCGATTAACCCCATTGTCACCATACCAAGCCATGGAGGACCTCACAACATGACAGGTGGTATTGTCATCCTGAAAGTAACATGGGTTCACCCCGTAAAACTGCCACAACGTAGGAAGCGCCAGGTCATCCAAAATGGTGCATTAGATCTCGGCGTTGAATCTACCAGGAATTGAGACCAAGTGTCCCGTGCCATACCAGGAGACACACCCCCACAGCATAAATCCACCGCCGCCGAACTTCACAGTTGGCACAATACATTCCGGCAGCAGGCGTTCTCCAGGCAGACGCCAAACCCAGACCCTGCCATCCGAACGGTACAGGGTGTACCTTGATTCGTCGCTCCAGAGAACGTGTTACCACTGTTCAACGGTCCACTGTCGACGTTCTTTGCACCACGTTAGCCGAGCAGCGCTATTGGACTTTGTGATCAAAGGCTTATGGACGGCAGCACGTCCATGATAACCGAGAAGATGGGCTTCCTTACGGATGGTATTCATCGAAAGAACACTCCCGGATGCCTGTTAAAACTCCTCGCGGATGTGGCCCATCGATTTGGTGCGGTTCTTCTGAATTTATCTGGCCAACACCCGTCGGTCTCTAACTCCCAGTTTTGTGGGTCTGCCGGATCGGGGCACATTCCGACAGTCACCTCTCATCTTTCACTTGCCAATAACTTAGGCCACTGTCGATTGTGGGTACTTCAACTCGCTGGATATGTCACGTATGGATCTGCCATTTCTGTGATACTCGACGATTACACCTTTCTCGAAATCAGAGAGCTCCAAACTGCGTGGCATCTTGCATGCGACTGGTTGCGTTGTTGTTTCCCACACGATATTTAACGGCGGCGGCCGTGACGTGTATCAGGACCGCAGATATCGTCGATTGCAGGGGTGTCCAACTACTTGTTGGTAGATAGTAAAATGTGGGAAAAAATTCGTAAGACTTCGTTCGAAATGTTAAATTTTGATTTTCGGAATGATTGACACTACCAAGGGCATTGCAAAATTCAAGAAGTATATATGAAATGAGCTTGTGCTTATTTTCGCGAAATGTAATACTGGACCTTTTGTCAAAATAAAATTTCTTCTATGACATAAAAAAGCGCACGTTTACTCATTATGAAGTAAAACAATACCAGGATTATACTTAAGGTCTGTTTTCGCCATGAGACAACCTGTAACCACTGATGAAATAAAAGTCTATAACCGTAGAGGTCAGGTAGTATTCCTGTGGATTATGCGTTAGTGTTCCTACAGCACAGCCAACGTTTTGTATATGTTCTTGTGACCAATGTCTGGGCTGGACTCTTATCAGTATTAGTATTCCCACAGCAGCCCACGTTTTGTATATGTTCTTGTGACTCATGTCTGGGCTGGACTCATATCAGCATCAGTGTTCCCACAGCACAGCCCAAGTGTTGTATATGTTCTTGTGACCAATGTCTGGGCTTTACTCATATCAGCATCAGTGTTCCCACAGCACAGCCCACGTGTTGTATATGTTCTTGTGACCCATGTCTGGGCTGGACTCTTACTCATTATGAAGTAAAACAATACCAGGATTATATTTAAGGTCTGTTTTCGCCATGAGACAACCTGTAACCACTGATGAAATAAAAGTCCATAACCGTAGAGGTCAGGTAGTATTCCTGTGGATTATGCGTTAGTGTTCCTACAGCACAGCCAACGTTTTGTATATGTTCTTGTGACCAATGTCTGGGCTGGACTCTTATCAGCATCAGTGTTCCCACAGCACAGCCCACGTGTTGTATATGTTCTAGTGACTAATGTCTGGGCTGGACTCATATCAGCATCAGTATTCCCACAGCACTGCCCACGTGTTGTATATGTTCTTGTGACCCATGTCTGGGCTGGAATCATATCAGCATCAGTGTTCCCACAGCACAGCCCACGTGTTGTATATGTTCTTGCGACCCATGTCTGGGCTTTACTCATGTATGTTCTGTGGTCATCATTATGAGGTAACACACTCAGCCTGTACTTCTCCAGCAAAGCTATCGTCACCTTCCTCATGTGTGGTCTTGCATTGTCGTGTAACATCAAACGCCGTTTCTGAACAATTCAGGTCTGTTACTCTTAATTTTTCTCCTCACGTTTTGCAGGAACTCATTGTAATAGACTACTGTGACACTTGTTTCATTAATAACAACAATCCCCAACCCACGTTTCATTAATAGCAACAATTTATAAAAGGAAGGCGTCGCCCTCAGCAAAAAAAACATTGCTTCAGGAATGTTGCATTGTCCACGCGACTCTGTTTGTATTGCGGCAGTCAAGTCATGGAGGACCCATATGGCCGAAATTTTTCTTTTCCGAAAATCGTTCATCCAAATACGGAATGCGGATGTTGTTGAAATTCCTGTCGCTTCTGCAATTTATTTTCACCTTGTTCGGTGGTCTTGTTACACAGAATCCACGACAACTTTCACACTTCACTCACCCGTTGTCGTTTTTGGCCTCTTTTACTTTTTGATTGTGTCTTGTTCGACACAGTCAGTAACAATTTTTACACTTCACTCACCCGTTGCCGTTTTTGGCCTCTTTTACTTTTTGATTGTGTCTTGTTCGACACAGTCAGTAACAAGTTTTACACTTCACTCACCCGTTGCCGTTTTTGGCCTCTTTTACTTTTTGATTGTGTCTTGTTCGACACAGCCAGTGAAAAGTTTTACACTTCACTCACCCGTTGCAGTTTTTTGGCCTCTTTTACTTTTTGATTGTGTCTTGTTCGACACAGTCAGTGACAAGTTTTACACTTCACTCACCCGTTGCCGTTTTTGGCCTCTTTTACTTTTTGATTGTGTCTTGTTCGACACAGCCAGTAACAAGGTTTACACTTCACTCACCCGTTGCCGTTTTTGGCCTCTTTTTACTTTTTAATTGTGTCTTGTTCGACACAGTCAGTAACAAGTTTTACACTTCACTCACCCGTTGCAGTTTTTGGCCTCTTTTACTTTTTGATTGTGTCATGTTCGACACAGTCAGTGACAACTTTCACACTTCACTCACCCGTTGCCGTGTTAGGCCTGCCTCACTTTTTGGTTGTGTCTTGTTCGGCACAATCCGTGACAAGTTTCACACTTCACTCACTCGCTGCCATTTTCGGGTTGTTGTTTATGCTTAAACGTCCTTCATGAAAGAGAGGAAGTGCACTTCGGTTTATTGTTTCATAACCACAAACCTTACCGAAGCACTGAGAATATCTGTCAGATTTTTGCCACGTATAGTTTCGATGTTGATGTACAACCGTTAATCTTCACGCGTCACAGTACCTGAGGCGTCTGTACGCGGTATTTCTAACAGAAGTCAATCCACAACGCCACGCACAGCGGGACTAAAACTAACGCTAACATCGTTGAGATTGCATTATCAACTCCGCGGCGTTGGCACATTATGAATCTCATATGATCGTCTTCGGCACGTTTTGGGGAAATATGGCCCTTGCGTTAGTAAATTTGCATGAATGAATAAAGGTAGAAGCCCAGTAAATGAAAAAAAAAATTTGTTCAAACTTTGCCTTTCCGAATTTAAACACTTATTTACTTAACTCGTCATTTAAGAAATCTGAGAAATAACAAAAATATTCAAGATATAGGAATAGTATACTGTACCTGCGAACAAACTAGCATCAGAAGCCGACATTCGAAATTGCTTCTCTATGTACTTTGCCAGATTCATATAGAGACCAGTACCCCTGCTTACGCTGAAGATGGCAATTACGATCATACATACGTAAATCTTGTTGGAAGACAGCCTTTTAACCCCCACATACAAGCCTAGAAAAGGAAAAGGATATTATGGATTTGCTACATACTGAAATGCCATTTACCCATACATACACAGCTGACTCTTTTGTCAGTTACTTTAGAAATGGTTACTCCATGTCACAAAATTCTATGAATAACACCCTTAATTTTTGTACATCATCATTTTGTACGTACAGTTTTTTGAGTAAACTCTGACACCAGAATGGTAAAACCTCATTATTAAATATTTTGCATGTACAGAAAAATAAATCTTTCGGTTATGAAAAACCCTGAAATAACTTTTACGGTGTGCGTACAGCAAGAGGAATGTAATTGTGCCTCGGAAAGGCCGTTTTATGGGGCGCGATTCTCCAAAAAGAAAAAGAAAATGTGGCTCTTTCAGTAGAATGATTTTTTTTTCATGTTCCTTCTGTAATTTGACGAGCGAAACGCAAATTTTCTGCAATTGTAACCGGACTTATTTGTTTGATCGTACACTCAGTTTCTGCTACTAATTACGCGGTAAAAGATATTACAGAGGGTTAGTCGAACGTTTTGCAGTATTTGCATAAATGCACGTGTTGCGGCGGGTATGTCACGTGTTCAAACTAATCATGTCGCGCACTGCAGTCAGTCGAAAGGGATATAAAGTTGTAGTATGTCTTTAGTAAAAGGATTTCAAAATCTTCTTTTTTTTTTTTGACTAAAATGAATGTAAACATGCCTGAGAATTTTCCATATGTATTTCACAGCTTTTAGAATTAAAA
Organism: Macrothele yani; assembly: GCA_039090855.1. Taxonomy (NCBI): domain Eukaryota; kingdom Metazoa; phylum Arthropoda; class Arachnida; order Araneae; family Macrothelidae; genus Macrothele; species Macrothele yani. The sequence goes on along the minus strand of CM076997.1, from coordinate 44,965,918 downwards.
CATTTTCCACCTACTCCTCAGAGGCCCGTGCCCATTTCGGCACAATGTTGGTCAGAAATCAGTTCTTCAGACCATAAGACCACAGTGCTTTTTATATCGATATTTATTTCATTCCATTTCATTCTACCAAAAATTCCGAGTGTCACGAAAATTTTTTCTTGTAAAAATTTCACAAAAAAAATTTCTGCCTAAAAGAAGGCCCTTTCTCTCGTTACCCCTGACATGCAGTAGTTATACATTATATTACCATTCTCTTTTTAACTTGTGCAAGTCAGATTTGAAAAATTGTTTTTCACGACGGATACTTTCTACTATGATGAATATTTTGCGTATAGACGGCCGTATCAGAACAATATGAGCAACAACTTAATAATGGGAATGCCGCCCCGGTGGCGCAGTGGTCTAAGCGATGGCCTCTTATAATTCGTCCGAACGGGGTCCGGGTTCGAATCCCGGTGAGGCATGGATGTTGTGTTTGTCTTACGGCACTGGCTCTCTCCCTTCCCTGGAATCAGTGACCCTAAATTAGGGACGGGCGACTGCTTATAGTCCATTGAGTTGCTCACGGTGGTCGTTAAACTTCCAATAAAAAAAAATTTGAATAACCACCCTTGGCCCTGATGACAGCGGCAAGACGTCGTGACATGGACCCAGTGAGGCCCTCGGTGGTTTTCCGAGGCACACGTGCCTAGTCGGACTGCAGCAGAGCACGAAGGTCCCAGAGATGATGCTGTTGTGGGTGTTGGCACGTCGAACTCGTCGATGCAAATAGTCCCACAAGTGCTGTATGGGATTGAGATCGGGCGATTTTGCCGGCCAAGATAGAACGGAGACATCGCGGTCGTGCTCGTGGAATAATGCATGTTGTCAGCAAGGATGGACATGTAGCTGTTGGCTTTCAGGGACGCATCCGCTGGTAACAGCGGTCCCAGGCCATACCAGAAAAATATCCCCCAGACATGCGCACTGGCACCACCGGCCTGTACGTGACAACAAGCGTATCCGGGTGTTGGTTCTCGTGTGCCTGACGCCGTATCCGCCACCGCCCGTCACTTCTGTGGAGTAGAAACCTCGATTCGTTGGAGAAGGCAACCTTTTCTCATTCGTCCACTGTCAAATGACGGTAGTCCAATGCGAACTGCAGGCGCCGTGGCCGGTTGACCTGGGTTAACATGGGCGCCTTGGTGCAGCGTCAACTCCGGTGACTTATGCGCAATAGGGTTGGCTCTACAGGTATCGGGGACACATACCTGGGTGCTACAGCGTTCATTTGCATGGTCAATTGTTGCACTGTTGCGTGTCGATTTCCTTTACCAGTCGATGTTTCCCTCTGAGTTCAATGGCTTTTGGGGCTCCACATTTATGACCTCGGGAGGTACTCTGCGTGCCAGCGGTCCATTGTTGGTACACCCTTACAACAGCACCTCGTGAACAGCCCACGAAGTCTGCTGTACCTGAGATGCTTCCACTCCAGGCGCGGTAGCCTATGATTATTAATTTTGGAACGCCCGTCAAATCACTACCTTTACCCATTGTGCTCACGTGACGCGCTATGGCTCATATGTCCTGGTCGGCCGCTTATATCTCCGTGTGGTCGACTTTGTCACTTGCACTCTCTTATGCGCCTGGGTGGGTTTCTCTGTGACCTCCGGGCTGGTCGTAATATTCTGATAGGATTCTGTATATATATATTTTTCACTTTTTTTTTATGGGCACAGCAAAAGACATAATGCATGGGTTGTATTTTGTATATTTTTCTTGATGGATTTAGCTCTAATGCTCGCTCTGCTGGGGAGTAGTGCCTCACACAAGAGTAACAAAGATCTCAAGTTTCCCAGGAAAATTACTAAGTCTCAAGGAGAATTACTCGTAGTTTTTTTTTATTTTGTATGATTTTCTCAGTGTTCCAACCTGTGTTTTGGGACTACCATTGTAACTCGCATAAAATTGCAATATTAAGTTTGTCGCATCCCCTGCTGTTGTTAACACGTTGAGACAGTTCCCAAACGCTCTGCACCTTGCTCGAAGTTAATGGAAATTTCTATATGTGGGTCTCAAGGGTGCTAAAATAACCATTCAAAAATTATATTTCGTTTTCTTGGACCATTTCGTAAAACAATGGATGTGCGCCCATTGGAAAGACGGCATTCTTTAATGCTCACTTTTTTTTAACCCTTTAACGACCATGACCCAAATATTTTGTGTCACTCTAAATAGCATAACGCCCGAAACTCTCTGTTGGTTCACTTCTTTGTTTAATAACAACAATAGCGACTTAGTGTGACACCTGCTGATCCCTCATAGGTCGTACAACCCTTTAACGACCACGACCCAAAAATGTTGTGTCACTCAAATAGCATAACGCCCGAAACTGTCTGTTGGTTCACTTCTTTGTTTAGTAACAACAATAGCGACTTAGTGTGACACCTTCTGATCCCTCATAGGTCGTGCAACCCTTTAACGACCATGACTCAAAAATTTTGTGTCACTCTAAATAGCATAACGCCCGAAACTGTCTGTTGGTTCACTTCTTTGTTTAGTAACAACAATAGCGACTTAGTGTGACACCTACTGATCCCTCATAGGTCGTGTAACCCTTTAACGACCACGACCCAAAAATGTTGTGTCTCTCTAAATAGCATAACGCCCAAAACTGTCTGTTGGTTCACTTCTTTGTTTAGTAACAACAATAGCGACTTAGTGTGACACCTACTGATCCCTCATAGGTCGTGTAACCCTTTAACGACCACGACCCAAAAATGTTGTGTCTCTCTAAATAGCATAACGCCCAAAACTGTCTGTTGGTTCACTTCTTTGTTTAGTAACAACAATAGCAACTTTGTGTGACACCTGCTGATACCTCATAGGTCGTGCAACCTTTTAACGACCATGACCCAAAAATGTTGTGTCACTCAAATAGCATAACGCCCGAAACTGTCTGTTGGTTCACTTCTTTGTTTAGTAACAACAATAGTGACTGAGGATGACTGCAGCTGATCCGTCATAGGTCGTGAAAATTTGAAGAACGGGTAAAGGTAGAAAATCTGACTCACTTTAGACAGGCGGTTTGGGCGTTATGGTCGTTAAAGGGTTAACGAAATCTCTGTTGTTTTTTGAGATTTTTCGCTATAATTTACTACGTGAAATACCATTTTTTTCAAGAACTGTCTTTTTAATTTATTTTTATTTTTTAACCAGTTCTTGAGATTTTGTTAATTAGATATAAGTGGAGGATCACGTACACTTTCATTTCCTAAGGCATCATGGAAAGATTGTCTTTGGCCATTCTGTTGCCTCATATTTCTATAAATACACCAAAGGTACATGTCTTTGTACCGTAAAAATGCACATGTCTTTGTACCGGTTAGGTCAAAAATTGTCCTTGTTGAAAAAATGCATTCAAGTGAAGAATGTGTTTCTAATTTCATTTCTTTTACATCGGAATAATTACACATGCTTCTCTGACATATTCTCCCCCTGAATTGGGCCTTGGTATTTATGTTTACGAGGTTTTCCCCTATTTTTTCATGGGTTTTCTCTCCAAGTAGCCGCTCGTTCCATCCATACTTTTTTCTCCATTACAAACATGTAATAACTTACTATATTAGCACATATCCATTCTCGTAGCGTTGCTGCTGCTCCCTGGGCAGTTATCCCTTACAGAGATGGAAACAGGTCACGGGTTTACTGGTCAGCGGGTCAACAGGTCAACAATTTCTAGCTGGTCAAACGGGTCGGGTCAAGGTGCTCCTGACCCGATTTCGACACGGTTTTATTTTTGAAAGACAAAAGAAAGTATTTCCAGAGAAAAATGCGTACTGTGGAATTTTGTGGTCGATTCTGGTGCCCGCGAACCGAAAAATGCTTTGTCATGCAATATGAAGCAAGAGTATCCTCAGAAGGAAAGTCGCCTGTTCCTTCTGAGGGGCAATGATGAAAACAAAATCCGTATTTTGGAAACTTTCAATTCCTCATAAACTTGTGAAAATTGGTGTTGCGGTGAAACATATTGTGAAGCTTGATATGTTTTCAACAAAATGGCAAAAACTGAATTAAACATACAACATGTTGCGTAAATCAAAAATTATTTATCTATATTTATATGTATATATGAAAGTGCGAGTGCAAAATTCGGCTGTTTGAGAATACAGCACACATAAAAACTGGAAAGGGAGTGAGACAAGGTGACACCATATCACCCAAGCTCTTTAATGCAACATTGGAAAATGTCTTTCAATCACTGAACTGGGAAAACAAAGGGATAAAGATTAATGGAGATTATCTAACTCACCTTCGTTTTGCTGATGACGTAGATATTTTTGCAACTAAACCAACAGAGCTGCAAAGTATGATCCAGGAACTTGCTGACAAGAGTAAAGAAGTGGGATTAAAAATGAACTTTCAGAAGACATAAGTGATGTACAATGCTTTTACAAGAAATGAAGATTTATCGATTGATGGAGAAAAGCTGGAGATAACAGATGCGTGTATTTACCTTGGACACCAGATATCAAGTGAGGGTCACATTGATGAAGAAACTAATAGGCGTACAAAACTTGCCTGGAGAGCTTTTGGAAGAAACAGCATAATTTTCAAGAGCAATATGCCATTATGTCTTAAAAGAAAAGTGTTTGATCAATGCATCCTTCCAGTGCTTACGTATGGTGCAGAGACGTGGACCTTAACTAAAAGAGACATACAAAGACTGCAGACAATACAAAGAAGCATGGAGAGGTGCATGCTTGGTGTAACCAAGAGAGATAAGAAGAGGAACTCGTGGATCCGAAAAATGACAAGAGTGGAAGACATCATGATCAGAATAAAATCCCTGAAATGGCAATGGGTTGGACATACTGCCAGGACAGACCATCGATGGGCAGTCGAAATGTTTGACTGGATCCCAAGGGACAGGAATAAACCAAGAAGAAGACCACATGGGAGATCGGTGGATGAAATTCGGAAGTATGCGGGAGTAACATGAAGCAGACTGTCACAAGACAGACGGTTGTGGAAGAAATTTGGGGAGATCTTCGTCCAGAAGTGGATTGATAAGTGTTGACAATGATGATGATGATGATATAAGTTTTAAATACAGCACGAGGCTTAATTTCTTTAACCCGCTTTACACAATCAGCAAAATCTCTGGCAGAAAATGAGACACTTAGTGCATTATCAACCTAAATGGATGTCAAAATCCAAATTGTATATTTAAATCTGTACTTGTAAACACACCGATTCACACAGCGACGAAACGACAGAAAAACAGTAACTCGCAGCAGAACTTTGAATTGTGTTTATGACTGAACGCTATTTCGAACGCTAACATGTATAACCAGTTGTTGTTGTTTTAAGCGCGCACACCTTGGGAATTTAAACCTCTTCGTTGAAACCAAAAGAAAATAAAACATGACCTGTTGCGCCATCTGTAGAGCTTTGAATTACAGTTGCTTTAACGACTTGTGGTGTCCTCAGAAAAAATGGCACTCCTGCAGCTAAAAATATTACCTTCTACGTCTTGTTTACTGCACGAATCAATGAACTTTCTCCTCTTCACGAAAATATTGCACAAGGGAATTAAGTTTAGCGGACAAACTTCAGCGAGTCTTATTGGAAATACATAAAAAGAAAAAAAACACAATATAACAGCAACTGGTTGCGCTGCTCCGAGAAACTTACGTCGTGCTCATAATGGGTAGCACACCCTTGGAGTTCCGCTGTTACGTTTAAAACCACAGGGAAATAAGAAAGTGACTTGCAGCGCCATCTGGGTAGGGCGTGTACCGCAGCTGCTTTAAGATTGTTGGATGTGCGATCGCGAAAGAGCACAGCCCAGAATTCTAGCGCGAATGCGATATGCTTGCTGAACGAACCTTTTCTTCTTAATGAAAACATTATGTGGGTAAATTAATTTTAACCACCACTCGAAGCTTTAGGACGATATATATATATATATATATATATATATATATACATCTATATATATCACTGTTATTTTTTGAGACATCTTGGCTCATAATCTAAATTTCGTTTGCGGAACAGAAGGAGAATTCGCTAGCGCCATTCTTAAACTCGCTCATTTTAAACTTATTTATTTCTTAATTTTTTAAGACGATTTTGTTAAGCATTATTTTAAAGGAGGAGGGGGTTCAGCATATTTTTTTTTATTTTGTTTATGTTATATTTAGTCTCTTGTAGATCTATGAGTACTTTTTCTTTTTTTTTTTTTTTTTTTTTTTTTGATGTAGGTTTAACCGTGAACAACTCGATGGGCTATAAGTAGTCCTCCAACCATAATTTTAGGGCCACTAGTTCCAAGGAAGGAAGAGAACCAGTGCCTTAAGACAAACAGAACATTCATGTTTTACCGCGTGACACCGGGCCGAAAGATAGTTCTGTGTGACATTATTCAAAAAAATTTAAATCACCGAGTTTTTTCCAAAACTCTTGGGTGGGGAGAACAACTGGGAAAGTCTGCTGTGAGTTGATTCCCCACAGTGATGTACTTTAATGGCTTTCAAGACTCAACAAAAATGTTTGAAGGATTCAAGTGGGGGATATGTTAGACCTACCATACTTTACAAGGATGGTACACCACGGAATTGATCTGGAGGGACTTTAAACTGGCAGATGAGTTTTCTTTGAGAAGCTAACTTTTGAATCTCACAAAGCAGCTTAGTGATATATATGTATCAGGGGCGAATATTCGGGGTGTGCTAGATGTGCGGTGCACACCCACACAGAGCCACAATTCAACCTATATTAACGATATTATTTTTTCTGATTTGTTTCTAATAAAATTCGCCAGAGTTCGTCCTAAGGGTTTTAGTGGTGGTTAAATTTAATTTCCCCCTATAATGTTTTCTTTAATAAGAGAAGTTTCGTTCAGTATGCACATAGCATTCGCGCTAGAATCCCGGGGTGTGCTGTTTCGCGTGCGCACACCCAGCGACCTTAAAGCAGCTGTGGTACAAGCGCTCCCCAGATGGCGCTGCAGGTCACGTTCTGATTTCCTTGTGGTGTCAAACGTACCAGCAGAACTCTCAAGGTTTGCTACCCAAAATCAGCACCGCTTGAGTCTCACGGAGCAGCCAGTTGCTGTTGTATTGTTGTTGTTGTTTTTTTCTTTATATTTATTTCCAGTAAAACTAGTTGAAGTTTGTCCGCTAGACTTAATTCCCCTGTGCAATATTTTCGTGAACAGGAGAAGGTTCGACGCTTCGTGCAGGAAACAAAATGTAGCAAATAACATTTGCAGCTGCAGGAGTGGTATCTTAACAGCGGACACCCTAAGTCATTAAAGCAACTGTAATTCAAGGTTTTCCAGATGGACCTAGGTCATGTTTTTATTTTCTCGTGTATCCAACGCAGAGGTTCAAATTCCCAGGGTGTGCGCGATTAAAAAACACCACTGGTCATACTTGTTTGCGTTTGGAATAGCACGGAATCATAAACACACTTCATCGTTCCGCTACGAGTTATCTATCTTTTCGTTGCTGTGTGAATCGGTGTGTTTATGAGCACAGATACAATGGAATTTTGACATCTATATACGTTGACGATGTACTAAGTGTCCCATTTTTGCCAGAGATTTTGAAGATTGTATAAAGCGGGTTAAAGACAGTAATCCTCGTGCTGTATTTAAAACTTACATATAAAGGAAAAAGATACCAAAAAATTCGTTCATCACTCTAGTATTTGCACAGGAAATTCAGATTTTTCTTACAATGGTGCGTACGTAAAGATCTTTATTACCGTAAGTTATTAGATGACAGCTAAATAAAAGAAATGCTTTTCGTATGTTCAAAATCAATGCGCGAATTTTGCAGCTCGGAATACATAATGCAATTTTTGCGTGTTTTTTCCCATAACAGCTCACATCCAACCTAAATAGGCACGCGATTTCACTAGTATGTATGTATGTGAGCATCATGTACGTATGTATTCCTCTTCGCAGCCGTATCGAACATGGAGTCCGAAACAAGAGAATTGAGTGAATTCTCTTTGTTTCGGACTCCATGTTCTATGGTATTTTTATATGAGCTATATCATAATCGCTTATTTATAAGATTACATTTCGCCAAAAATGTTGCACTTTCTTTCCGATAAAAGAACATGGTTATTTATCAAAAATCACAAAAGAATAAAAGAAAGTGATTATTTTAATCAAAATATTCGCTGATGTCTCCCGTGTCTGTTCAAGGAAAGAAAACGTGTATCTGCCCGAAATGCTGTAATATAACTAGAAAGGGATTTGGGGGAAAAGTCTACGTATTCTAGATACTCGCCTTTTAATTCCCCTATCAGATATTCGGTCATTAGAAGCTGCGGCTGCCGGCGGCCTGTGGAATGGAGGCAGCTGCCATCCTGACAATAACGCTTCCGAAGACCTGGTCTTTTGGGTGTATCTGTCTTGTTCTTCGATATTTATATTCAAGATTGCATATTAAACAATAAAAGCAAGCTCACTGCCCCCGCAAAAAAAAATGTCTGCAAGCCTATTTTCACATATTTGTCAATCGATGCTAATTTGGTATTTCCGAGTTGGAGTTCCGGTGGGTTTGGGGAGGAGGAAGGATACGTTCCCGAGACGCATCTGGCTTGTTTTGAGGAGATTTATCTTCAAGATTAGGAATTAAGCTATATGAATCAGCTCCCATTTGGTAAAAAAAAAAAAAAAAAAAACCTTCAGCCCTGTTTTCAACATACTTATCTTGCATTTATGCTGCATAGGAAATCGATGCTGATATTTTCTTCTTTGAAATGTATGTTTGATGAAAATGCAAAACAGTACGTGTACACTTAACATGCTTCAAATGTCTGGCATGTTTCTTACCCTGAAATCACTACAGTAGCAGATATATCAAGGTTTCACACTTGATTATTATTTTTTTTTTGGAGCTCTTGAAAGAACTTCTAACTACACACCAAAAAGTGAAATCCTCAACCGCGAATAAAAATGCTTAAAACAGAGCAGGCAGAGAAAAATATTATAAAGAAAAATATTTTTGGCAGAGAAAATATTATAATATTTTCGTTGTAATTTTTTCGAAATTTTTATATTTATCTTATTGATCCGAAGCGAAAGTCTGTTATTTTGCTCAGAATACGATTATTGGTAAGCACAATTTTGAAACTGCTATCATAAATTGAAATATGAGATTAATCAAGAAATTATTTGGAAAAAAGGAAACCAAAGCATGTTTCTTAAAACTGCGATGATTACACTAGTCAACATTTCTAAACTTTGTTTTCATAACATGGGTGAAATAAGGCGTTTTTAACTAATTTCGTGGTGCTGAATTCAAATATGACTGTAAAAACTCTCCATTACGTACAGCTTTTCGTGTATGAACACTTGCTGTATTTCCAGATACAATGCAAGATGTGCACTGTAATGTAGAAGTCTTTTCGTACTTCTACGTTATTTTAAAAACATAACCATAAGATGAAATAGTTCCTAAATTAAACCTTAACGGCCAGACGAAACGTGTAAACAACAGAAGTCAAACTTACGGAAAAGATGCTTTATTCAAGCTTTTCTCCAACACATCGTATCATAACATAGCACTTCGCATTAAACACACCACACAGCTCCACACAGCTCCTCAACACAACGCTCCACAAGCAACAGTTGTCTCGTAGTTTATATCTCTCGTTCTCATCAGAACAAGCATACGTCACGTTCATTCAACCTCAATTATGTTGCCAAAGGTATTCATTTGAGAGAAAAGATATCACGTTAAGTGTGAAGTATAACTGAGAATAAACTCAAGATTTACATAACTAAAAAGGAAAGTTAATTTAGAATATACGTCACAACACCTTACAGCTTCACTTTGTAATGTATTATAACATTATGTGCCTTGTTAGCTTTAGAATTAGTGTTACAAAGTATAAATATCACATTCATATATCACTGCATATGAAACAGCAAATGAAAACAGTAGTATAAGCAATATAAACACAAACGTAAATGTCAGTACACATACTCGTACACCCATACAAGTAGTTAATTTTTTCTCTTATGGATCGTGCTGTCCTCCTTCTGCAAAAACCAACAGTAATCACTCATCACTGAAGGAAATGTATTTCTAAGAACATCCGGCGCCCAGGGTTTTTTTAGTTCATGAGAAGGTTGTGTATCAGTTTTGTGGTTCCCCTCTTTGTGGTAACCCAGAAATCCCTTGACCACATATGTGAAAGATTGCTATGCGGCGAGCTCCGTGCTGTTTATATTTTCGGTAAAAACAGAATCACGCAATAGTGTCCGTATCTGAGGGCCAACGAAGATGCCTTCTTTATGTTTTGCATTGCTTACTTGCGGAAATGTTTTCTTTAAACCCAAAAAACCTGGTCCAGATTTGTCCATAGCGTTTACAAAGTTTTTCATCAGCCCCAGTTTGATATGAAGCAGTACATCAGGGGGATTAACTAGGGGCTTGTGGTGAAAGTTACTCTCTGCAAAAATGAAAACATCTCCTTTAGGCCAGTCTGTCCGTTCGTAGTGTTCTGCTGGGGCCTTACTGTCCCACATACAAAGAAAACAACAAAATTTTGTGAAGCCACTTTGACGCCTGAGCAAGAGTGATAACACTTTCACGTCGTCGCATATTGATCACCTAAACTGGTAATATTGTATTGCAATGAGAATTTCGTCCGTGCTTTCATACGTCTTCTTCATTCCTACAGCATGTGTTACTGGAATGGAAGGCTTCTGGTTTCCGTCGGACAAAAGGACAACTGAGATATGCCTAGATATTCCTAATTTTTTCATTAGGCCCGAAATATGTGAATAAAAACACATACCATCCTGCATTTCATAGAAAGAACATAGACCCGAATTTCTGTTTCTGAACACAGACACACGTGTACTCTTCGCTAGCAGGTTCCACTTTTGTAGTGAGGAGCCTAAAAGTTCAGCTAGTTGTTTAGAAAATGCAGGATCTCGAACGAAATCACTCAGTTCATTTTGCTCAATCAAGTGTGACTCGACTAAGTGTTTAGGGGTGTATGCAAGATCCGGATCTTCATGTGCGTCCATATCTTCATAGGATGAGTTTGAATCTATCTCTTCACAGTTCAATGGAGGTTTTGGTATAGGAAGGTCTTTCCCATGGGGAACACGTCTTAAAGCTAATGACAAATTTGGATACTGTAGTTTACTGTAATTCTTCTTTGAAAAGCCTCTCACTCTGGTTAAACAAAAATGCCAATCTTCCACGTGATCAGTCGACTCACGCCAAATCATCGGAACTTCGAAAGGCATGGATTTCAGCTTATCTTTCAACCATTCACTCAGGCCAACAACAAATCAGGAAATGCAGCACACATGTGGAGCCCACGATTTATTTTGATCTCCAACATGACATTCAAAGTGCAAATAATCAGCTGTCCTCACAATCTTTGTCAATGGACGACTCTGCGATTTTACAATATATTGTCCATACATACATTACGCAAAATGCAACACCAAGAAGGACACGAGATAGCAAAGCCAGATTTACTGGAGACATAACAACAGATACAAAGATGAAACGATTGAGCTTACAGGCCCGTGCGACTTGCGTAACACGCAGACATCAATAGTTCGTGTGGCCCACATGGCTGGCAATAACGACCGCTACACGCCGCGGCATCGAATGAAAGAAGTTTTGGATGTGGACTTGGGGTATGTCGGTCTAGGCTGCTTCCACAACTTGCCACAGTTCATCAGGCGTAGCCGCGGTTGGTGCTTGCTGGGCCACTCGGTTGCCGATCAGCGAATAGACGTGTTCGATGGGTGATATATCGGCAGAACAGGTGGGCCACGGCAGCAGTGACACCTGATGGGCCGTGAAGAATTGTTGCACGATGCGTGCCACTTGCGGGCGCGCATTGTCCTATTGAAACGTGGCCGCTGGCAGGTCCTGCAGGTAAGGGAGGACTACAGGCTCCAAAACGTCGGAGATGTAGCAGTGGCTGATGAGTGTACCGGCGATGCGTACAAGAGAATGAGCGTGTCATATCCAATTGCGCCCTAAACTATAACGCCAGGCGACAGACCAGTATGGCGATGCATAATGCAGGCGTCACACAGTCTCTCGCCGTGGTGCCGCCACACGCGAATCAGACCATCGTGGTGGTGCAGGAAGAAGCGGGATTCGTCGGAGAAGACAATGTCGTGCCATTCCGTAGTCCAGGTGCGGCGTTCAACAGCCCACTGCCGCCGCACTCGCCGGTGGTGTAACGTCAATGGTAATCAGAGCAACGGGCGCCGTGCGACAAGTCCCCACTCCTGCAGACGACGTCGAACGGTACGTGCTGACACAGGTTGTTGCGCAACACACCCTAATTCCTGCGCTAACGTTCGTGATGTGGCGGTGCAAGTCGTCAATGCCCGACGCACAAATGCCGGTTCTCTTGTCCGGTGGTGTGCCGCGGCTGCGGCAATCACTCACATCGGTCGGTCCGTCACTCCTGCACCAACCGAATCCATACTCGCCTTACTGTGTCTGGATGTCGTCCCACACGGACGCCGATGTCTCGATTTCGATAAACCGCTGTCGCGATAAGCCACTATTCGTCCTCTGTCGAACTCCGAAATGTGCTGGAATGACTGCCGTATTCTGCGGCGAGGCATCAGGAAGCTTCCCACGCACAGACCGGCAGCACAACACACTTCCACTACTTACACCCCGCCTTCTGTGCAGCCTTCTTATAGTACTTCTCGGTGGCGTGCCGGGCGCACATGATTTGCATATGCCCTACAATGCTAATCGTTTGCATTTCCTCTCGCGGGCGACGCATGCTGCGAATTTTAGGCCAATCGGATGCTTCCTTCTTGATGTTGAATTTTGGGTGGCCAGCAGTGTATATTGGGAACATTATTGAGTCTACGACGATCCCTTTTCTCCATTTCGCCAACTTTTGCTCATAAACATGCAGCACGTGTTTCTCCTTCAATGTAAAACACACCAATGGCGGTTCGGTTGCTGGTGCATATTCTCTACCTGTGAAAAATCTGTGTTGCTATACTCATGTCTACTCCGATGGCGAAATATGACAATAGAAAGATCTAGTGTCCTTTTACATGCCTACAAGCGCTAATGTGGAATAATAGTACATATTTAATGTCCCATAACACGCAAACGTGACGTGGTGGCTATTTTTAAGGTCAGATCTCAAATCAGCACCCAAAAATTAGATAAAAACAGCTACATTTGTTCGTGTTGTAAAAACCATGTAGACCAATGATTGATAATAAATTCGTGTTTTTTGAATTATTTAATATCACCGGAAACAACTTTCTTGTATTAATTTTTATGCATTTCGTTATATTTGTGTTAGTTACGACTTCCAAATGCATGCATTAATCCAATTGAACAACAACAAAAATCTACTGAAGTATTTAAATCTATGAAGTTATTCCCGAAGCAATGCCGATCAAAAACAAAAACAGTACTTCAGTGATATTATCTATAAAAGAAACTAAAATGCATCAAAATTTAAGTAAAATAAGCATTTTTAATGGGGAATAACAAAGTGTTTTTGAAGAGATTTCCTTATGGTTAGCTGTTGCATGTGATTTGCGACAGCTAACCATAAGAAAATCATTTTTTTTGTAGGCACTTGTGATACTACAAGTGCTAGTATTGGAAAGAACATCTATGATTTTCAATACTGTGAGAGCTCAGCCCTCAGCACTCAAAATAAGCGCCCACTATCCTGTAGAGAGGTATCTTGGATATCTCTCTACTGGATACTGAGATGAAGTGGGCTATCACATTCAATCGTTGGTGAGCTGCGAAGAAAAAAATAGTTCACTTAAATTTCCATTTTCAATTTATATAAGCATTATCATATACAGTATCACACGTCAGTTAATGAAATATCTGGCCATTGTGGCTTCATAAGTTACGCAAGGTGGCACTCTTTTACCCTTGAATGATGAAGACGCTGAAATGTTATGCATTCCAGAATGCGATAATACCCGAAATCTTCCACAGATACTATCCGAATTTCTATCCCTCTTTTCGAAAATACTAACAAGAAGCAAAACAATTTATTTCGGAGTCACAGGAGGAAACTGCCCATCTGGCGACTTAATTAGAAAGAACGTCTAGATGTTTTCTCTGCAGTATCCACGTAGGAATGAGATAGTTCTACGAAGTAAGAATGGCCTCCACTTTTTCCACGGCGACATACTTATTCGAAAAAGACGTGGAAGTAAGAAATCTTATCTACTAAAAAAGGACGAGTTGGTAGTTTTTAATAAATTAGAAAGGTTTTTAAGGAATAAATTATTTCAAATGCTCAAATAATTTTCTGGAATTTCAAATGCAATAAAAAAAATGCAATAAAAATAAATTAACATCATTGTTAAAAATGAGGTATCTACAAAGATTTTCGCAGACTTCAAATAATTTTACTTCTTGTAAAAAAAACTTCATTTACCTTTTATCTTTCGAACGATATTCTCATTGTCAGCAGCAGTAGATTCGGGCAAATGAACTTTCTTTTGATTCGGTAAGCGACGAGGAAACAACAAAAGAGGAAAAGTGAATATCAGCAAAAGAATTGCTTGGAGAACAAAGCCCATCCACCATGCGCCAATCCATCTAGGGTCTTCTCGGTTAAACCCGGGGTCCACTGGAAAAGATATTATGCAATAATATGTTTATATATTTATACACTTTTGCAGTAGGTTTTCGAAAACTAAATTTTCCAGAAAACGCGCAAATTAGACATTCAAGCATATTTCGCATTTACCGGGTGCTCATGATATTTTAGATGGCATTCGAAATTTGTCTTTTAAACTTTTTAAAGAAATTTCGGAGCCTCTGCACGTGTCCAAAAAGGTATCATTCGTTCATTTTCTACCTGTTTCTCTCTGTCTCTCAGCCTTCAAAAAGTTTTCCTTTTTTCCTATGTTCTTCCCTCTGTGTTTCAACCTCACTATTCCCTCTGTCACAATTAAACTGCCAGTCTTTCTCTCTCGTGCTCTTTCTGTGACTGTCTGTTTCTTGTGCTGCCCTTATCTCTCTCGCGCTCATTGCTTTTTCTCTCTGTTATCTCGCTTTCTTTCCGTTTCCTCCTGTGTCTGTTTCTCTTGCTCTTCTTGTCCTGGTCCCTCTCTCGTCACTGCTTTTTTTTCTTCCTGTTATCTTACTCTCTCTGATTTGCTCTCTGTCTGTTTCGGTCTCGTTCGCTCTGTTTTTTTTTTTTTTTTTTTTTTTTTTTTGGCGCTCTCTCGCTATATCTGTTTCGCTCCCTCTCTTTCTCTCGCTCACTCTCAGCTCCCTCTTTGTATGCCTCTTTCTCTGTCTCTTCCTCTCTCTCATTTCTCCTCTAGTTTAGCTTCACTCCGCTTCTTTCACTTAGTTTTAATTTTGATTTTGTCGCTCAAACTGTCTTTATCTTCCCATTGCTCTTTCTCTCTCTCTCTCTCTGTTCATCTCTGTTTCTCTGTAAATAAAGGTTTCACCTTTCTTAACAGTCTGTTAATCATTAATCATTTTAATCTCGCTGAAGCACGAAAAAGCCTAAGAGAAACACAAGGCCTCGTAAACATCCAAAATTGCCGCCCCGGTGACGCAGTGGTCTAAGCGATGGCCTCTGATCATTCGCTCGAACGGGGTCCGGGTTCGAATCCCGGTGAGGCATGGATGTTGTGCTTGTCTTACGGCACTGGTTCTCTCCCTTCCCTGGAACCAGTGACCCTAAATTAGGGACGGGCGACTGATTATAGCCCATTTAGTTGCTCACGGTGGTCGTTAAACCTCCAATAAAAAAAAAAAAAAAACATCCAAAATTCGAGATACGTGTTTTCTCATTTGATGATCAAAATGGGTCTCAGTAGTTAAGAATTTCAAGAAAGAACTTGATGAGCGTTTATCAGTTTACATCATTTTGAAAAAGCATGCTAAGTTTTTGGAATATTAGTGTTCACGATGTATGTATTACCTTCTCTTCCCTTACTGAACTCATAGTTTGAGAATAAAAACATCTGCAAGAAACTTTAAATGCGAACCATGTAGACCTAAGAAAAAAACTGATCACTAGGGTAAAGCTTTAGCGATCGTTGCCCAGAAAAATAAAACTGATTACCTTACTTAAGCTTTGCGGATCCGGTTGTTTGATAAATAAAGCTGATGGTCTATGAAAAGCTTTGCCATTACGTTGGCTTGATGAATAAAACTGATAATCTAGTGAAAAGTGTTATCGATCTGTGGCCTGATAAATAAAATGTATACTAGAGAAAAGCTGTTTTCGGTTCGGTGATCTCGAAAATAAATCGTTAATCTAGCAAAACGTTTTGTCGATTAGGGGCCCGATAAATAAATCTGATAATCTACCGAAATGCTTTGTCGATTCTGTGGTTTGGTAAATAAAACTGACTATCTGACTAAAAGTTTTGTCGATTGGTAGCCTGATAAATAAAACTAATGATCTATTAAAAAGGCTTTGTCAATCGGTGACGTAAGAAACATAGCGAAGATCTAGCGGAAATCTTTGGCAATCTAATTCTTCTCATTGATAAATTGGTCTTAACGGGACATGTGGTTTATCATTTCGTTTCTGTAACTATGTTGTTGAAAAGAAAATAGAAGAAAATCTGACTACTGAAATATGTATACTTACCAAAGGGATTTTCGTAGATTTTGAGGAATGCTGAAGACATTAGGAAACCTAGAGTTGGACCCAATTCTCGCATCACCAAAGTAGTTCCTAAGATAAAATCAGTTATTACATTATTAATTAAAACAACACTTGAAATTATCTGAGAACAGTTTTAAAAATATCTTTCGAAGAGGGTTCACAAAATTTTATTTTTAAACAACATGAAGAATGACATTAAGAGAATTTACAGAAAATCTTTGCTTACATGAATAACATAAAAGTTTGCTTGAATACTATTTTTTTGGGATTTCTCCATCAAGCGTAAGAAAAACATACAGCAAGCGATTTGTGTGAAGAAAGTTGTTTCCGCAATTAAATCATTTTCTTCCGATGTCTTCAAAGCAAAGAACTCGCGCACATTGCTCTTTGCCTGTTCGATACACAAATCTTCATCGACTGTAACGAAATCTTTAGCATTTCCTACAGGGTGTCCACAATGTCTTGTAACCCCCCCCCTCCCCTGTAATAAGAAATGTAAGTGAGCTATGTATCTGTTGTATGATGTATATGTTGAGTTATGGTCTGCATTGTGTTTATTTACAGATTAGGTACCGGAACCATGTGTGATACCAGCGAATACACACTGGAACAGCGGATTATTGTCAGTGTCTGGGTACACGAACGTCCACACACAGGGAAGACAATGCGTTCCGATTTCCAACAACGATTCGACAAAGAGGCCCCTCCAAAACAGACTCTTCTGCGGTTGGAACATAAACTCTTCGAAGCATGCCACATCAAGGATAAACCACGAACGATAAGACCATCAACCAGAGTGCAACAGTGTCAAGCGGTCGAGGAATCAGTTATCAGCTCACCGACGAAGTCGCTCCGCAAACGATCAGCGGAGCTTGGAATACCACGATCGACACTGCATAAGCACAGGAAGAATGACCCGAATTTGCACTCATATCGCCTGATGTTCGTTCAGGAGTTATCAGATATCGATTTAAACCGCAGACGGGATGCGTGTGCAATGATGCTGCAGACTTTTGCCACAATCCCAAAACGTGGAAAGGTCATTTTCAGTGATGAATGTGCGATATACTGCAGCTGTCGATCACGGAACTTTGTGTTCTGGTCCAAGGAAAACCCACATTGTGTCGAAGAATTGGAACATCATCCTCCGCATGTCATGATATGGGCTGCAATGAATAGTCGACATCTGTTTGGACCATATTTCATTGATGGTCCAGTGAATCAGACAACTTATTCGGACATGCTGCAAAAACCTGGTTTGTGCTACAACTTGGAAATCTTAGCATTCTAAATAACGTATATTTCCAACAGGATGGGGCACACGCCCATTACGCAATCGCTGTTCGGGAATACCTTGGGAGAGGTCTTTCGGTATCGCTGGATCGGCCGAGTTTCGGCAGTGCTGCCCGCTCTACTTGAATGGCCACCTCAAAGCCCAGATATCTCAACGTGTGATAATGCCCTTCGGGGTTTCATAAAGGAGGTTGTTGCACAGCAGCGCTACCAAACCACTGATGAACGTAAACAAGCAGTGAGACGTGCTTTCTCTTGTATCACCCCGCAACTGCTTCGAAAAATGTCCCACAGAACATGGCGTAAAATTATTCTCTGTTACGAGAATGACGGAGCCCAAACGGATCCACTGGATGTTTAAGGATGCCTCAACATATAGATCATACAACAGATACATAGCTCACTTAAATTTCTTATTACAGGGTGGGGGGGGGATAACAAGACATTGTGGACACCCTGTACACTGTTTATACGTGTAATTAGTTCAAAATGTAGTCTAAACCCTCTCTCGTGGATTAGCAACATGTACCCCATTTTTCTTGAAAGAAGATGTTTAGCACACTTCTAAGGAAAGATCGGCCATGTTGAAACAGACCAGTAGTTTCTATAATGGCGTTCTGGAAGTGAAATCTTCCAAATACGTGGAGACCATGTGAAAAGACAAAGTCATTGCTCAGCCGTGTTCGTATAAAAAATTTCGGTTGCTGTGTGTTAATTAAAGAAAACGTGAAATGAGCGATGAATTTGTCTATTCACATTGTCTCCACATATTTGGAAGATTTTCACCATTTCTCTCGCCCTTTGGGTTTATTAGCTATAACTTAATAGCTTGTTCCATTAAGCCCCACCAGATTGAGTCGTCTCAGTTGCTGAGCCCATCTCTATGGATTTGTGAAGTCAGATGCTGAGAGATAAACACACATAGCGCCATGGATTGTCGGCCACCAAAGCGTAAGGCGAACGAACTCGGCTAGTTATCGCGAGATCTGGGTTACAATCCCAGCGGTGTCCGGATAAAAAATGTTCGTTTGCTGTGTGTTAATTAATGTTAATTAAAGAAAACATGGAAAGAGCGATGACTTTGTCTATTGCGTTCTGGAAAAAAAAAATACGCTATTTTCTTCCAAAGAAGTTAAGCAGATATTTTGAGGCAAAAATTTGCCGATTACTGTCTTCTTGAACGTTCATGCCGGCGGTCGTAGTGAGCGATGGGTTTGCCTCCTCAGAGCGCTCAGTGGTAACAATGGCACACACAACAGCAACTAGGGCCTCTGTGAATTTTGGAGAGGTGCAAGCTAGTTCTGTGTGACATTGGCGAAAAGACCCTAACTCACTGGGTTTTGTTCCAGAATCCTTAGTTTGAATGACCAACTGGAACCCTCAGCTGTGGGCTAATCTCCCACACTGATGTACTTACCTGATTAAAAAGACAAAAAGAAATATTACGAATGACTCAAGTGTGGGATATGGTGGACCTACCACACTTGAAAAGGACGGTCCACCACGGAATCGACCTGGACTTCCTAAACGGCGTATGAGAAAAAGATATCGGCTGAGTGAATGTAAGATTGGTGTATGGAATACTAGAGGTATAAATGGCAAGATGAGTGAGGTGATTGAGGAGATGAATAAGTATAGACTGGATGTGCTGTGTGTAAGTGAAACCAAAAAGAAGGAAACTGGGGTAGAAGAATGGAATGGCACGGTGAGTGTGTGGTCTGGAGTATTGGATAATATGAGAGGACAGGCTGGTGTAGGTGTGATTTTAAGTGAAAAGATGAAGAACAACTTGATTCACTATAGTTGCGTAAGTGAGAGAATTCTCTGGATTCGTTTGAAAGTGAAACTTCAGAGAATTGTAATTGTTGTAGTGTATGCTCCTTGTGACTCGGGACCTTCTGATAAGAAGGAAGAATTCTGGAATGAGCTAAAAGCTGTTTTGAGCCAGTTTGGTGCTAAAGAAAAAGTTATAATAGCAGGGGATTTCAATGCTAGAGTAGGTGTGCAGAATGCAATTTCTGACAATGTTCTGGGTAAGTTTAATGATCCTTGTGTGAATGATAATGGTGAAAGATTAATTGAACTTTGCATTGAGAATGGTTTGTGTGTATCTAATACATTTTTCAAAAACAAGTATATCCACACATATACTTGGGAAAATCGTACTCTTGGTCAAAAGAGTGTGATAGATTTTGTTGTCTACGATCAGCGTTTGAAACACTTAGTTGTTGACACCCGTGTGATGAGAGGTGCGGATGTTGGTTCTGATCATTACTTGGTAGTTTCACAAGTGAAACTTAATGTTGGTTGGAGGAAAAGGAATAGGAAGAGACCCAGGATAGAAAGAATAAAGGTTGATAGGCTCCTTGAAGATCATTAGTGGTATTCTGACTTACTCAGAGAACGACTGAAGAATCTGAAGTCTGGTGAGAGGGATGTAGAAAAGAAGTGGGAATGTTTTAAAAACTGTGTTGTCACTGCTGCTAAAGAGGTCTGTGGCACCACAATAGTGGGTAACAATAGAGGTGATGCTTGGTGGAATAGTGAGATTGAAGAGGCTGTAAAGAGAATGAAGGAAGCCTATTTGGAGATGTTGCAAGGTAGAGTCTCTGTGGATGAATATCGCTGTAAGAAGAGTGAAGCTGCAAAGCTGGTTCGCCACAGTAAGACAAAAGATAGGAAGGAGAAAGTGGAAAGGCATGAACTGGCTTTTTGGAAAGATAGGAAGTCCTTCTGGAAGTACATGAGACTCAGGAAAAATAGGGGAAACAAAGTTGTAAGTTGTGTGAAGAATGAGATTGGGGAAATGATATGAGAGCTCAATGAGTTAAGTGACATATGGGGTGAATACTTTTGTACGTTATTAGATCAGGGAAGCAAAGATGGTTCTGAGACAGATGCAGATGATGTCACAATGAGGGATGAAAGCACAGGACGGATCTCAAGAGAAGAAGTGTGTAAAGCTCTAAAATCTCTTCAGAATGGTAAGGCTCCAGGAGTTGATGGCATACCTGCAGAGATGTTGAAGTATGTGGTGACTCTATAATTGACTGGTTAACTGAAATTTGCCAGTTGTGCTGGGAGTTAGGAATGGTCCCTCGGGATTGGAAGGATGCTATCAATGTTCCCTTGTATAAGGGAAAAGGTGATCAGACTGAATGCAAGAACTATTGTGGTATTAGCCTACTGAGTGTGCCAGGGAAAGTGTTTGGTAAGGTTGTTATTGAAAAAGTACGGGGTCTTACATCATTGAAAGTGTGGGATGTTCAGAGTGGTTTTATGCCTGGTAAAGGTTGCACTAACCAGATTTTTGCATTACGCACGATGATTGAAAAGTATCTGGCTGTTGGGAAGAAAGTTTTTACTGCCTTTATAGATTTAGAGAAAGCTTAAGACCGAGTCAATAGGACACTTTTGTGCAAGGTATTGAATTAATATGTGTTACTGGGAATCTACTTAATAGTGTAAAAGCCATGTATGCTGGTAGTAGAGCTTGTGTACGAGTGAATGGTGCTTTATCAAAATGGTTTTCCATTGGTGCAGGAGTTAGACAAGGTTGTGTAATGTCACCATGACTGTTTAATATATTTATGGACGCATGCATGCGTGATGCCAAAATAGATAATAGTGGTTTATGTCTTGGTAATATCCGTGAGTGCAGATTGCTGTATGCTGATGACACTGTCCTGTTGGCAGAGAGCAAAAGTGAGTTGCAGAGTAAGTTGACTCGGATGCACGAAGTTTGCATGAAATTCAAACTGAGTATAAATAAGGGAAAAACCAAAGTTATGGTGTTTGAGAGAGGAACGGGTAGCACTGAATGTAATGTAAGTATAAATGGCACTGTGATTGACCAGGTGAGTGAGTTTGTTTATTTAGGAAGCATGTTTGACAGAGAGAACAAGTTGGATGATGAAATCAGTAGGCGAGTGAATTCTTCTTTGAAAGTCATAGCTGCTCTGGGAGGTTTTCACAGGAATGATGGGTTCTCTAGAGAGTCCCGCATGGCTGTGTTTGAAAGTGTAATTGTTCCTACTCTGATGTATGGTAGTGAAACCTGGACACTGCAGAAGAAACACAGGAGTCGTTTGTGTGCTGGAGAAATGCGTTACTTACGTGGGGTTTGTGGCAAGACACGATATGATTGTGTGAGGAATGAAGATGTATTGCAGTTGTGTGATGTGAAGCAAAATGTTGTTAGCAAGGTGGAGACCAATATGCTTCGGTGGTTTGGCCATGTTGAAAGAATGAGTGATGAAATGCTTACTAAGGAAATGTTTTCAGCCCAAGTGGCAGGAAGGAAAGGCAGAGGAAGGCCAAGGAAGACATGGGTGGATCAGATTCAGGAGTGTCTGCATGAGAAAAGGATTATGAGTATGAAGTATAAAAGATCTTGTGTACGGCGTGTAATGGATATCAGTGAAGCACGAGTTGTATGTCAAGATCGATGTAAATGGAGAAGTTTGATACGACAACAATAAGTAAAAATATCTGGAAGTTTGTATTTCTTTTTGGAGCTAACCTCTGAATCTCAGAGAACAGCTTAGTGATATGTGTATGTATATATGTTGAACGTTCATGTTTTAAACTGTCTTATGACCACTGTTCGTTAATCGGAAGGTCCGCTATTTGGAGGTGAATATCATCATCATTGTCAACCATTATTATCAGTCTACTGCTGGATGAAGGTCTCCCCAAGTTTCCTCCACAACTGCCTGTCTTGAGCCACCCTCCTCCATGTCACGCCGGCATTCTTTCGAATTTCATCCAACCATCACCCACATGATCTTCTTCTACGTCTTTTTCTGCCCATTGGTAATATCCAGAACCTGATACACTTCGAGACAGGGAGTCACAAAACTGTTTACAAAATGGAGGTGTCCTGTAGTGAGGAATATCCAGTAGGAGGTTTTACTGTATATCATTGCTTCTAAAACCCAGCTGAAGCAATTCCTTGCCGCCCCGGTGGCGCAGTGGTCTAAGCGATGGCCTCTGATCATTTGTCTGTAAGGGGTACGGGTTCGAATCCCGGTGAGGCATGGATGTTGTGTTTGTCTTACGGCACTGGCTCTCTTCCTTCCCTGGAACCAGTGACCCTAAATTAGGGACGGGCGACTGCTTATAGCCCGTTTAGTTGCTCACGGTGGTCGTTAAACCTCCAACCAAAAAAAAAAAAAAGAAGCAATTCCTTTTTTTCTTCGAAACCATTTACAACGAAAAACATTTCGCATAAATTTTTTCTTGAATTTATATTCGCTAGCTGGAGTAAATGACATTGTATTGCCTTCGATATCGCTGCTTCTAAAGGTGTGATTTGTAAAACGTTTTACGTCAGATAGAATTCATTGTAGAAAATACTTTATCCATAATTTCTAATTTTTCTTAACTGACCTCAAGGAGATGTAAATGCGTACGTATTTCTGTTCCAGATACAAGTGGTAGATTCAAAAAGTTCTCGTAAATTCTTGTTCAATAGAAAGCAACAATATTACCGCTATTTCACCGCAGTAGTTTCATTAGGCAGTTACACACATTAGCCAACTCCGTAAAGCTTTATGATGTATTCCTGGAACATATTATTTGAAACCTGTGTGAAAACACAGGTTTGTCCTCGCTGGATAACGAATCCGTGTCCCCTCACTTTGGAGTAAGTCGCTCTCCCAACTGAGCTACGCGGACGTATGCTCTTACTGCTATCTGATTTTATCTCATGTGCTTCCCGCGGCGAAGGCACGTCACATCTCCCCCCCCCGAAAGAGGGCCGGGGGCATGTCCCATGGGTCAGCCGGGACCATGTGTCGCTGTAGGCAGTCATCTGACGAAGACCGTGCATTTGAGAACAGCTAGACAATTTGGTGTATGGAACGTAACATCACACACATTTATTTTTTCGAAGCACTGAAGATGGGATTCTGTGGAAAGAAAATCACACCATTGACAGAAACGTAGTGGCCAGGTCATCCTTGAATTTCGGGCGCCAATGTTAAAACACAGGTTTGTCCACGCCGGGAATCGAACTCAAGGGTCCCCTCACTCCGGATTAAGTCGCTCTCCCAACCGAGCTACCATGTGCTCTCATTGCTATCTGCCTTTGTCTCATGTGCGTTCTGCGGCGCAGGCAGAACGCACATGAGACAACATGAAACACATGAGACGCTTTTGTTGCGTTTTGCTGATGACCTCAGCACTCACGAATCATCGACCTTTTAAGGCACTTTTCAAACGCTGACCAAGTAAACATTTGATGGTGTCAAGTCAGGAGAATATGGAGGATATTCCAGTAATGCCACATTGTGTTTTGCGAGGTGCCGTTTGACTCTTACGGACCGCTGTGCAGGGGCATTGTCATGAAGAAGAAGCCAGCTGTTGTCCATTTTTTCGAACGTTTCCTTCGAATTATGTTCCTAAGATATCGACGTAGATTAAACTATTCACAGTCCTCCCTTCTGGAAAAAATTCATAGTGGACAAGACAATCAGAATCAAAGAAAACTTCCAGCTTTTCTTTTACCCTTTTCCAAACAGAGGTCGCTGTTTTCGAGGTGGTGACGTTAATTTCCATTCACGGGATTCCCGTCTGGTCTGCGTATCGTAGAAAAAGCACAGTCTCCCATCTCCCGATATTATGTTGTTT
Organism: Macrothele yani; assembly: GCA_039090855.1. Taxonomy (NCBI): domain Eukaryota; kingdom Metazoa; phylum Arthropoda; class Arachnida; order Araneae; family Macrothelidae; genus Macrothele; species Macrothele yani. The sequence continues at coordinate 44,941,354 of CM076997.1, read as the reverse complement.
AGAAAATTATCGTCTTGATCAAACATAACATAAAGTCTCCATCAGCGGTTATTTGTATTTCTTGTTGTTCGAGAATCAGCATTCTTGGAAACAAATGTTGACAAACGTATTGCACATTCAAATCACCGTGGAAGATGTTGCAAACACTTCCAACTGATATTTCTACCTCTCACGCTATATTATACACTGGCTTAAAGTGAAAAAAGAACACCAAGACGGAGACGTCTTATACCAACGAAATTTATACAGCATAATAACGGAATACAGAGGATAACGTGATCAAAACATTATGGTAAAATACAGCTGTATTTGCTGGTAAACTGAAAAATAACATTTCCGTGTAACATGGTTAGTACGAGGTTGAACCGCCATGAACTGCGTCACACTGTGCAATTCCGGCATGGAGTCTGTCGTACAGATGTTGGATGTAAGTTTGGGGTATTGAGTTCCAAGCATCCTCAACCTGGACGCGTAAATCGGGGATGGTCGTGGCTGACTGTAGAGACCGGATAAGTCGTTGTCCCATAAAATTCCACTCGTGCTCAATGGGGGACAGATCCGGTGAACGTGCAGGCCATGGAAGTTGTCTCACATCCTGAAGTGCATGTTGCGTTGCACGTGCCGTGTGTGGGCGTGCGTTATCTTGCTGGAAAAACCACGATGGACCGACCTTACAAATGGCACAACAACGGGCTGAATGATGTTGTTGATGTAGGAGGTGCTGTTTAACGTACCCGGTACAAACACTAGTTGTGCACGGGAGTGATAGCTGATCGTTCCCCACACCAGAAGACCAGGTGTAGACCCTGTGTGTCGCTGGCGGATGCAAGAAGGGTGGAGACGCTCCCCTGTGCGTCTGCGAACACGCATACGGCCAACGGAGGCTCCCAAGAAGATTCTGCTTTCATCGCTGAACACGACATATCGCCATTGCGTTCTCCAGTGCAGACGTTGGCGACACCGCTGCAGCTGTTCCTGACGGTGGGCTGGAGTCAGAGGTACACATGCCAGAGGCACACGTGCACGTAGTCCTGCATCCAGTAGACGGTTGCGGATTTTTCGCACAATCACCTCAGGTGCAACGGCAGTTCGGATTTGCGTCGCAGTGGATGTTCTGCTTGACAACGCCGCTCTTCTTATGCGTCGATCGGTCCGCTCATCAATCCGTCTGTGAATCCCGGTTCCACGTCTTCTCGTGTGGGAATGTTTCTCGGACCATTTCCGCCACCAGCGTACCACCACCGATACTTCTCGTCTAATTCACTCCGCAATACGACGATACGACCACCCGGCCTCGCGGAGTCCGACTAGACGACCTCGCTCAAAGTCCGACAACTGCTGAAATGGTACACAGCTTCCATGTCCAGGCATTGCAGCTTCTTCAGGGTCTTCGCACGTGTCCGTACGCCGACGACTGATTACATTGTCTTCGCCGTACTCTTTAAATACCACCGACGATAATTTGCATATTATGCCGTGCTGTGGCGTAAGCGCTCACCGGTTGGTCCCAAAATTAACATCACACCTACGTAAACTCGACTCCATTAACATAAGTAAATTTCATGATCGTCCGCCAATTCCTTCTTGGTGTTCTTTTTTCACTTTCCGCCAGTGTAGTTTATCTTCGGTCACGTTGGACAATCATCACACAACCATCAAGAAAGCTCTTACTCCACACCGTATGCTTGTTGAAGCATGACTAATATCTCTGAAGCTGATTTTCAAAGCAATCACAAAATCTGATGTTTACACGTAGCTGAGTTGCACACATTTTCAACTGCGAGGTTACTAAACGCACCGTGAAAAAACAGAACTACTAGTGCTACACAGACAAGAAATGGGATGGGGCTACTTTCCGTCAGACGACGTCATATTGTTGCCTACATGTAAAACCGATCTCCTCCCACCCCCCCCCACCCCTGCTATTCTCCATTCTTGCAGTTGGAAACGATTACGGGAACTTTTGACGTGGATATGTCTTTAAAATCGTTACCATAGGGTAGTACCCTCTAGGAAAACTTGACCGACATAATTTCTTACGATTGATCAAATTCATATAAATTCTAAATTATAACAAATAGCTAAAATCAAATAACTGGCATATAAACGGTAATAACCAATGAATCTAAAAATATTAATTTCAAGGTCATGCGCGTGCGCGAGGAGAGGGGAGGGCGTCCGCCATTTTGGGGTCGAATACGCTGAGTCAAACACCTTGAAATCAGTATAACTCGAGAGCGCGTATACGTACGATCATGATATTGATCTCAATCGATTCGCTTTGATGAGATCTATCTAAAAAACCAATATTTCATAAACATTTAATAAGTACTTTATAAGTTATAAGTGATAAACGAAAAAATATTTGTGAGAAAATGAAAATGTCAGAATATTTGTAGCAAAAGTCCGACTCAAAATACTACAAACATATATCAGAAGAAAGCATAAATCAAAAGGAATCGAATAAATCCAAAACGACTAATGCAGAACGATATAGGGCTTATAGACAGAAGAAAAAAGCCGAAGCACTTCTACAGATAGTTCATGTGAACCAATGGACTACTTGGCCGTGAGTGAAACTTGAATGGATGATTCTAGTCTCAAACATTTGACCGGGTTCGAATTGAAGACGAAAAGAAATAGGGCAATAGATCAACACAAACCATTTACTTCCGAACGTACTACTCAGCCCACTGAACAAAATGCGGGGGAGTTGCCATTTGCAGAAACATTAATAGTCTAATAGACTGCCAACCCGTAAATGTCTCAGTCAACAACAGATTGAAAATTGAAGATGATTACGTGGGTGACATGTGTCTAGTTGATGTGCCAGTGTCTGCTAAAATTCGCTTCACACTTGGTTCGGTTTACATTAATCCCAATTCCACAAACATCACTAGAGGTCTACATGTTCCATATGATATGCGATTACTCTGAAAACATCACGAAAATCAAACCAAGTATATATAGTACCAGATACACAAGTTGCTACCATTCTCACTGGTGACTTTAACATTGATTTGCAACAAAACACAAACTTTTTTTTTTATTGATTGGAGGTTTAACGACCACCGTGAGCAACTCAATGGGCTATAAGCAGTCGCCCGTCCCTAATTTAGAGTCCCTGGTTCCAGGGAAGCGAGAGAGCCAGTGCCGTAAGACAAACACAACATCCATGCCTCACCGGGATTCGAACCCGGATCTCGTTCGGACGAATGATCAGAGGCCATCGCTTAGACCACGGCGCCACCGGGGCGGATAAACACCAACTTACTCAAGTTCATGAAAAACAATTTCGCCTTGACTTAATGTAAATTCTCCACCAACTACCTTAGGCAATATTTGTATCAACTTAACCTTTGTACGAAACATAATTTAAATGTGAAATGTATGCCATATGTTTGCTACTTCTCATATCATTGCCCTTTCAAAAATAAAATTGCAATCTAACTGCATTCCTCTTTCATTTATCAACTGACTTCTACCTCAAACCCCTTACTGTTATACACGTATCCATGTAAATAAAACCTGCGGGAGTGTCCCGTACACAGCTTACCCCTTTTTTTAACCCTACACTGGATTTGTAACCGTATTGAAGATGGAATAAAAGCTCAATTGAAAAAAAAGCTCAACTGAAAAAAAGCTCAATCATAGAAGCTCAACTGAAAAAAAGCTCAATCATAAAAGCTCAACTGAAAAAAGCTCAATCATAAAAGCTCAATTGAAAAAAGCTAAATCATAAAAGCTCAATTGAAAAAAACTTTTTTCGGTCGGAAACCAGTCACCACAGACAATATTTTGACTGTTTTTCGTTCTTGTTAAACTGTCTGGGTCTCATTTAGCATCTTGTGTTGCAAATTCAGTCTTACTCGGTAACTGTATTCTATGAGCTAGTGAGTCTAGAGCTAACAGTAACTGCGTACCTTTAACAAGTCATTCAATCTTGGGAATTCATTCATTATTCATACAAAATAGTCATTCAAGAATTTTCATTAATAGCCATTCACTTTGCATCCACTCACTGGCGGTGAATGGCCTAGACGCATCTTCCTCTTCAAATCGTTGGCTGGTACTTTGCAAAAGGAAAGAACTCGTGATATCGTAAGTAAATCTTGGGAATCCATTCATCATTCCTGCAAAATAGTCATTCACGAATGCTCATTCACATAAATGGTTGTTAACTTGCATCCACTCCATGGAAGTTGTCTCACTACACTCACCGAACAATAATAATAAATCCCATTTAAGACACATTTTCCTTTTCAAATCGTAGTCTGGTATCTGGCAGAAGAAAAGAACTAGTGACATCACAAGTCGATCTTGCGAATTCATTCATTATTCATGCAAAATAGTCATTCACTTGCATCCACTCCCTGGCAGTTGTCTCACTACACTCACCGAACAGTAATAATAAATCCCATCGAAGACGCATCTTCCTTTTCAAATCGTAGGCTAGTAGCTTTCAGAAGAAAAGAACTAGTGATAGTATAAGTCGATCTCGGGAATTCATTCATCATGCATGCAAAATAGTCATTCACGAATGCTCACTTAACCCTTTTAACGACCATGACCCCAAAATATTGTATCACTGTAAATACCATAAAGTTCGAAACTGTCTGTTGTTTTATTTCTTTGTTTAATAACAGCAATGGTAACCGAGAGTGACTCCTGCTGATACCTCATAGGTCGAGAAATTTGAAGACCAAAAATAGTAGGAAATCTGACTCAACTTAGACAGTCGTTTAGGGTGTCTTTGGCCGTTTGGGCGTACGGGAGTTTTGGGCGTTATGGTCGTTAAAGGGTTAAATAAATAGTGATTCACTGGCATCCACTCCCTGGCAATTGTCTCACTACATTTACCGAGCAATAATAATAAATCCCATCGAAGACGCATCTTCCTTTTCAAATCGTAGGCTGGTAGCTAGCAAAAGGAAAGAACTAGTGATAGAATAAGTCGATCTTGGAAATTAATTCATCATTCATGCAAAATAATCATTAACGAATGATCATTCAGATAAATGATCGTTTACTTTGTAGCCACTCCCTGGCGGTTGCCTCATTACACTCACTGTACAAAACATTCGTTGCACCAAAACGCCTGCGAGTGCGAGGCCAAGCGGAAGTTGACAAACTTTCTAAAAAGCAGATCTCCAAATGTCACCATGAATGATTCTCCACGGAAAACAGCGCATTCACAGCTCTTTTTTGCCAAACTGCCGAAAAGGGCAAGTGCTTAGGATACGCATTCCCGGCTCGTTCACGAATTAATCTCCGCTCGTGGTGACCAATTAGGGTACACCATTCAAATGAATGGCATGTACACATCATTCGCATTTTCAAGTTTCACCATTATTTTCTAGCTAACTGCTATTTATTCACTTACATAACGGTTGGAACTTCTTAGTTCTCGGCATTTCTTTTCTTATTGCAAATTCCTTTCGAACACATCGAAGGTGAAGATAGTTAAACGTTGTGCGAGTTCAGTGTGTGTCGCAGTAACGGCGAATTGAATGATCATTCACAGCCTAGAGAGGGAACCACTCACCATTCGCTGCGAACAGTGATTCATTGTGAACGAATCATCCACGAATGCTCTATCCCTAGAAAGAACCACGTTTATCCTGAGCCAATGAATAACACTTTATATTGCATTGAACTGAGGTAGGCCCACAGTGAGTGTGTATACTCAAAGGGATCTGAAATATAAATTTATTTAAAATGAAGATACAAAAACATATCTCTTGTCTGTTTTTTCGCGTATTTATGAACAGAAAAGAAATAGAGCACCTTTGTAGCGCGTACAAGCCATTTTCAGATCGAAGAACTCCTCAATAACAATCCTATTTACATTATCTTTATAAACTTAGATTTCATTACTGCTGTTCCTCCGACAATCAAAAAAGAACATAAACCCATAAAAAAATATAAAATTTCCTACTTACCGAAATACACAGGAGAATGACTCTTCTTTGTATTGTCATCCATGTAAGCCAGTCCAACAGTGTAGAAAGCCAAATTTCCAAACCCTTTAAGCAAACTTCCAAAGGTCAAGAAAACAACTGCAGTTAAAGTCGGTGGTCTGTCGTCTTCATCACATTCTTCTCTCTTTTGTTGAAAATTACACACTTCGGGGCCTGTTGAGTTGCTGTACACCAAATGTTGGGCTGGTCCGTAAATGAAAAAGGGAAATGCAGAGAGTAAACAACAAAAAGACATGAGAAACATTCCTAAGGCGACAATTCTTGGGCGGTGAGCTCTGCCTCCAAAATAGCCAACACTGATCCCTAAAATCAAAGGACTAATTTCATCTACAACCATTATAACGCCACTGACTTTGCTTTTATAAGCAAATCTCTTCTCAAGGGTTGATACAATCCCAATAAGATATGCGTAATAAGTTCCATGAATTACGCCAAGTATAGAATACAGGATAAGGTAGTTTCTAGCTGTTGCGTATTTTTGTAGCCATTTTGGTTTGAATCTACCAATGCCACAAATGGTGTCTTCATCCTCCTCCAAGGTATCCATTTGAAATTCCTGGATTTCATCATTTTCTGTTTTCTCTATTTCGGTTTTCCGTTGGTTCACATTTTTATCGGAAGAAATGGCCTCACGTAAGGAATTTTCGGTGCCGTTCTCTTCATAATTCGCACCTTGATTGCTAACCTTCTTCGAATCATTAACATTAAGCATATTTTCATCTGTGAATTCGTTTTCCTCTTTTGAATTCATAGCTGAGCCCTTTTCCTGGCAATCAAGATCAGTTTTTCCTTCGGGGGAGGCAGAATGAGGTTCCGTAAGAATTGTTTTTTCGTTTATTATCTGGCAAACAGCTAATTTTCCTTTTTATATCACTTCCACGATCCACGATTTCTTCCTATTTGGATGAGCTATAGGTTTAGCATGCGAATCAGATTCATGCTTCATGACCGCTTCCGCATCGTTAGTTTCGTTCTGGGAGGCGTTTTCAATTTTTTTTTTCCGTGTGTCCGGCGCATCTGTTGAGTTTCCCAATATCAAGGACTCCTTTTTTTAACACTTCATTGACAAAAAGCGCCAGAAGAGTTTGCAGCATCATTGTCGCTTTCGAGGTCTTACGCTTTGAGGTACGTGTAAACTACTCACTCTCTTTCACAGCGCCCCATAGCCTTGAAAACCGGTTGGCTCACAACGAGAGGCATTCGTTCGCATTGTTTAGTCAAATATGAAGCAGAGAAAATTATCTATAAAATGAATGTCGTTTAGTTCCCGATCTCCTGCTCCGTATAAAACACATTTATAAAAACACTAACTTCGGTTGTCACCCACGCAAGCAATTTCAACCGACGAAAAGCCTCTCGTAACTGCTCTCTCACCATGTGCAATCTCTTAACCTTTGCTCTCACACACTTTTATTCATTTATTTTTTCACTGTACAGAACACCACTCACTTCCTTTGCAAGAAAAAAATCAGCGATTAGATAGAGCTGTTCTTGTACGAGAGGCTGTTTATCATCAATAAATATATGTATTAGATCGCATCGTTGCTTGAAGTTCCAAGAAAGGAAAAAGAAATATTCTTTTGGTCACAGAGCACTGATGAATAATAACAAATTAATTATGAACTCACTACATATTAAAAACAGATAATTTGGCTACAGTTTCAAGGAAAAAGAAATATCCTTCTGGTCACAGAGCACTGATGAATAATAACAAATTTATTATGAACTCACTACATATTAAAAACAGACAATTTGGCTACAGTTTCAAGGAAAAAGAAATATCCTTCTGGTCACAGAGCACTGATGAATAATAACAAATTTATTATGAACTCACTACATATTAAAAACAGATAATTTGGCTACAGTTTCAAGGAATGAACTCACTACATATTAAAAACAGATAATTTGGCTACAGTTTCAAGGAAAAAGAAATATCCTTCTGGTCACAGAGCACTGATGAATAATAAATTAATTATGAACTCACTACATATTAAAAACAGATAATTTGGCTACAGTTTCAAGGAAAAAGAAATATCCTTCTGGTCACAGAGCACTGATGAATAATTACAAATTTATTATGAACTCACTACATATTAAAAACAGACAATTTGGCTACAGTTTCAAGGAATGAACTCACTACATATTAAAAACAGATAATTTGGCTACAGTTTCAAGGAAAAAGAAATATCCTTCTGGTCACAGAGCACTGATGAATAATAACAAATTTATTATGAACTCACTACATATTAAAAACAGATAATTTGGCTACAGTTTCAAGGAAAAAGAAATATCCTTCTGGTCACAGAGCACTGATGAATAATAACAAATTTATTATGAACTCACTACATATTAAAAACAGACAATTTGGCTACAGTTTCAAGGAAAAAGAAATATCCTTCTGGTCACAGAGCACTGATGAATAATAACAAATTTATTATGAACTCACTACATATTAAAAACAGATAATTTGGCTACAGTTTCAAGGAATGAACTCACTACATATTAAAAACAGATAATTTGGCTACAGTTTCAAGGAAAAAGAAATATCCTTCTGGTCACAGAGCACTGATGAATAATAACAAATTAATTATGAACTCACTACATATTAAAAACAGATAATTTGGCTACAGTTTCAAGGAAAAAGAAATATCCTTCTGGTCACAGAGCACTGATGAATAATAACAAATTTATTATGAACTCACTACATATTAAAAACAGACAATTTGGCCACAGTTTCAAGGAAAAGGAAATATCCTTCTGGTCACAGAGCACTGATGAATAATAACAAATTTATTATGAACTCACTACATATTAAAAACAGACAATTTGGCTACAGTTTCAAGGAAAAAGAAATATCCTTCTGGTCACAGAGCACTGATGAATAATAACAAATTTATTATGAACTCACTACATATTAAAAACAGATAATTTGGCTACAGTTTCAAGGAATGAACTCACTACATATTAAAAACAGATAATTTGGCTACAGTTTCAAGAAAAAAGAAATATCCTTCTGGTCACAGAGCACTGATGAATAATAACAAATTTATTATGAACTCACTACATATTAAAAACAGACAATTTGGCTACAGTTTCAAGGAAAAAGAAATATCCTTCTGGTCACAGAGCACTGATGAATAATAACAAATTTATTATGAACTCACTACATATTAAAAACAGATAATTTGGCTACAGTTTCAAGGAATGAACTCACTACATATTAAAAACAGATAATTTGGCTACAGTTTCAAGGAAAAAGAAATATCCTTCTGGTCACAGAGCACTGATGAATAATAACAAATTTATTATGAACTCACTACATATTAAAAACAGACAATTTGGCTACAGTTTCAAGGAAAAAGAAATATCCTTCTGGTCACAGAGCACTGATGAATAATAACAAATTTATTATGAACTCACTACATATTAAAAACAGATAATTTGGCTACAGTTTCAAGGAATGAACTCACTACATATTAAAAACAGATAATTTGGCTACAGTTTCAAGGAAAAAGAAATATCCTTCTGGTCACAGAGCACTGATGAATAATAACAAATTAATTATGAACTCACTACATATTAAAAACAGATAATTTGGCTACAGTTTCAAGGAAAAAGAAATATCCTTCTGGTCACAGAGCACTGATGAATAATAACAAATTTATTATGAACTCACTACATATTAAAAACAGACAATTTGGCTACAGTTTCAAGGAAAAAGAAATATCCTTCTGGTCACAGAGCACTGATGAATAATAACAAATTTATTATGAACTCACTACATATTAAAAACAGATAATTTGGCTACAGTTTCAAGGAATGTACTCACTACATATTAAAAACAGATAATTTGGCTACAGTTTCAAGGAAAAAGAAATATCCTTCTGGTCACAGAGCACTGATGAATAATAACAAATTAATTATGAACTCACTACATATTAAAAACAGATAATTTGGCTACAGTTTCAAGGAAAAAGAAATATCCTTCTGGTCACAGAGCACTGATGAATAATAACAAATTTATTATGAACTCACTACATATTAAAAACAGACAATTTGGCTACAGTTTCAAGGAAAAAGAAATATCCTTCTGGTCACAGAGCACTGATGAATAATAACAAATTTATTATGAACTCACTACATATTAAAAACAGACAATTTGGCTACAGTTTCAAGGAAAAGGAAATATCCTTCTGGTCACAGAGCACTGATGAATAATAACAAATTTATTATGAATTCACTACATATTAAAAACAGACAATTTGGCTACAGTTTCAAGGAAAAGGAAATATCCTTCTGGTCACAGAGCACTGATGAATAATAACAAATTTATTATGAACTCACTACATATTAGAAACAGACAATTTGGCTACAGTTTCAAGGGAAAAGAAATGCAAGAAATTAAGAGTTAATCTTCCGACCGTCTCTCAGTCACACTTTTTGTGTCTACTGTAGGCCCAGGAGGATAGGTAACTTAGAAACAAACTGAAATCTAGTACGCAAAAGGCTTTTTTTTTTATCCCCTTCTGGTCAGTTTTGATATCTGAATTTCCGGCTTTAGCATTAGCTTCGTCTCGCCTCTATTTATCAAGGTACATTGTTTTTTTACCTTTGAATTTCATAAATGATTTTATAAGTTGAGCCAATGACGATATTTGCGGGGAAATCACTCTTCAGAAAACTCGTAAACAGAAGACTGATAGCAAACTGGTCGTATACGGATAATAGTGGATCCAGCAAAAAGGGGTGTTACTGGGGCGATTGCCCGCACCCCCACCCCCAAAACTTTTAAATGGCTTAGATGGTAAATAATTTTTATATTTATTTTGTAAAATTATAGTAATAAATGTAAAGTTTCGGAAAATTGCTTACAACGATCCAAATTTGCTGTGAATTTGGATACAGAATGCTCATGCTCTTTCCTAGCTTCAGAGATAGAGATACAGAGAGAGAGAGAGAGAACAGACAAAAAAAAAAAAAATAGGGCTTCAGAAACAGACGAAGCTGAAAGCAGAAGAGAAAAAATATTTCTGCTGACCACAAAAAACATAGGGTGTTTAATGAAATATGTCCAGTAACGACCAAGAAAAAATCGCCAGTAGGACAAGGAATGGCGCAGGAATGACTTGATGAAGTGAAGTAGATGGAAGTCCTTTTCAAAACAGGTAGCAACCATGTATTACGAAAGAATAAACAAATATTTTACAGTGGAATTACCGGTCACATTGCTCAACAATTCAAGACGGCAGTTATTATATTAAATAACGCCACTCGAATAAAAGGCCTCAAATTTATTTTGAGAAATTCTATACAGACTCGATATTTAACAAGAAAGATGACACCGATTTTTGGGTGTAATAAGCACGTCTTTTGAATCCGTTCTGACGCAAATTAAATTTATCAAAGCTATTCAAAGTCAATGGAGCCGGTATGGAAAACAATAGTATCTGTCGGAAGAAAGAAGTTTTTTTATCGGGTTTTCAATCCCTCAAATATTGCTGTAAACAGAATCGTGAGCTTACGCCCTCTGGTTGCAGACTTGTGTGTTAAGAAAAAACATGAATTTATTTGAGAAACATTTTGCACCGGAAACGCTCTCCAAATCGGACTCTTAGAAACAGTGATATCGACAAAAATAAGATGGGACTTTACGTCCCCTGGTGGGAAAACCATGCATTGTTTTAGGAAGAAAGTATTCTCAAAAGGGTTTTCCATATGAGCTGTATCGGTCCAAGAAAAAAATGAGTCGAGTTTTCAGGAGGCCAGATTTTGCTACAAATACATCAGAAGCAGAAATTAACACTTATGTCCACTGGTGGCCAAACCATTCTTTACTAAACATTAGAAATTCTGTGAAAAATATTTTCCATCAGGTCTTGTATGCGATAAAGGAAGAATTTTTCAAATCGGAGTTTTAGAAGCAGAAATAACGCAGGAAACGTAATTTGCCTTTGTGGCCCCTAGCGGAAAGTATGATTTACTTGAAAATTTTGAATTTTTAGGAAAAACATTTCGCATCGGAAACACTATCCAACAAAGAGGGAATTTTCCAAATGGGACTCCTAGAAGTAGAGATATTGACAAAAATAAGATATACATTTACGCCCCTGGCGTAGAAACCATGCATTATTTCAAGAACAAAATGTTCCTAAACGCTTTGTCGACATGAGTAGTATCGGTCAACAAATTACTATTTTTTCAATCGAGATTTTAGAACCTCATATTTTGCTGCAAATACATCAGAAGCGGAAATGAAGACTTAAGCCACCTGGTGGCAAAAATATTTTTCACAAAAATTTGAAATTATGTGCAAAGGATTTTCCATCAGGAGCTTTATCAGGTGCAGAAAGAATTTTTTAAATTGGAGATTTAGAAGCAGAGATATAGGGAGAAACGCAATTTACCTCTACGCCCCCTAGCAGAAAGTCTATGAATTATTTGAAAATTTTGAAATTATATGAAAAACATGTCACACTGAAAACACTATCCAACAAAGAAGAATTTTTTTCAAATCGGACTTCTTGACTTAGAGATATTGACGAAAATAAAATATATATGTACGCCCTCTGGCGCAGAAACTGTGGAATATTTTAAGAAGAAAATATTTCGAAAAGGTTTATCGATGTGAGTGGCATCAGTCCACGAAAGAATGTTTTCAATCGATATTTTAGAAGCTTAGATTTTATGGTAAATATATCAGAAGCAAAAATTAACACTTACGCCCACTGGTGTCCAAAGTATTCTTTACCAAAAATTTGAAATTATATGCAAAAGATTTTCTATCAGGAGGTGTATCCGCTGAAGAAAAAAATTTTCAAATCGGAGTTTTAGAAGAAGAGTTTTCGGAAATAATGAATTTATTTTTACGCTCCCTAGCGGAAAATCTATGCGTAATTTGAAAAAGTAACTATATCTAAAATACTCTTCGACATAAATGTAATCGAAAGATGAAACATTTTTTTCAATCGGATGTTTAGAAGCAAATAGGTGGATCAAAACGTATTTTTGAATTCGACATTATCTGCATTTACGCCCTCTAGCGGCGAAATTGTACATCGTTAAAAAAAAACGAAATAAAGGATCATCATTCGCATATTTCAAGCTTCCCAATGCAAGAAGAATTTTTCAAATCGGACTAGTAGTTGCAGAGATATCGTGGGTACAGACGGACGGACAAACTGATAACATAAGCACGATCTTTTTTACAAAAGACGCGCTAAAAAGCACGGTACTCGTTTCATTTCAAAGCAGGCAACTGAACGCCAAGAAAATGGTGCTGATTTTTCTTATGTTGGAAAGGTTTAAAAATCCACTCAAAGCCAGGGAAGAGGGCAGCTCTACCAGTGTGCATGTGTCTGTGTGTGCGTAAGAGAGACCCATCAACAAAATCTCTCTATTCAACTTTTTCAAAGACAAGAGAACCCGACCCCTCAATATTAAGCTTCTAGATCAGGGGTGGCGGGTGGCCTAGTGGGCAATGTTCGTGACTGCCGCGAACGAGACTTCAGGTTCGATCCCAGCAGGTACGAACGCTCGATCCACTAAATATCCGCCGTGCGTCGGATGGGCTCGTTAAGCCGCCGGACCCCGGGTACTGGACCCCCGGTAATACATAAGGGCGTCTTCCTCCCCCTTTCTACTTCGCTTCCGTGTCGCTTTCCTATCGGGCACTCTAGCCGAAATCTTCCAGCTTCCTATTTCTAAGGATTGTTTAAGACCTAGGGTCAGACACTCCCTTCCTAAAATTCTCTACATACAATCAATGATCAATGGTGGCCAAGACGCCGAGGTTTTCTAAGCGGCACGCACTCGCAAAGTCACTTTTTGTAATTTTAAAAAATGTATTAAACAAACCGGCCCACCGACGCTATTGTTGTTATTCTAGCCATTTCTCCGTTTTCATATCTGCAACATATTTCTGATTTGAAAAAGTACTTTGAAGCCAGGTTTTCAGACTTACAGAACGAAAAACAAAATCTTCTCCCTTTCTATCGAGGATATCATTCACTATCTTACTGATGTGCAGACTGAAATTTTGGAGCTTCAGAATAACACTGCAATTCATAGCAAGTTCGAGGAAGTGCTGGGAAATTCAGCCAGCCAGGAATTTGCCACTTTCTGACCCCCCCCTCCCCCTCCCCCTCAGTTACCTGTACTACGAGACATGGCCCTGCGATATTCTTGCAGGTTCAGGTCGGAATGAATATGTGAAAATACTTTTTCTTTCATGAACTTGGTGAAAAATAAGTACCGTTCAGCACTTATTGATCAGCATCTCGAAAATCTGCTGTTTCTTGCTACTTCATCTCTGAATCCCAATATTGAAGAACTGGTGTAAAGGAAAGACATCCAAAAGCCTCACTAAGAACTAAGCCGGGTTTGTTTCATGTGAATGGAAATGTAATCATACAGTGTTGGAATATGTTTCTTTCTTTGCAAGTAATTTATGTTTATTATGCTGGTAAACTAGTTCTAGAATGATTATTAGTGTTCTGTTACCGTAGTACTGGTTTAACAATATTTTTCTCTTCTTCAGTACTATTTTATTTAAAGTATACAGAGATGCGCAATTTTTTATATCCTTTCTGGCAACCGCGGAGGGTATGGGGGTTTAGGTTAAGGTGGAGTGGCACGTTCAAGATTATCTACATCAAAAGTGGCACATTCAAGATTATCTACATTAAAAGTGGCACGTTCAAGATTATCTACATCAAAAGTGGAACGTTCAAAATTATGTACATCAAAAGTGGAACGTTCAAGATTATCTACATCAAAAGTGGAACGTTCAAGATTATCTACACAAAAGTGCAACGTTCAAGATTATCTACATCAAAAGTGGCACGTTCAAGATTATCTACATCAAAAGTGGCACGTTCAAGATTATCTACATCAAAAGTGGAACTTTCAAGATTATCTACATCAAAAGTGGCACGTTCAAGATTATCTACATCAAAGTGGCACGTTCAAGATTATCTACATCAAAAGTAGCACGTTCAAGATTATCTACATCAAAAGTGGCACGTTCAAGATTATCTACATCAAAAGTGGAACTTTCAAGATTATCCACATCAAAAGTGGCACGTTCAAGATTATCTACATCAAACGTGGCACGTTCAGGATTATCTACATCAAAAGTGGCACGTTCAAGATTATCTACATCAAAAGTGGAACTTTCAAGATTATCTACATCAAAAGTGGCACGTTCAAGATTATCTACATCAAAAGTGGCACGTTCAAGATTATCTACATCAAAAGTGGTACGTTCAAGTTTATCTACATCAAAAGTGGCACGTGGCAAGCTTTGGGTTGGCCACCTATGTTCTAGATCCTCCCCTCAAGAGACTGGTACCCGGGAAATTGGTACGAGGAGACTGAAATTCACCCGAAGAATTCCTGCATGTCGAATAAATCTCCACCTGTTGAGTCAAGGAAGCGTATCCCCTTTGAGTTTGAGAAAGATCATTATTTTCAGAGTCTTGTCTCTGTTGATACTTATACTCTCGATCACAAATATTAGTTTCTAAATTGATCAACTTGACTGATTTTTTCTCTATTACGAAATTTACATTTCGGAGGGTGGTTCTTGCAGCTCGATTTGGCTGACTGTGTGGGTGGGGCGATCAGACCCCTCCTTCGCCTTGAATATGATGTTTTACCTTTAACCTAAAAAAAGAACCTTGGGTGTAGAAGAATTTTTCGCAGCTTAGTAGAATGACGTAAATTCGAATTTTGAATGTAATGTGCTTCAGCAGGTCTCAGCGGGGAGTGTGGGAATCTAAAATCGTTTTTTATGTTGTTAACTGTATTTTCGATGATAAATATATTTTCAAGCACATCTACTTGCATGATTTCTGCTCTGCGCCAAAATCTGAGTTCCCGGCGGGTATTTCTGTTGCTCAACTTGAAGAGAGGACGGAGTTCTCCTTGAAGTGCGATATGTTGCCTGTGACATAAGAATTTCACCCTAAATAAATATGGCTTCAATTAAATTTCTTTAAGAATACCTACAATAGTTTCTGTCTTTAGGGGTCCACAAACTCATACATATACATTATGCAATCATTTCTACAATAATTTAAGTACCCGGTTTCTTACAATTGCACTATCTGTACATATAAAACTGAAAGCCCTCATTGACTCACTGATTCCCCACCGAATCTCAGAAACTACTGAACTTAGAACTTTCATATTTGACAGGAATGTTCCTTTTACATCATAGAGGCGCACTAAGAAAGGATTTTTTTTCCTATGATAACTTTAAGTGGGTCGCAATGGGTTTTTTAAATAACCAAGCTTTGATAACGCTAGGACGTTTTGCAATGATCGACCCATTGTTGCCCAGCAACTGAAGCCCTGCCCTAAGTTCTGAATGACTTGAGTTGACTTGCTCAGTATATATTTTGTTCTAAACTTATTTGTTATGAATTTGTTTAACAAAAAACCTAAAAAAGCACGTAAAAAGCGCTATATCATAACATGCTTTGCATTTAAACATTTATATTATTGTTTGACATATCGAATGTCAGGATTTTTTGAGTCAAAATCAAATTATCAACCTTCGTTTTCACCGAAACAACAGTGACGTCATATAAGTGGTAAGGTGACTGCAATAAATATAAATATGCGCGTAGATTTTCATAGTAATTGAAATATAAAAAAAAAAACGTTTCCCCCTTGAGATATTAGGATGGCAACACAATGTTTCTCACGCTTCCAAAAACATCTGATTTGCTAGCTTTTAAATGTACAGTTTCAAACGAAATTGCTTAAGAAATTGTTTATAAGCAAAGTTCTTTTTACATTTATACTGAGGGTAACAACGTATTTTTTTTATATTTTCTATTATTTCTTTGTTATGTTTTTCATTATTATATCGTTCTGTTGTATATTAATATTTTAACGATGAAAGTGAAGAGTAACGACGTATTTTGATTTGTTTTGTGTAGGCTTGAAGTTTTAAATTTAATGTTATGAACGAAATTGCTTATGTGTCGTCTGGCAGAATAAGTCAGGCAGACATGTGTTTCCCAAAAGAGCGAAGAAATATGCAGTGTATTGCCATTTCAACTGTTATGGTGTAGGCGTAGGTTTATCAAAATCTTTCTTTTCAGTGGACCAAATAGATTTTATGTTGTTATGGTGTAGGTTTATCAAAATCTTTCTTTTCAGTGGACCAAATAGATTTTATTTTAAGGAGAGGTGACCAGTTTTACATGTAGTGCAAAACTATTAAATAAGTAAGATATCCTTTTCTTTCTGTTTAAGATGTTGTTACTACTGTTAATTTGAACTGTGCAGTGTTACATATAAAATTTGTGTATCAGTTTTCTGGACTATTTCCTTCAAACGATATCTCTCAAAAAATACAGTTTGGTGACACTGGCGGATGATTCTAGAACAGCCAACGTAGTGTACAAAGAAGCACTAACATAAGTCAATATATTCTTTTAATTTTTCCATTCGTTCATCGCTAGACAAATGTTTAGTTACAAATGACAACACTCCGCATCTTATAAGGATGCAGGAATTCATGCTCAAACATTATGTATTTGAATCCATTTTATTACCGTACAACGAAGTAAATGTCTCCGTCATTTTTTATCCGCGCCGGGGTTCGAACCCGGATCCACTCATTCCGGGATAAGTTGCTCTACCAATTAAGCTACGCGGACATGCATTCTGATTCCTATCTGCCTTTATGTCATGTGCGTCCTGCTGGCAGGTACGTCACATCTCCTGGTACGTTACAACCGATATGATATGATACAGTTATAGAACAAACCAATCAAGGGTATTATTAGTATATTAATTTGTGGTTCAAATTATAGTATGGTATGGTATGAAATCCTGTATTATAGAAATATTTTTCATATCACCACGTTCGAAGAACGGGTATTTAGCTAGTATGAGCTTAATAGCTGCTGAACAAAATGGGGCAGAGGAGAAGAAATATCTTGTACCTCATCAACCAAAATATCCACGATATCGGATCTCATTGCAGAACTTCAAAATCAGATCCTTCTACAGACGATTGAAATTTAGCAGCTAATCAAATCTCAAGTACTCTCACGAATTGCTCTTAAAACCGGAAATTTCTCGTCTTGTGGATACGGAAAAAGTGCGAATATACGAAAAGAATTGCGGAAACTTTTATTGAAAATTCAGAATTTTCCGTTAACACATCTTAGAAACGACAATTTACCGTCATTATAAGAAAGGAATTGCGGAAATGTTTCTTAAAATTCAGAATTTCCAGGGCGTACGAAAAATCCGTGAAATTCAATTTTCTATCATTTATTTCACGGACAGTGTTGTATTAAAAATATGCTTCGTTAATTCACGAAAGGAATCACGGAAAAAGTGACTCGTGCACCTCGGAAATTTTTTATGGTGTACCTATACATATATGTTTTTTAATTCATACCGGTTGTAATGATTCGTTTTATTTATCTTCATAACTAATTAGTCTGTTAAACAAAGATTCTCTTTTGTATTTTGTTAAAACCCAGAATGCTAGGAAAAAGTACGTACTGTATTAAGATTGTTTGTGTTAATGATACTTTTTTTGAGTAAAGCACTTATTGTACGTTCTTTGGGAACAACAGGGTATTGTTTAGTAGGAAGTGTAAGTACATAGCTATTTGTTTTTAGGAAAGCAAACAAGCGAGACTGATACAGCTGTGATCAGTGTTCGAAATGTCCCGGTATCAGAGCTGAGATGGGCTGAGCCCGAGCCCGAAAGCCTAAAGCAGAACCCGGGCCTGAATCGGGCTCGGGCTGTAGAATATTTACTGCTATTCGGGCTCGGGCGGGTTTCTGGCTCTTATAGAGAGGGAGGGAGAGAGAAAGTTTTTATATTTAAATGTGATGTTATATGATTTAGCAAATGAGACTCTTTATAGTTGGTAAAGAGAATTATTTGGTAACTGGTTCTGTTTGGAGAGCGGGCATTCGAGATGGGTACTTATTCCTGGCTTGGATAGAAAATACCATAAGCCGCGCTTTAGTGTGTTTCTGCAGAGAAGAAAAAGCCATTTCAAGAACTATAGATATTGGATAGTTGGTAGCATGCCAACGATAATTTACCCCCTATCTCCACGCAGTAGCTCCCTGCTAATTATAATTAGCAACATACATATTTCAACACATTATGGCTAGCTAACATTAGCATTATTTGAGCAACATACAATTGCAGCACCGCCCGATCATTTTGGATGTCCGGCCGCCCGAAGCACTTCAGGTGGAAACGAACGGTCAAAGCAAATCGTACAGTTACAATATAAAAATAGATAGAGGTCCTTTCCCTACTACTCACTTGAGAAATACTTTGGTTAAATTGCAGGAAGAGGAGGAGAGTGCAAGTGTGAAAAAGGAGATGTTTTTTATTAAAGGTTGAATAGGGTAGCCTTTTTTCGGGCTCGTTCGGGCCCGGGCTCCGGAAAGTGAACCCGAACTCAGCTCTAGCCGGTATATGGAGGTATGGCTTACCGGCACTTCTGATTTGCTAGTATTTCATACTGGCACATTTTTACCCGGGATTTACGTACCAACACTAATTTTGGCAGTGGAAACCGCATTTTTTTCTTGTCCCTGATTTAGGAGAGCGTGCATTTGTAAAATAGAAATTTGATGTACCTCGTGCTCTTGAGAAATAGCTGTGTGGAAACCGTAAAGGGTAGAAGAGTGATGTACACATGAGCTATGAATTCAATCCTTCAAAAGATGGAAATGAAGCTACACATAGTGCATGGTCACATCTTGTCCAAGCCTTAGATCATCCCACCAAAGATGTCTGTAATTTTTATTATATTATTAATTTAATATATTCAATTTGAAAATCTTCTTCATATAATAAAGAATTGGGAAGTAATAGATTAAACACAAATTTTAGTTTTGCAGCAATGAGTATAAATCCTCCCTACTCTGTCGGACTCTCCCCCCCCCCCCTTTTTTTTAGGGTGGTGAGTTTGCTATTAATTTGCAATTTATTCTTAATCTTCAATTCATTCTGATATTCAGCCTTAATCTACAATTGATTCTGTTATCCAGTCTTGAATCTTCTGCGGAGATTCTAATTGCCCGACTTTTTACTCTCGGCTAAGGATCTTAAAGTTTCGGGTTCAACTTCAGCTGCATCACTAATGATTAGCCGAGGTTCGGAAGTCTCGTTAATCCGTTGGTTCCGGGGTAGGGACTCATCTTTATTATGAACAAATCTAACCATAGTTCTCGGTGTAGCATAGGTAGTGCCCGCTGGATTTACAAACCAATCAACTGATATCGAACCCATCGTTTTGACTTATGGTGGAATAGTATTCCACGGAATTGTCAATTGAATTTTCACACGAAGGAGTTTTTCTTCCACGGATTTTTTTACTTTTTTCAGTTTTAGAGATTTTCTGGAGAAGATATTCTTTACCGGTTGATTTTTATCCAAATACGAACACACCAGCATTTCAAAATTTCCCATTCCAGCACTGACTGTGACTACGTTAAGAGGACGACGCCATCATTATTTACACCAACATTAGTTTTAATGATGAACATTATCCCATAAAGCTCATCATATATCAGTAATATCTTCGGAAAAAGTGATTCAGGATGGTATTGCTTTGATGTTTAATTAAGGTGTTCAATATTACTATGCGGAATACTGGTATCATTTGAATTACCAATAGATTGAAGAGTTCCTTTTGTATAACATTACACCGAGGAGCCGTTACGTTATGACCACCCCCAGCCTAGAGAATGAGCGCGCCTGGAGACCGAACGGTGGATCTGGGGAAGTTCACAGAGCAGTATATATATAAACCGAGAACCAGGTTTCGGTTAGTAGAGTATTTGGAGTCATAATAGAAAAAGCTGAAGATTTATCTGAGCTTGATAAAAATAAATACATTATTATGGCACTGTGCCTCGGAACTAGGATCTCTGAAACGGCGCGGCTTGTGGGTTGTGCAAATGCAGGTGCACTCAGTACGCATCAAAAGTGGTGCACAGATGGTTAAACGACGAACCATAGTGCAGCCATGTATCGTCCACAGCTCACTGATGATAAAGGGGAGCGGAGACTGTCGCACACTGTTCACTGCAACCGCAGAGCCACAGTGCTACAAATCACTCGCAGCTACAACACTGGTGATCCGGGCAATGTGTCACAGGACACAATTTGTGGCAGCCTTCTGTGCATGGGCCTGCGTAGCCGAAGACCCAGCCGCATCCCCAGGCTCACAGTACGTCATCGCCGCAACGCATAAAATGGGCCCAAGATCATCGAGATTGGACCGAGGATAATTGGAAGAAAGCGGCCTAGTCTGACGAATCAATATTTCTGGTGAATCATGTAGAAGACCGAGCGCGGATACGCCGATTACCAACGGATGATATGACACCTGGATGCACTGTTCGGCGGAAACAGGTGGTGGCGGCGATGTTATCTGTGGACAATGTTTTCTTGGGACACTTTAAGCCCCATTATCTCAATAGCAGAATCCCTGACAGCTGTCAGGCATCTGAACACCGTTGAAGACCAAGTTCACCCATTCATGGCAAATGTGTTCCCTGCTGGTGATGGCGATAGCCAATAGGATAATGTACCATTCCATACTGCCAGTATCGTCAAGTAGTTGTTCAAGGTCATGCTGGTGACTTCCTGTTAATGCCCTGTCCTCCAAACTCCCCTGACATGAACCCAATCGAACATCTGTGGTTCGACTTGGAAAAACGGGTTCGCGCTAAATCACCACGACCCCGAAATGTACGGGCACTGCAGGACCTGCTGTTGCTATTATGATACCAGATACCCCAGGATACCTATCGCTACCTCATCGAATGAATGCCTCGCCGCACCTGTTTTGCCGGTTAAAGAAAGTCCTACAGCTTATTAGGTAGGTGGTCATAATGTAATGGCTCATCGTTCTACATCCGAATGCTACATTTCATTTGTCAGGTGATGCATATTTCAAGCAGAAAAACTGATGCGACTATTCAAGCTCTGGTCTACTGATTTTAGGTAAAAGTATCTTGTAATACTGACACTATGAATCCATTATCTGACATTTTGCGGCCATAGACAAAGTGAAAAAATCTATAATGGGTCGGTTATTTGTTGTCGGGACATCCCAAAGGATGACTTAATATCTACTCTTCTCTTCTGATCCGCAACCAAATGAAAGGTGTTTTGTTGCTTCTTGTAGCGTGTGATGAGAAAAGGATACTACACATGGCACGGACAAATGGCCATCCGGACAACTGGACATAAACACTTTATGGGGCCGCATAAACATTGTGTTCTTGACTGCTCCGTGGCAACGTCTATAGAGGTTGGTTACCTGACTCACGTAAAGTTTCAGTAATTTCGTATTATCTTAAGGGATATATTTAATGTAATTCCTTATAGAAAATATTTATAATCTACAATTCAACAAAAGAATTTAAAGCTTTATAAAGTACAGCTGAACAAATTTTCTACTGGCGTATGCAAACACAGGAAACCTGTAGAGGGGAAATATTAATTCCAAAAATATAAAATAGACAGAATTTCTTGTCCAATAGGGTGATTTTCAACGTTTACAAATCACAACTGAAGGAATTCTCTGCGGGAATGTGAAAACCAAGAAAAACTGTCAGGGATGGGGAGGGGCGGAGGGTATACCTAAAATATAAAATGTAAGGAATTTGCAGCCCAATTGGGAAATTTTCAGCGTTTACAAATTACAGCTCAACAAATTCTGTTCAAGCAGGTACTAACGCACGAAACCTGTCGAACGGGGAGGGGTAATGCTGATAATATAAAATATAAAGAATTTCTAGTCCGATCTGGAGGTTTTCGGCGTTTGCAAATTACAACACAACAAATTCTCTGCGAGCATGTGCTAACGCAGGAAACCTGTCGGGGGGGCTACTTTTCCTCCCACAGACAAGTTTCCTACGGTAGCATATGCCCGAAGAAATTTTGTACAGTTGCATTTTGTAAACGCTGAAAATCTCCGCACCGGACCAGAAGTTCTTTATATTTTATATTTTCGGCATCCCCAGACAGGTTTC
Organism: Macrothele yani; assembly: GCA_039090855.1. Taxonomy (NCBI): domain Eukaryota; kingdom Metazoa; phylum Arthropoda; class Arachnida; order Araneae; family Macrothelidae; genus Macrothele; species Macrothele yani. The sequence goes on along the minus strand of CM076997.1, from coordinate 44,918,327 downwards.
CTGTGTTAGCACATGCTCGCAGAGAGAATAGGTTTGTTAAGTTGTAGTTTATAAACGCCATAAATCTCCAGATCGTATCAGATATCCTTTATATTTTATACTTTTGGTATTTAGCTCCACTCCCACAACCCGACAGGTTCCGTGCGTTAGCACACGACCGCAGAGAATTCGTTGAGTTATAATTTGTAAACGCCGAAAAACTCCAGATCGGACATGAAATGTTTTATATTTTATTTCTTTGGCATTAAACTCCCTCTTCTTCCCCCCGGACAGGATTCATGAGTATGCACATGCGCGCAGAGAATTTGTTGGGTTGTAATTTATAAACCCTGAATTTCCTTTGTTGACTTGTAGATTATTAACATTTTTTAGAAAGAATTACATTAAATATCGCAATCAAGAAGATACGAAATTACAAAAAATTTATGCGACTCAGATAACCAACATTTGAGGACATGGCCACTAAGCGAACAAAAGCGCAATTTTCATATGGCCTTTAAACGTTTTGTGGCCAGTTCTCCTACACGCGTGCTACATGGTTTTTCAACCGCTTTGAAGTTCCAAGACAAATCCCAAAGCCGGTTCTCCATCCCAGGAAGACAATCGTAAATGTTTGGGTGGTCCCCAACTGGTGTAATCCCCTCCTGCTTCTTAAAACCAGGTCAAAACATCACGACGGAGAGATATGCCAAAACTTGTCATTATCCATGGAAAACTGTTCAACAAACAGCACGCATTACTTAAATGTAGCACACCAGACGGTTCAACAGGTGCACTACTTGAAGCATGAAGCCACACTTTCTTCACCTTATTCACAGTGGCGTAACTAGCACAATGTGCCCCTCGCCCGGAAGATGTACTTTAGAACCCCTAAGCACAGTAATTTTCCTAGGATTTCGAACACGAGGCAGATGTGTTTTTTACGTTGTGTGTGTGCGTGTGGTGGGAAGGGGGATCAGGAAGTAAGGGAGATTGCCTCGAAAAGTAAGGGTGGTACCTAGAGCATTGTAATTTTAACTTTGTAAGTAGTAGATTTAAAAATAAGTGCAATTGTTTTGCCCAAAACTAAAATAAATCGCATGAAGAAATCATCCTCTAATACATCGAGATTTGCAGCTGCTGCAAATAAATGTTGGAACCCATCGTGTACGTAATCCTACGTAATCCTAGGTGATTGACTGTACGTAATCCTAGGCGACTGACTGAACGTAATCCTAGGCGATTGACTGTTTTCCTATATCTTCCACTGGGAATCACCATGTGGCCTTGCACTTTTCGTAAACAGCGCAGAAAGACGGCGATTGAGGAGCGATCATATTATGTACCACCGATTGCAGAGCGATCGTATTACTACCCGTAGACAAAGAGCCGAATAACTTCAATCTTCAGGGCATCCAGTGCCTTAAAATTGAAATTTGACATTTGATTAGGCAAAGCAAAATATATCTTAAAGGAAAATGTGAATCTTTGGGTAAATTACATGTTCGCTTGTTTCTGTGCAAGTCCGAAGTTTTCATAAAACTATAACTGGCAGTTGCAGTATGCCCCTTCATTACCTGCACCCCCCAGCAACTGCAGGTGCTGCGGGGATGGTCGTTAATCCATTGCTTATTCACCTGATTTGTCTCCCACTTTCTCAAGCACCTTGACTTCTTCGTACACGGTAAATTATTTCCTAGTCAAATTTGAAAGCACATTACATGAGCTTGTCGTACCCGGAAGGTGGACATGCTTTTCTGAGGACACGCAGAAGCTTCTATTTCGCTGGCAAAAGTGTTTTGACGCTAAAGAAGAGTATTCTGATTAATAAATTTTATTTTGCTAAATGCTTTGGTGCCTAAAGTTTCCGTCAGCAACCCAAATTTTTACCTGCAACAAACTAATAACATCTTATCGTCAGACTTTAAATGGCACTCAGAGCGATCAAAATTGCAGGCGTATCCTTCTTGTTTTCATATGGTTTATTAGTACCAAACAACACTCGTGGAGAAACAGATTTCAGATAACAGTTGATATATATGAATTTGCTGCACCTACAGAATATTCAAATGCAAAATTTTGTATTCTTATTATGGGCAGCTTTTAAAGCTTTATGTGGTGGGAATTTATATTTTCACACAAAAAAACGAAGCTGCAATTCTCCAAAACTGGTGGGACTAGTAAAGGTGCTCTTAGGAATGAAATTTTCCCTACAATGTAATGGGAATGCTTACCACACATTTTACTACCCCAAGATCATGAAATGGAAAGTCACAAAACTAAGTCTACAGGCCAGAGACTTAAATTTCCTCTCACAAAGAAGTTGAGAGAGAGAGAGAGAGAAGAAGACGGGGGTACAGTAATGGCATGTATCGGGTGGCCAAGAAAAGGTGTTAAAAAGTGAAATGACACAACTTCGTTATTACTGAATCAAATTTACTGAACGTTTAAGAGAAACTCAAGCAATAATTGATATTATTAGAACAGATTTTCAAAATGGCCACCGTCTCCACAAACCATCGTATAGAGACAGGACTGAAAATTGCCGATAACATGCTGCAACACGTCTTTTTTGATGGCCTGGATTTCGTCTGCAATGGCTTTTTTGAGGTACTCCATTGTCGTGGGGCCAGTCCTGAAGACTCGGCCCTTCAAACAACCCTATAGAAAAAAATAATAGGGTTCACGTCAGGGCTATAGGCTGGCCATTCAATGCCCTGTCCAATGAACCTTGCAGTGTCCAGAGCGATGATACGGTCCTAAAAGGCGTCCTGTATCCAGGAAAATACATCAGCAACTCTATGTGGACGTGCACCATCCTGCATGAACTAGTAGGTGTTGACCATCCGATGAATTCTTGCTCGGAGTCCGAACTTCTCGGCCAGTAGCTGCCTGTAACTTACACCAGTAACAGTTCCGTTGATGAAGATGGGTCAGATTATGCGCTTTGCGTTGATTCCACACCACACCGTCTCACGTTGATTCCAAACCACACTGTCACACGTTGATTTCACACCACACCGTCACACGTTGATTCCACACCGTCACACGTTGCGAATGCAGAGGTGCCAGCAGGTGGACGTGTGGGTTTTCATTGCCCCAGTGTCTCAAGTTTAGGACTCCATTTTGAAAAGGTCGTTTTCCGGAAATGGTGAGGCGTTTTCAAATTTCAATCTCTATACCGTCCTGTGAAAAAAACACCCCGCAATTATAGAGCTCAGTGACCTGATGAAAGCCCTTTACTTTGTAACACTTTCTTCTGGCCACCCTGTAGAAAATACTGTAATCTATGAAAAATGTTTAAATGTATAACACGGTGTGTACTTAAATCCATTTATAAAATCATAGTTTAACGCATTACTAGATAAAAACAGCACTGAACACAACTTTGATTTTACTGTAAAAATAATTCATAGCATGAATTGACAATATGAAAGCAAACTTAATCTGAAAAACGAAAAGAAATCGGAGGGGATCTGATTGCTTGGACCGTCAGTAGTAGCGACGGCACTATACGCCTAAGCTTTTTTCTGCTGGCAACACATTAGTTCAGAAGCAGTGCAGTCGTTAATGAAGGCACTAGGTGATGCCAACGGTTTGTCGTGGTCGTCGGTGCCCGCCAATTTTAAAACCATTTTTAATTCGGCGGTGTAAGCGAATTTTTCCACCGAGAGCAGAAAATGAAAATACAGTGAAGCAAAGTACAGCTTTGGTTCAGGAGTTCAAACTGAAAAGTATGCAAGTCACGAAGGTCAACTCCGTTTTTAACTTAAATTTTCGTGTGATCCTCAGACATATCGCATCAAGACTACTAAGCGAATGTCGCAACATCACTCGCACGATGTCGTCCGAGCGTAGATTTTCAAACACATGCAATGTGTGAAAACCTTGGTCGTCTCCACAATGCCAACAGAAGCTGCGTAAATGTTCCGCATGCTTTCATTCCAACCGTAGTTAATTGTCGTGTCGACATCGAGAATTGCTGACTAATCCCGAAGACAAAGATTTCGTAAAGAGGAAGTTCCTGGCGGTAAATGGTAGGCTTGATTCACAATCCTAACGCCAGAAATAAATGAACTGGTCTGGGAAAAGCAACAGGGTGTTTCGCAAAATGGTAATCTAATATACACTGATGTTCAAAATTAAGAGAATTTGCACATTTTGTCGAATTTCTGAAAAACTAATGGACACCTATTAATGAAATTTGGTATGGATATAGAGTTATATAAGAGAAACATTATACCATACAACAGTCATGGTACGCACTCATGATCGTTAGTAAGGCTCATCAGCGCAGGGATGCCTAAAATCCACGTTGCAAGATCGAAAATAAAATGACTCTAATATGGGGTATGGTCCCCCCTCACAGTCATACAGCTCTCCCAGGGCGACGTCAAGGCAGTTGATGAGTCCCTGTGGCAGTCGGTCCCACTCCTGCAGCAACGCAGTTTTCAGAACCGGATGGTTCTCGGAGGGGATGGCGAGCTGCAATTGCCCTCCCAAGAGCGTCCCAGACATGTTCGATAGGGTTTAGTTTTAGCCATCTGGCTGGCCAATCCATCCGGCGAACATCCTCACTTCAAGATAATCGTCGACCAGGTGAGCCTCATGTGGACCAGCGTTGTCGTCCATAAAATGGAACCAAGGGTCAACTGCGCCCCACAAAAATCGAACATAGGGCTGTAAGATCTCACCCTTATACCTCTCAGCAGTCATGGAGCCCCTATCAAACATATGGAGAGGTGTGCTGCCGTCCAACATGATGCCTGCCCAGACCATGACACCTCCGCTGCCATAGCGGTCCCTTTCTCGGATGTTGGAGGAAAGGTATCGGGTCCCAGGTTCTCTCCAGATGAAGGTACGTCGAGAATCATTATCCAGGGTGAATCGCGACTCGTCTGTGAAGAGAACGTTACCCCACTGAAGTCCGGTCCAAGGATGGTGTTGTCTGCTCCATGCTAAACGCGCCGCTCTCTTGTGTGCTGAAGTGAGCAGAACGCAAACAGCGGGTCTTCTGTCAAAAAGTCCTCTATCACGAAGCCTTCGGGAAACAGTAACCCTTGAAACTCGGGTGTTCCAGTGGCGGCATGCAGCTCACAGAGCCAAATAACGATCTTCACTGGCCGTCGTGACTCTTGGACGACCTTGCCCGGGCATTCTCGATAGCGATCCGGTGTCCTTAAACTATTTCCACAAATTGCAGACGGCACTGGGCGTTACTCTGAGCTGTGTAGCAACCTGCACTTGCGATTGCCCTGCCTCCAATCTACCAACGATTCTCCACCTCATTCTGTGATCAATACGTTCGTGGTAACTCATTTTACCTGATTGCTTATGAAATTGAACCAACTCCTGCAAGAAACACAACGAATGTCGCCGAGGAGTACGAGCGAACTAATCACGGAAGAAGCCACTTATGCTTTTCATGCCCTCCGCTGTCACAGCTCCGCCCACACGCACGTGTACGCTTTCGTATTCGATACTGCAAATTTGCATTCTTAACCGGCGGCATAATTTGTACCTTCGGTTCCGTACTTTTAGTGAAAATCAACAAAATGTGCAAATTCTTTTAATTTTGAACACCAGTGTATATTGCGAGAATTACAAAAGACATTTTATTTTGTATCCAGACAGGCATGCCAGGAATTCCTATGATGTGTTTAGGGCAAAAAAAAAAAAAAAAAAAAGCAAAAGACAAAAAAATAAAATAAAAAAGGATATCCTGCATGAACGCTGGGTACCAGGTATCTCTCCAATAAGATCGCTTGAAGCCAATTGAACGACTTCAAGCCACAATTTAAAGTTAGAAAGTAACAGAAGAAAGTTGTATTGTTTTTAATCTTCGTAATTATTTTTAGTGGTTAAACGTTGTTGATTAATTTGTTAACTAATGTCTTAAGTTGACTTGTTGAACATATACACTGAAGAGCGTCTCACGATTCCGTAATATTCGCCGTTGAAGGGTTCCTGGCATTGGAGGCACGTTAAATAGCATTCCAAACGCGTTCGATGGCGTTTAAATTCGGCGAACGAGGGGGCCAAGTCAAGATGCCGAACTTCCCTGAATGTTCCTTCTGACATAATCAGGCGACTGTGGACGTGGGCGGTGGAGCATTGTCTTGTTGAAAGAGGTCGCATCCGTCAGAGTGGTTACATGACATGAACGGGTGCAAATGATCCTCGAGGATGGTTACGTGGCCTTCATCGGTCAGCGCGATCTGCAGACTCATGAGGACTTCCAATGCGTGCCAGCTAAAAACACCCCATACCGTAACAGAGCCACCGTGAGCCTGAACTGTCCGTTGTAGGCATGCGGGATCCATTGACTCGTGGAGCTATCGCCACACCTGGAGTCGGCCATATCCCCAAAACAGTTGGTACCTCTTTTCGTAGGACCGGCTATACGTTTCCAGTCGTTTTGCGTGCAATGGCGGTGTTCGCGAAACCAGACGAGGCGCACAGAATTGTATCGTCGGGTCAGCAACGACACCCTGGTGGGAGGCCCCGGAACCATATACAGTCAAACCTCGATATGTCGAACTTGAAGGGAGTACAGAAAAGATTCGAGATACCGAAAATTCGAGACATCAAAAATTTTCAAAATTTCATAAAATAATATGTACTGTATTTTTACAACTTTTTAAAAAATCACTTACCTTATCTTGCAGATAGAGAATTATGTACAGTATTATCCACGAAAATGCTGATAACCTATAAAGCGAAGCTTGAAATGACTGGATACACATTTTATTATACAGTAGTATGTACTGTAGTACATTACTATGTTATACGTACATGTAGTACTGTATGTACATGTATAGTACATACAAAAATGTAATCTTACATTTCTTCATTTTTCAAAATAGTCATCTATAACAGTTTGGTAACAGATACTGGATCGTTCAATCACATTTTCCAGTTGGGCAAGGGCATGGAAAGTCTCTGGCGTCATATTCGGCATTGTCTCGACGAAATTTCGAAGTTTTTCCATTAATGACTTAGCTTCTCGGCAAATCCCTTTTGGTAAAGGTGATTCCTCAATTTCATCTTCTTCGTCTGATACAACTTTTACTTCAGCAATAATATCTTCATCACTTAATTCCCCAGTCACTGCAACATTTCCATCAACTTCAACAAAATCTTGAAAGTCCCACTTTCTTCAATATGTAATGCCTTAGAAGATGTTGCCAGTCTTCATTTGGCTGTTGATTGTCTTCATTTTCGCTGAAAGGGGCGGTTGCTTTCCACTTTCAGCATTTCGAACGAATCCTGCCTTTTTGAAACAATTAGCTATGGTTTCTTCAGTGACGTCCCTCCAAGCTCTGTCAGAGATATGCATCGCCTGCAAAATGTCCATGTTAGTTGACTTTCCTTCATCAATGTCAGCAATGCACTTTTGTACAACTTTGTGACGATATTTTACCTTAAAACTCTGAATAATACCTTGGTCTAGAGGCTTGTAATTCAGAAGTTGTGTTTGGTGGCATAAACTCAACTATTACAGATTTTAATTTAGGTACCCTATTATGCGCTGTACAGTTGTCCAAGAAAAGAACAATATCGCGCTGTTCACCAGACATTTTTCTGTATAATTCCTTTAACCAATTAGTGAAAATTTCTTCAGTCATCCAAGCCTTTTTGTTCGCTAAACAAGTCATTGGAAAAGATTTGCTTCCCGAAAAACAGCGGGGTTTAGCAGATTTACCTATCAGAATAGGTGTGAGCTTTTCAGAACCATTCGTATTAACTCAAAACAGCAAAGTCAATCTTTCTTTGCTTCTTTTCCCGCCATGACATGCTTCACCTTTAATGGCCATAGTTTTATCAGGCATACACTTAAAAAATAATCCTGTCACATCAGCATTGAAAACATTTTTTGGATCGTATTTTTCCAGGATTGGTGACAATACTCTCTTCTTCCAGTCCATGCACAATTCTTGGTCGACGCTAGCACTTTCACCACACATCTTCAGAAAGGTTATGTTGTTTCTTTTCTTGAAGTTCTCGAACCAACCATTACTCGCTTTAAAATCTTGTGTGTCCTAACTTTTTTCCAAAATCTTCAGCTTTTTCTTTTACTAGAGTTCCACCAACATGGCCGGCTGGACCATAGGGGCAAACGGGGCCGTCGCCCCGGGCGCCGCGCCTTTAGGGGGCCCCGCAGTTTAGAAAACAAAATAATTTTCGGTAAAAAATTTAACTACATTTTTTTGTAACTTTTGGGGCGCAAAGCCCTTAAAAATATATTTCTGAAGTTTTTTGTTTGTTTCCAATCTCCCCATTTTTGAATACATTATCCCCCCTGTTCGTCGTACAGACACTGAGATTTGCAGATTCGAAATGATTTTTGTAATCACCTTAATCTTTTCCGCATTCATGAAATAGCAAATTAAATTTCATCATTTTGTGGTGCCCTACTTTTATATATCCAACAATTTGTGTGAAAACCTGATACTTAAATTTAAGGAAATAAAAAGAACAATATCCAAGTTACTTTCGGACTACATATGGAGGCCACTTTTCCAACATTACAAAAAATTGAAAAAAAAGGCTACTTTCATATATGAACGCGTATAAAAGTTTAGAATGTCACTAATTTGTCAGTTACTCAACTGTGCATTAAAAATCAATGACTAAACATGCATCAGGTGAAAAAACTGTTTATACCAATTTATTTTAGAGGAATCCTTATTATATTTCCTACACAAAAATATTCGCAATGAGAAAATATTCGCTAAGCAGGTATCTTTTTATCATTTTGTGAATAAGCTGTTATAAGAGTCACAATGCAACCTAAACCTCTTCTCCCGGGAAAGAAAATCGTAGATTTTAACACTTTTTACTCTCTCTATCTCACTCCCTCTCTTTTTCTCTCTTTCTCTATCTCTCTTCCTCTCTCTCTTTTTCTTTCTCTCTCTCTCCCTCTCTTTTTCTCTGTTTCCCTATCTCTCTATCTATCTCTCTTTTCCTCTTTCTCTCTTTCTTTCTATCTTTCTCTATCTCTTTCCCTCTCTCTTCCTCTATCTCTTTCCCTCTCTCTTCCTCTCTCTCTCTCTCTCTCTGTCTCTCTCTCTGTCTCTCTCTCTGAACTTTCAACCCGTATTATGGTATTTTTCTTAAGCTTAAAGCATATACTTCTTTGAGATAATCGTTTTGTCTTTATGGCAGTGTTCGTGTGTCTTGCTCACGAACGATAATTTTCAGAAACGACTTTATTAAAATATGAGGTTTATTTTTTAGTGCCCACAATGAAATTTCGCCCAGGGCCCCACAAGAGCTCCATCCGACCCTGTCCACCAAGAGGCAAGTTCTGTGAACGGCATTTGCTAATCCATTTCATTAAGCATGTTTCAACATCCGGATATTCAGAGCTTCTAATTTTTTTCCTTTTCCCATGGTTGTTATCAAAACTCTTTACAATCTTTTCTTTATTTTTCAGAATTGTTGATAAAGTACTGCTAGGGATTTCGAAATCTTTCGCGATCTCTTTTTTCTTTTTACCACCTTTCTCTACAGCTTCTATGACCCGCATTTTATCAGCTATCGAGAGAATATTCAACTTACGATTAGTAGACATCGTTTTAGCAGCATTCAAATAGGCGTCCGTTGAAAGAAAAGAAGGAAAGCAGGTGCATTTCACCAGCCCCCCACCACGGAATTTTTTAATTTTTCAGACACCATTCGTTTGTACCACGTATGAACCGGAATGAACTCGGTTTTTTTCGTTTGAACCGCAAAAGTTTTGGAGATATTTAAAAAACAAAGTGGGGGGCTGGTGAAACGATAACCCCCCCCCACCATGGAATTTTTAAAAATTTTTTGCACCATTCGTTTGTACCACGTATGAACCGGAATGAACTCAATTTTTTCGTTTGAACCGCAATAGTTTTTGAGTTATTTAAAAAACAAAGTGGGGTGGCTGGTGAAATGGTACCCCCAAAAAATAGATATTTCAAATTTCAGCATAGCCATTCGTTAATAAATCGTATGAACCGGAATGAACTCCATTTTCATCGTTTGAACCACAATAGTTTTTGAGATATTTAACAAATAATATTGAGAATTTGCATATAAATATAGGAAGCCGACCATTTCACCAGCCCCGCCCCCCCCCACCATGGAAATTCAAAATTTCGAAATAGCCATTCGTTAGTAAATCGTATGAACCGGAATGAACTCCATTTCTATCGTTTGAACCGCAATAGTTTTTGAGATATTTAAAAAATAATATTGAGAATTTGCATATATACAGAAAGACTGACCATTTCACCAGCACCCCACCATGGAAATTTAAAATTTCAAAATAGGCATTCGTTAGCAAATCGTGTGAACTGAAAAGAACTCCATTTTCATCGTTTGAACCGCAATAGTTTTTGAGATATTTAAAAAATAATGTTACAGGCCTATCATTTCACCCCCCCTCATCATGGAAATTCAAAATTCCGAAATAGCCATTCGTTAGTAAATCGTATGAACAGGAATGAACTCCATTTTTATCGCTTGAACCGCAATAGTTTTTGAAATATTTAATAAATAATAGAATTTACATATACGCACAGAGACCGACCATTTCACCAGCCCCCCACCCCCATGGAAATTCAAAATTTCAGCATAGCCATTCGTTAGCAAATCGTATGAACCGAAAAGAACTCCATTTTCATCGTTTGAACCGCAATAGTTTTTGAGATATTTAAAAAAGAATGACACAGGCCTACACCATTTACCCCCCCCCCCTTCATCATGGAAATTCAAAATTCCGAAATAGCCATTCGTTAGTAGATCGTATGAACCGGAATGAACTCCATTTTTATCGTTTGAACCGCAATAGTTTTTGAAATATTTAATAAATAATAGAATTTACATATACGCACAGAGACCGACCATTTCACCAGCCCCCACCCCCATGGAAATTCAAAATTTCAAAATAGCCATTCGTTAGCAAATCGTATGAACCGAAAAGAACTCTATTTTCATCGTTTGAACTGCAATAATTTTTGAGATATTTAAAAAAGAATGTTACAGGCCATTTTATCCCCCTCCCCCCCCCCTCATCATGGAAATTTAAAATTCCGAAATAGCCATTCGTTAGCAAATCGTATGAACTGAAAAGAACTCCATTTTCATCGTTTGAACCGCAATAGTTTTTGAGATATTTAAAAAAGAATGTTACAGGCCATTTCACCCCCCTGCCCCCTCATCATTTAAATTTAAAATTCCGAAATAGCCATTCGTTAGTAAATCGTATGAACTGAAAAGAACTCCATTTTCATCGTTTGAACCGCAATAATTTTTGAGATATTTAAAAAAGAATGTCACAGGCCTACACCATTTACCCTCCCCCCTTCATCATGGAAATTCAAAATTCCGAAATAGCCATTCGTTAGTAAATCGTATGAACAGGAATGAACTCCATTTTTATCGTTTGAACAGCAATAGTTTTTGAGATATTTAAAAAATAATATTGAGATTTTGCATATATACAGAGAGACCGACCATTTCACCAGCCCCCCACCAAGGAAATTCAAAATTTCAAAATAGCCATTCGTTAGCTAATCGTATAAACCGAAAAGAACTCCATTTTCATCGTTTGAACCGCAATAGTTTTTGAGATATTTAACAAATAATGTTACAGGCCTACCATTTCACCCCCCTCCCCCTCATCATTGAAATTCAAAATTCCGAAATAGCCATTCGTTAGTAAATCGTATGAACAGGAATGAACTCCATTTTTATCGTTTGAACCGCAACAGTTTTTTTATTGGAGATTTAACGACCACCGTGAGCAACTCAATGGGCTATAAGCAGTCGCCCGTCCCTAATTCAGGGTCACTGGTTCCAGGGAAGGGAGAGAGCCAGTGCCGTAAAACAAACACAACATTCATGCCTCACCGGGATTCGAACCCGGACCCTGTTCGAACGAATGATCAGAGTCCGTCGCTTAGACCACTGCGTCACCGGAGCGGCCAACAGTTTTTGATAGATTTAGAAAAAAAAAAGTTTGAGAAAATTAGGGGACGACCATTGCACACACCCCCATGGAAAAATTCAAAATTTCAAAATAGCCATTCGTTAGCAAATCGTATGAACCGAGGGGAAATCTATTTTCATCGTTTGAACCACAACAGTTTTTGAGAACTTATGTATATATATATTCGAGACCGACCATCACCCCCCTCTCACCATGTAAATTCATTAAAAATTTCAATATAGTCATTCGTTAGTAAATGGTATGAACCGGAATAAACGCCATTTTCATAGTTTGAATAGCAATAGTTTTGGAGATGTTTAAAAAGAATGTTAGTAGCCCACGATTTCACCTGCCTCCCTCCCCCGCCCACCCCAACTTGGACATTTCCCATTGCAGTATAGCTATTCGTTAGCATGGTGTGAATCAGAAAGACCTTCTTCATCGTTCGAATCTTGATAGTTTTTGAGATATTTGTAATAAGGGTAATGGAGGATAATGAAGAAGTAATTTGTTTTGCACAAAGTCTTTCATTCGTTCCTGACATTAGCTGAAAGAACTCCCCGTTTCTAGCTTTGAACCTCAGCAGTTGAAAAGACATTCCAAAAACAACGTGACTTTGCTTTATTAATTATCGAGGACTAGCACACAGGAGAACGGAAAATAAATAGCATGATAAAACAATAAGAATAACGGTACTGGACGAGTAGCACAAAGCAGTATGTAAAAGCCAATCAGGACATACAAAGATAAACGAAGCTGAACGAGCAGCACAAGGCAATCTGTGATAGGCGAAGCACACTGGAACAGTCACTGAGCAGAAGGAACGACGGACATGGAGATGGAGAATACATCGAACTGGAGGCTGCTTTTCATGCTCCGGGGCGCAGCATGAAAAGCAGAAAACTAGGTGCAACAGATAACACTTGCAAAGATGGCATGGTGTAGGTAACAGTATGGGACAATCAATTAGCATGAGGCAAAGCAATAACGGTAAGTATCTGACGTGATGAATCACACTAGATGAGCAAGTAACGTAGCGCAACAGTAGAAGGTATGCTGAGGCACATGGCATGACATAAGACAAATACTCGACGAGACAGGAAAAACAAACATACGGAACACCTGAAAAAACTAACTCTGTGCGAACAGCAACATAGGGCAATCCAGGACAATGACGAAAGGTATAAGAGAAGAATCGCGCATAACAATGCACACAGGAAGAAGCTCTGTGAACAAAACGATGTGACGGGTTCACTGAAGTAGGCACCGGGCGGATGTTTGAAAGAACCGAGATGTGGAGCAAACATGGCGGTACATAATATACAACGGAAAGAAAAAGGTTGGGTAAAACGCAAAACAGAAACATGCAAAGGAGTAAGACGGAACAGCAGCAACGCAAAGACGGCA